>OU893345.1:3508038-4999759 GCA_918026875.4 Diatraea saccharalis | reverse complement strand
TCAAATTCATAACCCACTGGAGTGGTTTATGATCTGTTACAATTTTAAATTTTCTTCCATATAAATATGGTCGAAAATACTTAGTCGCCCAAACAATTGCAAGAAGCTCTTTCTCGATTGTACTGTAATTCATCTCACTCTCATTCAAGGTGCGAGATGCGTAGCATACCGGTTTGTCTAATCCTATAGTACCCTGAGATAATATTGCGCCTATTGCTACATTTGAAGCATCGGTAGTTAAGATGAAATCTTTATTAAAATCTGGGTATTGTAAAATTGGATCATTGGTTAAAAGATGTTTACATTTCTCGAAACAGTTAGTATAATCTGAATTAATAATAATCTTTCTACCCTTTTTTAGACATTGAGTAAGCGGTTTAGTAATGCGTGCAAAATCTGGTATAAATTTCCTGTAATATCCAACAAGTCCAAGAAACTGTTTAATCTCTTTGGGTGTTCGTGGTAATGGATAATTTTGTATCGCTGAAATTTTGTCAGGATTTGGTTTGATACCCTCTTTGGTTATAACATGACCGAGATACGCTGTTTCTAACTTTAAAAATTCCGACTTGTCCATCTGGACCTTAAAGTTTGATTCTCTCAATTTCGTGAACACCTTTTCCAGATTTATCATGTGCTCCTAAAGGGAGGTACTGAACACAATTATATCATCTAAATATACGAGACAGACAACGTTCTGAAGATCTTTGAGAACGTTATCCATTACTCGTTGGAACGTGGAGGGCGAATTTTTCAAACCCATTGGCATACGTAAAAATTCGTAATGGCCATGCTCTACGTTAAAAGCTGTTTTTAAATATCTACCGGAAAACCTGAAATATCTACCGGATCCATTTCTACCTGGTAGAACCCGCTAGCGAGATCTAGTGTTGAGAAATATTGGCAGTTTCCTAATTTATCTAAAACATCGTTAATATTAGGTATCGGATACTTATCATTATATGTTTTTTCGTTGAGTTTACGGAAATCTACTACCAATCGCCATTTTGTTTTACCCGAAGCATCGGCCTTCTTTGGAACTATCCATATGGGTGAGCTCCATGCAGACTCCAAAGGTTTGATAATACCTTGAGATAACATCTTATTTATCTGGTCCCTAACTTCGTCGCGGTGTATATATGGGTATCTATAATTTTTACTATATACCGGGATCTCGTCGGTCGTTTTAATTTTATGTTTTATCTTATTTGTAAATGTCAAAGATTCACCGTCCAGATAAAATACATCAGCATATTTTTCACATAAAGCTTCTAAATTAGCGCGCTCTTCCGGGTTAAGATGACTAGTCGGATGATTGTTCGGTACGTGTGCACTCAACATTAAACAGTTCGGCCCTAACAGCATGGTCCATACAAAAAATTAAATCATGTGAGGTTGGGTTTGTGACTTCTAAGAGTTCACGGTTATCTTTAACGGTAGTTAAACATTGATTAATAATGCAATTAGATATAATCTGTTCTTCAATAAAAGCGTCACCATCATACATGTTAATAGGTAATCTAACTAATTTCGTTGAGTTCGCTGGGATCATATCTTCATATAAGTTAAGGTTTCGCGAGTTATACATGTGAATAGGATTTTCGGAATTGCGTGTTATTAATAATTTATCTTTTAAATCGATTTTAGCTTCCCATTTTTGTAAAAGATCCAGCCCAATAAGTCCATCAAAATATTTATGAAAATTATAGATGAAAAATTTTGTGTGTTCAGGTTCATTAAACTCTGTAAAGCAAGGAATAGTTATAGAGTAATTATTACGAGTAGTAGCGTGCACATTAGTTACCTCAAACGGATCGAAAGTTAAAGATGTATTATTATAAAAACGCTCTACAGCATCCGGACTTAAAAATGATTGGTTTGCGCCGGTATCGATTAAGAATTTTAGGGGTGGCTCAGCTATCTGTATATATGGGAGTTGTCTTTGAGATTGCAAATTTAACTCTATTTTGACTTGTCTGACTTTCCGCGTTTCCGAAAATCCTGATCGCTAGCTGAACTAGTGCTAGGTTCGGAATCATCTACCGTACTCGAGGAGCCTTCATTGACTGGATCATATTCATACGTCGGCTCACATATATTGAAATAAGGTTCGGAGTTATAATATTCTAAATTCCCCGCGTAATAATAATAATCATGTGGTTCATTATAGTTATAATATTCGTCACTGTAAAAATCATTATAATTGGAAATTTCGTTCATATTCATTTCTCTACTCTTAAAATAATTAGACGGCGGTGGGTTGCCGTGCTTACGCCAATCATGCCCTGACAGTTGTGGTCGTTCCTTAACCACGTAATGACTGACGCCACTCATTGTTTTGGGACCTTGACCCTGGGTTTCGTTCCTAGGTGGCATTTGGAAACGGTTCTGGTAAGAGTTATAATTTGGTGGAGGTGCCCTGAACATTTGTTGCGTACGTGAAGGCATACCGGGAGGCCTAAATTGAGGTGGTGCATGAACTTGAACATTTTGTTTCCACATGGGTTGTGGCGCAAATGGCTGCCAGTTATTATAACTTCTAGGTGGAGGTTGTGAAGGGAAATTGAACGGTTTGAAAGTAGGCATAGCGACGTGGTTCATTGGAACAATCTTTGGAGCCTGTGGCTTTCTATCTGATGACGGATCAACGCGATTTTGAAGATACATAACATTCAATTCCTCTTGCACGAACTCTAAGGCTTTCTCAACACTATCAGGACGCATGCATCGTATACGAGAGCCTAATGGCTCTTTCAAACCGCGCACAAATGCCTGCATTGTTAACTTTTTATATAAGGAACGTTTCGCCTCAACAGTTGTTTCTATAATTTCATGGAGTCTAACATAGGTCATGATAGTGCTGAATAAGTTAACACAGCGGTCATAAAATTCCTGTGGCGAACTATTTCCTTGAGTGGCTAACATAAGATCGTTATAAAGAGCGGTCTCATCTCTTTGATCGGAAAAATTATTTATGAGTGTGGTTCTAATACACTCCCAATTCTCGGTTATCCCGTTTGAATTGATTATTCGCGCAGCTGGTCCAGTAATCTTATTTAAAATTCCATTAATAAGACACACTTTATTTAATTCGTTATTACTAATATATTCCGACACTATCTTATCGCATATGTTAATAAATCTAGGCAGGATATGTGGGTTCCCATCGAAATCCGGCACTAAACGTAAAGCTTTAAAAATGGTATCCACGTCTGCCATTTTTCGGGGTTCGGGAGTATCTGACCCCTCTAATGATTCGACAGTATTATTAAAAAAATCACTTAACTCTCTATATACATCTAAATCTATTCTACGAGCCTCCCTACTACGAGCAGGCCCTCTAGGAGTAGTTTGCCTAGGATAAAAAATTTTTACGACTTATAAAAACTTACAAGGAAAAAGGAAAGCAACACACAAATGATTTCAGTGTACTTACATAAATTGCATTTTGGTACCTCTGGAGTCGATGTCTTGATTTTTCCCCCGACCAGGAACCTCAGGTTCTTTTGCAGGATACTCGGACGCGCGATCGCTTGCGACGACGGTAGCGATTTATCGGAACACGGGATTCGATGCGAGAAAACCCTATCCAGTTTTATCTCGAGACGCCTCGAGTATCCTACCGACTGCGCCAGTTATAGAGGACTCAGCCGGAGGATCCAAAAAAAACCAAAATTACTTTTAGTATATTTATTTAAAGATAAAAAATTACAAATTAAATTTATAACTAACTCCGACCGATGTTAGAATCAGAATAATTTAATAATTATTATAAAAATTCCATTCGCTGGCGTAAAGCGCTGCCTCGTGGAACGGTGGTCGCACCGTCAGCAAAAATGGTCACGTTGCATCGCCGGAACCGTTCGAGGTCATTACATGCTTGCACTTTTGTATGTAGTGGATATTGTAACAAGAGCGCATACTAAACTGGACTCATCTGTTTATCTGTTTCTAACAGAATTTTTAATATTATTCATCTCTGAAAATAATGACTCGTATGTTATGTATATGAAAATATTGTTAGAATAGCATAAGCCAGGTAACACATTTAATCAGGTTGAAGAAAACAGTTAAATGTGTCAGGTAAAGTATTATTAGCATTTTTACATATATTACCCGCCAATATTTGTAATTCAATAAATAACTTTTTTTTTAATAAATTTCGTAATCAGTAACTTGCCCATAATATTGTGCCAATGGTTCGCCATCCCTGGTCTTTATTAACTAAATTATTAAAGTGTAAATACCTTCAGACCCTGCCAATGGAGCAGAATGTGATTAAGATTTTCAGAGAAATTCTAAAAATAATAATTTTATTAACTCTCCATGATTAATCAAAAATTGTTTTGTTATTTATTATGAATTTATTGACTTCTGAGTTTCATTATATTCTTAGTGATACTGAGACGAGTTGTATCTACCTCTAATATATTTTGGAAATTGAAACTTCAGAAATGTTTCGAATGGAAAATTTAATTAAACGTAATATCACCTTGGCACTTCGGCGCTCCTTTTCTTCGGAACTCGTATTTCGGCTCGTTTTTATTGAATATCGAGATTAGAAAAACGAAAATACCCTCTATAATTTGAAGAGGACTCTTCAAAAAGATTTGGTAAGACGTTGATGGAAAATGTCGGTTTCGATTCCTTTTCAGGACAGTTGATTTCTATTAGTGCAATTTTATTTGATGGTGATTATATCTTTTAAATCTATTTTGCATTTTAAGTAATAATCGGTTAATGATTAACCTCTCAAAACTCTTTAATATCTTATAGAATGAAATAAAATTTAGATTATTACAAATAGTTTTGTTTATTGTGTAGTTTGAGAAAAGTTTGTGTTGTTGGTTGTTTAGGATTTAATTAACGTGCTCTGCATTATCTCTTCTACTTCTCCATCAGTATCTGTGTGTCCAGTATTAGGCAGATGCCTTCCCCAACTTATTCCAGCGTGACCTGCCGGTTGTCTTATGCATCCATCATTTACCGCCGATAGAAGAATATCATCGGACCATCTCGCCTTTGGTCTTCCTGGTGACATGCTGGATGCACTATTTTCTAGTATTATTGTAATATTATTTATATACTCGTGCCTCGGACTGAAAGCTAGGAAGTAGAATTGCTACCTATGGTTGACCTTATTAGAGGGTATGACAAGAAAAATACTATACTTAAAAAGAGAAACTGCTACAGATATTATATAATTTAAGTTGCTACGTTATTTTTCCAAGTAAGTTTAAAGGTGAATGTTAAGGTTAATATTTTTCTTTTCTAACAGATAAATATCAATACTATAAAAACAAAATTTATATAAACCATTTATTTTCATACGAAATGTGTAGGAAAATGAACAGGTGACAAATCCAAAGTTTACTGTGATATCAGAATTTAAAAGAGAAACGACTGAAAAGATAGGAATAATACCAAACATTTTTATCTTTAATAAATTCGAAACATAAAAAGTGTATACAACAACATTTTTTTTAACATGAAATACATAAATTCGGCTTGGCACAAATATAAGTTGGAAATATAAAAACCCTGCGATTCTCTATCCAAACCCGAATTCGAATTAAGTCAGAGGTCCGAGTTCACTTCAAAAAGGAGTAATAACGTTTCATTCCATAAGTGAAGTGCATTTCCAAAATGATATTGGAATAGAATATCTGAGACACGTATTGGTCAACGTTCTTATCATTAATTAACAAAATGTTAATAGATGGCGCTAACTGTATTTTACCTCGCGGTATAATTTTCGCTGTACATTTATATAAGTAGTCTAAGATTCTTTCGTTTAATATACCATTCAACCGTACTGAAGAAGTAGTATCGTTTTTGGAGATTTATATATGGTCCTTCGAGTCGGATTTGAACCAGTGACCTATAGATATACGGTCCAATCAATTTTGTTTTGTATTTTTATACAAATTATGGAATCAATAGAATTTCTACACTAAATGACGCGAATTTGGACACACGCGTGAATTCGAAATTGGGTCTGGATTTTTACAGAATCGCAGGTCAGTCGCACAAACGAAGAGTTACTTCTACTTCTTTGACAAAAAATGTAGAACACATCATTTGATGATACGTAGACGTATCCTTCTGTTAGGCGACCCATACACCTACAATAATATTGCGCAATGTTGATGATTGCACAATATGATTGATGAGCTCCGAAATCCACACTGTACAATAAAATTGAACAAGCTTCGCGTCGCTAGTTGATCTAAAGTTTCAGTCGTTCACTGTGTTCACAAGCTTATTATTTATAATTTGAAAACAAATAAACAATAGATAATTGAACAATCCAAATACCAAACTATTTTTGTAATAAGCTAAAATTATTAAGTGACATTTATGAAAATACGCTTACCAGTAGCGAAAATACTTACGTCCAGTTGCACAAACGTCCTTTAAAAAGATCATTAGTTTAATGTAACATTTTTAAATTTAGAACATTCATTAGAGCTTAAAATCATTATTAAACATTAATAGACGTTTGTGCAACAGACCGTAACTGCTTGAAAAATTCGTCAGTCTCAGGTAGGTCAATATTTAGAGCAGCCGCCTGGATTGCGATTGGTTGTGGGTTCGAATTCTATCTCCACATTCTAAAATGTTTTTCTTTAAGATAATTATTATTAGAAATTGAGCAAATATAATGAAGTTTAACTCTATTCGGTTGACATTAATTTGTGTCGTGTTTTAACTTAATTCATGTTCCACAAATTATTAATTGGTGAGTAGCAACATGTTAATCTGAAACAGTAATTTGATTACACAAATATCATCACGACCCTGTATCCCAGTGGGACACAGTAGAAACTAAGGAATTCCATTTGGTTATGTTTAACCCACTTCCTCTATTTTCATATACGGGTGTAGACAGTAAACGAAAATAAATACATATATATTTTTTTCTGGTAGTGTTTAATGTACTATTTCCGATATTTAACCTTTTATGCCTATTATATTTATATTTTTGCATAAGTAGTTTTCTCTCTGTTTATCCTCTAAAGAACTTTGGGACTGGCAATCGCACCCAAGACGTCAGAGATGGTAACACATATAATAATGTGAATTAAATAAAATAATGAAATATAATAGAATTATTCTTTTAAATATCAAGGGCTAAAATTGCTTTATTTTAAAATTAATAGTCATGGTGAGTTTAAAATAACTTTCATCCGCTTCTTTTCCAGGAATGGCGAATAACTAATATAGTGTTCGTCGAATGCACTCACTTGTTTCCTATTGTGTATTGTGTAGTCAATCCTGTTTGACCCTGGCTCGTTTACTGGATTCTGGACTCTACTTAATACGACTATTTCGGCACGCATTAACGGACTTTGATTTGGCCTTACTGTATCGGATAATTGGATATTTGAAATTGGTGATATATTTGGTAAGTTTCTTGTTCATATTTTTATTAAATTTCCTTTAAAATAGATTTTCCCTATGTAGAACGTTTTCTTGTATTGTTATCAAAATCGGTATTGTTTAACTTAAGATGTTCTTTGATACAATCACAATAAAGTAACAATGATTTTAAATGCTACTGAAGAAGCTTAACATACGGGACTCGTTTTTTTAATTGATTGACTATATGGTTAACGATTGGAGTTAGATTTTCAGGTAATCTTTTATTGATTTTCTTTTTTAGCTTTAAACTTTAGTATAAAACGAAGTTCGCTTACCGCCGTCTGTCTATCTGTATGAATTTATTCACGCTTAGATCTTTTAAACTTCGCAACTGTTGTGCCCTATCTCTCACATACTTACAAACACATTAATACGGTTTTCTAAAATTTTTAATTTTTTTGCTCCAGATTAAAGTATTATCATGGCGCAGAGTTCAATCAAAGAAGCCACCGTCAACAAGTGGATCAAAGATAATCCGGAGCTATTTTACGACCATGCATGTGGATTAATTTACTGCTCTAAATGCGAAGCACATTTGAATGCAACTCATCAGAGTAACGTCTAAAGACATGTAGAAGGAGCAGTACATAAAGGCACGAAGAACGAGCGCCATACTCCTTTAGAATTTTACTTCAACTTAATCGAATTTATGATTCTTTGTAACATACCATGGTCCCAACTGAGCAACAATGTATTTAAAACATTTTTTCAAAAGTACATGTGTTGCAATTGCAAAAATATTAAACTACTTAGTGAATCCTTATTGAGAAAAGTTTACCTGGATCAGCTTTTTAAAATCAAATCACAAGAGATGCAAAGTAAGATTGTAGATAATAAGCTATGGCTTCCAGTAGACAAAACTACGGATTTCTTAGGAAGAGCTGTCGTACATTTGTTGGTCAGACCATTACAATCTAGTAGGTGCCATCAGCTTTACTTAGTGGCATGTAAAATGCTAGATACTGTAAATGGAACAACGATATCACAATTTGTTCAAGATTCTTTAAACAATATGTGCCAAGTTCATTTGAGAGCAAACTAGATAACGTTAGAATGTTATGTACAGACAGTGTGGCATACATGATATCAGCTGGTAGAATTTTAAAATCAACTTTTCCAAAAATGTTGCATTTCACACGTTTAGCCCATGCTCTAAATCTTGTTGCGGGACAGATTAGAAAAGAGAACCCTAATGTTGACAGTTTAATTTCAAATATGAAAAAAGATTTTTGAAGGCACCAAAAAGAATTAAAATCTTTAAAGAAATGTTATAATTATATGCAATCGGGTCTTGTTCGTGCATTTTTTTAAAACAATTAATTTACCTCGACGTTTCGGCTACGTTACAGCAGCCGTGGTCACGAGGAGACTGGAGAACTGGAAAACTTTAAAGAAATGTGTCCGGATTTACCTTTACCTCCTGCACCTGTAATTACCAGATGGGGTACTTGGCTTGATGCAGCATTCTAATACGCTAAGCATTTCGATGAAATTAAATCTGTATTGTCTGTGCTGAACAGTCAAGAGGCAAAATCAGTAGAGAATGCTTTAAAATTTTTAATAATAATGACAACAATAAGGATGATTTGTCTTGTATTTACGAAAATTCTTCAATTATACCAACAGCTTTGACATCACTACAGAAACCCGATCTTTCTCTAATGGAATCATTTGAAATATTTGATGCAGTGAGATTAGCTTTGAGATGGGCAAATTGTGAGAGCTTAGAAAATAAAATGGAAAAAGTCATGGATAGAAATCCTGATTTGGACACTATCAGAAATATAGCAGAAAAAATTTCTTCCTGCACTAATGACGAGGAGGAGGAAGTGTATTATCTTTTTCAATGTACAAATGGATTTTAAATGTTCGGAGAAGTTCATTGAAGCCAAAAAATATTGGAAAGCTTATGATTATATATTTTAATTCTCACAAAAGTTATATAGTAATGTCGGAAGCGAACACTTCAAATCTTACTGGTAATCAATCGGACAAGGAAAATGATTCTCATGGGCCGTTTGAATAGACAAAACCTCATGGGTCTAGGCTAGAAGCAAAAGTATTCGCTCGTATTTATAAAAAAGGCGAAATATGAGTATAGGAATTTGCTCAAGACTATCAATAATTTGTATTGTAAATTAATGTAAACTAATAAAAATTTTATGTTAATTATCTTTGTTTTATTTGTCTATCTCTGACGTTGTTATTATTATTTAGTTGTAAGATTGTTGGCCACACGGGATTGTCCATTAGAAATCCCGGGAAGGTCCACATTAATATCAACATTTCGATGCAAGTACATAAATAACTCTACCTAATTCCGACCTCTGTTAATAATGTATGGAATTTCCAAAGATAAAGCGTGTTTACTCTACACATAACCCGCTCGTGGATATCACTGTCTGCGCCGCTTATTCTGTGTTTATAATTGAACCTTAGGTAAATGAAAACAACAATGATACAAAGAAAGGTTAAGGATTCCAAGAGCGAGGGACGTAGATACAAACTAATTGTACAAATAATATGAAAATTAATTCGAAAACCAAATTTCGTCTATTTTCGAAAATTTAATATGACTCTAAAGAAACGCATTTTGCTATAATTTATGACGTAACGAAGGTAGGAGCAGCGGGCCGATTCTGCTACAGTGCTATTAATAAACAAGGGTAGCATCAGAGTAAATTTACACGAAAATTGCAATTTTAGTATCAGTTCAAATTCATATTAGACAGAGAATTTTTATGTAGGTAGATGAATAAGAATCCTGAACGTCGGGTATGTTCGTTACCAACTCAATTCCTTTGTCTCGCAATACAACTGATAACGAATAGACGCTTTTTATTTCGCTCCTCCAGTATATACTAAGAATAAGCAAACCTACTTCTAGGAGTAAATACTATTCCCGTAGAACCTCTTACTTAGAATAAACTGTGCTACGTTTCTGTTTAATATTATGAATTTAGACTAATACTAAGTGTGGTCTCAGCGTAAATTTACTACAACACTACCTTGTTTATTAATAGCACTATTAATGTTTAGCTAATCATATCTCAGAATCTCAATTATTTGCATTTTACCATTGTACTATCACGTACTATTATTAGTGAAACAATATATTGTGTTAGTGCAATGTGTTCCTCACGAATCAATGGTGACAGATCCTATTAATATTATAAATGTGAAAGTTTCTTTGTTTGGATGTTTGTACGTCAATCACGCCGAAACTACTGAACGGATTTTGATGAAATTTGGTATACAGATAGGGTGTTAGCTGACTTAGATAATAGGATACTTTTTATCCCACTAAACATTTTCCTAGGGACCACGCGGGCGAAGCCGCTGGCGAAAGCTAGTATATAATAATTTTGGACTTCAGCCCTGCGATTCTACAAAAATCCAGATTTGATTTCGAATTCACTCGTGTGTCCGAATTTTTTGTATAATAATAAAAAACAAAATTGATTGAATATACGTACTTCAGATATTTTATTCCTATATCATTTTGAATCTCACTTTACTTATGACATGAAACGTTATTACCAATTCAAGATTGAGCGGATGGCGCTTTTTGAAGTGAAAACGGACACCTGAGTGAATTGGAATTAGGGTTTTAAATTTTACAGAATCGCGGGGCAGGTAGATAATATAATGCTAAAATGTATGTAGCTGAGATTATATTCAGATGTGATTATTAAGTAAACATTAGCAGAATAGGGATGGGAACTAAATTTTGTTTTAAAAATATTAATTGGTTTCGTAATCATTAAATTGCGGTGTTACATTTATTAAAAATGTCACATTTTCTACAGAACTGCGACGTAGCGAGCGCCCACATCTCAATTTCAATGCCTGTTATATAAGCTATTTCTTGTTAAATTGAAACAAAAAGAAATACGTATTTAATATTTCTCTATTACCTGACTGACGGACTAAATAGTATTTCTTTTTCTTTTACTCAGTCGTCATTCTGTCATCATATTGGCTGCTGACATTGCCTCTGACTTCATGACTGATTCAAAATTTTCCGGATTATCATTCGAGCGCAGATAGTTCTTTAGCGAGTGAACATAGTGCGAGCGAGCGGCGCGGATTGCGGAATTCGGGATGTCGCTCCACTACGTTTGTACCCTAAGCCTCCTGTGACGGATATAGCGTTTGATATATCATCGGTGTTAAGATTAACAGCTGTCGACACGTGACGGGATTAGGAGTCGATATATCGAAACTAGAATTGCTTCCTTCTGTAGTGACATGGGTATTATTATACACGTGAACTAACTGAATTTACTTATATCAACATTCTCGGAAATGCTTTTCAGGGAAATGCTGTTAACCGTTGAAAATATGTTATTATACATAAGTATAAAATTTTTTTAGATATTGTAATACAGAGTAAAATTTAAACGAAGAAATATTTATCATTATAACTGATTTAACCAAAAAGGATAGATTTGTTGATACAAATCCTCTCAAAAGAGGTGATCCTATGACGATAAATGCAAAACGCGCATTAATGATAACGAATTAACGTTACAGCATTCATAAGTTTTCATACGAAGAATTCTAAAATTTCCTTTTATCTCCTCCTTCGGTGCATTCCATACGGATAGGCGAAAGAAAAAAAAAATTAGAACCGTATAAACCGTTAAACATATGTATAACTCATGACACCGAATGTCGAATTGCCAAATCGTCGAAAATTCAATGACAGGTTTCATTTGATTCTACTATCAGCCGAAGCAAGAAAGACAGTTGAATTGTTACTTGATTGGACGTAATTTTAACGTTCCTAGTTTAACTAAAATAAAATATCTAAATTCCGGGGATAAAGGTAACCGGTAAGGAAGAAAGGTTCCGGGAAAAAATGTCACACATTTGGGCGATAAACAAAAACTAGATGGAGAAAGGGTTGTCGAATATTATTACATATTTAAATATATAAAATATTGTTTTATTAACACTTAGATTTACATCATACAGCATTTACATAAAAAGCTTAAGATAGATATTAAAGTTTTATATACAAGTTTATTGTCTAGATATAACCCAGACAAGAAAATTAACTATAATTAACCTTTTAATACACAGTGCACAAACATCCATTAAGATTTAATGATAAAGCTCTAATGAATGTTCTAAGTTTGGAAATTTGTATATTTAATGTCACCTTAAAGTAATGACATTTTTAATGGATGTTTATGCCACTTGGTGAAAGTAATGTAGGCCCAAGTCTACTCATAATTCTCTAGATTAAAAATTAAAGTTAACATTGAGATAGTGTCTTTTAATTCGAATTCTACAGAACCCTTTTGTCCTATCTATATGGAAATAGAGATTCTTTTAATAGAATAGAAACAAAGAGGTAACGATATAGTCATAAAATTTACAGTGTATTTTATTTATTCTACGAATTTAAAAATGGAATGAACGGCTTCAAATAATTCATATGAAAATTCATTCCAATACAAAATTTCCAGCCAGTGATGTTTAAAGATAAATCAATTATGAGCTATGGCCGAATACGGTTTTTTTTTTTAATATATTTCAGCATATCTATCATTATATATCTTTTAGGCACATATCTGATTAAAGATCCGTTGAAAGTAAAGAAATATGCGCAGTAGCACGCGACGGGTAATCCGTCTATTACGCAAGGTCGAATGTCACATATGACGTTTTGTGACCGATGATACGCGACCTGTCTTCCATCAAATGTGTGCTGTATTGACCTTTCAGGTCGCCTAAATTTAAAAAAGCAAATATAAAAAAAATATATTCCAATTATTAAAACGACTTATGCAGTTTTCTCACTCACTTATGCATCTCTTAATTTGCACCATATATTAGAATGACACGGAAAAATAACTCTTTAAATCACACCCTAATGATAATTTATACAGAATATACATTTTTAATATAATGATTTGCATTCATAATGCAAATGGTTGAATATTTTGAGGAGTATGACTGCTCTACCGTTTGCCATATTAATCAATGATCATATTCCAATAAATTAAGATGTGACAGACCGAAAATATGTATTTCAAATATAATCCAATTTATATTTTAAATCTTTCCAAAGATAAATAAATCGATTCTGAAGCATTATTTATAAGAGTAATTCATATTTCTGCTGATTAAACTATTCTATGGGTAATACTTTTTTATTAACCTTGACTTGGTAGGTCTTTAGTAAATTATTGAATAGAAAAGGGGTGCACCTTTTCTATTGGTCGATTTACATGCTAGGTTTCATAAATTAAATTTTGACAATGGTACAGCACTGTTAAAACTGTCACAATCTTATTTATAACAAGATATTTTATAACAAGCTCAATATAGGTATCATATTTGATACTCATATTGATAATTAAGCCATTTTGTTTTGGAAGCCATCTTCAATTTTGAATAATATATTATTCTAAATTTAAGATGGTGTTCGAAATCAAAATGGAGTGACCTATGTATGACAGTTAATTACGTTCCTATATAACACAACCAATCTATAAAAAAAAAATGGCAGACCGTAGAACAGACAAAATGTTATAAGCCCATTATGAGTTGCCGCCGAGGGAGGACTTTGTACTTAAGGTATTAGATAAATAGTTATGTGAAATGTAATATTTCTTACAATTAATTTATTATTAATTGAGCGGAATAACATTTTTATTACTTTCATATCAACAACAGCAGTAAACATGATAGAGTAATAAAGACTAATAAGTTATATTATTATACAAAATGTTTAATTTTATAAAATAAGAACATGTTACTAAATTATTGGTACATCATTAGTTTTTCATTTAAACTAAAGTGCCCATTTTAGGGTTATAAAATTTGTTGTGTCATATTAACAAAGTAGAACACAGATTTGAGAGTGTATTTTATTATTTACCTATAAGTAAGGATTATATTTATCTCAGTACGTTTGGAAGTAGTAGAGCTATAAGAGAGACGACACTGAAAATCGACGCTGGCGATGTTGCAAGGATACCGGAATCTGCAAAAAAAAAAATATGAACATGTAAAAATCTGATTTTTTATACTAAAGGAAAATATAGATTAACACTCAATGTTATTTTATAGATGCAATTAGTTGCCATTATCAAATGTTAAATATATGATCCATGAAAACTGCGTTATGCACATTTGAGGTTGAGGGCCATGAATGAAACCTTCAAGTTCAAATGTGCGTGGTACATATGATGTAAACAAGGCTGCATGTCAGGTTGTCACAATATGTCAAATTTACCAAGTTGACCCTCAACACAATAAGGTATAAATCAATTTATATAAACTGCCGACGCTGTTGATTGTACTATTAAACTATTGCTTGATCATTATTCTAAACAGAGATATGGAAAAACCATTTTATGAGACATTCAACTTTAAATTTGACCTGGTAATACATATTGTTCAATCCAAATTACTGAGTGATATATTTATAGCCTTTTTTTATTTTTTTTATTTATGGGATAGGCGGCAGACGAGCAGACGGATCACCTGATGGTAAGTGATTACCTTCGCCCATGGACACCTGCAACACCAGAAGGGCCACAAGCGCGCTGCCGGCCTTGGAGGGAAGGGTTGAGGGGTAGAGGGAAGGGAGTAGGGAGGGGTTGGGCCTCCGGTACCCTCACTCACACGACGAAACACAATGCAAGCGTTGCTTCACGTCGGTTTTCTGTGAGGCCGTGGTATCACTCCGGTCGAGCCGGCCCATTCATGCTGAAGCGTGGCTCTCCCACGTTTTCATCGCCTTCATCAGATTGTTTCAAAGAAAATTATATATGTAACGTTTAAAATGTAGGGTATGAAATTTACACAATGTTGTAGTCACCCTATTATATGAGTAGCTAGTTGCTACTTGTAATAGCAATATTATAATATCTGCAGCATTATAAAAATCTATTACATTTTTGAGTATGGATGCTATTGATACGAATCTGGTATTATATTTTGAGCGTTGATCCGGAGATTTATCAGTTAACCTGTCGGCGATAGTTACACGTGGCAATGTTAGCAAACTATGTTTGAAATAGTTGCTGACGTAATAATTGAGAGATTTGTTGTTAAACCAAGAAACTGTTTATAACGTGATTAAGCGTTTCGAAGTAAAGGGTATATTATTTTTATCAATTATGAACAGTAAAGTCTTTTATTTGGTCATAGTCAATATGTTCTAACGATAAAGAAATCTAAAGTGGACCATGTGTATATTGGAACTATGTATTAAAATTATTAGATTAACAGTCAGTTGCACAAAAATCCATTAAAATTCTCATTAGTTTGAAGCGACATTACCCATACAAATTTGACATTCCTTAGAACTCAAAGACGTCATTAAATCTTAATGGACATTTATGCAACTGAAAGTAATACAAATCATTATAACACTAACCAGATCAATCATCCCGCAGACTGATAATTGTGAGCGAGCCATCCAAAGCACGGAGGACTTTGAGAAATGAAATTTTTGTCACCCATCTAGTGACTGATTTTCCAAAAGTTGATTAACTTTAATGACCAACTACAAGTCTCGAATCGGTTGACAAAATGATTCTCAATGTCAAGTGAAAATGGATCGGTAGGGGTGAGGAGCTCATGGCGCTGTGGTTAGCGTGCTCGGTCTGCGATACGGTTGAAAAGCATCTTTCGCAATGGCCAGTCAAAGAATAGGTGACCAAAATTATTATCTCGAAATCCTCTGTGCTTCGGAAAGGACGAGCCGATAGTTGCTGGCGATGATGATGATGATGTGGGGTGGTTTAGTTAGGTCCTACAATATATGAGATCATGGCAAGCCGAAAAAAGCACAATGCCTCACAAATAGCAGGTTATAGTAGAATTATGACAATTTGACTTGTGCTGATCTGCGTTTCAAGGAAGTCTTTGACAACATTTTCCAACCGGGGCAGAAACTTGATATTTCGTTACACTTCTCACCCAGCTAATATGCCTACTAACGAACTACGAAACTGGACATATGAAAGATAAGGCAGTACAACTCCAATTTATGATGACAAGAGGCCCGGGGCGGACCGCTTCCTCCACCCCTTAGTCCGCCACTGGCACATTGAATTCGGTTTGATTTGCGTTTACCTTAATACTGCACTATCCGCGGGGGACAGAATTTCTCATTATCATGTCAAAGACAATGATTTGAATAATGTATGTCGTTATGGTGCCATGTTGGGTTATGTTTTGGTGTAAATGTTTTGACAATCTGTATTATGAATTATCAGTTATTATGAATCAACTTTTATATATTGCCTTATTTTCGGGTGTTGTGGTACCTTCAATGATTTTGATACTTTATAGTACGAGTGCTTTGGCTACTCGTCTTGGAATCTGATCAATGTAAGAAAAATAATAGGAATGATGTATTTTTTTTTGACGCTGTGATATGCGTTACGCTTACTAGCTCCTCCCTAGGGTCGCCGGGTTATGAGGGACTCTCCCCTGCGGACCCAAAATCCTCGACACATTTCGACACACCCCATGTGGGGCGGGTCTCTCTGCGGGTTGCGGGTATTTCTCAGAGACATTTGAGATGCACTCCCAGACAGGGCAAGGGCGTGCAATGCCCTGCCAGCGCGCAAACTGGTTGAACTGCCCCTAACTAAAGACTGGAAGTGTGGAAATATACATATCCAGTCTAGTTGGGTGAACCCACACAGGCATAAACTTTATCGTGGATTTCCTCCTGTGGGTCGATGTGCCCATCGGTGTCCAGCCCGATCACGCCTCTCCACAGCTCTGAAGAGCGGGCAGTAGACAGGCCAGTTATCGCGCCGCGGCTACGGCGTTATCGTGGTCCCGGCGCCTCACCAGTCAGCAGGTAAGTACAGCAGGTAAGTCCCCAGGGAAGTATCCACTGCATAACCCCAGAGTAGTACATCATGGTACTGTGTATGTATGTGAATGTAAGAGTGCATGTGTAATTGTGTAAATGTAAGCGTGTGAGATGTGTAACTGTGTGTAGTTTGTATGTATATGTGTGAATCCGCGACCCCCATAGCGCCGCAACCGCAGAGCGAAAAGAACTCCCCTCTCCTAGAACGGGGCATCTCCCAGTTCCTCTAGGCTCGCTGTCAGCTCTCCCTGTTTTCGCGCACGGCCACCTATCCCCGATCCGGTGAGAAAATAGGGTGAAACAACGACGACGCCGAACTTGATCCGCGTATTCCATTCCGACGAGCTTTCAATTATATATATATGCAATTGCACGTCCGCCCGAAATATAGGACAGGCCGAGATCTAACGAAGACCCGGGGTTGGATCAACCTCAATGTAGGCTAGGAGTGGACGCTGAATGCACGAACCGTTTTTTAGACTGTTTATTGGGTATCAACTGATAGGCTAGTTTAAGGTCTACTGATTAACTGATTTAAGCGTGAACGTAAGTTACAAGCGTTGCTTGAATAGTCCAACGCGGCACGAAAGGTTTGCGAGGCGACTTTTTTTTCTATAGACAGTTTTAAGGCATATAAATATCTCAATTGGTAGATTAGATATTTGTAAATAAACAATACTGAAATTTAACAATAAAAAGAATGAAAAAAGGATGAAACAAAGTTAATTTTCACTGTCCACAAAATTATAGAACCATTCTCAGGTCGACGATAACCAAGTTGTCTAAACAGTTTATTCTGAAAACAGTTCCATGAACTACAAAAACATTCCGTCTACGATATAAACTAGTCGAAAAAAAAAACACGATTTTAGACCAGTTTTCGTGCTCGTAAACTCAAAGTCTTATTTCGTTAATCGAAATAGCGACGACCCCCCACCCCTAGAGGAAACTAACATGCATAACGCGAATGGGTTAGGCTTAAACTTCCATAATAAATACAATTATACAAAGACAAGATATACCGCGATTCAGACGGACCGTAAGTAATGTATTTGACTGCGATTGTTTTAGTATATTCAAATACGATTTCGAACCTTAGGGGCTACCACGGGGCTACAATAACTATTATTTATTAACGAATAACAACATAAAATTATAAATAACGATGTCCTTTTGGTCCTGTATGTCACGTTATAGGTTAAAAATATCGCTTCGCGATGTTGTTAAATTTCGAGGTTATTTTTTTTAACAGATAACAAAACCTAATGATTTTTTTAGCGGCTTTTAAATCAGCCGTCTTGTTGAAGGGTCCAAATGTCATAGTGATTCAACTAGAAAACGAGACGGTCAATTGAAAGGTAGTTTTAACCAGTTGGCTGCAACGATAAGACGATAAGTTTAGAGGAAAATTGTAATGTAAATAATAATACAGACCATACGGATAATAACACTAAAACTCTAACGGAATAATTTTATTTTGAGCATAAAGAGTAATAATTGATGAAAATGAACTTTTTTTGTAGTCTCGAACTCGATTTTTGTAGTATTATAAAGGGGAAAACTTTGTTAAAACTAAAAACTACTGGATCGATTTTAACAATTCTTTCACCATTCGAAAGCTACATTATCCACGAGTAGCTCAGTGGCGTAGTGGATAACCGCCTCTGCCCGCGATCGTAATCGTTAAGCAACTTTCGCAAGGGTCGGTCACGGGATGGGTGACCAAAAAATTATTATCTCGAGCTACTCCGTGCTTCGGAAGGCACGTTAAGCCGTTGGTCCCGGCTGTATTTGCAGTCGTTAATACCCTCCAATCCGCATTGGGCCAGCAGCGTGGAGGGTCAAGCATGGCCCATCCTCCTTAACCATCCATAAGGTAGGCCTGAGCCCCTGCAGTGGAGACTGGTTTGAAAAGGGTTGATGATGATGATGATGAACATAGGCTATATTTCATTTCGGAAAAAATAGGCTTCCGTAAGATATTTGGGTTTTCGGACACAAGGTGTAAAAAATCAACCAGAAAAGTTACTTATTTTACGTACGCTGCCTAAACTATAGTAGATATAACCATAAAATGTTCTAATTAATTGTAGATCTTACAAATACAAAAAAGTCCGCAACACACTATACCTATTTATATCGAGTGAGGCACAACAACCATTTTTTATTTAAAAATTTTGATTTTTCTTTGGACTACATTTAAACGCGTTTATTTTACTCATGCTATTAATCCTTATCAAAATAAATAATTTCATCACTAAGTACAGTTTATGTAGATAATATTTGGTCTTTGAACGATTAAAATTGGACATTTGGTTTTGAAGTTATGGCGAAATTAAAATATTACGATTTCTGCTGCACGGCCCGTTACGAAATGGGCGTTACCAAGAGGGGGGGGGGGGGGTGCCGGAGGGGAGTTTAGATCTATGAGTACCAGGTACCAGCGGACCACGCGGGCGAAGCCGCTGGCGGAAAGCTAGTCTCCAATATAGACATACTAGGAAACTGGTAACATATTATAAGTACCTACTTATACCACTTAGTACAACTTAGTTAACCAAGTACCTACTTAGATTATGGATAATGATATAAAGTTTAAATTTAATAAAAATGTTTCCAATAGGCAGTGAAAATATTTCGTTAAGGGCTGTCATTCCCATTAGATAACCTTATTAAAGAGGTCAGCGGTATGTCATTAGTTGTATAAATATTTTAGATTGGCTGTTTTCCTTCGACTTCCCCGCTCATGATGTAGCTTTCCATAGGTAAAATCGTTCTGTAAAATGTTTCTTCTCTGTAATGCTAAGTGTGAGACGGACTTAGCGTTACAGAGAAGAAGGGGTCCGTACCATAATGAGGTTCCCATACAATAACCGTACTTTTTTCCTAACTAATAACCGTCCTTGGGTTTTTTTCAATATTTAATGTATTCTGTTTTTAGTTTATTTTTTGTTACAACGGTTATATAAATACATCATATGTGAAAATTTCATCTCACGGTTTATGAAATAGGTGACAGACGGACGAACAGGAAGGTCTTCTTAGTACAAGGGTCCTGTTTTTCCCTCTTCGGATACGGAACCCTAAAAACAATGTTAGAATCCATCATCAGACGCGGAGTGCAGTTCTTATATGTGTAGCCGGTTAGTTCCATTCTTACGGTAATAGTTTCGAGTCCCTGGGTAGGATGTAGGATAATTTTATTCTGGGTTGAATGTCGATTCCCTTGCGTAAGTTGGTGAAATCGTATGTAATATTTGAATGGAGAATGACATATGTTGATTTCGACGGATCGCATGTCGGGTTTTCTATTTTCTTGTGAATGGGACCAAAACGTCCCATCGTTTTATTTAATTTAATTTAATTTATTTTGGACAAGTTTTTATTATAGGGCCAAATTAAGATGCAGACTTTTTATTCCAGTTGATTTGAAAAGATGCGTATGTCATGTTACAGTTTTTGGACATCAAAGACCTTTCAGTCAACACCACTGAAAGGTCTTTGATGTCCTGACTGGGGACCTAATTGTCTAAATAAAATCTTTCACAATATCTGTGAATTCGACATTTGAAAGGCATTCGTGAACTTTACACCTACAACTATTGCGATCACGACATTTTTTTGAAAGATATTGAATTAACAATAACGTACATTTGAGGTTAATCCGAATTGTCCAAGCAAATTGATATGTAGTTACAAATACCTTGGAAAGCTATTGGGTAATGTCAGGTGAAAGAGTTGAATACTAACTGCAATCTTTCGACAGTTTAAGTATGTTTTTATGATGTTTCTGGCTTTATTAAAAAGTTTTGGTGGAATATAAACTTAAAACCCAATGACGCTCATAATTATTGTTCTAGAAGTAACATCATTAATCGTTACGGCGGGAAAAAATACTAAGAATAATTGATCGCTTTTGTTTTATCAACAATTTCTTATAATGGCTATTTTTTTACCACCACAACATTTACAAACGCGAAGGTAACTATTATACGATGTAAATAAATTCCTCCAATATTGGGTTACCGATCTTTTTCTACGTACACATTGAATCAAAACACTACAATAAAAATTTTGTACAACTTTATATAAATACATACCTCAAAGTTACTTTTGTAACAGCTGATGATATGACGAGTTTAGGGATTCAACGATACCACGTAGGTATCGATACTTTACTTTGCTACGAGTAGCTCGGTGGCGTAGTGGATAAGCGCCGCGGCCCGCGATCGTAGTCGTTAAGCAACTTTCGCAAGGGTCGGTCACGGGATGGGTGACCAAAAAAAATTATTATCTCGCGTTACTCCGTGCTTCGGAAGACACGTTAAGCCATTGGTCCCGGCTGCATTTGCAGACGTTAATACCCTCCAATCCACATTGGGCCAGCGTAGAAGGTCATGGCCCATCCTCCTTAAGGAAGGCCGGGCCCCTGCAGTGGAGACGTAAAAGGGCTGGTGATGATGATGATGATGATTTTACTCGATACCGCATCGGTCATGAGGCACATGAGATACCTACTTGTATCGAATAGTTTTAAAATGCCTCACCATCGTCGTCATTTTTATAGATTTTTAGAATAGATTTGATACTATTGATAGTCAATAGCAATACTCTGTTTAAGGAAGAAAAAATGTAGGTCTAGACATAAAAAGCGATGCATATAAAAAGTATTTAGTATTTCCTTAGTTAGGTATTCATTCAAAATTTTTTAGGCAGTGCCACAATCACTAAATATCTCTTATCGCTGAAAATTAGTAGGGGTTAGCAATTGCTTAGTCATACGACAGGGACGCTGCGCCTGTGGGACTTTTTCATGAAATAGACTTTAGACACCATATCACAGAGTAAACAGTCTTATGCACGCGAGTCTTTGACACTCATCAGTGAGTGACCGACCAAAAATAAAGTAAGATATAAATACTTGTTTCACGATACTACATAATACACGGTTCTAAAGTATCGATGCCAAAAGACTTGGTATCGAAAGAAAAATATCGAGTAAGTACTTGTATTTACTCGTATGGATCCTTAGACGAGCTTATAAAAATAAGCGCGGGGTGCGTTTTGTTAGTACAATGCATGGTTTTGTTTATATTTTTTTTGTCGAAATAAAACGTTGAGTTTGAGAAAAGTATGAAATGATTTAACATTATTTTATTTCAATTCCTAATATATTTTTTTTATCTATTTAATTCTTTAATTGAATTAAAAAAATAATTACAAACTCGTAAATAATAATTGACAACATAACAACAACGAAATCGAATCAACTATTATGACGTTTTGTATCATTCAAATCATCATTCATTCCAAAAGTTATTCAATTACATAAATCGGTTATATAACCGCTATACGTTTGAAAATGATTGTGTTAGATTAAAAAAATTGACAATTAGGATTATATATATAAGTTTATATGAAACTGACAGTTTTCTCAAATTGACAGTCGCTGTGACGTTAAACATGATTATCACAGATTTCAGAGAGGAGAAGGAGAATTGGTATGATATTTTTTTCGAAACCTATAAATCTGAAGATAATGTTTATCTAACAGTATTTTTGTCGAATAACTAAAGTATTTTTATTTTTCTGTATCATCACCAGCCCTTTTACGTCCCCACTACAGGGGCTCAGGCCTTCCTTATGGATGGTTAAGGAGGATAGGCCATGACCCTCCACGCTGGCGCAATGCGGATTGGAGGGTATTAACGACTGCAAATGCAGCCGGGACCAACAGCTTAACGTGCCTTCCGAAGCACGGAGTAGCTCGAGATATTTTTTTTTTTGGACACCCATCCCGTGACCGACCCTTGCGAAAGTTGCCTAACGACAACGATCGCGGTCCGCGGCGCTTATCCACTACGCCACCGAGCTACTCTGTATATAAGATAAAGAATGTATCTGTATGTATGCCGGATACTCATATACATTTCTTTTTCGACTTAAACATACATAAAAAAATGGTTGAAACAATTTTTTTTTGGTGTTTTATCAAACCGTTTGTCCTACCCGGCAAATGTTTTATTTGAATCAATAATAAAAGAAATTTATTGTTAAAAAAAATCTTATACAGAATCACTTCTGATGGCTTATCTGGGAAACGTGACGCTATACAAAATTGTGTCTTATTCAAGTTTCTGTTGATGCCAGACTTTTTTTTCTGTTCCGTGATGCTTGCTTGCCGATGAGACTTAATGGTACGTAATTTTGAATGAAAAGAAAATGGCGGATTTGAAATTGTTATTCTAATGTGTAGTCGTCGTATAATAATAATAATAATAAACTTTATTTTTTTTACATGTTGTTGTTTTATGGAAATTAATACATGAAAAATGTATTATAAAATATATATTAGGTTTTTAAATTAGGTTTATAAGTATATATTTTTATATTACCCAGTTACAATAAATTTGATAAAGCACTCACCGAATTAGTTATGAAATAACGCAATCCGTGCTACACATTTCGTAGAAAACCCTGTAAGTAAGGTTTAAGACAAATGGCGGAGCTTTACTAATCGAGTTATAAGTTCAAAATAGTTTTTTTTTTGTATACACTCACTACACACTTACAGACACACAACATTACTAATAGTAAATAAAAAATAAAACCTACAATGGCAAATATATTAATACATGGGATGTTTGTTTTGCGATTATCCTTTTTGCATGTCTCCTGTCGTCATACAGGTAATATCTATTTCAGTCGTGGAAGTGAAAAGGGCCGTGACAGATGTCTGAACAAAGGAAAAACATGATGAAACATAAAGCGTCAGATTCTTTGTTAACTGCTTGTACTCGAATGATAAATATCATCTAAACAAATACTTTATTTGTTTCAACGCAGATGGGATTTTTGAAGAACGCAATTTATTTTAGAGGCGTCTATTATGGAATGTTAATGGTGTGTAGATGATTAATTAGTACAAAATTTTGCATCGTAATAAACTCCGAGTACCGTAGCTTGGCTCCTTTGTTTTCTATATTGGCTCTTTAGATTTCGAGGGCCACCGAACGAATCACTGACTGAAATGCCAACGTTGAAATGGATGATCGTCAATTTATTTGAATTGTGCTCACATTGATTTGGTAATTGCTTGGCCAGCTGTAATTTCTCAAAATAATGCGATGAAATTTTTTGTTTTTGAAATTGAATAAGTTTTATGAAACGGCATCCGGTAGTTTATTTAGGGAACTAATAATGTTATGGATTGGTACGAGTCACTTGCGGTGTCTAATATAATAGGGTATTCTACTCTGAAATAATACTTATAACTGTTTATTTTATTAACAAAAGCCATAAAACAAATATTTTAGAAAAATAAACACATTATTGCCTTAAAATTAAACTTTATTTATACCCGCGAAAATGCTGTGCGTCATATTCATTACGTCATTGTGATATGTACTGTAACGTCCGAGGACATTACTATTGGCAGGTTTACTCTTCGGACGGTTTATGGTTAATGCTGACCGTTAATATTTTAAATTATTACTTTTTCGTATTCGAATGCGCATGTTCCTGTTTTGCTGGTTGTCAATCTTTCTTTCTGACTGAGACCAGCTAAGAGTGGTATCATAGTATTTCGTTCTAAGTGATTCTATGTTTTTCGCAAATAAATCAAGACTGAAGGATTCTACAAGTTTTTCATTACGCCACCCATCTCCACCATTAGAATTAAGTTGCTAGAGTACACAAAAGAGACGCTTATAGTAAAGATTAGAGATATCAATAAAATAAGGACAAAACCATCTAACGATCGAGTACGAAATAAAAAGATATAAATGAGCTAAGAACAGCACCATCTAGGAATATCATTTATAATTAATAGACATATTTTTAAAACTAATCTGACAATATGTGCCATAGTGACGTCACACAATGACGGGTCGTGTTTTAAGTCATGTGACACACAGAAAAAAAATTTAATTTAAAAACAATAAGATGATCGCGCGACTTAAGACTCAAAATCAGAATCTCCGTGTTTACTACGATGTAAATTGTAGTTTTTGTGCAATTTCGTGATTTATTTTTCACTACCAAAACTATCCTATTGCATTTATTATTCATGTCACCGATAATCTGTATAATTTAGGCATTCCATACAATATCATGCATTGTACAGAATGCCTATTTTTATTAGGCAATCTTCATTATGAATATTTCTCACATTACTTAAGTGCTTTATATATTCTATTAATTATTTAGATGTTTTGTAGAACGCCGTATTATACAGATTGCTGGTTACATATTTCTCAGAATAAGGCTTTTGAGGCTAATTTGAAAGTCAAAAAATGAATAATGGAACAATTTTTTCTAATGTTAAAAGGTTTGTAACATGCGTCTGTTTAACACGCAGAGTTATATGTTACTTTCGTGGCTTTTAAGTTTAACAATGGTTTACTCAGATACGTTTTCAACCCTTGTTGGTAAGGAGAAGACGAAATAAGAATAGTAGACTAACATTCTAACAACGATCATATTTAATTTATTTTTCTAGCGTTAATAAAATTACACCTTTTTATTTATTTTATTCAGTTATTTTGTGAGATATTCTTAAATTATTCATCACATCAGTACTTAAACCATTTGCCTGTAGTAAAATATATTAATTATATAAAGTAATTGACTTGTACATTCTTAAAAAGAGGGAGAAACTGGGCTTAAAAACTCTAGTGTTTAATTTAATTTCATTGCTTTGTTGTTTCAACTGTGTTAAATCATCCTATTACCACAGAAAACATTATGTTTAAAAACACCAAAGATAATATTTCCAGTAATTGAAAAACCAGAGTGTTGCTCTTTCCTTAATTGAATAATTAGTGTTAACATCCATTGTCGGCTGTAAAAGAGACATTTATTTGCATTCAAATAACAAAACACACATCGAAATGGTAATTGCTTATGTTGGTTAAAATTGATATCCTGGTATTTTTCCTCGCTTGAAAGACATCTTAGTTCATCTTACCTATATCCATATATACTGAAGGCATTGTCAAAGGTTTCTAGACCACTTTACCGCCAGCCCAGAGAGATTTAGAATATAATTCCTCAGTATCATTGTAACTTCCAAGCTTCAGACTTCAAAAAATCAGAGGATCATTTCTGGGTAAATGTATTGCTATGTTCAATAAAGTTCCACAAAATGTAATTTACCTACCCATAAATAAATTTCAGATTCATGTAGAGAATATGCTTATGAGTAAAGGCTATTATAAAGTTGATGATTATTTTAAGGACCGCAATGCATGGAATTAATAGCCTTCGCTCTGTTCTATAACGATGAATTATAGGTATATACCAACCTATGTCCTACAGACTTTGAAACTTGTATTTATTATTGTTCAGTATATGTATTATTTTGGTAATGACATGATAAAAGCTGGTAAGTTTCTTTCGCTTGTTCTTCTTGTCAGCTAAAAGACGTCCTGATTAAGTGGTAGGGGAAAAAATATTTTTGGACGATTCAAAAGTGCTTGTAACAAGCTTACTTGAATAAAAACATTTTCATTTCATTTCACTATTATTGGAGTTAATTATTAATGTAGCAGTCGATATTTTTGTCTATCATTATCGTCTTCTTAAAGCTTTTACGCCTGATACAGGCTATCAGCGTCTTACAACCGTCTCTACTCTTCGAACAATTTTGATTGTGCATTATGTTATTCATTCACAATTCTTCATTCTCCAGCGCTTCTATTTCCAAGAATTATATTAAAAGTTGGAGAACTTCAATGGGTACATCATCGGCTGTCGTAGCTACATGATTCATTATTATTATCTTTATATAATAATCCAAGTGAGAGCGTTTTTCGAGACAGCTGAGAGTTGCTCTGGGCCTATATTCCAGTCATATGTTGGGTAGAGCTGGTACAGTTTTGGCTAGAAAAGCAACGGTAATAATAATTTGTACTGTTGGATTTGTGTAGAAACACAATTAAGACAACATCCACCAATTCCCACAGAAATCGTATAGTAACTTCTAGTACATATAGACTTTGTCTTTATTCTATTTAAAGTTTGGGAATTTTATGATACCTATACCTATTTAAACGAGATTGAGTAATAAAACACACGAAATTTGTATATAAAAATTTGTTCTTCTTTTATAAGGCTATCAACTTCATTGTAATGTTATCATGAAATGTGAACCTTTCACGTGGCAATGTTTAAAGTTAGTTTTCGTAAAGGCATAAAACTCTCTTATATTGTAACTTCAGAACAAAGAGAATGAAAAGTAATAACTACCCAGTGGATCCTTAACTTTCTCAGATAAGGTACTTAATTGTTTAGGCTGAAATAAAAGGGTGCTGTTTGTTTTGAAAGTTTTTAAAGAAATAAAAAAGTTTTATAATTCGCATGAAGGAGTAGTTTTCATTCGAAGTTTCGATAAAACATTTTAAACGATTCCTTGATTCGTGAGAAATTACGTAATAAAACTCATTTTATTATGTTATATCATTCTTAATTATTCACTTAATAATAAAAAAGAAAAATAAATGCGGCGTTGAGTAAAATTCTTTTCTTTATTCAGAATCATATATGATTGGACACAATGGGTTATGTTCGACACGTGCCATGTTTCATCAATATTTATAAAGTTAATTTCGGGGTGATACATACTCTGTGATTAGGGTTTGCTAGTTTTATCGTATTACCAATATTTTGTCGCATAACTTTTATTTGCAATATGTCACAAGACATGAAAGATCCTATTTCATACTTTATAAATAAACAAACACTCCAAACGCTAGCAGAAAATAATTCAAAGACGATTTTACTTCAACAAAAGAGTCGATATATTCCGCTGTATCATATTCTAGATTTGTATCTTCGATTTTTTCGATTTATATTCAAAGGATAAACGTTAAGAAAATAATAACAATCTTTATTATGATCTGTTTCTATGACATTTAAAAGAACATTGGTATATTAAAAATTTGTCTTAGTACATTTTAAAATTCTACGTACAAATCTTGTACTTCCATAAGAAATCGTAATCTCATTATCTTAACAATCGTTATAGCTCACAGGTGGTGTGTAAAGAAAGTGATTTTTCTTTCGCGTCGAAACAAACAAATGATTCACCCGCTATTAGTAAACGATCCATTGTTTTCTCACACAACGTGACATTTGAAGATCATTTATCACAGTCTTCACAAGGGAAGCCTCAATTTATGTTTTGTGTTGTTAAAGAAAATTGTACATGGAATACATAAAAGTTTTCGTCTTTGTGCCAAAATGTCGGATGTTGAGCAGTCATATTTAAAGATAGATATTAACACAGAACAGGATGGAATACACTCATTCACGGGTCTCTCTTATAGAGAGAGACATAGGTAGAACGAGCCAATTACGCAGACCCTACGTGGATTAGTGGAAGTTTACTGTTGCAGATGCAATGAAGACAATAAAAGCTCAACATACCTCTGTGAAAGTAGCGTATGAGGACGCCAAAATCAAAAATCTCTATTTTGTTTACTGATTTTAAATAAAGTCTGAATTTTTTACTATATAACTCAGAATATTTAAATATGAATTTATTAATCCTGTTTATCTTAAGTCCTTACAATGTTTAAAAGTGTTTTAGGTTGTTTTTGATGTTTTTAATTCACAAGGAGAATGTTTCAACCTACGAAAAAAGGTGGACAATACTCTTAAGATTTTTTGTTGTAATAAGAAAAACTTGGCATTGGTTTTATTTATATTTGATAACTGAAGACACTTTCCCTAAAACAGTGTTGTTCATATATACTAGCTTTCCTCGCGAGATCTCGCGACTTCGTTTGCATATAGTAGTTAGTTACTTTGGGCAGCATTTCCAAACCTTTTATCATAGTAAAAAGTAACTTTTTTCTTTTTTTTTTCAGATGAGAAATGCTACTACTTTTATAACCTCGCGTCCCCTGCGTGGATCCACGAGGATATGTGGGGTCTCTCCTGCAGACTTGCTCCCTGAACAGCGGTAGTCGAATGCAGGAGCATTCAATTAAAACTCACCGATGTCCCTCTCTCTGGCGGACGATGCATGCACGGTAACATGCGAGGTCACTTACCGTGCCAGTCACCACCATTCTCCCCCCCCATCCTGTTACATTCCTCCAAAGCTCAATGAGCGGGCAAGATGAGCTACGCAGGTCGTCGATGCGCACAACCCTTCTCGACGTGCCGGCACTTTACGTAGGAGCCATATTTCATATGACTCCTGCGTAAAACTGTCGACATTTGATGTTGGGATCATTCAAGATTGGCAACAATGTGCCTATAGCCACTGCCGCCTTTTGAAGTCTTGGGGCTAGTTGTGGGAAGTGTTAGGGGAATTTCCAAGTATAGCGGAAGTAGCGTCCTTTATAGAGCAGTATGGGGAGGGAATTAAAGACGTTAGCAATGTCAAGAGATATTGCGATCACTCCCTCCCTTCTATTTATTGCAGCCTCAGAAATACGCCGGAGTTTTAAAATGTCGTCCACAGTAGATCATGGTCACCTGAACCAGTACTGGTTCTCCGAACGGTTCGTCCTTTGTTGTCTAAATGCTGTACAATTCGGTCTGCAATGATCTTCGAGAGAAATTTTCCGACTTCGCCCAGCAGGACAATGGGCCGATAAGCATTCGGAAAATCTGCAGACTTCCCTTCTTACATCAGATGACAGAGTTTCTCCCAGAATCTGGGGAATTGTGTGACAAGTGGTCCATTATACTAGGCAGAATTCTGCCAGGAACACCGTTAGTTTGTTACTTCGCTTTAATTGCTGTAACCTATGGCGTAGTTTTATATTTTGTTTTTGGTTAATGTTTTGTTATAAGTTTTTGTATTGTTTTAGTAAGTTGAGTTATAAAATCGTCTAATTCTAGTATGTTTAGTGCTGATATATTATATTAGTTTCAGGAACAGCGGCCTTGATCTTTGCGCTGCTACTCAACGGAAAGATCATAGCCGTTGTTCCTGAAGCTATGGTAAAAATCGTCTGTATTGACAGAGCAACTAAACCTTCCTTATACATACGGCATAACTAATCCGGATTATTAAATAAATTCATTGATATAAATTCATATGATATATTAATAAAACACAAAGTTTTAGGAAATCCAATATTTTTTTATTAGTTTTAAAAAGCCATATAAACCTGTGACTATTAAAACTATAAGTCGTTTGATAAAATGTACTACGGAATCCAGCGGCATAGATACTACGATATTCACGACACTTAGCACCCGATACGCTGATACGTCACGAGCTAACTGGCAAGGCGTTGGAATAGATCAAATTCTAAGAACAGCGGTCTGAAACGTCAACTCCAGCACCTTTGCGAACTTCTTTAATAAGACTGCTCTGAGTCCAGACGAAACAGCGTTGGCTAAATCAATACTTAGCTAAATTATTAAATTCTAATTATGAATACAATATTGATTACTGATGATAAAATCCGGAGCTCCGGTCTAGCACAAGCCGCGCCGTCGCTTCCCAGTTTACCATTGGAGAATACAGCTGGAGCCTATTCGTTCAAAATATCCAAGAAAACACCAGGGCGGACAAAACCCTGGATACCTTCCCAGACCACCAGATACTGGACCGATCCCACCCCAATTTGCTCGGCTGCCGTTATTCAGAATATGTCCGAGATACCAGCTGAGCTCCCTCTGCCGGTATTAGTCCGCGCTGGCAAGCCGGTAACCCCCATATTTTAAGAGGCCATCCCCCTATCCGCCACCTGGAGACGTACTCGATATCATTGATGACTATTTTGGTTAGATGCATCTGTGCGAGCGCAACAACAATATGTTTGTACACACGAGTGAAAGAGATATGTAGTGCCGAGTCATTGTACAAAGTTCATACTGTTGGCCGACCTTGGTATATCTACAATTTTGCGTACTTTTCCGGCGGGAATTTAAACCTTCTTCCATTTTGCATGATCGTGACATACCTCTCTCGCTTCTTCTTTTGATATAAAAAAAAGCCAGTCTAGGGTACACAGCTAGGACAATTATCCACCCTGTCAAACAACTTTTCATTTCTGCAAATAACTAAAATAACAGAAATTAACAGAAATATTAGTTTACAGGAATGTTATTATATTGGTTTGTTTTTATATGATGAAAGAATAACGTTCAAACAAAACCTTACAAAGGTAACTTACTAGAAATTCTAAAGTTCTACAAATAATTTACAACATAACTTACAACAAATTAGGACTTAATGTCGATTGGCGAAACATGAACTTTTATTGTAACGATTAGTTCGAATAATTGAATCAAAATATCGTTTCCAAGGGCTTTAGGTAGGGATAATTAACAAAATTATGAGTTATCAGCAAATTAATAACTGTGTTCGTAAACTAGGCACTAGTAAGTTTATAGATTTAGTTAGAAGAACTCATTAATGTTTGAACAATATTCCGTTTTTTATTGTGCGTTTCAATAATAATGTTATTATGGAATACAACGATAATAAAATCAGTTAAAACTTTAATAAACAAATATATGTGTATAATTTATTTTCAAAGAGTAATATTTTTAAAATTATTAATATATATATCAAAGAAAATTTATTCGTGGATTTGTGAATACATTTATTTTTAATACTGTTCTCAGTGCCGAGATCAATCTCCGGGAATTTTGTAAGCATTATTAATAAAAAGCATCAAATGAATTGAAATCGCTTCATAAATAATTAAGCGTGGGCGATGGAGTCGCCTGTCTTTGTTTCATAAAAAAGATAGATAACTAGCTTTCCGCCAGCGGTTTCCCCCGCGCGGTACCTAGGGAACTGTTTGGGATCTTTATTGTATCATGACATGGATATTATTACAATGACAAATTAATTAGAAAACAATGGTTACTATGGTAACATTTTTATTCCCTATACAAACTTACACTCCCATTTTCGTCCCTTTATTTATGGCATAAAATATATCTTATGTTCACCCCATATGATGTAGCTTCCCGCAAGTTTTTCTTTTTTATGGGATAGGGGGCAGACAAGCAGACGGATCACCTGATGGTGAGTGATTATCGCCGCCCATGGACACCTGCAATACCAGAGGAGCTACAAGCGCGCTGCCGAACTTTGAGGGACGAATATACTCTACGCTTGAAAGTTGGAAGGTCGTATCGGTCCGGAAATACCGCTGACGACAAACCGTTCCAGAGTTTGACTCTGCGAGGCAGAAAACTTCTAGAAAAACGCACAGTTGAGGACTTCCAACCATCCAAATGATGGGCGTGGATGTCTTGTCGCGCAGAACGATGGCGGAAAGTAGCGGCAGGTATGAGTCCGAACAATTCCTCAGAGCATTCCCCGTAGTGAATGCGATAGAAAATGCACAGTGAAGCAACATCTCTACGCAGAGCCAATGGATCAAGCCGACTTGAAGTGTCCCGGCAACGACGTTTCGAGTCGCTCTCCGCTGAATGCGGTCTAGAGGGAGAAGCTGGTATTGGGGTGCCCCTGCCCAAAAATGAGAACAGTATTTCATATGGGGCCGAACTTGCGCCTTGTAAAGCTACAGGCGATGTGCTGGAGTGAAATACTGCCTCGATCTATTAAGCACACCAAGCTTCTTGGATGCTAATTTAGCCTTATCCTCTAAGTGACCACGGAACTGGACCTCGCTCGATATGTCGACACCGAGAATCTCAATATTGGCTGAGGCAGTTAGGGGAATGTTTTGAAAGCGAGGTGATACGACAAATGGGGCTTTTTTGGCAGTGAATGCGCAAACCTGTGTCTTAGTAGGGTTGAAGTGGACCAAATTAAATCGACCCTAGTTAGAGACTTCCTCTAACGAAGATTCAACATCAGACACAAGTTGATTCCGGCTCTCAATGAATCTTTGACGTTACTTTAAACTGAAACTGAAGATAATTATTCCTAGAATGTGTAGAAAAAAAAAATCTTTTACAAATTTTGCGGGAGTTTGAGAATATCTGAATATTTTACCGACATTTTGAGGTTATGTCGATATTATATCTACATAATTAAGAGCAATAAAAATTATCATATATAAATAGGTGTAATTGGTGTGAAGGCCGCATAATTTTTAAATAAATAATAATTAAAGAGAAGATTTTCGATAAATAAATGCGTAGTGCGCAATTTTGTGCAATTTAGGCCGACTTCTGCCCATTCTCCTTTGACTGATAAAAAACCGTATAAACAGTGACGCTAAGAGGGTGTTTAGATTTGTTAATAGTTCCACCGTGAATAATTTTATTTAAATGATCACTCTATTGTCGAAAGATGAAAAGGCGACCGTAACGATGGAATCCATCCAAAAAGGGCTTTATAAAGTTTTGATAGTCCTGGCGCAACTTAAAATTTGCGTTATGTATCCTCATTAAAAGTTTAATCTCTAGAAGGGTCTGTTGCGGCGACAGAGAAAAAATGTGCGGGAAAATATCACACAATCGACGTCAATCGACCTTGACGTTGACCCTCGTTTAGGCTTGTCACTTAAAAGATGTATGTGGTGAACAGACGCCAAGAAGTAATTTTCTGATCTTTTTGATAAACCAGTATGTGATTTTTTAGGGTTTCGTACCCAAACTCTAAAACGGGAACGCTATTAATACTCACATGTCTGTCTGTCTGTTTGTTACCGGGTTGTATTTCATGAAGCGTAAAAGTAAGATAGTTGACATGTTCACTGTTGCCGCTTCAATAACAAATACTAAAAATCAGAATAAAATAAATATTTAAGGTGGCTCCAATACAATAAACGTGCTATTTTTTGCTGTCATCAGGCTGTATCTTATGAACCGTGATAATTAAATAGTTAAGATTATTCCAGACTAGTGGCCGCCAGTGACTTCGTCCGCGTTTTCCATTATTTCTTCGCTCCTAATAGTTGCAGTGTGATGTTATATAGCCTAAAGCCTTCCTCGATTAATGGTCTATTCAACACAAAAATATTTTTTCAATTCGAATCAGTAGTTCCTGAATTGAATTAGCGCGATCAAACAAACAAATAAACTCTTCAGGCTTATGATATTAGTATAGATGATGTATTTCTGATGTATCAAACGTGTTTTCTATTCGTTTTCTTGGTAGATTGTGACTGTGTAACATGTTAAGGCTGCGTTTTTGGACGTAAACCGTTTTATTTTAAAACGAGAACTTAATTTAGTACCTGGTTATATAATTATCTGACCAAAAGAAATGTTCACATCTCAATTTGACGTTTTCCATTCTGTCATTTTCAATTTGATTTAGTCGGCTAATGGTTAAACCATTAGCTAACTTTGGTCCTCGTTGTATAATAAGGTAAGTTATAGATAGATAGAATAATATTTATTGCACACAAAAAACAAAATAACAGTACAAATGACGGCCTTATCACTTAACAGTGATCTCAACCAGGCAACCGTATTCAAAATATCTAAGTAATACAAGCAAATTAGGGTGGTATCGGGTTCCGGTGACTAGGCCACGACTTCCCAACTCATCTCCCATAAGAGGGCGAGCCATAGGGGTTTTGGTTGGTAGGTCTCCGGGTGCCCACTGGGCAGCTCATTGTCGGTTCGGTTAACGGATGAGAGTCTCACAAAAACCCGTATGCTTGTCAGGTGATAGGGACAGTGCGAAAAGCAGTTCCCCGAGGTTAACAAAAAAGGGTGGTTTATTATGACCTATTAAAGGCTTTAAAACAATGTTATGTTAGGGCACAGATACACATAAACTATACAGATGCCTTACCCCATAGAAGAAAATGTGATGGTCCTAACTCGGGCTATTCTTCGGACTATTTTGTCTTATTTGAGTCGGCGGTAGATGCCACAATTGAGCAAGCAACACTTAGGATTGGATTTGGCTATTCTATTCGTTTTCGCATAAACGTCAATAGATGGCATTAATTCGTAGCACAAAAGAACGTTAACATAGATACACATTAAATATACCCTACCTATAACAGTTTATTGTGTCTACTATTGTAAGTTTATTGTATTTTATTTATGTTTTAATTGTCAATCAATAAAAAATTAAACACCAAGAAAAAATGTTTTAAATAAAATAATAATAAAAAGGTAGCCATTTACAACGCCATCTCTGCATAGACAATTAATTATTTAAAGCATACTTTTGCTCTAAAATTGTGACGACTTGTAATTTTATGAAATCTAGATTAAATAACCCTTTATTTAATATTTCCGAGCTTAGAATTTTTTCCTTTAAGAAATTATTTTTTCTTTATTTCATATATTCTGGATTTTTCACAATCGTAAAATATTGAATGATACATGTAACGCAATCTATTGTGGTTTTAAAAACAAAAATTTATTACTTAGCGATGAGACCTCGTGGTTAGGGTTATGTTTTGAAGGGATTAAATCCTCTATTTATATACCTCATAGTTGTAATGAATTTATAAGATGACTGTAATTAAAAGAGACGATATTATATATATGTTTTTACTTTCTAACGAAATACTTACAGCCCTTGTAGAAGAAAATAAAGGCCGCTTCAAATACAAATGTGTCAAGTTAGTGTTAAAGGCACCTTTAATTATTTTTTATTAAATGTTTATGAGCGGTGTTAGTTATTGAGGTGTAAGCCTACTTACTTGTATAATGCGTAAGCCTCTTATAAATATTATCGTTAATAATTCTGTAAAGTGTTTGTTCGAGAGTTCTTAAGACTTCGAAGAGCAATACAATTGAGATTTATATAAGGTTGTAATAAATTGTTTTTCTATTCTCAAAGTGAAAATCAATAAAAAGAAAACTGAAATAGATTAGATTATCCTCATCGAAATATTGAAAAATGTCAAATCATTTCATATATTAAGAATATAATATATAGTAATAAAGACGTTACTCGAATTGTTTAAGTCTTTATTCATATTTAGTTCAAAATATAAACAAAAATAACATATTAGTCCTTATTAACATAAATGAAATATTCTCATTTCATATATTATATGAAATGATAATATTACATTTGCGTGGTGACGACTTCCACTGCAGAAATTTAAAAAAAACACTCAATTTTCTTTTCCGACCCATTATAATTCTATTGTATGCGTAATCTAAGAGCGTAATGTATTCTTTTTTTAATTATATTGTATTATTAACATAACAGTTTATATATATATGTGTATGATAGATATATATGAGCAAAGGTGTCTCTAAAACGGCTTCTAAGAAATTAAAATATAAATCGACCCTAGCAACCTCCACGAATCCTATGTTTTCGACGAAAGGGGGATAATTTTGTGGGCGAAAGATTACTTCGAAGTGCCTGCAATCCTCTTAAGAGACCGATTACTGGACCAAAACAAACCATTATTCTCCAAGATTTTGCTCTTGACGATGCCAGTGGATTTGTATTGTGTTAGTAATGTGAATTTATGAATGTTATTACACTCTTTCTGTGATTAAATTGGTTAAAGTGACTGTGATGAAAAATTTGAGAATTAAATTTTATAATTAGTTTCCTTTATACTAAAAAGATATGTTTAATAGTTTCAATATTTGTTTTACAGATCAGTTTTTCATTACACACAGCTGCATGTTAGGATAACACAATATATCAAATATCTACCGTTGATTATAAACGCTAATGACAAAAGATTAAGGTTCAAAATTAATTAAAGAAATTTTACAGATTTTGTATAGCCTAATATGATTAAGATAAATACACTAAAGTTGAAGAATGCCAAAACACAAAAATGAACTTGTTCTATTACGTATATTGTTCTGTCCGATAGGTGTTGAATATTATAAATAATGTCCGGGCAATTTGAATATTTCTATAGTTTTTATTGCCTCTCATATTGGGCATTTTTCATACTGCGAGGGCTCTATTAATCGCTTTGTGCATAAATATATAATATTAAAGTACATCCATTACGTTCACAGATACATTTTATATTGATATTTTTATTATATTCACTTTATAGGAGGAGTTCGATAATTTACAGACATGCGGCAGTTAAGCAACTTTTGTAAAGGCATAGGAGTGACTAAAGACTAAATTACATCAAACTCTCCCGTACGTTAAGTCTCCGATGCTGGCTGCATCTTCAGTCATCAACACCCACCAATCTGTAATGGGCTCGTATGGTCAGTTAGCGGTCTGTTCTCTCTGTTTGGTTCCATCCATGAGACAGCCAGCAGTGAGACCGTTAGTAGAATGATAATTGCGTATACTCACTGGTTTCCGGCAAGCGATGTATGGAATACACTATTGCTTCGTGTATCTCTGGTGCGCTTGTGGATGTAGACTGTGATCTTTCCTCCTCCGCGCTCTTCTCCAAGCTTCGTAGGTACAGAGAATATATATTTGCAGTACACCGAATCTGAGAACAAATGTAAAGGTACAACCGGATGTTAATATAATCTATCTATACATAATCAAATATTGTGTACCGCTTTATGAAAATTAATTAATTACATTTTTATTTTTCCTGAATGAGAATGATGACGAGTGAGAATTAATTAGCTTAATAAACCTTTTATTTTATTATAACAGTATGAAAATTACACACAGAAAGAGTTGAGAATGATAATACGTATTTCAAATATGGATAATACATTATAAATATTAAAATTAATAAAAAATAAGTCAGTTTTGAGCTAGTTGGAGTCACGCGCTAAGACTTTCGTTTAAAAACTTTTAAAAACCATTATTATTATTAATTTATTCATTGCTAAGATTTATCTTTATTCATAAATAATAGTAATGCTTATTATAGAGTAGTTACTCTCTGTAATGTATTTTTATCGTAACATTCGGCAAATTAATTTAGAATTTAATAAGTAGAAAGCAATATTCTGACAATAAATACAAATATTTCATAACTACTTTCTAAGAACCTGGCAACATAATCGTATTTGAAAACAACAATACTTCGGTTTTATGAAATCTAGGCTAGTAACAAATGATTCAGTAAGTCTGAAGTCGTCATAGGTTATCGAATTTACGAAGGCAAACTTTTTATTATTAGTAAGACCTACAGAGAAATTGGGTATCTAATTGTTCTGCTTAATTGATCTAACATAGAGACTTTTTGTCGTGAAATACTTAAAAAAAAGACTAACTAACCATTTACAACCTGCTTTAATTGTGGACCACATTCCAACTTCCGATATCGTGGGTTCCTGATATATCGCCACGCCCTATCATTAATGTAGTATCTACAAATATGCAACTTTACAGGAGAGCCGTTTAAAGATGAAAAGTTGAATAAAAACGATATTTTTAGGATTAGGATTACGAAATTAGGCATGGGTGTTTTTTATTCTACGATACATTAAACAAATATAATAGATTAATTTATTTTACTTTATATACGTTACAATGTCACGTGAAGCTATTTTACACGGACATATTTTACTATCTTACGCAGGATGTGGTAGATCCAACTTTTTTTGTTGTATAAAATTCTGTTCTACATGTCGGATGTGGCACATTTAACATTTTTGACTAAATTAAATTCTGTACAATAAGTCGGATATGGTAGGTATGAAGTTTATGATCGGAAAACTAAGTATATTTTGTTAATTTTCCTAGACACGTTGTTTCTTATACCAAAAAAATGGAAATAATTTGCTATACAAAATTATAAATTTGAAATCTATTATATTAATAAAATATGAGTGGCAAGTCTTTACATAAAGTTAATAACTTTGTAATATTACCTGTATCATTACATGCACCATTTTCCACAACTGCGTTGTTTGGTAAAATAAGGCTTAAAATCCTTGAGGATCTGCTTCTTTGCGGTCGACAGACATTATATCTTTTGAAATCAGAGTGTATGTAATGTTTCACAACAATTTGGCGCTCTAAAGAACCTACGTGCATTTTTCCCGACATTAACTATGTAACTGGCAGGTCGACGCAAGATCGACGCATCCACTCGTCGGTTATGTCCGATCAAAATTGATTGTAAGTGAGTACCTTCATTTTTGTACGTACACAAGCGACACTACCGACATTAATAACGTAATTATCTTCGTAATTATAATAAAATCAGCAATTATTTTTTTGTGATAATATTCCTTACATCCTTTTATGAGGTTTTATACAAAAAAAACAAAAATCGTTAAAATGCAGATCCCACATTAATGATAGGGCGTGGCGATATTAGATTCCATGATTGAAATTTGCTGCTTCGTGTGTGAGTGCATGATGTCGTTGTTTTAGTTTTAATAATATAAGAGTTTTTTTTTTAGATAATTAATTTGTGATCTGAGCAATTTGAAGTTGTATATTATATATTTATTTTGTATCATATCCAAATTTAAATTAATACAAAGTAACTCAGTAAAACATGATTCTATCCCGGCAAATACCATCAAACTGTTTACATAATAAAACGTATTTACAGATTCTGACTTACATAGTGTGTAAAACAAGAAATATTGATAAAGAAATAGAACAAAGACAATAGGGATATTAGGGAGTAGCTCGGTGGCGTAGTGGATTAGCGCCGCGGCCCGTGATTGTCGGGATCACGGGATGGGTGACCAAAAAATTATTATCTCGAGCTACTCCGTGCTTCGGACGGCACATTAAGCCGTTGGTCCCGGCTGCATTTGCAGTCGTTAATACCCTCCAATCCGCCAGCGTGGAGAGTCATGGCCCATCCTCCTTAACCATCCATAAGGAAGGCCTGAGCCCCTGCAGTGGGGACGTAAAAGGGCTGATGATGATGATGATGAATAGGGATATTTAAGCCTTAACGTCTATTTTAGCAGAACCGCATTTTAAAACTAAGAACTTATTATACAGACGGATCTGGAATTAGGCCACTAAAGAGCCGAAAGATCGAAAAAAGATAAAAGCTTTTAGAAATAAAAGGAAAATAATGAAATCGTTAGCCATTGCTTTATCTAAAATACTTTAAGTATTTATAGGTAAATACGAGGCAAGGCGAATACCAAATTTAGTTTTGAAAATAAATTATACGTTTTAAGAATACTTGAGAGCCGTAATTAGTAGTTTCTGCTAGTAAACTACACATAACTAGATATTATTAGAAACTACTCAATGAATTGTTTATTATGAAATCTCCAGATAGTAAACCTTATTGCTTGAAAGATTTAAGATTGCTTTTAGCGTTCAACTCTTTCATTTGACATTTTAAGCATTTTACGCTTGGCTAAGACGATTCCACGTGACGTCAAATTTACAATACCCATTTAGTATATTTAAAAAAATCGTCATTATCGCAATCGCAAGTCAAATCAAATAGTTATAGCGTAAAGTTTGCGAATATCTTTAAAATTTCAAATTCAAAGGAATCGCGGTAAATTTTAAAATAATCACTATTATGCGCCAGTTTTTCAAAATTAATATCAAGAGGAATCATTTACAGTACGGTAAATATTGTCTATCATATCTCGATCATATCATGCTTGGTGGATCTAGCAGAGTTTATAAAATATCAAAACATGAATTAATCTCAGCGAAACACTGGATTCTGGCGAAATCCACAAGGGCAACGCCATTAATTAAAAAGAAGAAGAAGAAGAAGATGTTTGTTGTTGATAATGTTTATGTTAGTTTCAGAGGGCTGTGACGTCACATCGACGCCATGACAGAGGTAAGTGTTTCAGCGGGAAATTTTGAACATTAATTTTATTTTTAGATTTTAAATTAATATATGATTATATATGAGAGACTTTTTTTAAAATATATTTCAAGTAAATCTATAAAACAAAAATATTAGAAAATATTCGTCTATAGCCGTATCGATTCATAGTTATTAGACGGCCAAATTATAATTATTTTATTGGTTGACAACTACAGATTTAGAACCAGAGGTTGAACAGAACGCCACATGCGTGGGACGGAAAGCTTTTCAATTCTGCCATAATGTTGTATTTTATAGTATAGCCAGCTTTCATATTTTTCGTAATTCTAGATCTAAATAAAGCATTATTTCTATTTGCTAGAAACCGTAGGTTATAAATCCTACGATTTATTCGTATTGGTTTCTTCCATGAACAAATAATATTTTATCGATGGATGAACGAAAACGAATAAATCACGTGATTAATATATAAATAATTATTATATTAATATAGAATATTCTGCTGTTTTTTCTCGTTCTAGAAGATCAAGATGCCATGACGTCAGTCAGGAATGGATGGTAGAAAAAATATATGAAGAACGAAAGTGCTTTCCATGGACTTATATTGTCTTTTCTTTCGATTTCACCAGATAAATTAAAAGTTAAATTAAATTTTAATACATATGCTTTGGTAGAGTAATCTAATTTTGTAAAAGATTAATAGCGGCTTAGCCTAAGGTAATTGTTAAAAGAAAGCAAAAAAACTTACTAATTTATATGTAAGGGACTAAGTTTAGAATTATATAACAAAATACCTTGCTACATTATTTAGAGAATATTATAATGCAAACGAAAATTATAATGGAGCTCTGGAAATGGGAATACGTTGCTAACCCTCCTCCCAGTAATTTTCGCCTCCTGTATGCCTAAAGCGACATAAACCTTTTGCTAGGGATAAACTCAAATGTCGACGATATAATAATTTTCATAATATTCTCTTGGAAAATAAATAAAACATTATCAGTGATATTAATAAACAAAGTTTAGCGTTGGAGTAAATATACGCTGAGTATGTATTAGTAGGTACTTATCAGTCGCAGTTCGTAATAATAAACAGAGTCTTAGAGAATAGGTTACAAAATTCTACGGGATTGATATTAGCCCTAGAAGGTTATAGTAGGTTTGTTTATTATCTGTATATTATGAATTTGGACTAATACTAAAATTAGAATTTAAGCGTAAATTTACTCTGATGTTAAACCTTGTTTGTCAATAGCACATAATAAACAGTCATAGTCAGCTACCCCGTTTTATACTGTTATTTATTATAATTACGGTTCTCGGAGTAATAATTTTGTTATTTTTTCTTTTACTATATACTAGCTTTCCTCTTAAATCACTCTGTATATTGATGAAAACCGCATTAAAATCCGTTTCTAAAAATATAAACGTGTATACATGTGCCTATATAGATTGCGGTCTCTCACTTTTTTATTGAACCCACGCAGAAATATTTATTTCAGTAATATGACAATAAATTTAAGTTTTTTTTTGATATATCTAGTATAAGGCCGCAACTGGACGACCGCGGACGCTTTGGCGGTGGCGATTGGACGACCGCGGGCGTATTGGCGGTGGTGATTGGACGATCACGGGCGCTTTGGCGGTGGTGATTGGACGACCATGGGCGCTATAGCGTGCAACGCGCTTTTTGATAGAAATACTTAATTTTGCAGCATCATTGTTATGTGTAGTAGTATAACTGTTGTATATATATCTAGAGAAGGCCTGAGTCCTAGTTGTGGGGATATTAATAGGTTGGTGATGATGATGATGTTGAATTTATTGTTGCAAGGGTAATTGACCTTTTTTCTTGACCTTCAAAAGAACCTCAACTGTAGCGTGAAGATTACGTTTGTCCCGACTATACCTACATACATCTTTGATGCTAGCCGTACGTACAGTGATTAACTAACGAGCGGTAAATTTGATTAAAATTTTTTTTTTGTATGAAATCATAACATAAGGAATTATAAAAAGTTACAGTAGAAGCATTATTATTTAAGTTATTAGCTATATAAAACTGCTAGGTTGTTAGTATTTTTCAATTAACCCTGTATTATATGAATTTATAGTTTTATTAAGGGATTAAGATCCACCCATCTACTCTGTGTTGATAAGGCCCAATTTTTTTTACGCCGTAGTTTTTTTATTAATTTTCTGTATAACCAAATAAACTTAATTCCAAATCCATTCTTATTCCAAAGACATTTATTTTGCTGTCAGTCGCAATTAATCGAAAGTAAAATTAGATTTGCTAACTGCAACTGCTAATCGACTTCTCTATTCGTCGTCATGGAGTTATTTACTACCAGTTTAAAATCACCGAGTCTTGCAAAATAGTTATGAGATCAGACTACGTCATCAAATAACTGATTCCCTGTGACAATTATAGAGCGAACATTTTCTCCTTATAAACTCATTTGTAGTGCATACTATTAATCATTGTGATCTAATCTAGTAATACTGTCACCATTACAGTAGTACTTTTCTACACATAAAATTATATAAATTTGGAGTGTCTATTTGTAAACATTTGCATATAGTACATGTAAATCTTTTTCCCTTTTCACCTGTCTGTCTGTTTGTTAGTAATTTGGGCTACTTTCCACGTGGACGAAGTCGCGAGTAAAGCTTGTGTATTAGAATCAGCTTCGAACTAAATATCGAACACAGCGCTGTCACAGAATAGAGGTGCAATCAAATAAAACTTGTATTCAGAAATAGAAAGTAAGAAAAAACCAGTAAACTCTGAAAGAAGTAAAAAATCAGTAAACTCTGTTATTATTACTCTGCAGTGCTATTCTGTTATAAACAGCCTAGAATAAAGATAATAAAGATTGGTATTTGATAGAACCTCTATGTTAGCGCTGAGTTCGCTGTCTAGATCTAGTCTGTTTTTAGAACAGAATAGCATCGCATAGTAACAATAACAGAGTTTACTGGTATTATATCGCATAGAAAGTATTGATTTTAATGAGAGAGTACGGAAATATAAAATCGATACTAGTTACCACTATATAAAAATATCTAAACTGTTCGTTTATTTCTTATTAATCTACCTAATTTAATTAATGACAATGTTCGGCCATGCCATTTGACTTTTAATACCTTTGACATATTCCAACATTTTTAGTCCCTTGACATTGTTCTTGATAATTATGATAATAATTTAAAATGAATTGAATTGACATTTGAAAGACATGAATATAAAGAGTATAAATAACATGTATTTACCAATGTGATTTAGACATATAATATATACCCCCCTCGTGATGGTGAAACTTGTTACAAATAATTTTATTTAAATGGTAACGTTACTGATTACTTATCATTTTCCAACCACTTCACCAGTGTAAACTACAGACTGTATTATGATATTCAGGCGAAGGAATTCTTAAAATTGGACCTAGTAGGTAAGGAGTCAATTTAAGGCACAAAAACTTTTTTTTTTTTTTTTTTTTTTATGCACAATCTGCCATCTAATGTTTGTTTTTTTTTTTTTTCTCCATCCAATGCAAGGTTGCCTGGAAGAAATCGCTGCCTAGCGATAAGGCCGCCTTTTGTACATTTTCATGTATTCATTTATGTTTGTTAATGTAATTTTAATATGGTTTGTGCAATAAAGAGTATTTATTTATTTATTTATATTTAAATCTTTCCTCTTCATTATATTGGTTTGGATAATAAAGCAGAAGGCATATGCCGTCGTGGTCTCGATATTCGTTTGAATATCACTGTTAGTGTAATTATAGGGTCGTTGTTATTAAAAAAAAATGACGTATATCATTTTTTTTTGTTTGTGTCCTAATGCTTTCATTATTTTAAGAATGAAACTAATAGAGTTGAGTTATTAATTTATTGATGCGAGAATTTCAGTTGAATTTGTTTTTTTATTAATTTCATTAAGGCCGCCCACGATTCAAACGAAGACACAAGTCATGTGGTGACGTAGGTATATCGTATCATATCGATTCAGTTAATAGAGTAAGTCTCTTTAAGGCATTTAAACGTAAGTTAGAGTGGTTAATTAACTGTATAGATAAATATTATTATTACTTTTTAGGGTAGCTCGGTGGCGTAGTGGATAAGCGCCGCGGCCCGTAGTCGTTAAGCTACTTTCGCAAGGGTCGGTCACGGGATGGGTGACCAAAAAGTTACTATCTCGAGCTACTCCGTGCTTCGGAAGGCACGTTAAGCCGTTGGTCCCGGCTGCATTAGCAGTCGTTAATACCCTTCAATCCGCATTGGGTCCGCGTGGAGGGTCATGGCCCATCCTTCTTAACCACCCATAAGGAAGGCCTGAGCCCCTGCAGTGGGGACGTAAAAGGGCTGGTGATGATTAGGGTTTTGTAACGGTTAAAAGACGCTGTCCGTCCGTCACCAGGCTATATCACATGAAACTATAGTTAAGCAGATAAAATTTTCACATATGATGTATTTCCGTTGTCGTTATATTATAACACCAATACTAAAAAAATAAAATAAATATTTAAGGATATTCCCATACAGCAAACGTGACTTTTTTGCTAGTTTCCGATACGGTACACTTGGCCGGCTTTTAAATCAAATTTTACGCAAATTGCGAATTACATGTGAATTGTTAAGGTAAGCACAAAAGTTTATATATATTCTAATTTTTCGTAAACAATAATAACAAGAATAATTTATTTTGAGTATAAAGAACAATGACATCACATATAAATTAGCTTTTAACTCTTAAAAGTCACGCTCCAGATTATTTCCGGTATCGCAGTATTGTGGAGTTTTTCATTTGTATTGAGTTAAGGTATTGTTCGTGACCTTGACTTACAGTATTGTAAATGAAAGTTCACTTTGTGGTTTAAATAAAGATTGTTAACTATGAACTGATCAAAGTATAAAAAGAAAAAAAACTTTAAAAAAAATAGTACGGACTGCAAACTTAAAAAAATAAATAATACTTATCTCAAAAGCTACTGAAGCCGGGCGGGTGGAGGTCAAGCTTCTGTAGGTTATTAATTAAATGATAGGCCCCCTACTTCAATAGCATTTTCTTCTGACATAAGTATTATTCTTATATCTTTTGAGATAAGTATTATTTATATATATTTTTTTAAGTTTGATAACAGTTATATGCTTTTTAAAGTTTTTATTTCATGCTTTATAGTGCTATTGTTATTTTTTTTTTTCTATAAAAGGTGACACTAAAAAATTATCAATATCTATATTCAACATAGTGAAAGTCTTAGAAAAGAAGATTTTGTTTATTTTCACGGCATAATTTTTCCCAATAATTCTATAGTCATACTTAAATAGGAAAGATTTGTTTGCTTATTTATTTGTGTTGGAGATAGGCTATAATTTGCGTAGGCGCAGTCGCAGGGAGCAGTTAGTTTGACAGAAATTGGTTCACAATTCAAGAAGAAATCGATTAACATACCTTCTTTCATAAAAAAAATATACATAGTCCTTGAACATTGAAAATTCACCTTTCGGATTTTAAATTAATTATAAATACGCAATCTTTTGTTTTTTAGCTGAAAATGTCTTACCATATAAACTAAATATTTGGGTGATATGAGGTGAAAAACGTATTTTGTTTCGTTATAAAAGAAAAACTACTGATCCGATTTCGATAAAATTGAAACGGTCCATAAAGCTTTCCAATAAAAAAAATATTTTGAAAATCGGTTAACAATAACAGTGAACATACATAAATAAAAAAATACATCGCTATCGAATATACAACCTCCTCCTTTTAGATTTAAAAGTCTGTTAAACAATTGCAGAAAGATTTCAAAGTAATCTAAATATATATAACTCAAAGGTAGTGATCGATCAATGCACTGCCCAAACTACTGGACGGATCGGGCTGAAATTTGGCACGCTGGTAAATATTATGACATAGGCATCCGCTAAGAAAGAATTTTGATCAATTCTACCCCCAAGGGGATAAAATAGGGGATGAAAGTTTGTATGAAAATGTCAATTTTAAACCGATCGGGATGAGACTTTGCATGCATAAAGCTACTATGATGTAAGCATCCCTTTTTTATCATTTTGATAAATAAAATAGGGGATGAAACTTTATTTCAGGTATTTTACACGATATAATGAATAATTATCGTTAGAAATGCTGCTCAAAGTAACTATATCACGCGGACGAAGTCGCGGGCAAAAGCTAGTAGTTATATAGAACCATAAACCAAATTCTTTTAAAAAATATAATATAAATTTTATTATATTACAGTCACAGTGGTGAGTTAAAAGGCTGATAGTACAGATATACATGTTATATTTGATTAACTTTTTTTATATTATACAGTAAATCATTCAATCGCGATTCATTTTACCTTTGTTAAGTATCTTAATAGTAAGATTTGATAAGTGATTGCAGAGTACATTACATACAGATATACATTTTTTTAATAATAAAGTTCTAACGGGTTCGTTGCAGCTGTTTCGCCGGTTTCGCACAACATAAACGACGAAACAGTAAAAATAGTTACTATGATAAAATTGGCAAGTTTCCGAGAAAGTTATTTCATATTCTTATATAGCTTAGATTAGGTATATACATGTAGACAATCTATATGGTTATACCTAGCTTAAGTAACAAATTGTGGTGTCAGGTACTGTAATCCTTTTTTTAAATAGTGTGTTTGAAGTTTATATTAAAAAAAAGGATTAATTCTATTTTTAAATATAAACATATTTTACACTACAATTTGTGGCAGTTCATATATAATCGTCTGTCTTATAACCTTTTCAAATGGAAGTAAATGAGGTATAAAGATACTAGAATGGAGATGGAATTGCGAAATATATATAAAATCATATGTCAAACAATAAATTTCATAAAGTCAATATAAAAAAGCCGACGGAAGCCTGTCGTTTTTAAGTTGCTAGGTAATATAACCTACACGTTTCAAGTGTGTTTGCAGACCGCCGACGGCAAGCCGCCTATAAGACGCATGTTTGGTGATAGTGTGTATTGTCATAGCATGCTATCACCAAAAAGTCATGCTGCGGAGCCGTATAAATGGACCATGACCTTAAGTATTTATCTTATTTGCCAGACCGCTTCCCGTTAGTTTTTTATAAAAACAAAACTGATAATATTATTTCACTTAATCTGCGCCGGCTCATATTAAAGCTTTCGAAAAAAAAAAAGAATTTTTAAATTCAGTTTACGATTTATCGAGAAATCGGAGAACATACATAAAAGTGCATAGCGGTCGAACATAGAATCTCCTTTTTAATTTTGAAGTCGGTAAAATATAAATAAGGTAGACATTGTATATCAAAAAATATGGAACACAAACAACAAAATAACATTAAAAAATCCAAATCTAAAACCCAACAATTTCCATACTTACAGTTTTTTTTATAGCGATAGCTATATTATAATAGCGACGTACATACATATATAATAATAGTATGCCACAACAGATTGTTTTGTTATGATCAGTGGAAAAAAAAATATTTTTTTTTAGTTTTTTTCTTTTTATTCTTTTTGACAAAGTACTTACCTTAATTTTTCCTCTGAGAAAATGGTGTTTTTGTACAACGAATTGCATGGTGCTGTATGCCGTCATTAGTCCATCTGGCGCTGAGCCGTCAACTCTGTGAAGAACATGCTGCCCGTGCGCCTGTTAAAAAACAACAGTCATCCAATCAGTGACCGGAAATAGCATACAAGCAAGTTCAAACTTTATGGTATTAATATAAAAGCTATATTACATTAGTGATTTGTACGAATGTGTGAGTCAGGGCTGTACGTAATGAACATTCGCCGCCGGTTAATCCTCTTTGTTTACAATCAGCAAAAGAGTGGATTAGGACGAGGAAGTACTTCTGTTGACTTTGTTACATCTAAGACTTAGGAGATGAAAGCAGAAACAACAACGGATTTACGGAAGGATCCAATATAATTATTCAACTGACGTGAAGTAATTTCTTTGTGATGTTTTTGCGACAGTGTCAAAACTAATATTGTTCTCTCATCACATCATCAGTGAAGATCTTAGATCTCATCCGAAATGATTTCTTCTTTTGGAATTCGTTAAGAGACTTTATAGTCAACAACTTGGGATTATAAAATTTACTGTACTTCTGTATTGTGAATTTGAAGTTAAGCAAGTCTCAAACTGTACTTAAACAGGCTTTACTTTGTGGTTTTAGTATTTTAATGAACAGTTGATAGCTCTTTGGTAAAACTAGGACTAGGCCTTGTGAAACGTAAAAAATAAAGTTATTGAGAATAATCAGTCGAGATTTTGTACTTTTCTTTTTTCAGAAACCGGCCGTTAGTTAATTGATTTTACAGGTGTCTGGACGATATGGTCATTAATATGGCGCATGGTGAATCTTCGTTTGACCAGAGCTACCATAGTATTGCAACGTTGAATCTTGTGTCGTAATATATATATATAAGGTGTAAATTACAATCATCAGCTAGGTGTTCATTTCACTCACACTCAGCAGGGAGAGGCGGGTGGATATTGGTGGATCACCTGTTGGCGTGATACTTGAATCATCCTGATTGGTCGACATTTGCTATGCTCCCAAATCTAGTTCTTGGCGTAGGTATATCAATCAGCTACATTAGTTGTACATTACTGTATCTATTATTTAATTTTCATAATTAGACTTTCTGTGATCTGAGACTATGTATGAAGTAGTATTTTGTGCTCCACTGTAAACTTGGTGTCAAACAAATAAACGAATCATTGGAAATACGCTTCTATATATATATAAGGCCAGATTATTTATTTATTGGCTTTGAATAGCTTAAGAGAATACTGGAGTTATTTCATTAACGGGAGACTATATAATAGGTGGGCGAAGTCGTGGGAAATCGGCTAGTTGCCCAATAAAGTATTCCAAATAACATCATCATCAGTATCACCAGCCCTATTTACGTCTCCACTACAGGGGCTCAGGCCTTCCTTATGGATGGTTAAGGAGGATGGGCCATGACCCTCCACGCTGGCCCAATACGGATTGGAGGGTATTAACGACTGCAAATACAGCCGGGACCAACGGCTTAACGTGCCTTACTAAGCACGGAGTAGCTCGAGATAATCATTTTTTGGTCACCCATCCCGTGACCGACCCTTGCGAAAGTTGCTTAACGACAACGATTGCGGGCCGCGGCGCTTATTCACTACGCCACCGAGCGTATTATAACATTAGAAAAATGGTTGTTGCTGGCATCGTGTTTTAAATAATTTCGTTAGTTATAGTATATTATATGTACGGTAAAAGCATCAAAGGACCTTTTAATGTAATATTAATAAGATAATGTGACAAAAATACCACTTAGGATTTGCTAAAAGCTTTTAGACTCTTTTATATTAAAACAGATAGGTAACAGCTGATAGAAATAGTACATTTTATAAATAGGATATGACAACGTCTGATCAGCTAGTTTTAAATAGAAATTAAGAAATCTTTTTGTGTTCTTTTACTGAAAAAGAAAAAACACATAATTATGTCCAAAAATAATTCTATTTTGTTAGTAATTTAATTTGTCATTTCAACATTTTTTTTTGTCACCGTCGTTATTTTCATAGAAATAGCATGACATCGATATTCAAATACATATTTGATTTATCAACGTGAAGTGACCAGTTGAATGGTAGTTATAAGAGGTTTCTTTTAATAATGCCATTAAAAGAATAGTATTATTAAATTACGTAGGAAATTTTTTTCTTAATTTTCCCCAAAATAAATCATAAAATTTTATATTTTATACATATTCCAAGAGCTGAATCCCTTCAGCTGTAAAAATATCTGTACCTAATTTGTTAACACCCTATATAATAAATATGCCTATTTATTTTCCAATACTCTAATACTAAGTTACTCAGGAACACATGCCTAATTACATAACAGCCAAATATATTCCCGCGTTAATTTATGGTTTCATCGCGTGATGGTTTTAAGTCATGGCAGTCGAGAACATTTTAGACTATCAATCATCTATGTATGTATAACCCTCGAAGATATTCCGCTGAGAAAAGGACGTGAGATAACGCTAGTATAGCTTCCACTTGAAAAACTGAATCTTCAGGATTAGCGGCTTATCAAAAAAAGTTGTTCTATTTTCGGAATGATTCTCTCGTGTTTCTTCGCCGTCTTTTTGTCGTAATGTTATTTCTGAAGTATCTTTTATCGTTTTACTAGTGAAACACTCAGGGGGTCGTTTTTTCTTTATTTTTTTTTAAATCAGACGTTGGAGACAGTTATATAAGTCGTATGGCATCATTTTTGTGAATATTTTAATGATTCTTCTTCAATATGATTTGAAAAAAAAAAACACAAACATTATCTTTTTCACGTTTAAAAAAAAACGCTTAAATGCGATTCGGACTCACGTATAGGGTTCTATACCGGAAACGAGAAAAAGAATCACGTTTGTTGTATGGGAGCCCCCTTGTATATTAATAACATTCTGGTTATTTGTATTTGTTGTTGATGCGGCAATAGAAATACATCATCTGTGAAAATTTCAACTGTCGAGTTTCACGGTTCATATAGCCTGGTGACAGCGAAGTCTTAGCAATATGGCTCCCTATTTACCCTTTGGGTATGGAACCCTAATTAAGCTCTTGGCTTTGTATCACACCTTGTAAGCTTACAAAACATGACTTTTCCAATTTCTTCAAAATCATAAAAACAATCGTTTCAACCAAGAATGTTAGGTTTAAAAAATTTCTATATGTATTAAGTAAAGTAAATATAACTACATTAATCTTTCTTCTAACTAAACAAAGTGCAACTTTAAGTTATATATCTACAGTATCCTATCCCAACTATATCATCTACAAAGGATAATATTAAAGTAATATTAATTCTAAATATTATTAATTTCATAATGTATCTAAACTATTATAAACTAAGAAGTGGTTTTTGTTATAAGCAGAAACCAAAATTAAACCTAATGGATTTTAATGATAGTTTGAACTTTATGGTTTAATTGAAAGTTAGTTGGGAAATTATTAACGGTAATTTTAGACAAAACAATTTCAAGTGTAGTTTCGAATCCGAACTAGGAAATGCTTGAATTTCTACTCCCAAATATTCGTACTGAAACAATTTTGAGTACGCAGGTATTGTGTACTTGTCTGAAAATGGAGTAGACTTGTTATTTTAATGTTATTTACATTAAATAATATTATTGTAAATTATTATGGTGTAATCCTTGCTTAAATTCTAATGTCTTTGTAGTTTAAATGATTTATTTTAAATGTTTTTTTTTTAATTGAGATCGTTAACATAATTTAGACGATGTTATTCTTCCAGATCAAAATGATATAAAAACTAAAACTACAGAAAATACTTTGATAACATTTTTATGATCACATCTCTAAAATACTTATACTTATTTGAAATAAAAAAAAACAGATGTATACAGTTCCTATTATTGCGCTGCGAAATATCAAAGGTTTTAATAATATTATTCGAAAATCAATAACTTTTATGAATAAAATCACCCTTGATTAATTAAATACTTTATTTTGAAAATCATCTACAATAAAAGTCATATATCATATAGTGTAAAAGCGCCCACGAAACTAAAATTTTGGTAACTCGAGTAGAACTCGAGTAGCTCGGTGGCGGAGTCGTTAAGCGTCGCGGCCCGCGATCTTGTTGTTAATCTACTTTAATAGGGGTAGTTTACGCGATGGGTGACAAAAATATTATTATCTCTAGTTACTTCGTGTTTTGGAAAGCGCGTTAAAGCGTTTTTTCCGGTTGTTTTTACAGTCTTCAATACCCGTCAATCCGCATTGAGTCAGCGTGGAAGGTCATGGCTCATCTCCTTTAACCATCCATAAGGAAGAACGGAGCCCCTGTAGTGTGGACTTTAAAGGACTGATGATGATATTTCAACATTCTTAGTGGAATATGAAATTTGGTAAGTAGCATCGATTTTTTTATAGTTCAACCTACAAGTTTCGAGAATTAAATCATCAAAATATAATCTAATAGGGGCGAAATTTAAAATAGAAGTTATTTGTTCAAGTGGTGTATTTATATAAAAGGGTGTCAATATGAATATTTCAAAAGATATTTAAATCCATTTCAGAACCATTTGCAACGTACCAATTTGTACGGAACCTTGTTACCGGTTTTTTAATTTAAAGAAGCGCTTTTATTTTTATTAAAAAAAATACTCGATTAATAAACTCTTCGAATGGACTCTTGAACTCTTAGAATAAATTCTCGAACTCTTAGTGAAAAATGCTTAAAATCCACTTTGTCCCTAGCACTCTGAGATGGGACTCGAATCCATGACCTTACGCAATCCGGGCGACTGCTCCAACCACTAAGCTAACCCAGGACCTAACAGGAGTGACGATTTTTCCAAGCACTTGTTACTTTTTCGATACAGTGCTTATTTTCATCAATGTTCAGGCAATCCACCCAAACAGCCAAAATAAATATTTTTACAAATATTTAAACTTTAGATGAAGATGAAAATTTGTTTTAATTATTATATTTCATCAATTCTGCATTCACAATGCTAGACACAAAAATACATCATCATCATCTGCCCTTTTACGTCCCCACTGCAGGGGCTCAGGCCTTCCTTATGGATGGTTAAGGAGGATGGGCCATGACCCACCATGCTGGCCCAATGCGGATTGGAGGGACAAAAATACAAAATTGATGAAATATATAACAATACTCGATTGTTTCGTGAAGTAAATAAAATTTGGTGTAATTTAAAAATCTTTTAAACTTCTAAGCTCAAACATGATTTCCAAAACAAATCTGTTTCAACTTTCAAACTTATATAAATCTCATTCTAAAGTAACTGAGGGAGCATGTCCCAACCATTTGTCACAACCATAATTGGAATTCTAAGCTGTAAAGTTGCTTTCAAAGGCATTAATTGTTGGTAAGACTATTGACATACGGGTTTTGCGTGGACAACTAAGATTAATTTGTTGTACAGTTATAGAATTGTATTGGGCTATTGGATTTGGGAATCCAAGTAAGTGCTAACTACGTTGTGGGATATGCCTATAATTTAGTACGGCGTATTCTAATCGCGTACAATTTAATATTAATGAGTTGATTTTACTTCAGTATGTTATTTTATATATTTTTTTATTTTGGCCTCGGTTCCACTAATTATAGATAAAAATGGCACTTCTATAGCGTTACAATCGATTGCATTTTCAACCACATTCTATTCACTAAGATAAATATTATAAAACATAACGTCTTGACGAACCAATGATACATTGTTTTATTATTTGTGATATTCAACAAAAATTTTGTCAAAAAAGCTGTTGATCCGCCATATTTACGTTAAAATTAGGAGAATCGGACTCTCGTCGTTTAGATGATGAAATAATCAATCGTTGTTGGATATGACTATGATCAGATACTAGGATAGATATAGAAAACCGGGACAGAAATCTGGTAATAAAATATAATAAAGAGAAATCAGTTATAAATCACAAAAAAAGAAACATATAACTAACTACAATCTTCCTGAAATATCAAGGAATCATTTATACAAAATATTCTTTGTAGAAATAAACGATCCGTGACTTAATTATATAGGGAAAAAATAATGAGTAACGAAGAGGTGATTTATTTCAAAGACTGTTTATTTTCTTGACAGAAAGTGGAACTAAAAAAATGTAAGGCAATTCATATTATAATAACGTACTCGTTAAAGCGATTTGTGGTAACGTTATACTTGGCACACAATATTTTATGCCTAACAGACAAAGAAGAAAAAGTTTTTGTTTTCCTTTGTTGTGTAACAACTATTACGTCAAAATAATTTTATTAAACCTTCTTTTTTGTTATACTTTAAGATTCGCATCATTGTTTACAATATAACAGAAGGTATTTGTATTTCCGTAACCGATGAAGATTTTTTGTTTTATATTTCATGGAATTGCGTTAGATACATGAAAAAAAGAAAAAAAGGGTTGGCCAATAAGTAATGAGCGTTTTATTATATATTTTCTAGAAACTTTGAGTAGGGTCGAGAATGTTCTATGGCGGGGGGTATATAAAGAGCGAGTCGCGATCATGCACGCCAGTAATACTTCGAAGGTCGTTGCGTTAATTTCGACGAAAAAATTACTGATATTAAAACCCATGTCCGACATTGGTTATTGTATGAGTACTAATCTGGCCATTCCACTGCAATAGCTGCACGTAACATATGCTAATGGGTAGCTCATGACGCAGTCTCCAAGGCAACAGCAAAACGTTTTAACGATTCCGCAGTGGAGATTATTTCTTGATAGATCAACCGAGGTCTGAGCGTCCAATAGAAACAAACACTGAAGAACTGAAGACGTCAATTGAAGAAGATTCTAGACACAGCACATGTGATTTGGCTGTAGGGCTTGGTTGCTCTCATGGTGCGATTGAAAATCATTTGCATGCTTTGGAAGCTCTTACAAATTTGGCGTTTGGGTACCCCATCAGCTGACCAAGGATCAACTTACCGTACAGATCTATAATCATTTCATCGTACATTTAACTGGCTAGACCATCTCGTTACTGGAGACGAAAAGTGGGTTATGTATGTTAACCATACATGTAAGCGGCTGTGGATAGGTCGTAAGGAATCAGGCAAACCTACGCCAAAGAGATATCTTCATCCTCGCAAGGTGATGCTCTCGGTAAGGGCAATAATGTACATGCAGTAATATACTGGGAAATTCTTCGTACCAATACCACGATTACAGCGAACATGTATTGCAATCAACTTGATAATCTGAAGCTTGAACTTCATCGTAAGCGTCCACAACATAACAAAATATTTTTCCTCCGTGATAATGCCCGACTGCATATTGCTAAGAGTACCTTACAGAGCTGAACTAGGAAATAGTTCTACATCCTCCGTATTCACCGGACTTAGCGCCAACAGATTTTAGATTACTCCGGTCACTTAGTACTTTTGCATTTGCGCGAAAAAGCTTTCATGATGAACCCCAGTTACAAAAGTACATAGATGACTTTTTCAAATCTAAACCGGCAAAGTTTGACAGAGACGCAATCCACATTTTTTGTCTAAAGGCTACCGTACATAGCTACCGTACATAGACAACACAACAATAGTACATAGACAACAATAGTACATAGACAACGACGGTGATTACATTGTGAATGATATTTTTTCATAAATAAATAAATAAAAAATCGAGTTACACGCTCATTATTTATAAGCCAACCCGATATTACTTTATTTTTGTGTGACTATTCTAAAGTTTATTTCATTCCACACAAAAGCATAAAATATCCATGAAGCGTAACAGAAATCATTTCAATTATTTTAAGTAGTAAAATAATTCAAATAACGTTCAATTTATTTTAATTATTATTTACATTAAACTTTAATATACGCTTTCGAAGCGAACCGCAATGGTACAACACGACTTTGTAATAGGTTTATAAAATTATCGTTTTGTAAAACGCTTTTAACTAACGCAAATTATTATTTGAAAACTTAAAATGCTAAACGAGCTACTATCACTGCTAAGTGCACATTAAACTACATGATATCTATGAAACACTGATGAAGCTATATTATTTCTACCCTTTAATACTTTCCTTTTCAACAAAGTCAAAGTCAAAATAATCTTTATTCAAATAGACTTCTTAAAAGTACTTTTGAATCGTCCAACATTTTTTCCATTCCATAACGTTCAGGACGTCTTTTGGCTGATAAGAAGAACGAGCAAGAAACTCACCAACTCTAATAGGAGTAATGACATTTAAAAAAACCATGTCATTACCAGATCAATACATTATAAACAGAGATAGAAAAAAAAAAACTATGGTCTTATAATGATAACATTATCATTTAAAAATAATGGAAACAAGATAATGAGTTTAGAAGTAATCACCTATCCAGTTGCTGGATCATCTCAAGTCCAAGCGTTCTTATCTGTTATATAATCGGATACTTTATAATAAACTTTTTTAATAAGTATTTTTTAATAGTAGATTTAAACTGCAAGATATCTAATTGTTGTATTTTGCTTGGGACCTTATTGTAGAAGCGCACACAAAGACCCTTGAATGAGTTATTAACTTTTTGCAGTCTAGTGACAGGCACCGTTAATTTATTTTTATTTCTTGTATTAAAATTGTGTACATCACTTTTTATAGAAAACAAACTAATAATTTTACGAACGTACATTAAGTTCTCGTATATGTATTGAGAAGCAACAGTCAACTGTCTACATATATCGACTTTTAGAGTACACTACTACTAAAGGAATCTATGCTGTGCTTTCAGGAGTCTGCTGTAATGTGTTACCGTCACGCCGCTACCAACATCTATAGACGTTTCATTGTCAGTCATCAGCACTTCAGGTTATATCTATATATATAAAAATGAATCGCAAAATGTGTTGGTAAGCGCATAACTCAACAACGCCTCGACCAATTTGGCCAAATCTTTTTTTAAAATGTTCGTTGAAGTTCAAGGATGGTTTTTACGACGAGAAAAATTAGAATTATTGCTGGAAAAACCCTAAAAATAGCCCTTTTCTTTTTCCCATACAAATGATTTGTAACTAAAACGTAGTCAATTTGAGCTTTATTGCTATGGTATAAAGTTCATATTAAATTACAAGCACTCACTGTTGTCTAAGCAATGTAGGTGTGTTCCTAACGTCAAAGATCATATCTATCAAAACAATGTGCGTGTGTGCGTTGGAGCACAGAATACATAGTTGGAGGAGTTTAATGTCGCGTTCCGAAACTCGCGTTTCTTTTGTATTAGTTTCGGCACGCGAGATAAAATGCATCAGTTTCCACGTCATTACATCAGTCAAACAAAAATTGCGTTACCAACAGTGTTTTATTATTTTTAATATCCAAATTTTAAATCAATAAAACAATTCGTACGGCTTAAAAGGATTTGACTTCAAGTCATATCAAATTAAAAAAAAAAAAGTTGTCTGTGACCTAATCTACTGAGTTTGCTTTTGTCAACTGATACACGAAACAAATTCGTATATCGTGTTTTGTGCAGAGTGTTTACTTAGTTAGTGTTTGTTTAGTTCGTGATTAGTGAAAAAATAATTTATATTTGAAAAAAACTGCCACATTACAAATCTTTTTGACAGGACGAAGTCTGTCGGGTCAGCTAGTAACATATAAATCTGTAATTTTTCTCCACGTTATTTTTTTATTTTACAGAGGAGGAAGCAAGGAGGTACAATTATTATTGTTTATATTACTGGCCGGATGGCAGTTCTTAATGAAGAAAATAGATTTATTAAGTCCTTATAAACAAACAAAGAAAAACACAGGTAACAGGATAAAAATAAGTAAATACAACACAATGAAAATAAACAGGATATAAACGGTTAAATAATATGAAATGATATGAACGTTACAGAGTATATTAATAAGGAGTAAGCTTTATTATTGGACAGACGTTATTAAATATATTATTAGCTGCACATTCAGCTTGTACGTATAGTTGCCATAACAAATAATAATATTCTGACCACGGAGCTTCAATATCCATAAATATTTAATAAAATGCGTTAATTTATGAAATCACAGGTGGATATAGGCATTTTATCTGAAGACTTATTTTTAAGTGTTCAAATATTCAATCAGTATTTTCAGACAAAATTAGCACTATTTAATTGTTTAAATTTCTATATTACAATATATTTTATAGACATATCTCGCTTCGCTCGCTCGGTTCGCTTTATGTTTATGTCATAGTTCTAACGCACATAACCGATTTATTGTCTGATAACTTAATGCGAAATAAAATTATGCAAATAACATTAAGCCTAAGTATAGATATGAGAATTATGGCAGATATACCGTATTCTAAAAACAATTGAGACAAAATATCATAATGCCAAAAGAGTTAGGCTAAAGTATATTAGGAATAATAACATCATACGAAAAGAAGGGTTACCGTATATTTTTAGATAGATTGATAAAGTCGTATCTTTGCATTACAAATACACATTTGGAAGTAAGGGAAAATATTTTAATATGACATGAAATTCAGTCGAGATGCATTCATTACATAGTTGCGGTGTAAGAAATACAGTTGCCTAGAAAGATAGCGTCGGTGTAAAAATCTACAAAAACATGCTCCGTTCAAACAATTCCGGTTGAAATAATAACAAAACTGATAAACAACTTGAAGTTGGAAGGATGCAGAAGCTGAGATACTTCGATACACCTTTCAAGGTCAAACCAATCTGTTAGAAGGTAATGTCAGAAACCATCAAAACCAGGGAGTAATGAATGGAAGGAAGGAATGTATGAAAAGAGTATTGAAAGTGGTCGAGGCGAAAGATTTTTGTAAGGACTGACGACTTGTGCTTGCCCAGTTTTGTAATATTAAATTTAGATATAAATTGTTCAACGGACGACTAAATAATTTATGGGCGATTAATAACGAGATACTTTAATACTTAACCGAAGAGCGTTAAATTATGTTCGAGAAAAATGAACGTTGAAATGAGGCTAATAGTAAGAAACAGATTTATCTAAGATAACTCAAATGATTCGAAGTATCAGAGTTAAATAATAAATTTGGCAAAAAAAAAAAATACTGAGCTAAATTGGCAGAATATTTGTTAGCAAAATTTAATTTGTCACGAATTAAATTCTCTAAAATTGATGAATCGAAAAAGCAAGAACAAGCTGAGTGTCATTTTGTTATGAAGATCAGGCAAAGAATTTTGCACAAGTAAAGCATCAGACTGTTTCGACGTCTATTATTCAATATGGACTATTTTTTCAAAGAAAACATTAGTTTGTATGTATTGTAAGTGTCAATTCTACTGTATCCTAAAACGGAAAGAAGAGCAACTGGACTATTCTATAAAGTTATGCGCGTTAACCTTAGGAACACAGGTAGATTTTTTTGTTTGGTTCCAATTATCGAGCAGGCGTATGCCCCAGTAGTGAGAATGCTGATAAACTGATGATAAAGGTTGGTTTTAAACTGCTTGGACCACGTGGGCGAAGCCGCGGTGGAATATCGTAGAACAGAGGAACATATCAAAAATTATTTTTACCACTCACCAAAATAGGGTACTTTATGCTTATTTACTTTATGCTTAATGCTATTTTATAGTTCGAAAGTCAAAGGTTAATATTGTATAGCGTAATTTATATTGTATTTAGTATAAGTAATTGTTAAGAGTTTAACTTTTGTGCAGTTGGCAAATATTACGTACTTCATTTACGATTTTCAAAGTGAAATAGTTTTAAAACTTCAAATGGTATTATACATTTTGAAAAGCTTATTTTTTGGAGATAAGCTTTTCAAGAATTGTTATCTTACAATTGTTTTGAATACAAATATAATTGTATAAAATAACTAAATAACAATTGAAGAAAAAAGTATTGCTCAACTTCTTCGAAACTTACAACATATACTGAAGTTTACAGAAGTTGAGTATTTCATGAAATTGAATAGTTTCGCTAAAAACTGACCATAAAAATTGCTGCGGAAATTATCAAAAAAAAAAAAAATGCGAAAGATGTATGAAAAAATCTAACACGAGTCTGAGAACGGATACCATTATCGATTGTGGTTTCATAGTTGACTCATATCATTGTCTTTTCCGTAAGAAAATTCGCACAACATATATTATTTATAATAGTATTTTATACAAAAGGCGGAAAAACGACAACGACACTATCAAGATACTTGTAAGAAGAACAAGTTCCTGAAGACAGCAAATATTTTATTGATTCAAGAAACGCTGGATAGAAGCAGTGGTCTGTCTAAAGAAAATTTTCACAAATCACTTTAAATTTGACATTTGAAAGACATTCGCGAACTTCACGCTACAACTATTTGACATGTTAAAGCAATTGCGATCGCGACATTTTTTTGAAAGTTATTTTTTGAACAATAACGTTCCTTTGACGTAAATCGGAATCGTCTAAGCAAATTGTCAGTACCTTTGAAAACTATTGGATAATGTCAAATTAAAGAGTTGAATACTAACTACAATATTTCGATATTTTTTGAATGTTTTTATTATATTTCTGGATTTATTATAAAGTTTTGGTAAGGATATACTTATTGTATATTTAAAACCCAATAACGCTTATAATTATTATTCTATACTCCATTCACTATAACATTAGAAAAAAGAGGGTCATAGAAGCAGCAGTGCAGAACATTTTATTTACAAGATAAATTTAAAAAATCTATATTAGTTTTGTTGAAACTTTGAACGTTAGGTAGTCTGAAAGAGCTAGGCAATTTTCCATTTTTTATGATATCTCGGGGTTGAGATGAGGCCAGCATTTTATAAATTCATCTTTTAGTCCTCAAGCCAACATGAAACTAAAACTGAAACTATCTGTGTGTTTTGATAAATTCTAATTGTAAGTGTAATAAGTTAGGCTATTGATGAAGACATTGGAAAAACTCCTTGAAATGTCAAAGTTTGAGGGTAGGTATGGGGGCTTAGAGCATAATTTTTGTAGGCCACTCGGGCCTGTACCGGCATCGTCCATATTTACCAAAACTTAACAACAAAAATAAAACAATAACATCACGGAAAACGGCTAAATAACAAGAAAGGCAGTAGCATTCACAATGGATGACAATCCCAGATTACGATTTTAACAATTATGAATAAATAATAGTCTGACAAAATTAAAAAGCTGTACTACCGAAACGCTTAAAGGGGTAGGGCAACGTTTTAAATTTGGTAGAGTTATAGTGACATGAGAATCGTGCCGAAACTATCCAACCCTGCTTCTTTAGGTTCTTTACGATGGACACTTTTTATTGTAATACTTATTAAATCATTGAAGTTAGTCATAGACTCATAAATTTGTTTAATAGTTAGCTTAAATGACAATAGTTAAGTATAGCAGCTGATATTTAAGTGAATATGCAAATTAGCCGTCAATCTTAAAAGTAACATGATTATTGATATTTTGTCACAAAGTATACCATAACAAGAACCTTATTTCACTTCTGTCTAATGCTATGATTAATGGAGTATAGAAATAACATAATCACTCGTTACAGTGAAAAAGATACTAAAAATACTTACTTGATTGTTTTTGTATTTGAGAAGAAAATCTATTTTGCTTAATGAATATGATATGGACCACATTTTTAATGCTTGTTTTCGGGATTACGTTCTAAAGGGTAGGATACTAAAGCAAAACTAGTTGAAGAATTCAGGTTGGCTGATGATGAAAAGAATGTTTTCGTCATGAATCAGTTGCAAAATGCAAAAATAATTAAAAAACTAACAGATCAAGAAGCATTAAGTGTTTTTATCAACTTAGAAATATCAAAAACACAATGTATCTCAGAAACATTACAGATGAAAAACATTGTCCTATATTTCCATCGTAAAATACAAGAAATGAAATTGAGATGCTATCCATCATCCTCAACGCTTTGTCTTTATGTAACAAAAGATACTTATATGAAGCTCTATATATTAATTTATATTTGGTGCAAAATTTCATAATTCTATCTTTAAAATTAACGGAATTGCCGATTTTTTATCCAAAACGTAACCAAATATTGCATAGTGCGAGGATTACAGCTAGTTATAACATAAAATTAAGACACAATAATTTCATTGTGTGTATTTACTATTTTGGTAACAGAAACTTCACTCTCTCACAAAAATAATAAACGTCTATTTCGATCTTTTTAAAAATATACTAGTTATCTCCTGAGATTCTCCGCGTTAATATATATTTTTTAATATTTTTTAATTGTCGCTCATGCACACACCACTGTGATATTTCTTTAAAATCTTGATTTATTTCTATGGTACACTTTATATTGGTTCAAAGGATTTTTAATAGTTTAAGTAGCTTTCGAGTCTGTCCAGTACAAATAAACAGAAAATAAAACCTCTTTAGTTCCGATCATGATTAGAGAATCCCCTTTGGTTCACAGATGAGCACGACAGTAGTGTCTTTCCTTTATATGACGACATAAAAACTATTTGTACATGTTACAGCGATGGTCGATATCTTTTCTCAACAAAGCACGCTTTAGTATAGAGATTTGTTATTCCTGAACGTGACACCAGCAGTATAATGTCTAAAGCCCTGGTACTCTGTTAATTAAGCGAAATCTGGATTTATCTATTTAATCTCATTCGACCTTTAGTAGAAGAAGTGATCAGATTAATTTGGAAGCAATCTTTGTGGTTAATTAATCTAGTCTAATTATTTATATATTAGGGGTGTCGCTGCCCTCCATTCGGCTCCAAAACTGTTAAATACTTTGCAGAATTAGGATTAGTTCCTATTTGTCTTTTTTGAGGCACCCATAATTACATGTGAAAAATAAGGTTGTCCAAAATTTTAATTAAGATTCGTTAGTACAGCAATAATTAAATATAAAAATAAGTTTTTTAGAAAACTGAATACAGAAAGGATATGAAAAGAAACTTCTTTTGAATTCAGGTGAGGATTTGTTGCTAATGCTTTTAGGTGCATGACTTCAAATGAAGTTTCTTAAGTGCGTTAACAGCCTTTGTGATAATTAAGTATTGTTTTTTAATTTTTCGTTTTTTAAAAATAACATTGTTTTTAATGATAAAATTATTAGTTTTTAGGTTTTCAAGTTAATTGAAATTCATTTAATTTGTGGAATTTTAACACTCGTAGGAGGTGCTATAAAATTTCACGATTTTAATTGAATTTATAGAATATAATTTAATTAAAAAAATATTTTTGAAATTCAGTTCAATATTTACGAAGATATTCCTGGAACATTCATAAAAGAAGAACATAAATATTCAGTCTAATTCTAATATTTATTTGAAATCGATTAAAACAAATCGAGCGTTTTACAGTTTCATAATGTCAATAACAAATATCCATCGTATCAGAAGTACGGGAGCTTATAGGCGGCGAACTATTTTAGCTATATCGTAGGCATATGTTTTCTTTGCTTATGTATATTGGATATTGAATTCTGCATTCGTTTCCTCGCAATTACGGCTCACGATTCAATGTACAGAGTAACACAGAAAGCGAATTCTCACCGATGTCAATTGAAATTATTATTATTATGCAAAAGCAGGGCTTTTGCATTGGAGGGCATGTTGAGCCGGTTGGTTCTGGCATCTGCATTCGTTAACAGCCACCAATCTGTACTGAGCTCGCGTAGTTGCATTGTCCCTTTTGATTTGACTGGCCTGAGTCTCAGTAGTGGGGCTGGTGATGATGATTATTCAAGCTGGGTCGTAAAGGTGCAAAAAAGGTCTAACAATTTAAAATTTATGATTTAGTTACTTGAAAAATGTAATGTGACCCCATTACATTTTCCAACTACATCAGGAGTCTAACTCATTATGTGCCATAGGTGTAGGAACTTAATGCGAATTATATACTCTCTACTGGTATTCTTGCAGGGCCCAATAACAGGTAAATTGTTAATATGATATCCTCGTCTAATATATATTGACTATAATAAACTAATAAATAAATATTCTTAAAAATAAAAGGAGTTATTTTGTTACAACACAAATAAATGACATCATTGTACTATATCCTTAGCCAGTGACATTGACATAAACCCGCCCACATATTTCTACCGTCACGCTTATTATTTTGCATTGCCACGCATATGAAAAATACGAGGTATACACAGCAGTAGGTTAGGTTTATTACAGTATGCAATTTTAGCAATTGATTTTCAACTCTATCCTCAATGCATTAATGATTGAAATCAAGTGAAGAAATTTGACCTGTGAAATATGAGGGTTAACTTGACGTACTATACAGAAGAAGTCCTGCTTCATTCATATAATAGTACCTAAATGTGCAATTAGTATAATTATGAATAAAAATATAAAGTAAGTTTAACAATTAAAATGAGATACCCAATTTACAAACACAAACTTTAGACCGTGGGAGAGCCAGCCTTCGGCATGAATGGGCCGGCTCGACCAGAGAGATACCACGGCCTCACAGAAAACCGATGTGAAGCAACGCTTGCGTTGTGTTTCGTCGTGTGAGTGAGGGTACCGGAGGCCCAACTCCTCCCTATTCCCTTCCCTCTACCCCTCAACCCTTCCCTCCAAGGCCGGCTATCATAAAAATGACTATGAGTATATCCCATCACGTATAGTTATATTGCAAAAAAAAAATATATTAAATAAGATATTTTTTTTCTTATTTCTAAATGTTACTAATGCTACTCTTTTTTCTTGTGAAACCTTTTCTTCTTATCTTTGATGCTTCTGCTAAGTCGTTTTTGATTTCCTTCACTGGTTTCTCGATTGAGTATCCAACAGTAGTCGGCTAACATATTGACATCCCATCTTCCTTGGTAACTTGGTAACGTCTCTCGATTTCACGGAGCCCGGTGATACCTTTCATCCTGCTCTTCACTATAGGCTCCCAAATTTTCTGGAAAATAGTCTACATTACAGTGCAAGAAATGGTCTTTTAAACTCATCTTGCATCCTTGAGCTTCATACGCGGCCAGCATGAGTTGTACAATTCTTTTATAGTATGGGTCTTTAATATTCTCCAAAAACTTTTCACTACATATTTAAAAGAGTCCCAAGCTTCTTTTTCCTTTTCCCCATTGTTTCCACAAAGAGAGGATCGGACAAAAGTTTTCTTATATCGGGGCCAGTGAAAACTCCTTCTTTTAACTTCCTAATTTTATGTGAAGAGGTGGTAATAAAACTTTTTCTGGCGGAACTAACGTCGTATTGATGACGTTTTTCTCGCCTGGGGATAGGTTTTCTCGGAGTGGTCATTCAGTTTTTGTTCAATGCAGATGTCTGGCTCTGCTGTCCCATAAGCACAGAAAGCAAGAGTATTTTGAAGTCTCCGCAAACCATCCGTTGATGTTCTTGATATTTGATTTTCTCAAGAATCGTAGCCAAGTCATTATAGTTTTCTTTCATGTGAACTGAATGACCCACCGGAAGAGTGGGTTTTTATGCATTATGCAATAAGACAGCTTTGAGGCTAGTTTTCGAAGAATCAATAAATAGGCGCCATTGTGATGAATGATATTCTATTTTAAAACTCCTCATGAGTCTACGGACATCGTTACAATAAACCAGATTGCTCTCTTTGGAGAAATTTAACTTGTTTAAATCTAACATGATTGCTGCTATAACAGATAAGTAATTGTTATCATAATGATAGAATAACTAAGCATAAACTTATTATACATCTCTCACGTATTTCCTCCTGTGTAACTGTACATGCCGTGGCAGCTTGTAATTGAGGCAACACTTATTTGCATGCTATTTTATTATTGTAATAATGCTATTATCAGTGTATTGTCTTGTAAGCTGTCCTTAAATAAATAAATAAATAAATAAAAATTGCGTGAAGTCTTTCTTTCGATGCCTGTACCACGAAAATGAGGTCCCAGGTGACAGCATTTTTTTTGTTTTTCAGCCTTGATCCTAGAAGTTCGGCTGCATCTTTTGAAAGTCCTTCGTCTCTTACTAGGTCGTTCAGCTCACTCTGAGAAAACAGTTGAGGTCCCTCGTCAACAGGAAAATATGGGCTAGATTCGTCCTGGGAAGCTGTGGGAAGTTGTGTCTGATTCTTCTAACTTACACAGGATATCATCTAAATTAGAAGGTGACTGTGGAACTGGTATTTCAGGGCCACGGAGTACTGGACGAATAGCTGAATCAATATTTTCTTTTTATTTTTTGTATTAAATCCTTTTACATCTACTGTGCAGAAGTAGCAGTCGCTTGTATGACTTTTCTGTTCACGCCATATCATAGGGATGCCAAAACGAGACGAATTTTTCTTGCCCTTAAACCACAAGCGAATATCTTCCTCATATCTCCTGCACACTTTATGTGGAGCCCATGCTTTGTCTTGATCTCCAAGTTTACATTTGAAATATGCAAAATAAACTTTTTTCACGAACTAAGTTATGTTTCTTTGTTGTTTTTTCACTGTGTATTCACCACAAATGTAACAAAAGCTATCTGGAGAAATAATACAACTACTGTGAGCCATGTTCCAGAAATAATAACACAAAAATACAATATAATAAGATAGCACAGTAACGTTCGAATGCTTGATGTGTACTGATTGTAGTATTAAATCAACTTAGAGCGAGGTACTGAATGAAGCTTGTTGAAACATGTTCTAATTCAAAAGCAAGTTGTTTACGAGTATATTTATTCTTAGTACTCTAGATAACAAGCCAAAACATGCTCAACCTCACCATTTATAAATTTATTTAGCCTTTCGTATTAGTAATATTAATTTTACGCTAACTACGAACCAAAACTTGAGTATAGCAAAAAAGAAAATTATGACGTGATGGATTTTTTTTTGTATTTTTTCCGGCGAAGATTCCGGGGGCTGCCGGGCCATGGTATACGCAAGAGGAGACGTTTTCATTAAAGGTTTATTTTCAAAAATGTGTCCCTATTCCACCGTTTTAATAGGGATAACAAATATTTAAATAATAAATATAAAATTTAACTAATTATGGAAAAGTGTTCTATTACTGAATCGGAATCACAAAAAAAAAATTCGCACTGGAAAAAAAAATCCTGTATATATATTATTGTAAATATTATCCTATTATCCTATTAATATAATGAATGTTAAAGTTTCTTTGTTTGGATGTTCGGATGTTTGCACGTCAATAACGCCGAAGCTACTAAACGAAGTTCGTTGAAATTTTGATGTACAGATAAGGTATTAGCTGACCTAAATAATAGGATACTTTTTATCCCATCAAATATTATGCCAGGGACCACGCAGGCGAAACCGCTGGCGAAAACTAGTTATGGAGTAATAATATCCATGCTATTATTATTTTCTTAACTGCTGGCCTCTTAGAGAAGCTCAGAGTCGCTCAGCGAGGCATGGAGAGAGCTATGTTAGGGGTTTCTTTGCGCGATAGGATCCGAAACGTGGATATTCGCCAAAGAACTAGAGTGACCGACATAGCTCGCAAAGTTTGTAAGCTGAAGTGGCAGTGGGCAGGCCATATCGCTCGTCGAACCGATAACCGATGGGGACGAAAGGTTCTCGAGTGGAGACCACGAACCGGAAGACGCAGCGTGGGTCGACCCCCGACTAGATGGACGGACGACATCGTCCGAGTCGCGGGCGGCTGCTGGATGCAGCTGGCGCAATGTCGTCCGTCGTGGCGTTCAAAGGGGGAGGCCTATGTTCAGCAGTGGACGTCTTCCGGCTGATGATGATGATTATTTTCTGTGTTTTATTTGTGTTAATGATTTTAATAAATACTGTTTAATTTTATATTTTTGAGCTTTTATTCCTTTTTTAGTGATTACTAAAAATAAGATAAGATTTTCAAGTCAATTACAGTTAGAGAAAATTTGCATATAATTATTATCTACGTTTTATATTTTTCTAACTATCACTTTTAATTTTGACAGACAACTTATAAAGGCCAGTTGTAGGTTTTAAAACTGAGACAACATTCGGAAGTTGCAGTGAAAGTAGCAAAAGCAATTTTTTATCAAAGCGTTATTTTTCGATACAAACCATTCGTACTAGTCAGACAAAACGTATTCAGAAATTATTTTTAATTAAAGTTTGACACATTTCATTTAGATACGGTACAAATTAAGCCGGGGCAGTTAGTCAAAAATATAACTGAAACGTACTCACTAGCGATAAAAACAAGTTTATATGGAAACTTTTAGTTTCATCTAGTTAGCTACTTAGGGGATTTGCAAATTATCGTACAAATGACTTAATATGGTCTCTAGAGAGATTAATTTAGTGAACTCATAAAGGCACGCACATGTATAACGTTTCCTAATGGCACACACGAGCAAACTTTTAATGATATTATTTGAAATAAAAAAAGGTCTTAAAAAATAGAACCGACTTCAAACTTTAAATAAGTGATAAATAATACTTATCTCAAAAGCATTTTCTTTAATAAGTTTAAATTATTTGGTAGAAATTAGTTCACAATTCGTGAAGAGATTGATGAACATACCTAACCCTTTATACTTTACTCTTTGGTCTGTATTTTGTTTTGTTATAAAAGTAAAACTACTTATTCATTTGGATAAAATTTTTAAAATTTAAATCAAGCTATCGAATAGTAAAAAAAAAACTTAAAAATCAGTCAATAAGTGACGAAAATATTGGTAAACACACATTAAAATAACATACATCGCTGTCGAATATATAACCGCCTCCTTTTGGATTTTTAAGTCGGTTAAAATAGTAAAAGAGAATCTTGTATTTAATAGGACACCAGAGGAATTATTTAAGTTGAAATCTAACATTTTTAAATGTGAACCAACTCTTAATAAGAATGTTGTTATGTATATTTAATATTAGTTATTTAAGATGTACATTCAGTGTTATGCCAAAGTGTTTATAATAAGATATTTTAAGAGGAAGAGACGAGAGTTTACTAAAACCGGCCAGTTTGATTCGCGCACGAATTGTTTCGTAATCTCCTATGAAAAACGCACGTGTAAAAAATCACGTGTATTGTAAAAGTGCCCTTTAAATATTTAGTTATACTTATCGTTACAGTAGCAACAGAAATGTTAATCTATTTGACTATCACCGTTTATGAGATATAGTCTGATGACAGACGTACAGACTGACTTTTAGTAAGCGGAGTTATAATACTATTATTATGACTAGGATCCGTTTTTCCCTATTTTTCGGAGGTTTCCCTAGTTACGGACCTCTAAAAAGGTTCAGAAATAAAGATTCGTGATTCCATCTAAACGGATTGTATGTTAGCATCTGATACAGATTTATATTGAATAACAAGTTTGTGTAGGTACATGTAAGATATACTCATTAAGATATATTCATTGTGTTTTGATTCTATTAGGGCCTAAAACTGATACGATAACAGAGTCAAGATTATATCGCGTTGGCATGAGAGGCAATACAATAATTAAAAAAAAAGAAATGCTTATTTGGAATTAAACTAATCTACTTAAGCGATTTGTAAGATTAGGCGTTTCCTATTTAAGATATGACTTGTGATAGACTTAGAACCTATATTACAGAGAGGGAAAAGTTTTTTTTGGATATAGAATGAACATATACTTTATAAATTTTCACTGGATGACTATTTGTATCTGCATTTAGGTAGATCCGTGTAGATGGAGAGTACGAGAGTATAGATAAGAGCGACTTACCGGTTCGTTATTTATATAAAAAGACAGATTTGCGGCGGGCAAGGAGTCTCTGCTGATGCATTCTACTTTTAACTTCATGCCGGGCCGATATTGCCTCTTCAGACCGTGCATCACAGGACCAGTTTTGGGTAAATCTGTAAGAAAACAATATAAATAATTTCTAATTTTAAGTACTGCAGGTGTAGCCAGGACCAATAGTTAACATATCTGCCGAAGCACGGAAAAGAAAGAAATATCACCAGACGCGCTTACCACTACACTATCGAGTTTCTGGCTCTATATATAGATAAGTAATAAAAAAAAAACGAAATTACCATTGTAATAGGTATCGTAAATATAACATATTTACGAAGGAGCTTTTATCTCCGAATTTAGCAGCTTAAAAATAGAAAAGAAATGCAAATCTGGTTTATCGGAACTACAGATTATATCCATATAGAACTTGATTCTATTTAAGCTAATTATTGATAAATACATTTAATTGATAAATACGTGAATGTTTGCTTTCGAGCAAATAATCAGCACCAAACTTTTATATGTGTTTATTGCTAACAAAGGATTGCCCAAAACAACCTCATTTATTGGGATTTTGCGTCTCATATAAATAAAATCTAATACATATTATACTGTCACTTTCATTCCGATATCTATATATCATATATCAATTGTTGTAGGGTTTTTCGATAGTAAATATGAGTCTAGTTCTGCTAAAAATTTTACGAGTAAAAATAAAACTATTTTCACACCGATTTCAAAATGAGAAAATTAATGTGACTGTATTTTTGTTTTACCTCATCACGTTTTATTGAATCTACAGATTTCATGGTTCGTTTTTTTCGAAAGCTGGTGCTTGTGATATAGTATATATTATTTTTTTTTGTTTTATGTGAAAATTACTGAAAGAACTATAAAAAGATTTGATAAATAGCACCTTTTTAAATCATTAAAAAAAAACTTAAAACCGACCTTGAAATATAAAAAAGTAATTTTTAATAAAACTTCTTCAAGATTCTTGAATATGTAAATCATTTTTGTAAATGTTTTTCAACTTTATTTGAAAAGTAAAATCATATCAAATTTTTTGTCTGATATCGAACTTTTGTTTTCTGTTCAGTTAGTAAACTTCATTTGATTGTTTTTCTTTAGAAGAAATAAAATTATAATCGATCATTTATTTATGGATTTGACATTCGAATAATGCTAGTTTGAATGTTTGGGCATCGCAATTTAAAATAATATCGATTCTGTTTGCTGATAACACATTTACAACTTATATTAATTAATTATAAATCACAGGATAATATAATGTCTGAAGATTATCACACGCGGTCGGAGCATGTTTTCCACATGTAAGATTATGAATAGTTTCAAAACCCTAAATTCATCGGGTATCTCGTTCAGTCGTGTTTCTTAAGTGAGGTAACTTCTCAAGGGACGATACAAAGAACATGACGGTAAGCTTCTTCAATATAGCAAAATTCCCAGGGGTTGACTTAATATTATATTTTATATACATTACGTAACCACATCAACACAAATCGGCATCAATTCAACATTAAATATAATTCTGCTATACAACTTTTACATTAGATGGCAACAAGTCACGTATTATATTAGTGCAATCTTTCAGTAGGTATACTGTATAATAGTGATAAGTAAGTTACAATCTTTGACATTTACTTTAGATGAGATACAATATCGTAAGAGTAATTTGTCTATAAATAGTGTAGAATAAGAATAGATAAGTTTTTATTGCAAATATACAGGAGCCATATTTAAATGCGACAATTAAACAACTGTGCAGAAACTAATAATATATAAAAAATAAACTGATTCCAATAAAGCGTAAAATCTGAAAGGCTAAAATTCATCCAATAACTTTTACTTAATTAAAAATCTACACATAACTTTCTTATTTTTTAAAAGGTCTAAATTTGATGCGCCAGAATTATATTGATGAGCAGGTGAAGCACCGCCTATTGAAATATTGAAAAAAAATAGAATATGTTTATATTTCTACTAACTTTTGTCCGCGACTTCGTCCGCGTGGTATAGTTACTTTGGGCAGCGTTTCTAAAACGAATATTTATTCATTATATCATGTACAATGCCTGAAATAAAGTTTCATAGTTAATTTTTTATCTTTGACACTAAAGAACTTTCATTCAAACTGTAGTTCCTTATTTCAAACCTTTTATCACAATAAAAAACAACTTTAGTATGTCCTATTTCAAGTCATCTCTGTTTAGAGGGTTAGACGTGAGAGCGTAACTGACATATACACAGATTTCTTTCGCATGTATAATATATGTATGAAATAATTAATCAAATCTCCTTGTCGCTCATTACATCATATAATAAGAGATTACCAGACAGTTATCGAAATAAATAGAATAAGAACAATATAAATCACGATTGCCTGGTCTACTTTTAAACTCACAGCTGTTAAAATTGAATTTCGAAGTTAAATTGTTAATATTATAATGAATATGTCGTAACCAACCGGTAAAAAAAGAGAGAGAGAGAGATAAAAAAAACACAAGTCTTTGGTCTACATAAAACTTAATCAAAAATTGAAATCTACGTATTTTTTTAAACATAATGATTACGCAGTTTACTTGAGGATAAATCCCATCTAGTTTCACCATCCAAAAATTATTTTGTACTTGAATATTATCAAAAATATTTATTTCTAATATATTTTTTGTTATTAATTTTGGACTCAAATACTATTTTTTTATCACAATATTAGGAAATCTTTATAAATAATATTAAATAGATTTATTACAATGATAAATCAAATTGTAAAATGGTTTCTATGGTAACATTTTGATTCCCCATAAAAAAACTTTCATCGTCATTTTCAGCCTTTTAAGTGTTAGTTTTTGAGATAAAATATAATCTATAACCTTTCTATAGTCATAAACTACCCAAATACCAATTTTTATCGATATAGGTCCAAAAGAAAAAGAAGTTTCTTACAAACGTTTTCACCCTTTTTGACCCCCTTCGGGGTGGAATTTCCAAGAATCCGTTCTTAGTACACCTCTACGTAACAAGACGAATGTACCAACTCCCAGTCAGTATGTCAAGACATCTCCTTTTTAATATATATATAGATTACAGAGAGTGGGTGCCCTAGACACTTGCCGGCCATATTCCAAGTTGAAGCAAAACAGTGGTATCATTTGGGATAAAGCCTTCTATTTTTAGAAAGCTAAAAATACCATGTTTTGACACTAAAGATGTCGAAAGTAGCAATATTAATTCAGCGAAACAATTTTTCGTTTATATTTACGTGAGTAATTGGGCGTGAATCGTAAGAGTACATAAATTATGGACTGCATGAATTAATTTACAACATTCACAAATTAAACGCTACCGAGCAATTCACTCGGAATTATCTTTGATCTTAATTCTAACAACTGTCAGGGATTTCGTGTCACGACACGGTGGGAATCTTCGTCGCTCTTTGAACCTTTCGCCAATACTTCCCTTTCAATTAGACGAATCTACGTAATCGAATCGTGAGAGTATGTGTACAAAACGTCTGGGCCTACGGGTCGGATTTGATGTGCCTAATGTAAACGCTGTTCGTGTGTGTTCATCAATCATTACGTATTACTTAGCTAGTACCTTTAGTGTCAGAGAATCACGCCATCGGTTCACTACGTTCCCTCAAAAGAGCTGATAATGTCAGAATTAATATACTCATGTATGTATATAATAATAAAACTACTTTCTCTTCATCACGAAGATGGATTGTTTCATAAAAAAACATAACTCCTTCTTGAGAATATTTTCTTGTGCCTTCTTTTATTGTTAGGTAAAATCACTCATACGGCGTTTAGATATAGATAGCAAAATTTTTATGTATTGAAATCTTTCTAATGTCAGATATATCTAGTTTGGATATAAATAGAATGATAGATACTACAAAGGACTTAACCATTCCACCCATCATAAATTTTCAAATCCATGGCAAAGATATTCTACATACCCAAGTGCGTGTTGGCACAACCATCTACTGAATAAATTATATTGAAATTTGAGCTCACAAATAAGTGCTTTTGGCTGTTTAATGTATCTAAAAAATAGATATTTATTTAGATATAAGAAATCAGTCGTATACAGCGATACTGTTTATGCTTAAGCCAGAGTTTTTATTATAATAAGGTAAATAAAAAATTTATTGAGAACGTCCTTTAAATAGAGAAACTCAGGATTTACACAAAATTAATTGTCGCTGAAATCTCATCAAAGAAAATTACAAAATATTTGAATAAACAAACGTTGCTTTTGTTAAAAATTATATAAAATTAGTTACAATAAAATTTTGTTCATAATACACGGTATGTAGATATTGATTATATATAATAAAATTAACGTAATGGGTAAACGCCGCGGCGCGCGATCGTTGTTGTTAAGCAACTTTTGCAAGGGTCAGCCACGGGATGGGTGACCAATAAATTATTATCTCAAGCTACTCCGTGCTACGGAAGGCACGTTTAGCCGTAGGTCCTGGCTGCTCCAATCCGCGTTGGGCTAAAGCGTAAGGAAAACCTGATACTCTGCAGTGGGAAGTATAAAGGACTGACGACGACGATGGTTACTTACCTACTACATACATGTGTGCGTACTCTTGTGCTGTCAAGAATGACGGTGAATCAGCTGATACTTCGCACATGAACCGACCTTCAGCGGTCTGCGGTGACTGAGGTACGATAGTTACTCGCTCTGCATCTGTCTCTTTCTTCTGAAAAGAGAAAACATTTAATAAAGTTTAGTTAACTTGCCGCTGTGTACAAGTATAGTTTTAATATTATAGCAAAATTACTAAATCTACACCGCTTTATTCTAGCTAGTATGCACCGTTCGCCAGCAAAAGGAGACGTTCAAAAGTGGAAAAAATCTTTCAATCACTACCAACTGTTATCCTGCAGAAGTTTTGCCCCTTAACAAGACAAGAGTCTAGTGACTTCGGCAAAAGAAAAAGAATTGTTATGATTTTGACCGGTATGTATGTAAGAATGTTCATCTGTTCCCTTATAACTTCTAAACTACTCATCGTAACTGGATAAATGAGGTATCATTAGAAGCGTCTTAGTTGTCCGCGTGCAATAGACTACGTTACATTAAATTGGCAACAGCGCCCGCCCTCTAGAGAGCATAAAGTAAGAAACTAAAAAATATATCATTAAATTATTTGGTGTAGGATACCAAATATTAGCACATTTAGATACGTATATAGCTACCGATAATGATAGCTTTTGCTTGCGATTTTGCTTAAATAAACACTAAGTTCAAAAACTAAAACCTGAATACAGTTAAATCATGCTTAAAAAGTTTGAAACAATAAATTAATTTAAATCGATAGCTATATTATTATAGCGATAACCAAAGGACGGCGTAGTCGTATGCAACAACAGTTTGTTTTATTATAATCAGTTTTACTTTTTGAACTTATTAGAATAAAAAAAATATGATAAGACTCAATGATTATAGTGATTAGGTTTAGTAGCATCGGAGCCTATTTAATGCAAACCAACAATAAAAACCTAATCTCCGGCAGTATAAAGACATTCATTTGAGACTGTCATAAGATTCTATGAAATTAAACATTTAATTACTAAACGTATAAATATATAAATAAATAAATGAGTAGCTAAAGCTCCCGTATTAAGAAGTTTCTGAGACAACGAAGGTACAACAGCCAGACCCGAAACAATATAGCAAAGTTCATTTTCAACACTGATCCGATTGGGAATCGAACCTGAGACCTCAGTGATGGCAACAATTTATAACCAGCGTGCGAAAAACTCGGCTACGCAGATATATAAACATTTATAGAAAGTATATAATGAATTTAATTTATTAACATATTTTCTTGTTTTTCATTTGTTTCTGTTTCTTTGTGATTTATTTGTTTTAATTTTTTTAAGCTTAAACAGATGTAAATTAGAATGTGTTGTTGGAAATTCAAATAAAGTTTATTATTATTATTATATTGTGCTTTCTACGGTCTACCTGGTGTAATATCGATAAATCTAGGAAGAATGTCCTTAGCGCTCGCGCAAGTAAAAAATGTGATTGCTGCAAGTTTGATGCAATGGCAACGGTTTACAGGCTAAATTTACAAAAGATCCATCGTAATGTTTATAGCGCTATGGTGATCAAATACATATCTTATTTCAAGAACATATTTGATGCTCTAATATTATTCTGAATAATATTGTTTGTTGAAAACGAGTGTTATGTTATAATATTGTGTCGGTTTACTTAGTGAAGACAAATATTTTTCTATTTGTTATGGTTAGTTGAACTAGCAACAAAACGTGTTGGCGAATGTATATTCTCCACTTCATTTCAAACTTTAATGTATTAAATGGGAGTTCGGATTTGCAGAATATTGTAGTACTTCTTATTTTTCTTTAATCTTTTAGTCTTGGTTGCACCAAAATAGTAGTTAAAGTTGAGGTTTATGTCAATTTATTTATTCTCTTAAGATATACTAACAGAACAAATATCGTAACAACAACAATATTTACTCGTATTATCGAAAAACACATCCGATATTTGCACCAATAATAAGTGTACAGCATTTGCAATTTTTTCATAATTCAAATAAAATGTACTAACAAACTATAAAAAAAAGTATAAAAATTAAATTAATTAAGATAAAAAATATAATGAATACATTGCAATGTAACATTCGAATCAATGAATAATAATAGAAATTAAAAAATTAACAATATCTGTTTTATCATTGTCTGTGGAATGCGTAGAACCATACTCTTTCTTGGAATATTAAAACTAAACTTTAACCAGCGAAACTAAGGCGGTTATAGTTAATAGTTAAAGTCTATATATTAGAGTCAACTGGTCGGATGTCCATTTTTGATACTTTATAGGAGAAGGAATTTAAACTTTTAAACGTTCATTATTAACGTAAGCTACTAAATTAACGAAAAATCTTTATGTGAGTCGAATGACTATTTTGTGATTGTTTTTGCTATACCAGTTCATACGTATACCAAAGACAATGATGCAATCAAATATTAATTCTGAAAACGAGTGACATACGACCTAAATAATGAAGGCATTTTCTTATGATATGGTCGCATAATAGTATCCAGTGTTTTGGTTCCAAAATTACAAAGTTCAATCAATGATTCTAGGCCTTATATTAAGATCCAACCAAATCGTTCGGAATCAAACATAAATCCAGTAAGTAGTATATGGAAGTGAGATATTTTGGTCGGGGGAAATTGGACATGTTCATACAAATACACATCCGACCTTCAAAAGAATATATATTTTTGATATATCAAACTTTTCATAGAAATGTCAAGAGTAACCAGAAGGATTAAAGAACCAGTAACGAACCAGTGTATAAATCATTGATAAATACAATATATCAAATAGTATAGTGTATTAAAATAAATGTAATGGCACAGTCATTCTCATTGATATGCAGTTAATTTTTGATCGCCACGCAATAAGCCACAGACATTTTCAATCTCAAAAATGGTTTTTATTCGTAATTTTTATATTAGTCGTAGTTTGATCATCTCAGATAAATATTACTATTAAGTTTAATCGTTACAAATATTAAAATTTTAGGTCTAGGCTCTGATGATCTTAAAATTTTAGGTCTAGGCTCTGATGACCTTAAAACATTGGACATTGATATTCTCTATATTACATAACCATTATAAAAGTTTACCTTAAAATTTGATTTAATTTGTAAAAGAAAGTATATAATATATGGAAGAAATCAAATACAGTTTATATATATATTTATGTAGGTATATTGCGTATTTTTTCATATTTTTAAGCAATATGAGAAACTTTTTTTTTATTATTCAAGAACTGGGCTGACGGATCGGAGGCAAATTAGATCTGAGCACATATATATAGGTATTGATCGTTTTTGAATCAAGGGGCATATAAGAGAAAGTTTTGAACTGCTGTACTATTACGTATGGAAGTGTCAGCATTTCTCCATAACGGGGGTGGGGAAGGGTTTCGACATATTCTAACATCGCAGCATGCCCTGAATAATTCAGAAATGTGGCATCTAAATACGGCGGTGCGGTGAGATACCATGATACGTTGAGGTTGTAGTAGTAGGTATTCGGTTTTCTATGAAATATTATCAAGATTTAATTTAGCGTATCATGTTCAAAGAAAACAAAAACATGAATTTAAATATTTACTTTTTCATTACCTTCACCCGTTTTCAATAACCTAGTATAAGGCATACCTTGACTAGGAACAGATTAATTCCAAATAAACATGTTTTCCTTTATCTATTGACACATTTGTGACCATAATATGGAAACGCAATGCGCCACAAAATTACAAAATGCGCATGTCATAATTATAGATATTGCTGAATTCGTTAGGTGGTTCTTATTCATTAGTGAAGTGCATTTTGACCTTAGGCGATTCCTAAATAAAAAAAGGCGACAACATTTGGAGCAAGATTTGGGCGACTCTAAATTTTATTGAAAATGGACTTTAACTTGCCGGGCGTTGCGCTACGAATTTAAAGTTATGAAAGGAAACGGCGATTTATTATATATTATTATATATGTGTTATAATTACGGTGTATATATAATAATATTTTTTTTCATGCACAATAGATATACGGGCTTATTGGCGGGCTTTATGCCTTAGGCATTCCCTCTCAATTAACCTTAGAATGCTGTGGGGAGAGCAATGGTAGGCTGAACAATTACAAAAAATAAGACTTCTTGTATTTACATATAATATTTACACAATTAAACATACACATCTATAATATATATAATCTATACACACATATCGATATGCCTACATAAACTACATACGAGTATACTCTATACATAAACATAAAATAAATATATATAAAAAAACTAACGAATTGACGAATCTGCTGCTTTTAAAAGATAGACACGCAACTTCTTAAAAGTAAACTTACTGGTGGACATTCTGATTTTTAAGGAAAGTTCATTCCATAGAAGGATAGCCTTGACAAATAACGAATCATGCCAAATCTATGAGATGGATAGTTCAGCGACCGATTGAAAGAAGAACGATGAGTTTTAGTGTGGGTATTGTAAAAATATTATTATATTATTGATTGTGGACTATATATATGTTTTCTTTATTTAGTATAGATTTAGTATAATCAGTTAATAATTCCGGTAATAGGATTCAATGTCTATCTTTCAACTTGCTATTTACTTTCAATGTATACGATACGTAATAGAATCAATTTATTGTTAAGTACAGTCAATCATTAAATATTAATGATATAACAAATTGAAGAGTAATTAATATACTTGTTTAATTGGTTTATTGATTGGTCCTTAATTATTGTAGTTCTTGTTTCTTTCTTTTTTCTTTTTTTTTTGGCAATCAAATCATTATTATTTATTATAATAGATTTTTGATATGACTGTGTGCGTACCTATTTTTATTACCAGCAGAACATTATGGATATGTTCGTATTTCTCATGTAGGTGAATGTATATAATTATTTTTGAGAAACAAACGTCCTTAACCTTAAAAGATAAAAAATTGGAAACTTGGTGGAATTTCTGATCATAACAAAAAAAGGAAAACCTTGAAAAAATCATTTTTGTCAGAATGGTAGAGAATATGTATCATGTTAATTATAAAACAACGTAGATGTCTTTTATTTAAATTTGTCTCTAAACTAATTATGATTGTATTTTTATCAGTTACTAATGATTAACTATAGCATATAACAATAACTTAATGTGAAACGAGCTCTGTGATGATAATTTATATATCAGATTAACATAGAGATTTGTTACAAAATATCAAAACTCCGTAATCGATATAGAACTTAATATTCAATAAATTAAGTTCCAAATACCAATTATCGTTTATGGACTTGTATTGTGTGTTGACTGTACATAAATTAAACAATAAACTAAATTTCTATCTAAATATGTCTGGTGTTTGTCGACTGCCCAATTTTGATTGTAATTTTGTTTAATTAAGACTTTTATGATATGCCTTGACAAAGCTAAAAGAACAAAGATCAAAGCTTTGAATGCGTTTATGTTGAGACAATTTTCTATAAATAGAGGCTTCCAATTTTGGATAGGGTATCTAAATATAAACTGTTATACAGGCACTTATGTATCGGTAATTAAATTTAGAAAGGTTTTCGTGATTGTGTGTTATATATAAGTATACGATTGAAAATAAAACAAAACATTTAGATAGTATTTTGACCTCATTATATAATGTTATCACTATCCATTTTATCTTCATTTAATTACGGCATTCTGGCGGCGAGTCACAATAGACCTTTAAGATCGCTGTGACTACAGTTCCTCAGGGAACTGCATAGCCCCTTATAACATCAAATAATAAAAGGGCCGGTCATTGGAAGGGTGACCAAACTTTATTATCTCCCGCCGTGTTTCAGTAGGCACGTTAAGCCGTTGATTTCGCCAGGATCTGCAGTTGTTAACACCCACCAATCCACACTGGTGTGATGGATCATGGCCCATTTTCCTTATTCTATTTGATTCGATTCAGTCCGTGGGAAGGCCTGAGCCCTAATAGTGGGCACTGGTGATGATGATTATGACAATGATAGCAATAAAATAGCAGACTCTTTTCTCTAATGCATTAATTTACATTTAGGTATAAATTTTCAATCTTTATTTCAACTTTTAAAAACCCTTTCTGATTCAAACGCTAGACTCAATAATTTCGACTATCAGTTAATTGATAATCAGTTTCCAGTTTCATAAAATAAATACTTATATTTATTCTCATTTAAAAAAGAACTGTCGCTCGCTTTAATAAATGTTAAAATTAAAAGTTAACAATACGAAAGTACTTTTTGAGGCACGATTTGTCATAAGATCGCATACTCGCTAGAGTAATGTGCCATAACGTGAGGCGCACACGACGTCTCGAGTTATTTATTCACATGTTGGCCCCCGACTGGGGCGGCTTGTGACAAATTAGTTTTTCCGCGAAATTCCATTTGGTGGATAAGGGATTATATTTAGGACTAATTAGTTACCATGAGATATAATTCTATTACTGCTGTAGGAAAAATGGGGCTACTTACTAAGTAACATTAGGAAAAACGGTACAGAACCAAATTTTGTGTAGACTATGTTATTTATTAATTAGTTTATTATCATCAAAAAGCGCATATAATTTGAATGAATAAAATATGCAAAGATGTCAAACTATTAATGAAATAAGTTCACTAGAATCGCATGAGGTAAGAGTCAGTCTGTGTTAATGACTCTGCAAAATCTATATCGATATTATTAAAAAAGTCTCTTACTTTGTTTGTTTGTTTCTAGGGGTAATCTTTTAAAACACTGAGTCGATCAAATATTTTCACTACGGTAAGCTACAGCTAGTAGGAAAGAAAAAATAATTAGGAGAGAATAGGTGCTGGGGAACGACAAGGAGTGGTTATTTCAAATTTACTACCTTTGTTAATATCAAAATAAATTGATATAACAGAATGGCTCCTTTAATAATAGTCAAAATAATGAAGCCGTGAAATTTCATCTTAAGAAGTAAGACTGATCAGAAGGGAGTAACACCTCTAACGGTCCATTAGCCGACGATTTTCGAAAACGATGAAGGTTTTATAGGATTGAAGATGAAAAGTTTTGGGAGCTTTGTAAGTCTTGATGGAAAATAAAGATTTTAAGTACTATTTTATTTATACATTCAATAAAATTAGTTATCGAAAATGTTGTTATCTAAATAGGGGTGTCTCAAACTTATGGCTCTAAGAACCCCCGTAATGGATTCCAGATGATAGCGAACTAATCCAATCCCTTCAAGAAAATAATAAAATTATTTGTTGAAGAAAACGAGGTTTTCATTTAGATAAAATTAAATACAGTGCTGCCCAAAGAACCATTTCTTTATTATTAATGTGATGGCTTGTTGTCATCGCAAATTGAGTCAATGTTAGAAGTAATTATTGTCAATGTTAGAAACCATTATCTTATTCTTGCCGCGAACCCCCAACTGTGGAATAGCGAAACCCTTAGGGGTTCGCGTGCCCCACTTTGGAAAAGCCTGATTTAGATAGTATAATTTAGTGAATAAATCTATCGAAGAAAATCTATTGATTTCTGTCCAGCGAATCTCTTATGATGGTGTAAAATTATGACGATGATAAGGGTTTCACCTGATAGGTCCATCTAGTCAGAGAGAGACCGCGTGATCTTTTACCTTCGGTGCATCCCATCACAATTCATTTTTCCAGACTTTCATCGTTTCTGCTCATTGTGTGACCAAAATATGCAAGAATCCGCTGCTAACATATGGTAGATAGGCGAGTTTTAATTTTAAGTTGATTCAAATCGACGCATTAGTGCGTTTCGCAGTCCAAGGTATTCTCAGTATTCACCTCCAGCTTTGTTACTCTCGGGTCAGGATTGTTTCCCTTCCATATAGGAAGATAGGGAATATCAGAGCTTGTGTCAGTTTGATCTTTGTTTTTGTACCAATTGTACCTCTTTTCTTCCAGATGTTATTAAGATGGGTCATAGCATCCTTGGCCATCCCTATCTGCCTTTTTATTTCAGATCTGGGATCCCAGATGCACATAGCGGTCGACTGTATCGAGGAATAATACAGGCGACATTTGTTCAAATAATTTGTAATATTTGTAAGGAATATCAATTAACATCATAAGTAGAACAATTTAAACTAGGCATTGTGAAAAAAGACAAGTGAAGATCGAAAATATTTAATCTTTTGCGAATGTCGTCATGGCTTCTTAGAGTTGAGGTTGTCAATGTATGCAAACTATTTTTAAGTTCGTATTGCCCGTGACAATCAAAGACAAATGAAGCACTATTTTAGCGGTCCCGAAAGCACACCAGATGGTCAATAGTTTAGTGAAGAAAAATCTTTAAGTTATGCGGTAGGGCTATTGTAGTGAAGCGATGGCTATCGAATGTATCACCTTCGTAAATCAGTCTTGCATGTCCATGTTTTTAAGTTAAATTGACTCAGAAACTTATTTGATTATTTTCCACTTTTTAAGTTTTTATAATTCTGATGAACACTTTATAATTTGGTATACTAAATTGTTTCAATTTAAGTAAGTTCAGAATCTTCTTACTTATGTCGTGATGTAGTAATTTATCATGCCTCCATTGATTTTGAAATATACGAGTAGATAGTTTTTTCCCAAAAAGGTCAAAACTGTATAACTGTTATTCAAAGAAACAAAATAATCAGCAGTAAGAAAAGAACCATAATGGGATTTTGCTTGCTAATGATTACTACAGTTAATAGACTTACCGACTGAATTGTTCAGATCCTATCAATATGTTCTTAAAAAATAATACGATATAATAGAAAATATTATAAAGAAGTAATCCTATCTAATAAAATAATTATACCGCTTCAGTAAGATAAAGAACAGTAGCCGAATCAGCCATAATTCTCTTGTTACAATTTATCGGCTGCCTTTAAATGAGTTGTATCTATTTCGGTTTCTGTAATTTGTTCTTGCTCGTAAACGGAACAAGGAAAAAGAAGCACAATACATCGTTAATGCCTTTATCGATACAAACATATTATTGAAACTTGACTGCGCGGTTCATAATTTAATATGTACCCGCGTTCTAATTGGATACAGAGTGAAGTGAGTGATTAAGCAGACTAATTAATTTTGAAACACGAACTCAAATGTTATTCCACAAACATAATAATGAATTTCATATAGATCTGTTAAAATATTTACCCAACAAGTTCATTCAAATGAGAATCATTTTTATTAAATTATTATTATTATTTTATCTGAGATGGGATGGGATGAGATTTTATCACTTTTAAAAACTTCTTTTTTCAAATCTATGTTTTATATTTAAATTAATATACAGTCACGGTGTTACTCCAAACGCAATAGAATTGGATCCAACTGACGTGATTGAGAGAAACAATCCATTATTAAGTACCTTTTTATGTTGTCAAATTATCTAGTAAATCAGGAGAAAATGAAAATTAACCTTTACTAATTTTTGTAAAGTTAAATTAATTTAAATTTTTCACCTGAATTGCGAATAACAGTGTTAACTCAGTCATATCGTTTCGTTTATGCGAGAATTACATAAAGTAACAAATACCGTAATTCAGAAATTGATGCCTTGTCGATAATTCAATGATATCAGATATATGAATGAATGAATAATTTATTGAACACACCATTATCACATTATAACAGCAAAAAAAGCACATGAATAAGATAAATTGTTAGATACAATTTTATACAGGACTAGGGCTCTCCAGGGTGGTGTGTCCAAAAGGCTCCAGCTCGACATAAGCCGCATATGACTACACGTGCAAGTCGTAAAAGTTGATGGAGGAAATAAGTTATATATATGTGTTGATCTTTATATTGGCTACCGGCTGGCACACAGCCATTATTAGCTTCTAGTGTCAATAGTTCGGTTATTTGTCTAGTAAACCTAAACTGACTGACAATAAGATCAGTGCGGTTTGTAGCTAACATTTACACTGTCATATGAATTTTAGCTCGACACATTGCCAAGAGTCACATTGATATATAATCTTGTGTTACCGAGAGGTTTACTACAGCCTCACGAGAAATAGGTTGTATGTTTTAATATTCAGTGAAACAATATTCGAATTTTTAGTAAATATAGTATATATATTTGCATTATACTATTGTCGTATCAATATTTTTAATGTCTTTTTAAGTACAACGTAAAAATAATTTTGATTGGTTTCCAATCCATCTGCATAAAATTTTAAGGCACAATATAACATGGCATACTTTACAATACCTTACGCATAATTGGTTTTTAAGTAATTTCTCTACTAAAAAGAAAGCATAGGTATAAATTTATATATAATTTTTATATTTCGCTTTGAGGCTGCTACCGTTGATAATTTGCTTATCTTCCTCGTTTTTATCTTTTACTTATTCTCAGTTCTAACCTAGCTTTATCCATTTATCTGTTAAAATATTTATAGATATGCGAATGAAAATTATACCACAAAGAAAATTATGCCAAAAACAATCATGGTAAGGTAATATTATGCTAAATACAATTATGCCCAAAACTGTAAAGGAAACGTATATCTATACTAATATCATAAAGATGAAAAGTTTGTATGTTTGTTTGAACGCGCTAATCTCAGGAACAACTGGTTCGAATTGATAAATTATTTTTGTGTTGAATAGACCATTTATCGAGGAAGGCTTTAGGCTATATAACATCACGCTGCAACTATTAGGAGCGAAGAAATAATGGAAAACGCGGACAAAGTCGCTGGCGGCCACTAGTTAGGAATAAAAAAATATGCAAAAGAAGAGATCTCATTTTGATTATATGAACATTTAGTTTATCGAGAGTAGTAGGGGTTAAAACTTAAAAATATTTTGTTCTGGTTTTTGTAAATAAATGAAACATTTTTATTTACATGTAGAAAATTTATAAAATCCTGATCACCATGTTTCAAGAATTCCAGGTCGCTATAAAACATATTTATTTATGGCACGTAAAATGATTACTAAAATGATCGGTCAACAACTCTAAAGCATCATGATTTGACAAATTTCCGAGTCACTGAACTTAATTGAATAATTTCCAAGCGCGGTAGACGAAGCCAATTTTGCTGAATCAATAAAAATCGTTCATTAATTAAAGTGAAATTTGCATGAGTTGAGAAAACAGTGGGGTATCTCGGGTAGGAAAAACCGCGGCAAATTTAATTCCGGTTTGATTGTGTTGTGGGATTGGTCAGAAGGACATTCTATCTCTACCTCTACAATTAATTTACCTAAAGATTGAAAGAGATGGATTTCATTTTTTAAAGGAAAGCTATCTATATTGAGATGCGTGATTTTTTAATAAGAGATAATTTTCAACATGCGAAAATGGGAAGTCAACTTTTACGATTTGGATGACTGATTGACAAAGTAATATTAAAATAAGCCCGTTGTAATGACGCTGAATGCAATGTATGTAACTTAACTGAGCCATAGTGCAATATGATCAGGTTTGCTCGTAGGTACTTCATTAAGAATGCAAAGTAGTAATCATATAGGATTTAAATTTCGATTCCTAATACCACACGAGATTTCATGTAATTAAACATACTGAAAAGCTTTAGCAAAGCAGAAAGTTAATATCCCTCTAATCTCTCGTAGGGTCACGACACGCAAACGCTTTTTCCGATTAAAAGAATCGCGCTTGAATAATTCTGTATTCGGTTTGCTATTGCAAGGTCTGCTCTGGAGGTTTTCATTTTCATAGAATTTATTGTGCCATAAAACGGTATGGTTTATTTACGGGACAATTTTATTGAACGCACGTTCTGTCTTTATATTATCAGTTGCGTATGACTATTTTTCTGTAGATTGGTTGAATTGCCTCTCTTATTTATTGTCACAGGCGTCCCAAGGCATATTTATATTACAAACAACGTACATTTATTTATTGAATACCGTAACTTATATATCATACTACTCAGGGAGTTCCTTTACTTGTCTGCCATATTTTTCATGCAAAGAAGCATGTTCAAATTTCTATCTTTTCATTGTCTGCGATGGATTTTCCTTTTGTTTTCCTTTGAATGTTTGAATGTTTTGTCTTCAAATAAACTCATTGTTGATTGGCCTATATTTTTTAAGAATAATTGTCATTTTTTTCTGAAGTAGTTTTCAGTAAAAAAATGAATTCTTTTTAGTAACATCGACATTTAGACGATACAGTTTGTACACATTTACAGACACAAAAAAAGATCCATTAAAAAAAGGCTAAAATATAAACCAAAAAAGAAAAAAGTCAGCAAAATCATCCACCACTGAATAAAATATGCTATAAAATATGCATACATGAAACATTCAGTCGAATTAAGAACTTTGTCCCATTTTATTTTTTAAAGTTGGTCATAAATAGGATATTGGAAATACTAATACCACCCAGACGAAGTCTCGGGCAAAAGTATGGCTATAACACGAACAATTCAAATGTTTCTGCCAAGGAATAATGACTATTATATTAAACATCAATTCGTATGTAACAATGGAATTCTAAAAAAATACTCGAGATTCAGATGATTTTTTCACTCATATTTTACACGGACTACTGGGATCGGTTACGAACAAGGGTTTGATTCTTTTTTTTTATTATCCATGTTCGATTCTGGACCAGCGCGTCCACTTGAAAAATCGTTCGGACGTGTTCTGTTTCAATAAACTAAAAAATTGTAAGGCCAAAAATGCAAAAATCATTATAGACAGTTCCGCAGTCGAATTAATGTTTTTTTTTAATGTTCCTTTGACAAAAAATACCTGCAGCTTAAAATAAACGTACAAAATGTCTATCAACGCAAATGTGATGCGGGTAGCCATTAAGGTGGGTTGTGTGTATTTAATTTAATTTCATCCGGATAAAGGTACAGACGCACTTTATATTTACAGTCTGCGATTATTTAAGATCAATATTAACGATGTGTGTACACATTCAATCTCTAATTTTCAACAATTTGCATTAAGTATTAACATTCCCACGAGCTCTACTTAAAAATGAGAAAATCTCAATATACTTTTATTTATTTATTTACTGAACTTCTTTGACCAATAAAAGAATGATACAAAAGGCAGACATTAGCATTAACTTCGTCTTTTTATTCTATATACTCGTATTTAATATTCACTCCCAATCAATCTTTGGGAAAAATTAAACGCGATCGCAGTACAGATCAATAAAATAGTTGACTAATTTAAAATTTATGTATTCATTATTTTATAGTTACAATAATTCTTAACTATCAATTAACATATTACAAAATATAACATACCAATTATATAAATATCGTAGTCATCATCAACCCTTTTACGTCCCCACTGCGGGGGTTAGACTTTTCTTATGGATGATTAAGGAGGATGGGCCATGACCCTCCACGCTGGCCAATGGAGATTGGAGAGTGCCAATATTATATGTAATAATATAAATATACTTAAATATTGTTAAATAGATAATATACTAAGATGATGATAATCTTCATAGCTTTGCATGAAATGTCTTTTTTAAAAAGTGGACTTTTTTAAAAGGCGAAATATTTGGCGATCTCCTGATGGAATCGGGGAGGATGTTCCATAGTAGAATTAATTAAAGAGTAAATGAAAGGTTGTAAAACCAGTGTGAAACAGAGAGTGAATAGTGAGAGAGAATATTTTAAAATAAAAAAAGACATACCTAAGACGTGAATTTAATAAATTTTCTCTATAGAAAAAGTCACAAAATAAAAGAAGACAAAATGAGTTTCAAAAATCACAAAATAAAAGAAAATAAAATGAGATTAGATTCAACGCTTAAACGTTTAGAAACTGTTCTGTTTAGAAACAAAAAATAATCATGTTCAGCTAAACATGATAAAGTTATTAGATATGCACATATTCTGTGTAGTCTTTGTAGAGCTCTTCATATTCTGGTCCCACATAAATGCCGAGTCGCCCACTGAAGGGGGCGATGGATGATTCTCGCTCAATAAGATATGATTGAAAAGGATAATTGATTTTCCTATTAGTTCTGACGTTGCAAATCTCTTATTCGCTGATATATCTACGAATTCTTGGGCATTAGAATCCATTATTTGGAGGTGTACTTCGATCAGAAGTAATTACCTTACGCTGTAGACGACTGCCATGAACTATAACGATTATGAAACAGAGGTTTTAATCTTTTTAAGTCACGATCCATGAATATTTTCATTTTGGGTCTGCGGATCACCACTTAAGGGAAAAACAATTATTTCCATTAAAGGCCTCTACCTGCTGTGGACTACTAATTGTGTAGAATAATTATTGTTGGCTTTTTGTTGAGATTAATTATTCATCATCATTTTTGCTGTTTGAACGCATAACTAAAATTCAGTAAACTTGAGTAACATTATATCATTAAATATAATGTTATTCACTGCATTTCGTGAAAATTATCAATAGTTACTTGTTTTTGAAACTTCTTTCTTGTGTCTAACGCCCAAAAGTCGTGTGCAATTTTGTAGATAAAGGTGCCTCAAACTATTTACTATACATATATTTTTAGTTCTTAGATATATCTTTCGCCTCATCTACATCTTTTCATATGCGGCTATCGATCCTCTCTGCCTTCTCCGGGATATGCCGTGAATATATAGTTAGATATATGTTTTAGTTACTCTTTTCTCCAGGCAGGGTAGTTAGAGATTACATGTATCTATTTTGAATGAGCCTGATATATCTATCTCGTTTTCAACTCATTACTCTTTTTATACGATAACGCCGGCTAAGTCTGGCCACGACTAGAGAAACATCGTTGTCGTCGTCGCGGTAGATTCAGCACATAATCAAGTAGTGTGTCACTAATGGATTAGGTTTCATAATAAGTAGTTTATACAGCTTTGGAGTATCCTTAACCTGTGAGTCTACTGTCTGCTCTACTCTCTACCTGTGTAACTACATTTTAGGGTTGAGAAGGGAATGTCAATCATCTATGTAATTCTGTCAAAATGGAATTTTGGAATTAATTCCTCGCATAAACTAAGGGTAATTAACTCTGTCACTGTACTCTTGTTACTTTTACGTGTTCAAGAAAGTATATCACTGTAAACATTCTTAAGCATGGTGCAGTAAACGAAAAGTCACCAGTGCGCGCATAGCCTTACCATGCCATTATAATTAATAGTTCTGTTGATATGTATAGTGATAAATATAGTTCGTTGCATTGAGCGAAGAATCTTTAGATCTCTGAATGTGGTTGGATTTATTATTCTGGATGAGGATGTATGATCTAGCTAGACCAAAGATCTCAGAATTTATTTTCTCTTAGACAATTTTCAAGATTTTACTAGTTTCAATGTCACTAAAATCGTTGAAGGTGCGGTGGGACAACGATGAGGTTGAAAGATTCCCACCTCGGACCTCGGGCTAGTCGACCTAGACTAAAATTATACCATATTCCTGGCATGTCAACAGATCCCGTCACTTCTTCCATGGACCTGTTCAATCTACCTCCACAGATATCACGGATTTACTACCAGTTGCACCAATGTCCATTAAAATTGTCATTAGTTAAAAGTGCGATTACCAATACAAATTTCCAAATTTAGAACATTCATTAGAGCTTTGAACCGTCATTAGAACCTAATGAACGTTTGTGCAACTCACAGTTTGACAGTAATGAGAATTGTCACATAATGGGAGCACTAATATTATATTATACTTGACGTCACTGGATGTGCTTCTACGCAGTTTTATGATACTGTCATTGCCAGTTTTCGGGAATTAACGTGATACTGGTGGGAGACGATAAAATTTAAGTGGCCTACTCGGGTATAAAATGGGAGGGTAGTAAAAAATAATTAACACATGGACGGGCATGCTTCCGTTGTTTATGACATGTGACGATAATTACGCTATAACGTAACGTCTTCTCGTCTTAATCATAAATGTTGAAGGTGATATCCATAAAGAATAATTTACTGTACGTTTAATAGCAGTGTTGATTTTAGGCACTCCCGCTAAGAACCATAGTGAATATAGATTTTTAGGGTTCTATACCCAAAGGGTAAGGGTGAGACTTTGGTGCCTGTCTATCACCGAGCTCTATCTCATTAACTGTGAAAGTTTGACAGTTGAAATTTTCACATATTGTATATTATTTGCTGCTGTTATAACAATAAATACCAAGAAAATATAATAAAATAAATATTTAAGGATGCTTTTTTAACAGTTTATTAAATAAACTGTCTCTCTTTTGAATATTTAGCTGATGTGCTTAATTCCTTTTAACTTCTTAATACAAATTAACTTAAAGAAAAATCATCAATATAGTTAATTGTAGGTACATTGTTAACAATTGTACTATAGACGTAGACAGACATGGAAGCGCAGCGCGGCTCATAGTGGTGAAATAGTATATAAATGACTTCTCGCGCAACAATACATTAATTTTTTAAGTAATTTTGAATTATTTTTAAGTTTGTGCTAAATAACCCCGAAATCGGGGTTCTTCTACCCGAGCCCTCCTGACCTACGCTGCTCTGCGTTGTGCCTGTGGTGGAGTCTTTGTGGATCATCAGTGTTGCTGTCCGGAGCTGACGACGGGTCTACACCCTCGCCAGCCTCTGCCCGGCCCGTGACGCTGACCCCACGAACTCAACACGAAATCTCCTGATTAAACTTTAAAGCTAAATCCTCCCCTCTTAATTCAAGAACCAGAACCATAGCGAGTGAATCTGAACCTACACCCTGAGTGATAATATAAATTTGTTAAAACATATGTTTGTTATTTTTTTTTTGCTCTTTTTACCTGAAACCTGGGGGGTGCTTCTCTCACCCTCCCTCTGCAAATACAAAAAAATTAATATATCTCATGAACCGTGATGGCTAGACAGTTTAGATTTTTACAGACGATATACTTCTGTTGCTGTTATAATAATAAATAGACTAAAAACAGAATAAAACAAAATTTTAATTTTTAACTATTTTGGAATGGAACCCTTCATGCGCGAGTTTGAATCGCACTGGGCCGGTGTTTTTTTAATATATGATCTTTCACCATAGCCCTCATTGGCGGGCGGCTTGATCCATGGGGTGTAGTGCATGGTAGTACGATGTAGATCTATCCGTCCGTCCATAGCTTATAAGCTGACTCAATATGATAGCGCACTGTTCTGCTATCGCACAAACACAGCTCTGCATTCGTACTGAAAACTCTGGCAACTGGACTGGCTTGAGGTATCTCTCGATTTTCGACCACCAAGTCAATAGCGGATGGCCTCTACTAATGAAAGCTTGTAATAATATATAAACTTATTGACCAACACTGTATTGACAATTATAAAAAAATTTTTTTATTAACGTACTGTCGCCAAATGTCGGCCATTATTTTTGACTACTGGAGTGCTAAATACCAACGGAGAAAGGTTTATATTACATTTTTTATCCTAAGGTATTTAACAGTCGGTGTAGTACTGTAATTGGAACGTATTCTAGTTAGCTTTTTAAAGTCTCTGTGCCATATTAGATAACAGTACCTTACATAACTTTACATAAGTATGATTTGATAAACTCGTGCATATGAATATACAATAAAATATCTGAGAGTTGTGATCGTTACGTTGCTATAATAAATACCAATAGGTTATCTAAAGCCAATGTAAACTATCGAAAATCAATTTTCAATTTCATTTAAAACGTTTGATACATTAGTTGTTTAGTTTATTAGTTGTTGATGTAAAGTTCAAAACCGATTACGGCCTGTTATTTGGATGATAGAGCAAAAGGATTTTTGATTCATTGAACTGACAATCCGTTTGAAAATATCAAAATAATGTATGAGATAAAACGTTTTCTATACAAATCACAATGATTAGAGTCTAATTTGATTGACTTTTACTAATTTAATTATTCATTTGTAGGCTTGGAATTAGAAACGAACTAAATTTTAGGTAGTGATTAGTCCTGGACGGACCTATATGATTAGATCTTAGCTTGCTCTTACAGCTACCCTTCATCACGGCTATTATCCTTGAGCTTTGGAGTGTATCCATCAGTTCATAGTTTATAAGCTGACTCAAGCTGATAGCGCATCCTTCTGCTACAACACAGATCTGCACTCGTACTGAAAACTTTATGCTCGCACCACTCAACTTTGCCCTCGCTCTGACAACCCTACACTTGCACTGCACTGCTCTGCCCTCCCACTGACGACTCTGTAATCGCACAGCACAGCACTCTTTACCGTAAGTAGTGGCAATTACTCACGTATTATGGAATTTCATAAATTGGTCTAGAATAAGGTATTAGTTGAGAAATATATCAATTGTGAAAATTGTGTTAAAAAAAACTTTATCCCACTGAAATAAGACAGCTATCTATAGAATATCTTCTATCTTAGAGGTCTAAGAATCCCATTTGCTATTCGATGATATAACCTTTTTTATGTACTCGATAAAATATTTCGGTTTCAATAAAATGCAATAGAGAGCAGTGGAGGAGACGGCGTTAGATAACTTTACTTTGGAAAAAAATATGTAAAAGTTATGACGAGAATATGATTTTCCTTTTGAATTATGAATTAATGGGAAAATTCTTTGTCGTTTACTTCAACTCCTTATTACCTCTCTGTTATTACGTTGTTTATTTGATATTTTTCTTTTCCATACCCCCATTTTTCCATCACCGAGAGGATAACGCTATAGGTAAAGTTTGTACAAAATATAAGAAACAAACTTCAGTGTTACTTATCTGCTTAAAATATACGTAGTAATTCTCAGAATATAACGTTTTGAGGCGCTGTATGCTGAAAGATGGGTATTAATTCAGTTCAGCAGCAGAGGCTAACTAAATAGGTACAGTATATGATAGTCTTGGATGTAAGAAAAACATGTATTTTGTTTCGTTGTGGTCTAATAAATATTATTATTATTATTTAACCAATTAAGGAGCACGCGCCTTAATTAAAAATAATATTTCAATATACGTTTTATTCTGTATGCTTCTATGTTAAAAAAAAAAATATTTATACTAAATTTGACGTAACCTTTTCAAGCATTTCAAATACTTAAATTAGATTTCCGATTCCCAGAAACCTTTAAACAGAGTTTGAAGACTTTCTAATGAACAATATTACTTTAAGAGTAGCTACGCCTTCCGCTGGAAAAAATCTTATTCCCTCCTCGTCCTTACAGATCTTGTACTTAATGTGACAGAAAGAGATAGACGACAGCTTTTTGTGTGAAAGAAACCGGCGCAAATTATTTTTAAATTACGTCCAAACTATTACAAGTATTTCGACTTAATTATTGACTATTTTAAAGTTTCTGCCATGTCCGTCTCTCTATTTGTCTGTCTATCCGCGCTTTAACTCAAAAAGTATTGGTACTAGAAAGTTGTGTCTTAACATGAGTAATACACATGAATCACGCCGATAAAGTGGTAAGTAGTGTATAATGTGGGGTATCGTCAGATAAGTCTTTCAACAATATTTGGTAGTATGTAGGGCGATTTTCGATTTAGTAAAGCATTTGTGATTTATTAAGCTTTATAATGCCAATTTTCGTTGTCAAGTACCCCTCTGCCAAATAAACGGTTGTTGTTAGTAATTCAAATGTTACGGTAGTGGTACTTATTGATTTTTCAAGCACATATATGAATAATAGTCGAATTGTAAAAAAAACGTGATATTTTCAAAGAAATGAATCTTACATTGAAATAACCAATAAAAAGGGCGACTACATAACGGCGACTATATATAAATGCCTATTTTTTCATCGTCGTTTTTATTGGTTGTTTCAGTGTAGCTAGAGCTAAACTAGTTAAACAATTCAACTTTGTTCAAATTAATCATTATTTAGATATAACACAGTATTTAAAATACATAAAACGGAGCATTGGAGCATGGAGCAGATTCTTCTGTGTTTTATTCAAAAATATTTAGATAACAATTGCAGTTAAATGAGACCAACTAAATATTTATAAATGGAGCCTTATTTTAAATTTGAATATAATAGACTTCTCAGTTCACAGATTTAAACAGTCCCCTTTTACAGTTAAAATATTTTATGCTGGATAAAGATATTAATAATTCACAAAGAGTTTTTTGTGTTATCATGCGGAGCGCGGTGAAATAAATTATTGCTAAGGTATTTCAATGAACATCACAAAACATATTATCAATTCTGTTGAAAAACTTCCAAAAATTCCAGTTGGACTTGCACATGAATATCACATCTATACATAGTATAAGACTAAGCCGTTTGCCGCTGTTGTATGCTGAGATCTTTTAAACAACACAACGAATTTTAATACGGCTTCCATCACTACGCAGAGTGATTGAAGAGGAAGGTATAATACAAAACGCAAACGAACGTAGTTATCTGTAATAGCGCATAAATTGACGTTTATTGCTACGGAACCCCGCTTAAATACTTTTTTTATAGTATTTCTTGTATCAGAAGCAATAGCAAATACATTATCTATGAAAACGGTTCAAGCGATACAGCTTGCTGACAGACAGACGGTGGAGGCAGAGTTTACCGTTTGAATATCGAACCTATACATCCCACTACTATGTAAGAAATCATTAAATATTGAAAGTTTCACGTAGTTTGTGCTCGTATTTAATTTTACTCAACAAGTAAGCAAAATGAATTACGAAAACAAAGATCATAGCAAAACAATCTGATTGCATCTAGTTTTATCTTCGAAAATTAAAGTCTCGAATGGAGATATGTGTTATAGGAATAATAATTCAATTTAGTAAATGTTTTAAACTCGAAAATGCAGTGGTTATTTGTGTTAATGCGTAAAAAACATCTGTTAAGCGACCTTCACAAGGGATATTCATAAAACCGGTGACCAAAAAGATATTTTTCGATCTTCTCCGTGCTTTGCTTTGGAAGTTACCGGCTGCACCTTCAGTCTTTAATACCAACCAATCTGAACTGGGACCACATTGTGGATCATGGCCCAGTATCTATTCATAGGGAAGTTTGAGCTCCAGCGGTGGGAACATTATAAGGCTGGTGATGCTTAATGTTTACAGTTATAATGAAATACAATTGTTTACATGATTCATATTTAATTATAATTTTGCAGTCGTAACTTTAAACATTTCAGACGACAGATATCAGCATTTGCATTAACCAAACGATTTTATTTAGATTAACAGAGTAGATTTAATTTGTGTACAATAAAGTGCTTATTCATTCATTCATTCATTCATTTAATTTATTCAATACGAACACGAAAGAAATCTAAGTCGGGGCCAAATCTTCAGAGACTCAATGTCCTTGATAACGATTAATAACTCGGCCAAATCTCGCAAGCGAAAACCGCACCAACATTGCTGGTTTGTATTTGGAATGTCTACAATTAACTTCCACTTCCCGTGAGGGCAACAAGCCTACACCAAAATGGTAGGTCCAAGGTTAAAATAGAAAATATAGAAATTATATTAGAAATACATACTATCATTCGTATTTTAGCAGACTATAATACGCTTTTCAGCTCCTTTTTTGTATTGGGATTATTATAAGAAAGCGATTAGGATCAACAAAAGAACATTAAATTGTATTTAATAAAACACTCAGCAATGATGACTAGAAGATATAACTGAATGCCAGTAGCATTTTTTCTATAAAGCTTATTCTTTTCGAGTTATTTGGATTGTAATAGTCAATGTCTGTTTGTAACACTAAATTAACCGATTTTAACTAAATGCATATGTATATTTACACTGTACATATGCTAAAATATTTTTTTACATTTTTGTATATCTGTCTATCTGTTAGTTCCGGTTAATCTCTGAAACAGCTGAATCGCTTTTGAAGGGACCTTCACTGGCAGATAGCTTATGTATTAAGGAGTAACTTGGGCTACTTTCCACACGGACAACGTCGCGAGTACAGATAGTTCACTTTATAAAAATCGTATCGGACACACGCTTGCACTTCAGTTTACCACAATGTGACAAATTTCTGCAATTGATTTTGAACTATAATCTCAATAAGTTAAAGTTTTAAATCTAGTTGAGAAAATTGACTGTTCTGTATAACCTGACATGTTGTCTGTACTGCCGCCAGTCAACTTCGATTATTATTGAAAATGCACAAAGTTTCGACGGAATGGAAATAATATCCGTAACCGAGTGCATAATATGTATATACTTTTTATTACGCTTTATGATTTCTATTTCCAGAACCGAAATCCCAGCGATTTTTCAGACAATAACTATTAATTAACGCTCTAATTTTCCCAATATTTTGTATTAAAAAGAAAGATTTCTTTCTGTAATCTCATCTCCGTGGGAATAAATAAAAGAAAATAATTAATAAAAGGGCACTGAATGTGAGGTTTTATTCTGTACCCTTTTATTAAATATTTTCTTCAAAGGTCTAGCCTTTTCAATTAAAACATAAGAAAGCCTCTTTAAAATTGGGCATTTTTAGAATTAGTAGCTGAGTTAACTTTTAATTACCTGCTTGAGTAATGAAAGAAATAGGTACTAATTAGAGTTCACAAAGAGCCAAGTTTCTTCACGGCGATTTTACACCGTATCTGGCTAATGCTGTCTTCTGTAGTAGGTTCGATTCGCGATTAAGTAAACGGAACACTCGTACTTTTATTTTTTAAAGCTATTTATACTCGTTTTGTAAAAATATTAAGTTTCTAACTTTTCTTTTTTGCGTGGGCTTATCTTTGGAAATACTAATCCGACCATGAAAATTATTTCACTTACGGGAACCTACATTACATGCCGGCGACATAGGTTATAATTTACTAGGGCGAAGTCGAGGAAATCAGCTAGTGTTGTATAAAAACTTAAAATAACCATAATTTACGTTTCATTGAAACGAGTTATAATTAACTTAATAGTAATTTATTTCAGTCTTTAAAAAATTAGATCAAAGCTTAATAAATAAAAATTACTTACTAAATGTGTTGCCAAATGTTGAAATCTTAATTGTCTAATTTAAAAATCTATTACAATAATTTTAAAGGCAGTTGAAAAATTTTTACGAATTTCACACTTGAACTATTAGAAATGTGATAGTAATTACGGTCACGACGTTTTATGAAAAATATTAAATGAACGTTAACGTTTATTTGACGTTAATCGGGATTGTCAAAGCAAAGTGATAGTTATAATTATCTATTGGGAAATGTCAAACGAAATGCATTGTCGATGACATTTATATCATTCAAATCATTATTACGTTAACGATTTTTGACTTATAAATGACACAATTCCATAAATCACTATCACAACTGCTGTAAGTTCTAAATTGTGATAGATTATGACGACTGGGTTTAAAAAAAAATTATTTAGTCCGTCAGTCCGATAATAGAAAAATATTAGATACGTATTTTTTTTGCTTCAATTAAAAATTAAAGTTGAGGTTTGCAGAAAATGTACTAAAGCGTGACGTAATGCGACAAATCAACTTAATGTATCGCCGTAATTTATTTATTACGCAAAAAATACGTGTTTAATATTTCTCTAATAATCTGCCTGACGGACTAACAAACTGGAAGTTAAATCATTAATCAACACTTTTAAAATCTGTTCCTAGATAGTTATCAAAATTAATAATGGCCCGTCCTCAGCCAATTAGTGCTACGTTTTAATGTCATCGTAAGTTTTCTCACTGTCACCAAAAAATCAAAACACTAATAGAATCAATCGTTTGCCTGTTTGTCCGCCCATCTGTCATAACCAATCTTCGAATCCACTGGTCTGATTTAATTGAGGTACACATATCTAAGCCAACGTCCACAATAAGTGTTTTTATTTCGATAACCCAGTGGAAACTTCCCTTAAATCAGTTTTATCCAGCCATGATTAGCCCTCGGCCTTTGCACCCAATTCATCCACAAGGAATATTGCTTACCATGCAACATTCTTGTGCTATTCTGTGTTGGATCGTTTTGTTGTTTCTAATTGAAAGTCATTCGTAGTTGTGGTAATACTCATAATTTTCCAGGTAGCAGATACGATACAATGGTTACGACGGTGACAGCGAGAGCAAAGAATATGTTGCCAAAGACTAAAACAACAAATATTATGGAACAATTATCTTTTACATTTTTTGAACGTGATATTGACGAAGGTAACATGTCATCATAACTAGCCTATTCATGTAAAGGGGTAGATAAATTCCGAGTCTAGTGAGGATTGGTGAGTGTTAACGTGCCTTCCGAAGCACGGAGGAGGTCTAGATGATAGATTTTTGGTCATCCATCGTATGGCCAGCCATTGCAAAAGTAGCAACCGTATCGCAGATAGCGAGCGCTAACCACCGCATCATCGACAACATGTATTTTATTCAAATTAATTACAGTGTGATAGGCAGACAGCAGGCACATTGCATCCTTTGTGAGAGATCCTAAAAAGTCTTTTCATTATAAGAACCTTCTCCAATATAAAACAGTTAACAGGACAAAAATGTTTAATAAAAATTCCACGTAGAACAAGGACAGAAACAATTGCCCAAGGAGTAATTCAATTTATTCAAAAACATAAATAACTCGACACGGCTCCCTTAATTTCTCAAGCTGGTTTTCTCTGCGTTGAGAATACGAAATGACACGATACCGTCGTTACACTGCCGGTAAATTCTTCTGGAAAATAACCCGTGGCTAAGAGAATTGGGCGATTTGAACACCTTAATTTAGTGGATAGTGTAAATATTTAAATTAAACTAATGAACTAACAAAAAAATTATCATAGGTATTTGTGTTATTCACCTATGTAATTAATATTTTGGCTTTAACTTCTCGTAACGATTTCCTTGATGCACTTAATAATCTAATGCTATATTTCCTTATAATAAGCCATTTTCAACAAAAGCCGATGAGATTCGCTTAGTGAGTGAATTAAATACATCAAACAGTTAGATTAGTTCGATATAAATGCCGATGAAATTATTCTTATCTTAATTTTAGCAAATCATAAAGTTAAATGCAAATAGGCCATGAATTAAAAAGGAAGAAGAAGAAAAAAATCATAAAGTAATGGTACCAGTATATCGTGACAACTCTTTTGTTCCATCGAATACCATCATGATGCTCTTCTATTAGAGTTAAATTAAATTGGTACTGGTAAGGATGTATTATAAAACAGGGGGTAAAAAAGGGTGATGAATGTTAATGAATGGAGAGCAAAAGGACGATCACAAAAAAGACTGATGGACTGTGTGAGGCATCATATGAAAGTGAAGTGAGTGATTAGATGACAGTTGACAGAGAAGAGTGGAAAGAGAAGACACACTGCGCCGAGCGCCTATGTTGATGAACAGCCGCCACTAATCAGTGCTTGTTTTAGCGAGGTGGCTAACATAAAATTAATATGGACTATGTCAAAAAGACTGGAATTCAAAATCAAACCGCTTAAAATTTGAGGCAGCTATCGACAAATATTTCACATTATTTTACAAGAGACAACAATATATACCCGAAATGATATTTTAAATCACCGATAAAAGCGATTAAAGAAAATGCTAAATACGTATTATCATACCTAAATCTAAAATGTATGCCAATCGAGGGTGTTATCGACAGAAAGAACAGTGGACTGTAGTTAATTAAAGATCTACCAAAGTAAATGTTATATTTTAAAAGAATACTCAAAACACAATGTATCACCGGCAGCAACAAAGACATAAGTGATAAAGTGACATTAAATCCAAATTTAAAAATATAAAAAAATCTTATCTAAAAAGGCTGGCAAAACTATCGGCAATAAATCACATATTAAAAGTAACTATTTGTTACGTGATTTTATTGAGGAATAAACAGTTTTATACATTTTATGAGCATATAATATTAACAAAACGTAAACCTACAGTTCCCTATATTACATTTTTTATGATACATTTCAACCATTGTAGATAACTCTCTATAAAATAGATTTAATTACTATAATTATACATTCCATACAAAACAAAACAAAATAATGGTTTAACCTATTTTTAGGTTTTTATTTATGTTTATTAACAATTACAATAATACTTGTACATCCAATAAATGCAAGTGTTCAGCAACTTGGCGTTTAAATTTAATTAAGGAGGTTTCAAAAATATTAACGTCGTTGTATAACGTGCAAGTTCTTTTGATATAGCTATTGCTTCCGTAACAAGTTTTACTCTGCTTTACAGCAAATAATGATTTTTTTCGACTTGTCCTTTCCTGTTTCCTGGGAACTCGAAAGTCTATTTTTTTCAAAAGCAACGGGACATCGACTGTACGAGTATCATTCAAAATTTTAAACAATTAGTTTATATCTATAATATTTCTTCGGTTTCTTAAGGATGTTATATTATGAAAAACTAGAGAGGTCTCATAATCTAAGTGTGGATTACCAGTTCTGTAATCTAATGATTTAATGAACTTTCGCTGAACTCTTTCAATTTTGTCTTGATGTATACGATGTTGAGGATTCAAAACGGGGCTTGCAAATTCAAGTCTACTACATACATAACTGTTCAAAAGTAATGTATATGTCGCGCAGCTCTTAAAAGGTCTACCAACACGCAAAATAAAACCTAGGAACTTAAAAGAATGATTTACAATTCTATCAATGTGCGGCACAAATGTCAATTTCGAGTCCATAATCACGCCAAGATCCCTTATTTCCGTATCACGATTTAAAATCTTTCCGCATAACGTATACGGAAAATTTATAGGGTTTTTTTCCTAGTAAAAGTAATTGTTTGACACTTATTCGGATTTAAAAACAAACTATTTTTATTGCAGTATTCTTCAAATTTATATAAATAATTCTGTAGTAACATGAAATCTTGACGATTACGTATTACTCTGAAAATTTTTGCATCGTCAGCACAAAGGAAGGAAGGAAGGGCATTTGAGTCTATCACGGTGTTTGGAAGGTCATTGACATACAAAACAAATAGTAGAGGTCCTAAATGAGATCCTTGAGGGACTCCTGAAGGCACGTTCTTGTATGAAGAAATATAGCCTGATAGAACCACCGCCTGACTTCGATTCGATACATATGCTTTTAGCCAACGGAACAGATCTCCGCAGATCCCGAGCTGCCAAAGTTTAGCTAAATGAGTGTTATGACAAATCTTATCAAAACGTTTTGCAAAATCCGTGTAAATAACATCCACTTGAACACTATTGTCCATTGCCTCCAATAAGATATCTGTAAAACTTAACAGGTTGCTTTTAACACCTCGCTTTTTGCAGAAACCATTATTAGAAAAGTAAGCATATAACTTTTAAATTGTAACCTAGTTTTATTGCTCTGTGCCGTCATCGCGTTTATTCCCCAAAGGTTGATTACGAGAGAATAGTATTAACATTAAATCCACCTTATTATATTTTATCGGTCAATAATGATCATTAAATAAAAGTCGCGCTTTAATAATTTTTCGATGTTAGTAAGAAACCTTACAACATCCAAAGAATATGTGGAATTTTCCAAAAAAACAAATGTTATCCTTTATATTCTTAATTATAATGGGTACCAGTGACTCGATTTTATATACTGATTTTTATAAGTTTTTATAGGTGAAAGAATTTTTAAATTAGTCCAGTAGTTTCGAAATCTATTCAATGCTAACAAACAATAAAATTTTCCACTTTTTATTATTTGTTAACTACAATTAGAATTCATGAAGATTAAAAGTTATTCATATTTCACGAAAGTTAATTACTCGTTATTGATCAAAGAAGAGTCCAAAGATCAATAAACGTTTTAATGGACAAATAATTGCTCAAGCAAGGGATCAAGACTAATTATATAAATTGAATATCAAAAATGTTCGTTTTAAACAAAACTTTTATTTGAACAAAAATGTGATGTAAGAGTCATACAATCCTTTACGTTAATTTATCACATGGGTTATTACGGAAATGATAAATCGTCATTTTGTTGAATTCGTTATATTGGCTTTATCTTACTTAGTTGTATTCGGTTTATCAAAAATTTATTTGATTAAGGTCTTTGGGTGTCACTTATATTTCGTATTTTGAGTTCTTCATATTTTTACGCATACCCTTTTAAAACTTATAACTAAATATTGACTAGGGAAAAATTTTGGATCATTTAACGAACGATGACCAGAGCCGACTTACGATTTAAAGTTATCCATACATAACACGCGTTACGCCCCGTAACTATAAGTTCCTTTTATTATACTATTAAATTTATAAGAAAATATTTGCTTAGTAGCACTGCCTCAAATAAATGGAGCCAAATTACCTCATTGGCAATATATAGCCGTTTTATTTTAAAATATTATCCAAGTCAAGGTAACCGTCAGTTAAAGTAAAAATCTTGTAATTAAAGAATACAAATACATTTACTAACTGCATAAAAAACTTCTTAATATTTGGTAGCAGCGGCAACAAATTGTAAAAAAATTCATACAACTTTCAAGAACCGTTATAGAATTTGGAACTTTACTTCATTAGTTAATTGCAAATATTTATACATTTACAAGGATGACAATAGATGAAAACAAGATGCTCCAGACACAATAGATGAGGGAATTCTATTCTACAGATGAATGTTTGCTTCAGTGGACTGACTGAGGTAGGGATTCCATATTTAACTATTTCTTTTATTAAAATTTTATTTAAAAATAAGAATTACCATCTTAAACTGGGATAAAAGCTCAGAAATTGGTAAACGCTTTGTTATATCGAAAGAAAAACTGGTTTGGTAACTTAACTGTTTTTAAGTTGAACGTTTTGTTATATAACTTGCTAAACTTTCAGATATAACAATGAATGAGTTTTTATCGGACTCGTATATATTTTTTATTTCAACTGTAGATTGACGACGGTTTTCTTCAAGAAAATGCCTATGTATGAAAAATACTGGTTTGAAACATATAAGAATTAGTCATGTAAAAGTTAGCACCGAGAATACTGAAAGGGTAGTCAAATGAATGTAATATTTAAAGAATCTGTAACGTTGAAGAAAAAAGAAATAGTGCTTATCGTGCTATGTCCAAGAATATTAAAATTTGTATCTATGTACAAAACATACTCCGAAGAAAAGTTAATCTAACTTGAAATTTGTTGCGATTATATTAATTTTATAGATAACTAAAATGCTAGGTTAAATCGTGATTTCTAATAAACTTTGAGGCTCTGTCGATACGATTTGCAATCCTGCTAGATCGTTCTAATTATGTATTTAAGTATGTTTTAGCATACATAAAACATTTAGCAATAAAATATATGAAAAAAAATTTTGCTCATATAATTACCCTAGCGGATATAATTGTCATTTTTCTACAAACGTTCGAGAAAATTAACTATAATTAACTGTACAATGAATGGAAACGGACATTTTCTTTTATGACTTTTCTATTTTATTTCGGATGTGGAATAGTAAAACATCCCTTTTTTTTCAGGTTTCCATAATGGAAGTACTTTGTGCACTTCATTTAGGATCTGAGCAACATCGTTTTCTATTTATATTTCTTTTAAAAAATTATTAACTATTATCATAGAAATTAATACATAATTACCTCATGCCAAGAATTGTTTTTGTTATGCTAATTTTTGAGAGAAAAACCTGATCAACTTGATCACCATAATAATAATTTACAGGGATCTTAGCATATTATAAAAAAAATATAATTGAAGGGTTAAATAGGGATGGATAAGATTTGTTTTGCGAAACTTTTGTTGCAAGCCTTATCTAATCAAATAAATAAATATTAGACAATCAATAAAATCATATACGTTGCTCAGGTTCCGAGATAAGTAGCTAAATATATATGGAGTGTATGAGATAACGAAGAGAACCTCACAACATCCAAACTAGAAACAATAGAAAAGTTAATTTTCTACTTTGACCCGACCGGGAAGCGAATCCACTTCAGAGATGGCGACACATTGAAACTGGCGTATGAACCACTCAGCTACGGAATCATAATGAATCGTCATAAATAATTTTATTAAATAAATTGTTACTTACATCAACTTCGATTCCTGGGACTGAAAATGTCTTCAATGGTGGTACGTCTCTAGGCGAGTACCGACTGAATTCGTGATCACCGAGGTACCACTTTACCGAGTACAATACGTCCTTCTCTAAGTTGTATAAACACTTGAGTTCCACTTTCGTTCCACGCTCTGCAGCTTCAGGAACTACCACTCGAATGTCACGTAAACACAGTAAACCTGTAACAAACAGAATATAAAATTTAAAAAATGTATAAAAACAGCTGTTTTTCCGAGACTGCACTCGTAAATTATTACTTATGTCACCTGCGCATGATGTAGCTTCCCGTTAGTGAACGAAGCTTTAAAATCGGTCCATTAGTTTCGGACTCTATACAATACAAACAAATAACCTTGCTAGGCTAGGGCTCGTCTTATTGGCTTACGATCATATACACAGTGTATAGTATATTATTATAAAACGGCAAACTTTCTGAAATTTATTTTCCACTTAACTGTACACAGATTAAGGATAAAAAGTGATTGGAGTTTGCACCTGTACAAGCAAACGATGAGATTTCATCGTGGGATTAAAATAATTGTACGGTGACTTAAGGGGATTACATCGCTCAAATCAGTGCGGTTGAAGAAATTTGTAGAACCCTTTTAAGCGAGAATTATATAAAATATATTTATGTTACATCAAAGGTCACGAAAGCTAAATTGTATTATTAAATATCTATTTAAATTTAATCGTGTTAAATAATCCTAAAGCAGCCCTTTTAAGCTTCTCAACGAATTCTCTTTGTAACGGCATCAGTAATACATAAACAAAAAAAAAATCCGACTGTAGTTTTTTTTTAATATACTTACACCCGGTTTTTGAATTGTGAATTTGAAGTTGAGCACGTCTTAAACCACGCTTAAGCCATTTTAAACATCAATTAAACAGGTTTTCATCACTGATTTATAATTTTTTTATAATCAGTTGATAGAAATTTGATAAAACTAGGTCTTTTTGCTATATAAAACGTAAAAAACTTTGTTATTGAGAATAATCAGTTGAGATTTTGTGCTTTCAATTAAAAAACCGGCCGTTTGTCTGGCCATAATAATTGGTAGTATTAAAAAATATATATATATTATGCTTGAATTTCGAATCAGTGATTTTTATATGATTTTTCATTGTCTTTTCTTATTTTCGCGCCAATACGCCATAAAATATTTTGTGATATTAAAATGGAGTGTGTTGATAAAGAGTACCGCATCGCTGTGATTGCAATACATAAAGTAGGTATGGAGCCAAACACAATTCTCAAAACCCTCCTATAAGCTTAGTATTAGTCAACTGTTTGTGTACCGGGCTATTGATACATATAATGAAACCTCCTCTGTTAGAGACAGAAATATATCTGGCCGTTCACGAAAATGCCGATCAAAACAGTAAGGGAAAGAATTCGAAGAAATCCTGTCCAAAGCCAAAAATATTTTATCTCGGGAGACGAAGATAGCACCTAGATCCGTGTCCCGTATTTTAACAGATGACTCAGGACTTGCAGCTTTTAGAGACGTACTGGTCACTTCTTAACAGATAATTTAAAAAACTAATAGCACGGTGAACTACTTAAGCGGTACACAAACGGAGATCACAGATTTTCTTTTAAATTGATCATATTTCAACAAACTAAATGACCATGTTTATGCTCAAAACTCTAAAGAAGTTTCACGATTAGTCAACAGAGTACAACGTGGGAACTATCCGACATTAGTGATGGTTTGGGGGGGTGTTAGCTATAAAGGCGTAACTGAGTCATATTTTTGTGAAAAAGGGATCAAAACATGAGCACAAGTGTATCAAGATACCATTCTCAAGAACCTTAACAACACCATAGTCAATAACCAAGATTGGTCTTTTCAGCAAGACTCGGCGCGAGGTCATAAAGCTCGATCCACCCAATCTTGATTAGAAACGAACATTCCAGACTTCATCAGAGCTCAATGATTTATGGTCAGTTTCAGAGCGTAAATCTTACTCTTAACGCCACGATAACTTGTAGTCCTAAAACAATCCATACGATTGGCATTTAAGAATTTCCTCTTGGCAAGAGTGCGTGCGTCTATTGTTAACTGCATTACAGCCAATGGAGACAAGCCAATGGATATATATTAAATGGCTTTATATTAATGTATTAAACTAACACACTGTAATAGTAATAAATGTTACATACCGTAAAAAAAATTGATGATTTTCTATGTAACACTATTTATGGCAAGACTATGTATATACGAGAAGTAGCATACTTACTCTATGAAGGTAATTGTAGCGTCTAGTTTAGTGAATAAATTTTGAAGGTCATTAGACAATAACAATAATCAAAACCAATTTTTGTATATATGTTTTATACAGTTTAGATAAAATATATTAGTAATAAAATAGACCAAAAAACCTATTTAGAGCTATCTTTGCGTTTTTTTTCTTCTATCGAACCAGTTATTGAAAATTATGTTAATATTTTTATCAAACAATCGATCATATGCTTAATTTTCATAAAATAATTTTTGTTTAGACAAATAAGCATAGCTTTACAATAAAATTGTTTTATAAAGTGGTAATTTCCTACAACCTCACCTTAACACTGTAAACTTGAGAAAATGGCATAACTTAAGCAGATATTTTAAACAAATAGGCGAGAATTTGAATTACATTAGAACTTATAATAGGTTTTACTGCTGTACTTTTGTAAAGAAAATTGCAGAGCTATCCAAAATTAAGGAACAACAGAATCAATACACATTTCGTCCTCGGAAACCTCAGATCTGTACAAGTATTTGTAAAACAGCTCTCATGAAGAAAAGTGTCATTGAAATGGCTCCTAGATTGTATAACAAGCTTCCTGAACAAATTAAACATTACAATATTATTAAATTTAAAAAATGTATTGACGAAACTATTAGTAGAAAAATGTTATTATAATAATAATGAAAATTTTTTGGATAATGATATACAATCAATATAATATGTATAATTTAATATTAATGAAATGTTATAAAGAATTTTTCATTCCTTTAGTTAGATTATGCTCGCATTATAAACAATTTCTATAACGTATAATTAAATTTTTGACATTTAATTAATTTTAAGAAGATTTGCATGCTATTAATAATAGCAATGTTGAACTTTAATGATATCATGACAAGCTTATTATTATTATTAATAATTAAGAGTCAAACGAACTTATCTTGTGAAGTTTGATATCTAATTATACGAATATCTTGACCAAAGATAGTATTCGCTTTCTATTGAAAGTTCTTAGTTCATCCAAATTATTGCATTGTTGTTAAAATATTTGCTTAAGTATTACTTTTACTCGATGGTGACATATATTTATATGCTGTATTATATATATTTATATGAACAAGTATTTACTTGTTGAATAAAATTAACTTGTATTACTTAGTAATTTCACTGAATCAATAATCAAGATCTGAATATTTCTGAAATTATGCAGCTATATGAAAGTTACCGCACTTTAGTGTTATAAACTTAGCAGATCCAACGGACGTTATCCAGCTCTCCATCTCTCATAAAATTAGCCTCGAACACGACATCGAAGACAGCCACAGCATAGAAATTCAATGTAATGCAACCATTATTATATCTTGAAGTAGGTTTTATCTCATCGAACCTCTATGCTGTCACAGCACTCCTTATTTTCGTTACAACGTAATTAATTATTTACGGAATTGGGTAGTTGGCAGTCATCTACATTAATGATTCCCTTTATCGCAGAGATACTTTTTAAAGTAACTAACAATATGAGATCTATTTATCATATAAAAAATCATTAGTTCTTCAGTTTTCGGGAATTTTTAATCAGCTATTATTTATTACAAATAACAATTATGATGAAAATATTAAAGACGAAAGTAGCTAAATCAGTTCATAACTGATGTATAACCAACTTAATAAATAATCGCAAAAAGTAAATACTGCTTAACAAACATAATTCAAAAACTTGTTAGAAAACAAAACATTATCCTCAAAAATATAAAAAAACTGATAATGTGGCATTATAACGAGATGCGAAACAAAGGAACTTCGAAACAATTATAAAAAAAGGTATTAAATTTCATATAAATTAGTTTAATAAATCTTTGAAATCATTCTCTGTGAGGGACAAAAACCTGTTCTTCGGAATATTATAATGAAACAAAGGCCCATCTTATTGTGCTCATTAACGATGTTATGTACCTATCTCCGTCGGAATTTATCACTCGTTGTAAATTTCCATTGTTATGTTCTTAAATAAATAGTCTCGGAATTTGTACACAAAAATATATCGACTAATAATTTATTTCTATTATAAAATGTGTTTATAAGACAAATTATAAAATGTTTTCCTTGAGAACACTATGATATATTCCGGGAATTTCAATGAGAATAATATGTGTATGTTTGAATTTGAACTATTGGGGTTGTACTCTAAAAACCAGTATCGTTTAATCCATCGTGCTTCAATCCAATCAAATTCTGTAAAAAAACAAATCCGAATTCAAATTCACTCAGACGTAAGAATTCACTTCAAAAGCGAATCCGCTTAACTTATATTAGTGTAGAAATATTAATGATTCTATTTTTTGTATAAAAATACAAAAAAATATTAATCGATCGTGTCGCAGATATTTTATCCCTATATCATTCCGAAATTTATTTATGTCACGAAATGAAATGTTAATACCGATTCAAGGTTAAGCGGATTAGCATTCGAAGTGAAATCGGACATCTGAATGAATTCGAATTGGATTTTTTTTTTTACAGAATTGCTCTGCTGATATCAAAAATACGTAAGGCGGAGCAGGATAAACGACGAAACCATTGTTAATGTATGGTGTGCTCTCTCCTCTTCTCTTTTCAATTTGATTAACTCCCTCACCTCTGTTCTTACAACCTCTTATCACCTGTACGCCGATGACCTGCAGATATATGCTCAAGATGATATTCACAATAGAGTTATATGTACACTGAACCAAAATCTTTCGCGGATATTTGAATGGTCAAATAACTTCGGCGTTTCTGTCACTCCCAACAAATGTCAGGTCATTATTATCGATAGCTCCCGACAAATATCGCAAACTAACCTCAACACCAGCTGTTCCAGCTGTTACCTATGCTGGCTCGATGATTCCTTATACTGCTAAGGTAAAAAATCTTGGGCTCGTTTTTGTCAGTACTTTGCACTGGGATGATCAGATGGATAATGTCTGCAGTAAAATCCATCGCACCCTCAGCTCGCTTTATCTACTTAAGAACTTTCTTCCTCCCCGTACTAAGTCTGCTCTCATCCAAGCTCTTGTACATCCCCTTTTCCACTATGCTGATGTTTATACTTCAGATATCAATCAAACCTTTCCAATAGATTGGACCGTCTTCTGAACAATACAATTCGTTTTGTTTTCGGTCTGCGCAAATATCACCACATCTCCAATTTTCGTCAACATCTTGAGTGGCTTACTATTCGGGAGCGTAGGTGCTTAAGGATTGTTTGTACACTTTTCCAGATACTTTTCCATCCACGAGCACCTGAGTATATGAAATCGCGGTTTGAAATCCTCGGTGCCTCTCACCTGAAAAATCTTCATTCTAGTAGTATATTGGTACTCCAAACCCCTTCTCATCATTCTTGTTTTATATCTCATTCCTTCACTCTAACCGCTATCCGTCTTTGGAACGCACTGCCTGTGAACGTCCGAAGTGCTCCTAACAAATTTGCATTCAAGACAGCAGCTCGCAACTTTTATTATGCTGCAAACAAGATTTCTTGATCTGACACCAGATTTTGTTTCGTACTTTATGTTATAGTTATATATATGCATTTATTTATGTATGTGTATGTATATCTATTATTGTATATACATTTATATATACTTAGATATAGATCTTATGTAGGGATATCAATAGCGTAATGTAATGTTTTGTACTTAATTTACCGGTTGACTGGTAGGGTATGCCTCTTTGGCATTAAGTCCTCTATTTATCTATTTCACTAGGCAATTAGGCTTAATTAAAATATATTGAACTTCAATTTTAGAGCACAGGCACTGTGACAAATAGTCGTTACTTAGCAACTAGGGCATTACGTTTGTTATAAAAATTAAAGCTTTGAATTAGATATTTTTCTTTTCAAGAGTTTTATCAAACATTTCAGTATCCACTTCTAAAGATTTAGGAGAACTTCATTTTGCCAATATTTAACTTTTAAATAAGATATACTATCAGTACATAGTTACGGTATTATATTTGAATATAACAAAAATTCTTGGTATTACAATTGAATAGGAGTATTTTTTTGGGAAACTCAATGGCTTTGTGGTTAGCACGTTTGGTCATTTCGCATAGGCCGGACACAGGATGGATTATCAAAAATTTATTATCTTCTCCGCGTTTCGGAAAGCACGTTAAGCTGTTGGATTTGGCAATCCCCTTAGGCCTGTGCCCCAACAGTGAGGATATTAAAAGGCTGGTGATAATAACTATTTTAAACGTTGAATTTATCTGGATTGAAAAGTTCGCGACCTAACACATAAATACTTAAACTATTTTAATGTAACTGACCTCATTCAATTAGTTTACTCTCTGGTTGTCAAATTCATTAACTGTATTTAAATTAGACTGAATTTTGTGAGCCTTTGTGCAGCATTTTTAAAGAATGGAGAAAATTGAGCAACGTGTTGTCATCAAATACCTGTTTAAAAAAAATTAACTCCAAAAGAGATTCACGAAAATATGTCAACAACATTGGGGGAATCCGCTTCGTCGTATACGACTGTGAAAAAGTGGGTTGCTGAATTTAAACGCGGCCGAGAGAGTATTGAAGATGACCCTCGCTTTGGCCGGCCTATGACATCTACGACTGGAGAATGCATGGGGAAAATCTGTGATCTGATATTGACAGATTGGAGATTGACCATCAGGGAGATTGCAGACACTATTGGCATCTCGTATGAATGAACACAAAACATCATAGTCAATGAACTTGGATTTTCTAAGGTTTCTGCGCGGTGGGTACCCAGATTGCTTTCAGTCGAACAAAAATGAATATGCCCCACGATTTTTCGCGACTGTTTGGAAATGTTTGAGGCTGATCCACAAGATTTTTTATCCAGATTTGTAACAATGGATGAAACTCCGGTACACCACTACACCCCAGAGTCAAAACAGCAATCCAAGCAGTGGAAAAAACGTGATGAACAGACTCCAAAAAAAGCCAAAACAATTTTGTCAGTTGGCAAGGTGATGGCGTCAGTTTTTTGGGATGCTAAGGGTGTCATCATGGTGGACTACCTTGCAAAAGGTGAAACTATAAACTCAGCTTATTACTGCACCCTCTTACGTCGCTAGCGCGAAACAATCAAAGAGAATAGACCAGGATTACTCAGCAAGAAAGTGTTGTTACATCAGGATAATGCACACGTTCACATGTCTGTTGAATCTATGGCTCAAATTCGTGATTTTGGCTTTGAATTACTGCTCCATTCCGCCTATTCCCCTGATTTAGCACCTTCAGACTTTTATTTATTCCCAAACCTAAAAAAATGCCTTGGAGGTCAAAAAATTTCATCAAATGAGGAAGTCCAAGCTGCGGTGGGTGACTTTTTTGAAGGCCTTGAAGAAACTTTTTTTATGACCGGCATACAGGCGTTGGAAACCAGATGGAAGAAGTGCATAGAGTTAAGTGGAGATTAAATGAAAAAATAAAATTACTTTTGCTTATATTTTATATAGTTTTCTTGCCGAGGCCGCGAACTTTTCAATCCACCTCGTTAGTAGTAGTAGTAGAAATAGAGGACCGAGTGCTATAAAGCACTATCTTTTCAAGCTTCTTTTGTTTCATCCTTATTTTTTACTCTTTTCATACACGCTCGCCTGTTTATATGACTTTTGACATCACCTTTCTATAAAACGCGGTCAATCTGATAGTGGGAATTGGAGGTGGAAGTATACATACTCGTAGCCTCCCATTTTGCCACATCTTTCTTTTCTCGCGTTATATAGCACTTTTGTCATTATTTCCACATGTTCGAAATGATATAGTATAAAGCTATTTACTTCAACACATACTATCGAATTCGAGTTAATTCTAAAAATGCCATAATAAATAATTTCTCAATAGTTTCTTGTCATTATTTATTACTTCAAATTATCTATCCGATACATATTCAATTAGTGAAGTGATTGTCTTGGTATTCTCACAATTTTCCGTCGTTCCTTCTAATGACTGTTATTCATCTAACAAAAACGATACCATAAAATTTCAATTTGCCTAGTTTCGCCATGTTTAAGTGAGTTAAGTAAATTGACATTGGGTATTTTGCCGCGATTGATGCTCCCCTTATTTTACATTTAATGAGCTTTGCTTTTATATTTTCATTTTTCATGACTATTTTTTGTGTATACTTTACTCTATTTTACCATGTTAATGCCTGTAGTGTTTTACCATGATCAATATAATACTCTATTTTCGAATTATATTTACGGCTTCAGTCACACTTAATTTAAAAAGTTACATGATCTAATTTTTTTGGAGTAATCAATCATTGAATTTGATACTGCTAACCTTATATTATACTAAATATCGCATTTTATTATTTTCATGTAGGAAAACTATAAGCTTTATATTTATTCGTAACCTTTGATCAGGCAACTACAATTACACTTTCAATCAAAGACATGCTTGAGGTTCTTTTTAGGACGCCTATGTTTTTCGATAATCTACTGAGTGGACAAGGTCCGCTGGATAAGTTCATGGCCATAACGCAGTCGATATGCCGATGACGTCTAAATTAATTATATGTAGTTATTGTATTTCATAAATTTTGCATTCACAATGCAATCCTAGAAAATATCCTTAATGAAAAATGCTTAAAAAATCCGCCAGTCCCAGGAACTCATAGATGGGACTCTAAACCAGGAGCTTTCGCCCCCTTTCGCCTTTCGTAGTCGCCTGGATTGCCAAAAATCGTGGATTCGAGTTCCATTTCAGAGTACCTGTGAGTAGTGAATTTTTTAAGCATTTTTCTATTGCCATAAATTATGTATGTACTCGTAGAGCTTAGATTCTAAAGAGAATAGAATACCTTCTTATAGTATGTAGTGAAATGGGACTTATTAAATATTGTAGTGATTGCAATTACGGTACATCGGTATAATTTGATAGTCTTAAACTACTCAAATAGTAATAATCGATAAGATCGTGAAACAATAGTATCAATTACGTTGCACTACTCTGTAAACTGAAAAATTTTAGTTTCAAATTTGGGTTTACTTTCAACGTTGTTCCCAAATCACATAAAATCTAAGAAATCTTTTATAATAATAATTTTACTTGTGTCATCTTAGTTATTTTCACTATAAAATATATATGTATAAATGTCTCTTAAAAGTTCAGATCTTCTTAGAAGTGATGGATTAAAGATGGATAGTAGGATAAACAGTTAATCGATCTAACAGTGTTTCCACTAAGTTTATTTGAATAAAAAATAATCGAATGATTGATGATTCTTTACATGTTATTTTTAGTTTATTATAATATAAAGGAGATCTTGGGAATAACATGCTAAGTATGTCAGATATTGGTTAGAACTTCTCTTGAATTACGATCAAAAGTTAGATATAGTTAAAACTTTCTTTAGCAGACGGTTCGTTGATAACTACGTATTTGCTTCCTGGAATTGAAGCGGCGAATTCAAAACTTCATAGTTATCGGGTAGACATAGTTTACTTTTGCACTTCATGAAATAAATTTTCTTTCGGTCGATTTTATCGATTTTAAAGTACTATATTTCCTTAAAATCGATATTAAAACACCAACGGAATACAGCTCAATGATATAAAAAAAAACTGTCTCTCTGTTTGTATAGACGCGCTCATCTCTGAAAATAATGAATCCTTTTTTTATTTTGAAGCTATTAATCCCGTACAGGCTATAACTAATTTGAACCCTAAAAGATCGACGATATAGTAAGAGATACAGAATATGTCAGCAAAAAATGTTCCACCTGAGAAGCAAATTTTGCTGCGTAATTAAAAGTTTGAAGATTGGTAATATCTGATGGTAAAATCTCAGAGTCCGCTGCATTACACTTTATAATATAAGGAAACGATGTCTTAACATAAGTTGTTCAAAGTAATGAGCATTTTCTGTTGACTTATAAAAATCGAAGATGTGGATATCCAAAGGCTCAGCATTACTATAACATTCAAAGGAATCACGCATTAATCGTGATTCCTGATGAGCGTTCAATCTGATGAGCTTATAAAGAAGCATGGTTAGTGATAGTTTCCGTTTTTTACGTGATGTGTTCGTAATAATGTTGATATTTTGTGGTATTTCAGATCCCTTAAGAATATGGGAAACTTATAAAAAAAACATTTATCTGAAAACAGTTTATGCACTTTAAGGAATAATGTACAAGATGCGATCATTCTAACGGACTACAGAGTGTTAAATATGTAGTTGGTTTTCTTTGTTGTACAAGAGAAACTCTATGCCATTGATGACAAATTTGTCGGTGTTTACGATCTATAACCAAATCAGCCATATATGTTGCTAAAGTTAATTACTGTTCTACAGAATTAACCACAGTAGTTAATATTTCAAAAAGAGAGAGTACCTAATTAAAATTTTGCTAAGAAGCAAAGGGAAATATATTTGCTGTCTCATAGTTAGAGATGAATATAAAATGACCAACAAAAAAAGACCCCTGAAGCTGTGGATTAATGGGGAACGTCATAAGTTCTCAGGAGATCTTGTTAAACTCTTCCCGAAATAAATAAACGAACAAGAGCAGATAAAATTAATGCTTCATTTAAGAACTCATACCTCTGGCTACGTATAACAATGTTTAGACTGACTATCAATGTGAGAGCCTAAATTACCGATATTTTATAAGCCCAAGAATTTTTCAGCAAATTGAGAAAAATACAGAAGAACATGGTCAGGTGACGATTCCTGGTATGCTGGGTAAAATTGTTGCTTCAGAAGAAGAACTAAGTTAGTATTTGGAGACCTAAATTTTATTTAAAAATATTGCTTATAGTAGCTCGGTGGCGTAGTGGATAAGCGCCGCGGCCCGCGATCGTTGTCGTTAAGCAACTTTCGCAAGGGTCGGTCACGGGATGGGTAACCAAAAAATTATTATCTCGAGCTACTCCGTGCTTCGGAAGGCACGTTAAGCCGTTGGTCCCTGCATTTGCAGTTGTCAATACCTTCCAATCCGCATTGGGCCAGCGTGGAGGGTCATGGCCCATACTCCTTAGCCATCCATAAGGAAGGCCTGAGCCCCTGCAGTGGGGACGTAAAAGGGCTGATGATGATGATGATGATTGCTTTTACGAACGCCGGGTATTAAGACTGCAAGTATTAAAAAAATAGCGGAACTTGTTGTGGATGAAATAATTTAAAATTCTTATAATAATACCCAGGATGATGTTACAAATTACCCGAATGGATTTTTAATTCACTTACAGCAAGTGGTCTAGTGGTCTAACGCGAGTGAAGAAACATTCTCCACCAAAGGAATGCACGGAACCAGATTTAAGATTATGGCGCTATAGAGGAGTATTATCGAAGCAGAGTTTCTAACCGGCTGTGGTACAGGTAAAATTGTGCTAATACCGGATAATTATACCATTTCACCCAACAATTTTCCTTTACTGTACTGTAGCACTTCACCCTTTGAAAAATTGCAAAAGGGATGATGACTGGGTAAAAAAAATGCAATTCTATTTAGTCCGTCAGTCAGATAATAGAAAAATATTAGATACGTATTTTTTTTTTACCTCAAATTAACAAGAAATAGCTTAGATAACAGGCATTAAAGTTGAGGAGTGGGGGCTCGCTACGTCACAGTTGAGTAGAAAACGTACTCTAACGTGACGTCACGCGAAATTTCAACTCAATGTAACGACGTAATTTTATGATTACGAAAAAAATAAAAAAATACGTGTTTAATATTTTTTAACATTCTACCTGACGGACAAACAAACAAAAATTAGTCATCATCCCTATTGAGACTCTGGATCTCCAGGTCCTGAGTAGTCTACTTCAGGAACAGAATCAGGTATTGGTTGTTATGGATTCGGGTAAATCAATAATTTGGAACCTTTGAATTTACAGACGGACACAATTCCTTAAAACAACCTATACAAGAAAATGACATTGTACCTGTTTTGTTTTAAAAACTGTTCTGAAACAACCAGTATAGATATAGACACATAAACTAGAAACTCTATAAAAGTATCGTGTACAGACATTATAATACCACAAACAGGTACCAAAACAAACAAACCCGAGGCCAAATAGTAAATTTTTTTTTTACAGGAATTTAGAATCTGTACAAATATTTTAATATTGTGTCAGTAAATCTAAAAAGTGCTTTTTATCACTTTTGTGACGCTAAGTTGCCTAACTTTTAAAATATAAGTAAATATTGAAATTATTAAGGAGCCACTTATTACTATTTAAATACGAAATCATAAAAATCTAAGTATTTCGTTTTCTCGTGAATAAATATCGTATTGAAGAAAATTGATTTGTCTGCCATGGCACGTGTCAACTTGGTACCTATGTCTGTAGATAAGCTAACATTGATGCATCACGCAGAATCAGAGCAGATTCTTGGGTTTTATCGACTGATGATACCAATAGCTAATTTCGGTCACCCATTTTATGATTAGCCTTTACGAAAGTTGCTTTATCTTCACAATCGCAGATCACCTTCACCACAGCTTGTTTTAGGTTCTCGTGAGTATTATTAAAAATAAATTTATATTATTATACCAATTCCTTTATTTATTGCTATCTCCTGAATATATTTTATTTATTAAGATCTAGGATATATTTCCGTCTGTGTAATTTTCTAATTTGGTTTTGTATTGTGTTAGTATATTACAACGTCATATGAGACAAAATCTGTGACCCTTGTGAGCGGGGCAAAATATGGAATTGGATATATCTAAAGTTAAATTTCATCCAATCTTTTCCGCGCAATCCACTCTATATAGTTTTGCGTAACTGGGAATATAGTTGAGCTTGTTTCTACTCTTATATTTCCGCAAGATGGCACTTCGAAAGGCAACATTAGAATTATCCACTTAAGAACAGTTATGAATACACAACAATATAGTACCAGCACAAAGCAGCATACCAGTAGGCTAATTCTTTGATTTTGAAATCTTTCGCAATCCCTTTTAAAGACATTGTGATAGAGATTTATGAAATAATGTAATATTTAAAGTCGCAGGCGCTTTCAGAACGAATGTAAATCAGAACGATCAAGAAACAATAAAAACTTAGCTAAACAAGTTACAGACTACAGTTGGCGTTCAACACTTTCGTTTGATACTTCTCAATAGCTTTTAAGCGTTTATCGCTTCGCTTAGACAATTCTAAATAACGATATCATTCATTCAATATTATTAAAATAAAGACCGCAACCGCAATCGCTATTACATATTAAATAGTTGGAGCGTGAAGTTTGTGAATAACTTTTATAATCGAAGAGATTTTAAAATTAGTCTATTATTAAAGGAGATTGACTAAATGTGGTTTCGTTATATATAAAAAAAAACGATGTCTGAAATTAATATTCTAGAATCTATTAAAATTTTACCAGAAAATTAAGAAGTTCAGTTAGAAAACTATTTTCAATCTTAACCTATGACATTATCTTGCATAGTTGCCAATAATAAACTTATTTATTGATTATTAGAATTTCTATTTGAAAATCGATACTCCAGCTATTATAATAAGAGTATACGTCTAAGATCTCTATAATAAAAATATAGTATACGTCTAAGTAGCTCGGTGGCGCAGTGGATAAGCGCCGCGGCCGCGCGATCGTTGTCGTTAAGCAGCTTTCGCAAGCATCTGTCACAGGATGGGTGACCAACAAATTATTATCTTGAGCTTCTCTGTGCTTCGGAAGGCACGTTAAGCCGTTGGTCCCGGCTGCATTCGTAGTCGTTAATACCCGCCAATTCACATTGAGCCAGCGTGGAGGGTCATGGCCCATGCTCCTTAACCATCCATAAGGAAGGGAACGAAATAAAGGGCTGCTGATGATGATAAGATGATGATACGTCTGTTTGTAAAAAACTTGTTGTAAATTAACTTTAGCTTTAAGCCATTGATCTTGGCTGCATCTGCAGTTGTTAGCACCCACCCATTCACAGGGGCTAGCGTAGTTATGGCTCATTCTTTGTATTCATTTCCATCCATCTTTGGCAAGAATATCGGTTGACAAAAAAGAGCTTTTAAATAAATTAAAGAATTTAGATGTAACTAAGGGGACAGGTTGTGATGGCATACCTCCTTTTTTTATTAAACAATGTGCGTCAAATTCATTAGCGCCCATCTGGCTTACCTATCTACAACAAGTCATTGAAAACAGGAATTTTTCCTAGTCGGTGGAAGTTGGCGAAATTGGTACCTATATATAAGTCCGGGATAAAAATAATGTTAAAAACTACAGGCCCATCTCAATATTACCTACACTAGCAAAACTATTAGAGAGCTGTGTGTGTCCTATTGTACAAAACTATTTAAAAAAATACACTTCTGAACACCAACATGGATTTATCAAGGCAAGGTCCACAAATACTAATCTAGTCAGCTTTACTGAATTTGTGATTGAAGCTATGGACGGAAACAAGCAGGTAGATGTTGTTTACACTGATTTTAGTAAAGCATTTGACAGAGTTCCAATTAACATGCTTCTTTGCAAACTTTATGGGTATGGTTTTACGGGACCTATTCTGCGTTGGTTCGAATTATACCTAACTAATAGAGCAATGTACGTCGTAGTTAATGGTTACAATTCTGAAACATATTCTATCATATCTGGTGTTCCGCAAGGCTCGCACTTGGGCCCAGTACTCTTCAATATTTACATAAATATTTCGGTTTTCTTCATGTTTCCTATTTGCTGACGATTTGAAGCTCTTGAAGGTCATTGAAGGGATTGAGGATATTCAGAATATGCAGCTGGATTTGGATTCTTTAAGCATGTGGTGTGAGTTGAATGGTCTCAATATTAATATAAACAATTGCAACCATATCAAATTCACGAGGAAAACAAGGAATGTAATTTCATCAAGATATTTAATTGATAAAACGAACCTTAACGAGACTGAAACAGTTAGGGATCTTGGGGTGCTCTTGGACAGTAAACTCACAACATATTGAGGAGACAATAAAAAAGGTCTTCTAGAATGTTAAGGTTTATTATACGAAATACAAAGAGCTATCGAAATGCTAAAACGAAATTAATATTATATAACAGTCTTGTTAGAAGTATTTTAGAATACACTAGTGTGGTGTGGCGACCTCATTATTCAACACACTTACTACGGATTGAGCGTGTTCAAAAGAGATTTGTAAGAAGCCTGGCATTCACGGTAGGTTTGGGTAAACGTACGGTTAGTTACAACACTAGACTAACACATTTTGGAATGACAACTTTAGCGAAACGGAGACAAAATTCCGATATGGTTTTTCTTTATAAATTATTGAACCACCAAATCGAGTGCCCTATTTTATTAAGTAGAATTAGATTTCGGGTGCCAGTTAGTTATCCACGTAAACCAATCGCACCTCTCTGTCCACCTTTCCGTCATACCAAGGCAGGTTCAAATTCCGCAATTTCTCGAATGTGTAAAATATATAATAACTGCTGCAGTGATGACATGCACGTCCACGCTATGAGCTTGAGAAAATTTAAGTTGCAAATCAACAATCGAAATATTTAGTTTCTTTTTTTTAGTACCTAACCTTAGTTGTGCTGTTATTATACATTATTATTAATTAACGTCAATTTTCATGCATGCTGTGTTTGCTTTTATATAACAAATGCATTTAGATTTAGTCATAAGATGCTCCATAGACGATAGAAATAATGTTATTTATTTCTGGTAAACCTAAATAAATAAAAAAATAAATCCACAACCTGTGGTCCAATAGTGACGACATCAGAGGCTGATAAATAAAATAAAATTAGTTTTAATCAAATATCCAGACAGAAATTTTAGAATTTATAAAATCAAATACACATTCTTATAATAGTGTTACGCAAAGCAGTCGCGCAGTTCGTCTACGTATTACTGAATGGCGTTATACACCAATGAATCACGCTAACACGCTTGAAATTATCTGTGTTATATAGGTATATATCGGATCGGCGAGAAAGGGACAGTCACTAGGGAAAAAAGGGACGGGTAGCTGTTATAAAACTTTTTGGTAATGCCTCGAATACACCGGTGGTGCCGGGGAAATACCTATAATATTCTAGGTCCTAACCTAGAACGTTCTAGTGGTGATATCGGCTCCTATAAATACGCGGTGGACTAGCCATCCCGGAATTCTTTAGTGTACAAGTGATCTGAAAGCAAGAGCGATAGGAAGCGAACTAATTAGAGCGATGAACGATCTAAATGTTGTGAAGTATAAATAATTAGTGAAGTTGAAGTTTAAAATTTTTTGTTGGATTCTTTTTGTAATGTCATTGTGCTAAATAAAGTCGGATTGTGAAATATAATTGGCGTTAATTTTTATCCCGAACCCTAAGTCGTAACAATAGTAAGATGGTACATATGTTACGCTATTTTAAATGAAGCTATTTAAACCAGTAAATTCTCAGAATGTGTCTTTTCTTCATTGCCAAAACGCGTTATGGTCGAATAGTATGACAGCCACGTCACGGATTTCGATATGTGTTTATTATGTGAATGCCACAACGCGTCGTGAACGTTTCTATAAGAGACATAATACGAATTTCCCTATGTGGATATTTTACTGACACTACAACATGTTGTGAACAATTTTTTTGCTCAATGGGCGATTTCGATCTTTAACTGTTATATATATTATATACAACTAAAATATATTGAGAAACATTCCAGAGATTGTAATATCTCTGCATTAGTTTCGTTTTGGTAGACTAATATTACGAAAATAGAAGTAATTCATTAGATTGCGATGAGCTATTATTAGGTTGAGGAAAAATTCGTTTCGCACATAAAATCTTTCTTGCTATGCCATTTGTCTGATTTCGGTATAATTAAAAAGTTTAAATTTTGAATGAGATAACTCCAAATTCATATTAGGAAAATGTACGATTTCCATTTGTTTTTATTTCTGTCAAAATTTGATGCATTATAAAAATTTATTACAAAAAAGGTAAAATAGCTACGTAAGCCGCGGAAAAAAATCGTGACGTTTATGGTCCTTGTGCATTTTCTGTGAGTGAAGCCCAAATTATGTTTTAGCGTTTTCAGTCTGAAAAATTTTGATTTTTGAAGAAGCCAATAACTGGCCATGAAAAGTTGGTCACGTACGACAAGAGCGCGTGAAAAACGTCGTGGTCTAACGTCGGTCATGCTAGAAACACGGTGGCGAAACCCGGGTTCATTCGCCACAAGGTGATTGGAAGGGCATTATTTACTATAAGCTGTTACCGCCAGGCAGGAGCATCGATTCAGAATTCTACTGAGAACAAATGATGAAAGTAAAGCGTCGCTTTCTCTCAACTTCTTAGATGAAAGAAAGCGATCAGTTTTAATTAATAGAAGGGGTGTGGTTTTTCATCATGATAAAGCTGAACCTCACACATCTTTTGCTACTCAGCAAAAATTAAAAGAGTTTGGTTGGGAGGTGTTAATGTATTCATGGTAGTCCTGACCTTTTATCTTCAGCTTTCCACCTGTTTTGTTCTCCTTAGAATTTTTTAGGCAGTGTCAGGTTACATTACGCGAGGATGGCCAAAACCACTTGTCGTAGTTTTTTTAAATAGAAAAAAACTACGACAAGTTTAAATAGAGCCTCAAAATTTCTATAGCGATGGGATCATGTCCCTACCTACAAAATGGCAAAAAGTTCTCAAACCAAAAATTGTACCTACATTCTTTAGTTAAATGTTAATAAACTTGCTTATAAAATGTTTCGAATTTTCATATAAAAACTTTTTCCACAATTTATTATTATCTTATGGACTGTGATAGTCAGTTGAAATTATCACAAATTATTTATTTCTGTAGCCACTTTCATTACCAATACAAAAATGAAATAAAATAAATATTTAAGGGGGGCTACAACCAATGTGATGTTTTTGCTCATTTTTAAACATAAAGCTGCGCGAGTCAGACTCGCACTTGGACTGTTTTCAATCATCACTCAAATATTTTTTCTACTGTTTAATATTAAGAAAGAAATTTTATATTATTTTTAACAACATTTTTCATACTATGTATACAGTAAACAAACTGTAGGTTTAATGACCGATTTTTGTAAATGTACCCACATCTACAAAAATCGGTCATTAAACATAATATAAGAGGCATTGCAGACTCAATTTCTTCAATGTGAGTAGGTTAATAAAAGAGAAAAAAGAAATATCATAGTTACAAAGAACACAATATTAAAATGTGTGCATTAATTACAATTTCTTCCAATATTTAAAAAAATAACATGTATGTGTTTATGACTTCCGTGGTCAAAAACATTACCGTCTGCCATATGGCAGGTAATAGAAGGCCCGAGGAATTCGAGGTTGGGTGTCGTAGTGCCTTCATTGTTTCAGATTACTATGTATTAAGCTTTAGCTACTTTTGCAGCTTAAAGGAACTGGGCAAATATTCGAGTGCACATAAACTTTTATAAAAACTGAAAATTTTAACTTGGAAATATATTTAAGCATTCACTAAGTGCTCGGAGCGGTTGGTATATCCAATTTTACTCGGGGCGACAAGTAATCCAAAGTTTTAAAGTAGGTGTTATTATGTCATACATAAAGATGTGCTCAGTGAAAGTTATACACATAGAAAATTGTATACATACATTAAAAATATGTACTAAATATTTAAGTTTTTGCGTTCATAATGCCATTTTGATATACCTTAGAAATGTATTTAAAAACTAAAATAAAGTTCAAATTTTAATCATATCTTTTGGCTGGTTTTGGTTTAGTAGAAATGCGTTCATTAGCAGCATCGCTTTAATATTATATTAGTAATAAATGTTTTCTATATGATCATTTTATTCGATAGTCTTTTCCAATGAACTACGGTGCTGAAACGTGGACATTCACAGTACGTCTGAGCTATTAGTTATTAATATAAATCACTCAACGAGCTAAGGAACATGTTATTAGAATTTTCCTAAGGCATAAAATTTGTAGTGAGGTTATCCGAAAGAGAAACAAAGCCATCCAATATAGCACACAGGATTAGTAAGCCGAAGTGGCAGTGGCTATATCCGGACAAACCCATAACCGGTGGGGTAAACGTGTTCTCGAGAGGAAACCGCGAGTAGCCAAGCGTGGTATGGGTCGATCTCCAGCTAGAGGCAACGATTATTTGTGGGAGGCAGGTAGTTGGACGAGAATTACCCAAAACAGGAAAATTTTGAACCTATTGGGAGAGGCCTGTGTCCAGCAGTGAACTGCTATAGGCAGATTAAATCTCCAATAGTTTAGATGGAAGAACATTTGCCCAAATATGTAAAGGTTGTAATTAGTAACTTATAATATTCTATTTTAATAGTTACTTGTATAGATTATATACCTTAGAAGATTGAGTCAATCTGATATACATATTAAACTACGTTTGGTACTTCCATTTCTTTACTCAATACTCTTGTACGGATATGCAACCGTGCATTATAAGTGGCTAAGTACGTACATATTTATGCGGATCAGCTTTTTCCGCTATAATCTAATTTAATTGTTATTAGAGTTAATTAAGCGTAAGCCATCAACTAACAAACATTTAGAATTTTTTATAACTACTTTTTACCATTTTAAACTTTTGTGAAATAAACTAAAAAAACAGTGACGTCGTTTACCTCGAACAACAAACTTTCCACAGATGTAGGACAAAACCCTACAACTCTCACTATTTCAATTTATACTTTATATAGAAAATATATGAGCGTATATTGTATTTTCCGGCGCTAATGACATCATTTTCCTTTTTTTTCTAAATGGTAAACTACCATTAATTTATTTTTGATGAGAACTTGGTTTCCAACCATTTTCCTATGTCTTTCAGCTGCCGTTTTTGGTTGGCAATAAATAAGACCATGCCTTGTGGCGCTTGTTTTTATCGTAACTCATAATAACAAACAGCTGACGCATTTTAAGTTATTTTTTCACTTCCAAATCAATATTTCATAAGGCGTTCTATTTATATATTCAATTTAATTTTGGTTCTATGCAAGGTATTATTTCATTTGCGTCGTAAATCTTCATTATGTCTTATAGGGTGGGTGGGTCAGTTTCACACATTGAACAAGTAGTACACTTTTTCTTCAAGCCTAAAAATTAATGTTTTTATATTTATAGCATTGCCGCACTTCTATTATCTATATTATCATTACTAAAAGCGGTATACTCGTGCATGGCATACACAACATTTTTATAAAAATTATAAAAATTTTGTATATGCCATGCATGCATTTTTATAAAAATAATTATATAATATTTTTTATAAAAATAGGAATTAGGAAAACTTGAATATGCTACATGATTATGTAATGTAGTAACTACAGAATACAAGGATTTTATGGCAATTATTTTTTACTACAACATTCGAGTCACTTCATCATAGTCAGTCAAATAAAGTTCACAATGTTATTTTAGTCAATCGGTTGCTACTGGTGCACTTACCCTAATTCAGCCTTGACTTGTGAGTAGCGAATATTTTAGTAGCAATACATTTTTTGATGAACGCTACCGGTAAATAAATATCCACAAAATTAAATTGAACCTTAACAAACGTTCTGCTAATTGGAATCGATTAGTTGGAATTTGAATTATGTGTAACTCCGGATTTCAATTAGGAGCAAAAAATATTATGCGATGTAACAGATATAATTTCGTCATCAATATTGTTAGTTAGGTTTACTTTAGCTTATATATTGGGCGTTTGTAAATAAATAAATATCAAACAATATTATATACATTCCTCAGATCCTAAATGAAGTACGTAAAGTACTCATATATTAGAAATCTTTAAAATCGAAGGTAACACAACATCTGACCCAAGAAAATATAGAACAAATTATTTTCTACATTGACCCGACCGGGAACCACACCCGGCACGTCGGTTTCTTGATATCAACCGCAAGGGTGATATCAAGAAACCGACGTGCGAGCGACTCGACCACGGAGGCCGGCAATACTAAAGATATAATCAAAGAGTGAGGTAGCGTTCTTGAAAAGAATTTATTTCTTTCTCTCAGGACAAAAAGTCCCGCCATCGTAGACTATTGATCGTCTACGAACAGTGAGTTTTACTATTTCTTTTTGAAATAGTCTTCTTGGTTCCATTACAAATTGTATTCAACCTATTCTGAGGTAAATTACGATTTTTCTTCAGTTCTATAAAAGTGAACGTGAACACAATTATTATTCGCTAGTGATCTGAATATTCTATTGTCTTCTAAGCGATGTAGAACTGTAGCATTTCTTAATACTGATTAATACGGATGGGTCTGAATATCAAATTCGGCCTTCTACGAAAGCGGAATCAGGATAATACGATGTTCATAATTAGATTCACTTAATTATTTACTTAATTTTAGTCCCTATTTCTGAGCAAAAGGAACTTATCTGATCATTCATTTATTATTTATTGCCAGATCACAGCAAATGGCTGACTGAATGCCAAAAGGCATTCTTTACCATTGAACTGGATTATCAAGATTATGTTTTTGAAATGAAGGCTCAAACGCTTTATTCATAAAGTCTGTCAAAACCCTTTTTCAAGTGTATTAGTGAAATATTAACATAACAATATACGTTCACTTATCGTATTACTAATGTGTAAATTTTCAACCGTAAAACCGATAGCCGCTCTTTTATCGTTTATTGAATTGTTATTTCTTGGTTTCAACCATTGGCTGCTTTGAGAAAATTGACAATAACAGAAGAGAAACGACAAATTGAGACGTGCTGACTTATTTTGGTCGGATAATGGTTTAAATGTGGTGCTAAAGTATGTTTTCGTTTTATAAGAAGACGGGTAGAGTTTAATCCCGAAAGGCGTTAATGCTTAAGGCACGCATTTCACTTCTTCTATATTGAGCACTTGAAAGCAAGTGAAAACTATTTGGAACTTTGACTATTAATAAAGTATCAAATTGTTTTCTCATAGCCAAAGCGATGACGTTGATAAAATTACAACTTTGGTTTCTCTTCAAAGTTTAAATTATTAAAATTTATATTTTACTGGAAGTTTACATTAACGTAACTTACGTCATTTACTTAAAATTACTTTGTAGTGATTTAATTTAAAATTTTAATCCATTTGTGTGATACCTAATGATTCATCATCATCATCAGCCCCTTCACGTCCCCATTGCGGGGGCTCAGGCTTTCCTTATAGATGGTTAAGGAGGATGGCTTATATGTCGTTAGTCCCGGCTACATTTGCAGTCGTTATCACTAACCAATCCTCATTGGGCTCGCGAAGAGGATCATTGCCCATTTTACCTAGTGGGTTTGATTCGATTCCATTCACAAGGAAGTTATATACCCAGTCGTGTAGACATTTTAACGATACGCGTCGTACGTATACCGTTTATTGCCTGATTGTGCAACGCAAAGGAGGGTAATGTGTTTATGAGTCTATTTATGTATCATCATCATCAGCCCTTTATTTCGTTCCCAATGCAGGGGCTCACGCCTTCCTTATGGATGGTTAAGGAGCATGGGCAATGACCCTTTGCAATGAACACGTGTTCAATAAAAATGTACTGAAATCCTTTACTGCACACGTGCTTAAAAGTATTTCTTAAATTTTTTTTGTTTAATTTTTTAAGCACCAAAGAAATTAAAAAAAAATATGAAAATATGTCAAACTTTAGAGGCAAAAGTATTTCAAGGAACCTAGAATGAATATTTTCAAATAAAAATGTATGACGCGAAAACATGTTCAAATATCACGTTTAATTTTAACAAATGATTTTTACCTTTAATACATACTTAGTTTTATTAACCTATATATTTGTTTTATTTCCTCGCAAAAAGCATTGAAAAATGGCCCTTATTCGTAAAACCTTACCTTCCGCACTCGTATCTTAAATAACTATTTGATCACCAATCCCAAAAGTTGCTTAATGCCGCAGCGCTTATCCACTACGCCAACAACTATAGGTATATACTACTACAGATATATGTATGTTTGTTCCTATATGGCATTCTAGAGACCAAAAGGCTTAGCCAATTTTGGTGATTTATACGTCAATCGATTTGTTTTAACCTTGCGAGTGTCACTAAACACATAACAGCATTAAAAAATCTTTTTTATAGGCACCTCCCCTACATGTAAAGTGGGGATATTTTTTTTTCAACTTCCTTATAGTGTGGGATATTGTTGGATAGGTCTTTCAAAAATATTAATAAACGTGATCTATCTAAATGTCAGTTCGTATAAGAAACAGTTACATATATAGAATATGTATGTAAATGTTTCTACTACTTATCATATTTTTACGAATTCATATGAACTGTTTTTATATTCATTTTTGTTTGTTATTACATTTTTTTTATTAAGACTATAATACATATCAAGCATAGTCAGCATATTTTTCAACCAACTACTAGCATCGAACCCGTAGGCTGATGATGATGATCGTTTAAATATATTTTGTGTATATCCATGGAAAAGTATTCTACTCTACCCAGTGAAATTAACTTCTAATACCATTAGTCAAATGCGAAATTCAATCAAAACCCCTCGAAAGGCAAATCAAATTCAAACTTACCTAATTTTAATTTTCAGCAAACAGTTTAAAGTGTTGACGAAGCAAATATTTAAAAATTTAGTTTAGTTTAATTTTTTATATTAATTTTAGAATAGCTTATATATCGTTTAAGTCGGGCTTTAGCCTGAGTAAGTAACAGACTAATGACGACATTGCAAAGGACTTTAAAACAATTATACGACGAAATTAGTTCTAATTTAAAGAAGAAACTAAAATAAACTAACTAATATACTCAAGACTAAGAACTAATGAACTAAGGCTGGCGAAAAACGAGTCAGACTCGCCCATAAAGGGTTCCGTATTGTTATCTATGAGAAAAAGCAAAACATCAAGTTTGTTTTATGAGAGCTCCTTTAAAAATTATTTAATTTTGTTGTTTAGTATTTATCGTTATAACAGAAAAAGGAATACATCATCTGTGAAACTTTCAACTGTCTATTATCGTTCGTGAGATACAGCTTGGTGACAGACAGACGGACAGCGGAGTCTTATGAAAAATAACCCGGACCAGTATTTCTAGGAGAAGGTATACATAGAACGCTAAGATTGCCAAAAAATAATAAAACTTCGGATTTCAGAAATGGTTATGAAACTAAAACAGTAAGTCAAACATTTTCAAAGCAAAATACAGAAATAAGTTTATTGACTTATCACAGAAAAACCTATTCAGAAAAACTTATTCTAAATAATAAATAGCATTTGTTTCAATCCCCTGTACGCCAATCAGTCTCTTGACCGATTTAAAAGCACATTTCTATACTTTTAAAAGCATTTTATTATTGTATTTCAATGTATGTATAAGTAAATATTCTGAAATACATTCTTATTTATGCTCATTTCTTTAGATTTTTTAATTGTAAATTACCTTTCAGACTATTATGTACCGGTATGATGAATTCTAAAGTTCTCAAATTATCAGCTTTATTTTGGATACATCAATTGCATTTCTTAAGGCCTTTTTGCTGAATACCTATAGCTAACGAATGAACGAGAATAACCAATCGTCTTCTTTATAACTTTTTCCGTTTATAGCGCAAAAGAAAGAAATGAGACTAGTTTCCATACGAGTGGTACCCATATACCTATGGTATTAAACGATCAAGATAAATGGCATCTTTTCACTTTATCTAACCGTGTGATAAGATTCCGGTAGTATGATATATTTCCGTTACGCTGTGAAGATATTTCCGTGGTAATTTGTCACCAAATTACCCTCCCGTTTATAACTCGAGCCGGTTCTCTCCCGGTTATAACTCGTGCCGGTTCATTCTCGGTAGACGGCGCATTTACGATCCACAGAGTCGTTCGCATGAACTCCCAAATTTCATTCTTCACACTTATGTTCGTATATTGAAAGTCGTAGGGTGGTAATGGCCCCCTGATATTTAACTTCTGAGTATTGGAGAGGGGACTAATTTTTACGTCATACGGCTCCAATATAAGGCTTGGAAAAGTTTCTTCGTATTTTATATGGACGCTATTTAAGTGTTTAATATAAAAAAGAAGCTCTATTCATTATATATAGGTTTCGTTCAAACCTTAATATATGCATCCCATAAACTTTCGCAATTATATTATCTGTAGGATATTGTGTGATGCAAGCTGAATGCTGGGTAGCTTGAATGTTGAACTATTCTGGCCCTTTAATTATTAAAAAATTAAATTGAATTGCAGTGTGGTTTTATTTGTAGGTTTTCAATTTAATTAGTAATTATTATAGATATGTATTATTTCAATTCTCAATTTCATTCATTAATGCATATTTCAATTTTATTTATTATGTTTGAGTAATTATTAATTTAATAGAATTTTATTTCGTAATCATTTTAAAAGTTTAAATTTAATCTATACTACAATAAAAACGTAACCGATCGATGTCTGTACATTGAAGATATATGAAAAAACTGTTATGAGAGACATTTATAAGTGTAATAGAACACAAAACAATGATTTTTAAATTTTTTGTCTGTTTATCTGTTTGTCGGTTTGTCTGTTTGTCTGTGCGTTTGTGCACGATAATCACAGAAATGGCTCAACCGATTTAAATGCAGTTTTCACAATTATATTACGGAATTTTTCGTTAACATTTAGTGTAAGATTTATTACAATCGGTTCACAAATAAAAAAGTTATGTCAATTTGAAGTGACGCGGTCGCCAAAATTGCTATGAAATATTAACTGTTTTATTAAATTTTCGTCTTTGATATATTGATTTGACACAACTACGGTCTAGATGGTCACATTCAATAATCTGTTGTGGTTATGCAGATATATCTTGCAGATACTACATAACTGGATGGTAGAATTAGGTAAAATATTTACGTTTAATAGTTATTGTAATGTACTTTTGTCTAGCTAGACTAGCTCAAGATAATAAATTTTTGGGCAACCATCCTATAACCGGACTTAAAGAAAATTGTTTAATCTCCGCATTGCAGATAGTAAGGGGGGAGGAATAGATTGTTACCCCCTTCAGGATATTTACTAACAAAAACTTTATGGCTGAAAAAGAACAAAACCTTTAGAAGATCTGTTGGGTCTGATTAAGTTTAAGTCAAAAAAGTTTGGTTATTGTATTTACTAAGTTGCATTTACTTAATTCATTTGCTCGACTTCGATAATTGATCAAAGTCAAAGTCAAAATAATCTTTATTCAAATAGACTTCTTAAAAGTACTTTTGAATCGTCCAACATTTTTTCCCTACCACTCGTTCAGGACGTCTTTTGGCTGATAAGAAGAACGAGCAAGAAACTCACCAGCTCTAATATGAGTAATGACATTTACAAAAACCATGTCATTACCAGATCAATACATTATAAACAGAGATAAAAAAAACTATGGTCTTATAATAATAACATAATCATTTAATAATAATGGAAACAAGATAATGAGTTTAGAAGTAATCACCTATCCAGTTGCTGGATCATCTCAAGTCCAAGCGTTCTTATCTGTTATATAATCGGATACCTTATAATAAGCTTTTTTAATAAGTATTTTTTTAATAGTAGTTTTAAACTGCATGATATCTAATTGTTGTATTTTGCTTGGGACCTTATTGTAGAAGCGCACACAAAGACCCTTGAAAAAGTTATTAACTTTTTGCAGTCTAGTGACAGGCACCGTTAATTTATTTTTATTTCTTGTATTAAAATTGTGTACATCACTTTTTATAGAAAATAAACTAATATTTTTACGAACGTACATTAAGTTCTCGTATATGTATTGAGAAGCAACAGTCATAATGTCTATTTCCTTAAATTTCTCCCTTAAAGAGTCCCTAATCCTAAGATTATAAATTGATCGAATTGCTCTTTTCTGAAGCACAAAATGATCATTAATGTTTGTAAAAAATCACTAGAGGTTATTTGAAATAATCCTATCACTACTTATATTACGTGAAAGTTTGTGAGGACATATGTATGTCTGTTACTCTTTTAGGCACAAACTACTGAACTGATTTCGATGAAATATGAATTAACGGTAATTCAAAGCTTGAATTAACATTATAGGCTATTTTTTATACCACTCTATGATTATATTTACGTAAACTAATTAGAATATATGTATAAACATATTTCAAGCATTCTATAGGGACCAAGCGGGTGAAGCCGCTGGCGGAAAGTTAGTATAAAATAATTAGTTATAAACTTGAGTAAGTCCACAAGGAAACCCTAAAAATATCTCTAGATAAGATCATAATTGCAAATCAAATTGCGTCGTCTAAAACCTCTAAAAATATGTCATAAAACGACTAACCGTTGAAAAACACTTCAGGTGCTACTGACAGTTTAAATAAAAACTGATAGTCACAGATAACCTCCAATAGATGCCGCATGAAAGACACTAAGCTGTAGCCAAGCATCTATGATTCTGCATAGATCATTTTAACAAAAGAAGTAATACGCCTATGCGAATCCTCAGTTACCACCAAGTGTGATATATGCTTTGACGAGAAGACTTTTCTTTATAATAAAATAGTTTTTAGGATAATCATGGCAGTTTTATACTGAACTGTAGGACAAAGGCTAAATCGACTCACCTTATATTAATATATCGACGACTTACTTGCCGGTCAAAGATTGTGTATTTATACAGTGTTTTATCGGCAAGGACTTAAAATTAGAGTTATTATTTATTGTAAAATCTAAGAAATGGAAAGATATCGTAGAATTAACTGTAGAACGAGACATTGAACTTTCTAGTATAGAATTAAGTAGTTTAATTATAGCGTGTGTATACCGACTCCCAAAGGTAATTATAGTGTTTTTGAATTGATAATGGAGGATATTCTTAGAAATTTAGACCAAAAAAGCTAATTTTTGGTATGTGTATGTGACTTTAACACAGATCTTCTCAAACCCAGTACAACATCTGATTGTTTTCTCTCTTTGTTCAAATGTTTTACTTTAACAAATCAATTTCATGAACCAACAAGAGTGACAGCCAATTCAGCTACTTATTCGGATATTAACAAATTAGTTATTAATAATATTTCATCTGACTGTTACGGCTTGAAAGTTACCTACGCGATACCGGTTCCTAATGAACCTAAAATAATAGAAGTTAGACCATTTAAAAATAAACGCATAGATAATTTTCAATTAAATATAGATGACAAAATCATACATATGTCATGGTCACATGACGACCCCGATGTACTTTATATGAACCTTTTTTTATCTCATAAAGAACTCGAAGTCGTTCGGGCTTTCTCTTCTAAAACGAAGAAAATTATTACGATAATTTTCTTCGTTTTAGATATAGACATAGAAAATTATGACTTGGCAACGACTAGTATTTATAAAAACAGAAACAGACTATATGAGTTGTACAACCTTAGAAACCATAACATTTCTGAAAAATTCGTAGATTATGTAAAAGCTTACTCCAAACTATCCAAGAAAGTATGTTCATTAGCGAAGTAAAATTTTATTAGAACCTAAATTAAACATTCCAATAATAAAATCAAAACTACATGGAATATTATCAATCGCGAAAATGGTAAAAATCTACCACATGACTATGTATTAGCACTTAATTTCAAAAAAGGACTCATCAAAACTCCTGAACTATGTAATTACCAATATTTTTGATTTTTTATAAACATACCGAGCGAGGTAGCCATGGCTATGCTTAGGAAATGTGTTGCAAAATATGACACCTTATTTAAGTTCAAATATATTGATTCATTAGATCTTATTAATACAAATAGAAAACACTCGTGATTTATGGGTATATAAGAAAATATAATTAAGAGTATAATTGATATAATTGCTCCCTATCTCGCTGACATTTTCATTAACTGTATTGATGAGGGTATTTTCCGAGATCTCATGAAATTTAGTAAAGTATCTTTTTAAAGCTGATAATAAAAAGGATCCTTGTAATTATATACCTATTTCAATTCTACCGACACTGAGTAAGATTTTTGAAAAACTTATTCTAGAACAAATAATATCTTACTTTAATTCTAACGAACTTTAGTGTACTAAGCATTACGGTTTTACCAAGGGTCGTTCGACAGCAGACGCAGGTATAGCGCTACTAAAGCATGGGAGAGATTGCAAAACGCTCTTGGTGTTTTGCCTTCTATCTAAAACATTCGATTGCCTTGAGCATCAGACAATAACATTTAAACTACTATTAAATTAAATTAATTGCTCAAAAACTGATGCTGTCATATTTCAGTTCCAGTACACAAACAGTAGATATGAATGGTGCGAAGTCGTCAGGGTCTCATGTGAAAATAGGTGTTCCCCAAGGTTTTATTTTAGGCCCATTTCTATATTTAATATATACAAATGATTTACCATTTCTGTAAAAACCTATGTGAGATCGTGTTGTTTGCAGATGACACTTCATTGATATTTAACATTGACAGAAATCAGTATAAAATCGACGATGTAAACAATGCTATCTCACGAGTGTTATCTTAGTTCACAGTTAATAATATTCAATCGAATGCCAAAAAATCAAATGTATATAATTTACTTTACCTAATGTAAAAGTGAGACTAATTACCGATATAGAAACTGTCCGCACAGTGTACTTTAGTTATTTTCATAGTATCATATCCTATAGTATTATATTGTGGCGAATAGCAGCCGATATTTAGTCTATATATGTTTTACAAAAAAGAGCAATAAGAGATATCTATCAATTAGGCTCACGAACATCTCTCAGCGAAAAATTTAAAGAAATTGCAATATTGACGGTTGCATCTCAATTTATATGTAATTGTTTACTTTTTGTCCGGAACAATATTAATAACTATGTATAACAAGCATAGTGATGTAAATAAATTTAACACTAGAAATAAAAAGGTTACAGAATGTATTAGACTCATTCATGGGTCAAAATATGCAGTACTTTAACAAGATCCCCAGTGATGTATTAGATTTGCTAATAAATTATTTTAAAAGTCGAATTAAAATTTGTCTACAAAGTAAAATATATCATACCGTTAAAAAAAATGTAAATGACAAAAAGGCATGGTGTTAGATATTTTAACCTAATGTAATTACATTGTACCTATGTATTATGTGCTGTATCCTGCAGCCATTGATAGATGTATTAGAACTAGCTTCCTTGATTCACTGCTTAAGTTAAGTACCTAGAATAATCACGCTCTCTTTAAATTCTCTGCGGTAGTGTCGTGTGTGTTCCCTAAAATATGGGTGAGCGAAGCAATGGCTGGCTCATGCGTCATGCCCGTGAACAGGTGCTGCCAGTGGGGATGAGTCTGCTCTCTTTTGAATACTTTATATTGATTTATTAATGAGTATGTATGACTCGGCAACCATCACATTAATCACTAATAGGAAAAAAGATACTAATGATGATTCATTATACTTGATTTTTTATTGGCTTTGATGGACAAATAATAACAGAAAATAGTATTATTTCTTGTTCGTCGCTGAATTTCATTTTGGATCCAAATAATTGATATCCTTTATTTGTTTGTTGTTATGTAGCAAATAAAACACCCAATTAATGAAATTATATCTTATCACCTTGGAAATATATAAAAATAACATTAATGTTACATCTAATAATTAAGTAAGTTACAGTTTTCGGCCGTAATTACACTAATGTACTCAATATAGGAATAACCTACACATTGGAAGCGTTATGTCACGTTAATGGACCTGTATAAAAACGAATGCTTCCCAATATTTTGTGACAAATTTCTTCAATTGATTATAAACCTTACTACATTGAAAATAAATTTGAAACCGAATGCAAAAAAATGTCTTTTCTAATATGGTTTGCTTGGTATCTATAGGTACTAATATTATAAAGAAGAAACATTTGATTATTTGTTTGTATCGAATAGGATAATAAACTACATGACACATTATAAAAGAAATCTTTCACCTACGGGAAGCTCCATTATAGGCGGGTGGCATAGGATATAATTTACGCAGGCGAAGTCTCGGCAAAATAACTATTTTCAATATAAGATTATTCAGAGTAACCAAAACTTTAAAATGCACAGATAATAACTTTCTATATTTAGAAAATTACAGCGAAAAGATATTATAATTTGATCAAAAAACTACAATACTCTCTGGAATCTATACCATTTCATCATCATCATCATCAGGCCTTCTACGTCCCCACTGCAGGGGCTCAGGCCATCCTTATGGATGGTTAAGTATACCATTTGTTTTTAGTTAAATAAAATTTTAGGTCGGTCTCAGGATGGAGACCAAAAAATTACTATTTCGATTCTGTTACGTTAGGCTTCTTGAGCCTTTGGTCGCGACTGCACATGTAATCGTTAGTACCCTCCAATCCGCATTGGGTCAGCGGGGACGGTTATGGTATTTCCTCCTTTACCATCCATAAGGATTAGTAAGGAAAGCCAGAGCTTGACCTAAATGGGCTGATGATGATGAAATAAAATTTAGTAGAAATCTAATGTTAAGTTAAAATTGTTAAAACCGACATTTACTTTGTTAATTTGTGAACATTTTGAAAAGCAAAATTACTGTTTGATTTTTAATTATTTGACATGCATAGTCATATAAAATTAACTTGAATGCAAAATTTCGGATTCATCGGTGTACGATAACCACATTAAAATTCAGTTACAAGATTAGGCGAACATCCATCCACATGTATGTTCATATATGTATGCTGCAAGTTGAATAAAAGCCTGTAAAAAGGATTTTGATTAGAGATAAAATATGCTACCAAATTGAATAAAGAGTATTTTCACATTTGCCTTATTGTATCGGTATTTCCTCTGAAACCATTTGCATATTTGTTGAGTATGTTTCCTTTACATATACTAAAAAAGGAGAAAGCGGGTTTTGTTTATGTACTCGTGCAAAGTAGGGTTGCCAGATAAATTACAATAAAAAATTATCGAAAAGTTTGGACTTTGGGGAGAAAAAAATATTGTTTTAGGGTCAGACAAATATTCTTGTGAATAAAACAATTCGTAAGCCACAACTGAATGATCAATTAATGTTATGATTTCATTAATTATTTCTTAATACCACTTTTTTCTAGTTCCTTATTTTCACTCATATTTTTATATTTAAATTATTTCATTCTATACATATAATAGAGTTTATAAAGAGTCGAAATATTCCACGGGTTCCACCCCGTCAAACCGCCATATTGTACAAACAAAATCAATTAACCAGTTGCAATATTTAATATGCATGGAGATCACAACACGTCATAATGATAACAAGGTTTTATAAATATGTACTATGCCGTCAAGATGTTACCAGTTTATCATCATCATGAGCCCTCCACGCTTGCTCAATTGATTGAAGGATTGATTGAAGGATATTGATGACTGCAAATGCAGCCGGAACCAACGGCTTATCGTGCCTTCCGAAGCACGGAGAGCTCAAGATAATAATTTTTGGTCACCCATCCTTTGAACGACCCTTGCGAAAGTTGCTTTACAACAACGATCGCGGGATATAGCGTTTATCTACTACGCTATCGAGTTACTTGACTAGAGTCTTTAACACTAACCAATCAGCACTGGGTTTGCGCGGTGGGTCGTGGCTAATTTCCCCTTTTCGCCATTCACCATTCACAGGGAAAGCCTGTTATCCATCAGTAATATATTTTAACCTAATCTGGACACATCATTAGGATCACCATTATAAGGTACGGAATAATGAACTATATCGTAATACTTAAACAAAGCGTATAATGAATTCAATGAAAACCTATTATTGAAATATATCAAGCATCGCATCTATTAACCCAATTCGTAGCGAACCCGAAAACTAATTACATATTACAAAATCAGACACGACTCATCAAAACTGTCAGCAACAAAACGTTAGAGCAATTTGCTGATGTTAAATGAAAATAGATTTAATTATTTTATACGTGTAATTTAAACGCTCGAACAATTTAGGGTTTGTTAGTACGATCTCGCCTCTCGTCCCCGTCAACTACTTCTACCCGAGTGTCTTGTTACACAAACTATTCAATAAATATTGACACTGAATTGAAGTCCTTTACTTTCAATATTTAAGGGCCAAAGTCAAAGTCAAAATAATCTTTATTCAAATAGACTTCTTAAAAGTACTTTTGAATCGTCCAACATTTTTTTCCCTACCACTTGTTCAAGACGTCTTTTGGCTGATAAGAAGAACGAGCAAGAAACTCGCCAGCTCTAATAAGAGTAATGACATTTACAAAAACCATATCATTACCAGATCAATTGTGACGATTTTACTATCTGTCTATCTTAATCCAAGAATTAAAAAAAAAGAATAATATTGTAAAACAATTTAAAAATAATCAAAATATAAAAACATATATTTACAATACTCTCAAAATTAATTGAATCTGCATACAATAACATAATTACAACTTAAAACTAAAATTAAAACAAGCAAAATATTATAAAGAAAAATAATAAATTCAATAGGCACAGTCTGGGCAAAACTGTTGTATACTCAGTAAGTCTATTGTTCATGCGCTTGCGCATTGCCGACCGAAGCGGGAAACCGGTTCTCCAACAAAATGCGGGTGGACAATTGAGATACGACCGCAGCGACAGGACACATTGTCGTCACTTACATTATTTCTCACTAATTACTGTCTCCTTGATTGTGAATTTTTGATTTAGTCATCTACAAATATAGTTTATGTGTTTATTCCCCATATTAGGGACCTATCCTCTGGCAGGGTAAAGAAAGGTCTGGATTGTGCTACACACGTTATTCGGGAAACCTTTACTTCTGCACCAGTCGTGTCTGTATTACTGGGACCAGTGACCGGAGATCTGCAACGTGCGATGTTATCTGGATTGCCAGGACAGTGGTGACCAAGAATCTGCTACGAGACGGTTGCTTAATGTCACGGACCCACACCCTAAATTTTCAATATTTCTTTAAATTTAATTTTTATAAAACTATTTTGGGGACCTACCCTCTTGTACGTAATTAAATAAGTTATCATATCTGATATAGTCTATTTAATTGGCTTAACCGACACATTGGCGCCTGACTGCAGGTAACATTAGCAACCAAATCGCGTAGTTGATTTCTTTTGCATTTAGTAGTTATCTCTGGTGTTGGCTTTTAGCTTCTAAGTGTGTGTTGTTCTGTCTCTAATTTTAGTTAGTAAGTAATAAAAACTATATTGTTTATTTCACCTTGTTCATTCATATATCATACGCTTTTTTTGTAAACTGTGTGCTATTTCGCTGCTTATTTTTTTGGTGACGTTGAAAATTTTTCTTCTTCTTTCAACATTTACCCAAAGTTGTGGTGCTCATAATTATGTCGTATCCAATTAAGTTTCTTTCTTTGCAAAAGGCCAAACTACAATACGAAGTTGAACTTCGGGGTGGCGTAGGTGAATCAGTGCAGGAGCTTCGGAAGGAAATAGTTAAATTGGCTGTGTTATTACCTTCTGAAGATATCTTAGAGTCTCATTTAAACCCAGCCGATGATTTGAAACAAGTTAAGGAATCACTTATAAAATCACTAAGCAACCTAAATATATTAAAAACTAAATTTGACAAAAATATTTTTAATAGAACAGAGAATCTTTTGTACCATGTATACCATAGATTAAATAGAATTGTTGTTACATCAGAGATTAATGATGTATATAAAAGCTGCACTACAAATTTAAATGCTCAACTTACAGAACTAGCTTCTATAAAACCTCAGACCTCTCAACCTAAACCTATTGCCGTACCTGAGCACATCTCCGATTCTGCGATTTCTACAGTAGTAACCTGTGAACGCAATTTGTTTACCGATATCACCAAATTAAAATATTCGGGTTCAACTTGCGTTCATGCCTTTATACAAAAAGTTGAAGAATTCATACAATCTAGAGGTATATCTCACGAAAAACTTTTATCTGTGGCTTTTGAAATTTTTACAGATGACGCGTTACATTGGTATCGTTACAATAAAAATAAAGTTAACACTTGGGAAGAATTATGTATTTTGCTTAAAGAAGATTTTAGTAGCAGTGATTATGACTATCGTTTATCCAATGAAATTCGTTCACGCACTCAGGGTGACCAAGAAAACATAACCATATATTTATCGATTATGCATGGCATGTTTTCAAGATTAGCCAAACCAATATCTGAGGAGGAAAAATTAGACATTATTACACATAATATTCGGCCATGTTATGCAAATACACTAGCAGCTTCTCCTAATATTAAGTCACTTGATGAACTTAAGTCAGTCTGTAGGAACTATGAAAACGTTATATCAAGGTCTCTATATTTCCATGAACCACCTAAGGCTAGCAGTTCTACTGTTGCTCCTGAATTCGCATATAGACATAAATTCACCCTTCATTCAAAAACAAATAATCAAATAAAATATAGTAAGTATACAAATAATAAAGAATACGTACATAAAAATACTTACGCAAGTAATAATTATTCTTATAAACCTAATCCACCAAATATCACATACAAAGAACCTAATAATCAAAATAGTCGTAATGAAGTTGGAGCTATATCTACTGATGCTCATAAAGTTACCTTTTGTCCTAGATGTAGAACAAATTCACACTCTCTTGGAAACTGTAATCGGGAACGATACCCGATTTGTTTTAAATGCGGTAAACTGGACGTTCGCTATCCCGAATGCCCTGATTGTAACCCAGATGATAAACAATCAAAAAACTAAAAGATGTCGGTCGTCGTGATCGTGATAAGGAGTGGGAAGACTGGCTTAAATTTGTTAGAAAGTTTTCAACGCTCACTTCCATCGCGTCGATCGACGATAAATCTACTGATTGTGACAGAACTAGACCCTACATTACTATCACAGTCATAGATGAAGTATTGACTGGGCTATTGGATACTGGATCTTGTGTTACAATTTTGGGTAACGGTAGTCACGAAACATTTCTTAATAAAGGGTTCGATCTACAGAACTCTAAACAGTCTCAATTTATAACAGCGGGTGGCGACAAACTTGAATGTATTGGATTTATTAATTTACCCATTCAATTCCAAGACAAAACTATTTCTATTGATTTCTTTATTGTACCTGGAGTTAAAAATTCCTTAATACTAGGTATAGATTTTTGGCGTACCTTTGGTCTCTTTCCTAAACACTTAGATTCAATAATATTTTACAAAGATTCTGAGATTTCACATGTTGCACGTCCAGGAACTAAACCTGACGCATTGTGTCCTTATGAATACTTAACTAAAAGCGAAAAGTTTGCCGCGGATAATTTGATATCACAGTTTCGAAATATTTCATACGAGAAGCGTGGTTTGGGTCGTACATCTATCATAACTCATTCTATTGATACTGGGGATGCTGCCCCCATACGACAACGTTATTACCGGATGTCCCCAGAAAAACAACGAATTTTAATGGAACAACTGGATGAAATGCTAAGGGATGATGTAGTCGAACCCTGTGAAAGTCCATGGTCTTCTCCAGTCCTTTTGACACCTAAAAAGAATGGAGAACTCAGATTTTGTCTGGATAGCAGAAAACTAAACTCTGTTACTAGGAAGGACGCGTATAGTTTACCATACATAACTGAAATTTTAGACAATCTTCGTGACGCTAAATACCTCAGCAGCATTGATCTCTCTAAAAGCTTCTGGCAGGTGCTAATAAAAAAAGAGGATAGGTGTAAAACCGCTTTTTATGTTCCATCGCGAGGCACTTACCAATTTAAGTGTATGCCCTTTGGCCTGACCAACGCTCCAGCTACTCAACAGAGATTGGTCGATTTTTTATTTTATGGGCCAGAATTTGAACATAAAGTCTTTGTATACGTTGATGACGTCATTATTATTTCTGACACATTTGAAAACCATATACAACTCTTAAAACGAGTTCTGGATAAACTTAAAATGGCTAATCTAACTATAAACATGACAAAAAGTCAGTTCTTTAGGAAACAACTAAAATATCTAGGCTACGTAGTGAATGCTAATGGACTACACGCGGATCCTGATAAAGTGCAATGTATAATAGATTATCCTATCCCATCTAATCGCAAAGAAGTTCGACGTTTCATTGGTACAGCCTCATGGTACCGCAGGTTTATTCCCAATTTTAGTACCTTAGCTGCTCCTCTTAACAAACTAACATCACAGAGTAAAAATGCTTCCCCTTTTTGTTGGACTTCACAAGCCAATGAAGCGTTCAAAAAACTTAAAACTTTACTCGCATCTGCACCTATACTCGCTTGTCCCAACTATAACGAACCTTTTGAAGTTCATACAGACGCTAGCGACTACGGAATAGGCGCCGTACTCACTCAAAATATAAATGGTATAGAGAAAGTAATCGCTTATATGAGTAAATCTTTAAGCAAGCAGGAGCGCAACTACAGTGCAACTGAACGCGAAGCTTTGGCCGTGCTGACAGCAATTGAGCACTGGCGTTGCTATTTGGAAAATGGTCTCAAATTCACAGTCTACACTGACCACTCTTCTCTAAAATGGTTTCTAAATCTAAACAACCCTACTGGAAGACTAGCTCGCTGGGGTATTCGTCTTTCAACATTTAATTTTGACATAAAACATCGTAAAGGTGCAGATAATGTCGTTCCTGATAGTTTATCTCGTTCCGTTGCGATAGCAGTTGTCAGTTCTAATAATAATACACCTCCTGTTCATAAGTTAAATACTAGTGACGATTGGTATCTAAATTTATATAAAAGCTGTTTGAATTCTCCGACCTCTGTCTTAAACTATCGCGTACATGATGGTAAACTATACCGCTTTATGAAGTCACTTAACCCACTTTTTAGAGAATTTGAGTGGAAAGAAATAATACCACAAGAATACCGCCATGATATCATTTCTAAAAATCATTGCAGCGTAACATCAGGTCATTTTGGTATATTTAAAACATACAAACGACTATCACTGAAATACTTTTGGCCTAACATGCATCGAGACGTGTCTAAATTCGTGACAAACTGTGATAAATGTATGTCGTATAAATACCCTAACCACTCGTCTTTGGGAATAATGGGTAGACCAAAAGAATGTTGTCGTCCGTTTCAGATGTTAAGTATAGATTTGGTTGGACCCTTGCCTATAACAAGGAAACAAAACTCCTTTTTGCTAGTAATAACATGCTGTTTTTCTAAATATTGTCTGATTTTTCCTATTCGACGCGCTACAGCAGATATAATAGTTAAAATATTAGAAGAACAAGTTTTTCTTGTGTATGGTGTACCTAGTACATTACTAATGGACAATGGTAGACAATTTATTAGCAATACCATGAAAGGATTGTTCACTACGTATAATATTCCAAACGTTTTCTATACACCTTTATATACACCACAAATAAACACGGTGGAACGCTACAACAAAACTATAATCACTGCTGTAGCTACATTTATTGAGAATGATCACAGATCATGGGATACATATATTCCAAAAATCCAATTCGCATTAAACAGCGCAGTTAATGAAGTTACTGGATATACACCAGCGTTTTTAGTATTTGGACGGGAACTTATTTCTTGTGGTTCACATTATATTGATGCAGATATCGAGGATCATATAGTTTTTTCTCCTCGAGATGTTTATGCAGAAAATCTTGGTTACCTACGTAAAATTTTCGATAAGGTACAAGTTTCACTTATTAAAGCACATTCGAGAAACAGTTGTACCTATAACCTTAGAAGGAAAAATGCAGAATTCAATGTTGGGGATATCGTTTGGAAGCGCACTTTCTATCATAGCGACAAAGATAATAAATTTTCAAAAAAATTAGCACCCAAATTCATGAAGTGTCGCATAAGAGAAAAAAAATCTAAGTTAGTATATGATCTCGAAGATATGTCAGGAAATAGGTTGGGAACATGGCACATAAAAGATTTTAAGTTAAGATAAATCTTAAAATAAGTAACTATGAGTGAGTCATAGTGATTTTATAAGTAAAATCATAACCTAAAAAGGGGGGTATGTGACGATTTTACTATCTGTCTATCTTAATCCAAGAATTAAAAAAAAAGAATAATATTGTAAAACAATTTAAAAATAATCAAAATATAAAAATATATATTTACAATACTCTCAAAATTAATTGAATCTGCATACAATAACATAATTACAACTTAAAACTAAAATTAAAACAAGCAAAATATTATAAAGAAAAATAATAAATTCAATAGGCACAGTCTGGGCAAAACTGTTGTATACTCAGTAAGTCTATTGTTCATGCGCTTGCGCATTGCCGACCCAAGCGGGAAACCGGTTCTCCAACAAAATGCGGGTGGACAATTGAGATACGACCGCAGCGACAGGACACATTGTCGTCACTTACATTATTTCTCACTAATTACTGTCTCCTTGATTGTGAATTTTTGATTTAGTCATCTACAAATATAGTTTATGTGTTTATTCCCCATATTGGGGACCTATCCTCTGGCAGGGTAAAGAAAGGTCTGGATTGTGCTACACACGTTATTCGGGAAACCTTTACTTCTGCACTAGTCGTGTCTGTATTACTGGGACCAGTGACCGGAGATCTGCAACGTGCGATATTATCTGGATTGCCAGGACAGTGGTGACCAAGAATCTGCTACGAGACGGTTGCTTAATGTCACGGACCCACACCCTAAATTTTCAATATTTCTTTAAATTTAATTTTTATAAAACTATTTTGGGGACCTACCCTCTTGTACGTAATTAAATAAGTTATCATATCTGATATAGTCTATTTAATTGGCTTAACCGCCACACAATACATCATAAACAGAGAGAAAGAAAAAAAAAACTATGGTCTTATGATGATAACACAATCATTTAATAATAATAGAAACAAGATGAGTTTAGAAGTAATCACCTATCCAGTTGCTGGATCATCTCAAGTCCAAGCGTTCTTATCTGTTATAATTATGTAACCTTAGCTCTTATACAAATACAAATGAACTCGTTACACGGCCGAATCAATTGGTGCATCGCATCGCATTTTGTCTTTATTTTCAGTAAGCTTTCCATTAATAGTTAGTTCCCGATGAACCTCCTAGTAATTGATATTTAGCAGAACCATCCCAGAAGTAATGTTAGAGTTCCATGTAACGATGGATCTAATATTTGTATAGTACTTTATCCGGCGAGTAGTGTCTTATAGTTTTCGAATAGATGATTTTATTTTTGCTATCATAAAATATTGAAGGCTTCTAAAGCGTAACTAGAAAACGTAACAGTATCTTCCCTTTTAATAGTTTTATATAATATAATAGTGTATCTATTTAAAATATCGTCTAATTGGGTGGACTGAATATTGATGAAAATAAGCTCTGTAGTGGTGAAAAATTAACAAAAGCTTGAAAATTTGTCAGGTCTGTTAGCTTCTGGGTAACTGAGTTGTTAGAGCAGTCTTCCAGATTGCGAAAAGTTATGGGTTCGAGTTCCATCTAAAAGCACTAGGGAGAAAGTAGATTTTTAAGCATTTCTAAGTATAACATTGGGAATGCAAAAAATACCATAATCATAAATTTAATTAATATAATCATGCGTTAACACATTTTCGTGTAGCAAAAATGATTGCAGATTAGTAAATATTAAGCACATGTAGCCGGGACCATAGTACGTCCACCCACGCGCTTCGATAAAAGTGTGTTAGCTTGATCGACAACGATACCCCCGACCGATTCTAGCCGTCATCAATTTGTTGTATCACTTTCACGGACAAGGCAACCCATAAAACTGATACTACCCGCTTTTTAAACCATTGCAGAGCGCAGTCCGTTCTCTATCTTCGCGGTTCCGTCGTGGTGTACAAACGTTTGGCTAACCATCATTAACAACTGATAACTTAGATTAAATAATATCAAATATATTTACTTATTTAAAGTACAAAAAATACTGATTTCTTATATGTTCACGGGCAATTACTCATTAAATGACAATACTTACGAGCGGTTAATCGCGTTTATATTGGCTCTCATGACGTTTCGGATCCTTTACAGTTTCCGTGTTCACTTATTGTTAAGGTGTCTGTTGCATTTTTATCACCATAATGAAAGCAAATATAAACGCGCTGAAATCGTATAAAATTAATACTAGAAGTTTTTAGGATAAGCTAAGTATCTGAGTACAAATATAATATTAGTGTTCTTGAGTGATATTATTATATTATAGTTATAAATGATTCAGTGATAACTGATATATAAATAGATAATTATTCGTAGATTTATATTATAAAGCTGCTCTGATGTTGAACAAACGGACTAAGTATTTTGTCGGCACAGTTCTATCGTTGTCGCGTGAACGCACCTTTATCGTACCATTCGAAATACAGCGCAGTTACAGATAACAAATCAATCAGAAGACCAACCTTTGCGAAGATTGCCTAATCTCTACATCTAAGCTGAAAGCATTTCGTCTCGATCGCTCTCAATGAAATACTGATCCAGCACCGTGTACTCTACCAATTATATAAATTTCAAAGTCACTAATTTAAAACAGTACCTACATCTAGAATGTAGGTAATTAGAAAATTGCGTGATCGCTCATTTACTAATGATTAATTACTGTTAACCAAATACATTAATCACTTATGTTTATGGACGTGTCAATGATATAATATTATGTTAATTTAGATGTTAGATTCTCGTGACTATTTACATACGTAAAAATAACAAGGACACACAAAAAGTTTACTAGAATATGTAAGATTTCTGCATTAATCTTCACCTCTACTGTAAACTAGATCTTTGATTAATTGATGGATTTCAGTGAATTTAACAGTTTTGTACAACTTTTCTACTATTTATGTTATAAATCAAAAATCTTTGTCTGTTTGATACGTTTTAAATCTAATGTGTTCTAAAACTAAGTGTTTCTATAAAATGTATTGAATAGGTTAAAATGGCCTGTACTGAAAATTCTTTCGACTAGTAGACACAAGCTATAATTTACGTGGGCGAAGTCGCTAGAACACAGCTAGTTTATAACGACTAGCTGCTACTGAGGTCATGGTGAAATAACTATATTTTTATGTTTGAGGTGAAAAGTAACCTAATATTATAATAATAAGCCTTGGGTGATTTACCAGAAATTTTTGGTCTAGCCTATAAAAGAAAGCCTGTAAATAATATAACATTGGATTATTAGCACAGTCTTATCTAAAAATAGATTGTGAATATAAAAAACAAAACTCACGGTCAGGTGCTTGATCGTTATGACTACAAGAAGACTCCTTTTATTAGAAAACATAATTAAAACGGTCAGAGTCAGAGTAAAATATGAATCTTAAATTCATAAAAGTTTTACTATTTTATAGACATAGAATAGTGTGTTTCGAAAGGGAAATATTCTGTTCATATTTAGTTACATAGATCACATAAAGTGTTTATTTGAATAATATCATTCTTTATTTTGCCTAAACCAATACTTATTGCTTTATTTTTCGATTCCAATCATATTCCGCTTATGTTACTAAAAGTCATTCGTGAAAATCGAAAAACATTGTCATCTATGTATAGATCTTGTACTCTGCTCAAAACTCAGACACATATGTTACGGGGAATAGATATATATACAGAGATATCTAATTGAAAAATGACTATCAGAGAACTTGCACGAGTACGAGTGTTATTACATAAACGTTACACTTACTACACTCTGCAGAATTGGATTGCAGAGTGTAGTGAGTGTAAACTACTGCAGATGCAGCCAGTATGCATTTTTTACGTAATACTCGCATCTCAATATAATCTCAAAGACTTGTATGTTGTCATTGTATTACCTACTTATAGACAAATATTATAAGTGCTACGTTTTTCTCATAAATCAATGGTGACAGATATATAATAATATTGGACTTTAGATAGTACTATGAAATAAGCAAGTGGTTTAGATTTTATTAAGATGCGATTATTACGTAAACGTTAGCTCAATTGGCTTACAGGACAAACAACTTAATGTTCCGAAGCATGGACAACCTCACACGGTAATACATTTTTGGTCACTCTATTCATATATAAGATGTGGCATAATTAACAATTATTTTAACTTTAAAGTTAGATACGAATAATACAGGGTAAATTTGTAATCAGTACATTTAATTTACCCTAAGCTTTAGTGTCATTAATAGAATATATATATTTTTATTTCGTATTTAAAAGTTAAAATTATTAATTTAGTATCTACTATAAAATCCAGTTTGTACCTGGTACTCTGAGATGAATTTTTTTAGCATTATTCATTGAGAATATTCTTTTATATGTGAATGCAATGCATAGATCAAATGTATTTTAACGTTTATTTTAATAGTAGTATACAATAATGAATATTACTGAAATATATTATTGTTTATTTTAAAGGCCTTATTATATTTTAGAATTATTACATGATATCCGGAACATAAAGGTCAAGAAGAGTTTCTCCAAACTCATTACCTTTAATGATTGTTTGAAATAAATCTCCTTTGTTTCGGGGAGCAAACATTATCAAAAAGTTTCTGAGTGCTTTTTTCAATTGAAACTTTTTTTATTACTAGCTTTCATACATACCAACGTGCTTAAAGTCGGACCATCAATAGTGAAAGTAAATTAAAGACTAAAGAATTTTTAAAGATACCTAATCAAGAAATATATTATCCTATCCCAGGTTATGTCTTACTGACTGAATTGGTGGATCTATGAAGACTTGAATCGACTTTCGTGTGAATTTAAATCAAATTTATTTTACAGTCAGCAGCTTGTTTAGTTGACGATTTCCACTTGATCGTGAACTTCAATACTTAATTAAATTCATTATACGATCAGTTATACAAACGTCCATTAAGGTTTAATTACGTCTATAAGCTCTAGTCAATGTCAAATTTGCATGGGTAATGTCACTTTAAACTATAGACAATTTTAATAAACGTTTGCGCAACTGACTGTATCGTTAGTATATTATAACGTATATTCCTTCGTAAATGCATTGCATGGTTAAAAACATAACAGCGATTTCTTGTTACTCGCATGAAAGAAATAATTTATAAACCCACGCTGATATGAGCTAAGTAAGAGTTTTACTTAACACAAGATTACCCACAAAACCACTTTGTGTAAATATTTCTGTTATGATTATCTGGAAAGAAATGGTGCACAGACGCATAACCACGTAGAACTCTAAATAGCGTGAACTCATACCTGGAGTAAATTTTTACAGCTTGGGCGTCATGAGAAGCTTACCTACATCAAAATTATATTACAGGAATTTATGAATTTACTTACTTACTATGATAAATTTTTTCGAATATTTTTAGAGCCCGACGTCAAAAGAGATGTGTTATAAGTTAGAACTTTCTGTCTGTCCGTGGCACCGTATCTTCTGAACGAATGACCCGATCTTAGTGCGTAATCGGAAGCACTGTTCATTGCAGTGATTCTTAGATATGTTTTATCAAAATCGGATTAGCGAAGATGAGGTGGACATTTTTTTAAATATTTTTTTTTATTACAGTATCATAATTTCTAACAAAGAGGCTGATTTGATTAAAACTTTGTAATTGATAGTCTCTTTCGTCAAGTGTATATTTTTTATATTAGAAAAAATGACGAAATTTTGGAACGATATTTATTTTAAATGTACATCACATCAGATTTGTAGTGTCACTGCTTGCCATATAAAGGTATGGATTTATTAATTGATAACTTTCTCTCTTCAGCTATCATGAGATGTGTCACTCACAGTTTGTGTTAATTATCTGGCCTAACCATTGTTTAGGACCTCAGTACTAAGGTCATACTTTCCAAATCTGAGATACTATAGAAAGTAAACATTCGATCGAGTTTCAAACCGTGAAATTCAGAGACGGTGATACCTTGAAACCGATATGTGCCACTCGTCCAAAGTCTTGTTTAATCTCCTGTCAACTGAATATAGGAAACAAATGTTCATGGAATTTCTTTACTCCATACGATTCGATAGACCACTTCTAACAGAAAATCCAAATAACGTTCATATGTTTTCCTCGTATCTATTTTCTTGTGTGTTACACTTACATTCCTTTTCCTTCAACATCAACACACAATTCCTTTTATTAAAAGAAAGGAATTCCAATTATAATACGAATCAGTAAATTTCAAAAGATTATATTTATTACTCAAGTACACGCGAATAACGCTGTGAAGCGGACCGAAAAGGCTGTATATCATTTGATTACCGAGTTTATGCATGCATTTAAACTTTTAATCGACTTTCTTCGCTTGCAGTATTATATCACTGTTAAAACAGAACTGATATTGCATTATCCGAACAATTATGTTGAAATTTTTGTTTAATTACTAAGTAGCAAACTGCCAAGCTACACAATCCAAAAATCAAAAATGTGTTAACAAATTTTCGCATACCGAAAATGACTAATAATTAATTATTTGATAACAAGAAATAATGTTTTAATTTTTCTAAAAATGATAAAATATCATCTTCCATAAGTTATAGTAAAAACGTGATTTAAAAATTATCAGCATATTTTAATTTCTTCTCGCAATTATACCATTTTTTTTAACAAAAAAGGTGTGTGTTATTTTATTTAAAAACAGTTTTTATCGCCTACACCTATCGCCTACGCTTAGTCTTATCGAGCAGTTAAATTTCTACAAAAACCATGTATCAAAGTGCGACTCTTACAAAAGCCTACCAATAAACATACACTTTACACGTACATAAAGCTATGTAGAAGGAATGTTAATATTTAATCAATAAAGTGAAATATGCATCGTTTTAAGAACGTGTAGACAATTTTAAAACATGGAAAGAAGTTTAAGTAATAAAAACAGAAACTCTTCCACATAACTGTTGGGAAAATGCAATTTCAGTTTGGCATATACCGCTGTTTAATACTGACACAGGGTTACTGCACTGAAATTATAACACGTCGATGATTAAGTGACTTGCTTACACCCAGTTGCACAAAGATTCATTAGAATTTACATTGGTTTATAATGAGAATACCGTTACAAATTTTCAAATTAGAATATTTATTAGAGCTTAAAGTCATCATTAAACTTTAATGTACATTTTGTAACGGGGTTTTAATATGTTATAAGATTGTTACTTGAATATGTAACTTGCAATGCGCTTTAGAAGCCTCATAATTATCAACTGTCCTTCGATATAGCGAGGGTGGATCCGCCGTTATGGGTACCATGGGCATGCCCACAACCTATAATTAGTTCGATAGCCCAATGGCTAACGAGCTGCGATACGATTGTTAAGCAACTTTCGCAATAACCATTTATAGGATGGATGACTAAAAATTTATTATCTCGAACTCCTTTCTTCAAGCACATAAAGCACATAAAGCCATTGATTCCGGATGTACCTGCAGTCGTAAATACTAAACAATCTGGGATCTGTCCCTGAGTTATGCTGCTGTCCCAGAGCTAATAACATCCAGCGCGTAGTTAGGTAATATTTGTATAGTCTCCCTTACAGTTTTTATTGAAAATCGGAACGCAATCATTGGTTCTAGCGTCCGTTTTGTCTATAATTGTTTATTTAAATTGGTTAATGGCGTTCCTATATTGGATACAGGAGAACACTGCAGACTTAGTTCATTGGTATATCACAGCACGTTCTGAACTGTGGATCACAAACGAATGTTGAGAAGAAACGAGGAAGAGAAGAAACGAGAATAGCAAAACAACCTTTTTTAAGCAGGCTTTATATTGCCGAACCTCTTATTAGCGTTGTGCTCGACGTCGAGTTCGAGGCTGATCTTATTACAGAATAGTATAGCAGGTTTTATGTAACTCGTGGATGGTTAATCGTATATTTTTTTTTACGATACGACAAACATGGCGTAGTCTTTACGGGGTGCCTTTATAGAAGAAGTTTACAAAGGGAAGTTAAATACTAGAATTCTAAAGACAGGGTACGGGTTAACTCAGATAGGATATCGTTTAGGTATTTATGTATTACCTAATTGTTACACGGCCTCTCAGAAAAAGTTGTATTATTTTTATTAAACATCGATGACAACCCTAAATCTTAGTGCAATTGGCGCCAGTCCCACCAGCGTCGTCTCTGGCAACGCGCCCGGCTTTTATTTATTTGCAACTGTTTTGAGATCTGAGAATCAATGACGTGGGACGTGGGAGCCCATGAGAACTCTGCGGAGTCTTTTCTTCCGCTAATAAAAATTAGAGCGAGCCACAGAATTCCCCAACAAACCGCACGCACGTTATAAAGATCCGTGTAATTGAATCATAAGGGCCTCACTTTTAATTTTAGGTTAACATAAAATGAAATTGTAATGGTTCTAATTAATATATTTGATCAATTTTGTATTTGCATCTTTAATGAAAGACGCTCTTGTTACTTCGAGATGGGACTCGAACCCTCAACTTTTCGCAACTCGGACAACCTGGAGCTAGTACATTTTATAAGCATTTTTCATTAAAGATAATTTATTGGTTTATTAAACAGTACAGTTTGTAGACATACTAATACATTACAGATGAATTCATAGGCTTAAAATGAATAGCTTTTGCGTCTCATATTAATTTATAACAGCAGGTTTTTGAGGGAAATTCAATATGCACTTAGTCTGGCGATAAATACTGTTAGAACTAAAAATACACAAAATATTACTTTTGAATTTCGAATTTGTCATTTGTATATATTCCATTGTCTTTTCTTATTTTCACGCCAATACATAATAAAATATTTTGTGATACTATTAAAATAGAATGTGGTGATAAGGAGGTTCTCTTTCGCTATGGTTGCATTACATAAAATAGGTATGGAGCCAAATACTATTTTCAAAACCCTCCATACGTGAAATATGTGTACCAGTGTATGGATAGGTAGAATGAAATCCTCTGTTTGTGACAGAAAAAGATCTGGCCGTCCACGTAGTATCCGTACGAAAAATGCGATCAAAGCAGTAAGGGAAAGAGTTCTAAAAAATACTTTCTGAAAGCGAAAGATTTAATCTCGGGAGATGAAGATACCACTTAGAATCATATAGCGTATTTCAAAATGAAGGCCACAGTAAATTTTATTTACGAATGAATTTTTTTTACCAAATGGGCAATGTTTTAACAGACAAAATGATCGTACTTATTCTTAAAACTCTAAAGAAGCTTTACGATTAGCCAACAGAGTACAACGTGAGCATTATCCGACTTCAGTTATACTTTGGGGTGGGATGAGCTGTGAAAGACTGACTGAGCCATATTATTGTAAAAAAGGCATCAAAAATGAATCAAGTGAATAATTGGCATAAGTGAATCAAGACACCATTTTATAGAAGGTTCTTTAGCCCCTTAACAAACTTAAAAGACTGTGATATATTTTTAATGACTTTATATTAAGATGCCGATTTATATTAAGAGTAACTTTAAATAACTTTTGTGCAAAGAAATAAAATTCAAATAAGCTGTTATTAAATATGATAAAACAACATCATATTTTTAATGGGTGCCAAAACATGAATTTATATCATTTTCTCGATAGAAAAAAATCACAAAGTTACCTATAAAATTCACTATTAATTCGTTTTCTTCTCGTATTTTACTTTTTTTTTTAAATTGATAAATACGTGAGTCACTTTGTAGAGGAGACGAATATGAAAATATTTTGTAGTAATTGCAATAGCTCTAATCACTAGGCTACCCAGGACCTAACAGGACTTTCTATATCGAAAGTTTTTAAATATTTGTAAAAATATTTCTTTTGGCTGTTTGGGTGGATTGCCAAAAAATACGCTCTGTAGTAGCGAAAATGTTATTTTTGTGCTATCGTATTTTTATCAATAGAAAAATGGTCAACAAAAATCCAGAAAAAAATCGGTTTCTGATTCGGAGTTTCAGCATAACTTAGATATAGTGTTGCTCCAAAACCAGCTTAGCCGATTATTTTATAAATTTATTTAGTGTTTAAGTCTAATTATAACACATATTAATTATTAGTCCATGTAAACTTTGTGATGATTTAACAAGAATTATGTTTTATATCAGCATCGGACAAAGGAAATAGGTATACACTGCAAATTCGAAAACCAGAAGCTATTCCAGATAAACGTAAGTTGCAAGAATAAACTACTGACATTGGATATTCAAAATCAGCAATTATCGCAAAACTGGTAACTAAATGCAAAGTTAAATAGTATCCAAATAGAATTATCTGTATAATCAACTTTTAAATCCATTTAGAACTTCTCGCACCTAATTCCGCAACTTTAAGAAATATATAAAACCAAAACCATGTATAAAAAGAATAATAAAACTGAGGCATCAAAAGACGTGTGTGAGAGAATGAACTTATAGAGTTCCGTAGTCTCTAAGCATTCAGCTCAAGGATATATGTTGGAGAATGAAATACGATTATAAGTCATCAAGTCCATCATATTTCACAAAGGGCTCGAGTCAGTGTGTACGTCTGACGCGTTCGATCTTTATTATTATCTAAGCATTCTGTTTATTCTGCATATTATGCTATGATGAATCATTGTTTACAACTTTAACAGATCACAAACATTACTGATGAACGGTGTAAGCTCAGACTTTCTCGAAATATGTTATGCTAAATGGCGTTACAAAAAATATACTAATTATATTGTAGGTAGTTTCACACACAAACATAAATTGTCTCTTAGTCAGGTGTGAAACTACCTACAATATAATTAGTATATTTTTTGTAACGCCATTTAGCATAACAAAATGTAATAAATGAAATGTCGGGAATGTAGATACTGATGTCGTACTGGTAATTTTATAGCTTTATTTAAAGAAATGAAAATATTATTTAATAAATTAAGTTTTCTCTAAACACTTCCCTATTATCCACTATTGATACTAAAAGGAATATAGTAGTTGAAACTTTGCAATGTAGCTGCTTAAAAAAAATTTTTTTTCATTAATAAATAATGTAATGTAACGTTGGTAAATACATAGCATGTAAAAGTCAAAGTCAAAAAACATTTATTTGAATAGACTTTTAGAAGTACTTTTGAATATTTTTTTCCCTACAACTCGTTCAGGGCGTCTTTTGGTTGATAAGAGGAACGGGCAAGAAACGCACTAGCTCTAATGGGAGTAATGATATTCACATAAACTATGTAATTACCAGATTAATACATTATAAATACATTATATATTGACACATAATATATAAATTTTATTTTTATATAATTTACTACCTCTATAATGCTTACGATTATTTTTTGGCACTATAATATATTACGATATTGTATGACTAGATTTTTTCTATATACTACTATAAAACTACTGGGCTTATTTCTTTCTTTTTAGTTTTTAATTTAAGTTAACTTGTTCATTTTATTTTTTAAATTCGTTTTAACGCAGTCGGGTTTTATGTTCTTCTTTAAATTATTAGGTACATCATTACGTATTTGTTATTTTGTTTATTTTCTCTTTTTATGTTATTCTAAACCTTGTCGATGTAATTGTGTGCGTTGATAAAATAAACGTATTATTTATCTATTTATATTATACTTATTGGTTAGTTAATAATTTTCAGTACATTAATGTCCCAGATCTTGCAGCACTTCCTTCAAATGACTGGATTTAAATGACGGCCTTAAATTAATCACGTGGTCTTACGGGTTCATTAGTTTGTTTACTGGCTGAAGGTGATGGTAGCCAGGATACCAGGGCTTAGTAAGGCAATTTCTTAACACACATTCACAGACGTATATATTGTTTTTTTCTAAACTTTACAATTGTTTTATACTCTTGTGACATTGACTTTTAAACTGACAATCTATACGAATAAATGAAATAGGAGTGGCTGTTTATAACATTAAATTAACCGCTTTTTACTAAACGTATATGTATGTTTACAAGGTATACCAAAATATCTTTTTTTATTTTTTTTTGTTTGTCTGTCTGTTTGTTCCGGCAAAATTTTGAAACGGCTGGCCCGATTTTGATATGATTTTCACTGTGGTTAATGTAATAAGGAGTAACTTAGGCTACTTTCCACGCGGACAAAATCGTAGGCACACCTGGGTTTGAATATGAATTTCCAAAAAGGGTTGAATTGTGGGTCACCGACATTATCATTGTATCACTTTTATTTATTAGATTAATGTAATAAAAATGATACGTAAGATCCTGTTTCCATTGTCAAAGTAAGAAATCTTAAAATAAACTTCTTTTAGGGTTCTGCAGACAACAAGGAACCCTTATAGCTAAAAGCAATGTTAACCCGTCTGTTTGGCCACGGCTTAGCATAGTGACTATTAATCTTTTCTAACTCATGGTTATATGGTGAAAAACTTGAATATGCTTTATTGTACTAAAAACAAACACATTAACGCAAAAAGAAATAAACATTTAAGCAAAAGGCGGCCTTATTTCTAACTAACTATTTTCATTTCATTTGCGAACCATTCAGCTTTAAAGTGCTAATTTTTGTTACAATAAAGTGCTTGTTTCGGTGTACTTGAAATAATTCACGGCGTTAATTAAGTTGAAGAGAAAACTCTCAAGTTAAGTTATACGGACCAAAATTAATGAAATATAAAATGTACTAAAATTAATGAAAAGACAAATTTCGATAAATTGTATTTAAGTAGGTAGACTAGAAAATAGGTATGGCCCGGTTTATTATTTGTTTTTATTGGTACAAAAGAATAAGGCAAATGAGTCGCCAGCCACGAGGTTTATACTTTCATGAAGTTCAACCAACATACTATCCTATGCTGTACCGTTATCAAACTATTAATATTGCCATGCATTGATAGGCATATAGGCATTCCCAATTAATATAGTCACATAAAGACAATGTTTGACGTGTGGATTGATTGGTAATCACAAATATAAACACAGCTAACATGAATGGCTTAACGTTTCTGCCGAGACACAGAGTTCAAGATAATAAATTTTTGGTCACCCATCCAATAGTCGACCTTTATGAAAGTTTCTAGACTTTTGTAATTGACGATATGGTTGATAATTAGACATTAATATTTATCTAATAAAATCGGTTGCTCGGAATTCTCAGATCGAAGGTACTAACTCCATTGAACTTCTCGTAATCCATATCAGTAAATAACACTTTGTTATTCTTAATCCAATGCACAGTTTTTCAAATACGACTTCGTGACAGTTACTAGAAAAAAGAAATAGGTCAAACATAATTTTCGTATACTCCTTTTCATCAACCCTTTCACGTCCCCACTGCAGCTACAGGCCTTCCTTAAGGATGTTTTTATATACTAACATTCTTTTTTTAAGAAGACGCATTAAGATAAACAATACATAGCCTATGAGAAGCCACAAAAATTCATTATCAGCAAATAAGAAATACGGTTATCAGCCACCACCGTGTAATATTTTTTGCCGCTTCAACGGCTCGAGTTCATAAAAGTTCATGAGGCAAACATTTCAAAAATTCATGTGCCTCAATAAACTTTTTTAGACTTATAACATCGTGTTTTCTGAAACTCTACTCTTTGCGGTCGAGGCAGAATTTATTAAGGAGACAGTGTTGTCGCAACTATCGATAGCTATTGTGTAAACTGTTGCAACAAACTATCTGGCGAATAAAACATCTAAATCCAAAGACTTCTAGCTTGGCGAGCTGTATAGAACTGAAGTTGAGTCACGGTGTTAACAGATGAAATTGAAAAGACGCAATTAGAAAGAGTGAGTAGCTCGGTGGCGTAGTGGATAAGCGCCGCGGCCCGCGATCGTAGTCGTTAAGCAACTTTCGCTAGGGTCGGTTACGGGATGGGTGACCAAAAAATTATTATCTCGAGCTATTCCGTGCTTCGGAAGGCACGTTAAGCCGTTGGTCCCGGCTGCATTTGCAGTCGTTAATACCCTCCAATCCGCATTGGGCCAGCGTGGAGGGTCATGGCCCATCCTCCTTAACCATCCATAAGGAAGGCCTGAGCCCCTGCAGTGGGGACGTAGAAAGGCTGGTGGTGGTGGTGGTGAAATTAGAAAGAAAATATACAAAAATTGGGTAAAAAATTGTATTTAAAAAATATTTGATCCATTTAGTATTCACAAATATTATTAATAAATATTCTTAATTTAGAATAGAGCAGTCGCCCGGATAGCGAAAGGTCATGGGCTCGAATCACATCACAGGGTGCCAGGGGTGCCAGTCATATTATACACATCTAATTTCATTTGATTTTATAAAATTTTATTTCATTTGTACTTGTTAAAATATTTGAATAAAAGAATGTTTTGAAAGAAAAAATGTTTTTAATACTGTGTAATATTTCTAAAGAAGTAAACAAGTAATTGTGACAAATAAAAGGATGATAAAATATAACTAATAAAAGAATATCCATTATATGCCTTGTTAGCATATCAATTAATACATCATGAAACAGTTTTTATTACAACAGTACTCCAGTAACGGATCTACGTGATTTGGGTAAATGGCAGAAAACTACCAGCTCGTCAAAAATCAGTGCAGCAGATTAATTCTCCTAATGTTAACTGAATTACCGAGTCTCTATAGAATCTCAAGTAGTTACATTTTGCCATTGTTCTATCTAAATCTAAATTAAGTACTATTATATATCTATCATCATTAATGTGTGAAGCAGGCATTGCACTAATAATATTGGACTTTAGGTAGATGTTACGGAGGTAAAATACAAATCGTTGAAATTCTAGTGACATGAGATTATTATGATGTTTTGCTATTTACTATATATTTGCCTACCACGCGAGGGACACGACGATGATGAAAGATGTTTCAAAGAAGTAAGATATCATCATGCAATTAGGAGAGTATAGGACCATATGTATTTAAAAGAAAAATACTACTAAATACTGGAATCTACATTCATATGTAATTGTATTCTAATCCCAAATATTGCCGGTGTCCCCGGTACAAGGCGGTATACTTTCTCCTCTTCTTTTCTCGTTATTTATTAACTCTCTTACTACTCGACTTCAATCTTCTTATCATCTATATGCAGACGATCTCCAGATTAACGACGCTATTCTGTGCCTCAATCAAGATCTTATAAGCATATTGGATTATTATAGGCAGTTCACGTCAATTGTCGGTTATTGACATAAACACTGTTACTTCTCTGCTGAATAATGGACAAGTCATGCCGTTTCAGTCCAGTGTTAAAAATTTAAGCCTTCACATTGTTTGCTTTCTCAACTGGGAGGTGCAGGTTGCGGAAGTGTGTCGTAAAGTTGTGAATACGCTTAGATCACTATATAAACCTAAAATCTTTCTCCCATAGAGCACCAAAATTGCATTAGTACAGACCCTTGTTTTCCCGCTTCTCGACTACGCTGATGTCTGTTATTCTGAGACTAGTCAATTTCTTCTTAATAAATTGGATCGTTTGCTTAATAATTCTATTCAGTTTATATTTGGCCTTCGTAAATACGATCACATCTCTAAATACAGGAAACAACTCGGATGGTTAACTATCCACCAACGCAGGAACTTGCGAGTTGTCTGTATGCTTTTCAAAATTCTTAAGATCCATGTACCCTTGGATATTTGAAGTCTAGGTTACAATATCTTGGTTCCAGTCATCAACGTGATCTTCGCTTTAGTAGCAACCTCATTCTTCAATCTCCCGTTCATCATACTGATTTTGTTTCCAAATCCTTTACTCTGACAGCTATTTGGAATGCTCTCCCAGCACATTTTAAAACTGCTCAGAGTAGAATGGTTTTTAAGAGATTGGTGCATGAGCACTATCTTCATATATAATTATTTCATATGCGTTCTGTAATCTATTATTCTTATATTTTTTTTATGTATATGTCGCATCATCATTACGAAGATCGTTTGATTTAGTTTCTTTTATTTTAATTGCTAGTTACTCGATTACTTAATTACTCGATTGTAAAAAAAGCGTGATCATCGATACCCTTAATTTTATTAGAATGGTGACACTGACTTTGACAGTTCGTTTATAAAAACCAAGTTGCCGCCATTTTGGCACACATTCTGTTTCCGATCGCCGAGGAGTAAAGATATCCGATGACATCACGCTCATCTCGTTATATTTTCGTATGAAAAGTGATAAATGGAACAAATCCACGTTGGTATACCACGCCTGCAGTGTTATTTTAAAGATAGTCCTCCGATATGGATTATCTATTTGGGCTTCGCAAAAGCCCCTTCGGACTACCCGCCGTTATCAGAAGTGGGATGTAACCGACCAAGTGGACACACAGATGTCATGGATATGAAGAATCTTGTTGCGGTAACAAAATCAAAACTTTTTCGCCGTCATCCACGTTAGTCACATGTACCGTCGTCGAGTCACATGTGCATCTGCCCGAACTCGATCCTGACAATATTTCTGTCTGTCGATACAAGAAGAAACATTTGAAGCCTTCGTGGGAAGAACCAAGCGTTCCTGATATGAAGAACAGTTGCGGAACAGATGGTCACTACTCTCAAGATACCTGTAGCCGAAGAATTTATTGTGAGCGACGTGTAGACGTCTGCATCATTGCTACCCTTGCTAGTATTTTGCAGTATTTTGGTGAGTCGTTTTCATTTTGTTATGATACTGGAATCGAGTGCTCCCTTATAAAGTAATTAATATAATGAAGAGTTCATGGCAATCGAATTAGTAACTCTTAAAATCACTAATTAAGTGAAAATAAAATTGAAAAAGTGTGATTGCATTGCTGGATAAGTGATGCAATCGAGGTTCTCAAACCGGTTTGTTGTTTATGAATAATTTCGTTGTAAATAAGATTTGATGATAGGATTTATCAACTCTTAAATTCTTATTACTAAAGAAACTTAAAGTAAAAACGGTCTCTAATTAATAAAGTTTCGATTGGTTTCAATTTCTTACTTTAGTTAAAGACAGGACTGACCGAGAAAAGAATCTACCGCGCTGCACATCAATTAGATGCCTAGTTAAAACATTTTCATGAAAGTTCAATTCAATAATTAATAATTTCTTATAAAAAGACTGTATAAATCCCATCCAATGAACTTCCCAATTTTTAAGTCGTTTCACAGAGCCTCTGGGGACCACGGTCATAAATAAGGCCCAGACCCCAGCTTCGTCCTGCCTGTTTCCTTTAGAGCCTCTGGGGACCACGGTCTCATGTAAGACCCAGACCCCAGCATCGACCTTTCCCCATCTCCTTTTGAGCTACTGTGGATCATGGCGTACAGGACCGCTCATGACCACAGCATCACACTTGCTACGAGTACAATAATCAATGCAAGTATGCGTGGAGCATTTGCATTGCCAAATATAATTGATAAAACAGCTCATTTTCTTAAACAATTTCCTAAATTTTCCTAAACCTTTCCTAAACAACTTAACTACCGTTTTTATAACAATTGTGATAAAATACCCGTTGGTAATAAATTTGATACTTAAGAAATGATTGTCGAAATCTAGTTCAAATCAAAATTCCCAAATGACTAGGTTTACAGATACCTAGCTCAGAAAAGCTCTTCTATTTTGTTACAGAAACGGGACTGGCGCAGAGCACGCACCGTCTCCCAGAATGGCCGTGTCGCATCATCATTACGAAGATCGTTTGATTTAGTTTCTTTTATTTTAATTACTAGTTACTCGATTACTTAATTACTCGATTGTAAAGTGAGCGTGATCATCGATACCCTTAATTTTATTAGAATGGTGACACTGACTTTGACAGTTCGTTTATAAAAACCAAGTTGCCGCCATTTTGGCACACATTCTGTTTCCGATCGCCGAGGAGTAAAGACATCCGATGACATCACGCTCATCTCGTTATATTTTCGTATGAAAAGTGATAAATGGAACAAATCCACGTTGGTATACCACGCCTGCAGTGTTAATTTAAAGATAGTCCTCCGATATGGATTATCTATTTGGGCTTCGCAATAGCCCCTTCGGACTACCCGCCGTTATATATATTCATATTTTATCTATATTTACATATATATTTGTTTAGGTATATATATATTTGTTTAGTATTATGTATTAGGCTTTTATCAATTTGTTTGATGTAATAATTTTTTGGCCACTGTTTTTTTTTTTGTTTATTTTTTATTCTTATCGCCTAACATCCTGACTCCAACATTTTTTACTGGTAGACTGGCAAAGAATGCCTTTGGCATTAAGTCCGCCTTTATTAATAAATGCAATGAAGAATAAATAAATAAATAAGTTCTTATATATATTAATATTGATTGTTTTTATTAACAATTACTATGGCATAATTAATTGATATTTTTTAATATATATACAACCTCAAGATAAACCCAAACTGTCGTCAGATATATCATTATTAGTAATCAGTAGGTACCTAGTCTATATTTTGTCGATAGTTTGAGTTAATCTCAAGGTCGTAGCTACAAACAACATTAACTTGAAAATGAAGCAAAATTGTGTTGATGAAGTAGAAGTTTTTCATTGAGCCATTTGCAAAATGAAAGTTTCAAACTCAAATATAACCATGTATTTAAATCGCAAAAGTCGATAATTAGCTAAACATTCGGTCATCAAGAACAAAACTATAATGGTGACAGTTTTAATATAAAAGACAAGTGCAGGTAAAGTTTCACTAAGAAACAGTCAAAAGTATTTATGTGTTTTAATTTCTTAATATTTCAATACATTCAAATATGAATCAGTTTGGTTCGATTAACTTGGTGGATTTTTAAATATACCACACAAACAAATATTCAACTTCAAGCTTCGTCTAAATAATGGTATCCAATTTCACCAATAGTTTTTTTTTTACTTTTATTCAGATAATTTATAACAGTGAAATGTCGGTGTTGTCTCTACAGTAATTATTAATTACTACTATTATACAGCTTTATTTAGTAACATTATTTTAAAAAGCTATTGATTTGTTAAAAGATAGGTGTGATTTGTTCTCCACTAGATTTCCCTCACTAACACTAAAAATCAAGGATTTTTTAAAATAACTATTTAAAACACGTGAATACTTTTCCTTAAATTGACTTACTTATTCAAAAAACTGATATTGAAGTCGAGCTGTTATCATATACTCTTAATAACCGAGAGAACACCTCCACTCGACTTCAATAGCAGTTTTTTGAATAAGTTAGTCGCTTATAAAATAAGTATTATTTCTCACCTTTTCAAAGTCTGAAATAAGTTCTACTTTAAAAAAAAGAAAAGTTCTACTTTAAAAAAAGAAAATTATCGACTATATATGCTATAACAGCTCTGTGCTCGAGGTCGCGTTCTAGGCTGATTCTACTACAGCACAGTACTGTTAAACGGATCGACTTGAAATTTGACTCCTAACAGTTCACCTTTAGAGACCAGTGAGAGTGAGAGATAGATATTGTTGTAATCCTGGCCGGCGTAAAACTTTTTACTATAGCTTACAGATATAGGGATGGTAAACCAGTTTTACGCCGGCGCGACGTTATTGTAAAATTACATTAAAGTTAGAAATGTACGTAGTCAACTAATATCTAGCAAATACATAAATTGTTATCTTTTAAAATGACCAATTCATATATTATATTTCAACGTCAGAGCATCACAATGAATCGAGCTACTGCTGACCAATCAATCAAAAAATCATATCACGCAGAGTAAGATATACTCGTAAACTAAATATACGCGTCTTTTCCCAATTACATTCATGTTTTCAATTCGTGTAGTCGACTGTAAATAAAGATATATTTTTGAATGACCAAATCATAGATCATACGTTAAAATTAAAGCATGAGCCGCGCCACTGTTCAATTAAGAAAAGAGTTGTTTTCGTGATTCGGGTTTCTTCCAATCTGAAAACAATTGTTTCAACAACATCTAATCTATCTGTGAGAGTTATGGGCTCCGGAGGCCCTGACCGTAACGACGTGGCTTTTGTACGAGAATCTGCTAAGATCGTTACTCGTAAGTTTAGAGTTTCTGGACCATTAGCTCACTCTCACGGATTGCTTTGAAATTTAACTTTTCCTGCCGAAGTGAAATAGCTGGAATCCGCTCTGATTCTTGAAATGCCGCAGTGACTTGAGAATTTTTCACCGTCTTCAAGACGAAAAGGTTATCAATTCGATTGATTGTTTTACGTATGATGTTATTCGGGCTCATACTCATTGGAGGACTGAAGTTCATGAATATCAAGTGGATTGTACTAGATAGTTTCTTTATTAACCAGGCGATATACTCTTCAAAGATTAAAAGTGTGAATTGATTCGTTGTTTGTCTCGCATTAACTAACATATTTTTAAATGATATAGTAGGACAGACTCTTGAGAAAATAGTAATTTGAATGGCACGTTAAGTCGTAAAATTAATTTGCGTCTGAGACAACCCAACAATGGTATTCAATAAGTAAATAAAATGTAACTTAAATATTATGTTGAACTTTTACATGATATAAATGGCACGTTAAGTCGTAAGATTAATTTGCTTCTAGAGACAACCCAATAATCTGTAGTGAACCCATGTTATGGATTTTCCTTTTGTCCTCTCTAATATAAGGAAAGCTATCTGACCTAGGAATGGGAATCAATATGTTACTTTTAATCGCAAATGTAATCTTACAGATATAGGATTTTGTTGTAAGGTAATAGTAAACTCTTTATAATTACCCCTTAAATGACCTCAATTTTGAGACACAGATCTTTCCTACGGATAAAATTACGAAAGTTAGCAAGGGTTGTATCTATATGGGTCCATTGTAGATTAGTCGGTAATGCGTTTGAGGATAATGCCGTGACAAATAACGTAAGGTACCTCTGAGAAAGAAAAACGTTTTATTTTCAAAAACTACAAAGTCGAAAAATTTTCCATCCTAATCCTTACAAAGGCGATTAACACAATGTAATAATATATTAATCATACCAACAATAAATGATATATTTAAAAAAATATGCATTTTAAATATGTCATTTTCTAAATCTATGAAATTATAAATAAAAATACCAATGTTACTTTTACATTAATAATATGTATAATATAGGACTATACAGACGAAGACCGCTGGCAGAAAACAAGTTAAAATAAGCCCATTATTTGCACAACATATCGTAAATTTTCATTAACACCTCATATCTACTTAGCTCTTTTTTTTCTGAGCATACTCTTATGCTATGTGCAATAGAGTATATGACCTTGAAGTCCATCAACGCAACCACAGATTAAACTCACTAAACATTGAGCTCCTCACCGCAAAAAAGATTTTCTAAAAAAATTCTAGAAACTCCCAAATAACACTAGGAAGTGTTTTCTTATATTGGAAGACAAGAAAAGCTTCAAGATAACCCGAAACTTATAATATAATGAAACTCACAAAAATTCCCATGAGAAATGGAATTTGATACTGAATAATTAACATGACACCTGAGAAGCAATTCTACGAGTATTTGTCCTCGAACGTAAATTCAGAAAATTTCGAATCATTCTTATAATATTATTGAAATGTTAAGCGTGGAAATGATTTGTGCAACTGAGGTAGTGTCAGGTCCTACGTCTGTTGCGTCATAAATAATCGAAAAATGAGTTTTTTGGTGTCGTATTAGCATATCGGAAATAGACGAGATTTCATTTTCGGAGAAATAGAATAGACCTTCAGGTGTCATGTTTACTTGTACAAGGAGTATAGCGCTGTCTTCCACCTAATTCTGTTTATTTATTCACGTAATATAATTAAGAGACAAGACAAAGATGAAATTGTACAAGAGCTGCTTATTTCAGATAGGAACGTATTCTAGTAGGCCTGCGGCAAAATGTAACATGCAAAAGGCAGTCAGTGTATACCTAATACATAAAGACATATAAGTGTACATATTAACGTTACAACATTTAGGTAATAACTTACTCCATAATTAATGTTATCATATTTAGTGAACAATGTTTAGTATTTGCTGGTTAACATGAGATAAGAGAATCGCTTAATTATCTAATAACATAAATATATTTGTATATATTTGTCTAAATATATTTTAAAGTAGCACTCTGACGGTAAGAAAAAAGATAAACCATCCAAAATAGTTACATTTTATATTAATCCAAATTCAATTAAGAACACATATCGAAAAAAGCGAAAACAGACAACCAAAAAAACACAAGTAATTCACAATTATAAAAAGGCGACTAACTAATTCTAGAAAATTCTTTTGAAATCGAATTAAGTTTAGCTGGTCTGGTTTATAACATCCTATTTCAAATGACCTTTATTTATTGACCATCGTTGCAGAGAAGATTTAACGAATTGACAACGATTTATTAATTAAATAATTAACAACTTCCATAACGACAACTTACTAATAAAAAAAAAATCTAAATCGATGCATTATAGATTAAAATAATGTGCACATGGCCACTAGGAAAAAAAAATTGGTGTGTCGCTAATCTTCATATTTTTTAAAATCTTATGAATGTAGAACCTACAGAACCATAGTAGCTAAATATGTGAAAAAGTATAGAGGAAAAATAGCTTTAGTTTTTTAGAAGCAGGAAAGATATAAATCAACATTTTGTATTTGTCTTTCCTGCTTCAACTTGAAGAACAAATCCAGTCTCTCCTTTTTATCGATTACTTAATCTTGTTTCTTTTGTAAAAGCTGTACATCTCGCTTCGAGAATATCATGATTCAGAACCTTTGATGTCCCGGCCTCTTACTTATCGGCCTATGTTTTGGGATATCGTATACTCTCGTTTTAGGCTAGATAATCCAAAATATAGTAGAAAAAATAATAAAAAAATTTGCAGAAAAAGGCGGAAAAAACCATTGCTGAGTTTTTTGCTGTTTCTTCTCAGTATTAGTCTCGCCATAGATTTTAGAATTAACAGTTTTTAGACTTACGAAGAGTCTGTTAGCAGTCTAGACTGAATAAATGATATTGATTTTGCTTTGGTTTTGACAGAAATGACTTTATGACAAGTATGTTTAAAAAAAAATTATGAACTCAACATTAATTTAATATAGAAATTTTTTTTTTTTTTTTTTGTCTGAACATTGATGAGAATACTCTCACTAGTAAAAAAATGTACAGGTGCTTGATAAATTCGTCAATCATGTTGGGTCTCGAGAATTTTGGTACGAAATAAGAAAGGTTGAAAGTCCCAAGTCGGGCACTTGAGTCTAGTGAATTTTTCAGCTGTTTTGTTTAAGTTAAATATCAATATATTACTGTGAATGCAATATTTCTCAAGTAAAAAAATAAAGTTCTTTCAAAACTTTTCTACAGACAACTGTTTATATGCAGTGTTTGTACAATTGTACTATATTATTGTTAATTAAACCTTCTATCCGCTTGAAATAGCGCCAAAGCTTTAATTATACCTACATATTAGCCGATGCATATTTAATTTACAAAGTGGCACCTTCTATGACGACTTCAATAATGAGATACCTTATTACCTCATAATTATCATTATACAATGGATAGAGAGAATAATGAATAGATTGGTGAGTGTTACCTATTACAGATGAACGAACAACCGTTTGACGTGCCTTCCGAAACACAGAGAGCTCCTCTGTATAGTAATAGTAAATTTTTTAAAACACCCATCCTGTGTGTGACCTTTCTGAAATTTGTTTAACTTTCGCATCGGAGACCGAACGCGCTATCTTCTGTGCCACTGAACTCCTCACTTCATCACATATATAAATATGCCTTATTATATGCCTGGATGTAAACATTTTCTTTTAAGTAGCTCGGTGGTGTGATGGTTAAGCACCACGGCCCGCAAGTGTTTGTTGCTAAGGAACTTTCGCAAGGGCCGATCTAAAAACCGACTGACGGGATGGGTGACTAAAAAATTATGATCTCGAGCTACTCCCGTAATTACATGGCTTCTGACGTTGTGCCGTTGGTCTCAACTGCATATGTTGTCGTTAATACCCTCCAATCTGCATAACGCTAGCGTGGAGGTCATGGTCCATTCTCCTTAACCCTCCTTAAGGTAGGCCTTAAGGATGGGGACGTAAAAAGGCCGATGATGATACATTTTCTGTAATTCAATCCCAAATCAAGGTTAGATTCAGTTATCGTATCGATATCATAATCATCTATATATAAAAGTTCCGTTAAAGAGAGAGAATCGAAAACAATACGCCAGTTAATAAAAACAGCAAATGAGAGAGACAGAAAATTGGTTCTTATTAGAAGAACGTTAAAAACTATTTTTAAAGAAAATTACTCATAAACCCTTAAAGTGTTATTAATAAACAAGGTTTAGCGTTGGAGTAAATTTACGCTGAGACTGCACTTAGTATTAGTCAAAATTTATATTATCAAACAGAGACTTAGCAATGGTAACCTACTACGAGTTTCTCGGGAGTAATATTTACTCTTAGAAGGTAGTACGTTTGCTTATTCTCTGTATAATACGAACTTGGACTAATACTAAAATTGCAGTTTTAGAGTAAATTACTCTGACGCTAAACCTTCTGTATTAATAGCACTGTTACAGTTATTGTCAAATTCATAATTCCAACAGCCTTAAGGATACAGGGTAATCAACAGTATCTATTTTTCCTTTTATTTAAATAGTATGATTCCGGGAAGATATTAATGAAATGGAATTTTGGAGCTAATTTGTATTTATAGGATTCTGTAACTAAGAAAGAAAAATCGAACACACAATCGATTGTCTGTCTGCATTTCCATATTTCACAGTTTTTGTCTCCGAAACGTTTTCAGTTATTGTCAAATTCATAATTCCAACAGCCTTAAGGATACAGGGTAATCAACAGTATCTATTTTTCCTTTTATTTAAATAGTATGATTCCGGGAAGATATTAATGAAATGGAATTTTGGAGCTAATTTGTATTTATAGGATTCTGTACCTAAGAAAGAAAAATCGAACACACAATCGATTGTCTGTCTGCATTTCCATATTACACAGTTTTTGTCTCCGAAACGTTTGGTCCGATAGAATTGAAATTTTTACAGTTTGTGCACCAAAGGCGGTCGTGCAATAAATGAATTTTAAAAATGGAGGTCTCGAAAAATGGGTATTTAAGAAAATATAAAGTAAACGTAAAATATATTACTATTATATAATTTTAAATTTATTGAAGAAAATAGGAGAAATAGTATTATATAAGTAGGTAGGGAGGGGAATGGCGTTGACCGGGTGATGCCGCACACGTAGGACTTTGTCAAAATGGAACATAGCAACATGTGGCGTGTTGCTCTTTTTTTTTAATTTTTCATTTTATTGTACATAAGAGAACACCACTCACTTCCTTAATAAGGTTTTCCTTATCTATAGGAGATACAGAAAACTTATTTAAAGTGACTGGTTTTTACGGTTCCGTATCCAGAGGGTAAAAGGGACCCTTTAACTAAGACTCGCTGTCCTGTTGTCTGTCACTAAAAAGACAACAAACATCCCATTCAACAAACATCATTTATCGGATTTTATATAGCACGGAACCTTTCGTACACGACCAACTCGCACCTGGTTGGTTTTTAAGACTTAAGGTCTTTAGTATCTATGAACCCCAGTTGCGCAAGCTTAACTCGGACCATTTTATTTTCGTCAAAGAATACAAATTCACACTATATAAGGAATAATTAATAATAAGGAATAATGTAAATTGCTTGAAATATAAATACGATTAAAAACACCGACTGAAAAAGCCGACATGAAGCTTTTGTGCAAGAATATGTTAATTACACGAGCAAAGCCAGGGCGGAACTTAGTGTTTGATAGACTTTATACACCGTTTCCATTTATTCGTATTTGAATCGATTATTTATTTTCCAATTTCCATGAGTGATAAATACGCAGATAAAAATTTATCAAAAGACAGATAGAAATATGATAGCAGGTGATGTTTTTCATAAGGTATATATTTCTTCTTTTCAAATTTCCCTCTTAGGGCGATGTCAATTTGAAAGTAAAATGTTTTTCCTCCATTAAATTTCTCGGAATTGTAAACTTTGGATCTAATTTCCGAAATCTTCGCAACAAAAACGTTCTCCTTAATACTTTATAAGTAAAGATACGACCGTCAAGTGTCATTAACGAATGAGGATAATAAAATGTTTTTCAATTTTAGTAGTATTTTTGTGTTAAGTTTTAACATTGTTTTGATTATAATAATAAATTCGAAAAAAATATTCAATTAATTACATTAAAACTCACATTTTAAAATAGGTCTTTCTTTATAGATTTAAAATAAAAATTCACAGAATTTTTCTTCAGATAAACATAAAATGTGCAAATGAATTTTTATTTTATTTTATTTAAAAGTTTTAACATACCTTGAGCACCCAAAAGAATCACTGTTATCCTTAGAACAATCCTGGAAACGTCCGACATTTTGCACTATTCTATATTAAATAACAATAAACACTATTAAATCACAGTAATAACAACAACCGTTCAAACACTTTAAATTATTCGTAGCGATAGACAACGACCGATACCCGTAGCGACGTTCGCTACGTTTATTCGTAGCGAGAGATACGTTACGCACGCACGGCTGGCAAAGAGCAACTGACTACGACCGAGTGCTACGGTTCAACCCTCGGTCGGTTGGCGTGTTATTATTAATTTATTTGTTGTTTTCAAATGAAAGCTTGCTTCAACCCGTTTCAAAGTCGACAATACAGTTCGTCTCTAGGGTAAAAGATGTTTTTGTCACTAGTTTTCATTTGGTTGTACCTGTAGCTTTCCCTGGAAGGTGACAAGTAGACAGGCAGTATTTGTGGCGATATATTATATTCATTGGCATCGAATCTTCGTGTGAACGTTTATTTAGCAATTATAATTAAGTATAACAAACTTATGAGTATAAGATTTGTATGTTACAAAGCTTAATCCTTATAAGTTCTTTGAATATTTGCTTGTACTAGTTGAATATAATAACAAACAGATATTAAAAAAAATATTTTTTAAGATATTAGTATAGATGACTCCTACTACTACCTACTAGAAACAAGTATCGTAAGCTACTTTGTGACTGTTTGAGATTCAAATTATTAAAGTGTCGACATTATGACAGTGTTTATTCATTTATTATTTAATGTGGAATTTTTTTCATGATAGTATGTATAAGGTATTTATTATACTTTTTTTGTTATAAAAATAAGTGCAAGTACGAGAAGTAAAGATTTGCGTATATAACAGTCAATGTAATTGTAAAGGCAATCTTAATTTCTGAATAAGACTTTCGGCAATCTATATGATGTTTTATTTGTTAACCTACCTCTGCCACACTCTTAATTATACCTTAGTTAATTTGAAGGTTTTTTAATGGTCAATACATTATGTTAAGTTCAATTTGTATTGAAATGAAATTAAATGAAAATGTTTTTATTCAAGGAAGCTTGTTTCAACCACTTTTGAATTGTCCAAAAAAACATTAACTAAATATTAAAGATACGAACGTATAAAATCTTGATTAGATAGTTATTGACATCTAGTAAACATTTAAGTCAAACTCCTCTTCATGTCAAAAATAACTATATTTAAATTAGAATTAAACAAAAAGATTACCTCAAAATGAACTGTAATTTCAAATGAAAAAAAAATAACATCATGATTTCAAGAGTAACATATTGGCATAGTCGAAACATGAATTTATAATTTCTTGGTAGAAAAAAACAAAATTCGCCCTTGAAATTCGCCTTTTTTAATTATATCATACAATTATACTTTTTATCATACAATTATAATTTATTATTAATTATACTTTTTTTTTCTGTTGGAAATCAACATAAATATGTCATTCATTTTATAAGCCATAGTTTTACAAATCTATTTAACAATAACGAATTGCGAGTAAATTATTATACATATTTTTTGACAAGCAAAACGCCTATCCTCTGTCCATCGCGATGGTGAGATTTGCGACTTGTACTCAATGAGGTAGACATAGACAGAGGGTGAATATTCTGGTGGCTGATCACGGCTTCCCAGATCTCATTCCCTAAAAGAGGGCCCAAGCAAGCAGGGGCTGTGTTTAAAGCGCGATAAAAAAGGAAGACAAGGACAGTCTTTTAGGTATTTTGACAAACGCGTCATTATGTTTTTTCTGTTTTATATCTAGACTTAAATCACCAGCCCTTTTACGTCCCCACTGCAGGGGCTCAGGCCTTCTTTATGGATGGTTAAGGAGAATGGGCCATGACCCTCCACGCTGGCCCAATGCGGATTGAAGGGTATTAACGATTGCAAATGCAGCCGGAACCAAAAGCTTAACTTCCGAAGCACGAAGTAGCTCAAGATAATAATTTTTTGGTCACCCATCCCGTGACTGACCCTTGCGAAAGTTGCTTAACAACAACGATCGCGGGCCGCGGCGCTTATTCTTTACGCCACCGCCGAGCTACAATTTTAATATCATTTAGAAAATAATACTGCAATATATTATTCGTAACATTAAAATATCCCATTTATCGAGTGTCCCAATCCTTATAAGGTTGAAGAAAAGAATCCAAAAACTTTTACAAAAGCTTCGCTTGACGTCATAAAACGAAGGGAAGGTTCTTCTTGAAAATTATTCATATTACAATTTATTTTTGTGTGTATGAATCGCCGGAAGCCTGGAAGTTTTCAATGTAGATCACGTACAGACCGTAAATTCACACCGCGCACTCTGTCAAATAATAATATACGTTTTTTTTTTATTATATTTGCCTTATATACGGATCCCTTTCTTGCAATACAAGGGTTCAATGCCAACACATCAATTTGTTTTATTTCTCTTTCTTTTTCATATATAGTTGTAATTTTGAATTTGTGAATATATTTTATTTAATTGGGTCATGTTCATGAACGGGTATTGTTAGAGCAGATGAGTCTGCTCTAGACTACACACTTAACATTTGTTCATTTTCGTTTAAAACGAATTTGAACACCCAACGCAATAAGAGGGCTACTTGACCTGTCTCTCTGTATTTCGCTCCGTAGCTCTTGAATTAATATTATTAATCGATTTCAGTGCGGTTTTTGTATATCGATTCATTACCAAGGACTTTGTATTGCACGATATAAGAGTAATTTGTCAATGATTGTTTTTTGTCATTTTCAATATTTTATTTTTGGTTCGACTTCTATGTTTAAATACAATAGGAAGAACAGCAATGCTTGTTGACTTTTTCGCCTCAATAAAAGGTCTCTCGCTGCAGATTTACAAACAAATTACATATTATTTTTGCTTAATATTGAATTGTTGAGTTTGCTTAGTGAAAAATGCTTTAAAAATCCACTTTGTCCCTGGTACTTTGAGATGGGACTCGAATCCATAAACAAAATAAAAATAAATCTTTAATTGTGATTACCTCAAAGTAGTCTAAACAAAGATATCACACTCTTCATAAGAACGGCAGTACATCATACGCGGATGACGTAGGATATAATTTACGCGGGCAAAGTTGCAGAAAAATAGCTAGTATGCTTATCGATTTTTTACAATTATAGGATCGATAATCAGCTTGTCCTTTTATTTTGCTTCCAGGGCAGTATGTACATCAATATTTATATATATAATATTTTATTACGGTCAACCCAGCAATCACGAATAAATTAATAAATTCTTTATTGTACACCATTATTATAGAATATGACAACTGATATTTTAGTTGTACAATCGGCGGTTTTATCGCTGTAATTTCTTCAAAGCAACCGCAGGTCATCATTTTGTTTAATAAATAATATAACTTCAGTTTTCCATCCATCAATGTTATCACATTAATACGTAGAAAGCAGATTTATTTCTGTGAAGTTTTATTCAGAAAAGAGTATTTATTTTTCAAGACGGGCTCAAGTGAAACATGAATATGAATAACTTGATACATCCATATCTTAGTACCGATGCATTTAAGATGCATGAAACTTCTTTTGAATTCTAGCAGTTAATCTATACATAGAATAAAACAAAATTAAGAGAAGGGTTTAAGACCACGCTGCCAAAGTTACTAGCGGAAAGCACGTCTTACATTCCTATTGTAACGTGTTTAGGTTCGGGATAAAAATCAACATCAATTATATTTACAAAAATAAATCAACAACAAAACACACACTAACTCCACTATTCACGTCACTGCGGTAATTTCGCAACACTATTAGATCGTCCAGATAGTTCCCGTCCCTAGTTTTCGCTTCCGATCGGTCACTTATTCAGTTTACTAATTACTGAAAGAATGCAAGGATGGGTAGTCTATATTTATAGGTGCCGATACCACATCTGGAATGTTCTAGGTTAGCCTCGGTCCTGCTAGGGTATTCGAGGCATCGACAAAATGTTATCTAAATGCTACTACTCCCTTTGTTCCCCAACGACCGTTCCTTTATCGCTGATCTGATATGACACACGTAGTCACGACAGTGTTACCGCGATTCATTGCCGCATAACGCCATCTAGAAATATGTAAACGAACCGCGGCGCCACACGCTGAACAATATTTATCACCGTCATTATTAACCTTTTAATGTCTTAATGTTGCCAGCGTCTTCATGCTCCACGCTTTCTCTCGGTTCCTATAATAGGATCGCTGATTTTCGTGTCTCTGTGGTCAGCCAGCGTGGAGGATCATCCGCGCTGGCCCAATGCGGATTGGAGGGTATTAACGATTGCAAATGCAGTCGGTACCAACGGATTTCTGTGCCTTGCAAAGAACAGAGTAGCTTGAGATAATAGTTTTAGGTAACCAGTCTCGTGACCGACCCTTACGGAAGTTGCATAATAATAACGATTAATAACGCACTACACCAGCAAGCTTATTCACTACGCCAGCAAGCTAAGAATTTGCAGCCGGGACCATACCCTCCAATCCGCATTGGGCCAGCGTGGAGGGTAACGGCCCATCCTCCATAAGCATATAAGGAAGGCCTGAGCCCCTGCAGTGGGGACGTAAAAGGGCTGGTGATGATGATGATGATGATTCAAATAGTTAGATGGTACATAATTGAATAACATACATACTTGATTGAATACCAATAGCAGCAGCTACGTTCTGGCAAATTTTATTTAAGTAGCTAAGCCAAGCTAGAAGCTAGCCTCTGTGAAATGTAGAACTAAGTAACTAAGTTTAAGAATTTATTACGTATTTGTGTGGTGCAATTTTTAAAGTTAGATACGCCAAGAAGCATAAAAGTAAAACAAAATTGTTGATCGTTACGCAGAATTTGCAGAGCAACGCTACAAACTGCATTTGTAATGAAGAGATAAGAAAGAAGGTAGATGTGGGAGCTACTGTTAGTGTAAAAGTAATCCTAGGAAAGCTCCATATGATCGGACTCGTGGAAATAATGCTCGATGAAAAAATGAGGAAACTTCAAACGAAAAATAAAGTGTGTGACGCCATTAATATATCAGCTGCTAGTGCAAAACATGTTTACAACTTACACTAAGGTAATGATATAAACTAATATTTTCAATTATAAAGTAATTGTGAACTTCATAAAATCTAAAAAAACATGTTTACTTATATTCCCATTAACTGCCTAATCCCTATGGCGAACATTTTTGACACTGAAGTCAAAATAAAAATAACAACTTTAGTTCTTTTCTGGTATAATTTGCAGAAAAAATACTCTTAATACGAACAACTGAACAAACATTGTAAAATATATTTGGGAAAAATTCAATAACCCTATTCCAAAGTGTAAAAATCTAGAATTGTAAAAGCTTAAAAAGGTCAAGTCGAATTGATCGCGTGCTATCAAACAGTGATGTCAGAAGCCATAAAAACAGGCGAACGAGCTTACCCCGCAAGGGATCTAGCGTGAAGCTATAGATAAATAAAATAAAAACCGGCCAAGTGTGAGTCGCGCTCGCGGACAATAGGTTCCGTAGTAATAACCATAAAAACAAAAAACATGTTGTTGTATGGAAGTTTCTTAAATATTTATTTTATAATGTTAAGTATTTGTTGTTTGTTATGTAGTCAACAGGAATATATCACCTGTGAAAATTTCAATTATCTAACTATCTTGGTTCATGAGAGGGATAGACAAAGAGATGGACGAACACAGGAGTCTTTGGGTACGGAACCCTAAAATTCAATGTATTCTGCTCGGTGGTATATCAGTGTTGTCGGAGATTCACGAGGCCGATGGTAGGTGGGATTTTTTATTACAAATCTTAAGAGCTTTAGACTTATATTTATCTGGAAAACAATACTTTCGAATTTATGTTCTTGTTTCCAACTTTAATTCACATTCACATTACATTTATCTGATGAAATAACTATTTAAAAAGATATATAATAAAAAACACTTGGTCAATGATTGCTTGTTTATTAATAAATTTATACAATCTACGGAAACATTCACCTGTTATTTATTTTGTTCTGTGATACTTAACCTACTGTTGTTGTATTTACTGATATTATAACTAATCCAAGTGATTTGAAGAATGGGTACCAGCACATCTATACTAATATTATAAAGAGGAAAGATTTGATTGTATTTTTTGTATCGAATAGGCTACATACATATGTCGGCGGGTAGTCCGAATGGGCTATTACGAAGCCCAAATAGATCGTCCATATCGGAGGACTATCTTTAAAAATAACACTGCAGGCGTGTATACCAACGTGGATTTGTTCCATTTTATCACTTTTCATACGAAAATATAACGAGATGAGCGTGATGTCGTCGAATGTCTTTACTCATCGGCGATCGGAAACAGAATGTGTGCGAAAAATGGCGGCAATTTGCTTTTTGTTAACGATCTGTCAAAGTCAGTGTCACCCCTCCATGGTGTCACCATTCTAATAAAATTAAAAATATCAATGATCACGCTCTGTCTACAATCGAGTAATTACGTAATCGAGTAACTAGCAATTAAAATAAAAGAAACTAAATCAAACGATCTTGGTAAAGATGATGCGACATATACATAGCTATAAATTATGTGCGAAATCACAGAATAACTGCCTATCATCTATACACCCATCAATATAATCATCTATATAAACTATGCAAGGCAAGTTTATTGTATATATTTATATCAGAAACCAGAGGATAATTTCTAGGTAAATGCATTGCTATGTTCAATAAAGTTACACAAAATGTAATTACCGTACCACTAAATAAATTTAAAATTCATTTAAATAACATACTTATGAGTAATATTATAAAGATGATTTTCATTTCTTTTTGGTACCTACATTACATACTTTAATGTAAAAAAGCTTTATTAAAAAATGTTTTCGATTTTCATATAAAATGCGAAGAAGCTTATTCCCCGACCTATTAATTATGTCTATCTAAATATATGCAAATCAATTGTTGCTCGTTTGTCTCGTTTAAGCTCGAGATCGGCTGGGCCGATTTGGCTGATTTTGGTATTGAAACATTTGGTGTAGCCCAGGGAAGGCATAAACGGCAAGAGGTGATAGAAAGTACACCGAGTCATATATAAAGGTGGCAAAATTGCGTAACTTGCTTTGCTTGTTAGGCTTGTTTATCAATTATGAGGTAATAAATTAGGGGAGGTAATTAATATTTTATCTATTAACTATGTATTCTTCTACGTCTACGACGTGGTTAACACTTCGAACTCAATATAGTTAAATATCTGAGCCACGTATAATCGATAAAACAATTTTTACAATTACTTTTAAATAAAAGGGTTTTTTGGTGTGTGCTTGAACACCAAAAAACCCTTTGGTTGAAGAAAAGTGTATCACAAATATTTACCACAAGTGTATTATGAAAGACAACCAATAAAAAACTGCAAAATCGTTTCAAAGAATTTACGAACTTTCTCGACTGCCTTCATTGGCCTGTTTTTTCCAATGTCCATAGACAATAGTGTTGCTACTGCATGAAATTTTATACGCTTTTGAGCAAATTTCTGAGAATATTGATAAAGAGCCTGAAAAACAACTATAACTGGAATTGAACTGGGAGTGAATACAGTATCAAACATTTCGTCTTTTAACAATTATTTTGCGCCTAGCTATGGAAAATGTACTGCCTGTCGCAATACCACACAGAACAAAGAATTCCTAGTGTGTGAAACCTGTGAGCTGAAATACGACATCCAGTGCATTGGCCTTCTACGGACCAAACCTGGATCGCAGGCGTGATTGGAATTGTCCTGCATGTGCCAATCGATTTTGCAAGTGTATCGCTTTTGTCAGCCTTAGACAGACTAGTAGTTTTTTCATTGTCTGACTAAGGCAGACAATAGCGATACACCTGCAAAATCGACATATAACTTGGGAAGTACGGTATTAGTGGGTAATGTAACTGTTAGAAAAAGGGAAACCTTAAATCCCACAGAACCACGTGCCAAGTGGCCTATGCGACAAGAGTGGATAAATATACTTCAAACTACAATTGAGCGTATTATCTCTGCACACCTAAGAAATATAACCAGCCGATTTGACTTTTTTTAACAATTAATTTGAGAGTATGAAAGTCGATCTTGAAGTAAAGTTGACTCTCATAAAAAGTTTGCAAAATATGATTACTCACCTGCCATGATGATCAAAAGTAAAGAAATTGTTATACTAGAAGGACAACATCAGTGTTTGCTGCGACGAGTGGCTTAAAAATGGCATCATTAAACATATTACCTTAATGTCCGAGGTATTAGAACAAAAACAAATGAAGTACACTCCAATATTTTGCTGTCACCCTTGCCTTTGATATATAAAAAAGAAAATTTACCGTTACTTTCTTAAAACTAATGAAAAGAAGGACAACATAAAGTTTTTTTTATCAAACAGTCTCGCTTTGGTTACTTATCTTCCCCTTTTAATTTATTGTGCCGATTGAAAGATAAATGTCTACTACAAGTTTTTAATGCTATTTCTTAACTAGTAGTTTTCTCATTGTATTTTGTTGTAATGGTGTTAAGGTATATTAAAAATTAATAAAATAATGAATGGATAAAGAAATTCACGGTGCCTGGACTCCTAAATCTTAAATAGAATACAAAGGAAAATAATTAAGTCAAAATAAACAACATCTAAAAGGGTCAAACATTGAATTCAATTTTTTTTACTGTTACTTTGATTATTTTTAGTATTCGATGCTACTCCTGTTTTTGTGCCCTATTTTTATGATACACCGGTCCAATAATTCGTATATCTAACTGACTGTAAGTTAATCTAAAGTAAGTAGCTATGCTATTGTGTAATAAAACCAGCCTCGGACTCGACGTAGTCCACAGCGCTGTGATGTCATAGAAGTTTAAGATTAAAGATACAGTAGAGTGAAACATTTTTTGAGCTAGGCGTGGAGCACTCTCTGATAGATTCCAAGCCTTTCCCCCAAAAGAGGGTGCACGGAAGGCGTTTAGTCGGTATGCCATCCGCGTTTTGATCAGCGTTTGGGTAGGTTCGTGCGAACGGAAGGTCTCACACACCCTCTGCCGCCTGTCAAGCGGCAGGGACAGTGCATGAAGCAAAAAGTCAAGCCGTCGAAAAAGTTTGAGTCTAATTTTATTACAGGATTTAATTTAAAAGTTCGTACATTCAAAGCCGGATGGATTACAAAACGGCATCGTTTATTATTTAATACTTGTCTGGAAGATTTTACATGTAAAATGAGTATTAATTACTTCCTCCCCCTCTCCAAATTCAATCCTGGACTCTGGTCAGATTTGCTTACTTGCTTACCTACTTTGAAAAATTATAATAACTCAATTTTTTATACATTATATTGACCCGCCAGAGAATGTAATCCAGGTTCTCAGAAAAGGTTGGAAATTAAGGTCGATACGATACCTACGATATCGAAAAATAGCCAACGTTAAGACGAGCTCCAATTCATTCTCATAATGACAGGAACGCGTGGCGAAGTCCGTTCCTGGCCCCTTCGTACAAAAACTCACTAATATATTTCTAGTTTAGGATTCCGCACCTCCAAAGAAAAATCGGTCCGTTTGAGTCTGACTCTCTTTTTTTATATATTACATATTACATTATATAGACAAAAGTGGCAGACAGATGGATGGAGAGCAGAGTTTTAGTAATAGAGACCTGTTTTACACTTTGGGGTACGGAACTTTATAAATGTAACCCCTATAGGATTACTCCGTTGTCTGTCTGTTTTTCTGTTTGTCACTGACACTGACACTGACATATTCAAAAACTACTGAATTATTTGATCGAAATTTAGTGCATATACAAGCAGAGTCAAACCGAACAAATAAAAACACCATTGCTAATGGATACCTGATGCTGGCTAAATCATAGAAGAGCCAATAACGAAGAAATTGAATTGAATTAGTGCATATTATGTGCGACTCAAAGGCAGACGTGCAAGTAAATAAACTAGTCTTAAAGATGAGGTGTCTTTTGGAGGTGTAGCAGAAAATTAAAAATAATCGCCAGTTATTTAAATAAAAAAGCTTATTATATTTGATCAATTTTCATTCACAATGCTACACTGAAACTATTCCCAATCAAAAATGCTTAAAAAACAACTTTGTCCCTGGCACTCTGTAATGGAACTCAAACACATGACCTTTCACAATCCGTGCGACTGCTCTTATCACTGAGCTACCCAAGTCGTAATAAAACTGTCAAATTTTTCAATCACTTGTTACTTTTTCGCTCGTACAGAGCGTATTTTGATCAATGTTCAGGCAATCCACCAAAATTAATGTATGTAATATTTTCTATTATCTAACTGACAGACTAAATTGAATTTCTTTTTTTAACCTAGTTTAACATTGTCTCGTTTAGTCGACTATTTCTCGTAAACTTGTAAAACCAACTTAAGTGTGAAAACCTTTTAAATTCGTTATATATACAAAATTAGCTCTTTAAAGCTTAAAAAGTCACAAACAGTTTACTAAATCGAAAAAGTCCTTACCACACCCACAATGTTTTTGAAATACATATCTAACGATGCCCCACACTATTGAGAAGACGAAAAAAATATCATCCAAAAAAATATCTTGACAAATTACGACTTTCTATCACATCATCGAAAGAATTTTTCAGTGATTTTTTTATATTTGGTCCAGTAGTTTCGGAGCCTATTTGATGCAAACAAACAAACAAAACTTGCCACTTGTTTTAAAATTTTAATATTCGTACGGAACTGTCTACTCGATCGAGACTCGCTCTTGGCCGCTTTTTTTCACCTTGCAAATCCGCAATGAGAATACAAATTCATTTGGAATTCAGGTTTCACACTCTTTGTGTTTTGTTACAGTACCGTGAAACTCCATTGTAGACCGAAACTGACCCAAAAATATTGCAGCTTTTTTGTGACCTTATTTAGATATGGACGTGCCATATATATATAAGTGTGAAAACCTTTTAAATTCGTTATATATACAAAATTAGCTCTTTAAAGCTTAAAAAGTCACAAACAGTTTACTAAATCGAAAAAGTCCTTACCACACCCACAATGTTTTTGAAATACATATCTAACGATGCCCCACACTATTGAGAAGACGAAAAAAATATCATCCAAAAAAATATCTTGACAAATTACGACTTTCTATCACATCATCGAAAGAATTTTTCAGTGATTTTTTTATATTTGGTCCAGTAGTTTCGGAGCCTATTTGATGCAAACAAACAAACAAAACTTGCCACTTGTTTTAAAATTTTAATATTCGTACGGAACTGTCTACTCGATCGAGACTCGCTCTTGGCCGCTTTTTTTCACCTTGCAAATCCGCAATGAGAATACAAATTCATTTGGAATTCAGGTTTCACACTCTTTGTGTTTTGTTACAGTACCGTGAAACTCCATTGTAGACCGAAACTGACCCAAAAATATTGCAGCTTTTTTGTGACCTTATTTAGATATGGACGTGCCATATGGAATTCGTGAAAATACTGGGGGTACCTATAAGTCGTATGAATTTACATGATATCTAAAGCCGATTTTGTAAAATCTGAACCCGCATTAGAATTCACTCAGATGACCGAACTCACTCGGAAAGTGAATCCGCTTAACCTTGAATTGGTATTCTCACTATACGTTTAGTAGCATGAGAGAGTTTTGAAATGACTTAGAGATGGAATATCTGAGATACGAATCAATTTATCGTGTTTTGTATTTTTATACAAAAGAAAAACGAAATAAAAATAATATTATATTCTACACTAATACACGTTAATAAAATAGTTTAATCTTTATTATTTATTAGTTAATCTTGTCAAAATAAAATTAAATAAAACAAATGTTGAGGTGGTTTGTAGCCAAATAGTCATGACGCCAATACCTAGTTTGAGATGAAATTAAGAAAATAGTGGTTGGGTTTACGTCAAAATCGTACTTAGTTCAATTCACTCGACAGTGAGCAGTGTTTTCGAGTGTCTATAGAATACGCAATTTGAATCTCACTGTAGATTCAGCTTTTCGATGGTCAAAATGTTTACGGAAAAAATACTATATAAAATAATATAAATAATAGAAAATACGGAAAATTTTGATTCGTTCTTATAATTTTGTTAAAACCATATCCAAGAAGATTCATTCAGTAACAAGTTCAACCTGGGTTGGAATATTTATATTTAATTAACGAATATTGTAATTTTTGTTTCTTTTATAATTTTAACTTTTTAGTTTGTTAGATTTTAGTCACTAAGCTATTGATAACTTATTTTGTATAAATAAATAAATAAATGTATCTTAATAAGATCGTCAGTCCACCTGATGTGGGACCTACCCACTGAGCGTCATCCGGTACGTGGCCATCATTCTAGAACCCTTCCGCTCCAACGGCCGTTCTTATAGCTACGTGTCTCGCCCACTTCTCCTTCAGCTGAGCAATTATTGAAGCAATGTCAGTAGCGTTAGCTCTCTTACGGATTTCTTAGAGAAACACCAAGCATTGTTCTCCATTGCCCGCTGGGTGACCTTGAGCCTTCATATGAGACCCATAGTAAACGACCATTTCTCGCTTCCGTAAGTCATCACTGACAACACACACTGGTCAAAGACTAGTCTTGAGACATATAAAATATATAAAATTGTTTTAATATATTCAAGAAACTATAAATGTCGGGTGGTTAATATAAGTTCCTAACTATACCAAACTCCTGCATCTTGGGTTTACTTTTGTTCCGGGTACGTATTAGCTTTCCACCGTGACTTAAATAATTTTTAAAAATCACTTATTGGGCAACCTTTCTGTCATTTTCAGCTCGATCCATCTAGTAGTGTAGGTGCATCGTACCATCTACACCATTTAACTGTTTGTTTATTCTTGTTCCTAGGTTCTTTATATTTACACAGTTCTGCTGGTTAGTTTATCTGGAGTTTTCAATGAAAGTCTTGTCTACATTTTTTAAAGGAAAATCTTTACTATTACCAATGCTATTATACAAGTGACAAACGTACGCCGCACGTTAGGGATGCTATCAGAGTGAAAAAAGTCACAACAAAAACGATTATGAAATATTTTGTTGTTATTTTCTTAAACATTCAATTATTACGAATGTTTTGATAAAATTCAAAGGAAGCGAACCAAAAAGTTGTTTATTTATACCTTGCAAATGAATGACACACGACATTTGAATTCTTATGATTTGACTTATATAAATAATTCTAACTGCCCGTTGCACAAATGTTTATTAATATTGACGTTAATTTAAAGCAATATCATTAGAGCTTAAAGTCGTCATTAAACGTAATTAACGTTTGTGCAACCAGGTCTCAAAATCCTTTCTTTTACATTCTTCGGCGCGTTCCACTCTGTTAGATTGTTTACTTTTAACGACTTCCAAAAGATTAAATGTCATAGACTTCTATAATTGTGTTTAAAGTATATTATTATAAATATAATTAAAAAGCTAACAATATTATATTTCTGTGCGATCATCAATATTATTAATTTTAGCGATAAAATTCGAATCTTCTTACAGAACTAGGAAGTTAACTTTATTTCGTAACTCAACAGCTCATTTACAATATTTTTTGTTAATATGTTCACGTAGATGGAACCAGAAATATTAAAATAATGTAAAAATGTTTAATATAAATTGAATTTTACATATAAACTTTGTGTTTTATGACTACCTATTGTAAAAATAAAGGATACAAAGGTAACCTAATTATACATATTTTGTATTCAATTACAAAATCTGGCAGCCCTACCATGCGTTGGCGCGAAAAGGTTGCGTTCCATTTTACATCAATAATGTAACAGAATATGAAATACACGGCTTTATTACAAAAGCGTCAAAGCGGTGTTGATGGTTCGCTGATAGTACAGAATTGTGTTGACAATACTAAGAATAAGATGTATGTGAACTGATAGGTGTTTAATATTGTGACAAAGAAGAGAAACCTGTGTTATAGGTTCGAAATACCATTACGGGTTCACCGAACTTGGGACTGCAATATTAACCTAATATCTATAAAGCCATAAAGCTTACTGATTTTGGTGTAAATAGGCTAGAGGGCTCTTTGAAATCCTGGCTTTAGTGTATTTACATTTAGCCCTCCATAAAATACTATTGCAAATTTGCTGTTTCAATCTAATTTCTTTCAGGGTTCCGTACCCAAAGAACCGCCGTCCATCTTTCCATCTGTTTGTTTGTCCGTCCGTCCATCCGTTTTACTGTCTGTCTGTCAAGTTCACAGATGATGTATTTCTGTTGCCGCTATATCAACAAACATTAAGAACCAGAATAAAATAAATATTTAAAAGGGCTTCCTTACAACAAACGTGATTATTTTTGCCTTTTTTATAGATAATCCTTCGTGCATGAGTCCGACTCACACTTATCCCATTTTCTTGGCTATCATGGAATTTGGCGTTGCTTTGGGTATTTCAGAGCGCTGTTTTATAGTTCTATTTAAGGAAGCGTGGCTCCAAGCCTAGCAATTTATGTTCAACCAAAGAAATTATATACTAAAACTTTAACACGGATTCGAAGAATTACGGTTCGAGAAGTTTGATTTACTGTAATATACGTATTTAATAAATGAAAAATGATCAAGCATCAACTTATTTTTTTTTAAATTGGACAAAACGAGTATGGAATTTGGCACCGTTAACTAGTTAACTTTTACAAGAGGAATAAATGCACATATTTCTTATTTCTTTGATAATACTTAACTTATTCATAAAGTATATAATAGAATCGAGCGTTATCAACGAACTCCGCATTCGAGTGGTTCGCTCGCCGGTTTCAAAGTGTCACCATCTCGGTGGTCCCGGGTTCCATTCTCGGTCGGGTCAATGTAGAAAATAGGTCAATACCAATGCAGTGTCGGGTCTGGGTGTTGTGGTACCTTCGTTGTCTCAGATACCCAGATTCTGAACGATGTATTCGATATTGTCTAATATTTATTTATCTTGCGAGAGTCTATAGCTATAACTGTGAAACTATGAAATCTAGCAACTTCTTAGTCAGTATCTGCTAGACCTACTGTGCACTGTCTGCACATAACGAAAACCACTCCTCGACATGTATTATGTCCCTCCACGAAACATCCTCAGGAGTTATTATACATTAATGTTCATGTCTTCTAGTTAAACTAGTCTAGTAATCTTAGCTGCCTTAGTAGATAAGCGCCGCGGCCCGCAGCCTTTGTTAACCATCTTTTGCAGATCGTCATTGGATTGAGTTTTATTTTAAACGTAAGCCTGATAGGTGACAGTTAGTTATTTTAGATGTGTCCCAAATATTGAAGGATAGCTGATGACACATCTAAACCTTTTATTTGAAGCACCTATTTCTGGGAACTTAGAACCGCTAGCAAAATTACAACACGTATGTTGAACGTTCTCCGCCCGTTGTGGGTAGCTTAGCAATCATCCTTTCCTAGAAATCTTGCTTCGAATAAATTTAGTTACAGAATTCAGTCTTGCCTATTTATTCGCCAAAATGTATATTACCGGGTTAATTACGTTATCCAATATCCTTAGAATATCATTAACGAATAAACGTATTTATTATTATATTTGATCAATTTCGCATTGACGATGATATACTGAGAAATATTCTTAGTGAAAAATCCTTAAAAATCCACTTGGACTATGAGGTGGGTACTTATTTTATTAATTATTAATTTTACAAAAAAAAATACATTTGAAAAAATTTGTAATTAGTAAAAGCACTTACTATTGTCGATATATATTGATGTCTATTGTCTTCGTTACTAAATCAAATTCACGTTTTCTTCTCCTTTTAATAAAAAAAAAATAGTTATTTATCTTTCTGCGTTTAATATTGTTCGACCAATTGGGACCAATTTTGAACAGCAATTAATATTGAAGATTATTTATTACAACGATAATAACCAAATGTTTTTCGGTAACATCGATAATTCTGATATCTCTGTCTGTACAAGTTCGTTTGATATTCAACTTTGTTATCTTCAACTTCTTCTATAAGTGAATAGGATTAAAAGGATGAACAAAAAAGAATCAGAAACAAATTGCTGGGTATCGATCATTGAAAATGCATCGTCAACGGCTAATCAGCGTTCCCAACAACGGACGTGCTCTATAATTAATGAATATAGTTTACCCATCGGATAGGTTAACTATATTCATTCACATTCAGGGGTCGGCAGACCGCGGCTCGCGAGCCATATGCTGCTCTTCCTTAGGATTAATATGGCTCTTCTTACACTCACTCACTACCAACTGTACTGTTTTAGCACAAATAAAAAATACCTAAACTTTCCTGCAACATATGAAACGACAAAAAACTAGCATTTGCTATTATATCTATCTTCGGCTCTACATATTCATGTGAGCAAACATTTTCATCTATGAATCAGATTAAAAGTAAATTAAGAAGCAAATTAACCGACGAAAATTTACAGTCGTACCTTAAATTAAAAACGAGTAATTACTTGCCAGGCATAGGAAAGCCTTCGAAAGCAATGCAAGGTCACTGTTCCAACTAAAACTGAAATATAATATAATTAATGAGAGTGTTATTTTTGTATTTTAGTGTTTTTTTTTTTTTAATTTCCCACATGTTTTAAAACTGTGAGCTGATAGCAGCTTTGTAGTGTGAAGCAAATGAGACTCTAATTATTAGACTTATAAAATTCATGTAGCGGGTCTTTGAAGGTATGGGGAATCTACAAACTTGATATTTGGCTCATCTGATTGGTAAGTCTGCCGAACCCTGAGCTATCTGATGTCGGACTCTTGCGATCATAGACTGAATGCGCTAACCACTGCATCATTAGTTATTTGTTATATACTCGTACTAAGTAAGTATTGCATATGTATTAACAAAACATAAGTGATATATTAAGCTAGTTTCTTGTCTTAGTCTACCTGTGGTTCTAGGTAGAACTTTCAACAATAATTGTGAATTGTTTCATTATTTACTAAAACAGATTGATTTCATTACTATTTAGAAGTGAAGCGACTCATTCGGGACGTTTTTTGGGTGACATAAAAATATATACATAAGATAGTGATATTGATGATGAATTCCCCAAATTGCTATCACAATCGCTATAACTTTGAGGGGGGTTTGTGATTGATTTTAAAATTAGACATTTGGCCTAAACAGTTGATATAAATCACTCTGCTAAAACCTCAGCACGCTCACGATCAAAAATGAACGCTAAAGTGACAAAAATTCACACTGTCCTCGGCACCCACAGTAACTTTTAATTTTGTAATGGGTCACATTCATGATCTGGGTATTGAAAAACTTACGTTCACATTGTCAATATATTGTTATAATTGTGTGTTAGTGGAGTCTTAAAACAACGGCAATAATATCTACATTCCAATAATAAATAACGTTTATTGAATTTACCCAACACTAAATGTTGATTTATGTTTGTCTTACGTCAATGTTATTGCGTGATAAATAATTGATTGTTTCGCTACAGAGTTATTAGTCTAGTGGGCTTAGGGTTCACTTTTGATTGATATTGAGTATATATCCTATTGCTTGACTCTATAAAGGCATAATATGTATCCAAGACACGAGCTAAGTCCAATAAAACTACAATATGGTTCACAGCTGATTTGAAACGGCTATTAAAAAAAATATATAAATATCGCGCTAGCTTTATGAAGTATAAAAACCCACTACATAATTTGACATTTAAAACATTAATGGAAAGGATGCAGCATTTTAGCCACACAATTCTATATAAATTACATTTCCTTGATGGAAGACTCTATTAAATGTAACCCAAAATTGTTTTGGTCCTTCGTTAAACAAAAGAAAATAATAATAACTCCAGCACATTTACAAGTAAAATTACATATGAAAATTTTACAGCCACTACAGGCCTTCTTTTTTCTCTTCTACATACAGCTCAGCTACTGGCACAATCACATATGCTGATACGAATAATGGGTTTGGGGTTGGTTTTAATGCTAGTGTTACTGATATCGATTTTGGCATTGTTGGTGGTGATGCTGGCGATACTAATAAAGGTGTCGGGAGTAGTGTTGCTGAGTGTGTAGCTCGTATCGATACCGGTCTTTTAGGCATTAGTGCTGGTGATTCAGGTGGTGATGTTAGTCTTGTTGGTACAGATACTGGTGTTGCAATAATTAATTCTGGTGTTTCTAATGTTAATGAGGGTTGGAAATATTGGTGTCGATGTCGGAATTACTGATGTTGTTGGTCTTACTGGTGTTAATGACGGAGTTGCTGGTGGTGATATTAGTAGTAACGCGGCTGTTACTGGTGCAAATATTGGTGTTGATACTCGCGATATGGGCGTGGCCTTTGAGAACACAGAACTCCCATTAGAACTACTTGAATCCTCTCGTCGTCGCATATCATTCTCCGTTAATCAGGTTCTAAAACATTTAAAGTCAATCGTAACAAAGGAGCTGGTTCTGATGGTATACCCGATATATTTGTATGGAGATGCACTTAGCAGTTATCACTTAAAAATTACAGACCTATCTCGATACATCCAGTTTTCGTCAAAATACTTGAATCCATGATATATCCTATATATAACATGGCATGTAAAACAGGTAATTTCTCCGTACCAGTATGGTTTTGTTGGTTCACGTTCCACTAGCACTAATCTGGTGAATTTTCTTAGAGAAGTGACTCAATCTGTTGACGCTCATGTACCTGTAGATGTGATTTATACAGACCTTTCAAAGGCATTTGATGGGGTTAGTCACAACATTTTAGTAGCCAAATTGGCTAGTTATGGTTTTACAGGAAATTTCAAAAATGGTGTTCCTCTTATTTGTCCGAACTTCAACTGTTAATGGTTACATATCAGACTTATATGCAAATCAAACTGGGGTGTCTCAAGGTTTTACATTTGCATGCTATTGTTAATGGCTGAATAGACGATAATTGCACATTACCTTTTACATTTCTTTTGTATACCCTATTCAAATGCAAATAAATTATTAGTTAAATCCGAAGATATGAAGTTATTTCAAATTTAGAACAATGTGTTAGAAATAAAATGCTATTAAATGTTGACAAGTGTCATTTTATCACTTTCACCAGAAATCGACACGTACAGCCTAAAAATTATAGTATAGCTCACCAGCCTTCATATGAAGTTGAAGAGGTCTCATTATATGGCCAGTCCACTGCCACTTTAATTTAGCCACTCGATTCCCTATATCCAGAACACTAGTCCGTTTACATATCTCTGTATTTCTGATACGATCACGAAGAGATATCCGTAGCATAGATCTTTCCATGGCTCTTTGAATTACTTTGAGTCTCCTCATTAGGCCCTCTGTTAGTGTTCACGTCTCACAACCATATGTTAATTTCAGGAGGATACATTGGTCGAAGGAGCGCTTTTTAAGATTCATCGGCATGTTGGAACTAAAAATTTTATGCATTTCTCCAAAGCTCGCCCATCCCAAACTTATTCTGCGCTTTATGTCATCGCTTAAGTCGTTTTCCATGTTAATTGTTTGTCTTAAGTATACATATTTAGCCATTTTTTTTTAATATCACTTCTTAAAAATATTAACATCATGTAACCGTCACTTTAGTAATATTTACTTATTTGAGCAACCAACAAGGTAAAACATTGTACATGTAAATAATTTAATAATTAATAACAAAGGCAATGTGCTGCCTTAATTAAAGGTTACAAAGACATGCATATGAAAATGTAAGGAATCCCATGGCCCCAACAATAAACAAACTTTACTGTAATTACAGCATAACATACTTTTAAATTAAAAGAAAAGAAACTTAATAGGTAAAATCTAATAGACTAATAGACTTATGGTTAGTAAAATGTTGCTATTGACATTAAATTACACATTTAATTGAATTAAATTACAATGCAAATTTTAAACTTGAAGCTAAACGGTTACGAAACAAATAAAAATAACAGAACAAAGTGCGCCCATAGATGATAACAATTTTTACAATATGTGTTGTTGAGCTGTTTCTTAAAGTTTCACAATTTAAATCTAAAAATGTTCGGGTCTCTCTAAGATTCCATTCGTCAGCTTATATACTTGATCTATTTGTTTCCGACTGCTTTTCAAAGAGGCAGTTTTTAAATATTATTATGTATCCGCGTAAGATGTTAACTTTCTAGCTGTTCTTGATTGGTAAGCCAGATGGTACAGAAGCTTCTTTTATATTCAGTAATAATGGTGTTAAAGCAGTGTTTGTCAAAATAGGTGTCCAGATAGCCCATCTTAAAAACAAATACCTTTTTAAGTAGCACATACAGCCCCTGCAAAGAGGATGCATGACAGCAGAAGAAATACCCGGTCACGTCCTGCTGGAATGCAATGGAGTGATTAACTACCGGACAAAGCACCACGGCTCACCATTTAACCTCCAGGAGTCTATATCTATATATCTAACAGACGTGAAGGCGCTGGGAGCGTTTCTGGCGGAGCTGGGTAGTAACCTCAGGCCACACACTTTTTGATGATATTGGTTACCTTTTATCGCGAAAAAAAGGTTTTCATTGTCAAAGTTAAACTTGAAACTTAGCGTTTAGGCATTTGAGACCATAGGGCTTCAAATCTTCAATGTAAAAAGTCTTCATTACCTTTTGAAGTTGGTTTTATTTGATTGAATCGATATGGTAAAACAACGCTGCGCACAAGTTTAAGGATGTTTTTATAAGAAAATAATAAGCAGAACAGACAACGAAACAATTTACGATATATCAAATTATGATTCGCCCAGAACTTGCTTTTAATTGTTGTTACAATTCTGTTGTTATTAAGTTGCACTTATTATACCTATAAGTATACGTAAGGTGAACAGTCAATTCAATTACATTTTATTTTGTCGTTATAGTTGTAAAGAAACACAATTATAATAATTTTTCAGGCGTAATAAATTATTAATTTAGATATTTTTCGCAAAGCGACGGCGTCAATGAGGTAATGAATTGAAAAAGGAAATAAATGTTTCAAAAACTTAAATAATATATTTTTTAATAAGCACCTGAGAGATGCGTTGGTAATTCTTTTGGTGAATTCGGTACGATTAATATGCTGTACATTTGTTTAAGCTCCTTAGTTCAAATAATATTTTTATATATAAACAAAATGTCGTTATGCAAAATAAGAATCACTATAACATTTGATTTTTATAAAAAAATATATATATCAAATAAGGTGAAGTAAATTGTTGTTGCTAATACAGAACTTCTTAGATCAGCTGGTGTTTTTTTTTCAAATCACTAGCCACTTCAGTACAAACTAGGCCAAAATTATACAACATTTAAATAAAATACATTAAAAAAACAAGAGGAGACCATTGTATGATTCTAGATTAGGTTTTATTGAATACAAACTGTTTATCCACGACTTCCCCTGCGTAAATTGGACCTAAATTTACCTCTGCATAATATTATAGAATAGATAATTATTCCACGATTCAAATATTTCGAAAAGAATTAGGATCTATAATGACATCGAAAATACAGTAATGCGAAATCAAGTTTTTCTTTTCAGTCTTGCATTGCACTTTCTACAGAATGGTCATATCTGCTCTGGCGTAGGCGTGGTCATTTATTTTTCGGCCATCTTGACCGCAACCGTTTCCACCGGTTCTCTAGTAATATCTCTTCATTTCTGCCAGATCACTGCGCCGCAAGTGTTTAGTTACGCTCGTTTGCGTCACTGATTTATAAGTCGATTGCGTGAGACTCCAATGATAGGGTTTTCAAATTTAAAATACGGGAATGAGCACGAATTTATAGTTCTAATGGTTAATGGTTATAATAAAAAACTGAAACCAAAGGACACAAAAACTATTTAAATTTGTGTATAAACAATATATATTTTGCAGTTCGTTTATTGGTTAAGCAGTTCGTTTATTTGTAGGCAATTGTTTCACTATTGTATGTACGTAATCTATTTTCTATATCTTATAAAAACAACTTTCTTACTTTAGCAGGTTTGCGAATACACAATGTTACTTGTTTGGTATAAATTATTAATAAGAACTCTCACATTTTAATTGATTTCACTTTATATTTTCCGTTTCTTTTTTTTTTTGCCCAAAGAAATTTAGTTACCTTTTAGGGGTTCGAGCTCCTGTTTGCCCCACTTTGATGGGTCAAGCTACGGCTGAAACCTTAACCTTTTTTAGCCTTTTGTGGAAAAACGTTTTATTTTTAATAATAATAATAATAATAAATACTCTTTATTGCACAAACCATATTAAAATTACATTAACAAACATAAATGAATACATGAAAATGTACAAAAGGCGGCCTTATCGCTAGGCAGCGATTTCTTCCAGGCATTTCATTGCATTGGATGGAGAAAAAAAAACAAACATTAGATGGCAGATTGTGCATAAAAAAAAAATTAAAAAAAGTACATGGAGACAAACAAAATGCTCAAAACACAAGTGACAACCAGAAAGCGAGAAGTGTAAATAGAAAATAGAAGAGCAGGCTAAACGTTAGAGAGGAAATGGGATTTTAATTGATATTTGAAGGAGTTTAACGAATTCGCCCGTCTGATAGATTTAGGTAGAGAGTTCCACAGTTTTATAGCGTGTACTGTAAAGGATTGACTATTGAATTTAGTGAGATTGGGAGGAATGAACAATCGTAAGTTATTAGAAGAGCGAAGCGAGAGATCATGCGTAGATGAGAGAAATTTAAAGCGTGATTTGAGATAAGGGGGCAACATGGGATTGAATGGGAGGAGCCACTGAAGTTGCCTACGGAATTCAGAAACATGGTCATATTTGCGCAAACCAAATATAAACCGTATGGAAAAGTTTTGAAGACGTTCAAGCTTATTGAGAAGATCAAGTGTAAGATCAGGGTAGCATGCATCTGCATAATCAAGAAGGGGCAAGAGAAGTGAATGCGCAAGTGTAATTTTGGTGGAAATGGGTATAAAATTGCGCAGCCGCCTAAGTGATCCGGAGGCAGCAAACATCTTCCGGCTAATCTCTGCTATTTGTGGACGCCAGGACAATGTGTTGTCAAAGATGATACCCAGATTTTTTACCGTATCAGCGAAAGGCACATGTACCCCATCAAATATGATAGGTGGTAATCTATCAAATTTAATCCTGGAAATGTAAAAGGAACTGTTAATCATTATACTCTGCGTTTTATTAGGATTAACTTTGACACCAAAAGAATTACTCCACTGGACGATTCGCACCAGGTCTGAATTGATAGCGCTAATAGCATCATCAAGTCGCTCAAAACACTCCTGATTATTTTTAATTCAAAAAATAAGATGAAATAGGCCAATTTTCTTTTAATTATTATCTCTATATATGAGTCTTTATTCTATTACCGGTTAGATCGACGCAGATGAGTTATTTTACAACACTGTATTGACACTAGGTGGTCGTGGTACCTTCACTGATTTCTATAACAACTTCATTTGAATATGAATACATTGATAGGAGAGTATGGTAATACATAATTTATTCATATTGAAAATCTACCTTAACCAACACGATATAGAGCTTACATTACATTACACAAACCATACCAATTCGACATAAAGCAATCAAAAGTGAGCTTTATATCCTGTCCCTTACAGTGGAACTTTGAGGTTTAGTTTGATTAGATCATCGAATGTACAATTCTTTCTATAAGAAATACGTAGTGATCCCTTCTCGATAGTTTACTGTGATTAGAGCCTGCATTGAGGCGTTCTAACGTACGTAACTGCGAAGGTCTACGTAAGGAAGATAAAAAAGGGCGTAAATACCAATTCAGGGAAATAAACTGTGAACATCTATAGATACTACTAACAGGCGTGGAATTTAATTTAATAATTCATTTGGATAAAGTCTAATATTATCATATATTTACAATGACAAATTGAATAGAAAATTACTCTTCAACTTTATACTAATAATAAAGTTGAAGAGTTCGTTTGTTTGTTTCGTTAAATTTTATAATATCAGGAACTAGTGGTTAAATTAGTTTTTATTTTGAAAAGTCAATTTCAGGACGCTGATAAGCAATAATATTTCAACCCACACAGTCAAAATTTTGAGAAAATAGCGCCTAAAAGGTGATCGTCCATATTATCCGCACGCACATACAAGCTGCACGACGGAATTTACATGTCATTGTATAAATTTTAATAGTACTTCGTCCACTATCCGCTCCAGCCACACCACCGTCACGCAACATATGAGCAATGAAAAAACGGAATACTTCTATAGAGCTGCTAATATTACTTCACAGCGTAACGTCGAAACTGTTAATATAATTCCAATGAAAAAACTGACAAGTGGACTTATGACATCTAAAATGTGGCTGGTGCGTTCGGGATCAGTCGACGGTCACCTTAAGGATGCCTAATGTTTTGTTTAATGATAAAAATATGTTTTTTTTTCGTACTTATTTCGTTCGTCTGACTTTAAAGTTCTTTTATAAATCATAATTTGCGAAAGCAAGTTTTTGTGGGTTAATCCATTATTTATTATCAGTTACGTGTCAATATAGGATTACGCGGACGAAGCTGTTGGAGAAACGCTATTATGTAATTAAGTGTAATTTGATCTTATTTAAAATATATGATGTATTCTTGAAAAGAAAAAATATATAAAACATTTAGAAAATTAGACAATAAATGTGGGAATTCGTTTATTTGTTTATTTCCTAATATTATTTATAAACGTTATGACTATCGAGTATTAAATGAAAGGTTATTTTGACGCTTCGTTTCAAGTTTTACCAAATTGTCTATCATTATTGTATTCAGTACCTAACGAAATTTGCAATTTCATTTAGATTCCTTTTCATTTTTTAACTTGCCATTAAATTTGTTTCTTTGCATTTTATTGTGCTACGAAGGGACGGAGGGTACTAATACTAACTTCCTTATTGGGCGTTCCAATTGAGTGGAAAAGGCTTGGCATGCTCCACAGTTTTAGCAAGATGGGGAAGCTTTGTATCTTCGAATAGAAACTGTTATTCTTAAAAAATATCAACGTCCTTAGAAAAAAAAACAGATATGGTATATAAGGTGAACTATATCACCAATTTTATCGGTTTATCGGCTGAACAGTGAAACAAAATAAATACACAGAAAAATTGATTGATTTAGGGCCAGTTTTTTGATCCGTGGTTAACTCAACTATTTGTTAAAATCTTTGACAAATGGTTAAATATCAGAACAATATGTTTTTTGATTAATAGATTATAGTAATAACCAATTGTCAGAATTACAACCATTTGTCAAAAAATTTAACCATCACTGGAAGCTAGGTTAAGTAAATGACCAATTGTTAAAAGAACAGATGTACAACTGCGTTGTATTTAGTTGGTCCCTTGTTATTGTTTTTTACATTATTTTTATAACCTACATGATTTCATAGTGAATTTGGACATTAGCTATTTTTGGGATTTCGTTTTATGATGCAATTTCATAGGAAAATATTCATTGTCATTTTTTGGCTATAGGGTTATTGAAAATAAGTTATATTTTTATATTGATCATCCTTAGTATATTTGTACTATATAGAAATAATGTTTCTTGTTTACACGGGCAGATGCCAAATTATTAAAAATCTTATAAATTCCACGAATAGACAATACAAAAGGTAAATATGCCTGCAATACATAAAATACATAGACCTTGATTTATTTTCAAACATTACAATCCCACCTTGGATACTAGATACTTTATTATTTTCACGTATTTCTCTATCAGATAAACAAAAAACAAATATATGCTTTTTATAAAAAAGTTAAGTTTAAAATAACTGAATTTCTTTCGTCTATTTGATATTTGGAACAAAATCTTATGTCAAAAATGGTATATAGTTCGCTCCGTTCATTCAAGCCGTTAGTGTTGTCACCTAAAAAAAAATACCCATGTCAATGTATAGCGAAAAAACAACTCATTGTGCTGGCAACAAATTGGGCAGTGGTTAAATTTGGCTATGGTTTAATTTTGCATCAAAAAACGAAATAGCGAGTTAACAACTTGTTAATGTTTTAACTATAGTCAAGTTAACAAATGATAAAATGACATTTGACTACGCATCAAAAAACTGGCCCTCAGTGATTTTATTATAGTTTATTCATCTAATTCTGTTATTATCAATTAACATTTTGTAACGTTCTGCTTCCAGACTTACATTGTTATTGTAAGTAGTATGTGTTCATGCAAAATTATTTATTAGTCAACTAAGGTTCTGCCACTGACTTCGTCCGTGTGGTCCTATATATATAAACTTCTGTTTAAATGACTGTATAATAATCAGAGGTCGGAATTTGGTAGAGTTATTTATGTACTTGCATCGAAATGTTGATATTAATGTGGACCTTCCCGGGACTTCTAATGGACAATCTTGGACATCCGAAGTCATTGATGTAAGTTTGGCAACGTCGTGCGTGCAGTAGTTTAAATTGTATAAAAGTAATTACTTTTTATTTAAAAAATCACGGGATTTTTTCTGCTTTTTAAAATTATTCTCGGGATTTGAGGCATATCCACTTTATTCTTTCGCTGTATGAAATCAGTGTAAGTACATGAATAACTCTACCTAATTCCGACCACTGATAATAATAGTAGCTCGGTGGCGTAGTGGATTAGCGCCGCGGCTCGTGATCGTAGTCGTCAAGCAACTTTCGCAAGGGTCGGTCACGAGATGGGTGACCAAAAAATTATTATCTCGAGCTACTCCGTGCTTCGGAAGGCACGTTAAGCCGTTAGTCCCGGCTGCATTTGCAATCGTTAATACCCTCCAATCCGCATTGGGCCAGCGTGGAGGGTCATGACCCATCCTCCTTAACCATCCATAAGGAAGGCATGAGCCCCAGCAGTGGGGACATAAAAGGGCTGATGATGATGATGATGATGATAATAATGAAAGCCGCATTACAATCCGTTGTGTAGTTTAAAAGATCTTGCATAGATACAGTGGGAAGCGCGTTTGTTTTGTATCATTTATAGATGTTCGGAGAAACAAATCTATAGCACTTTATAGTAATAAGGAATAAAATTTTGAATGTTTGCATTCAAAAGGATTAGGAACTACGACGGCAAGCTACATCATACTAAATCCCTTACTTGTCCAGACTTTTGCGAGTCTATCGGTCGGTTTGTCACAGTTAATTAAATACAATACTTATGGACAATTGTAGATGAAAAACATATAGATGATGACTTTTTTTATATAGACTACAGGAAAACCTTACAGAATCTCACATGAGCTACCTTAATAATATTTTTTATATTCTAATATTTGTACTGAACCTTATTCACCCGGTTTATGCTTGGCCTATTTTTTATACCGACCCTTCCTACGTACAACTTGTAAAGGTAACTAAAATATAGGTTAATTTAAATTATAGTCACAATCATATTTAATAATGCATTATAATGCAAATTGTAAAAAAATATGAACAGAATTATTATTATTATAAAAAATAGATAAAAGGGAATAATATATAATAAAAATTGTAATTACTTGAGATATTAGAGAAACAGGAAATGTGATATACTAAGTAAACACATAAACAACAAAAAAGAGAAATTTCAAATCATTTCAAGGAGGGAGGCAATTAACGACTTCAAATTCAGAAGCAGAAGCACAGTGTAGCTCGAGGTAGTCATTTGGTCGCCCATCCCGTGACCGATCATTGCGAAAGTTGCTTAACACGAACGATCGCGGGTCATGGCGCTCTACTACGCCACTGAACTACTCTGACGCAGACGCTTAATTTGCCTTAAGTACAGAGGACATCGAGATAATAACTTTTGGTCACTCATCCTATGGCCGAACCTTGCGAAAGACCCTTAACACGCGAACGACTGCGCCATCGACCTCCATATCATCTTACATAAAAAAAAAAACAAATAAATAGCCATATGTGTAACATCTAAAATGATGTATCGTACAATTTTAATTTCATAAATTAATCACACGCGCTAAGGGGCGCTAAATATTCGGGAAACCTATTTGAGTCCCTCATTTAGCTTCCATCCCACTAATCCGATGCCGTCCTTGTTACAAATTACGTCAATTTGCATTTTTTTTTGCACAGGAAAAAATTATCTACTAAACTTCTGTGAAAATAACAACTGCCTCACATATTTACGACGTTCATTACTTTGTTCGAAGAGCGGGCAATTGTCCATTCACTCGTATTCGACTTGCAAACAAATATAATCGCTGTTATGAATTTCGAAGAAACACGAATTGGTTTCACTCGTTTTGACAGAATATTGTAATGGTAATAATAATTTATTTATTCGTACAAATATATAATATTTGAAGTATTGGCTTCTAACTAGGTGTACCTATATTGTAGAAGCTAGTTTCTTAGAATGACATTTTTTAAAATATTATATTACTAACTTTCCGCCAGCGGCTTCGCCCATGGTATTATAGGATACCACGGGCGAAACCGCTGGCGGAAAGTGATTTGATTATAATCAAATCACACTGTATATCGCGCATTAAAATGCGTTGTGAAGTTTAAAAGATCTCAGCGGAAGCGATTTTGTTTTATACTATGTATAGATATGGATATAATATGTATAATTAAAGGATTATAATGATTTATGAAGTATTTGTGCTATGGTATGTTTGCGTATGTGTGTGCTTTGTACCAAATGATTGAATTCGGGTATTTAAGGCATAATCATTTATTTTTCACAAATATATTCAAATTTATTGATTCAGTCAACAATCGTATATTATAATAATATCAAGTCATTCATTTTTATTAGTCAAATCTAATAAATTCTTAACTTACCGTGTATACATACAGCAATTAGTAAATACCATTTAATTTGATGTTACAGAGACTCCAATTTTATTTATTAGTTATATAATAGTCATTATGAGCTGAACACGGTAGATGACTAAAACAATGCGTGATTATGTTTCGTTAAAAACGTATAATTCGTGAGTCGCACCACCCAGTGAAATTAATAAATGAGAATTATGTGTAAGCTGAAACAATTAATATTTCATAACTTGACTAATTACGTGAATAAACGTAGACTACGTAAAAAAGTCACTCATCGTGACAATTTACTATACTAGCTCCTGTGCCTGTTTTGGTATACGTAGATTGCTTAAGATGAAGTTTTATGTGGGAAGGGAAATATCCCATATTTTATTAGTCTCCACATATTATTTCAAGTTAGATGAAGTCTATTGACTTGATAATTGAAAATAACTTTAGGTTAGAAAACGTTAAACGTTACCTTGCAAATGGTTCTTTTATATTGAAGAAACTCCTCTTTAATTCCGATGCAAGAAAAATGTGCTACTAGTTTTAATGCTATCTACAGGTATATTTTTGTATGGATATTATTTAAAAACATTACCTTAAGTTACTACCTTACTACCTACCTTAAGTTGCAGCAATAATATATGTAGATTTACATAAAAACGTAGTAATAATCTAAAGTATAAAAAAAATATTGTTTCACTCAGTACGTATGTCAGGGAGGAAATTAGTATGACAGGTCTTTTATCTATGAAATCGCCGTTCTGTCGTACGGGCCATTTCAAATCATATTTTTTTTTGGTCTGATAATTCTTATTTCCAATTCATTCTATTTTAAAAACATGGAATTATTTTTTTCTAAAATCGTCATTTGTTTAATAATTAGTGTTTTGTTTTCAACGAGTTTGAGTACCGCCGTGGCAGCAAAGCGGCATAAGCGGCACGCAACATCTACGACGTTTATCGAGCGAACACTACAAACGAACGCACCACCCTTTATTGGTTTGCCCGCTTCCGTTCTGGAAATTTTGACCTGAAAAATAAGCCCCTTGGTCGTCCGAAAACTTTGGTCGACGACGAATTAAACGTGATTATGGAAGCTGATAAAACTGAATCTACGGCTGAATTAGCAGCAGCTTTCGACGTTAGAATCAAATCAATATTGATCCATTTTCGTCAAATTGGAAAGGCAAAAAAGCTTGACAAATGGGTACCCCGCGAACTCAATAATCGCCAACGCGAAATACGCGTCGAGACGTGCCTTGCACTGCTCAACAGGCATACAAATGAAGGAATTCTGAACAGCATTGTAACTTGTGACGAGAACGTGATCGACAATCGTAACCACTCAGCAACTTGGTTGAACTCAGTTCAGTACCCAAACAATGCCCTAAACAAAAACTAACCCCTAGAAAAGTGGTGCTCCCTGTTTGGTGATTTAGCGCGGGTGCAATTCATCACAGCTTACCAAACGGGACGAGCATTACTGCAGATCTGTACTGTGAAGAATTGAACACAATGATGGAGAAGCTCGCACGTCTCCAACTAGCTTTGGTCAATCGTTCGGCTCCACTGCTTCTGCACGACAACGCGCATCCTCATACTGCACAGCAGATGGTTTCTAAGCTACAAGAGAGTTGGAAGCCCTCCGTTATCTGCCTTACTCAAGAGACCTCGCGCCTACAGACTTCTACTTTTCCAAAATTTGGATAACTTTTTAGCGGGAAAAAAATCTATAACCGAGAGGCAGTACAAAATGCCTTTGAAGAATTTGTTGTCTCCCGTCTAATTTCTTTAAGAAGGGCATCAATAACCTACCTTTAATTAATAGAAATAAAAAAAAAATAGAAAAAATACGCTTCATTTATTTAATGAAAAATGACAATTTCATAGGTAAAGACCTTTTATATATGAAAAATAATAATTCTTGATATTACCGTTAAGAAAGTTGAACTGGATTCCACACCAATATTCTACACATTTAATAGCAAGGATCGATGTAAACACTTATAATAGGTACTATATATTGCGCACGTCAATGAAATAGTAATATTGGATGTCTACACACCACACCACCAGCTCTTTTACGTCCCCACTGCAGGGGCTCAGGCCTTCCTTATGGATGGTTAAGGAGGATGGGCCATGACCCTCCACGCTGGCCCAATGCGGATTGGAGGGTATTGACGACTGCAAATGCAGCCGGGACCAACGGCTTAACGTGCCTTCCGAAGCACGGAGTAGCTCGAGATAATAATTTTTTGGTCACCCATCCCGTGACCGACCCTTGCGAAAGTTGCTTAACGACTACGATCGCGGGCCGCAGCGCTTATCCACTACGCCACCGAGCTACTCATTGCGAGGATGTCTATTGCGAGGCAAAAACATATTTTAATTAATTATTCGCAAATTATTACGATTATTGTAAAACTATTGCATTATTGCATGTTTTTTTTTTCTGAATGAATGATTTAACAGGAACTGGAAAAGACAAATAATAAATTTTAAGGGCGATTTTTTTAATAGGAATTTTTTATAATTTTACTTTTTGTTTATGATAGAATGCTTAGAAATACAGTTATCTCATGTTAAAGGAAAGCTTATTACGACGTTACTTCTTTGCCAAAAAAAATAGTTGTAAATTGGTGACTCTACGCGCCCTCTTAATACCTAATTTATTATATATTTCTAACTTTAGTTTTATTTGAAGTGAATAACGGACAAACAAGTACGCTTATTTACAATAATATTCAATTTAAGTTTTCTTTGACTTATTCTACTTGTAAGTTCTAATAAGACGCTGGTATATTCTAAGAAATTATTCTATAAAGTAATTCCAGAAATGGTCCAAGTAAGATTTTTATTTGCTTTTGATCATTAAATTTCTTAAATTTCATTTCTTGAGAATCGTCATTTAAAATCGGTGACACTAAAATGTTTCTTTATCAAAAATCGATTTTTTACTTATTCTTTAAAGTATTATGAATAGGCGATGGTTCTAACATAAAAACAATTTATTCTTTTTTTTTTTAAATCCTAAATTAATTCCTTGTAAATTAATTCTTAATAATCATAACTATTTATAATTTAAATATCAGTTTAATCTATGTTGACTACATTAATTTTACATCAACTTAATATATTTAAATAAATATTTATTTAATTTAATTTTAGTTTAATAAATGAAACGAAAACTAATTTTAAAAGTATGTATTAATTAATTATGAGAAGTTTTCAGAATGTCGAACTTAGTGCTCGATACAATTTTCTTCTGCCTCTCTCAGTTTTGTTTCTAATTCGGCAAGTATTCCCAGACGAAAAAATCTATAGGTTCAAGTCGGGGGTCCGTGGCGGCCATGCAAAGGGCCCAGGATAAACCTGCAAGGAAAATCCAGAAACGGGTTTTTTGTTTTTACGATATATATACCTACCACTTATCAAGCCTAGTCAGCTGTTTCGTTCACTAGCAACATCGAAGCACCGAACTCGTTGCATATTTATATAAATGTTAAAACTCCGAAAAATAAATCGATTCCAATTCTTGAACAGTACAATTTTAGATATATACGTATACCTATAAATAACATGAAAATATACCGCATAGATTCGAAATGTTTTTAGGGGATAGCGAGGCAGATTTGGTCAATTTGAAAGGGAACATCTCTCAACATATCAGCTCATACATATAGTAAGTGTTGGGTTATAGAAATGATTGATTGCTTAGGGTGAGTACAATGGGTATCTTTAGAGGGACGTATGATCGATGCGTGCTGTACAAAACCGGCAAAATTGTAATCAGGAAGAGTCAATGACTCCTGTTTATTATTTAAAGCATTGAAAAATTCGGTTGTCACTTATATAACATTGAAAAATATATAGTGTAAGATGTAGATGGCGTAATGTTAAGTTCGGTCTTCGATGTGGAAGTTGAGCAATTTTTTTCGGTCGGACCGGTTACATGATGGGTAAATTTATAATATAGAGCTTTAGCGTGCTTCGGAAGGCACGATAAGCCATTGGTCGCGGTTACATCCGAAGTCGTTACAACACTGGATTCGAGTGGTGGGTTTTGCCTATTCGATTCCATCCGAAGAAAATGCCTGTTAATAGTCTGATCATGATATAATGTAGAGAAATAAATTTCGGAATTTATATCAGTACTTTTTATATTGTACAAGAAATCCGGAAGATTTATTAGGGACTACTGCCTAACCTATTTAAAATGAACTGGTTAATTAAACTTTATTTTTTATTTTTTTTATACTGCTGTCAATTTGGAGCAGGTCTTTTTTACATTTTTTGTTTTCGTTTTTTTTATTCTTTTTTTTATTTAAGTTTTTAAAAACGTGAACCTTTTTAAGCGTCACCACCTTATATAATCAAAGGTATATATTTATTTATGTATCGTCGTATATAGTGCAATAACGTATAACTAACACTTGTAATGAGTCAATTTTATGTAAAATATTAAAATCTTATTTTAATACTACCTTCCTACCTACCATCATCATCATCAGCGCCTTAACCGCAGCAACTCAGGCCTTCCTTATGAATGATTCAGGAGGATGGGCCATAACCTTCCACGTTGCCCCAATGCGGACTGGAGTGTATTGACGACTGCAAATGCAGCCAGAAACAACAGCTTAACGTGCCTTCCAAAGCATGGAGAAGCTCAAGATCATATTTTTTTGGTCACCCATCCCGTGACTGACCCTTGCGACAGTTGCTTAACGACAACGATTGTGGGCGACGGCGCTTATAAACTACACCACCAAGCTACACCCTTATAATGATCAAAAGTATTTACATATTGTTGTTGATAATGCAATGCCGAGCAAATAAACTTGTAATTAATTTATAATTGCAAGTATTAGTTTCGCGGTATTAGAATATCTCTGACGAATTATGTTTCTTTTTTATATTGACCGTACTTATTTTGATGTCAGCCAATAAAAAGCATGGATCTAAGAAGGGAGATAAATTATAATAAAACTTTTGTTTAGAAACTGAAAAGCCATAAAATAAAATTCACATTTCCCTTTGCATTATTACCCTATTCAAGCAAAATAGATGATTTCTATATGAGAAGGTAGTAAAAAATACATATCTGAAAACGCAACGTCATTATTTAAATTACAGATAGATTTCCCATTCCTTACAATATAAAGCTAATGACATCGTGTCCTAGAACAATTCATCATTCGCTATAAAGCCTCTCAGCCTACAAATTCACAATCCACAGGAGTACATTCACAAAATCTTTATGCTACGTCATAACTTCACTCAATTTGTACAATCGTACTGTTAATGACATCATCCGTACTACCCCACATAGCACTCACGGCTTTATTGCTTTCGATATACGGTCCATAAAGCAATAATGCCATACGCTCAGCGGTTAATACGGACAGCCACTTGTGGTTAGTATCTCGTTACTCCACTTTCGTCTTTATAAGGGTAACATAAGGTATATATAAGTATTTTGATTTGAAGATCTTTGTGATACAAAAGAAATGTATCTGGCTACTATTAATCTCGAAGTTGCTTCTCATTTCTGTTAAGTCAACATGATTTGCGGTTCTTGCAATTTATTTTTAGATCAGCTCAAGATTATGAATAATAAAGCTATAAAATACGTATATATATACATAATATTAGGATAATCGACTCAAATAAATAAAAGGAAACTCGATGGGTTGGTTTTTACTCCAGTCACTGAAGGATTTATAAAATACGGTGATATTGATGCGGATATAGTAATTGAATACATATCTACAAATTTTAACACAGAAATATTGTTACTGTATTAATTTGGGCAAACTGATTCCCGCAGATATCGTATTCAGATTTTACAATTAAGGGTTACTTGGAATTCGCTATACGAGATATCGAATGACTAGACGCAGGATAATGACTAAATATTGATAAACGACCGAACTACAATACTTATTTGAACAATAATTTAATTCTTTATATCATTCCAGGTCATCTATCAATATTCAGTCTTCATCATGCGAAGATGAGTGGAAAGAGAGCGCTGCCTGACCTCGCGTACGTTTCAATCCAACGGAACTTCTCCACCACCAATGTAAAATACCACCTAATAATGGTGTTGTCATATTTCGAAAATTGCGTGATTTTAATGAAATAACGGTGTTATTGGTGCAAAATTAGCTACGTTCTAAAATTAGTAACATTGTTACCCTTTCCGATTTTTTTCATTTTTCAACTTTATATCGACATGACTGATTGGGATACATTTAAGTCACATTGTGGTCTAATAGGTTTTTAATATATTGTGTAAACTAGTGGACGCCCGCGACTTCGTCCGCGTGGAAGTCGGTATCCCGTGGGAGTGAGAAGTTTTCCCAGTAAAAAGTACCCTATGTGTTATTCTGATGTATAACCTATATTGCTGTAAAGTTTTATCCAAATCCGTCCAGTAGTTTTTTCGTGAAAGAGTAACAAACATCCATACATCCATACTTACAAACTTTCGCCTTTATAATATTAATAGGATTGGGATACATTTAAGTCACATTGTGGTCTAATAGGTTTTTAATATATTGTGTAAATATTCAAGAAAATAGCCCACAAAATTTATTAATATTTGGGGCCCACATGAGACTAAAACCTACAACTCTCAAACTTTTCACTAGTACTGAGCGTATTATTTCGATTTTTAGGCAATTCACTTGAACAGCTGAAAGAAGAATTTTCAATGTTTCGATTAAAATGGAAACGTGTTTTCTTTATTAAGTTATAAATTGACGAATTTTGCATTCTCAGAGCTATAATCATATTTATCTTAAACAGAATTGCTTATAACCATTGAGCTACCTAAGAGCTGGGAGGGCTGACGAATTTGCCAAGCATATGTTATTACTTTCGCTATAAGTAAAGTTATTTGCAGCCACCCCAGTTAGAATGACTATGTAACACAGAAATATGACCAGGATGAAATCAATAACACTGAAATAATTGCATTGGAAAACCTTTCAATAGTTTTGACTATTCGAATACAAGTTATTGTGGGATATAGGATTCGAAAAATAATATTCAGAAAACTCATGAGCTGGTATTGAACCATTTTGGTTTTTTCATATCATTTCTATCAGGTACATGATGTCTCAAGTTGTAATTAACTAGCTTCTATCGTTCGTATATTACTTTATTTTTGGTATCTAGTCATGTAGTTTCTGTATAAATATACGAAATTAAAACAGATAAATCATCAAGATAAAAATATAACTATTACACATAAATATGCCGTATAAGCTAATGTATTCGTAATGTTTTGCCTAAATTTCTCGTTCGCGTTCCATTTCCATCGATCATCCTCAGAGTACCATCAAGAATATATCCTAAAGGCTGCGTCAAACAGAAAGTATAGCAATACGTGTGTGTTTACGTGCTCTGCTAATGAAAAATATAGGTACTATAAATGTGAGATTTTATTTATGTGTATCTGTCGCAGTAAGATAGATAAAGCCGTAATATAGTTATATCCCTAGGGATATAATTATATACCGTAACATAGTTATACGGAAGCGATTCATTACTATCTCACTAGGAATATAGTTATAAAGCGGTCCAAGTTTAGTGATATACTTATTACTACATTAAGTTTAGTGAAATAGCTGCCGAAAACTAAAGAAAAGCCGCACTAAAAATGAAAACCCACTCATCACACAAATTTCCTGACATTAACGTGGGATCTACAGTTCTTATAGAAATACCAAAGATAGATCGTGGACTATTGGATCAATAACATGTATTAGAAAAAGTTTTAGAAAAGCGAAATGAATGTGATAAAATTGGAACATCAGTTGGTATCCTGAAAGATCGGTTACCCAGAAATGCAATACAGCTTTCAAAAATTACTTTGAATGATCGTATACCAAATGAAAACTTGTCACAGAGAAATATGGTCTTGGTTGCGTAGTGGATAAGCACCGAAAAACCAATATAATATTGTTTTATTTAATTATATATGGTAGATTTCTATTTCACTAAGCTTAATCAAGTAATATATTTATAACACTGACATTAATCTAGTAATATAAGTATATCACTAAACTTGGACCGCTTTATAACTATATCCCTAGGGATATAACTATATTACAGCTTTATCTATCTTACTGCGACATGTCCACAATTTTGCCTATTTATAAGTTCCTAAAATTAAATGGAGAAACTTACATTATGAATAATTGAGACCAGATTTCTACTCCAGAACCCGCACGAATCCATTCATGTAAAGTTGAGTTGTAATACTTTGTCATTTCGAATCCTAGTTGGGAGACCTATACCTAAGTACATTTATTTGAATTTTTATTTTCCAGTAAGACAATAAATGTAACAGGTGTGAGTTCGGTTTGGGTTCGATTTTATAAATACTTTTGCATAAGATGAATATATTGAAAATCTACATACAAGCATTGTGGATATAAAAATCATAAATAATAAATTTAATCTTCTATTCTTTATAACATTTGTTGTCTGTCGGATTATGTATGTAATGCAGTAATGTGATACGCTACTAACATGTGACATAAATTCCATGTACCACCACGCTTTCTGTTTGATACAGCCTTAAGATAAATCTAACTTAAGTCTCCGGGGAAGAGCGACCACATTACGACTCATACTCGTTCCCGCCTTAATAAAACAGAACGAAATGATACAAGAGATTATTACTTTTGAAGTTTCTTGTAGCCAACCATACGTGTCGCTGTTGGTATATAATATAACACAGATAAAACTGGATTTAAACGTGTCTTACACAGATTACGAATTCGACAGAACATGAAAGTATTTTGTACTTCAGTAAACAAACAGCTTTCCTTTTGATGATGATTCGTAATATCTGAGCTTTGAAAATATTATGACACAAATATTTTATTGTGCATTTTATTAATGTCCTATCTTTATGTTGACTTAATAGTGTTTAAAAATTTTTGAACAGACTGAAATAGAAATCTGAGTAAATGTTAAATATTAATATATGCTGCTTGCTGTCTGTGTGCTGTGATGTTTTAAAATTTTCAACGAATTTTAATGCATCTCTCATCAATTTACAGAGTAATTTAAGAAGAAGATTTACAATTGCATAAATCAAGACCACGCGGTTGAAGTCAGCGGAAAACTATTGTATTTACAAATTAAATATTACAGTTGCATAAGAAGTTGAGCCTTTGAACAAAAAGATTTACAATATGATTTTAGCAAAATTATCAAACACATAAAGAGAAATAAGATTTTTGAAAAAATCTTGCTGAATAAATACAAACATACTTTTTCAAGAATAACCTTATGAATCTACAACAATTTGGTTTTACAAGGGTTAATAGAATAAATTTTTAATGCCTGAGAGGATTCACATAATGCATTAGGTGTTTTGTGTGACCTATCTTATGTCTAAGATCTAAAAACATGTGGTTATGTTTTTCATGAAACATTGATTAGGAAACTTCATTATTATGGATTTAGAGATAACTCATTGGATTTTACTGTCTCATACTTAACTGACAGAGTGCAGAGGGTTGATACCAACGGCAAAAGATCCCCTGGATCAAAAGTGAAGATGGGAGTTCCGCAGGGCTCAATATTTGGTCCTTTCTTGTTTTTAATTTACATAAATGGCTTGTCTTATTCCGTAAGGGATAATCAGGAAATAGTTTTGTTTGCGGATAACACTTCACTTTTGTTTAGAATAAAAAAGAACTGAAATGAAACGAAAATGACTTTATTAAAGTAAGGTTATTTCAAGAACTTTTGAATCATCCAAAAATGTTTTTTCCCTCACCACTTGTTCAGGACGTCTTTTAGCTGACAAGAAGAACAATCGAAAGAAACTTACTAGCCCTTTATCATAAGCAATGATATTTACATAGATCATTTCATTACCAAAATAGTACGTATTATATCAATAATAAATACAACTTTCAAAGTCTGTACTGACATAGTTTGGTACATATTATTAGTCAAAGCGATCAAGATCGATATTAGTCAAAATAGAACAAAGCGAAGGCTATTAATTCCATGCATTACGATCTTTAAAATAATGAACAACTTTACTCATAAGTATGATCTTTACATGATTTTTAAATTTATTTATGGATAGATCAATTACATTTTATGGAACTTTATTGAACATAGCAATACATTAACCTAAAAATGATCCTCCGTTTTTTTGAAGTTGGAACTTGCCGTTCCAAAGTTTATTTTTATTTCTTGTGTTAAGATTATGAACACTACTTTTTTTGTGAAGGAATCGTAATGTTTTCTTGGGTACATAATCATTCTTATACTTGAGAGGCAACAGTCAAAATATTTTTGAAAATCGGTCAACAATCGGCGGAAATGTTAGTGAACATACATAAAAATAATAAAATACATAGCTGTCGAACTATAACCTCCTCCTTTTGGTTTTTGAAGTCGTTTAAAAATATATTCTATTCTAAATTAAACAATTATAAGACCAAAGCAGTAAGTAAAACAACGTGTAGTTGTTACTTATATACACATTTCATTGATTTTTGCTGTCAAATGTAATGTAGGTCTCTCAATCAAAGATAATGTAATTAAATAAAGGTAAGATAATCAACGATGGAATTCCGGGGTCTTCAGTATGGTGATGCAATGTGTGGAGCGGTAGATGGAGCGGGAAACATGGTTTCCGTCATGACTTTATAGAATTCCACGAAGCTGACTAATAGTTAATTGCCTTTTAAAAACTAAGATTTATTATAAAATACCTTGTCCCAGTATAGCTTATTCTGCCCTATTTCTGTTAAAGCAACATAACACTGATTTTATATGCAACCACTTATTAACTTGAAGGCATACCAAATATAATCATACTGCACCTTTGTTTTGTTTTGAGTGACGCCAAATGTTTGTTGGAGGAGTGGTTTTTATAGGAAAACCCAATGTTGTTTTTCCATTTTTATTTTTAAATTTTTTCTCGATAAGAACCTTCTTTAAACATAGCAAAAGAGAAACCAGCGAAATTATGATGTGGCGATGAGATCAGAAATGGTGCTCCACGACCAGGTAAGCCGTAAAAGGGCTGAGTAAGATTTGGAGGGAATAAATAATTACCGAAAAGACGAAAGTCAGATAGTTGAAATTGATGAAAAGCCACCAATCTCATCATATGGTGCTGAAACTTAGTCTCTGAAACTGCAGAAACTGTGATATGGTACTGGAGATGCATCCCGTAGACGAAGTTATGCATCGATGTTTTTTTTTCAAAGAACTTCTTGTTAAGGACCAACGTTCGTAGACTGTTCCGTTAAGAATATGAAATGGAATGAAGTACCATTTATGGACCCGATACAAAATACATGATTATAACAAGATATTTGAAAAAGTAAAAGAATATTAAAGTTCGTTGGTCACATCTCTGTTAAATGAGTGTTCAATCATTTTATATCATAAATGGATATTTTCAAGAAAAAGACACTTGCTATTCTGCGCAAAATCACCAATTCGTTGGATTGATCTGATAAAAAAAATCACTGAGTCTGCCATTGTCCAGTGTATCTGTGACGCTATTAACTGCCTGAGATGGAGGTGTATCGCTTTGAGGGTAAGGACTTTGCTTTTGGGAGAATTGACCTCAACTCATTAAGGCAACCAGGACCACTCTAAAACCAAAATCAAGTTAGACTTAAGATCTACATATTGAGCTTTTTTAAGTTGTTGCATTCTATTAAACAATTTAAGAATTTTTCGTTTCCTTATTTTAAAATATTTTTTCAATGCAATTGCTCATAAAGCGCTATTTTTTTAATCCATTGTAAACACCGAAAGTGTCTTTAAACACGTGTTAAGTAAAAATGTACTGAAATCCTTTACTGCACACGTGCTTAAAAGTACTTTTTTTATTTTCTGTTGGCCGAGCACCAAAGAAATTAAAAAAAAATTGATGAAAATATGTCTAAGTTTAGAGGCAAAAGTATTTCAAGGAGCCTAGAACGAATATTTTCAAATACAAATGTATGACACGAAAACATGTTCATATATCACGTTTAATTTTAACAAATAATTTTTACCTTTAATACATACTTAGTTTTATTAACCTATATATTTGTTTTATTTCCTCGAAAAAAGCATTGAAAAATGTTGTAAGAAACTTGAGCGTAAAAGGTTTTTCGAATTCGTGTCAATGAAAACCCTCGCTACGCTCGCGTTTTCAATTTGGCCCTTATTCGTAAAACCTTACTTTCCGCACTCGTATCTTAAATAACTATTTTCTATTTTTAGAGTTTTTAATTGATGTACTAATAATAATAGAATAATAAACAAAACGTTACTCTAAGATGTAGGCGATGCTCAAAAACGAACTTATAATAATACTCAGCCGCGTTCTCGCTGCCATGTTCAGTAGGGTGACGTCACACACAGAGGTGCCTCGTGAAACGAAATTATTCTTGCGAGTGCAACTTCAAACTCTCACAACTTTTTTATTTATGTAAATATTTAAGATTTTTTCCCCATTATTATTCGGTTATACTTATTCTTTCATTTTTAAAAGAAAAAATGTCTTTATTGGTAAAATAAAAGAAATCATTGATTAATTTTACTATATATTTCTAATATTATTTCTTATTTTTAAAATCATGAAAGTTATTAGAACAGATAGTACACAATCATTTTCCGTATTACAAATTTTTACGTTTTTTATGCCTTTGAATTGTTGTCGTAATCAAAATTTAGATACATTGTTATATTATAAGATCTTTATTACCATAACACCATACACAAATAAAGAATTTATTGAAATGAAATGAAATGAAAATGTTTTTATTCAAGTAAGCTTGTTACAAGCACTTTTGAATCGTCCAAAAATATATTTTCCCCTACCACTTGTTCAGGACGTCTTTTAGCTGACAAGAAGAACAAGCGAAAGAAACTTACCAGCTTTTTATCATAAGTAATGATATTTACATAAATCCAATATGTCATTACCAAAATAATACATATATTGAACAATAATAAATACAAGTTTCAAAGTCTGTAGGACATAGGTTGGTACATACTTATAATTAATCGTTATAGAACAGAGCGAAGGCTATTAATTCCATGCATTGCGGTCCTTAAAATAATCATCAACTTTATAATAGCCTCTACTCATAAGTATATTCTTTACATGAATTTGAAATTTATTTATGGGTTGGTCAATTACATTTTGTGGAACTTTATTGAACATAGCAATACCTTTACCCAGAAATGATCCTCTGGTTTTTTGAAGTCTGAAGCTTGGAACGGCAAGTTTATTTTTATTTCTTGTGTTAAGATTATGAACACTACTTTTTTTGTGAAGGAATCTTAACGTTTTCGTGTGTACATAATATTCTCATAGATGTATTGAGAGGCAACAATCAGAATATTTATTTCTTTAAATTTCTCTGAGAGATTCCCTAGATCGTAATTTGTATATAGAATGGACAAATTGAGAACCTCCTCCTTTTTGAAGTCGTTTAAAAACTCTGTTTCGGCCGCAACTGCATTTTTTCTTTCGATACAAGTTTTAGCGCCACCTACCGGCCGAATAGTTATACTTAATATTCGGTTATTAGTCCGGGAAGCTCGCCAAATATTCGGTATTCGGCATGTGGCCGAATATACTATTCATTGCAAATCTACCAATTATATTAGTATAATGTCTTTTTCACAAATCACTGGCGATATAAATGTTTGTTATTTTGTGATCTATTAACAAGGACTGTGTAAAAAAAGAACCGTTACTGAAGCGTCATTGACTTTTCGTAATTACGGCAAATTTTACAGAATTAGGGCTCAGGTTTTGTTTAGTTTGGTAAGTTTGACTATTATTGAAGAAACTGTAAAAGTCAGGCGAACTGCGATAATGAAAACCATCTAGAATGATTGCTAAAAACGGGATTGCTACCATGTACCTTCTTTTATTGAGTATCCGATATTTGCCTCTTCGCGTTTGCAACGACGCTGAAATATCAGAAACTCAATCAAAACAAGGTCATGGTGTGATGAATGTATCACTCTGGGTCGGGCAACGGTGCTTTAAAATGAAGAAATCCCGCCGATGAAAAGGGGTTATAGATTCGGACTGATGAACACTAGCAAAATGTGCACATCATAGTAGATTGTCCACCAACGCGAGGTATTGAGCCTCAGGAAGCCGCCGATTTAGGGTGGGTGTCCCAAAGAGTTGTCTAGCACCACACTTCAAGATTTGCCAGCAGTTCAAATTTTCATTTATCGCGTCAGTAACCGTCACGTCGACGTTTAAAGAGCTAAACATAACGAATTGAGTAAGAATGAATTTTTGCACCAGAGAATATTGTGTGCGGCAAGCAGATCCGCGCGTTTTAACCCTCCGCCTCTCCGCTTCTTATGTACATACTCGGGGTCGCCGAGGTCTGCCATTGGTTCGCCATCGCGATACCATCAAAGCCAATGCGGGAAGATTTAAAGTTGTAACGTTTTACGATTAGTGAACACATGGTAACAATCCCGTTTTCATCAATCATTCTGATGTTAATGACCACGTTAGTTTAAATATATATAATTAATCTAGTATTTAAAATATCAATTTGAATAAAGAATAAAAATTGATATTAACACCGCGATCGGATCATTAATTTAAAAATTTTCAACACATCGATCTCTTCAAATTACTAGCAATTTAAAATAATAAGGGTATATTGCCGTATCGGAATGTACCACGGCGGTCGGAAATTCTTAGACGAGAATTTCATTAAATTCCTTTGCTCTCTCTTATTGATATGGGTGCCAGTCGCGCGCCGCCCGGCTCCCTCTTTATTAAGAAATCATATGAATGTTCACCGGAATGGGCGTACGTGACGATACGCTATATTACTTTGGAAAAGCTGCAATGAACAATTGAGTTGTGACCTAATTGATTTTAATACTGTTTAATTAACAGGTAATTGGACGCTCTTAGAAATATGTATTAGTTTGTTCATTCGCTTGTTTTGGTCTTTTTAACGAAGTAACATGGTAGCGGTTGATTTTATGCTTATGTTGTCCTCAATCATTTTTGGTCCATATATATTTATATGTTATATTTGGTTCATACTATACTCACTTGTTTAGGAGTTAAGGTATAGATTTTTTCTTTATTTGTAATTATGCATTTATTTTCAGTCATATTATTGTAACTTTTGTGATCTAAATAGATAAAAAAAACACACTCAAACCTACAAAATTGCGCTTTTTAATAGTAACATAAACTCCAATAAAACTTAAAAGAATAAAGGTCAACTTAAAACATTTATTTAGCTTTTAAAGTTGACGGGTTCGGTGTTTAGGTCAATAAAAGGCTGATTTAGCTCGAAAACTGAATATATTTTATAGTGTAAAAAAACCGTAACAACGAAAATAATAAGAAAAAAACAGTTCGTATGAATTTCTGAAATTATAATAATAAAGTTAGGTAAAACAGCTACAAACACCTTCCTCGGGTTGTAGATACAAATAGAACTTTGGTAATACGTTACATTTTTTATACAAATAACAGAACTAACAATATTAAGAGTATTTTGAGAAATTATAAGACTTTGTATCAGCAATTGATGTCATGTTTTGACTGGATGAATTTTCACGAACTGACATCCAGAAAGAGTATATCGCGTTACTTAAAATTTCGGAAAGTGAATAATAAAAAACAAATTATGTTAAAGACCATAGATAAAAAGTTTGATTGAGGGACCATAAGACGAAATAAACGCTGTGGTACGACGCACCGTTACAGGTTTTAATCAAAGAAATCATGTTTATATTCGCACAATAATTTTTTATTGTAAACTCAAAACGAAGGAAAACAAAGCTTCTCCAAAGAATGTCATTTGGATTTTATGTTATGTCGCGAACTACCTTTTTCGTTGTCAAGTAGCCACCTTTTCGTTCATTTTTAGGATTCTTTTATAAATAATAATAATAATGTTTTTAACTCTTCTGGGAATCAAAATAATATTATGTTTCCATTTTGTACTTTAATTTCCTATAATCTAACATGACTACTTCTCTGTTCGAAAGGCTCGAACTTCACCGTTTATGATGTTACGGGTTCAAAAATGTAGCACCCTTCTTGAATGATTATTGTGATTAGTTGTAGGATCTGTGTCCTTAAAATATATTAAATACGAGCACTTTTCATTATTACTTTAGATTGGGATTATTTGAATTAAAGAGATGTATCTGAAGTTTTTAATGTATATTTTGTTTGAGAAGCTTGATGAAGTTATGCTTTTTGCGATACAAAGATTTAAAAACTTTTATATTGGCTTATCATTGGATGGGTGACCTAAAATTCAATTATTTTAACCTTCTCAGGGCTTCGGAAGGCAAGTTGAGATGTAAGATAGGGTAGGTATACTTACTGCGACCTATTGGCAAGTATAATAATGGCGATGATAGTATCTATCTTTTACCTTTTTTACAGCATTTTTAAGCATTCTTCATTAATAATATACATAGTCCTTAATGAAAAATGGTTAAAAAATCCACTTTGTCCTTGAAACTCTGAGGTGAGAGCAGTACCCGGATTGCGAAAAGTCGTGGGTAGACTACTTCGGTGTTTTTGATTAATTCCAAATAATGAAAAATCACCAGTTCCAGTAACCCTGATATAATGCACAATTAATTGGTCTGAATATAATAAATTTATTCGATATTATCCTACAGGTTAAAACTTTTAATAAAGTCCGCAAATTATTTGTGAATTTTTGTAATCATTTTCCCGCAGACGATTTTATTGCTTATGCAATGAGCTCAGACTATTACTACTGATTCATCATGTAAAAACACATTGCAGCGTCCTTTATTAACACACAAATTTGTAATATTACTTCCATAACTACGTCATAGTAATTTTAAATGCATGTATTTCATTTGCGATGTCGGTATTATGAAATACATATTTAATTACACCACAATATGGAATTAGCAATGAAATATAAAACACAATTCGAGTGTTTTGGGACTTTTTATTTCACAAGTAATGAAGTTGAATACCTAAACTTTGATGAGATAGATTACTTGTACGTACAAGTAACAGTTAAGTTCTCTTAAAGGTTTCGGTCAAGTTTGTACGTTAAATTTGACCCACTTTCCAATTCCCGATCGTGCTGAAATTTGAAACACAACTTTAGGTTCGATGATAAAAGTTTGTTGCCGAATAAACTTCTGATGACAATGTCCGGGGCGAACTGAAAATATGCCACTGCGCTACAGTTTTTGTATTAAAAATAGGCAACGTCAAATGCAGTATAATGGAAATAGGATAAAACGAAGGTACAATATAGAAAAGTTCATTTCCTACATAAAGCCGACTGGGAACCGAACCAGAAACCGTACAGACGGTGACAATACGATTACGAAGGTTACCAATCACAAAACCATGTATCATATAGATTGATTTTGTTTAATGGAAGTTTGTTTTCTTATTTTAATGTTCAAAAATGTTACTTTAGCAATGAATTTAATAAAATACAAATTATTTAATTACAACAGATAAAAATTACATAGGTATGACAAAAATCTTTGAGCGAATATGACAAAAATCGCCGAGTGAAATCCTGAGCTGATTTAATACGGTTTTCACCAAGACACGGAATGATTCACAAGTAAGGTTTAAATTTATAAATCGTTTTCCATTTTTTTTTCAAGATAATAAACCCAGTAGTTTTACAGATCAAAGGCGCATGGACACTTCTTACCTATTTTCTAAAATAACTTGAAATATATTTCAAGTACATATTTCGGGTACTCACAATAAGGTATTTTATTGATTTCATTTGATAAATATTTATAAATTTACAATGCTTCACTGAAAAATATTCTTACTGAAATTGCTTAATCTACTTTGTCCTGGCACTCTGAGATGGGACTCGAACCCACGACCTTACACAATCCGGGCGACTGATCTAACCACTAAGCTACCCATCGAATTTTTCAAGCAGTTATTACTTTTTCGCTACTACACAGCGTATTTTTATCAATTTTCAGGCAATTTACCTAAACAGCCGAAACAATTAATTTACAAATATTTAAATTTTCGATAAAGATGACAGTTTTGCATTCACAAGGCTATACTGAAAACTTCGCACGCGTAAATTATAGCCTATGTCAACCCCGTCTGATTAAGCTGCCAGTAGGAGAATGTATTTTTTAAATCCCGTAGTATCGGAGCCTATTCGATGCAAATAAACAAACAATCAAATGTTGCCTCTTTAAAATATTAGTATAGATGTAGAAGTATTAATGTATCATGCATAAAACCGAGCATCGGAATGTAAGCAAAAACATTTGCAAATAATTGACGTCGACAGAAATTGTCTGGAAGGACCGATGGTTAATTTTTTAATCGTCGATATATACGCTTAGAGATCAGCAGCATACAGTCCAACAAAAGTAAATTTAACTTACCTCTATTTTCTGTTATCTGTAAATTGGTCGTTGGACTAAGCTAGCAGACGAGCATACGATCTTATACACTAACACTATCAGAGTCAATAGTCCATCGGAAAATAAGTACCGTCTGATAGTCCTAGATCTCGGTCCATTTGATGTAGTCAAAATACTTTACGAGCTCCTCATGCTAGATGTAATTGAGATTTTCTCTGCTTTTCTTTAAAAAAAAGCGGTAAATATATCGTATAACATATGTAGTTTTTGATACATTATGTTGTAAACAGATCCTGGTATTATCTCTGATGCGCTGACGAATCTGCACGTAGATGACTTTTACTTTATGAAAACATTTCAAACATCCTGTTGAGTCTCGATCAGCTCAATGGTTAGAGTAGTCGCTCGAAATGCGGAAGGTTTTGGGTTCGAGTTCCATCTCGGGGTGTTTGTGGCTAGTGAATTTTATAGCATTTACATTAAAAGTATAGCATCATCAACGCGTATCGTAGGCCGAGCTCCCTAACTACTGTACCGTGGAGCTCAGTTTTCCGTCTCTGTGTGTTTGAAACAAATGTAAATGGAAAATTGATCAAATATAATAACATTTCGAAATTACGTTTCTAGACAAAGTCAACCCTCGGACTACACGCATACAAAATTCACAACTGATTCAGGGTCACGTTTTAAAACTGCGTTACTTGACGTAATGTTATTTGATCTACAGCGATCCGAAGTCAATTTAGTTGAAAGGTTCTGTTTCAAAGATAAACATTATAAGATATTTTTTGTGAGTCTACTATTAGTACTGAATAAAGGTTGTGAAGAGGTGACTGAGTGCCTACATCGTATTTAAAGATGAATAATAAATCGGCAACTTTATATTCTTTTGTCAGCTGTATCATAAATCTGTAGTAGATCAGTGGCATAGTGGATAAGCGCCGCGGCCCGCGATCGTTGTTACTAAGCAACTTTCGCAAGGTTCGTTCACGAGATGGATGACCAAAAAAATATTATCTCGAGTTACTCCGTGCTTCGGAAAGCACTTTGATCCCGGCTGCATCCACCCACTAATCCGCACTATTCAATTCGTTTCCATGCATAAGGAAGGCCTTTGGCCCAGCAATGCGAGCTTTACAATTTTTTTTAAAATAATATATTACGTTTATTAATACATTAATAGGCTAATGATGATGATAACGAGGTAAAATCAATCCATAGTTATAACACTATAAAGATTTATTCCAACTTCTGACACTGAACAAAATAATAATAATAAATTTTCATATTTGATCAATTTTGAGTTCACGAAGTATAGCTTCGTAAGTAAATTATTATTAATGAAAAATTAATAAAAAAAGCCACAGGTACTCTGAGATGGGATTAGAGCCTACGACCTTTAGCAATCCGGGCGACTCCTACCACTGAGTTACATAGAACCAAACAGGACTGACGATTTTTTTCATTAAGAATATAATAAATAATGTTACATAAATAATACTTTTCATGAACATAATTGTTTGATTGAATACAGAACCCGCTATTTATTGATGACACCAATATGCCTTGATATTAAATCCATCTCATCGTACAAAGTAATAAAAAAATAATATTATATTCAATATAAAATAAATAATTTACTTTGATAGATATTTTATTGTATGTTTGTTTGAATAATATAAATATCAAATTCCAAAGTTCTCGTTCGTAAGTGCGTTTTCCTCAGCTACTATAAAATGCTACTTTCTTATAAGATTACCCTGTTACGAGCGGCAAGTTTTTCTATAAAAGTATTTATATAAATATTTATGTATAATAACTTAAAATAAAACAGTCTTTCAAAATAATCTTATAAAAGTGATAATTATTAAGTACTTACTTATCTTAAAGGCAACTCGTTTGTTTAAGAAACTTTTCATGGAATTCTGACACCTAAAATTGATAACCCGATGATATTCAAAATCTCTACCTGACTTCAAATGTATTTTGGGTTTATTGGTTTATCTTTAAGATATGATGCGTGTATATAATTTAATTTTGATATTTTGCTTGTTAGTATAATATGTCTGACTTCTGACGTAGTATTATTAACAATATCGTCAATTATACTTGATATATTGACAAATGTTTCTTTCGCTTGTTCATCTTGTCAGCTAAAAGATGTCCTGAACAAGTGGTAGAGCAAATAATTTTTTTGGACGATTCAAAAGTGCTTGTAATAAGCTTACTTGAATAAAGATATTTTCATTTCATCATCATCATCATCAACACCAGCCCTTTTACGTCCCCACTGCAGAGGCTTCAACTGTGGGAGAGCCACGCTTCGGCATGAATGGCCTTGGTATCACTCCGGTCGAGCTGGCTCGACCGGAGTGATACCAAGGCCTCACAGAAAACCGATGTGAAGCAACGCTTGCGTTGTGTTTCGTTCCATGCGCGTCGGTAATCACTTACCATCAGGTGATCCGTCTGCTCGTCTGCCCCCTTTCCCATAAAAAAAAGGTTCAGGCTTTCCTTATGGATGGTTAAGGAGGATGGACCATGACCCTCCACGCTGGCCCAATGCGGATTGGAGGGTATTAACGACTGCAAATGCAGCCGAGCTTAACGTGCCTTCCGAAGCACGGAGTACCTCGAAATAATAATTTCTTGGTCACCCATCCCGTGACCGACCCTTGCGAAAGTTGCTTAACGACAACGATCGCAGGCCGCGGCGCTTATCCACTACGCCACCGAGCTACTCATTTCATATCCTTTTTTCTTCCCATATTTTTTAACTCTATTTATATTAATTTTTGACATTATATTTTCATTTAAATATATTCTATTGTTCGGTGCTGCATATAGACGATCCAAGGTGACTCATTTTTGTGATACTATTTATACAGTAAATTTAAAAAAAAATGTCCTCGCTTATCTCATACAGGGTGATGGCTGAAAGTCTGTGCATCATCTGCATTACGTGATTTTATTGCACTGAGATCAAGCCTTTTTTTCAATTGCTGTACACAGGTGCATAATATTTTCTGTTTCTTGTTCTTTTTTCATGTAAATATCTAGTAGGTGATGTAATTGTGTGTTGTGATTCAAAATAATATTTTTATCTATCCATTTATAATCAAACTAAGTACATTACCTTTTAGCATTATGAGTTTATATATTTCGCATTCGTTCATCAAGTAAACCTGGCACTCTCATAATAATTGTTATAATTACCAAGTTTAGATAGCCTCCAAATATTATATTATGTATTACATTTTTGTCTGAAAATACCAGTTTTATTATTTTTACAGAGTATCGGAATGTATGCTAAGAATTTCCTGTCCAAGACATTACTTTTTACCGTTTCAGGATTTTATAAAATTGTTTTTTTTTTTTATTTCTATATATAATGTTTGTGATATACTTGCGTTTTGTGTGTAACAACAACATAATAATCGCAACAAAACGAAACATGGACATTAGCATGGTAAAAGAAATCGTATGAATATACTCCAATAACGGTATTAACAATTGCAGTTATCTTCTATACTATAATAAAAACGTAACCGATCGATGTCTGTACATTGAATATATATGAAAAAAACTGTTATGAGGGACATTTATAAGTGTAATAGAATACAAAACAATGATTTTTAATTTTTTTGTCTGTTTGTCTGTTTGTCGGTTTGTCTGTTTGTCTGTGCGTTTGTGCACGATAATCTGAGAAACGGCTGAACCTATTTAAATGCAGTTTTCACTATTATGTTGCGGCATTCTTCCGTTAACATTTAATGTAAGATTTATTTCAATCGGTTCACAAATAAAAAAGTTATGACAATTTGAAGTGACGTGGTCGCCAAAATTGCTATGAAATATTTACTGTTTTATTAAATTTTCGTCTTTGATATATTGATCATCATCATTAACTCTTTCACAGCTAAACTGCAGGGCCTCAGGTCTTTGTTTAATAATTTTTGGTCACCCATCCAGTGCACAACTCTTGCGGAAATTGCTTAGCATTAGTGATCGTGGGCAGCGGCGCATATTCGTAGCGCCACCGAGCTACGAATTAATATTGTCTATAAAATGAAAATTTGTATGTCTTCATACATAAAAAAATAAGATTCTAAAATTTTGACTACTCCGAAGTATGTTGACCTCATTTATATATGGCCAATCATATTAAATAGGGTTCAGCTTATAATGGACGTGTGGTATACGATCACGCGAGTAGGAGAACAAGCGGAAAGAGCCTTCCGATGATGCAATTAAGCCTCGAGTAGCTTACAGTGAACGCATATTTTATCAGATTAGGTTCACGTCGTCGTCGGGGCCAGCGGAGGTGGTTGGTAGCCGTCCCCGGATTGCACGGTTTCGTCTGTCTGGGAGAGGCAATCGATTTACCCGAGCCTCTCTAATTTCATCTGCAATGGGACCAATGGTCCAATACTTGAGTGTCCTGGTGGCTCGGCCATAGCTTGCCGGGTTTTGTCTCCCATGAAAGGGTGTAGCGTACGGGTTTTGGTGGGTAGAACTCTGGGGACCTACTGGGCAGCTCACTGTCGGATTCACGGAGGAGAATCCTACTCACCCCTGTTGCTTGCCAGGTAACAGGGACAATGTCAGAAGTTTTTCTACGACGTCAAAAAAGTTAGATTCACGTCAGCTGAAGTTAAGAACGTAAAGACAACTCGAATTATATATTTTTTTTCTCTTATTACAATTTTTTTATGTTAATACTTTATTTTTAACATACATATTGCTGTAGATACGTACTTCAAAGTTGGTATTTTCATTCTTCGCTGGAAACACTGGTTTAGTCACAACACATATAATATTATGCGAGTCTGAGGATCGGTTCAGAGTAGCTCGGTGGCGTAGTGAATAAACGCCAAGGCTCACGATTGTAGTTGTTAAGCAACTTTCGCAAAAGTCGTTCACAGGATGGGTGACCAAAAAATATTATCTCAAGCAATTCCAAGCTTTGGAAGGTACGTAAAGTGATTGGTCTCGGTTCAAATTGCAGTCGTTGATATCCTCCAATTCGCATTGGGCCAACATGGAGGGTCGTGGCCCATCCTCCTTAATCCATAAGGCTCCTGCAGTTGGTGACGTATAACGCTAATGATGATGATGAGGGCCATTCAAATCTGACGGAAGCTCAGTTAAGCACCTCTCGGAAGTATGTGTTAGTAGACGATTTCCTTCGAGTGTGGAAAGTCGACATTAAAATATGTATATATTATTTTATATCAATAAATAAAACTCCACGTATCTTCCTTCAGACATGTACCGACCGACCGACCGATTTTATTGGCAAAGAAAGAGATCGGACGGAAAGCGCTCGGTCTCGGGAGACACCTGAAAAACGTGAAACGTATTTAACTGCCCATCGCCAGGCTCATGCACTATAAAGTTGAATCTGAAGCATTTACCGTCAGGGACAATCTCTTGAGCTCTCGGAGAACTCATACAACAAGCGTTTGATCTCAAGAAACTTCTGAAGATCGCATAGCGCGTCTAACTGCTGATCGTAACAAACATGCAGTATGGTATGAGTTTGAAACTTCCTTTCATAGAGAAATGCGCTTGGTCTCTGAAAGAGCGCGCAGTTTGCACAATAGAGATCGAGAATCGAGTTTCGATTATCGCCAACCCGTGTTGCCTTCATACTCCACAGGCGTACCGCAGATAAGTTTTCACAAGGTATAATGATCTAGCTGTTTCCCCGCGACTTTGCCGCAAAATTATAGCCTATGACATCCGTGATGTAGCTTCCCGTAGGAAGAATCGCTCTGAAACTATCGGTCCAGTAGTTTTGAGGCATTTTCGATGCAAACAAACAAACAACCAAACCTTTCCTCTTTATAATATAAGTATAGCTTAGGTATAAGAGGTCGGATGGCGTAGTGGATTAGCGCATTCGTTTTTAATTGCAGTAAAATACTGCACCACAAGGACATACATGAATTCTTATTTTACATAATTAAGTACAAACGATAAACGATAAATCGCTAGCAAGCGATTTCTTCCAGGCAACCTAGCATTACATGGAAAATAGGACAATAAATAGCCGATTGTGCATACAACTGGACAAATAATAATTATTAAAAAAGATCAAAGACAAAAGGACAGTTTCAAGGTGCGAATAAAATTCTCAGACACAAACGACAACTAGAGTGCGAGAAACGAGAAAGAAGATAGAAAAATTACATTCATAAGGACAGGATGGGTGACCAAAATTTTATTATCTTGAGCACTGTGCACAACACTGGCACAATGCACGTTAAGCTGTTTGTTCTGGTGGCATCAGCAACGGTAACACCCACCAATCCGCATCGAGCCCGCATAGTGGGTTATGGCCCATTGATTTTATTCGATTCGACTCCATTCATAGGAATAAAAGAATTCTACCAAAATACTTCCCACGCAGACGAAGTTGCGGGCACAGCTAGTTTTGAAATAAAAATAAAACTCCTACTCCGATATCGATAAACTAGGACCATTTTCAATGTTTTCTAATTAAACCAAAATCCTAGAAAAGAGCGAAAGAAACTCATCAGTTCTTATAAAGCAACAACATTTACCATGGCATTACGATACCAATATTACAAACACGATATCAACTGAATTTTGAAACTCACATATGATTACAAGATTTGTGATAAAATTATAATATCATCATCACAAATCTTGTAATTATTTTCACCAGCGGCTTTGCCCGCGTGGTCCCTAAGGAAACGTTTAGAATGATAAAAAAAGTATCTATTATCTAAGTCAGCTAATACCCTATCCGTATATTCCATCAAAATCCGTTCAGTAGTTTCGGCGTGATTGACGGACAAACATCCAAACAAAGAAACTTTCAAATTTATAATATTAATAGGATTAGCATTAAAGATTTGAAATACAAAATATTTTTTTTTTCAGAATTTGGATTTAAAATAAAATAGGTAGTATCTGTTTTATTGTTTACTAGCTATTTATCGCGACTTCGCCCGCGTAATTTAAAGCTCTATTTCTATTTTAAAGCTGTCACCCCCGACTATGTAAATCCCCGTAGATGTAAGAATTAAAAAAATTGGGCTGTTGTTAAATAAAATTAATGTCATCAAAACCAAAAGGACTATCTGTAATCACCAGAGAGCCGAATTTATGATTTGAAACGTGGTACACACCAAAATAATTGAATTCGGAACGACCTACTTTTTGTTCAAGTTTGTCAACAGAAACAATTTGTTACGAGCCATATTGACTGCCGGTGTATTATATTAGTCCAGGTTCATAAATATTCTACCCGCTAAATCCAGGAATACTATGCTAAAACCTCATTTTCATGAGTAAACAGAACTCGAGCTATTCTGTGTTCCAATTCGAATTTATCGTTTCCCCTAAAAATACATATTAATAAAACGCTTTATTGGTATTACTCTGTACGGACTATAAATATTTATTTATCGTATAGATCAAACACGAACATATACTTTTAATTTTGTATTATATATGTCGCATCATCTTTACGAAGATCGTTTGATTTAGTTTCTTTTATTTTAGTTGCTAGTTACTCGATTACTTAATTACTCGATTGTAGAGATCATCGATACTTTTATTTTATTAGAATGGTGACACTGACTTTGACAGTTCGTTAATAAAAAGCAAGTTGCCGCCATTTTGGCAGACATTCTGTTTCCGATCGTCGAGGAGTAAAGACATCCGACGACATCACGCCCATCTCGTTATATTTTCGTATGAAAAGTGATAAAATGGAACAAATCCACGTTGGTATACACGCCTGCAGTGTTATTTTAAAGATAGTCTGCCGATATGGACCATCTATTTCGCTTCGTAAAAACCCACTCTGACTACCCGCCGACATATACAAAATAATTACACGTATACAACTTAAATTGCACGGCTTATTACATCGTTCCTATTTATACCGTGTTTATTCCAAACATATTTTATGTTTATAAAAAAATAAAAAAATTATGTTTTGCAAAACGGATTTTCAAAACCTAGTAACGCTCTGACAAAGGACCTTTTATTTAAAACTTTCGCAGGTTATTTTTCTGACTTCTCTGTATGTAATGAAACAAGGCGTAAAAAGATACCCTTGCTAGGTCTTTCGCCGCAGATTTGCGAAGCGATGGTATAGCTTTCTACTTTCCCAAGTGCTCATAACAGTAGCCTGAATAAATGTTATTGAATTTGAATGAAACTTTATAATGATTTTTATGTGGCTAGCTTATTCTGTAGTGGAGTGGTAGAGAAAGCTGCCGTTTGACTTTGCAAGAATAAAGTTAACAGACAATATGGATAGTTCAACACAAAAAGAGCTAAGTTGGTTAGCTACTCACAGTGTAGAGTCCGCAATTGCCCGTTTTATATTCGTTTTATTTATTTATTCTTCATAATTATTATTATTAGTGATTTTGCAAAATATTTATTCCTATATTTTCCTTTTTATTTTTTTATCTATCACTCATTACTTGATAAAGTCATCTTTCATGTGTCTAAAGTGTTAGTGGATTTTTAAATATTCTACAATCGGATTTTTCAATTTAAAATTGTCTTCATATAGGTAGTGAAAATAATTTTGAACGACCTATTAAACGACACCATGGGGTAGAGAACAAAAATTTATCGTAAACCTTTTTTTTTGTATACGAGGTTAATTTGGTTACTTTTACCCTGTGGAAAGTCCCCGGAGGCGAGGCGAAAAGCGCTGTATCGTGAAGATGATGGCCGAGTTGGTGCCGTAGGGAAGATTTACCTTTGCAGTGCTATATAATCTGTAGATTGAATATAAACTGCTTTAATTACATTTGAATGTTATATTGTAATATATTCCAGACTGCCAACAACCAACCAAAAGACAAGTAATCAATGAGAATTAAAAAAAAACATTCACGTCACTAAATAATCGATTTAACCACTGCAGGGGCTCAAGCCTTCCCTTTTGGATGGAATCAAATGGAATTATTCTCAGCAATGCACTTTACATGTACAAACAGCAGAACAATGCGTTACTGAAATCAGTTTTGAAGTTAACTACGAACTGAGTCCTGCTCAAAGTCTATCAAAGAAATTTTACGTTGATTGTACAGTCTATTGTAGGTATTTTGATTGTTGGCGCTGTAGAGGGATACTAGTCTGTGATGAATTAAAAAAAATCGACTGTCACTCGAAAGGAAATACAATAGAGCGCTCTAAAAATAAAAAAAATAAATACATTGCAGTTTTGATATGTTGTTCAAATTTTTTCAGAATTTATAAAGCGTACATCCAATATTATATAATAATATTAATATGGTTTATTAATTTTAATAGAGGTGATTTTATGCACTCGCATATATATTTAGATTGTTTTTTTCTCCCATTCTTAATAAAACTGTAGTCAACCTACGTCAATAAGATAAGTGAAAAACTAAATTTAAGAGCGCGGTTACCCAATAATGTTAAATAAAATTATTTTTCATAAAAGTTTATGTGTTTGTTTATTAAGATATATATTGCGTGAAGTTATGTGACGACCCTATATGCGTTTATTTGTGCTATCGCTGTTAAACTATCTAGGAACAATCTTCGTTAGGCTTTATTTATTAGTCCAAATTATAAGTCTCATCATCATCAAGCTGGAATAAATTCCTTATAAAAAACCTTAGACTGGTCAGATGCTGTTGGTATTTGTATCAATCCTACCAAGTGCTGGGCCATCATCGTGGGTAGTTATCGTCTTTTGTCACGTGTCAGTTATCTATGAGAATAATCAACTTCAATGTCGTATATCATTTAAAGGTGTACTATGCTTCTTATAAACGACGTCGTTTTGAATAAAATATCTATTATAATATGCCAACTCGTTTCAAATGGCGACGTCGCGTTAATGTGTGTATGCACAATATAGTTAACTTTCGCCTAGCGGCTTTGCCCGCGTAGTTCCTAGGGAACTGTTTATTTGGATATCGATTCATATTATATAGTTATAATTACAAATTAAGGTTAATTAAGTAAACAACGGTTATTATGGTAACATTTTAATTCCCTATACGAACTTCCACTACTATTTTCATCCCTTTACTTTTTTTACATACATAAAGTGCTCTTCTCATGTTGTATATTTAGACATTTGTATTGACAGCTCGCTAAACTGGCAGATATAATTGAGTCTATTAGCCGCAAATTCAAAGAAACTCTCGCTACTTCTTTTCACAGTACAGGGTTCATTTTAAACTCATTCTCGCTTCAGGTTATACGACTCTGGAAAGCACTCCCAATATTCAATTTGACATATTTATTTACGACGATATATATTTATTAACAATATGTAATGTTACAATATATAAGAGTAGCTCGGTGGCTTAGTGGATAAGCGCCGCGGCCCGCGATCGTTGTCGTTGAGCAACTTTTGCAAGGGTCGGTCACGGGATGGGTGACCAAAAAAATTATTATCTTGAGCTACTCCGTGCTTCGGAAAGCACGTTAAGCCGTTGGTCCCGGCTGAATTTTCAGTCGCTAATACCCTCCAATCCGCATTGGGCCAGCGTGGAGGGTCATGGCCCATCCTCCTTAACCATCCATAGGGAAGGCCTGAGCCCCTGCAGTGGGGACGTAAAAGAGCTGATAATGATGATGTAATATTTGATATGGATATTCTATTATATGAAATCTATTTCGATTTTCTTTTGTATTGTACGAGTGACTATATTGACTTTATTTAATTATTGTATAGCACCGTCTTATTTAAGTCTCTATGTCACAATTCTGCGGTTGATTGGTAGAAAATACCTACTGGCAATAAGTCCGCCATTTGTACTCTTTATTCGTGAAAATAAGTTTACATAAATAAATAAGTTAAAATTTACTCGCATTTTAATAGAATCATCATCATCAGCCTTGTAACATCCCCACTGCAGGGGTTCAGGCCTTCCTTATGGGTGGTGAAGGAGGATGGGTCATGACCCTCTACGCTGCCCCATTGCTGATTGGAGAGTATTAAAGACTGCAAATGCAGCCAGGATCAACGATTTGACGTGCCATTGGAAGCATGGAGTAGCTCGAGATAATATTTTTTGGTCACCCATCCCGTGACGAACCCTTGCGAAAGTTGCTTAACAACAACAACAATCATGGATCGCGGCGCTTATCCACTACGCCACCAAGCTACTTATTTTAATATAGTAGAAATTCATATTCCTATCTCCGCTAAAACAGTTGTGTAGTTTCAGACGCCAGCAAATTTAAAATAATATGCTAAAGGAATTATTTTATCGTAAAAATACATAATCTTTATACACATACGACACATGTTTGATTCTAGTTTGTATACTTATTATCTAAATAATGGAAATTATGGAAATAACAGAAAAAAACCAATACAGCTGTGTCTGGTAATTCAAATCATAGATGCGAATGATGTTGTTTTAATTTCGCTGACTGTTCAATGATATCAATTACAACAAACATTTGACTTTATTCAGCCGTTTATATGAAGATATTGATTTTGTTATTCACATAGAGGGTTATTGGACAATGGGGATGCATGGGTATAAAAATTAATTGAAATTCCATATTAGTACGTCATTCAGATAATAAAAGATAATAGATACGTATGTTAAGGGTTCTGTACCCAAAGTAAAATACTCATCCGCGGCAGCATATGTGTATCTTATATCTTATCCCAAAAAAAAAACACATAAAGGGATGAAAACGGGAGTGGAAGTTCGCATAGGGCATTAAATCGTTACCATAGTAAGAATTGTTTACAATAATTTGTCGTTTTAATAATATTCCATGTCATCCTTTTCCAAATCCATTATTAAATGATTTAAGCTGTTTACGCAGAATAAAATAATGTTTTGAATAATTTAAAATCGGTACAATGTTTGTCGTCAATATTAAGTGCATATGTTCTGAGCAGTAGATGACGTTACTGTACTTATGATTTTTAGAAAAGGGGATTTTGATTTTTGTTATATTTATAACATTTTTTTTCTGATTTTTGCGGTGTTTAGAATAACATAATTTAATGGCGAATTGTTAATGTGGCGAAATAATAAAATTAGCTGTTTTTGCTGGATGACGCTATTGTATTTTAAAACTGGTGTGTTGGACTTAGAACTGTATCTAACAAAAAAGATATTTGTAATTTAACACAAGATTTCCTAATAAATTACATTTGCCATTTATTAGAACGGATTATTATAAAAGAAACTCATATCTGATGTCAATAAAGATATTTAATAATAACATAGCGGATGAACTAAAATTATTGCTACAAAAATTATATAAATCACGTTTGAAAACATGGTTAGATGATAAATGTTCTATTCAGTAAATGAGTTTTTAAATAAAATATATTATTTGGAACACTTTAATTGAATGACATATATTAGATAATGTCTAAGTACTCTGGCAGCTTAATTCTAATGGTTTAGGTGGGTGGCGCAATGAAAAAACTGGTAGAACTCCTCAGTCTTGATTTATTTTTAATTAGTATTACATTAGCACACTTACAACGAAAAACTATGATACTCACTCTAAGCTGGTCTCGATCAGAAAAGAAATATTTACAACCAGCAAAACACGAACACTCGAATTCGAATAAAAAAATAATAATTTTAAATATTAACGGCCAGCACTTGACCATAAACCGTCCGAAGAGTAAACACTACCTATAGTAACGTGCACGGATGTTACAGTAACTATTTATTGCATGCTGTTTAACAGAATATATTAATATTTATATTGTTTTTTTTTTTATTTAGTAGTTAGTTTGGAGTACTTTTTTATTTCCATAATCTTTGCGTTATGTTTAAAAACGTAATTATATTCCAAACAAAATTTTAATATTTTTCTTTGCTCACGTTCACAAGTCCAGTAATTGTAAAAACTACAGAGATTTTGATTATTTGCGTCTACTAAGTTAGTTGTAAATATTTTTTTTATGTACTTAAATAATGTGTAAATATAACTCTGTAAATATCTTTTTTAATGCCTACGTGTGTTTTACTTGCAAAATAATTAGCTTAAAAACCGGTCAAGTGTGATTCGACTCATGCACGAAAGATCCCGTACAGAAAACGAATAAAAAAATTACGATTATTGTATGGGAGCTCCCTTGAATATTTATTTTATTCTGTTTTTTAGTATCTGTTGTTATAGCGGCAACAGAAATACATCATATGTGAAAAAAATAATTATCTAATTCCCACGGTTCATCCGATACAGCCTGGTGACAGACAGTGAAGTATTAGTAATAGGGTTGTCATTTTACCCTTTGGGAACGGAACCCTAAAAATTTAAGATGCTGCTGAAAGTGACTATTCCACGCGGACGAAATCGCGGGCACAGCTTGTTAGTAATATACAGCAATCCTCTTATTTTAAGGATTTAAAAGAATTGAGTTAGCAAATTAAATACACATTTCAATGAATGTGTTACTCTAGTGGAATTATTGATAAGAAAACCTCCACTTCATCTGCGGAATATGAAGTATATATAAATACAATGTATAAAATAAAGTCGCTTCCCGCTGTCTATGCGTTGTGATTTTTTAAATTACACAACGAATTTTAATTCGTTTTTCATCAATCACAGAAGGAAATTTAATCGCGGGCCAAAACTGTCTGTACGAATTACTTTGTTAATTGGTGGAAACGACACGAAAGTTCTTTCGGTGGAAACTGAGACAGGCAGACAGGATTTTGCTATATAATACGTAGTATTGTTATATAACAGCTTCAAGTTAGTGGGATAAAGTTAAAACTTTATCTCGTCAGTATAATTAGACGTAGTCCCGTTTATAAACTTTTCAAATTAAAGTTCTATTTGGTTAGCGTTTAATATTTAAATATTAAATGTTCTTTCTTAATAAATTTAGCATCATAAAAATATTTAAATATTAATGATTTTGTATTAATAGATTTCATAAAATCTAGAGCCGTGATTCCCATATTGACCTCAGTTCTTCTAGGTTGTGTAATCTTCACATCTTTATGAGTTTAGAAATAACATGAAACTTAGAAAATGACTTATTAATAGTTCCAGAATTAGAAAATGATTGAATATTGTTAAAGATGAAAGAAAATATGGAAACCTCTGCTAGAGTTTAAAATTATTATACGATCATCTTATGATAGCACACGAACCTAAAGAACACATAAAATATAGATAAAAAACTGCTTGTTTCGTAAATAAGTGGCTAACAATATTTTCAATTAATTTCTTTTAGACAATTATGATAATTGCAAAAGCACCGCATTGCTCTTAGACTTTTGGCACAAAGTGTCTCATACAGTGTCTAGAAAAACTAATTGTGGCATTAACGCAAAAGATCACTCGGTCGTTCTCCTAAATGGACAGAACCAGGTCAAAGACTCATTTATCATAAAATAATAAAGGAGCCTGATAATAACATACGACAAACATATATAGGAAAAAAAATCTTTTTATCTTATAACAAAAATAAGACATGGCTGATACCTCAATATCATCTATACACGGACGACACTATTGATCAATAAAAATAGTATAAGTGTAAATAATTGGAATATCGTAGAATTATAGAAATGAGTTTTGTAATATTGTCGAGTTCATTTGATGGATTTACGTTTGGGCACAATGTTTTTGCCTGTAGCTCATATTTAGAGGTATGCGATTAATTCAGACTAACAGACAAAAATTAAAATACTATTTAAAACGTTTTTTCTTTTGACTTCATTCTGCGCAGAAAGTGCACTACGGACAAACGGTGTGCTCTATGATATGTACTAATATAAATTTTGACGTAAATCAATAAAATTGTATTTATATATAAATAAAATAAATAATATAGAAACTAAAACGTTATCGCAGTGCTTCAGAAATGTTCACAGAAAGTTATATCGATTCATTTAGTGCTATTCAGCGTAAGAGAATAGCATCCTTCATGTCCAGAGTCGACAGGTCTGATAAAGCTGTGGTAAAGGCTCTAGCCGAAAGACTTGTGCAAACTGTAACATATAGACGATAGTTGGATATTGCCACCTGAATCTATGTAATAGAAAGCCATATTATATTATGTAATATTTTTATTTGTAATCATGTTTCTGTAATTTGTAATTTAATATGGATCATTGGGTCTGAAATAAAGATTTATTATTATTATTATTATTACCATACAAGGCCGGTCTGTTATATTTTTTATGGATGAAATCATATTGTGTACAACTGTGCATAAAAGGAGAATCCCTTTTCTTACGTTCCTAATAACATACCTCGGCGGCTCATGTCGAAAATTGTGACAGCCCTACAGAATTTTTTTTCGCTGCTATCATTATTTATCAGCATAATGTACTAAAACAATGACATTGGCTATATGCTTAATTATAATGGGATACAAAAAAGTCCTATTTAACTATCACCCCTTAAATATCTCAGATGTCATCTCTTAGAGTAAAGCGCTGTCTGTTTCAGGGCTATAAGATATTGTTACCCACTATCTGATATAGATAACGTTACTAACGAAGTAATGTTACTTGTGGGTGACATAACTTACAGTGGTCTTGCTAACGTTCCAATTAAGTAAATTAATATATTGATACAATAGATTAATCAAGTACTCTGTAAAATGAGTGTTCAGCTGAGTCACTTGGTTCATGTACGCAAACCAGTTTGAATAGCTGTGATTGTATGTATCTAATTTCAATAAATACTCTGTATTTGATCTGCGTTCATTGAATGAATAAGAGTAGTTTTAATATGCTAAAAATAATGAGTATCTAATACACACATACTCGGCCTATCTCTTTCGATAATCAAAGTATTATTTATGTACTTTTTAATAATTTTTTTGTTGTACGATACGTTTTCTGCTTTTGTTACGTAATTTTTTTGTTTTAAATTCCTTTAAAGTATCCATATATATCATCATTAGTTTTCCTGCGACTTTGCCTATGTTGCCAGCGTAGAATTTTCATAATCTGTTCAGTATACCTAAATGTAGTTTACGTCAATATTCTAATGACATTAACTAATCTAAGTAACTAAATAGATTAGTACACGTATATATAGATTATTATCTGAATAGGCTTTTTTTAACCTTTTTTTATAAGCCTTTTATGTAATTTCTCTCCTTCCGAATCTAAACCGCAGTAGCCGAAAAATTTGCATTTTTGATTTTTTCATTTCGTCTGAATACCCAATTCAAACTTTACAAGCCTAAATTATACATATTTTCAAATTTCAAATCAAGGCGCTAATTTTGCAAGTTTATTTGATAAAACGCTAAGATTATCAACTTATATGCGGTAACAATCTTGACCTGCTTACTGCATTTTAATTAGTTAATGTAATAACAAAACTGTTGCAGTAACAGCTTAATTTACTGTATTAAAAATAGTTTAACAAACGATTAAGAAAAAGACTACAAGCATTAATTAGGGTTAAAAGATTATAATTACTATAATAATTAATTTTTCATGTTTTCAACCTCTTTGTTAATTAGTAAATTACTTTAGTATTCTAACTTTTGTTACACTTTGCATTCAAATTTGATTTGTTAATGATACTCGTATATTAGATATAAACTTTACGTGCGTTTTTTCGGTTTCTCGTTTTTGCTATTGCTGCGATTTATATAGATATGTGGAATTTCATACTAATTAATCAATTGTCCTATCATTTTAGACATTTTAATCGTGACCTAAGATGTCTAAAATTCCCTTTCAGATCTAGTTCTAGTAATTACTTTCTCAATTTTATGCGTACACATTCTACTAACGAACTATATAGGCTTTCTATTGAATTTAATAAATTATGCAATGACATTAGATTGTTTTGACGGTTTTTTTTTGTTCAGCAGCGAAATCATCGCTTTCATCTTTGAATCTCTGTTCATACTCATATGAGCTTATTTTGTTGCTTGTAACCTCTGTTTGCCTAGGGCGACGACCCATTCAGCCAGAACAAACATCACAGGCTGGAACTGCGCTTACAGCGCTATATGCTAACAATTTTTTGTTAACAGCATTTTTTGTTTTGAATTTAACAAGAATATTTTTTTGTTACTCATCAAATAAAATGGCGTTCAATCGGTGGTGGAATACATACATTTATGTATATATTAACCTTAAACACAATACAATTCAACTCCTTTATTGGCCAATTCAACTCCTCTGTTGTGTAAAAATTTAAAAACACTCGGACGAGGAATCCCGTCTGAAATGAAAATTTTGTTTAGCTAAGTCACAATACAACTTGGTTCTTATATTTTGTAGTTCGATTTTGACACTCATGTTTTTTTTAATAATTAAATATTTGTAACTATACAAAAACCAATTAATGGAGTGCCATTTTATTGTTAATTCTATCAACGATTTTCGGAATATGACTACTGATATATACGATAATTATCCATATTATTTCTTAGATAATATAATTGTTTCCGAAGGAAATACCTGTAGCAACGAAAGCTCATTAAGACAGGACTTGCGGATCATCGATTAGATACTTAATTAATACTATTATTTACGTATATACAAGGTAAAGTGGATTGAGTGACTGACTAATTGACTTATACACGTGCAGCTCGATAGTTTAGCTGTACTACAATTTGGTACACTAATCTTTTATATAAGGTAGAGGTTTGCTAAGAAATATTAAAAAAAATAAACTTTAAATAAGTTAAACAACAATTTTATAAAAATATATTAGTTACTGTCCAGTTATTTGGAAGAAAAACAAGTTCCAGAGATTAGTTAGTTTCTTCATAAAAGAGCAAAGATAAATTGTGTAGTGCTAGAAGCGCTTAAAGAGAACTTGATGAACGCTGGTGGCGCCACCGAGTCGCGCGGCGATATCTTGTCGCTGGCATAGATCTAGTTCCATAGTATGAACACAAAGCAGAATGCATTCATTTCTGGAATTGTTAAATAAAAAGAATCCTGATTGATTTAATGCTTCTGAATAAATGTTTAATACATTAGGTATATTTCATGCTTTAAAACCCTTTATCTCCCAACAAATTATATTTCATATTGAAAAGGAAAACAAAATATGCGGATTTTAATGAATTTTTGAAATGAGTTTTAATACGCAATAAAACTTTTCAAAGATGATCTCATGTCAACTTTTTATTAAATTACACAAAAAGATCTATACAATGATATTGAAATTAATTTATTATATTTCATCCATTTTGCATTCACAATGCTAAACTAAAAAATAATCTCAATGAAAAATGCTTAAAAAAATCTACTCAGCCCCTGGCACTCTGAGATGAGACTCGAACCCAAGACCTTTCGCATTCCGGGCAACTACCCTAACTATTGAGCTACCCAGGACATAACAGGACTGTCGAATTTTAAAATTAAAGTTTTATATCCCATTCCAGTTCAATGATAGCTATAAATTAAACGAGCTTAGCTTCTATTTTAATTGTACGAACTGTATAGTTTCGAATAATAAGAATAGCAGACTAAGTAGTATACGTGTTCCGTCAGTCTTCAGTCACAATTTCAGAGTCAAAATTAGCTCCATCCTAAAGCTATAATATGAAAATAAAAGAAAAAACTATTATAGTTATAATAATGTCTTTTAATTTCAGGCTTATAACAGTGTTTTACGTAACAAATTTGTTTCCTAGTTTTCTCGAAAATAACAAGATAAAGCTTATGATTTAATCACACGTTTTTAAGTTGGAATTTTATTTTTTTGTTTTATTTGGAATTATTTATTTTGGCTTTGAATTTAGACCTAGCCAACAAAGTATTTTTTACATACATCGATGTTTTTTTCTGATTGTTCGCTTTCTTTTATATTGTAAATGTGTGTGACTACTGAAAATAAAACTCTTTTAACTATCGAATAATTCCAGAAGTGTTTCCATAAAGAGATTTCATTTGAGTTTGTCACAAAGCATTTCGTGTGAAAGCCTACGCCGCCAGGTTCAGTAACCTCATTATTCAAAACGCGAATATCTGGCAATATGCCTCGGTTTGTGATTAGCGTATACTCCTGAATAAATATTTATACATTTATTATTATAATCGTTCGAGCACTTAGACTTAAGTCTATTGCAGGTTTCAATGAAAAACTTCTGGTATTTTTTCTCAAATAGCAACATAGAATTCGTATACACCCATTGTAGAACTATTTGTTAGCAGACATGGTTTTCTTTGTTTATCAATGAATAGAGTAATTTATGAGAAAGGCATGCATAATGTATGCTGAAAATTTTATTGGGAATATTCGCATGGAAACCAAAAGTTTCATGAGAAATGATTAAATAGTTTTATGAAGTTCTTTGAATTTTGATTTGAACTATATTTGCGTAGGACGATGTAACATGTATACAAAAAAACTATACCAATTGAAAGTTCACAAAATGCTCGTATTAGACCCATGATAAATCAGAGCGAATTGCCAGCGTATGTAAACTTTGTAATTCACATCTCAGTTAATCTTCTTTTACAAATAGGTTTAAAATTAGTCATATAAATTGTACGCTTAGTTAGTAATCTATAATAATATTATAAAGAGGTAAAGTTACTGTGTTTTATTTGTTTAAAGGGTGTAATCTTCTTCGATGATCTTAGTTTGAGTTTATATTTCGCTTATAAGTAATAATAGCTTCTTCTTCTTGAGTTTCTGTGGAATAGAGCAAAAAATTAGAGCAAAAAATAGCTCTATTCGACGGACCTAAATAGTTTCAATTGTGTAAACCTATTTAGAGGAACTTCGTTCCGCCATCGGGCTAACGTTGTGGGTAAGCTTCGATACATTTTTACGACTATTAACTATTTTTCATATCTTCCTATATTTTATAACAATTTAATTCTTAACTAAGTAACGACAGATAAATAAATAGAAATTACTTATGTATACGACATCACATACATTGCTCCAATTCCAAGGTGAGTAGTTAAAGCCCGCTTATTATGCAATATTCAAAACAACGACGGTATCACAACACCCAGACCCGAGTCAATATATTATATTTCATAAATTCTAAAGCTTGTCCAAAATTTTAACATTACCATAAACAAAATTTTAACCATAAACATTACTTTTTAAGTTGTACACAGCACAACAGAATATATATTTTTAATAACATTATGAATTAATTCAGTTAAATATTGGAAACGCATGCTGTCACTCTGGATGTACGCGTCCTTGCCCCTGTACGCAGGCACAAGCTGTTTCAGTGTTTTGCTCACTCTGAATTAAAGTATCGCTGAGCTTTTGTATATTTGAATCGCTGTAACACACACTATAAATGAAAAAACTTTTAAACGGTTTCATCGCGTTCGTATTTAGTTTAGACGCTTCGGACCAATACACATTATAAATTTCGTACTAACATTATGGTTTAATTTACTTTCATTTTATAATATTATAGCAGCTTCTCTTACATGTATGTGTGTTTGTGATGTAAATAAACTTTGCAAACAAGCATCACATCAAACGGGCGTCGAACAAAAAGACATTTGTGTGTAGGCAAAACGTTCTCGAGTTGGTTATGCTACGTGTGCTGCTGCCCATCAAGCGTCATAGACGGTGCATATAGTGGGAATACTTCGCTATGGAAAGAGCTACTAATGCGTAATTCCACCACTCGGCAATCTCGGTCGCATTAACTCCACACTGTGCGGTTGTTTTTTTTTGGAAGAAAAATGAATTGTTGATTTATTTTACGTGAACAGTTCTCTTTTTCAACAAATTGTTACGTTCGTAAATTAATCAGTTTATTTACGCCTTCCTCGTAAGTCTTAAAATTTTATAAAATATGTTACTAATTATTGATTAATATATATTAAATTTCACTTAATATATATTAACGTCAAAAGCATAATACAAATTCATTACTAATTAGTTTAAGTAAAGGTGAATTCTAGGAATGCCCTGTGATTTATCTGTTACATATAAATAATTCATGAGTTAGCTGAACTCCTAGTGAAATATAGCTAACGAAACTTGTTAATAAACTGATACCGCTTACTTCGTTCTTGTTACATGTAACAAAATGTACTATAAAAATGACACTAATGAATTCGCAGTTTTATTATTAACTAGCTGGTGCCCTCGTCTGCGTCCGGATGTACTTCATGAAATAATTAAACAATGACCGAAAATTCACAGAATCTCTTTGTATATAAAATTTAGTTATTTTTTCTTACTGAAGCTAATATACGAGTAACAAACAAATCCGCAGCGCTACTGACTCGCGCAAAGTCTACGTAAAAACCATCCGTGGGAAAAACAACCAGTCGTTAAATCTACACTACAACTTTGAGCGTCTGTCCCTATGACTTATTTATCATCATAGCGAAGTAAGTAACCACACATAACAGGGTGCGTTTGAAAGCAAACGGAAAATTGTCGAGTATAAGTGGTATATGCGGTATTGGCACAATTTCCCCTGTACCACAGCCGGTCAGAAACTCTGCTTTGATAATATACCTCTGCAGAGTCATAATTTAAGGTGGGTTCCGTTGAATAACTTCGGTAGAGAAAGGTTATTCATTAGCAGTATGGGTACACCGACTTTGAACTTGATTTTGTGAATGGATAAACTACTTGCTGTAAGTGAATTCCAAATTTCAATCGGGTCATTTGTATCATCCTTGACAATGACAGTATTTTAAGAATTGTAAACCACTTCATTAGCAATAATTTCCGGTCTGAGTTTTTCATTAATTGAGACTGCTTGGATATTTTGGGGGATTAATATTGCGCGTTCATATAACCAAATATTTTCTTTGCTCGGAATACAATTCAGAACTCCAAATACTGACTGAATTATTTCTTCTTCTGAAGCAACAATTTTACCCAGTACACCAGGTATTGTCACCCGACCATTTTGTTCTTGATTTTTCTTAATATACTGAAAAAATGGGCTTGTAAAATATCGCTAAGTTAGGATATATAGATAGTTATTAAAAATACGTGCTTAATGTTTTTGAATAATCTTTCTGATAGACAAACAAACAGATTAGCCATCATCCCTATTGTACTATCCTAAAAATAAGCAAGAAAAGTACGGGTATTAAAATACTGAAGTTGAACTTATATGAGTAATATTTTGAAGAAAATCGGAAAAGATATAAAAATATTCTCTTAACTTTGAAGAGATTATCAGAGTTGATTTCGCATCTTAGTCTTCGTTACAGCAATTCCAGATGGCGCCAGCATAGATGTTTGCTATCTCTCGTGCATTGCACAGCTCCACTTGCCCGAGGAGAAGGCAAAGCCAAGTTTCCACCACCACCACTAACAACTTAATAAATTGTTTTGTCACTGTCAAGCTCAATCCATTTCTTAAGTGGATGAGTCATTTCTCTATATAAAAAAGTATAATTAGAGTCGCCCATGACAGTCTCGTTTAATATTCATTTAGTCTCTTAGTCATGAAGGATTGTGAGACATAGAACTGCACAAAGTCATCAGGGAAAAAAATTAGGCAACTTATTAAATACTTCTTTTTAATGGCGGTTAATTTGCGACGAGCTAAGTAATACTTAAACTATATATTTATATTATGCATTTTAGTAAAATCAATTTTAAATTTGTGTTGTCCTGATCTTAACAGTAACAGTAGCTCGGCGGAAACAATAGCTTGAATGTGCCGTGCTATAAAGAGCTTATATCTATCCTCCGGGAAGCTATTATCATATCATCGCGGTTAACATATACTACAATTTACGGGGGCAAAGTTGCAGGAAAAGACCTACTTCTATTGTAATTAGACATAAGACTCTTCCAACACTTACATCAGGTGTACTATTCGCAAGTGATAACACCAAATTCACCTTTCAAATGAGAGGAGTTGATTTAAATAATCAGAAAGCACCTAGTTTTGTATTGACTCTCTTTTAAAACTTATTTTATTTTTGCGTAATGCGATCTATAAAGAGATCAACAGATTTATCTAATCATAATATTATTTATTTGCATGTCTGCGTGTGTTGGTTTTTTAGTATTTTCTCTATCTGTGTATCTCGACGAGGGTAGAAACCTATGGGCTGTAGGAAAACCAATATAGTCTGAGCAAATAAAGAAGAAAGGTCAATATGACTACGACCTTAATATTGCATGGGCCCGTGATAACAACAGTTGAAGATATTATGTCAATATTAAATATTGTCTATGAGTTGTAACGGTTAACTTAATTTTTTATCACGATTATTAAAGTTACTGATTAACTTATATATTACATTATACTACATCATTAATAACAATATGTCAAAAGCTATAATTTACTCTAAACCATCTTATATCATAAAGAGAAACCTCTTTTTATAGTTGATGGTGACGATGTCGATTCATAGCACTTTTTAAATAATATTTTAAAATATAATTCTTGCTATCAAAGGACGTACTTTGGAGTAGATGTGGAGTTAATAATGCCAGCTTTTTGTTAACATTGCAAGAAGATAAGAATCCAGTAATTATAATTATAGATATATATATATAATTATCCATATGAAATACAAAGCTCTTTAATGCATAAATGTAAGCCGAAGTTATAATCGTTTTAATCTATACAAAAGCATCCTATACATACTTGATTCTCAATAAACTATTTTTGTAACCAAAACCTTCATCATAGATAAATCATAAATAAATCAAATTTGCATTAAAATAAGTTCTATTGATTTTAAATTAGTCGCATTCTCATTATTTTTTTAAACAACTTTATAGCTTCTAACACATATCTTTTTAGAATCATGTAATAATGTAATAAGTAAATATATTATACCTGTCACCATTAGTTCAGCCTTTTTATATTCCCACAGCTAAGAAGTTAGGTTTTTCCTATGGATGATTTCAAATATGGACGGGTTATAGCTCACACGCTGGCGCAGTACTGATTGGTGGGTACAGCAGATATAACCAGGACTGATAAAGTACGCATGAGCTCGAAAGAATAACATTTTGGTCACACATACTTCGACTGACCATTGAGAACGTTGTTTAACATACGCAATTATAACGCCATTGACCTCTTATATGTAGAATATAAATATTAGGCAGTTACTGGTGTTAAAACATTAACAGGAATCTGCATATCATTTCAATCCTTAGACCGTGCGTCGTTAATTTTCGTATAGGTGGTGTATGAATAATGAATGAGAGAAAGCGAATGAATTACGCACTGAGTGAATACATTAAGACGTAAGTTATTTTGCTTCACTTAATTACCTCTGGGGCACCACAGCGTGACGTCTATAATTATTATAGTAATTTGTAAGGTTTCTGCATACATATATATGTATTATACAACAATAAGGGCGGAGATGATGCAGTAAATATCGCTTTCGATTTCAGATGGGTGACCAAAATTTATTATGTCGAACTTCTCTATGATTCGGAAGGCACATCAAACCATTGATCCCGGCCGACTCTAATTGGGCGTGCTTGGTAAGTCATGGCCCGTTCTCCCTATTCGATTCCATCTATAGGTAAGGACACACCAGCACGCGTAGCATGACGAATTCGAGAACGTTTTGTCTACACTCAAATGTCACTTTTCTCAGATGCGCCCATACGATATCTCATTCTCGACCCGAGAAACTGACAAATGAGTGTAGACAGAGCGTTTCTCGAGTTTGTCATGCTACGCGTGCAGAAGTGGGAATATTTATAGTCTGATAATGATAAAGGGCCGAGTAGGGCTGTGACGGTACGCAATCACACCATTGTCATTGCTTGCATTCCATTGAATTTTGTTCCTAGGTACTGCATATCCAAACTTTATAGTCTACGATTTAAAACTTAATTAATAGTCCTTCTTCAAAATACGTTTCGGAAATTCGTATTGTTATCTCCCAAAAACAGATGTGCTTTAAAAAGCAATGCCATATTGTATACTGTTACACTAAAAGATCGAAATCGCTCATTGAGCAATAACAACGCGTTGTGGCAATCGCAGAATAACCACATCGCTAAATTCATGTTATGGCTCTACTGGAAACACTTACGACGCGTTGTAATCGTAGAACAACCACACAGTGAAATCTGTGTCATAGCTGACATATTATTCGACATCAACGTATTGTGGGAATAAAAAAAGCCACAACGAATCAGAGCATTAATTGGTTGAACTAGCTGTTTTATTTTACAATCAAAGTGAATCGATATTATAAAATTTTAAAGCATGCTCATGTACTCTCTATCTTTTTTCAACTTAACCTTTGTTTCAAGATATATATTGTTCAAATTAAGACGCCTACATCTCAAAGTATTACAAATACATTCAGAGTGGTTGAGAGAATATAAATTAGTTCTTCCTCAAAACACTGATGAAGCGCAAGCTAAATGTAACGAAAGTAAATTTTGGTAATTTCTGGCAGAAAAAGGCATTTCTTTAAATGTTAGTTTAAATGTAAAAAAAAAAACTTTCTAGTCATATTGCTAATTTCTATATTTTTTTAGGCTGTCATAATCGGGATCTAAGGACCAAAGCGTCGATAGTATGAGATTATCAAATGCAAAAACACTTCAATTCGGTCTGCTTTCCTAAGCATTTCGTTTATCTAATGAATAAATAAAATCATCAGTTTTTTATATCGATATACTCGCTCTTTGCTCTAGGAGGCGCCAAAGAGACGATTGACGCGAGAACCATTTGTGTTATTGACTCCCGGTTAATGGACGGAATACTGTAACTCTATACCACTACTTTGCACGTTTAGATAATGCTTCTTGTTCAAATTGAAATATCACATCTAAAGTACACATTAGTATTCCCTTCAGTTTCTCAGTAAACATTTTGCGCTGGAGAGCTTAACACTTAAATGTTGGTGAAAATTTAGAAGGTATGAACGTACCTTTTTATTTTTCATCATCGGTGTTGATGGTAACTCGTACTTTGTTTCAGAAAATTGCTCAAACATTCGTCAGATGGAATTTGTACCTAAATTAATTAAGAAATTCAAGTTGATTCTGATCGCTTTTGGCTGCTGATCTAATTTAATTATTTACAATGTTATTTTAATATGAATTCGACTAATAATTCTGACCTGCTCTTTCTTTGGAATGTAGTCTTTCTTTATAGTTTAATATTTGTTATGTAGTATTTATCACAGTAGATCACATATCCAAAACTATTATAACTTATGTATTTTATATCATCTAAGCATAATGGCTAAAATACTGATTCTGTCATCATATTCTGAATGGTTTTATTGAATGTTGGTTGTATTGAATTGGTTTCAAACTACTGTACAAATTTCAAAATTTCATTCTCCAACGGGAACTTAGATTACACGTTGGCGATATCTCGCCTGTAATGTATAGGCGAAGTTGTAGAAAATAACTAGTATTTTATAAAGTAAAATTATCTACGATATTCATAGTTTATAATTTTTATTCAGTCAACATATATAATATATAATAGGATAATTGGAATTTAGGGTCACATATGGCAACATGGTATCAACCTTCTTCGGTGCCATGTTCTTTTCTATCGTTCAGAAGCGCCATGTGTTAGAACGAGAAAGATAGCGTTTTGCATGTACCTCAAGGATTCTTTGGCGAACATACCCGAAAAGAAAAGAACGACTATAAAAGTAGTAAAAGTAAAGTTCAATATCGATTATCAACATTAAAAATATATATATATTGTTCACCAAAGGTAATATCATTAAGAGAATGCACTCTTATGATTAGATGAACAACAATAAATGTTTAAGAATATATTATATCTTATTGCGTGGAATAACCTTAAAAATTATACATTTTTAATAAAGAAAAATTATCATCGTATTAGCTGTAAAGCAGATCAAGAATCTCCATTTTAACCACAACTCAGATAAAGTTGACGTCATTTGTACTTGTCAAATGTAGCGACACGACGAAACCGAAAATTTAGCTTCCCTTGCCATAGAAATCTTGAGTAAGCAATAAACAATACCATCTTTAGAAATTGCTAAATAGAATCTTAGCTTAGAAATTATACGTAATAAAATCATGAGCGAGTAAATATACTTAATTGTTCGTAAGTGTTATTTTTTCAAACCTTAATATGATATCACTTAAAATATGTGTGTAAAAAAAAAGAACTCCCAGCTTCTTCGGAAAATATGTTTATTCAAAGTAATAAAAAAAAAATCTTTAATTTTGAATTGTTTTTATAATATTATTCTGAGGAAGTTTTTGTTCTCTTTGCTTGTCACTTATAACTATATGACGGATAATCTTGTTTTGATGATGAATTTTAATGTTTATAATCCTGAAGTAACTTAGAAACTATCTCCTTATAGTTTGGAGACTTCGTGTTTCCGAAAAAAATTTTGGTCACTTCAACAAAGGAAAGCTATGATTTTTTTTCATTCTTAAACATATTCCATCTCTTATTAATAGTATCAGGAATGTTCAAACCAAAATACTAGTTGTAACTGACGGTAGTAGTAGGTCGTTCTCGATTAGAAGTTAAAGTAAACTATCCACAACTAAAACAAAAGAGGTCGGGTGAATTTAAGCATTTTCGACTCATATTGAATAATACGCTTCTTTAAAAGATAAACTAAAAAACGTCACAAATGGAACCCGTTGGAAAGGTACTGGAAACTGAACAGAGTCAATTGTTAAAGTAAGTAGTATAAAGTGACAATAACCCAATTATAACGAACTGAAAATATGCACAGATATTGAGGGTTTGTTGTGTTCTCAAAAATGTCACGTCTTGTTTTTGTTATTATAGCCAATCACAATACTTATTTTCGATATACTGTCAAAATTTCTCAAGTTTAAAGTTAATCGTTTATTTAGATATTTTGTTGTATTTGAATTTATTTTTTGTAGATACTCAGACATGAGAGATTTCAAAAATATATAATTTAATTAACGGCCAAAAATCATGTTGACCAGTCTTATTAGAGTCAAGCGTATCATCAATTTTGAGGTATTGGTTATGTTTCTGACTAACTATGGTACCGATTATAATTTATTTTATGTTATTGATATTTATATTTTAAGAAATATCTTTTCAATTGAAATAATTTTCTAAGCAACGAAAATTCTGCTTAAATTAATTAACCTTTTAATTGTTTCATTCTTGACTGGCGTATCCCAAACTAGTGTATGGCAGCTTGGGCTCACGGCCTACTAGTGTAGAAAGGGGGAGCTTTCATCTCGAGAACGAGCTCTTTGTCTAAACGCACCGTAGGTCGCCTATACAAAACCTAGAGATTTTGCTATTTGTATTCGGCACGTTCTTGGTTAAGTAAGGTCAGCAACCTTTATTTCGTTTAAGACGAACGAATGCAATGTCAACAAGGTCACCAGCGAGAGAGAGAAAGAGAGATCGTGTGAGAGAGTATCGACCTTGTGTCTTTAATCTAATGAAAAAAAAAAAAGAATTTAACTATGTAAATAGCAGAGTTGCCATTTCAATCACATAATAAAAAAGTTTTTCGGATTTAAATTAGCTAGAAAAGGTTTTATTCATTTAAAAGGTACTTTCGACGAGTTGGGAATAAAACTCTGAAGACAAATGGATAATATTTTTGAATAAATGCGTAGTTTTACTTTTTTACGTTTTACATTCCAACATTATTCTGAATAGATTGACCACATTATAATATTTACTATGTAGGCAAATTAATGTTCCATTGTAGAATGAAATCATTTTTTAATTTAAATTTTAATGCAAACAACCTGCCTCCGTCATATAACCAAATAATTGTTATTGTCCATTATTATTTAATGTTTATAATGTTTTCTTTAATTATATCTATGTTGTGCATAGTGCAATAAAGTATTTTTATCTTAAACCCGCGTGGTCACATAAGAAGCTTCCTTCTGAATCACCCTATCCATGAAAAAAAACCGCATCAAAAATCCATTGCGTAGTTTTAAAGATTTAAGCATATATAGGAATATACGGATAGAGAAAGCGACTTTGTTTTATACCATGTAGTGACTAGCTTTCCGCCAGCGGCTTCGCTTGAGTGCTCCTGTATTATACGCATAAATACGTACTTTCCTCTAGAATTACTCTATATATTGATAAAAACCGTATTTAAATCTATTGGGAAGTACAAAATATTTCAGCATATTTACGTTGAGCGGGAAGCCATTTTGTTTTATACTATGTAAAGATCGCTTAAATAATTGTATACTGACCCTGCCCCAATTTTTAGATATATCTTAGATTTTGGCCATCCAAGCGACCTCTCTTCCAATGAAATTATCTACGCAAAAATAATTTAAGCCAATATTGGTAGTGCTTTTTAAGTGTCTGACTTTTATCGTTCCAACCATGGGTATTTTAACGAGAATTATGCTTGTAGATTTATTTTGGTATTGAGATTGTATTGATGAAAAAAATAAATTCATTAAAGCATATTTGCGGTTGCGGTTGCCTGGAAGAGATCGCTTTTAAGCGATAAGGCCGCCATTTGCTTCGCTATCTATGTGTATCTTGTATGTTCTCCTTTGTTGAGCAATAAAGTGTATTATTATTATTATTATTAATGAGCAGACGCCCAGATTGCTAAAGGTCGTGGGTTCAAACCCCATCTCTGGGTATCCGGGGTAGGTTAATTTTCAAGCGTTTTTCATTAAAGGTATATTATTTTTATAAGTTAGTAATGCTAATATTTTTGTGAAAGAGGAGAAATTTTAAATTTCGAAAGTTCTGGAAACTAAGTATCGTTTTTAATATGATATTTTAACAGACCTATTGGATTGGCAACGCGCTTAATGCTATGCAACCGTATTTGTATATACTAATTTAGTTTAATGCATATAGAAATGTACATTTGTTACTGAAAATAAGGAAAACTTCTGGATTTCTTCCTGCTAGATTTTAATTTAAAAGCATTCATATCTCAAACAAATTTTGCGTATCGTGGAGCTGGAACTCTAAATTCGATAGGTCGATTCAATCGATTGAGTTTCATAGCAAAATTGCAGAACTTCTATGATTGTTTACGTTTTGCAAAAGGCAAGTTTGAGTTTTGTAATTTTTGTTGAATGATCACTTATTCATCTCACGATAAGAAAAAATCTATATCATGTTTTGAAAATATTTGGGAACTCTTGTCTTATTTGTATTTCTAAAGAATTAAACTGTTCAATAAGAACCAAAGTAAACGATAACCTTTTATATTTTATAGTCTTTGTTTGTCAAACATTTTAAATACCAGTCTTCAATCAGTTTTATTGCTCTAAAAATTACAAATATATTCAATTAGCCGACTTTAAACTCTTCAATAAAAAATGATCATTTACATAATGTGTCTTCATTTTTTATTATTATTTTTAAATGTAAACTGCAGTAATATATATATATACTTATAAATACTCAAATGAATCTGACATTAAGAATTTTATATATTTCCAGTAACCGCCATTGTTGGCTTTAAATTAGAACACTCTTTCGAAATTAAACTGAAAGCTATTGCTATCGCAATTTAATAGCATCTAGACAAAGTAGTAGAGATCAAAGAAGATAATTACAAAAGCCTTAAAAGTACAATATAAAATCAAGTAGGTATAATCTTAAAAACATTCTATAGAAATCGTTTAAGACGGCTTGTAAAGCTGTCATCGACTTTATCGGTGATAACTTTTAAAACATTGCTTTACTCTTCATGATATTTAATTCTATCTAACACTAATAGTCGATAGAAGTAAGTATTTGAGAATATTTCATAAATTAAACAAGTATTTTCTAACAAATAAACAAGAATTTGAATGAAGTGAGAACTGTTCTTAAAATATTATTACTGTTAGCTATATTATTAGTTTCAATCAAATTCTCGTCTATTGGTAAAGTATTGATTGGCATTTTCTAAAGTAATTACTTCGCTCGACTATAGAGTCAGAGTACTAATTTGATATTTGCAAAGGTAAATGTGTTAGAACCGATTTCGTAAAGGAATCATGGGTTAGTTCAGGCCTCAGAGAATACTTGCATAATCTTAATTGTAAAGACATTTTGGTTGCTTGTTCAATTTGAAATACTTTTTTATTTAATAGTATTTAGTATCAATAAGAGGAAAATATTCAAACAATAATGAAAACAAATTTTAACACGCTTTTTTTAGGTCGACTTGTATGTATATAAGAAACTAATGATGTAATTGAATCTAAGGTAATGAATTTAACCACTGTCCAAAGATCTTAGCGTCGTAAAAATTGGCAGCTATATATAGTTTTGATGATAATATGGTACTGTAGAATTAATTTAATGATGGAGTCGGAAGATATAAACTTGAACTTCATGATGGAACATCGTATCATAGCTGTGTATAGACGCGTTAGATAATTCTTGTAATGAATCAGAATGATAAAAGCTACAATCATCAGTCATAAGTGCCATCAACATGTCAATGACATAGAAAAGAATTCATATACAAATAAAAAAAGTTCGAGTGTCTGTTTGTAATGTTAAAATAATCTCGTTTTACTAATTGCTTATGTATGTACACACGGTACATAATATATATGCAAATATTTTTTTACATTTTTTGTCTGTCTGTTTGTTCTGTCTAATCTATGAAACGATGAACCAATTTTGATGGGACTTTTGACTGGCAGATAGTTTATGTAATAAGGAGTAACTCGTGCTACTTTATATGCGAACGAAGTCGCGGGCACATTTAGTATCCAATAATAATACCGCTTATAGTGCTTTGATAACATTGTTTGATATCTGTTATAAAATAAAAAGTAATTTTCTTATGAACAAGATTCTTTGTTTTCTATTACTCATATGATAAAAAGGAAAAAAAAAATCTTTGAATAGGTTTCGATACTTCTGGACTAATATAAAAAAAAAACACCTTCTTCACCTATGTTAATCTTCTTCGAAAAGGCGTAGGTCTCTTTTCAATTAACTGTTAAGTATTATCATAAATAAATGACGTCACTAAACTCTAACATAAATCATATCAATGAATGTACGAAGAAACCATTACATTATTATACAATTACTAAATTAGTCGCAGTTCATGTACACACGCTACTGCAATATATCAAAATTCAGAATTGAATTTTGCCATCTAGCCACAATGTACTAAGGTTTAAAATCAAGTGAGGGAAAGTTTTTTTTTATAACGTATAATTAAACTTAAATCTTTCTTCCTCATTAAACTAATGAACTTATTTGACATGAAGCTTATTAATACAATAATTATGCACCAACCGGTGTATAGAAGCCAAATATGCAAATTATATGCAATATGCAATCGCATTGCCGGTCTTCAGTGATGTTTTGTAACTATACGAACCCGGTACACTGGAAATAATTGCTTACCTCTATTTTCTCTTACGTAAACAATTAATTCGTCTTACTATAAGATAATTACTAAAGTTAATCATTTGTTCAAGCCATTCGCAGATTGAAGCAAATTGACAATGTCAGAAGAGAAAATGCCAAGTTGAGAAGTGTTGACTTATTCTGGTCGGTTAATAGTTTAACATCCAGTTGCACAAAAGTCCATTAAAATTTTCTAATTTAGTACATATATTAGAGATTAAAGTCATTATTGCACCTTTATGGACGTTTGTGCAACTGATCGTTAGTTAATCTGGCAATTTGGTCCTTGAAAGAAAATGATATGTATTTTTATATAAATTTTAATTTAGTGAGGACCTGAATGACCTATTGGTTCATGAATTGGGTCTGTGATGTGGTGAAAAGGCAACTTTCCTAAGCCAAAGACTATCAACGGATAGATGAAATGGTGGTGATGAAATTCATTTATACCTTCGGTGATTCTTAAATATTTAGGCTACAGATTAGGGCGACAGCTAAGTTTAGTGAAAACGGGCATTGTTGTCTCTAGCTTCTCCGTGCTGAGTAGGTGGGCTTAGCTGTTTTGTTTCCATCTGCAGTCATCAATACCCACCAATCCACATTAGGAACATGTTCATCGTCTTTTAGATTCATCATTACATTAATTATATTGTATATTTTATTTCTATAAGTTTGTTATGCACTTATGATCAACATAATATTATCTCCGTAGTAGCTCGATGGCGTAGTGGATAAGCGCCGCGGCCCACGATCGTTGTTGTTAAGCAACTTTCGCTAGGGTCGGTCACGGGATGGCTGACCAAAAAATGATTACCTCGAACTACTCCGTGCTTCAGAAGGCACGTTAACGTTGGTCCCGGCTGCATTTGCAGTCGTTAATACCCTCCAATCCGCATTGGGCTAGCGTGGAGGGTCATGGCACATCCTTCTTAACCATCCATAAGGAAGGCCTGAGCTCCTGCAGTGGGGACGTAAAAAGACTGATGATGATGATGATATCAACTAAAGATAGACAAGCAGAGAATACCCAAGGCGTTATAGTCTGCTTTTGTGCGTTTATGTATTACTTATTAAATAAATTAAATTGATAACTAATGGCATGAATTTTATTGCTATTAATCAGGTAGGTAACACATTTGTGTTTTTACTTTCAATTCCATATTGGTGTTGCATTCATTATAATTATTATCAATAAATTCATGACTATACAAATGAGTAATGATTGCTAACAACTGATCTATTATTACAAAATTACAAATCAATATTGTAGGTGATCAAATGTAAGGTTGTTGTTCGTTCAATTTTGTTATTATTGTATTTGACTTCACTTATTTGGTCAAACTATGATGTGTGTGTGTGTGTGTGTGTGTGTGTGTGTGTGTGTGTTATTGCCCTCAAATTCTCGATAACCTTTCTTTGCTCTTTAATATTAAGCTTTAGTAGACTTCACACTATTATGTATGTTGAAACGTTATAAGCGAAATTTACACAGAAAACAGAAACAAATTAGAATGGATCTATTCTTTGTATGAGGTTAATGTCACTGACCCTCCGCCAACACCGATGTAAGATCTCGCTATCAATTTTTCTAGTATAAAATATGGGTACATCACATTTTCACAGATTAATACATGCAAATATATAAAAAAAATACGAGTATTTATGTCTATTATGAGACATATGTATTTAAAAAGATAAAGTAAAATCTACTTAAAGGGAAAAAATACTGTAATAAAATAAGTCTAGAACCCGGCTTAGAGTGATGCTTTAGCATAGTGGATTAATCAAATAAAACCTACTTCAAAAGGTAATAAAGATTTTATTCCATTAAACTTCATTGTATAGAACACTTCATTATGTACTTTTGTATAGACGCTTAGTTGTATTTTCGAATGTGAAATCAAGTAAACATTTTATTTTTTTTATGCACATAAATTCATACGCAAGCTTTATACATTTCTCACAAAATCTGTTTTTTAGGTTAGCGAACGTAATTTAAGAACAAATCGAGCATGTGTGCGAAGGACATTAATAAAGGCATTAGCTCATATTCTTGTGGCATTTCTATATCACCCACAAGCACCTTCTAACGAATTTCTCTGTACTATGTTGGCTTATATAACAAAAGTAATTTTGCGTTAGTTTCCAAGGTCTAACTTAATTGAAACTCTCGGCCAGCTTTCTGCAAGATCAACAAACGAAAGCCTATCCTTACAAAACATTAATGCGTTGAATATTCTACAGTAGCTCTTTGTATATCTGAATGGAAATTTTAGTTACTTGTAAACAGTTTATTGTCTTGTTAATGCGTAATGGAAAACAAAAAGTGTCATCTACTTATCCCAAAATATCGATTGTATTTTATTATCGCCCAATTGCACTACCATCCGTTTATTGGCGAATTTAAGCTCTGATCAATGTTCTAAATTTAATTATTTGCATTGGTAATGCTGCTTTATACTAATGAAAATTTAATGGACGTGTGCTACGGCCAGTAAGTCTTCTACATAAACAAGAACTTGGCAACTCAATGAATAAATAAATTATTTAGTACCTACGGTAAAGTTTAATTTCTATTCTAGTGATCAGGAATCGAACCCTGATGTCCATTAATAAGAAATCGGCACGAATGCCATTCGATCACGGAATCAAAGTATTTATAAAAAGTGCTTTAATAATTTATTCTGATATTTTATTAATTTCAATAAATTACTTTCCATTTTTCCTAATTATATCCCGCAGGAGCTTTTGGCGTGCTTATAAGCTATTAATTATCTTCATAAATAGGTCACCGTTACCGACTGTATTGTATAACCTCGTTTGAGGTTGTACAGAACCTTAAAATCATAGATAATAGAATATTCAAACCTGATGATAATTTTAAAGAAAATAAAAAAAATCTCTAAAGAACTCTTAGATTTTTGTGCTGTAACATCAATGATAATAATGTATAATCTGGGTTCACGGTGATGTCTAGCCAAGACGAGTACTGTCTTCGTTTTGTCGAGCCCTCGTAACATAAGTTTGAATTATACCAAATAAACAAAATTGTTAGGATATAATGCAAATTGATAATTTATTAAACATACAAAGTTTCAATTGTATAGCTTTTATACTTAATATTCTATTGATATCTAAAAACCAACTTCATTATTACTCAATAATTTACTTACAGATGACATTCTGAGGTCATAAAAATTTGAAATTTTGGATATTTGCTAGTATAAAAATACGTGTAGTAACTGGCGGTTGCTAATAATAAAATTCAATGGCTATTTCTTGAAACTTCACTTTTATTTTAATTATCTTCTTAATATCTATGAAGCACATCCATCGAAACCTACTATACCGAACACTCTCGTCGTTTTGTATCTTTTCTCTTACTCGCACACTTCCTTCTCTCATTACGTTTCATTCCACCTTACCTACAGTCGATCTATGTAAATCCTACATACATGCAAATACAAAAAGAAATCAAAAACTAGGAACATTTATCCTCATAAACTAAGGCACAGAATTTTAGATGGAACTTCCGTTTCGTTTCTTTATGATTATTGTATTTTAGAAAAGTAACAAACATTTAATAAAGCCAAGCCACTCATTTTAGATAAAATAATTTCTGAAGTTGGAGCGAATAGAATTAGAAGCTGGGCTCTACACGAGATTTGATAACTTTCTGACAGTGCAAGTTATATCGTTTGGACTTGGCAATATTTTACATAAAGATATTTTTGTTGGTTGGTGTTTTCTTGATTGACAGATTAATTATTGACAGTCAAAATAATGTCGAATCTTGATTTAAGATAAATATTTTAAATTGAATTTTAGTCAATTTATTCATTTGCCAAAGTCACAATAGACTGACATAACCTTCAGATACAACCGTAAACTTGTTTATTAGAACATTCCCTTGTAACGGTAAATAATTACAGAGTTCAACTTTTGCATCTACATTTTCGTAAAACTTCTCGCAATAAACGTTACTAAGACAGTTGCCCTCATCGAGTTAATCATTGTTTGTGCGAAGTCTTTGGAAGTTTGATAGAGCCTTTTATTTTGAGGCTTATCCAGAGCGCAGTTGTTTTACTTCTTAATTCGGAATTCGAAAAGTAAAATAAAACAAAAGAAGAAATTACTAGTTCTATGCCATAACTTAGGATGTGTACATAAGTTCTTATACGATAGACTTCGTGTAATCGAACACGTCATCAAATTAACCGACTATATAGTCGGTTAACGGCGTTTATCCTCTATGCCACAGCACGTTAAGCCATTGGTCTCGGCTGCATTTGCAGTCTTTAATACTCTCCAATCTGGATTGGGCCAGCGTGGAGGGTCATGGCACATCCTCCTTAACCATCTATAAGGAAGGTCTGAGCCCCTTGGACGTAAAAGGGGTGATGATGATGATCTGAAGGAAAGGCGATTGAAAGTCGATCTACGGTTGATGTGGCTAAACTGCTTTGGTATTTGTCGTATATTGGATGGGTGATCAAAAAGTCATTGCCCCGAGGTATTCCGTGTTCTGAATGTTAACGTCAAGGCATTGTTTTCTGATACATTTTTTTAAATGTTGTAAATCCTTGTATTTTTTCTCTTCATTTTTTTATAATTAAAGTTTATGAATAGGTGACATATGATATTGAGAAATTTTTAAAATATAACAATATAATTGGGCAAAGCTTTGCGAAGAGAGCTAGTTTTGTATCACCATCTACTTACACCATCGCACAGGATGGATTTTATCGATTAAGGAGAGGTCATAACCTCATACGCGGCCCCAGTGGAGATAGGTGGATGTTAACGATTTCGTAAATAACTGGACCGAATTTCGAAGCACGGAGGATCCGAGCTCGAGGTAACAATTTTTCGGTCATCTATCTTAAAACCGGCATTTGCGAAAGTTACCTAACTTCCCCATCGCAGACAGAACGCTCTTCTCGGATCTGGTCCAGTTTTACTCTTACTTTACCTACTAAAGTAACATTGTATCGTATGCGGTGGACATAGGCTACATTTCCCGAAAAACAACAAATAAACTAGGACGAAAATGTGACTGGAATTTTGAAAGTTTTGTGGAAGGTAACCATTGTTTACTATTCAATTTGTCATTGTAATTATATCCACGATGTGATAATACGAGGGCGGGATGATAAATAGCTAGCCTAGCTTAGGAAAAACTTGAATTAGTGAGTTAAAAGTATATTTATTTTTCGACATAGTCTCCTTGAAGCGCTATGCACGCATTACGCATTGATGCCATCCCTGAAGTGGTTTTCTTCACGGCAGACATCACCTCGCTATTATTTTCAAATCTTTGTCCACCTGAAAAAAATTTGAGCTTAGGGAATACATGAAAGTCAGATGGTGGCAGACCAGGAGAATAAGCTGGGTGTGATAGCAAATCATAATTTAATTTCTTGAATTTCGCCATCACAGTGATGCACATGTGAACGCGCGCATTATTCTGATGAAAGATTATTTTTTTTAGCCAGGCACTTGTAATTTATCCAGTAGATCAGCATAATATTCGCCATTTATGTTTTGTCCTTTTGGAAGGTAATCGATCATCAATATACCCTTCGAATCCCAAAATACTGACGCCATGACTTTCCCCGCTGATTTCACGGCTTTTGCTTTCTTTGGAGCTGGGGATCCTTTTTCCGTCCATTGTTTAGACTGAATTTTTGATTCAGGTATATAGTGGTGAACCCAAGTCTCGTCTGTAGTAACAAACCGTCACAGAAAATTTGTTGTATTACTCTTAAAGCGGTTCAAACATTCTTGTGAAATTTGCATATGAACGCGTTTTTGGTCAACTGTAAGCAATCACGGCACCCACCTTGCGGATATTTTTTTTCTTACATAATTCTTGAGTCAAAATGTAATGCGCCTCTTCTTTAGAGATGCCTACAGTATCAGCTATCTCGGAAAGTTTCAATCTTCGGTCAGCTAAAACTGCATCATGAATTTTAATCACAATTTCTGGAGTAGTGGCACTTTTTGGACGTCCTGGACGATGTTCATCTTGGGTGCTGGTACGACCACGTTTAAATTCAGCCACCCAATTTTTTATGGTCGCATATGAAGGAGCATTTTCTCCCAAAAGTCCTTCATCTCCGAAAAAATCTCTCCACCTTTTAATCCTTTAAAATGCAAAAACTTTATCACAGCTCGTAGCTCAATTTTATCCATTTTGCAGAAAAAACAAAAGAATGCTTTTTGAACGCTAGCGGAAAGCTAGCTAGTTATAAAATTTCCGTCAAGGCTTCTTATTGAACTAAATTTATAATAATTATTTTGCACGGCAACAGATCATCAACCAACGTATTGCTTGTTGCTTGGTTATAAGACCAAAATGATAAAATGTTGATCTTAAACTATTATAAGCTTGTATTAATGTTCTTTGTACATGATATATTTAAATTCAGTGAAAAGAAGGAGATTCTCCATTCTTTGATTACATTCTTTTAGCTGTAAATTTTTGAATGAAAAAGGAATAATTACAGTTAACAAAATGTTGCATTTTCCTTTTCTAGAACTTTTATTAGGTATGTTAACTTTGAAAAATATAGTTTTTTTTTTAATTATACCTAAACAAACATAATGAAGAATTAGTATAACACTAAAAATAATGAAATGTTGTTTTAAAGAATTAAAAGGGAAAAATAACGGACCCGCTTTGAAAGTAAGTGTTATTTTTTAAATCAGTTATTTTCTTTTATTTACTTTTGATAAATAATATAAATTTTCGTTGATAAGAAGCGTCGTTCAACTAAAGCGTAATTGCAATTGGCATTTCATAACCGAAAACGGTTTTAGGCTGAATCTATTAATAATATCATTACGCTTACTAAAATCGAATTCTCGATTTATATGGAACGTAAATTAAGTAAATATTTTGAATGATTCACATTATATGAATATTAGTGCAGTGGGTGGCGAAACGCTATTGTTACACAAAACAAAGCGGTCTTACATACTTAGTTTAATAAATTCATGGGCGGGCTTCCCCATTCTGTTATAACGCTCCTGGCATATTTTATAAAGGATGTTACTGTATAAATATAACAGATATTATAGTGTTATAATTTTTTCCTGAGATAATACGGGCCTGGTAATCATAATAATTCATAATGTTATTTTTAATAGGCAAGCGTATTTCAATTTCCTCGTGTTGTAATCTTCGATTATATTTTGTGAAAGTTCGCAAAGAATTTTTGCAAGCAAAAGAAGATTTCACTGTCGAAAACTCAATTTTACTACGAAACTCGGTTTATTATTATGACCGGAAACTAAAAATATTTCAACATATTGTTGAATTTGAACATGTGAATGACCTTAATAAGTTAATTAGTTTTTTAGAGATATTTATTTCACATAGTATTTTACTTAAATAAATGTGATCTGTTTTGATCTTAACTATATATTTTGTTGTAAGGGGGTTCGAACAACATCTAACGGATTCCAAGCCAACCTCACCCTCACGCGGTACACCCTACCGACTAACCAACGAGGCTCTGGCGCTCCCCACCAACCCGCTTTGGGCCAGCGTGGTGAGAAACGGCCCAAAACCCTTCAGAGATATGAAAAGGAAACGAAAGGCCCCGAGTGCCCGGCGGTGCCGTAAGCCGTGCTAGCGCGGACGGACGCCGACTCGGCGAAGGCACCAGGGGTGTGAAGAATCCCTGGGCGGCAAAAATCTCCCGTCAAACGACCTTGGCCCTGGCAACCTACAACGCTCGCACACTGCGGACTGAGGAGAAGCTGCTGGAACTAGAGAAGGAATTGGGTAGGATTCATTGGAGTATTGTAGGATTATCCGAAGTCCGAAGAGAGGGCGAGGACACGATGATCCTTAAATCCGGTAACCTGCTCTATTTCCGGGAGGGCGAAGATCTGTCCCAAGGTGGTGTCGGGTTTATCGTCCACAAGTCTCTCGTGAATAATATTGTACAAATTGGAAGTGTATCTACAGATCAAGCCTGGAGAGCTGCTCGGATGTGGACGAATACAATGACAGGGTCGTAGAAGCTGTCCTTACGGTGGGTTCAAAATTTCTCAATCCTCGCCATAATAAAAAAAGAAGCAAGATCTCGGAGCAGACAAGCAAGCTAATCTAATAAAGGCGTGGAATGGTTCTGCAGTCTTCTGAGGATGCTCGTCGGCAACTCAAAAGACAGATCTCGAAGTGTCTCACACGCGACATACGCCAGTTTAATACTCAATGTATTAAGGAGACGATTGAGCGGAATAAAGGCTCCAAAGTGTTCGCTAGAGATCTGTCTCTCGGACAAAGCTTGCTGACGAAGCTAAAGACAGAGAAGGGCAGAGACATTACATCCCGTTCTGAGCTTGGCCTACCAGTCCGGAAAGCGCTTCAGAAGCTATTTAATTCCGCCATACTCGAGGACAAGACGCCAGAAGCATGGCACAGGGGCATGGTGGTGCTTTTCTTCAAAAAAGGCGACAGGGCCCAATTGAAGAATTACAGACCCATTACGCTCTGAGTCATGTGTACAAGCTGTTTTCGAGAGTCATCACGAATCGTCTCGCACGTATATTTGACGACTTCCAGCCTTCTGAACAAGCCGGTTTCCGAAAAGGTTACATTACCATAGACCACATTCATACGCTGCGACAGGTTATACAGAAGACCGAAGAGTATAATTTGCCACTATGCTTGGCGTTGTTCTTTTGCGAGATCGAATCAGAAATGATGAGATCCGCAGAAGAACGAAAATCACCGACATAGCCCAAAGAATTGCGAACCTCAAGTGGCAGTGGGCAGGGCACATCGCTCGCAGGACTGACGGCCGTTGGGGCGGTAAGGTCCTGAAGTTGCGACTGCGTACCGGGAGACGCAGTGTTGGGAGGCCCCCCACAAGGTGGACCGACGATCTGGTGAAGGTCACGGTAAGCCGCTGGTTGCAGGAGGCGCAGGACTGATCGCTTTGGAGATCTTTGAGGGAGGCCTATGCCCAGCAGTGGGCGTCTCTCGGCTGAAGTGATGATGATGATGATGATACATTTTGTTCATAAAAAAAGTTCATGGGACGTCAGTAAATATGATAAACATAAATCGATAAAAGTTTAGATATATCGATTTTAAAATTCATGTTAATAGCGCGAAAAAATCTATAGACGAAAGTAATATAGAATATTATCCCTAACATTGAATACTAAAATTCCATTTAATGTTATGACTTTACAGAAGAAAATAGAAGATTTCAACATGCCAAGTCTGAAACGTTTTGCTGAAAGTTTTGCTGAAACTTTTGAAAATTACAAATTCTTCCCTTTTAGGAGTAATTCTAGAAGGAATTCCAGCAGTCCATATTTGGTTACTTTCTTCTATATTTTTTATCCAATATAAGGGGGAAGTAATTTATTTTAGCTGATATGTAACTCCGGAGTTATGTGAAAGAATGGAAAAGAAACAAAACCGATGATTCATAATGTTTTCTGTCGATAACAGCTGTATCGATGGGAATGGGTGTTTTCTATTTTTTTCAATCAATTCCTATGGCCCACTTTATATTCAGATGGTTATTGAGTGTGGCAAAAAACTTTCCGGTCTGTGCACGGGATCAATCGAGGATATAGGCGCACGTACTGTTCACACTACTCTCGGGTTTATGTTGTATATTCCTCTTTAACATAATTGCATATTTGATTATTTCATTTTTGTCAAATGTTGCTGAAACTGGATATTTTTTCTTATTATATATACTCAGTAACTCTACTAAGTAATTAATAGGGAAACATGTTCAATTATTTTTAAAAAAGCTCAGTAACGGTTAGAAAGGGAAATTAATTCTCTATTTCATTTTTATGCAGTTAAAAACTCAAACGACTTACATCGTACACGATTTTATTATTGATAAAATTACAATTTATATTTTTTTAATAATCGGCATTAGTATAGACATACACCTGCTAAATATTTGTATCATCGAAGTATGTAACTTTAATTGTTATGCATTGATGTGATTTTGAAATTGTAAGTATAGGGGCATATTGTTTTCATTAAAATATATATCTAAATTCTAAGCAGTTGCGTATAAACTATTTTCACATAAAATATGGACACTATGCGTGTTTTTAAACTTAAGAATTCATTAGAGTATTTCATATTTTTTTAATATAAAGGTCCCGAAAAACAAACCAGCTAATTCAATTCTATGCCAATTCTTCTCACTACACTTTCTCTCACTGAGATTTTTAAAGTGAGGGCTTAAGGTCCATATGTCAGCACACACGCATCAGCCACACGACACGTAACAAATTCTATTAAAAACTCCTTTGACGTCGTCTGCATAATTCCGAAGTCAAAACTGTCAGTGGCTTTTTTCATAGAAGCATCTATGAAAAAGGTGACTGCAGTGGACGTATGACAACGACAAACCATGCAATACATTGCGTAAGCACCTTAGTGTAAGTTTTTTAACGTTTATGTTATCGTGAGCGCTTAAGTTTTAATAAAATATCGGTACAGTGCCCCAAGCGGTAACTATCAAAAACTATAAATCTCCATACAAATTCTCAATACACACACATACTAGTGAACGTATTAACCTAAAACAATCACCACTTATGTCGTTACTTTTTTACTTTCCCGGGTGCTTTTTAACCCTACACTTGGCAATATTTTAGTTTCCAAATTATTATTTTTGTCCTTGAAATGTGTTTTTATAAGAGTGGTTAAGATTTGGTTCCTAAAAAAACATAATTTTATTAAACGTACCATATATGGTACATTGCTAAGTTAGTGGTAATCAACATTATCAAATGGAGATGTAATATTTGATACATTGCCAAGTTTACGGATGTTATAATTTTTTCAAACAAATAACATATTCAATGAAAATTAAAATTAATAAATTTATTTGCGAATAGATGAGCGATATATCTATTTACTGGCCGCCTATGACTTCTGTTAATATCTCTCGGCAAATTAAAACTTTTTGCGTATCTTTAAGCCTTTTGTTATTACATCCTTCTACTTTCTCATCGTATATTAGTTACTTCATTCTTGATTGGCTTCAATTTTTTTCTACCAATGAATTTCCCAAACGCTCTATTTATGATATTTTTTTATTTTTCTATGACAGTGGTGTGCTTGCTATCCTTACTAGAGGAACTTCCAAGATATAAGTTGTTGAGCACTTGTACGCAGACTGTATCCTCCTGACTATTTGAGGTACTTTTTTTTCAGTTCCACCATGAAACTTAGATATATTACTATTATAGATCCTAAAATAGTGGCAAAAATATTTAAAAAAACTTAAGTCGGAAAATCTAGTTTTTCACTATGTCACTTTTATAGGACAAATGAAGAGTATGATGATGTACTTTGCATAGGACATTGCCTTTTAGATATCAATAAACCATATATTCATAAGTATTAAAATACTGAAAAAAATTTGAATTTATGATAACATATTTATTATTTTATATACTTGTTCAAAAATTTGTCTCATGGACGTATATAAAAAAACTAAATTATTTTAACATTTTTGCATTTAAAAACACTACAGTCGAAAAAAACTCCAAAAAATTTATATGTCCTAAGGCAAAAAAAAAATAATTAAAAACTGAGTCTTTTAATTTGCGTTACGTTCATAAAAATCCACGAAACACATCTTTTCTTACAAAACAAAGAAAAATATTACATTTCCAGCAAAAACGGTACTTTTTTTCACAACTTGGATTGCAGCAAACAAATTTAGATCCACAATCGGACAGGTGGGATGCTTTTTGCTGTCTTGTTCTTTGCTGTTATTTAAGGTGACCTACTACAATCTTTCAATGATAAATTTTCTGATAGTTTTCTCCTACTAGATAACTTTTCTTTCCGGAACTGTTACCTAGAATTACCGATAGCCAAATTAAACAGATGAGTCACAGATTATTAGATTACTGAAGGTAACCAAATATATGTACTTAATTTTTCATAGTTACGCTCGGCGGGATTTCTATAGCTTGACACAAAGTTTCCTGCAATCCAACTGTTATGTCTATCGGCATTGCGAAGTGTTGTTCCACGCCTACGACTCGTCTTCCACATATACGAATTTAACCTGGCTTTTTTAAACCTACTGACAATACTTATATAGAGATACAGGTGTAGAATTAAATGATTGGTCTTCAACGGGTGAACTCTGTGAACATCTTTCTAAATAATTTTCGCGATAATCCCTTTGTGGAATAAAAGAAGAATCATCATCGGATACTTCAGAACCACACTCAAAATCAGAGTGATTCAAGACTTCAGTGATATTTTCTTCAGTTAATCTTCTTTTCTTCAGTTAAATAAGAAAAAAGTAAATTCCATTCTATGTACTTCACCTAGAACATTGGCAGTACATTTAAACAAAACCTAGTAGACTGTCATCGTACTATGCAAAGGACATCTAAAAACCACATATTGTGGGAAGACGAATAAACATATATTTAGAAAAATAAATCACAATATATTTATTTCATCAGTCAGCCTAGTTATTAGCATCTACTTTAAACAGAGATAAGCGATAATTATCATAATTAAACTAATTTTACCTACCGGCCTTTTGGCGTGAGCGCATCTCTTCACTCGTCGACGCCATTTTACTAAAAGTAACAGGTGACCGGAGCTCACGATACGATTTTTTTTTTTTACGAGAAACAAATAATATATATCACTACGTGCTATTTTCGCCGTTAAAGAAATGAAAAGTCACTGAATTTTTTTTTAATTAACATTCTATGCGTAGTACGAGAGTGGTCAGGTATGTAACCAACTAAAGAGGAGGACCGCTAGAGCCTGAGATTCAGATTTATTCAGGAACAAATACTACTCAAATTTAAAATGTACTATAATTATTAACGCAATCGTCGTAGATCGTCTATAAAAATATAAAATATATTGTTATAACAAATAAATATCAATAAATATAGAATTTATATACACAATTACTGAACAAAAGAGGCAGTGTCTCGTTTTTGAAACGTAATATAGAATATTTATAATATTGGCTAGCTGGCAATGTAGAATATTTTATGCATTCGATAATAACGATTGATTTCACAAATTAGCTGTGCATTCAACAGCTCAAAAATAGAACTCACTTAAAGCAAATATAATTACGTTTTAGATACTGACCGTTTTTGTGATTTATTTTATTAATATATGGTACGAGGGTCAAACTGAAAGTTCTTAGAACTGGCCACTTATAAACAATATAATAAAAAAATAATTCTAAAATTTGAAAATATAACTCTTTGCCAATATTACTGAGTATATATTTCATTCATTTGTAATTTGTTTTACGATTTGGCGGCAAATTGAAAATTGTCTGTGTCACGTCATCATGAATTTAACACGAGAAAATTTTCGTGCAATGATTTTTTATGACTTTCGATGTCATTTAAGTCAACAAGAAAGTTATGATAGACTACGATTGGCCTTTCACGATGAAGCCCCATCTCGTGCGACTGTTTACAACTGGTTTAATGAGTTTAAACGTGGTCGCACTAATCTCACTGATGATTTACGTGAGGGACGGCCTTCTACGGCGACGACTGAAGATAACATCTGTGTTGTGCGGCGTATGATAGAGACTGACAAAAGAGTGACCTATCAACAGATTCGGACAAGCTTAGGCATCGGTATGAGTCAAGTGCACAAAATCCTCCACGAACATTTAGCGGTCAGGAAGCTTTGCGCCCGGTGGATACCTCATAATTTGACTGAGGCTCAAAAACTCCATCGTGTGGATTGGTGTCGTAAAATGATTGAAAGATTTAACGGAGGTGACTCAAATGCTGTGTTCGACATACTAACAGGTGACGAAAGCTGGATTTACTGTTATGATCCTAAAACCAAAAGACAATCTGCTCAGTGGGTGTTTCCTTTCGAGGAGTTGCCAACTAAAGTGAAGAGAGATCGAAGTGCGGGAAAAAAAATGGTGGCCTCGTTCTTTGGAAGGATAGGTCATTTTGCAACAATTGTGTTAGAGGATCAAAAAACAGTTTCTGCAGAATGGTACACTACCAATTGTTTGCCACTTGTCTTGGAAAAAGTTCGAGAGAAACGACCTCGCAGTAGGATCCTCCTTCACCACGACAACGCCTCGTCGCACACCGCCAAGCGAACGATCGACTATTTGGCGACATCAAACGTTGAATTACTGGGTCACCCGCCGTATAGCCCCGACCTCGCGCCTTGTGATTTTTATTTATTTCCAAAAATTAAAGAAAAACTTAAAGGAAAGCGGTTTATGAATGCTGAAGAAGCGGTGGCTGCGTATCGCGATGCCATTGAAGAGACCCCTAAGGACGAGTGGGCAAAGTGCTTTTCCCAGTGGTTCCATCGCATGCAGCGGTGTATTGACGTGAATGGACAATATTTTGAAAAGATATAATAAAACTAATAACTGGCTAATGTAATCAGTTTTTGATTTTCTAAGAACTTTCAGTTTGACCCTCGTATTATTGGATTTTTAAAACCTTGCGTTGTGAAGGCGCTGGTGAATTATCGTGAAAATGCGAACTACTTACGAATTACTACTTCCATAACCGGAATAATATTTTTTATATATTTTGAAGAATGTTTTCTACCATATGTAATAAAAATAAAAAATAATAAAAATAAGCGTGGAAAGTACTTTCACAGGTCTAAAAAATTTTTGAAAGTTAATGTATCAAATAATACTCAGTGCCAAGAAAAGGGTTAATAACGTTTTAATACTAAAATATTGTTTTGTTAATCTTTAAATGTAGCCTTGAAACAATTTCACGAGTAATAAATATTATTATGAGTTTCTAACTTCATTAAGCAGCCACAGTTTGAACTGAGCAGCTGTTCACATTATTCCTAAAAGTCACTTACTGTAATGATGACGAAATTTTATTTTCCTTTATCACAAGTGTCACAGTGATAAATAGCCTGCTCGTGCTAACAAACTTAAAACTTAACGTGCAATACCTTTTTTGTTTATTTTTTAAAAACACAAATTTTGCATTTTAATACCTGTGACAATTTCATAAATGTAAAGTACCTTCATTTAAATTACGAATTACTCCCACCACTTTTTTTCATTTATAGGCCCCCGTATGTACAATGAACTAAATATATTGTATCCTCTGAATAAAAAATGAGTTAAGAAATTGATTTTTTGTTAGATACAACCGTACAAATACAATTTCGTACAGTGAAACCGAAACCTGTTAGAAATAGCGTGTTAATCAAAGAAATGTGTGAATTTGCTAATTATACAATATAAAATATATGGCTAAAAATTTCCGAGAATAGCACTGACAGAATGGAACCAAATTTGGTAACAAATAACCTTAGTAAAAACGTATGGGTGCATGTTGTATCCCTTTATAGGTATAGTCAACAGTTTTTAGCCGTGTAAATTTCCTCTTAAATCACTCTGTATATTTATGAAAACAGCATTAAAATAAATCCGTTGTCTAGTTGAAGAGATCTCAGCCTATAGACAGCGGGAGGAGCTATGTATAAAATGTGATAAATACAAATAATGTATAAGATTTATGTAATAAAGCAGACGATTCCTTATTGATTTCAGAGGCTTAGAGTCTTGTACAAGCGTGTACAAAGGAAAAATTCAAATTGGAGCGTTTGAAAATTTATCTTATAAGTGGTTCAATGTCTGCGGTATACAGCTCGGGGAGGCTTGAGTTCCGTCCTCTTGATTCAGTACAGAGATCTTGTACAAGGCTCTTCAACTGACGAGATATGGATTTCTGCATTCGCTTCGTAACTTATCAAGAGCAAGATTGAAACACCATATCACATTGAAGCTGTATAATAAGAATCTAAGTACAATTTTTTTGGTATGTTGTTGGTGTAGTCGGTAAACTACCCAAACGATCTTGTACTATCTAAATCACAAGTTATTTTTATAGCTAAAAACAACGGTTTTGTTTTCAGTTATGATTTAATACAGGGGTTAATTTTTAGGACGGCTTTTTTCCGTCAAATATCCTTGATTACAGATAAAGATCCCGCGAATCTAATAATTTCTGAGCCAGCCTTTAAAACACAATACTTTTGGAGAAAAATACTTTTTCTTATTATAATAATAAATAAAAATAAAATAAAAAATAAAAAAGCCTTTTATTTCTTACTATAAACAGTTAAGTAGTTTATGTGGATCTGTGCTATAAACTAAGCTAGTAAGAACCCCTCGTTCTCGAAGGTGAAGGCCTCCTCTAGAGACTTCCAAGCGTCTTTGTTTTTCGCTGTCTCCATCCACTGCTTTCCCGCCACCTGTATTATATCATCTGTCCAGCGGGCAGCTGGTCTACCTCTCTTTCTAGTGCCCGGTGGGCCGTTCCAACATGTTATTTTGTGAGTCCATCTATTATCTGTTTGTCTAGCTATGTGGCCAGCCCAGCGCCACTTTAATTTTTTTCAGTGATGTAGAGCTTCAGTTACTTTTGTCTTATTTCTTATAGTCCTGTGCGATATTTTTTGGATTTTTTTAATTTTTAAAATACTTCTTTCCATACCTCTCTGACATGTTGTAATTTTGGATTTTACTCGATGTGTGAGTTTCCAGGTCTGGCTAGCGTAGGTTAAGGATGGTAGTATACAAGAGTTCATTATCTTTTGTTTTATTATGATGGACATATTGCTCTTCAAAACTTCTTTTAGGCTCCAAAATTTTTTCCACGCACTTGAAATTCTTCTCTTTATTTCTTGTTCATTTCTCTGCATTTTAAATGAGATTTGCTTACCTAAATATATGTAGGTGTCAACATACTCTAGCGCTTCATTCTGAAGGTATACAGGATATTTAATATAGTTTGTCATAATGTTGGATTTGTTACGGTTAATTTCCAAGCCTACTTGCTGACTTGCGACGTAAAGAGCGTTTATCATTAATTGAAGTTCGGATGCATTTTCAGAGAACAGAACAATATCGTCGGCAAATCTTAAATGGCTGATATAGTGATTGTTTATATTTAAACCAACCTTTCCCCAGCTTAGTTGCTCAATAACTCGTTGTAGCACTGCTATGAATAATGTTGGAGAGATGACGTCACCTTGTCTTACTCCTCTGTTGATTGGTATGCATGGTCCGGTCGTCTCTAGTTTGATCCTACTATTGCAATTTTGATATATATGCTGTAATACCTTTATATATGACATTTCAACATTTTGCTGTTGTAGAGTCTCCCATATTGAGTGATGGTATAAAGTGTCGAAAGCTTTTTGGTAGTCTACAAACAGAAGGTAGAGAGGTTTGTGAAACTCTTGATATTTGTCTATAAGCATATCGATAGAGTGAATATGATCCACAGTAGAAAAACCTCTTCTAAAACCTGCTTGTTCCACTGATTGGTGCTTTTCAATAGTGCTTCTAATTCTCTTTTCTAAAATTGTTGAAAATAATTTGTAAATCGAAGACAGTAGGCTTATAGGTCGGTAGTTACTTATATTATTTGGGTCACCTTTTTTGTATAATAAGATAATATCAGATTCAGTCCATTGTTTAGGTGTTGTGGCCGTTATGAGCACCAAATTAAAGAGCTGTGTAAGAGGGCTTACTAGATATCGACTTCCTAGTTTCAGGGTTTCGTTGGTTACTTTGTCGGGTCCTGGGCTTTTTTCAAACTTCAATTTAGCGATTCCATTCATTACCTCTATTTCGTCTATGTCTTGTATATTCTGTACGTCTGAATTTCCCGATATTTCATTTGGTAGAGTTAAAAGCGGACCTTTATTTCCATAACTATATAATTCCTTATATAAGTTAGTAGCAACTTGAAGTATTTCCTTTCTTACGCCAGTTGTTTTATTTGAAACCGTGAGTGCTTCTATCCAGGTTCTATGTGATCGTAATTCTTTGTTAGCCTTCTTCAAGCTTCCGGACTGCAGTACGTGTTTTTCAATGGTCTTTTTTCGATGAGTGCTGTAATCGTTTCGGATATATTTGCTTATAAGTTTGTAGAGAGCTTTAAGCTCATTTTTCATGCTTCGTGTCTTTGGTTTAGTGTTTTGCAGTTGTTGCCTTCTTAACATTAAATTTCTAGTACGGTCTGATATAACAGAACGAGTATTTTTGTATTTAGAAGAGTTATGAACTGTTTTTAGGCTTCTGTTTATTGCGTCAATAATTTTATCATGAAGTTCTTGTACTTTGTAGCTTTGATGTGTGTTAATCAGTTGTGCTAAGTTCTTCTGTAGTGATTCTCTATATACTAGTATTTCTTTTTCAATTTTTAAACTTGATTTTATATTGTTTCCAAAGGTCTTTCTATTTTTCTTTGAAGACAGTATTTTCAAAGTAGCTCTTACTAATCTATGGTCGCTAGGGTATTTAACATTGATCACTTGCATATTTTGAGCACATATTTGTAAATTCGTTAGTATGTAGTCTATTTCATTTTTTACTTTACCATTTGGTGATCTCCACGTCCATCTTTTACTGTTTTTCTTGTTAAAAAAGGTATTCAAAATTGCCAATTTATTTTCACTTGCAAATTGTATAAGTCTTTCGCCTCTACTGTTTCTGTCACCATAACCATATTTTTTCATTATAATATTTTCTTCCCGTTTTGGTTGACCAATTTTTGCATTGAAATCGCCCATCACTATTACATTTTTACCTGTTAATTTTAGGGCTTTGTTTACAGTAGAATAAAAAAGTTCAATCTCTCTATCACTTGCCGATTCTGTTGGAGCATAGCATTGTATTATGCTTATTTCCATGTTGTTAACATTTAATTTAAGTAGAGCCACTCGTTCGGATATGCCTTCAAAACATATAATGTTCTTCTTATGATGCTTATTTACAATAAAACCTATTCCATATAAGCCTGGTGTTTGGCCCATATAGTAGAGAATGAAATCTTCATGTTCTTCTATAGAGTTGCCAAAACGTCTAGTTTCTGCAAGACCGATTATGTCGTATTTTATATTTTTCAAGGCTTCTTTTAATTCCAGAAGTCGAGAGTAGGATGATAGCGTTCTGACATTATATGTTGCTATATAGAGTTGATTGTGCTTAGAATTAATATCACATGTAGAATTATTGTCATACACATATGCTTTTCCTAGAGGGTTTCGGTCTACGTCTCCCACGGGGACCAACCGGGTTGGGAGAGAAGGAGGGGCGTAGCTTAGTTTTTTTGAGTTTCTTGATAATCTCGACTTGAAGAAGAAGCTTTGATAGTTGGGTTTAGCGGTGATGGTCGCAAAAAGCTTGTTATATTCTGAGATTTATTTTTCTTAGATGCTTGTTTTGACTGCTCATCGTTAATTAATGCCTTATCAACATTTACTGCTTCAGGAGATTCTGACATAAATCTTTTGTTGGTGTTTGTATTCTTAGATGTATAAGTTTGTTTGTCTCGAGGTTTTATTTGGACTATTTTGTCGTAACGGAGCATTACTTTTTCTCCGGAAAGACGTTTTCGTTGAAGTTCTTCTTGAAGCTCCTTTCGTTTTTGTAAAACCTCTGGACTGTAATCTTCTTTTATATAAATACCTGAGTTTTCGAGAGTTTTCTTCTTTTTTAAGATTTCAAGCTTTCTACTAGTCGTTATGATTGTAACTAAAATAGGTCTTAATCTGTTGTTTTTCTTTCCCAGTCGGGCTACTGTTTCAATTTCCCATTTTGGGCATGATATTTTCATTGTGTTATTAATAACTTCTAAGATTGACTTAAGCAGATCTTCATAATTATTTTCTGTTTCTGGGACACCAAAGAAAATTATATTTTTCTTTCTCATTTGCTTATTTACAAAATCAATAGTTTTTTGCTGTTTCTCGATTTTTTGTTCAAGTTGATTAGTTTTTATTTCAAAATGGTAAAATTTTTCATCTATGTTTTTATTTATAGCTTCTTTTATATTTTCCTCCATATTTTTTATGTCTTGCTTCTGTTGTGCTAATTCATTTTGAATATTATGTAAAACTTTAATTATCTCCTCCATTGTTCGTGGTAATTGTTTGTGAAAAGTGACCTCTAGCGATAAAAGTCTCAACTAGTAGCAATCTGACATGCAGTTGTAGTAGTAGCAATCAATTGTGAAAGAGTGTTTCGATTTAATCTAACTAGACGTTCTCAGATGGCGCTTATTTGTCTTCCAATAGAAGATGACTAATTATAATGTGCAGTTTTGAGGTTAAATTTTCGCAATAAGAGAATTATATCTTTTCACTGGTTCTTTCACTTGTGGTAAGAATGGACTAACCTTCTATTTGAGTTGTTGTAACGTTCTGATTCGAAACTTGCATATAAAACCAATTTTCGAATGTAAACCGTTTCTTGTTGTTATTCAAATTTCCTTACAATTTTGGCGGTATTACACTGGTTTTCACTGTTTTCATGGTGATTTGAACTTTTCTTTATAAAATGTATCACTTGTGACTATTATAAACGATTATTTATATTTTTAATAAGTAAAATTCTACAGAGCCAATGTTAACTGTGGCACACTAGCGCCGCCTTCCTCATGGATTTCTGCATTCGCTTCGTAACTTATCAAGAGCAAGATTGAAACACCATATCACATTGAAGCTCTATAATAAGAATCTAAGTACAATTTTTTTGGTATGTTGTTGGTGTAGTCGGTAAACTACCCTAACGATCTTGTACTATCTAAATCACAAGTTATTTTTATAGCTAAAAACAACGGTTTTGTTTTAAGTTATGATTTAATACAGGGGTTAATTTTTAGGACGGCTTTTTTCCGTCAAATATCCTTGATTACAGATAAAGATGCCGCGAATCTAATAATTTCTGAGCCAGCCTTTAAAACACAATACTTTTGGAGAAAAATACTTTTTCTTATTAATAATACTCAAATAACTATTTAAATACATTTCTCAAAATTTCGATAAAAATTCTATTCTATATCTACCTCATTTATTTTTTTTAATAATAAACTTGTTGGTACCTGAAACAGAAACTTCATATTCTCAACGTATAGTTAAAATTATGTAGTAATAATTGAGGATTTAGAATAAACATTAAAAATTTTGAACGATATCATAAAATCTTATTCAAACACAACATAAGTCTTTCTTTATCTTACTTAAAACGTGAAAAATAATCCCAAATTAGATAGGTATGACATTTTATATAGTATAGAAATTAAAAGCGTTTGAAGTAGATTACTATAGAGAAACATTCATCTTATTCTATATGTACGAGTAGGTATTTCCAAGTTTGGAATATCCCGTTCTCATAACATAATCTAGCCCCAAACTAAATTACAAATATATAATAATAGTTTTGGAGAAAATTAATATTAAATATTGAATGTTTATGCATTTAAATTATATTGCTGCTATGTATAAAGTATATTTATCATTCTGGTGACATACTACGCCATAGCATTGATGCCAACGTAATGACTACCAAATGGGATTTCTCGTTGTAACTTCTCAAATAATTAATTAATGAAGTTGATATTTACAGGTCATAATATAGACGTAATTATCTTCAACACACTAACTTGTCGAAACAATACATCATTCCATTCATTATGTAAAACTTGCCACTGAACTGATCGCACACGGTAACCAAAACACATTTCCCGAGAAACTTACCTTGGGGACATGTTAAACCTAGCACATAGGCCTTCGATTCCACAGACATGTGGAGGCCTAATTAACGCTCAAGGCGGTCCAAAACAAAAATATGTCATGACATCGATTGATTAATAGAAAACAAATAGTCAATTGCAAGCATTGAAAACGCAATTTTCTGGAGACAAAAACCTATTGACTTCTCAGTTTTAAATGTGAAACAGAGTAAATATATTTCAAATGAGATATTTCGAAAAATTATATGTAAAAATTACGTGACCTTTTTTGTAAGCGCATTTCGAAGAGGGACAAGCTTCCCCGGTTTAGACCTCTTATATAAGTCGGATAATCGACATGGAATTTCTTTTAAGTTTTATATTTACTATAGTCTATATACGTTAAAATTATGAGGTATATTTTCAAGAACGCCTGAGCTTAGTCTATTTTCAATTATAGTTTTTTTTATAAAAAACCTTAGGACGCCTAAAGACGTACACTTGGAAAATATTCTTAGTGAAATATGTTTATAAATCCACTTTACCTATATAGCATTGTGAATGCAAAATTGATCAAATGGAATTGAAAATTTACTCATATTAATATTAATATATAAACTACGTAGGCGGGATGATAAATAGCTAGCCCAACCCATATTTTGTATAATAACGATATAAAATCTCCTTAGTATTTTACTCATGTTCCAAATTTCAAATCGATCGTATAGATTTTCTTTTAAATATTGACATTTCAAAAAACATTCTTTGGTTTTTTTCTGCAAAATGGATAAAATTGAGCTACGAGCTATGATAAAGTTTTTGCATTTAAAAGGATTAAAAGGTGGAGAGATTTTTTCGGAGATGAAGGATATTTTGGAAGAAAATGCTCCTTCATTTGCGACCATAAAAAATTGGGTGGCTGAATTTAAACGTCGCCGTACCAGCACCCAAGATGAACATCGTCCAGGACGTCCAAAAAGTGCCACTACTCCAGAAATTGTGATCAAAATTCATGATGCAGTTTTAGCTGACCGACGATTGAAACTTTCCGAGATAGCTGATATTGTAGGCATCTCTAAAGGACGGGCGCATTACATCTTGAGTCAAGAATTATGTATGAAAAAATTATCCGCAAGGTGGGTGCCGCGATTGCTTACAGTTGACCAAAAACGCGTTCGTATGCAAATTTCACAAGAATGTTTGGACCGCTTTAAGAGCAATACAACTGATTTTCTGCGACGGTTTGTTACTACAGACGAGACTTGGGTTCACCACTATATACTTGAATTAAAAATTCAGTCTAAACAATGGACGGAAAAAGGATCCCCGGCTCCAAAGAAAGCAAAAGTCGTGAAATCAGCGGGGAAAGTCATGGCGTCAGTATTTTGGGATTCGAAGGGTATATTGATGATTGATTACCTTCCAAAAGGACAAAACATAAATGGCGAATATTATGCTGATCTACTGGACAAATTACAAGTGTGTATTCGAGAAAAAAGACCTGGCCTGGCTAAAAAAAAAAATTATCTTTCATCAGGATAATGCGCGCGTTGACACGTGCATCACTACAATGGCGAAATTCAAGGAATTAAATTATGATTTGCTACCACACCCAGTTTACTCTCCTGATCTGGCACCATCTGACTTTCATCGTTTTTCTATGCTAGGTTTAGAAAAACTTGTTTTGAAAAACGTTTTCTATGCAATTTTTTCTATCCCGCCCTCGTATGTTCTACTTTCTGCTATTCTGCATTCCGCTAGCGGTTTCGCCCGCGTGGTCCTGTATTATACATATATACCTTCCTTTTACATCACTCTGTATATTGATGAAAACCAGATTAAATTCTATTGGGAAATTCAAACGATCTCAGCGTACAGACAGCGGGAAGCTACTTTGTTTTATAATATGTAAATATCACTAAAATAATCGTATACTAAAGCTGCCCCAGTTTTTACGACTTTGGCCGTCCAAGCGATCTCTCTTCCTATCAAATTATCTATCCGAAAGTATTTTAAGCCAATATTGGTAGTGCTTTTTAAATGTCTCGCTTTTAATATTCCAATCATAGGTATTTCAAAGAGAATTTGACTTGTAGTTTTTGTTTGGTATTGAGATTTTTTTGATGAAAAGAGATATTCATTAAAGTAAGTGGACGGTCAGATTGCGAAAAGTCGTGGGTTCGAGTCCCATCTAGGGCTACCCGGAGCTAGTGGATTTTTTAAGATTAAAAAAATAGTATATTATTTTTATAACTTTGTAATATTTAAATTTTGGGAATGAGAAGGAAATTTCATTTTTAAAAGTTTAAAATGCCTGATCCTCATAGCAATATGACGGTCAGCTTGTCCTTGCTTTTAAAAAAAAACATTTGAAAGACCTATCCAACGATACTCCATGCTAAAGGAAAATATTTTTTCTTCATGATTTTATTTAACTATTTTGTTGGCGTGATTAAAATATACTTCTGCTAAATTACACTTATCTGATACACATTGTTTTTCTAATCGTTAATCTAAGCCGTAGACTGACGGACAGACAGACATGACGTAACTATAAGGGTTCCTTGTTAACTATGGAGACACAAAATTGAAAATGAAAGTGACTTTCACCGATTACGCAACGCATGTATAGATACCTTTAAATAATAAATTATTCTCCCGTTTTCGTAACATTTTTCATTGCTGCTCCACTCCTATTAGTGATAGCGTGATGTTATATAGCTTATAGCCTTCCTCGATAAGTAGGCTATTCAACACAAACAATAATTCAACCAAACAAACAAACGAACAAACTCTTCAGCTTTATTATTATTAGTATAGATTTGTGTAAATTTCAGGAGTTTGTTTCCACCACACCAAAGTATATGGTTTCATTAATTCTTTTTGTCTTAAAAGTTTCTTAATAACAAAAATCTTTCGTTTCGTGATTATTTCGTTCCATTAATATTAACATCTATTATAAAATATAGCGTCTTAAATTTACGCCAAATTAGACCGTAAAGATTTTTTATTAGTGTTGTATTAATCTGGCACGTCGGTTAGAGAATTCTTTCAAAATTGCTTACTTTATTTTAAACCTTAATAAATTGTAGGTTGATTAAACACTCCGTTGCGAAAATTTGATATTACGTATTATAGTAAACAGAGATGCTGTCGGGTGTACCATGATCTTTAGTTGTTCCAGTAAATGAATTCTGTGGTAGCGGAAGTTAAGATTAATTATGTAATTTCGTTCCACAACGACTACAAAATGTGTTTAATGTGCTCCAATAAACCACCTTTTTATATTTAAAAGCTGTACATACAGATACAATTTCTGATTTCTAGTAATAAAATTGATCTTGCGAATCCATTCAAATCCGAACCTCTAAAATCGATTGAGAAGAAATCGATGACGTTAGATCGATTTTCCTAATATCGTATGAAAAGTATATACAAAAACATTAAGGGAATTGTAAATCAACAATAATCACTACTGTGATTTTGAAAAATTAAATTTTGTTGATAACGGTTTTGTACGAGATGTTTACATATCCTGTTTATGTTAATTGAACGAGAAAATTAAATATTAATCCTATTAATATTATAAATGTGAAAGTTTTTTTGTTTGGATGTTTGTCCGTCAATCACGCCGAAACCACAGAATGGATTTTGATGAAATTTGGTATACAGATAGAGTATTAGATGACTTAGATAATAGAATACTTTTTATCCCACTAAACATTTCCCTAGGGTCCACGCAAGCGAAGCCGCTGGCAAAAGCTAGTAACTTATAAATTGACAAAATAGTGAAGATCAATTTTCGATGTGTTCGTTTTGCATCGATCTTGTGCGCGATGTTGTTGGAAAAGAAATGGATTCAAAACATCGAAAATGGAGATCATAAACACTGAATCTGGATAAAATCTTAACGAAATTCGATTTATTACCTGCAGTACAGATTGGAATAAAACTAGGACGAGATGTTTGAAAGAAAATGGTCTGCATAATGAAATCATATTTCACTTAATATTGTTTATTCGACTAGAATGAACTGGCACTAAATATTTAACAAAACAAAACGATATAATACAATAACCACACCCATGCTGGTAAAACCTGTTATCTGTCAATTATATGAACTTGATATTTTTTATAGAACGGTGTAATTCACACATTTTTGTAAAAAAGAAAATGTTGTTTAACAGGTTTTACTACCTGAATGTAATATAACAATAAGTGCTTATAATATAGAGTAATTATTCATAAAGTTATAATAATAAGAACATTAATTGCAATCTCCGAAGAATAACTATAACAAAAGTTGTTCATGACAAAAGAGATTAGTGCATGTATCTATGCAACTCCATATCATTTTGTCACTAAGCAGTCCATTGTGAACCATATAGTTTTTTTATTAATAAACATGAAAGTTTAATTGTTTAAATAACAACTGTTATTATCGTTTTATGGATAAAAAAAAATAATGAATTTTCGTTCAATTTTTATCATTTATAATTCTTGATTATGCCACTAAAACAGAATAAGTTGTACCTTATCAGTACTACTTATAAACAAGGTTTAGCGTTGGAGTACATTTACGCAGAGGCTGCTATTTGTATTAGTCAAAATTCATATTATTAAACAGAGACTTAACAAAGGTTAACCTAGTACGAGGTTCTACGGTAGTAACATTTGCTCCTAGAAGGTAGTAGATTTGCTTATTCTTTGTGTAATATGAATATGGACTAATACTAAAATTGCAATTTTAGCGTAAATTGACTCTGACGCTAAACCTTTTTTATAAGTAGCACTATATATTAATAAGTAGGTGATTTTACAAAATTGGTGCTCACCAGAAAATTAGATAATTTAATTAAACTACTGCTAATATGCTTTTTTTCACGGCATAATCTCATTAAAGCTATTCCTTGGGTAATCTTTTACTGCTTTATCTTAGTAAATGAAACAAACAATAAGCTCTTACAATTCTTAATATTTGAGCGTATTTTTCGGTAAAACAATGTCACAACAAAGCCGAGATTGAAAAGCATTTGTGGTAATATTTACAGAACACCGACAAAGAAATTGCTCATAAACAAGAATTTATACAGTCAGATTTTCACGAGTGGCGCAGAATGATAGACAGGTGACATGTGTACATACTTATTGTATATATTTTTTAGCTACCCGATAAGCAAGGGAACACGAAATCTTGATATTGACTCGAATATTTTATTTCACTACATATTTGTTTTTATTGTGTCGAAAAACGGTTATTTAGTCGGATTTAATGTATTGATATTGCGTATGCATATTTTAAAAAACTCTCAAAGGCTGGTACCTGAATCGTAGACCAAAAAAATACTTTCTTGCTTCAGCAGCTGGTCCTAATATTTATCAATCAGCACCAAACACAGGAGTCTATGATCCAGCAGTGCAACGATGAGGTTATAAAATTTTATTTATATAACACTTCAATAGAATACAATAGATACGTTTTATAATTCATATAAAAAGTGATATTATAACAATTATTTATAGTACATATATAATTTGTATAAAAGGGATCGTGACTAATATTTGTTTATAAGTCCGTAGGCTAGATTATAAGAGAATATTAAACAGGTTTTTTTTTTGTTATTCGGTAAATTACAGGCATACATTGAGTAGAAATGTCGTATAATGCCACACCTTTGTATATTTCCTACATAGTTGTAATGTAGCGAGTCCCTGCTTTTCAAATGAGGAAGTATTAAAAAAAAAAGATTATTCCCGAAATCAAACTTGATGTCGCTACGGTACGTTCTTGATTTCTCCATGACAACCTTTCCGGTTTTTTTTCAAGTTTAAAAGTAAATTTTTTTTCAAAACTCAATAAACAACTTATATTCTATTTGTTGTTTTTGGATTGATATCTATGTTCCGAACTTTTCGAATTTCAATTTTTATTATGTTAGTTAAAAGGAACGAAAAGACTGTCTTTGGTTCGTTCGTTTCCTGCAAAAATCTACTTTTGCTGGAGTCGTATCTAGTGCAGGTGCTTTTTTAGCGTTTTCTTTTTTTTTTTAAAATACTTCCTCATTATTTTCTTAAATTAAAGCAAAAAGGAAATACGTATCCAATATATTTCTTCTATCTGACTGTCGAACTAAATAGATTTTTTTAATTAAATAATTATTAGAACATTTAAAAAATGTCGCCACGTAAACGTCGCCATTTAAAAATCAATGCTTCAACATATATTCGATTAATTGAAACAGTAATTTTGAATCAAACGGGCAGAAAGGATACTCCGTTTTGCAGTAAGTTTCCTCTTTGAAGATTGTACCATAATTGTACGCCTTAAGGAATGCCTCCCGAGACAATATATCTTCTTGCCGCGGCTCCAATCTGAAACAAAGTTACTCTTTGAAATAATTAACGGAGAAAATGGGACGTAAGCTATTTACTTGTAAAATTAACAAACAAAATATACGAATTTTGTTTCCGGTTAATACACTTGGCATTTCTATGAGAGGGGCAGTGATTGCCGGTTATAGGGTGGGTGACCAACCTATAATTGTCTCGAACTCTTGCGTGCTTAGGAGGGCAAGTTGAGCCGTTGGTCCTAGCTGCATCTGCAGTTGTTATTATGCAGAAATACTTACTGGGCCGGAGTGGTGAGTTATGACCCATTCTCGCTATTTGTTTCCATCCTCAAGGTAGGTCTGCGACCCAGTAACATTATTAGACTGGAAATAATTATGATGACACTTGGTATCAGACATCAATAAACAGCAATGCGTTTTTAGATACCAAGTCTAATGCAATCCTGATGCCAAAGACTAATCAGATCATCTTACTAGCCTCGATGTGAACGTCGAGTCTATATTAATAAAAGCTTTATTACCTTTTTAAGTAGGTTATTTTGATTGTAATTTGCGTTACCGTTAGTAATGTTAACAGGTATGAAACTTAAATTAGAAAACAACATATGATGTAGCTTTCTCTTTGAAAATAAGTAAAGACTACAACTTGAGCTCCTCCATTCTAAAATTGATATCACTAATGTAGAATTCAAAATTAAATTAGTTTGTCCGACATCAAACAAAAGTTTTTCAATATCGAATTACTAAAAGATGTTATTATAGTAAATTCGGTACTTTTAAATTACTTTTCCTAAAGTGAGTTTCCCTTTTTAAGATTTTTTTTTGTAAAATAAATTGATAATTAATAAATTTAATGCTAATAATGAAGGGAAATTATATTTTTTATTTATATTGTAAGAAGGAACTAAGGGCATGATTTTATATCCAATAATTTTTTTTATATATAAAAATGATTGGATAGGGCTACAAATGATAGAAAAATAGATTTAGTCATTGGAAATAAAAAAGTTGAAAAGGAACTGGAGAGGATGCCGACAGCTGAAAAAGATAAAAAAATTACAAGGTAACCATCGAAGGTTAAATTTCTGCACAGAAAGGTCTAAAGAGTGTATCAATAGAGTATGCATTAGAACAAGGCGGATAATTTGTTTAATGTAAAAAATTAGCTTTCATCTATAATAATAATAAAACTGAAGAGTTTGTCAATTTGTTTGGTTGAACTCTATTACCTCAGGAACTACTGGAATGAATTCAATTATTGTTTTTGTGTTGAATAGTCCACTTATAGTGTAATGCTATATGCTGGAGAACATCATGCTATGACTTATAGAAGTAAAGAAGCAATGAAAAATGTTAAAAAACGGGAGAGTAAGCGGTGAAAGTCACCCAAAAATTGACTGACAAATAAATTCTGTTATAAACAATCAGCTCGAGCAACTTTGCCGCGGTGGTTAGATTAGATATCGCTCTATTATAATTCTCAATGTCCACTCACGAGCCTGGAACTCGCGAGCGAGCGAGAGAACAATATAAGCTGCCTTCCATCTATGCAGTAAAATGCGATGAGACCAAAACCGAGGAGGTAGACGATTACTTCCAGCTACCTAACTTTTTCCAATTTCTCCAAGAGTCTTTCCACTTCTTTAATTGTCGTCTGTTAATTCGAAAATTAGTCAGTATTCACATCATGTTCATTTTCCCTAGAAGGCTGTAACTACTAGTGGAGACTCCAAACACGCTTTGAAAGAAAGAATTAAAAGCATCACAAATGTCTTTCAATTCCATGTGCTCAACGTCGCCCAAACAAACTTTTTGAATAAGCTGATTCACCCCGCATGGCCTTAACAAAAGTCTAAAATGCCCAAGAGTTGCATTTAATATTGACATCACAGGACTATGTGACGTTTCTGAAACAGTATTTTTGAATAAGTTTTTCTCTTGAGCGTAAAAGCGAAAACCATGATAATCTCTCCGTTTCCCAAATTTTTTTTCATCTAGAATTGGCTTTTGGCTTTTTCATTTATTATTTTGATTGACCTGGTGTATACCACTTAGGGTATAATCATTTATTAGACTTGTAAATATGTTGTACTTCATTAATAGGTACCGCTTCCTTAGTGATGTGCCACGCATGCATGATGAACAACCGTACGTTATCAAAAATTTATTTCGATACAATAATCGAATAAAAAAATAACTTGTTAATATATTGGCTATTATAATAATTTACTTATAAGATTGGAAATGCAATTAAATTGCTCTATTCATTAAAGAACTGTCTGTCTGATTGTAAGGTTTTTTAACCAGTTAGCTGCGGCATATACTCTAATTTACTCTTTAATTGAGAGTGGATCTTATACAGATTTAAATTATACTTATAACCAAAAATAAAACATGTGCACACCACGTTTTGTGCACCTTCCAGTGCCGCAAAATTTTAAAAATTATTTTTTCCCTTTTAGTATTATTTAGTCTATAGATACGAATAATTGTATAATTTAAAACATCCAAAATATGCAAAATTATACAAAGACGGGACAGTATTTGTGAAGATATAGGATTAATACTGTAAGTTGTTTGCAATTCTTTTTTAGTTTTGTATTTGCTTACTGATTTTAAATTATTTTTACGGTAAATGATATATGTTGTCAATTATGATAAATCGGGGACTATATACAATTGTTGTTTAAATATAAAAAGAAACAAATTCGACGTCGTTTATAGTACAACCCAAGTCCAATATAGTACAATCTTCAAACCCGTTTATATGTGGTTATTCGATAAAAAGTACATTTTTATCGGTATGTCTGTCAAATAATTCCATATCAATACACTTGATGACTTGATGATGTTGATGGGCCATAACCCTTCACGCTGGCCTAATGCGGATTGGAGGGTATTAACGACTGCAAATGCTGCCGGGACCAACGGGTTAATGTGTAATATGTGATTAGTTATGTATTTAGTAAATATTCAGTAATCACGATCTTTACTTTAATCGAATGTAGTGGTATGATATATTGAAGCATTTGCCTTAAATAAAAAAGTATAATAACAAATTTCTTGTATTACAATCACTAATTAATAGGAAGGTATAATTTTTGTCGAGCGGCATTAAAGCTAACAAGTTTAGTTGATATTAGTAGCGTCAAGAAAAGTGTTAACTGAAACTTTCATTGTGTGTCTTAAGTTATTTAAGTTTCTCAAGTTGTGAACAATTACTTTAAGAACAATACATTAAATGGTGCCAATTAACTATAACAACTTTATAATCAAGATAATGTTAAGGTTAATGTCGGTTTTAGATCAAAATCAAAAATGGTCATTTTCTATTCAGTTACATTAAAACCTTCGAGGTGTTTAAGATATCCTACTTTATTTTCTAGGTTCATGATCAAAATAAATAAATATAAAAAGTAAAAATATTACTGTTAAGTTTATTTAGTAATAACTGACGACAGTTTAATAGACTATCCATAAAATCTTTAAGTGTCATCTCACCTTTTCAATTTTACTTATATATTTTCCGATTAAATGAACTTTTGCAAATGTCGAAAATAATTTCTTTTTTTTGGACACGAATCATTATTATTGATCTATCCGTTCCATATGCAAGCAATCTCTCTCTATCAGATGGCGCTTCACTCTGTAGAAAGGCACTGACAAACCGAACAAATATAGACAGTAAATAGGGCATAGTGGAATAGGCTATTAAACGACACAGTATTAAATTTGTTCCAAATTACACCTTACAATTAAACGAGATACTATAAGTATTAATATGGTTGTGTCAATCGTAATCAGTATTATTCTCTTCAGGTATCATACCTACGAAATCGACAATACTACAATTTCCTATTTGTTAACGCACAGGGATTGGATTCCCGCTTAGTCCATACTAGAAATAAATTGTGGGTTTTCTTATCAAATGTGCTTAAGGAGCTTTTGTGATTCTGAACGAATACTTATATCAAATTATAAACCATCACTTATTATTACTTATGTTGAAGAGTTAATCACTGATACACCAGTAATTCACATAAAAATGTTATAGCATATGTAATAATTTAGTTAAGCGATATCATAATTGTATTAATTCATTTTAATGTACCAAAAAATAGTTAGGGTTGCCAAACATAAGATACTTTATTTATTTTGATCATGAATTTTATATCAAAAGAGTTACGCCATTTTAAAACAATAAAGAGGGCGCGTATATAAAATCACTAACATACGAGCAAATAACATTGACATAAGCATATTTTTAATAAGAAAGCTACATCATATGCGTCTTCTACTCTGGTTCAGGTTTTTTCCAACCAGGGCAGAAACTTGTTAGTGCCCCAATCGATAAATTTAATTTATAATCTACAGAAAACCTCCGCCTGACTTTAATAGCGTATTTTTGAATAAGTCGCTTTTGAGATAAGTATTATTTTTCACTTTTTTATGCGGTAATCTTGTTAAAATAACTGAGATATATTCAAGTAAATTTATACCTTGTAATTTGTTTTAATACTCACGTTAACATATAAATGAATCCTCTCTGAACTTCGTTGTGGTGTGAACGGGCACCGAGACAGCAGAATAGATAGCGGGCACATTCTACAGGGTCATGTGATAGAATCATTTTCCATCGTACGTTCGGCTTCTGAAAATTAAGTGATTAATAATAACCCGGTGGCAGAGTGGACAAGCGCTGCGGCCGTGATTGTTTAGCAATTTTCGCTGGGGTCTGTCATGGCATGGGTGACCAAAAAAATATTATCTAGAGTTACTCCGTGCTCCGGAAAGCACATTGCACGTTGAACCGAACAACTGTCCACAAGGAAGGCTTGAGCCACTGCAGTGGGGACGTAAAAGGAGTGATGATTAAGTAATTTAGAATATAAATGATTGTTTTAAAAATGTACTTCAAAGTGAGGTTATCAAATCGTTTATGAAGAGCCAAGACCCGGTTTAACTTATAATAGTATTTGTTCTATTTTAAAAGGCCGTTTTAAACATATCGTATTTTCTTAACGAGAACATTTGTTTGCTATAATTTATTATAAGAAGTATCTTGTCACTATTAATCACTATATATAACAGAATTTTGTAAGGTTACATTTTTATTTTTACCTATATTTTTAATAGAATACACCGAGCATGTTAGTTCAGGTTTTAATATAAAAAAATACTACTAAATTTCTATCAATATGTACCTTACACAATCAAAAAAACGATACTTCTCATTGTGATTATTAAAATAAGCAAAGTATTACTTACCACAGTATTGTTTAATGAAGTGACGTCTCTTTTGAAAAGGAGTCGCAAGAGCCTTGGTGCTGTGAGAGCCTGATAATCTTTAACCAGAAGATGAAGACAGTACAGAACTCCAACAAGAAGTGCCAGCAGTATAATGAGCCTGGAAAAAATGAATCATGTTCGGTTAAAATATTAAAAGATAACGTTTTATAGCTGATAATACATTATTATCAAGGGTATGCTTGGCCGCTTTCCGTACATATATTTTTTCAATAATGAGACTTCGTTAAAATATCATTTCATTGGAGTCACTCTACTCTCACATGCTCCCTTAAAAAGATTTGGTTTTTAGCATTTGATTTCATAATATTTTACGCCAGAAGACTTGTGCATTTTTGAACGTGTAATGTTTTTGTTTGGGTCGCATTTCTTTTGTAGGTCGTAACTACGACTACTTAAATTAACTCTAACAGATACTATTCCAAAAACAAAAAACACCAAATCCATTAATAAGAAACAAAACTTGATGAAAACTGCCAGTTTACCATACCTATTTTGGATTGCTAGGTATCATAAGGAATGTGGCGTGAAAAAGTTATAGAATATAACCATGAATAGTATTTCATGCTTATATTCTATACCTTTTAGTAATGTCGGAGCTTTTCATTGCTTTATAGCCTAAAATAACTGTATTTAAAAATTTGAGTTTATTGGTCCGCTAATAGTACTCTAGAATTCTTAAGCTGGCAGTGGTACTGGTTGGCTGGTATACTGAACATACATTTACTCTTCGGATTTCAGATGATATTATGTTGCAGTTTATTAGGTTTTTCTGTTATTTTTTAGAACAGTTTAGCTTCGGGTCTTACAATTTGTATTGTATTAAATAACATATATTTTTTTTAATATATGCGTAGCTTGATATTAATAGCAAAACTTAATTACCATAGTCACTTATAAAGTTTCTTTTATTAATTTAAAAAATATCTTACGCTGTAATTACATTTAAGTTTGTTGAGTTAATTGTTGGGGCCGTGGGTTTTCAGGGTACATTTTATATGCATGTCATGGTAACCTTTTATTATAGCAGCATATTGTCTTTGTTATTAATTGTTAAATTATTTTCATGTACAGTGTTTGACTTAATTGGTAAAACAAATAAATAAAAAAAAAACGCTGTTTCTTCCATATCAATATATATCGATATTTATGTGCATCGATATATCGATATATATCGGTTTCTCAATACATCATTACATCCCTAATAGCTTGATATTAATTAAGGCTCCAAACTCTTTATTCGTTTCAAGCTTTTGAATAATGAGTTAATTAGGTCGGTAATGCGGGTTAGTGATAAACACCACGAAATTGAACTAATCAGTTTAATGGAATATTCAAGTAATGAAGTGAAATTTAATGTTAATTATAATTGATAAAACAGTCACAAATTTGTATGCTAAGATAGTTCATCAACTGATAGTAGTAAAGTGTAAAATGTAATAACGATAGATAATGATGTAATCAAATGAATTATATATAAAGACAGATTTCAACATCGTTTATAAAATTATTTGTTAATGCTTTAATTTCGTCCTAGGTTTCCGCATGCAAACTTTTTGTCTTCGATATTAGACATCATTCCTTTTTATTATTCACCTTTCGTAATTTTTATATTTAAATTTATATGATTACATTATCATATTCACAGCAGATGATTTTTTTACGAACGTCAGTTCGTAAAAATTTCATAAAGAGCACATTAGAGAACTGATATTGGATTAGTGAACTAAGAAATATTGGATGATGCAATTGTGTTTTCAATAAGCCGATATTCATGACGAAATTAGTAACGCTTTTTTTGCCATTGATTATACAACGAAAACTTAGAAATAACCTTCATAAATATAAGATTGGCACATAATCACGTGCAGAAGCTTTAATTATTACCTAACATTATAAAGAAAATTTTGATTGTATGCATTGAATAATTTCTGAAGCTACTAAATTGACTTTAAAATAATTTCTCAGACTGTAGGTCTCATTATACGCGGATGATATAAGCTATGATTTATGCGGGCGAAGAATAGCTAGTTGCTAAATAAAGTCGTCGAACTCTTTGCATATAGGGTTAAACAAGTGTTACGTAAACATCGATTGAGGAACTGTGCTATACTGATTATCTGAGAGGTTGTTACGCTACTAATATTTAGTTATTATAATCCTGTTTATACATAATAATAGTGTTTGATTGTAGTGTGTTCCAGTGGTTTCCATGATTATATGAACGGAAGACTTCTCAAATAATACTTGCACGACCCCCTTTGCTACGTTTCATAGGAACTCAATATCAAATGCAACAATAGATATAAATGTCCAATTTTCATCGTGTGCATCTTTAACTGCTTTTCTTATTATTATATTTGATCAATTTTGCAATCACAATGCTATAATGAAAATATTCTTAATGAGAAACGCTTTAAAATCCACTCTGAGTTGGGACTCAAATCCGTGACCTTTCGTAGTCTGGGCGACTACTCTAACGATTGAGCTACCCAGGACCTAACAGGATTGACGAATTTTTTAAGTACTTGCTACTTTTGTGCTATTACAGAGCGTATTTTCTTCAATTATTAGGCAATCGACCCAAACAGCCGAAAGAAATAATTTTATAAATATTGAAACTTTTCATAAATATGAAAATTTGTTCTAATTGTTATATTTGACCAATTATGCAGTTTCATTGAGAGTATATTTCAGTTTAGCATTGTGTTCGAGTTTAGCATAGTATCATGGGTTCGAGTCCCATCTCAGAGTGCCCTGGAAAAGTGGATTTTTAAGCATTTTTCATTAGAATGCTTTTCCTATTTTACCCCAGAATAATTTAATTTCTAGAAGTTGTTTCTATAACTTCCGACGCTGTCTGAAGCATCTTTATACTAACTCCAATTAAATACACGTAATAAAGCCTGGAAAGCCTGAAACGAGATTTTATTTTTCCTTTATAAAAGTAATTATAGGTTGAGATAGAGTGGAATACTGAAACACTAGCTAACGAGATCACTTAAAACAGAAATTTGATAATTAAACAATTAGAAACGAAAAAGTAATGTTTCTTTTTACCTGAATCGCTGAACAGCTTTACGTAATTAAAAATCGCTATTTTTACCTTAGTAACCCAAGTGTTCTTAGATAGGTAAACTTAAAATAAACAAATATGGAGGCTGTGCAACAACGTCAAAGGTTTTATCAACAAATACAATAATATTAAATAGAACAATCACACCCTACCACTTTTCTTTGAGTTTGATGAGTAATTTAACTTTACTATATTTGACTTGATATAGTACACATTTTTCTTAATTTAAGCATTGTTAAATCTTGTGAGCGTAATAGGTAATAATAAATAAATCTTAATACTTTTTAACAACAAATTGCTATTGATTGAAATGAAGTATGAATAATGTTTCTAACTCAAAGAATTTTCACGAAAATGAGATGAAATGAAAATGTTTTTATTCAAGTAAGCTTGTTACAAGCACTTTTGAATCGTCAAAAAATATTTTTTCCCCTACCACTTGTTCAGGACGTCTTTTAGCTGACAACGAACTGACATTAATAAAGAGCATATTGGATAACTCAAAATTTCAAATTACGAAAAGTAAATAACAGAAATAATGACGTTGAAGAACAAAGACAATAAGTTTTCATTCGGAAACCTAGGACAAAATAAACGGTGGTACGACGCACCGTTACACTACTACATAAAAGCTATTTTTTAATTAACAGTTCCTTAGGGATAAATGTACTTTTAAGTCATAGTGTAAACCACGTGGGCGCAGTCGATGGCTAAAGTTAGTACACATCATAGTCGGTAACAGCAGGACATTTCTGTTAATTTTTACGTAATTATCGAATTTCAATTACTTGAATTTTGCCATATCAACCTGAGGTACAATATTATGTTCATATTATGGATGACTGATGATGATCAACCAACCATCCTTCGTTATTGATATTAATTTTCAACTCAAAACGCGACTAATCCAAATAAAAAAAATAAAAAAAAAACTAAAAACAGCCGACTCTATAAAATATAGAATTCTGTGTGGATTCATCTTTCGTATTGACTAATTCAATTTTTTTTTTTTTTTCATTTTTTTTTCAATTTAAACTAGAAATTATTATATTTGATCAATTTTCATTCACAATGAAATATTAAAAAAATTCTCCCAATAAAAAATGCCGTAACTGGAAATGTTTACTAGCTATTTATATTTTAGAAGTTGCGAACAAACTGAAAACTAATTTAGTCTATTATCTATGAATTCCCTAGCGGCTATCTGTTTGAACTTTTAAAACTCTTGTTCGTAATTGTTTTCAAATGGAACACTATACCTGGCTGTCTTAACTTTTAGTCTTACTGGTTTCTAAGAAATTGGGTTAATATATTTGTCGAGGGGACTTCTCATTTTATAGGACAGTGATCGATGCTGCCGAAGTAATAAAATATAAACCAATATTCCTGTTTCAATAGGCTGTCTACGAAAGGAATACATAATTAACCTTTAATTAAAAATGGAAAATAGGTCTTGTTATTAAGTAAAAATATTGGATAGAATTGATGATAATTCGTAATTTTTAATTATAATTAAAAAATAAATTACTTCTGAAATGTAACACGTTTATTTATTCTTTTATTTAGAATTTATTGCATTCAGTTTATGACTGAATAAACGTCACGAGCAATTTTACAATTTACAATATTTGCAAATTACTCGATGAAATTAATTAATGAAAATGACTTCATTTCATTTATTGAAAGGATTTATTACTAACATTAATTATTATAATAGTAACTGTATTATTTACTTATTATCGATACAAATCTAGTTAACACTAGTAGTGTGGACACGAAGACCTTTCCCGCCTAATCACCGAGCTACACAGGACCCAACAGGACTGACAAATTTTTAAGCACTTGTTACTTTTTCACTATTACAGAGCGTATTTTCATTAATGTTTAGGCAATCGACCCAAACAGCCAAATAAATATTTAAACTTTCGATAAAGATGAAATAAAGATGAATTCACAATTCTATACAAAAAAAAATATTCATAATGTAAAATGCTTAATAAATACACTTTGTTTATTGGTTTGATGATATCATTAAAACAACCTCAACATACCTCATTACCAGAAACAAATCCAATTTATTTAACATCCGAACTGAATCGTAACTGTAGTTAAAATTAAAATACTTTTGTTTACTCACTTAATTCCCATTTTGAACCGAAAATCACGAATACAGTTTGTTCGAAACTAAAGAAACGTGCCTGCGCGCGTGAAACTAAATTTAAAATTAGCGGGTCCCGTTCATTGTATAGTACTTAGTGTATGTTAGGTATAACCCGATCGGGTGAGATAGAACGGCATTTGTACCGAGGCTGTTCCGTTTACGGTAACGTTTAAATTGGAGCGTTTGTAAGCCGTTTGCGGCTCGAGGAAAGTGGTCCAGCTGGTGCTGCAACGAGTTTTGTTGTATATTTCCTCTAAAGATTAAGGATGCAGACGGTAAAGTTCTTATATGGCTCTTATCGTGTTGCATCTCTGCGTAATGTTTGTTGTTACATGTTTGATAAACAAGTGGGACATTGTCTTCTTACGTAAAGTCGTATAATAATATGTTATTTTGAAATATTCGTGTACAAATGTTTATACTTGTTTTATATTGAACTGGTCTTAAACTACTGAATCGATAGATCGGTGGTAGCATTGTTCAGGTTAATGTAACTTCCGCTTTACTAATCGCTTAAATAATTCTATGCTTGACAAAGTCTACAGATTTTGACATTTCGATAGATTTTGGAAATACCTAAGCAATTGTTTTTAACAAATTTACACCCAGTTTTATTTTAATAAATAAATAATAAAAAATAATAATTGTTACACATTTATCCAAAAAATTGACATTAGTTTCATTAGAGCTTGAAATGTTTCAAGTTAATGATCGTTTGTGTAATTGGGTGTTATCGGGAATCTTTTCTAAAATCATATCTACTGCTAATTTCGAGCTTATGATTTCGTCTGCGTCAAATTTTATATTTAGTAGTTAAGATTAAATCATTCGAGAACACTTGATTTTGAAAAAAAAGTAAAATTTGCGAAACAGAAAAAATAACACTGGTATATTTATTTCTAAACGTAGAATCGCTGATCTATAAAATCCTGCAAATGCTAAGATAGGTTGCGCAATGAAGAAACGACTGCATGTTTTCGATTTGCTATTTCCGTATTGTACTTTAGAACTTAGTTTCTTAGATTTCATTACTAATATGTTGTTTTTTATTTATTCTTAGATTTAATTACTAAAAGATGTTTTTATATTAAAAAGTAGCTCTCTCTACCCACGTCTGCGTGAGAAAGTATACTAGTAGAAATCTTTCTTCCCTATGGATACAGTCGAATCGAATTGGATTAATGGAATATAACCCTTTACACGGGCTCAATGCGGATTGATAGGTATTAACAACTGCTGATGCGACCAGGACCAGCAACACGGAGGAGCTCAAGATAATAATTTTTTGGTCTCCCAGCCTATGAACGATCCTTATAAAGGTTATATTTTTTCTCGATTTCACGTTTTAGTTGACGCTTGTGGCTCAGCATTGTGATCGTACATTAGATATATGCGTGATACTTACGCTCTTTGGACTGTTCTTCTCTGATTTTTATCTTATATTATTATTTTATCTTATACTATTATATATGTATGTTTTACATTTAATGCTAGGTTATCGGAAGAAATCGCTGGCTAGCGATATGATCGTCGTTTGTATATAGTTATGTCTAATATTTATGTATGTCCATGTCATTTTCTTGTTATACAATAAATAGTATTTACTTATTTAACCACATCATAAACCTGCATCTGCAGTTATTACAACCCACCAATCCACACTGGGTCCTCATAATAGATTAAGGCCGACTTTTCATTGAAAACTTATCTAGGTTTAAAAAAGGGAAGGCCTTTGCCCAGCAATTATGATATTAATTGGCTAATAGTAATCAAAGTACTAGTATCAATGAATATATTTTTTATCCCATCTGCGTATATGCACTAATTTTTCTTAAGAAATTGTCAATGAAGTCGAAAACGTAGGTACAATAAAACAAACGTAAATTTAAATTTTTTGCTAGACTTACGAATATTTTTTCGAGGAATCAATTTAGATTCAGCTTAAGAAAAGTTACTCGTGTGATATAGAAAAACATATTTATAAATTTCAGCAGAATAGCGCCCCAGGTGCAGATGAAATACGAATAAAAGATGTTAAGTATGTTAATATCCTCATTATCCCTGTTTTCTCCCATTTTATCGATAGCTTAAAGAAAGATATATATATCCCAGATAAGTCAAATAAAATTTATAATTCGCCTTAATTATAAGGAATGAATTTTATATTCATTACTAGCATTCACGCCGGAAGCTTCGCCGCCCCGCGTGACGCATAGGGTATTTTTAAGCGGGATAAATCGCACACCTAGATCTAAACTGAGACAACTCAAAAATTTTAGTTAGTTTTGACTTAGTACAATATTCAAATACTGGGTGATCATACGCATCTATCAAACATAACAGATTAAATAAAGGTTCGGGGATGAGCCGCTAGATAATCTTAGCTTTCTTTTGTTGAATCAACAGTGGTCGAGCTCCTGCCACGTAAACAAATGTATTGTCAGACCTCCACATTACTTTTTTGAGTTGTCTTAGTTTAGATCTAAGTGTGCGAAATATTAGTTAGATTATTTACTTCTGTGTTAATAGCAATATGGCTATCGATTCATATCGTGACTCAAGTATAATTACAATGAAAACTTTAAAAGTAAACAAAAGTTACTGTGGTGACGTTTTAATTTCGTATACAAATTTCCAATCCCATTTTCATCCTTTTATTTACAGTTTTTCGGGATAACATAAAGCTTATGCCCATCCAATATGATGTAGCTTCTCATAGGTGAAAGAATTTTGAAAATCAGTTCAATAGTTTCGGAGCCTACTCGTTGCATATGAACAAATAATCAAATCTTTCTTAGTATAAATAGGTAGGTACTATTTACAAACCGGCAACAATTTTTTTGTCGATAAGATATAGACTATATAATTAGAGGGTCAGATTGTTATTATTAGAATAGGTATCCCATTTTCATAAAAAATGAGGAAATAGAGGAGCTTTTGTAGCAGTAAGTGTAATTTTGACAAAAAACAATCTGCTTTGGATTTATATATGTATACTTTTTATAATAGACATGATGATTGGGTAAAAAAAATGCAATTCTATTTAGCCCGTTAGTCAGATAATAGAAAAATATTAGATACGTATTTTTTTTACTTCAGTTTAACAAGAAATAGCTTAGATAACAGGCATTGAAGTTGAGGAGTGAGGGCTCGCTACGTCACAGTTGAGTATAAAACGTACCCTAACGTGACGTCATGCGAAATTTCAACTCCATGTAACGCCGTAATTTTATGATTACGAAAAAAATAAAAAAATACGTGTTTAATATTTTTAACACTACTTGACGGACAAACAAACAAAAATTAGTCATCATCCCTATTGTGTTGTAAACTTTTTTAAAACAACGCTGTAATATTATACATTCTTTTTAAGTAACATCAAAAGGTTTTACCTCTTTTATGTCTGTGAAATTACAGGAAATGGTAGCGAAAGCCAAAATCTGCTTTTGACGTGGAGTCGTTTAAACGAGCTGACTCACAGAGCGGGTTAATCTGTCAGATGGAATGTTAAGAGATAAGTTTGGTGTGCGCCTTGCTCGGAATCTGTAACCAGAATAACATAAATTATAATACTCGCTGTAATACGGTGATACAGCCACAACTTGAGTAGCTCGGTGGCATAGTGGATAAGCAAAGCGGCCCGCACTCGTTGTTCAGTAACTTTCCCAAGGGTCGGTTACGGGATGGGTGACTAAAAAAATATTATCTGGAGCTACTCAGTGCTTCGGAAGGCACGCTTTTTATAATATGAGGTTACTATGATATATAAAAACATAAACATAAACACTTCATAATGTTTGGGTGGGTTCTCAGTCCTGTTAGGTCCTGGGTAGCTCAGTGGTTAGAGAAGTCGCCCGGATTGCGGAAGGCCATGTACTCGAGTCCCATCTCAGAGTGGCAGGGACAAAGTAGATTTGTGTATCCATTTATATTTTCAGGAAAGGTATGTTCATCACAATGAACATTGTCAAATTCGTGGAGAATTTTACAGAAGATGAAGACACACATTTACAACGATATTTACACAGCAATGAAAGTAAGCCGCGGCGCTTATCCATTACGTTACTACATTGAATTTTCAAGTCATTTTGAATTTCCATTTAATTGAATCCATAAATTGGTATATTAAATTACGCTCATGATTTTGACGAAAACAAACCCAAAGCTGAGTACTTCCATCCATCAATAATTTATAATCACGTTGATAAACAATTTTGTTTTCAAATTTATTTGTCCAATAATTGAAACCTTCAAAGACAGACTAAATTAATATAGTATCGATTTACGGTTCAGGGATCACTCGAGACAAAATTACCTAGAATAAGAACAAAGTTGTTCGTTTTATTTTCAATTTCCATTAGCTTCAGCAACCGTGTCAGTGTAGTTTTTTAGTTGTTCCCGACTTTTTATAATCTTGACTGAAAACCTTATAGCACCATTCAAGTATATTAATTTAATAAACAAATGTACTCCATTTATGAACAACCAGAAAAACATAATAGTAAGAAAATCACATGAAGAAGGAAAACTTTTGTCTTAAAAGTTCCAGTTCATCATATTTAGGTCTTGCAACCAGTGACAATCTTTCGCTGGGACCGAGTTGGTGAAAACACTAGCAAAGATTTACATACTTTAAATAATGAATAATTTAATCAATTCAAATATGTTTGATAAGAGAAGTTTGATATCGCCGTAGTTAGCACGTTCGGTCCGCGATGCGGAAGTTAAGCAACTAACGCAAGTGCCACTTTTGGGATGGGTGACCAACATTTTGCCTATATCGACTTCCTCTGTGCTTTGTTAGGCAGATCAAGCCGTAGGTCTCGATTGCATATGCAGCACAACTCACCAATCGGCATTGTACCCACATAGTGTTCTTTTCGTTTCCATCCGTAGAGAAGGCATGAAAATTCTTATATGAATATTCAGGCTGTCTCTCGGTCTGTTCGTTCTGTCACATGATATTTTTTCCGGGACTACAGGAAAAGCTTTTAGTAAATATTAAAAAATATATATATTGTAGGTTAAAATGTTGCACGAGCTGCCTAGCGCACCAGGGATACGGCGTGAAGATTTAGATGGATAGATATAAAATGTTGCGCTCATGGAAATATATAAATCTACTGATTTCTTTATCCGCGTACTACATTAATTAAATAAAAGTATATCGAAGAGGTGTAGCGCATTTATAATTAATTTCATGATGTTTCGGTTTCAATATATTATTATACTATAAATGACACAATTAAATCATTACATAGTACCTATAAAACTAAGTCGCTTTCACTGTCCCTATGCTTAAATCTTTTAAACTATGCAACGGATCTGAAGCGATTTTTTTTTAATGATAGGGTGATTGAAAAGGAATGTTTGTATGTATAATGCAAGATCACGCAGAAGCCGCTGGCGGAAAGCTAGTAATAAATAATGGAAAGAAAATATCTAATCAATATTATATTGAAAACCTACGAAGTCGAGTAGTACCTAATACGCTAGTTTCAAGGTATCACTTTATGTTCAAGGTGTTTCAGGTTATTTAGTATGTAAAATTTTCTATATTGTCTCAAGTTTAGGCGTTGTGATACCTTCCGTGAACTGGCTATATGTTGCGTAAAAGGGGGTGAGTGTCTCGTGTTTAGTCGGTGTACCCTCCGTACATCGTATTAGGGTTTCTGTGGGTAGAAACCTCCGGGAATCCACTAGGCGAATACCACGCGTTCAAGGAGAATCCCACTTATGCTTTTCGCTAGCCCGGCGGCAGGTACAGTGCCAAACGCATTTCCTTGACGAAAAAAAGTGATATGATACGTTTCAGATAATCCTTATCAGGGAAACATTTCATGGAATAAGATGTTGATTTACTTTAGGGTACGCTAATGTGTGTTATTTGAAAACGTATGTATGTTTTGAATTAATTTAAACAAGTTAATTAACAGCTTCAATGTATTTAAAAGTAACAAATGCCTAAACAAACAATTAACCTTAATTTTGTATTTATAGTGAATTAAGCAAAAAATATGTTGCCGTTTTAATTATATAAAATGGTATGGGTTAAACTATAAGAAAATAAATGTATTTTAAGGCAAATAAAACAACATATCTTAGATTCAGAGAAATTACGCACGAGAAAAATTTATTTCGAATAAAAAAATATGATTAAAACAAGTGTTGCTACTGCTTATCCAAATTCATATATTTTTTTATTAATTGATGAATATTCGCTCTGTAGTAGCGACAATGTAAAAAGTACTTGAAAGATTCGTCAGTCCTGTTCAGTCCTGGGTAGTTCTGTGGTTAGAGCAGTCGCCCGGATTGCGGAAGGTCATGGGTTCGAGCGGTTCGAGTTCCATCTCAGAATGCCAAGATAAAGCATTTTTCATAAAGAATATATATAAATATGTAAAAGGTCACCATATAAACTTATTCAATAATGCGAACTGTATTTGAAATCTTGCAATTCTACGATCACTTAGACGGTCTAATACCAAAGTAAAATTAGACTATGAGGTAAACATATTTATTTATTGTTTTTTTTAAATATAAGCGTTTTCTAATTCAGCGTACTTTATTTGGTGATATTTTCTTATCTCATTTTTTTATCTAATGTAGTATAAAAATAGATATTTAATAGAAATCACCTATTAAAATAGCAGAAATACTTACCTCATAGCATTTTTATCTTGTATCAAACATATCTAGCTGTTATTTTATTAATTTCTAATCAGGCGTTTTTGCTATTGACTATTTAAAATTCATGAAAAATCTCATATTCAATACGTACTTTGTCCGTCGATTTCGAAATTATAACTAGAACATATCATTATTAATTGCCTCGTGAAACATTAAATAGCAATCATCCCCGCCGGCGACCGAGTTACAACCTTTATGAGTAAAGTTGTAAATTGCAAAAATTATAAAATTATGGAATAATTTAAAATGTACAAAAGTGTACAAATGTTTATGGGAGTGAATACCATATAGGGAGATTTAAAATTGCTTGCTACTTTTGAATGTTGAAAAGCTCGATGGCACAGTGGCTAGCATGCTCGCATGCAAATTTCGCAATGGCCGGTCATAGGATTGGTGACCAAAAATTTACTACCTTGAAATCTTCCGCCGGCAATCTGTTGTCGTTAACACACTGGATCCGATAGGTCATGGCTCATTCTTTCCATTCGATTTTATTCGATCCATTCACATGAGAAGCCTGAGCCAGAGTAGAGGGGCCATTAACAGGCTGCTGATAATGAATTAGTTAATTTTTTTACAGGATAGTGAGTCTATGCACAAAATTTAATATTGTGTTTGTTACGGTGAAAAAATTCGCCCTCTTTTCTCTTTTTTTAACCCGCTTACATAAATGAACAAAATAAAAAAAATCTATAAAACACATTGCTACTTATGATATACCAACTGTAAATGGATGTCGATGACAATTTTTGTCAATATACCAATATGAACAAGTTAATAAATATCACGATAAATTATCGATTTTAAATGAGAAATTTAAAAAAAATCTTATGATTTTTCCACAGAACATAGAGAGAGATAGAAGTATATTGATATTAATTTAGTATGTGAACTGAGTGTCGTCTCTCCGCACACAAATAAAGATTAGATGAAATGATCATTTTGTTCACTACATGAAAAACCGCCACGCGATACGTTCGCGATAACATAAACAAAATCCCAAAAAGATACTAAGTTGAGAAATCACACGATTAAAAACAAACTCTAATTCAACGTGATAATAAATAATTTACTTTAACATGAATGTTGAACTGTCACATGTCTGTGCAGCTTGTATACGGAGATACTAGGCGGGAAAAATTATTTTAAGATTATGCACATTAAAAAAAAAATTGGCGTCATCATTTTATGTGCGAACTATTAAGATTAGATTATGCTGTAACTAAGTGAATAGTGAAAAATAACGCTTTTCCCCATATAATTTATTAAAATATCTTATAATAAATGTCGTAAAAAAACTAAGAAAACTTAATGATTAACTCTAACATATGTGTTTAACATATGGATTAATATAATTAAGCTAGGGAAAGTGTAAAAAAAAACAATAGATTTTTTGTATTAATTACAATTAAGCCTAATTTGTTTTTTTTTTCTTACTGGTATCATTCCGATTGTGCAGATTAGTGATGTAACATAATATTAGTCGATAAAATAGGAGCTTTAAATTTTGTTAAGAAACAGTTAAATGTAATAACTAAAATGATCATTACAATATTAAATTGATCACAGCCATGTTTGTTTTACTTTATTATTCTAAGTTTTATATCTGTAATAATAATAGTACCTACATTATTAATTGCAACGGCTGGACAATATGGAATCGCTGGTCAACTATGAGTTTGAAGACAGACACAAAAGCATATAAAGTGACATCCGTTTGAGACATGCGTCTATAAATTCGTCTATTCAGTATCAGTTCTTCTATTATTTTCCCTTATAAACAGTGTTATTTAGTTTTATATAATTATTGCGTATACTTATCCATAACGTTGTTATGAAATGATGAAAGAAAAGCTCTAAATAAATGGTTTAGTTATCGATTACGATCCATATAATTAACAATTCCGAGCAGCAGCAGCCTATCGATACATTTCAGACAAATGGAGGCACAGCACAAATTTTTGGAAAAGTGCACAAAATGAATTACATTGCAGTCTAGAAATGGGGTCAGAAACATTGATGTTGGTTTGAGCAATTTGACATTGTGTCAAATTATTACGTTTTTTATATTTTAGCAGTAAAATTGTACTACCTACCAGTGAAAGGAAATGTTTGTATTAGTTACATTGTATACTTTGCTTTGCTTTTTGTAAGTGATAATAGGTCAAAACGGCATTTTTTATAGAAAAGTCTGTAAAATAACCACTCGACATTTGACGAACGACTGGCAAACGTAAAATCGAGGAAAGGGCGTCATATGAGTAAAAGCGTATATGCCAGCCACGCGTGTCCCGCCCACTTACTACTTCTAATCTCTTTCTATTCTGATGATTTTTCTAACACCCTATATGCCTTTTATCTATTCTTGTTAAATTCAAACTGACTGGAGGACTAATTAAATGTATTTTTTTTCACTCAGACATCATATTGATAATTAGCGTGTATTTGTATAACTAGAATATCAATATAATATATTTAGAATTTAAAAGGTAAGCATACAGCCTCAATATAACTAATACTTTTTAAACAATTGAAGAAAATCTTCATGACAACCACTTAACGACGTCACTCTATTATATTTGTGCCTGCAAGGCGAAAGTGTGATTAAATTTATTCTGAAAAAATTAAAACTTTAAATTTAGTAACTTTTTAATATATTGCATTTTAAAAATAAAAGGCGGACATAATGTAACTGTGTTATATAAACTTTAAATTTGATTTATTATTTAAATTTATTTAGTAAACGTATTGCGACTTCATTCGTTAGATGTTAATTGATAGATGCTTTAATTTGATATTTATTTTATGAAATTCGTCATTATACTTTCACTTTTTTGTTTTGCACTTATGTAGCCCTAGCTTTCCGCCAGCGGTTTCGTCTGCATGGTCCAGTATTACACATCCGAAAATTAATAGAATAAAGAATCACTCTGTATATTGTGTAGCTTAAACGATCTCAGCGTACAGACAGCGGGAAGCGACTTTGTTTTATAACATGAATACACATTTGTTCAATGGTAGATTTTTTAATGATTATAATAAAAAAATACAATTCTCTAAATAAATTTCTAATACAAAAAGATCTAAGGTACTGAAGTATGTGTTTTTATGGTATGTTAAGCCACTTAACTTAATGCGCTTTCGACATAATAAATAGAATATTAGCATCAAAACCTACGCAATACTTCAAACAGCTCAAGAGAAACTTGTCCTATTTTTAACTTTCTTAGAATTTCTTTGAATCAATGTTGTGAAAACAGTAACATCATGGAATTGAACACAAAGTAAACTTCATTACGAAATTGGAGAAATTAATTATTATTAATAATAGATTCTATATACCTATATATCGGGTATGGTCACAGGAGATAAAAAGTCACTGTGACAAAATGTCGCCAGTGCGCTCGTTGCCTTAGAATCCTTGGTGGCGCATCTACTCGAACATGTGGCAATTAGTTAACTTCCATAGAACGGATGAAAGCATGGTGACACATAACAATATGTCATGGTGACAAATAACTACCAGTGTGCGCGTAGGCTAAGAAGAGCAGATACTATATATTCTCTTATTTAATTAAGTTGATTGATTTCCAAGGTCTAAGATAAAAAAAATCGATTAATGTATTTGAGAAAAGGTTTCCTTTTTTCCATACATAAATCATCATTTTATTAATATTTTAATCCATCTTTTTTTTAGGATTCTCTATCTTGATATGGATGAAATGTATCCACATTGGAACATTTCATAATTCACTGTCCATCTAGACACCTTTTCACAGAAACATGTAAATATATGATATTAAAATAAAATATTCATGCTTTCAAAACCTTGGGAGTTGTGAAAAAATTCAAACATCCACGTGACCAAAATATAATTCTGCTTATGCAGACTGTTTTGACACTTTCGTATGCCAACCCATGTTATGTTTAACTAGTTACATTAAATCATAACACTAGTTAAAGGAAACTTCAAAAAAAGTGGAGTGGCGCTTAACTTTTTATAATGAGGAAGTATTTAATTTTTTTTTCCCGAAATCAAACTAGATGTCGCTACGGTACGTTTTTGATTTCTCCATGACAACCCTTCCGGTTTTCTTTCATGTTTAAAAGTAAATTAATTTTCAAAACTCAATAAACAACTCATATTCTATTTGTACGTTTTCGTATTTGTATTGATATCTAAGTTTCGAACTTTTCATATTTCAATTCTTTAATATGTTAGTTAAAATGAACAGAAATTACTGTCTCTGGTCTATTCGTTTCCTGCAAAAATCAACTTTTGCTAGAGTCGCCATCTAGTGAAGGTGCTTTTCTAGTGCTTTCGGTTTTTTTTAATACTTCCTCATTGCAATTTTATATGCAATTAGGTGTTCTTCCGCAACCTCACCCGAGTAATTTACAGACTATATCACCCCCGTATGATGTAGAAGATTGTAGTTTTTTTAGATTGAATTTTTTAATTCGCTCCAGTAGTTCCGGAGCCTATTCGTCTTTCCTTTTTATAAATAAATATAGATTTGTAAACTTCCGTCTATGACGGAAAAATAAAAAGAGTCTCTGTCTAAAATGGTCAATATCGATATCGTGGCGGCAACAGTGGAATCATGGAAAGGTTGTAGCAACTTTCGCATGCATCGATGAAGGGATGGATGAGCAAAATTTTACTATCTCTAGCGTATCTGTACATCGGAAGACACGTCAAGTACATTGGTCCCGGCTGCATCTACAGTCGGTAATGCCCACCAATCCTACTCAATTTGATTCAATTCCATCCATAAAGGCCTTTCTTCCACCAGTGGAAGTAATAGGCTGGTGATAATGCTGCAAAGAACCATCTATGTCCGGTGCCAACTCATACTTAGCCAGCTTTTTTTCGTTATACCTTCAAAACGGTCAGGTCCTATAAATTATTCACGAGTAATATAAATCTTCGGTCTAAACGTTTTTAAGTGCTAAATCTTTTTTATTTGACACTAAAAGCCAATTTCGAAAAGTTTGATGATAAAGAATCGCTTGTTTCGCTCAACCATCTTTTTAATTGGTGTAATGTATATTTTCCGCGCAAACTTATTGCCGCCGAGTAATTACAATCTTTTGATTGGTTTATATTTTTGAAGGGTAGTTAATATATACCTACCTATATGATTTTACAGTGGTGTTAACAGTGTAACCAGCAGTCAATTCTAATGACATTGTAATAGCGATTCTGTATTCTGCACAAACTGAAATTTTGTCTTTTTGTGTTTGTTTTAACCGTCAAATTAATTAAGATAGCAGAATTGAAGTTTTTCGTGAACTTGATTAAGAAAGCAGAGGTGAATTCAAATACAAAGTTGGATTTTTAGTTTAGTTAATAGATTTGTATGTTGCACGACAGTAAAATTTTCATAAAATACGTGTTTCTATTAAGGTACTAATAAATACAGATAAGTTTTTTCGAGGGCCACAATATTGACAAAACAAAACTAAAATGTACAATGCTCTTTTGATTTATGAATACTAGACAACGTATTGACGTTTATTTTTTCTAATAACTTTAAACAATAATATATAACCCTCTACACACAAACAGAAAATTGACCTCTTTATAGATAGATAATTAGTATAGAGACAAAAAAATTGGTAAAATGAGACATATTGCGGTTTGTTACGGAACTACGTCTAGTGCGTTAGCGTAGCATATCTGCGAAAGTATTTCAGATTTTTCCGGTTGCTTTTTCTGTCAGCGCCATCTGCTATTCGCAAGGCGCATTTTCTTGTGGCGTGTTCTGCGAAGCGTTTTATTATGCCTCCTTAACAAGGGTGACTTGTAAATGTGTAACATAAATTTGGTAGATGTCGTTAGTGTTTATAAAATGAACTTGAGAATTTTTTGAGTCTCTAAACTACTGATATATGTTGAACGTTAAGAAGATAAAATTTATAACTGATCAATATTGTAGCACACAGAAATAAATTGTGATACTTTGTCTACTCTGTACTCTGCGTTTGGATTTAAGGGTAGTATTTATCACCAAAGTAATTATAAATTAGAAATATTAATTTATGAATTCATTCGTTACGACAACCGGTGAAATTAGAGAACCTATAAGTAATATTATAGTAATAATTGCGATATTTTCTCTCATCGACTTATAAATTTCTCCAATTTGCTAAACAAGTTTATTAAAGACAACTTTCAGATATTCGGCTTTCTTCTTATAGTCTTTGGACAGTAAATATTAGATAATATAGAATGAGTGAAAATTTTATAGAAAAAATTATAAGGTTAGATCGTATCTAGAGTACACGCGATAGAACTCTGATTTACACAATCGAGCGTACTTGCTGACTTATGAATACCACTGGGACATGAACTCGTACCAGCCGCACTATCCACATTCCCAATAATCTTCTGCTCTAAATTGTTGTAAATGAACGGAACAATTTGTTTATCAAACGTTTTGAATACAAAACAAATGCAGAATGCAGTTTTTTATTAATAATGCCGTCATGTCGCTTAAGCGTCTTGCGGTGAGGTCGCGAACTATATGCAACCTCTTTTTAAGTTCGTAGACCCCGCAAGGGCGATACAGAACAGAAGACCCCCGAATGCACGCTATATTTTCCTTTAGCGGTGTACACTTAGGGAAATTAATAGAAAAGGGAAATTCTTAAAAAGAGATAAAATTAAAGCGGCTTAAATCAATTACAGTCAAGATTTTTTCCATAGGTATTAAAAGAAAAACTAATGATCATCACGTAATTTTAATTTAACTTAGTTAAATCAAATGAAATAGTTCATGAAAACTGTTTCATTATTAACAGTTTTATCTCAAGAAGTAAAATTTTCTCTCATTGTTCTCAACAGTTTAACATAATTTTAAAATGTTTATATCTATTTGAAAAAAAAAAAGAAATTAAAATACTGATCAATATATAAAAAGGTAATACACACGGAAATAGAAACCCATTTTGGAATCAGTACACTATTCCATCATTCAGAAAATTATATCTAATAACGTATTTTCCATTTAAATTTTAAATTTTGCTCCATTTGACCATATTTACCTATTTGCACTAATAGTCCAAATGTTAGCAAGCTACAACGGTTGTTCTAACTTGAAATGTGTATTTTGATGATTTGTATCTTACCCAGGCCTGCGCTCCACAATTCTAATATAAACTTTAGACTGGAACTTCGATATACTTCTCAGAAGTGTTGAAAAGTCGCACGAGATAGTTTCTCATTTCATGTGTATTTGCTTCTTGTTGATAGCGCTCGGCAATCTTAATGGAATGTTGTTCCTTTACTTACTTTAAGTTGTTAGCTGCATTAGTAGTTAAGTAAACTTAAATGAATGTAGGTAAATCAGTCTAGAGTTAAAATCGAAATAACATTTCTAATACAACATCCTGGTTGGTTACGATCATTCGTGCGTACGATGCGAATTAGTCGTGCGAAGAGATTGAATACGCAAATCTGTTTATAGTGTTCTGCTCATCGTGCGATCGCAAGAAATGTTTATAAACCATCGTGCAGAGGTTTTCAATCAAAGCTAAAGATTTCTTTAAAGCGTACTATTTGGACAGTCAAGTCCTAAAAGAGAGGCGAAAAGCAGCACCAGTGTTTCAAATCGTCGCGCGATATTTATCGTATGTTTAGGACAGCTAGAAAGCTATCGAACGCTCACTTTCATCGCTCAACGAAAATGCATTGTGTGTTCGTACGACCGTTAATTTATTAGGACAACCCTGAAATGGATATCGTTCTGTTTGATTAAATTTACATTACTAAATGTATTAATAAGGTATTTATTAGGTGTCGGCAACCCGACCAAAAGGTTATATTATTTTTTAGTAGTGACAACACTACTATTTTCCTTTTCTACTCTGCGGCCATCACGGTGTGTTGTTATTGCTTTAGTTTCAAATAAAAGTTATTTTAACAAGTAAATGGTGTTTTATCGTGCATGGACCAACCCAATACAAGTACGCTACAGTATGGTATTAATAACATTTCTGCTTAATAGTTTTGTGTGTGGAAATTAAAACTTCTGTATTTTGTTTTGGAACTAATGTACAAAATTGACTGGCGGATGAATTAATAAAAAAGAATGAACTTCGTGTAGCGTAATGGTGTCATATATTTTTTCGGTGATGTGTTATAAAATTATCCCACAGTGTTCAGTGTTGTCTTATGATTCCGGGTGAGCTGCTGAATCTTTTATGGTCAAGCGATTCTACGGATTTTGATGTTGATCTACAATTAGTCTAACATTATTAACGTTAATACTTCATTATGTACAAAAGGTTACTCTATAATCGGTACAACAGTCACAAATAGCTGTAATTAATTCCAATTATTAAATCCAACAAATAAGAGCGGCTCGAGAACAAAAGGAGTGCCTTGTGACATTAGAGCTAGCTCACAACAAATCCGAACCCTTTAGGGTTGCCGTTTTACGAAAACAATTATAATGATTTATGACAGAAATAAAAACCCTTGAACCCATTTAGCTGAATTTTTGCGTTAGCAATAGTCTACTTTCGTAATAAATATGATTTATGCAACGTTAAATTCAAAAAGAAAGGTCGACTTGCGTAATAGAAGTGGCATAAAATGTAAATACGTTAACACCTTTAGAATATTGCAGACTTGCAAAAAAAAAGGAATAATGTTACCTGTGTTGCATACTTCGACATGCGGAGGAGAGACAGAGTGGTAAAGTTTGGTACGGGAATCTACTGGAAGTGACTCTTTGGTAAACTTAGGTATGCCTGATTTACATTAGATACGTAGCCAATCTATATGGTTCGAAAGCATGCTCTTTGCTTTATAAGAAAGACCATTACACGGTTATTATTACAATTACAAATTATATAGTAAGCAATGGTTATTATAGTAACGTTTTAATATCCCTCTAGAAACTTCCACTTCCATTTTAATACCTTTCTTTGCTGTTTTAGGATGTAAGATGCTTATATTCACCGCATATTATGTGGCTTTCCGTAAGTGAAAGAATTTTGAAAATCGGTCCGGTAGTCTCGGAGCCTATTCGATTCAAACAGACAGACAATCAAATATTTCCTCTTTATAATATTAGTATAGATAAGAGAGGAAAATTTAATATTTAAAAAAAGAAGTTTTCAACCTGTTTCTTATTTAAAAATCTTTGAATTATGTGTTAAATGTCGTCTCGCACTTTAACATCGCTTTGGGACAAATGATGATTTGAATAATGAAGAGATATAATAAAAACTATGACTAAAACATAAAGTAATAGTAACGTTATCATTCATTTAATAAATTTCATTAAAGTACTCTATAACATGTCAAAAAGAAGTAGCCTGAAATTCATGAATATCTCTGAGATGTATTATCAATTTGAAAATTAGACGGTTAGGTTTCTAGTTTAACCAAATATTGTTTTATGAAATTCCTGCTTGACACAGCTTCTTGCCACCTATTTCCAGGCCTTACATCACTAAATATAAGTTAATACCTAGCACTTGGATTTTCTTCTCAGTTTTTTTCAGTCAATCCTTATATACCGCAGAGACAGTCTTCTATCCGTTTTTATAGTCCTGTCATCTCCACTATATCCTGGGAATCACTAGGTTTATGCTTAAAAAATCTCCTGTCCAGGTGAAGTGAACTGATCAATTATATTAATTAGAATATGATGATCATTGTTCATCTAAATCAGAAGTTTAAAATATTTACAAAAATACTTCTTTCCTGTTTGGATGTATTACCTGGGGTGCGACCGCCTAACTCATGGACGTAGCCGTAGTAGCGTAGCTATAACCTACGCTTTATAGATATTCCTAATGAATCTGTTTATATTCTTTTAAAATTAATTGCTTTTCTAATTTATATATTTTTATCAAACATTTTGGTTTGTTTTTCTTTTCGAAATAGCATTGTTTGTATCAATTCGACATTTTGTAAATTTCGTTTAACTTTAATAATTCAGTTAACAAAAACAACCAAAATGTTTGATTAAATGTGTAAATAATAAAAAACGATTAATTTTAAAACAATATCAACAAATTAATGTGAGACACCAATAAAGCATAGGTTATAGCTACGACTACGGCTACGTCTATGAGTTAGGCGGTCGCACCCCTGAACATAGATAAAAACATGCTCACTAGTAGCGAAAAGTAAGGAATGCTTGAAAAATTCGTCAGTCCTGTAAGATCCTGGGTAGCTACTTACCTATAACTACTGGGTTAGAGCAGTCAGTCGACCGGATTGCGAAAGGTCGAGAGTTCGAGTCCCATCTCTGAGCACCTGGGGCTGATTTTTTAAGCATTTTTCATTAAGAATATCTTTCAGTATAGCATTGTGAATGCAATATTGATTAAATATAATAATTATGTAAAGTACTTTTGAATTGTCCAACAATTTTAACGAAGATACCACAATTTTTTTTGATCTCTTAATTTTTAAGTGTTTTTTATTCTTTAGAACATGCCAACCCCATCATAACCACTCATTCTGTATGCGTAGTATAACGAACTCTAGAACGTTTTGTTTACACACAATGTCACTTTTCTCGGATGCGCCCATACGGTACCTCACTTTCGACTTAAGAAAAATAACGTTTTGTCTACACCAGCTGGGGGTCTGTTGGTTGCTGCGGCAGCTGGACGTCTGATGGCTGACAATTAAAACGATCGAAAGAAATTTGCCAGCTCTCACAAAAGATCAACATCTGTCCACAGATGATACAGATATATTATTTAATTCCAGAAAGTTATTCTTTTCACCTAGAGATATAGTAAAGGTTAGATTTGCACCAGCTTCCTTCCAGCGTAAGATAGCAAAAACCCACGGGTATAATGTTCTGACGTTATCGGATTTATTGTTGTACGGCCGATATCCTATATTAGAAAGGGCTCTAGTTTTATTTCCTCTTCGGACCCGCATAAAGTTGGCCTGATTCAGCACTACTATGACACCGGGAGACATTTCATAATTGACAAGTACAAATATATAAGTTTTTATGCCATTTATCAATACATATTAATTAAAAACATTTATAAAAATATTACATGAAAAATTTCTAAAAACATTCATCACTCGCAGATTTCCTACGATAGGTGTCAAGACTCAACAGCTCGGATAGCTCAATAGTCAGAGTTTATATTGTAATACAGTTTATAAGTAAACTTTGAATAGATCTCAATGACTATATCATTACATCAGAAAACCTTCAGAATTATTTCCATAAGCTCAATTGAAAAAAAAAAAGAAATAGAATGTATGAAGTTAATGAATCTTTTGGACTCGACACTCAAAGTTGTCGATTAGTGTTACAGCGATACTTTTCTAGTTAGAGGCACGGTCCAAGATATAAGAACGGGATATTGCAGGCGTAATCAATAAATGTGTTGAGTCTTGATAAAATTAGGAATTTCCTGATAAATCAATCATCGGACGGGTGACATTTTTCCAACGCCTTTATTAATGTTTTTGCTATCATTTTCAGCCTATTAATATCCGCAATGCTGGGGCATAGACTTTTTCGTCTGATTGAGAGAATGGACCATACATAACCCACCACGTAGACTCAGCGGAGCACTGGGTGTTTATTATATCTAATAAACGAGGTTATTGTACTATTATATTCTTATAATTTAAAGATCTTCGATCTTCAATTTAGTTATTTAAGAAAATAGTCAGAAACTGATATGAACTGATCTCTGAAACTATCAGACATAAAATTTCCAATAAAGAATAAATATATTGTACTAGTTTTCCGCCTTCGCCCACGTGGTCCTTATTATTTATACAAATAAATTTTAATGACTCTGTATATTGTTGGTAACTGCATCAAAATCTGTCACGTGTTTTATGAGATCTCAACCTACAAATAGCGGGAGCTACTTTGTTTTCTTTATAAAGATGTATAGATTAATTATATATATTGTATAGTTTAAAAAAAGGCCAAGTGAGATTTGGACTTGCGCACGAAGGATTTCGTATTGAAAACGAGCAAAAAAATGACGTTTGTGGTATGGGCCCCCCTTAAATGTTTATTTCATTCTGTTTTTTAGTCTTTGTTGTTTGCGATAACAATTTGCAACAGAAAAACATCATCTGTGAAAATTTCAAATGTCTAACCATCATGATTCAAAAAACATATTTGTTATATGAAGCGCCCCTTAAAAGTTTATTTTATTAATACATTATCTGTGAAGATTTATATGGTCTTACTATCACGGTTTATGAGATATGGTCTGGTGACAGACAGACAGATAAACAGCCAAGCCTTAGTAATAAAGTTCCCGTTTTACTCTTTGGGTACAAAACCCTAAAAACTATTAAGAAGCTTACTTTCAAATTTAATATCTATTTAGAAGAAACTGCTCTGTATTTCGATACCTAATAATCCGAATTGGACCTACATAGTTATTAATGACATATGACGTTTTCACACAAGCAACAGTAAGTATAAGTAGCCATTAAGATAATTGATATTGCCTTGAGACTAAACAAATGTGAGTATTTTTTTTTCAAATTCGTCCATTTGAACATATGTATATCAGCTAGCAGTGAACTCATATTTAAAGCCCATAATGACTACAAAACTTTTCTGTCGATATTTCTACCTTTAATATCACTTAATGACAGAAATAAACATACAAAACTTATATTTATGTTTCATGAAGTTTTGTCACGTCATATCTAATTATGACATACATAGATAAATTCCAAATGATTTTATCTATCACAATTGTAAGATAATAGCGATATATAAATAGTAAAAAAGGCGGTTATTCTGTATACCCTCATCTGTTATTCTAGGTTAAGACTAAGTTTCATTTTAGGGTTCGGTACCCAAAGGGTAAAAGGGGAACCTATTACTAAGACGCAGGTGATGTAGTTCTATTACCACTTCAACAAAAATTCTAAAAACCAAAAAAAAAATAAACATCTAAGGGGGTTTGCATACAACAAAAGAGATTATTTTGCTCGATAAAGATAACGGCAACAGATAGAAGCTTGAAACAGAATATTTATTTATATAGTAACTTTGAAAATAAACAATTAAATTAAATTTATACAAATACTTAAGGGGACCTCCCTTACTACGAACTTGATTTTTTTGCTCATCTTTGGTACGGACTTGATTACCCCTCGTGCGCGTGCACGTTCCGTATTATTATTTTTAATTTTGAGAGCTTTTCTTTTGTGCGCCGCGTCAACTCCATTGTTGTTTACTATGAAATAATTAAGCTCAAGATTTAATAATTTGACTAATTTAAATCGGTACAATTGTTGTCGTTAATATTGAATGCATATGTTATGATGGCATAAGAATGTTACGTTTAGCTGATGATACTGATCACTAGATGACGCAACTGTATTTTCAAACGGGATTTTGAGTTTTGTTATCTAGCTAGTTTTTATTTTATTCTGGATTTTATTAAACAAAGTGGCTTTCGATTTCTATTTTGCGGTTTTTCCAATAATATAATTTAATGGGGAATTATTAATAGGGAAAAAGGTAATGTTACATTTAACTGACGCTTCTGGTCACTAGATGATGCTACTGTACTTTTAGAATGAGATTTTCATTTTTTATGTTTTCAAACAAAATACCTTTCGTTGTCAATTTTGCGGTTTTTCCAATATCACAATTTAATGGGGAATTATTAATAGGGCGAAAAATTAAATGTTACATTTGACTGTTTTCGCTAGTTGACGCTAATGTATTTTAAAATGGGAAATAGATTTTTGATTCCTGTGAAAAAAACAAATATGATAGTTTGCGTTTTTATAATGATAGTATTTCAATAAAATATTTTAATGGAGAATTATTCATCAGATGAAAAAATAATATATGAGTGACTATGAACGAGATACTTTAATAAGAACTTAACCGAGGGGTGATAAATTATGTTTAATAAAAATGTATAGGTGGATGCTCACTGGCAGAGTTTTAATTAAGATCAGCTAAGGACTGGAGGATCAACTTAGCAGGCCAGTGTGCACACAGTAACCTCGGACCACGTGAGCGAAGCCACAGGTTACAGAGACTACAAAGGATCATAAATATTTAATTTTAAATGATTGAAAATTTACGAACTTCAACATCCTTTATGGAATATTTTTGCATCCCAAACAACGTCATTTACAGTCTTACTAAGGCCTAACAGGAAGTTACTAATTTGAAAACATAAAAGTATTAAAGCCGCAAGTCACGGGCAGTCGTTTTAATTAGCAAAGAATGAACTTCCGAAGGCTAATTAGAGAATTAGTGGCGGCTGGGCGTTCGTTTATTATAAACTGGCTCCAGGAGTTTCCTGTGTTTTATGTGAAAAGGGTATCTAAATATTTTATAATGGCTCATCTAAGAACCATCTTAGTTAGGCTGTTTGAAAGATGATATAGATAAGAAAAACACATCAGCCATAATCGAAATCTTGGTTAAACAATACTCTCATTGCAGTTGGAGAACCGTCTTGTGGCTGTGGAATATTGCAATGAAAATTAGTTCGATTTAGGTGGACGTGTTGTTTTTAATTTTTAAATTACATAAAAAAATAAATATAAGAGAACACCACATTGCTCAGATTCCAAGATGAATAGCTAAACGCCCTTGTATTATGAAGGATCTGAGACAGCGAAAGAAACACAACACCCAGACCCGAGACAAAATAGAAAAGTTCATTTTCTTCAAAGATCATTAATAGTCCTTTTACTGAAAGTAGCTACGCCTTCATTTTGGTCGGATATAGATATTTGACTACTGTGTTTATTTTAGACTTTCAGATAGAGGCTTTCATTTTAATGGTTTTAAACAGTCTGGAGCTTTGCTTGTGCAATTGCACGCTAAACCACAAAATTAAAAATTAAAGAGAAATCGTTTGATAAAAATCGGAATGTTGTGATCAGTAGCGTCAGCTAAATGTAACATTTTCGTATACTTAACCAACATTACATATGCAAAATATTGTTAGTGAAAATGTTAAAAATATCTCAGAGTACCAGGGACAAAGTGGATTTTTCATTAATAATATTTTCCAGTATAGCATTATGAAAGTAAAATGTATCAAATATCTTAACATATGTATTTAATCATAGCGAAAAAGATTGTACCAATTTGAATTACTCATAACCAGTGGTCGGAATTAGGTAGAGTTATTCATGTACTTACACTTATTTCATACAGCGAAAGAATAAAGTGGATATGCCTCAAATCCCGAGATTAATTTTAAAGAGCAGAAAAAATCCTGTGATTTTTTAAATAAAAAGTTATTTACTTTTACACATTCAAACTACTGCACGCACCACGTTGCCAAACTTACATCAATGACATCGGATGTCCAAAGAAGTCCAAGATTGTCCATTAGAAATCCCGGGAAGGTCCACATTAATATCAACATTTCGATGCAAGTACATAAATAACTCCACCTAATTCCGACCTCTGCTCATAACATTATTAAATTGTGCGTAAACAATTTAAAAAAGGCGATTGGAAAAGAATGTCATTGAATATAATAAAAACTAATTGAATTGTAAACAATGGTTACTTTGGTAACAATTTAATGCTCTACACGAATTTCCTCCCCATTTTCATCCCTTTAAGATAGACTATGCTGCAGCTGACATTTCTTAGAACTTTTTTTTCGTAATACATGCTTTCGTAATACATGCTTTTTAGGCAACTTTCATCGATTCCGCCTCGCACGCAATAGTATTTTCTTGAATAACTCACTTTTGAGTTAAGTATGCATTTTAAAGATTTAAAACCCCATATAAATTATCTTAGTAGAAATCGAATTTTTACCTTTTCAATCTGTTCCGTACCATTATTTATAGAAAAAAAATAATGGCAAATAATTACGTTTGTTGTAAGAGAGCTATAATCACATACTTATTTTATTAGTTTTCAGTATTTGTTATTATAGTACCAACATAAGTACATCATCTGTGAAAATTTATATTTTCAACTGATTAGCTTTTACACATATACTGGAAAACTAACAATTAGTGTTAAGTTACAGTATCTCTTATCTAAACGAGCTGAGTCATCATCGCCAGACAATTAATGTCTCGACTGCTGGAGCTCAGATCTTCCCTGAGGACGGAATAATCGACTTTTGTTGCCGGGACCAACGACTTGCCTTTCGAAGCACGGAGGAGCTCGAGATAATAAATTTTTGGTCTCCAATCTTTTGACCGTCCTTTGCGAAAAATGCTTAACAATTGTATCGTAGACTGAGTGCACCAACCACTGAGCCATCGAGCTCCAAGAGCCGAGTATTGTCTCTAGATCGTGTAACTGTTCCGATGACCGTATAAATCCGTAAAAGTTTTTTTCCGTATTCACGAAGCGTGGTTGCCATAATTCGAGTTTAGTTAGCAAGTGGGTCAAGTTTCAGAGTAGAAACGGCGAAAACTGAACACCAGCTATTAATCCGAACGCCTTAACGATTGTTTTCGAGCCTTAAAAGCCATCTGCGGCGGAGAGGGAGGATTTCTCCCTTCCCCAACTAAAAGGATTCGGAGATAAATTACTATAAACGGGTTCTCAATTGATCTAAACTATGTGACTTGGGAAGTTTCAAAGATTTTTTATTGTTCGCAGTGAATTCTGTGATTTACAGGGTAAAACTGTAATAAGATAAAAGGGCATTACTTATATGTCTTTAAAACTTTCTAATTATGTAGGACACCATCTACTACACATCTTTTCATGTAACTGTCCAGCTTAACTTTCAGTTTCCTGGAGAATATTACTCTTTAGCGATAGACCGCTATTACTTTATAGCTGATTGTTATATTGATTAATTCATGTGCAAAAAGTGTTTAAATGAAATGATAAATAAATAACATCGACGTTAATAAGTTTTAATTGCATTACATTGTATAAAAGATATTGAATTCATTTATATTTCTTTGGCATTGGATTGGTGATGAAACTTTTAATATGGAATAATATTCTTATTAAAGAATAACTAAAATAAATACATTAAAAAAAATCTAATAGGGAACAAATTGTTTATCTATAAATCCGTGATGCGCTTGCAGATAAGCTTCAATTATTGAATTGAATTAATTTTCTTTTATAAATAATTTAGGAACAAAACTCAGTATTTCATATATTAGGAATACTATTTCGTATTCGATTACCTTGAAGAACTTGGTTATGAGAATTGAAAAAAAAAACCATATAAGAAACTTAAACAACCATCTCTTTTTAGATATTTATATAACTGCGCTTCTCTATATAAAACATATTGGAGGAGCGCAATAGGACAGTGATTAGCGCGTCAAGTATGCGATGAGGAAGTTAAGTAACATGGGATTTAACAAGTTGGTCATAGGATGGGTGACCAAAACCTCACCACCTCCGTCGAGGAAGACACGTATCTGCAGCACTGGGCCTGCGTATCATGGCTCATTTTGTTGTATTTATAATGAGCCATGATACGCAGTTATCATTGTGCTCTATTTAATTTCGATTTCATTTATAGGGAAGGTCTGAGCCCTAGCCGAGGAGGCACATAATTCTAAGGTTACTTAGATGAAATATAAAGTCATATCTATAGACATATAATAAAAAGGTAAAGTTTCTAGCATTGTTTGTTTGTAGGAGGTATTTAAAACTTTTCAAAATACTGATCCGATCATTAAAGTTTCTTCACCTTCACGAAGTACATCATATGCAACGGAGTCTATAATTTACGCGATCAAAGTAGGGGAGAACATCTACTTATAATACAATTTTAGATGTGGGAAAATCATTTCAAAATTCTTTATGAAACACTTTCTATTTAGGTTAGAAAGTAGTTTCATAAATTTTCTAACTAATCATTTAGTCACAACTTAAATTAAAAAAAAATAAGAAGTGGTTTAGTTTTTGTACAATATATCTATCTTAAACCTGACACATTGTTTCGGGTCTAGGTGTTATATAGATAATTTCATTTTTTTTTCCTTTATCTCAGATTCTCCATAATACGAGAGCTTAAGCTACTCTTCTTGGAATTTGAACAAAGCATGTGACATTTTCTATTCCACTATTTAAGTATTATTTAACTATTCACACCGCCGTATGTTCTATATCTATTCGTGTAACACTTCCCTATACATGTCAATTAAGACATCGATGATGATATTCGATATGTAAGCGGGAACAGGGTCGAAATCGTACCATCTCACTCACTATCTATCGATAAGGACAAGTGATGTTCCCGAAATGACAGCCAATCCTTAAGTGCAGACGTGTTATTTGCTGAAGCGTTAAGCGATATCTACATACGGCCACGTTCCCCCCTACACAGATGTTGCCTACTTATTTCTACACTCCTTAGATACGCATATTATATCAGTGTTGGCTCTACCTACGCAAAATATAAGATTAAGTTTATGGAGAGAACCATGAAATCGAATCCGTAAGGGAAGTCACTGAAATTAAACTTAACTGTGTTTCTATTTATATTCTAAGTAATTGGATGACCGAGCTTTGCTCGTTGTTTTTTTTTTATTTTCGGTAAATAGTGTTTTTAGTAAATTATATAGTATCGCAGATACACATCCTATCCACCAAAAAGCCGCTGCCGCAATCTAGTAAACTATAATAAAAAAAAAAATACTGAAAATATTATTATCTTTCGATCTTACCGATAAGATAAAAAGACATAATTTTTTATCTTATCGGTAAGATCGAAAGATAATTCTTTATTAAACCCATTACAATCTGGTTTTCGACCAGGACACAGTACAGTGACAGCACTCCTTAAGGTTACCGGTGACATTAGAGTGGGAATGGAGAGTGGAAGAATAACATGTCTTGTACTTATCGATTTTCCCAATGCCTTCAACACGGTAAATCATGACATCCTTCTTGCTATGCTGGAATATCTCATGGTTTCTGAAGATGAGTTAAAGTGGTTCTCCTCATATCTTCGGGACCGTCAGCAGTCTGTCCGGTTGGGCGAATCCTCCTCATCCTGGAGTGGGCTCGCTGCTGGCGTTCCCCAAGGCGGCATTCTTTCTCCTCTTCTCTTTTCAATTTTCATTAACTTCATTACGTCTAAACTTCAGTGCTCGTTTCATCTGTATGCTGACGATTTACAGTTATATGCTCAGGAAAACGTCGATAGGTTGAACAATTCTATTGATGCACTAAATAGGGATCTTAACACAATACTCGTATGGTCTAAAAATTTTGGCATTCATGTAAACCCGGCGAAATGTCAGGCTATACTTGTGGGCAGCCGCGTGATGATGAGTAGGATCGACAGCACTAATCTCCATTCTATCCTGTATGACGGCTCCTCAATACCGTTTAGCGATAGTGTTAAAGACCTGGGACTTCACATTGATGTTAATTTGAACTGGCAGACTCAAACGACTACAATTTGTCAAAAAGTTACTGGAACGTTGCGTGCGCTGTATAGCTTGAAAAACTTTCTACCTAGCAAAACCAAGACAATGCTTGTGCAGACTTTAATTTTCCCCATAATCGGTGATGGTGATGTGTGTTACCTCGACCTGAATGCAGATCTACTCAATAAACTTGACCGTGTTTTAAACAACTGCATTCGATTCGTTTTCAATCTCCGTAAATACGACCACGTGTCTGCCCATCGCTCCCTTTTGAAATGGATGCCTATTCGAAAGCGTAGAGATGTCCGTGCTCTAACAACCCTGTTTTCTTTGTTGCAATCACCTAACGCTCCAAGCTACCTCACTCCACACTTTCAGTACTTATGTACGAGTCACACAAAAGACCTTCGATCTTCTTCTAATAGACTACTTATGTGTCCAGCTCATCACTCTGACATCATCCACTCTTCCTTTTTCGTTAAAGCCATTATCCTATGGAATGCACTCCCCACAGACATCAGAATGTCCGCCAGTCGGTTTGCTTTTAAATCCCAGTTGCGCAATTTAATATTAGATCAGGCAGAATCATAAAAATTGCTATCTCATTTCTACTAGGCATAGTATTTATAAGTATGTATTGTATTTATTTTTATTATATTATATATGTATTGTGTTATATATAGTATGTATGTTTGTGTTATGCTTATTTTATTTATTTTTTTTCTCTCAAAGATTAAATATGCACCTACTTTTATCCTTTATTTTAATCTCCACATCACCTAAAGGTTGACTGGCAGAGAATGCCTAAGGCATTAAGTCCGCCTTTGTACGATTGTGCATAAAGAATAAATAAATAAAAAAATAAATATATGAACTGGTTATTTAAATATCATACGAAAAAAAAAAACTTATATTATTAAATAAAAACCGAAAACGAAAGCGACCTTATTTGATATAAATCGGAAAAACAAAAAAGAAATATTACAACAAATCAATATCATTTTATAAAATACAATAGTGTCATCTAGCGAGCGACGTAAGCTAAATGTCAAATTTTATTTTTTGATCTCGTTCGTCTAATGTCCTTGACCTAAAGTTTAATATCCTTGGGCAAGATCGAAGTCAAGGGTGAGCCCCTTATAAATAAAAATTAAAAATACCAATTAAACATGTTTGTGTTACACTGTCCATTAGGTTATGAACAATATTTATAATGCCCGGTCAATTAATTTGAAATTAATTTTATTAACAAAATGCTCTCTCGTATTGGTCGATGAGTTTTTATGATGTTTGTAGTCTTTAAGGTTTTTCTGTTAAAGTCACTTTCTTTTCAATTTGCATTTCTTATAATAATATTATTTACTGAGGAACGATTAATTGGCCAAAAGTATAGAATATTACATTAGCTTCCCGTCGCTATTCCGTCGTCGATTTTTAATTTATGTAATGTTTGTTTTCTTTAATCGGATTTACGAGTATATTATGTCGAGTATTTTCATTTGCATCATGCTCATGGTTTGTGAACCTAAACAGTCATAGCGAATGCAGATTAAACGAAGAATTGTTGCTACATTGTTAGCCACATTTTTTTTGCCTTGATTAATTGTGATTGCAGAGACTTGTTACAATAAGTATTACACCATTACAAAGTTTTTCTGATACGAATAAATTACGCTATAAGTTTGTTAATTCCATTTGTAGCAATAAGTTGGTCCCAATATCAGCTTATTGCTTCACTACATTAATTAAAATTGATGAGCAATTTTTAAAATAGGTATGTCAATTTCTCAACTAATATTATACCTACCATATATTTTAATGCCCAGCATTTATTCGCATTTAATTAAAAAAGAAAATGAAAGAAAAAAAAGGAGAATGAAAGACTTTTTTTTAAACAAAACCGAGATTCCAATTATTTATATACAAGAATTGCTCGTTTAAATGTATCACATTTAAATACATTTCCTTCATTCAGTATACGATGTTACAAGCACTTTTAAAATTCAAAAGATTTGTGAATCTACGTTGGGAGACCTTGTAATGAAAAGAACAGATGTAAACTCGGCAAGGATTGATTTTTCATCCCCCTTATTTTATTTCATACGAAGATGTCCTATTGAAAAATGACTTCATTGGACTATGAAATCACATTCGGTTATAAATAAAGATTACAAAAAGTGGCAACGTGTCATATAAATTCATTGATAATTAAATTGATAACAATACGATAATAGAAAATGGACAAAAATCATGTTTAGTTTCAGTCAGGCAGTACAGTATATGTAAGGTTGGGGTAAATCTTACTTCTTCTCTTGATAAAAAAGGTGTTTCAAAAAAGAAGAAAGATTTTTTTTATTTGTTCGGTTAATAATTAAAAAAAAAGAACTCAAATTCTAACTAGAGTTTTTTTAACGATATTGGAACGTTATAGGTGGTTCCCCTTTTTCGATTCGATTTCATTTATGGTAAAGGCTTGTATCCCAGCAGTGGGGATATTAATATAAATGTCATCGTTGCCTCATACGTTACAGCATCAGCCTCTGCTGATGCCGATAAATATATGAACTTTGTGTTGTATTGGTTTCCGTTATGAGTAACTAACAGCCAGTTGCACAAACGTCCATTAAAATTATCGTTAGTTTAAGACGACATTACCCATACGAATTTGACATTCATTAGAGATTAAAGGTGTCATTAAACCTTAATGGACATTTGTGCAACTGACCGTATGTAGTTTTGAATATGAACCATAATACGCGATTATTAAAATTTGTACAATTTTGAATTCACAATGCTATAATGCAGTAGGTCGGGTCCTAGGTAGTTTAGTGGTGAGAGCAGTCGCCCGCATTGCAAAAGGAAATGGGTTCGAGTCCCATCTCAGAGTGCCAGGGACAAAGTGGATTTTTAAGAATTTTCTATTAAGCATAATATGTGATGTTGAATTTTAACTATTATTCGTTTAAATCTATATGCGAGTTTTGTAAAGAGTAAGTACCTAAAATACCTATTACTGTAAAAAGCATTGTTGTAGAATTCTAAGAGGCGTTGTTCCGCCTAAGGCTGATGTGAAAACTGTGTTAACTGAAATACATTTTTTATAGCATCATCTTCGTAAAACGGAGATAGAACTTTGGGGAGGGAAAGTTGGGTGGCCAACCATTTCTAAGACCTTTATTGAGATCTTTATTGAGTTCGCCTTTATTGAGATATTAGTATCAATAATTTTTCGGTCACCAATGTCAATTGTTGTGCAAACAAACTTGTCCCTCGAAGAAAATAGATGAAGATGATTGTCAAAAATCAAAAATCAAAATTATTTATTCAGTCTAGGCTGTTTCAAACACTTGTGAAAGTCGAGAGCTACGCCATCGGTTCGTAAATCTACGGGGGACCTTGTACTGAGAAGAACCGGCAAGAAACTCGGCAAGGGCTGCTTTTTTCTCCCTGTTTGATCTCATAAAGAGCGTCAAGATTGAAAAATGACTTCATTAAAATTTGAATACACTTTCTATTACAATATTAGAAAATATAAAAGTAAAACAGTATTTTCATCAATCAAATGACATGTCTAGTCAAACAAGCTCACCGGTAAATAATTTAATATACATAAAAATAAGCTATATTTAACACCAAGCAGTTTAAATATGTCACTTGTCAATGTCACCTTTTATACTACAATAGAGGATAGACGTTTCCAGTCTGGACCATAAGCGTTTGTAAAACCGAAATTTATCTGAAACGGCAAGAAATTTTTTTTAGGCAAATCTATACGGATTTTTCGTTTAAAAAAGCGACAACATGTAAAAGAGCTTTACTGTATTAAACAATAAAGCTCAATGGCGTTTCTCATTTTTTAATCTTGAATAATACTTTAATCATCGCTTTATATTTTACAGATTTAATAAAAAATACGTCTCGCGGAAGTAAAACAAGTAGAAATGTTGCTAGATAGAAATAAAATCGGTGACAGTAATATAAAAAGCCATTTTCGTTCTACTAAAAGGTAGTTTTAAATGCCGTATCGCATTTCTTTTTTGCAATTAGTCTGTTTATCGCCATGGAACATTCTTGATAGTTTTACTTCGTAGTTAAAAATTTTCAATGTTCTTAGTATTTCAGATGATTTATAAAATGTTATTATTTAATGGTTCATTAAAAGAAATAATGACATGACCTGTCCTTAATTTTACATAACACATATGTACATTAAAATACAAAATTCGTTTTAAGTTTGAATTGCGAATTATGTGTTAATGTTATCTTCATAATTGTTTTGGAAAATTTTGGAAAGAATTAATGTCGCACACGGTTTGCTGTCTAATTGATTTGCAAGTTTACCAATAATTATGTGTTTTCATAGAAGATTTCTGGTTATTGACTTTTTAAAAAGTAACTAACTGTACATCTACAAAAATAAATAACATTGGAGTATCTGTCTGTATTAAAATAACAGCTTCTTACAAAACCATATTTAGGTTTACACGGTGCACATACCAAAAAAATATTTTTTACATATTTTTGTCTTTTTGTTCTAGATGATTTCTGAAACGGCTGGACCGATTTTGACGAGAATTTAACTAGGAGATTGCTTATGTTATAAGGAGTAACTTAGGTAATTTCCACGCAGAGAAGTCGAGTAATATATATTTCTGATACACTTCTTCAAATTTTAGATGTAAGTATTTTAAAATTGACCGTGTGTTAATAGATAGAGTGAAAGTTATATTCGAATTCTGTTCATTTGATTAAACGAAAGATTTTACTAAGATAAAAGAAAAAATGAGGCGACTACAACGCTTATTAATGAGATGGACAGGGATAGATGATGACTGATTACGCTCAAAACTGTTAATGAATTACTAGCAAACTATTGTTATTGTTGTAAAATTATTCTATTAGAAAAGGAGCTAATAGCGGACTAGCTAGCGCGCTCGATATACATTACTGTTGTTAGACACTCTCCCGACGTTCGGTTATAAGATTGTTGATCATAAAAAATTTAATTATTATCTATGGCTCCTCCTTGGTTCGGGAAGCACGTTAAGCCGTTGATCCCTACTGCGATTGCGGTCTTTTACATCCACCAATCCGCCCTGGGCCTGTGTAGTGAGTAATGACACACTCTCCTTATTCGATTTGATTAAATTTCATTCATAGGGAAGTCTTGAGCTTCAGCAGTGGGAACATTAGAGCGTTGGTGATATTGCATATAGCCTTTGGCTGCGAAATGACTCACATGTTTATAATATTTCCTACATATATGAAACCATCAGTCGACATTCACCGGTTTTTAATGTTTCATATAACCCGAGGCTGCAGAGTACCTAATATATTATTAATATTAAATACAGTTATTAAAATAAAAAAAATATGCATGGTAAAATGTAAACATGACTATGCTGAGAATTATCAAACGCCTTTTAATTCCATTTATCTTAAAACTATTCAAATAGATAATAAATATTCAAAACAAAATACAATGCGTTAATTCTAAATAATTTTTAATTTTGAACTTTACAATGCAAATTAGAAGTTGCGACACAGGTATTTTACACTGAATTGTAAAAGTCACTCTTTTAAAGGTTCAAAGTGAATACATTTGGACTTGGGTCAAGCTTCTATTCATAATGTCTAAGCTATTCAGAAAGATGCCAAGCAACCGTGTGACGATTATGGACAATTTGAAGTGAGCGTTTTATAAACTACTTTTTCAACCAAAGCAAAGTGTTCAACAGTGTTTTTGAAATATTATCTATCGGTATAATTATATTATAAATTATAAGAAGAGGAAATATTCGATTGTTTACATTGAATAAGCTCTACAAGATACTATGTGTAGTTTAAAAAAATCTCAGCGTAGATACTTTCATACTTCGTGATACTTTGTTTTTATTCTACGTATAGATATTTGATAGGACTTCAATTTTATGAATATTAATTAAAGTTTAGGACGCTCCATCGTGAATAAATTATTTTAAATACTGTATCGCTGATAAGCAATTAGACTTTCTACTGTATTATTAAGATTTTTGATGTTTGTATTTATTTATAAGTAATAATAATAACTTAATTCATAGTTCGTTGGTATCTTTTACCATCTAAATGTACAATTTACGATTTAGTGTAAGTACATAAATAATCTAGCATACACATAGTCACGTATACAAATATACATTTTTTCTTCTGCATATTAATGACATGCTGCAAATTAGAGGTATTCATTGTTATGCAGATGACAGCACGATGGACTCCTCCTATAACAGTCGTGCAGTGCATTCCGGCTCTCAATGACCCTTTCCCGAGAAATACTCTCGGGAAAGGGTCATTGAGAGCCGGAATCAACTTGTGTCTGTTATTGATTCTTCGTTAGAGGAAGTCTCTAACTGGGGTCCACTTAATTTGGTCCATTTCAACCCTACTAAGACACAGGTTTACGCGTTCACCGCCAAAAAAACCCCATTTGTCGTATCACCTCGCTTTCAACACATTCCCCTAACTGCCTCAGCCAATATTAAGATTCTTGGTGTCGACATATCGAACGAGGTTCAGTTCCGTTGTCACTTAGAGGGTAAGGCTAAATTAGCATCTAAGATGTTGCTTCACTGTGCATCTTCTATCGCATCTATTACGGGGAATACTCCGAGGAATTGTTCGGACTCATACCTGCCGCTACCTTCCGCCATGGTTCCACGCGACAAAAAATCCACGCCCATCATTTGGATCGTTGAAAATCTTCAACTGTACGTTTTGCTAGAAGTTTCCTGCCTCGCACAGTCAAACTCTGGAAGTCTGTCACCAGCGGTATTTCCGGACCAATACGACCTTCAAACTTACAAGCGTAAAACATATTCGTCTCTCAAAGGCCGGCGCGCTTCTAGCCCCTCTGGTGTTGCAGGTGTCCATGGGCAACGGTAATCACTTACTATCATGCGATGTGATGCGTCTGCTCGTCTGCCACCTATCCCATAAAAAAAAAATCGAACATTACGAATATACATTTCCCAATATTAACCAATCATCTCAAAACCTTTGCGTGAAAAAGTTACCGTAAAATACTGATAGAATTCCCATTCTGCGTTCAGCATTCTGAACCGGACCTCTCGGTCCGCATCATTCTCGCAAAAGTAATAAATCAGTATGTCAGAATTTATATTTTCTCGTTTATCAGTAAAAATAACGTGGCATGCGCGCAGTAATGTAAGAGAGATGGGTAAAGTAAATCAAGGTAATGTCATAATATCGGCTCGGTATATACACTTCTAATTCCCTGGTACACCTGAGGCCGATTCGCTTGGTAAAATCTTTACGCTGTGTTTATATATACTATTATAATATCGAAGCTCAGTTTGGGTGATACGAGTAAGCGGATATGGTTTTGTTTACTTTTTTTTTTATTCACAGTAAGTGTCTTGTTGATATTTACATATAGGTACTTAAACTATTCGGTATAGGTAATTAGTTAGTAATAAATTTGCGATTTTATTTTCAGCATATTTTTTAACATACTACATATATTACATACTAATTACATACTATGAAAAAAGTCAAGGTCTGGAGTGAGGGTTCATTAAGAGACTAATGTTTAGTTATTAGTTATAGAATTTATATAAGTACTATAATACTACTGAAACTACTGAATGGAATTTGGTATACAGATAGAGTATTTGTTGAATTAGATAATAGTATAATTTTTATCCCATTAAACTTTTCCCTAGGGACCACGCGGGCAAAGCCACTGGCGAAAGCTAGTATACATATAAAGACAGGCTTCTTATTTTGGACAAGCTGAACATCTTAATACTACATTGTGGAATGCAATAAAATAAATAATAATAAGCTGATATCCGGCGACTTAGTCCTCGTGAATTACATTCGATATTACCCGCATATGATAGCCTCTCGTAGCTGAAAGAATTTCTAAAAGCAGTCCAGTAGTTTCAAAGCCTATGCCAATTCAAACAAAAATAATCAAACCTTTTCTCTCTATGAGTAAAGATTCTTGGTGAAAAACAAGTATATTCATAAAAAGTTTCCTTATCATTCACACTCAGCAGAAATTAAATAGAAAGGATTTAGTTTTTCTTTGTTATTATAACATTCAATATAATGACGTTAAACCAAGCTTCACGGAATCCATAGTGACTGTTTATCTACGAGTAATAAATGACTAAAAAACCGCAAACATCTAACAAAAACGCAATTTACCTTTGTCCACTGTAGGTACAAAGTGTTCACGTTTTCATTGTTTCGTTACAGAAGGCAAAAGGAGCAATATAAAAATTGGCGTCGCTTCTGTACGAAGCCGCGTAAGTTAATTTTCCCGAGTTTCAGTAGATATAAAAAACTGAATATAAGTCTTGTGACGTACATTAGAAATCTTTAGTAATGTAGCTTTTTAATGAATATTACATTCGATGTGCAATTGCAATATTACGAGGATTTGCACAGTGCTGAAACTGTTTTAAATAATGTACCATGATTGAATAATTATTATCTGTATTTTATAAATTATGTTTTAGTTTTTCTAAGAATTATTGGATACGTAAAACACAAAATCTGTAGAGTTTGATTCGATTGCCTGAACATTGAAGAACATACGCTCTGTAGTAGCGAAAAAGTAACAAGTGCTTGAAATGTTCGCCAGTCCTGATAGGTCCTGGGTAGCTCAGTGGTTAAAAAAAAAATTATCAACTTTCAGGTATATTATATAGATACATAAGTAGGTAGTAAGCTGTTTACAGACTTCTTCATCTTTGATGAAAATGTGGATAAGAAAATAGGCGCATTATTAAAATTTATACACTAATAAAATTATATTTCATTATCTTCACGCCGTATGACATATCAAAACATATATTCCAAATTTTAGACTTACGTGGTTTTATAATACCAGTGACAAAATGAAGAAAACGCTCAATCTAACACTAAAGCTTTCGCAAAAAGAGCTATACCCGCGTTGTAATTGAACAGAACAAGAGAGTAGAAACGACGGATGATGGAAATTGTTTTCATCAGGTTGATCCCTCAATTTCATTAGCGCGGTGGATGTGAAAGGGGATGGGAAAACAAAAAGAAATAACAATAAATATTATTCATTAAAGAACAGTGGAAGGTTGGATCCAGGGAGTTCGTTATACAATAATTTCATCCTGTATTTATAACATCGTTCAGATGTAGGGTAGATGTCCGGAATTTGTAATTTTCAGTTTGTGACCTAGTGTAAACTATTTAAAGAATGACGAAGTGAAGTAACGGCGTTGATGTTACAAAGTTAACCTATGCGTTAGTTAAAACAATGCAATACCAAATGGCCAATTATAGGTATCATATTGAAATTGTTATCTTTATTCAAATGGCTTGTTTACATTGAATTATTTGAAGAAATACATTCAGTGTCCTAAACTAACGTATTTATATGACGACTTCCATAGCTGAGTACGTACTCCTGTTTCAAGGACCATCTCTGAGGTCCTGGGTTCAATTCCCTGTCGGGTCAATGAAGAAAATGAATTTTCCTATATGGTCTGTGCGTTGTGGTGCCTTGAGTGTGACTGATATTGGATAATACAAGTGTGAGCTATTCTTCTTTGAATTTGACCAATTTATGTAATGTTTTCTTAATATTGATTATTTAATACAAAAAATCATACTTATTTATGAAAGTAACTGTTTTAAATACGAAATAGAAATGGTTGAGGATTGCCTTATAAAGCTTGATATCGTTTATTAACTTTATAAATCATGAGTTTAATAATACTGAATCACGTGTGATGTGTGTGGTATTGAACTATAGTACACTTACCCTAAATTGGTTCACATATACTAAAGTTTGAATTAAAATAATATTGTGTATTAACCCTTACAAATTTTATTTAATCCATTATATGGTTACAAGATATTCAACATGAATTTACATAAATGAAATTCATGTTTCATAATACAAATATCTACATAAACTAAAATAACACTACTGATATATTCCGTAACCTTCTTGTGATGTTCAAAATTGCGAATAACCATGATATCATAAATGTTAAGATTTATTATAGTTAGACAAACTATTTGAATATGCATATAGTATCATACACGCGAAGAGGTTGGAGTCGGTAATACTTCACCATAAATAATTTCAGCAAGTTACCGACGCAGTCAGAAATAAAGATAAATAAAAAAAAACCTTCGAGCATTTAAAATAGATTTTGTAGTGCCACACAGCTATCATTTTTCTAAATTCAAAAATTGTCGAGGAGAAAATGTGAACTGTTGCACACGAAGTCGAGAATGGCACATGAAAAGGTTCCAGACACTTTATCTCGTACTTTGACCCGTATTATCTCGAAGCGTAAGTACCAACACTTTCGCGTTCGCTGATAAATTTTAACACTTTCCCCTGTTCAGTGACGTGGATTCATAGTGTGTTTCAACTACTACCTACGTAAGGGGAATAGAAATGAGGTTTTATGCGAGATATCAAATTATGCGCTCACTATTACTATGTGTATTGGAGTATGATGATATATAAAAAAATAGAGTAATCAAAGACTTTTTTTTAATAATGAAGTAATAGGATTTTTTAATGTTAAAAATCAAATAATGTTTTTTGAAATAAACTTATAAAAAGTACTTCTGAATTGTGCAACATTCACTTTCTATTAGAACGTCTTTTGGATGATAAGAAGAACGAGTGAAAAAAACTCACTAGCTCTAACAGCGTATTACTGCAAATGTAACTGGGATCATTAGCTTAATGTGCTTTCCGAAGCATGGAGTAGCTCAAGATAATATTTTTAGATCATCCATCCCGTCACCGACCCCTGCGAAAGTTGCTTAACAACAACGATCGCGGACTGCGGCGCTTATCCACTACGCCAACAAGCTACTCGTAATACTAAAATATATATACGATAGTTCTACAAGAATCATATTTATATTGCATGAATGGGCCGGCTCGACCGGAGTGATACCACGGCCTCACAGAAAACCGACGTGAAGCAACGCTTGCGTTGTGTGTCGTCGTGTGAGTGAGGGTACCGGAGGCCCAACCCCTCCCTATTCCCTTCTCTCTACCCCTCAACCCTTCCTTCCAAGGCCGGCAGCGCGCTTGTAGCACCTCTGGTGTTGCAGGTGTCCATGGGCGACGGTAATCACTTACCATCAAGTGATCCGTCTGCTCGTCTGCCCCCTATCCCATAAAAAAAAAAAAACTTTTTTGCTTAAAAAAGAAATTTAGGTTATAATATTACCAAAATCTTATTGGTCCTTAGACGATAAAAATTCTAATAGAGGTAGATGATAACTATCATTAATGAAATATTAAGGGTTAAAGTATGAAATTGCCAATTTATTATAATAGGATTCATGATTTCGAAAGAAACTTTTTTCACATCGTTTCTATGATAGTCTTAAAAAATGTGAAACATTTGAATATCGACTTTCAATTGTTTTTGTTATTCAACTTAGACAAGAAAGATGGAGACTGCGAAAATTCAAGTGATTTTTGAATACAAGTTCTGACGTGGAAGTAACGCGGCAGAAACAGCCCGCAATATCAATTTTGCGCTTGGAGAGGGGTTGCTAATGAACGCACCGTGCGATTTTGGTTTAAACGCTTTTGTGAAAGAAACTTCGACGTGAAGAACCACGAGGAAGACGGCCCACTCAGGTGAAGAACGATGAATTAAGAGAGATGGTGGAAGCCGATCCTAGTCAAACTACCCATGAATTAGCGGCATGGTTTAACGTTATTTTACCTATAATTTTAACTTATTTGCGTCAAATCAGTCAAATTGCCGATTTGTACTGAAAATCAATTTTATTTTTAACAAATTTATTTAATCAATAAAGTTACCATTATTATACATTCCGGCGAAATCAAATAGGCCACTTAAGTTTGTCACGAAATTCAGAAACGTGATCATATTACCTATATTTCAATTACACTTATTTTAACTTAAGATAATAATAATAAAATGAGTAACGTGAAAATATATATCATACAACCTTTAAAATATCTATGTTTGAAACATCATCTTTATAATACAATTTGTTATATTAACCCTTAGCCATAAATTAAATTGTTTACATCCAGGTTACGGGGCGACGATTAAGCATATTTACCTCACACTCTCACAAAGAAAAGTAAACTTTGAAAGCTGTCACTAAACTCTAAAATTGCTTGAGGCTATTTCAACATGCTAATGCGCTCTGTTCGCAAAATTAAGCTTCTTATATAAATTAAAGCGCAGCTATGTTTCGCAGCGTTTGTAAATGTTCGTCACAAAACATTTATTAAGAGGTTCTGACGACAGTAAATTTACTTTGGATAACTAAAAGGCAAGCAGAGCGTGCCCAGGAATAAGAGGAGTATTTTCTTAAAATTCACTAACAAAATTATAACAATGAGACGGTCTAAAAGTCGTCTTGGAATTAAATTAAATTTTAACCTTTTTTTTTCTAAACGAGACGTCGTAAAGGTATTACGACGGATCGAGAGCAATGCTCTCAGTAGCTGTATGTTATATTTACTTATCAATGTTATTTTATAAACATACAATAAACCTAAATATAGTTTGCAAAACTATATTAATTATATATATATTTTGTATATTAAGTGTTCGAAACTAAGTTTATTATAGAATAGTAAAGCAGTAGTTTCGTAGTGATACTATAAAATTTCGTTTATATCTACGGACATTCAGATAGAACGTGTTAGTGCAAACACTGACAGACACAGTCTTTGATGTTTAGGACCGCTCTCACAAGCAATTACTGGATAGTTTTAGTAGCAAAAGCATGTTTGATCTTTTTCTGATTGCCACTTTTTTTATCACTAATTCATTAGGGTTTATACAATTCATATAAAATTTTCACTGTGCATTGTAAAAAGTAACCAAAAATATCTCAACGTTTTCGGCGACAAATTTGAACTGAGCAGATTAATTTATATTAATTTATCTCCAAGACGATGGGTCCTGTGCAACCTGCATATAGAGGCTTCCCGCAACCATTGTTAGATCGTCCGTCCACCTGGTCGGAGGCCTTCGGTCCTTCTTCCTGTGTGTCCCGCTTACTGCCACTTTAGCTGAGCAATGTCAGTAACTTGGGTTCTTTTACAGATCTCCTCATTCCTAATTCGATCGTTAGATAAATACCAAGCATTGCTTCTATTCATTCTATTGCCCGCTGAGTGACCTTGAGCTTTCTTATGAGTTTCGCTTCCTTAGGTCATTACTGACAACACACTCATATTCAATTATACATTTCGCGAATAGTTTATTCTTTAGTGGCAGAGTACGTCCCGTATCTGTTGGTGTATATGCGGCAGTGTACAAACTATATTGCAGTGTAATAGACACTATAACAAAGAATTATTATTCAGTCTCTGCGTGACATATATTTAATTAAGTAACAGTTAATTTCTAAAATTAATTCGCTATCAATAAAGATATAATGACAAATTAAAACCCAGATTCATAGAAAACTTTCATCGAACAATAAAAACATATAAGATTGTCACAAAACGAAAACATATAAAAACATTGTTATTTATAATAAAAATATTGATTTAAATAAAATAAATGAACAGGTAGAAATATATTTCGGCTTACTTGAGCTTTTAATAAAAAAATCTTACGACTATGTAATTATAGTCAAACATTAATTACATATTCCTAACTAGTTTATGTATCTACATCTGCTGGTTTAATATCTAAGCGTGTTTTTTCGGGATAAACTTTTACTTACGCCACCATAAAAAAATTTTCAGCTACGGAAAGTAACACACGCAGGTAACATGATTTACGTGGGTGAAATTGCAGAAAAACAGCATGTTATTAAATAACCACGAAGGTTTGCGTCAATCTATATAATTGTATCATTACACTGAAGGTTAGGTCAGGCAAAGAGGTCCGACCGCAATAGGGCCCGATTTTTACACCCATTTCTCGGTTCCACGACATTCATCACTCTTTTTATACATGCTCGCCGGTTTTTATGGCTTCAGATATCACTCTCTTATAATACGCTATCAATATGATCTTTTAAATTCCATTTTCGTTATAATATTTTATTATAATTAGCTATGGATAGTTACATTGGCTTTATATACAGCTAATATAACTATCTAGTAACGTTTAATGCAAACAAACAGTTAACATCTATCTATCTATTATTTATTTAAACTTCTTTACACAAGTAGAGTGTACAAATGGCGTACCTAATGCGAGTAGGTATTCTCTACCAGCCTACGGGAGAGTTATGAAATAGAGACTTTAATAAGATGGTGCTACATAAAAATTAAATTAAGTCAAAAGACAAAAATCCCGCCTACGTGAAAAACAAATAACTAAAAAGGCTGGAAAAAGATTTGTCGCGTTATTCAATTTCATGCTTCCGACTGCATGTTATGTATGATGTTGAATATTTTATTTTATCTTGTTCCAGCCTTTTCAGTTAGTTGTTTTTCACGAAAACTGCTTTTTTGTTTTATTTTAATTACAATTTTATCTATTTCTTTTTAGTTAGACAAATTAGCAGGTTAGTTCAGAAAGTGAAAGAACAGAGTCCATTTTTTATTTATCATTGTATTATTTGAATTAGTATTATTGTAATGATAATCAACATATAACTTTTCGGAATACTTGCATAAAATCCTTTAATTTGATATCTATATTATAGTATTTGAAAAAAAAAATATCATTAAATATGATAGCATCGCACAGCCGCCATATTTCATTTTCTATCGTTACCTATCTAAGAACAGTTGAGCTACTGAGATCAATATAACTATACCTAAAATATCTCAATCCGTTCAACGGTTCTGAAGATACAAGGTAATAAAAATATTACATAAATACGTACAAGATACGCGCGAAAAACATAACGCTTCCTTTGCAGTCTTGCAGTCGGGAAACGCATATAATAGAATATATAATAAACATATTACATATGATCAATAAATACATACATAAATATAAATATGTAAGTTTAATTACAAGCAGTAGGAGAATTCAGAAGCTTTTCACGTAAAAATCGTTTAAAAGTTAATTTATTTGGAGCAGCTTGAATATGGGGAGGGAATGTGTTCCAGATTCGTACAGCCTGAAGCGAGAATGAGTTTGAAATTATCCCCGTATGGTGAAAAGGAGTATTTATCTTAATTTGATCCATATTTTCAAGCCGTATCCCTTGCGGGGTCGACAGAGAGTACCGAAATTCACAAAGTACTTACAGTCCTTACATAATTCTTTCGTGTCATTCACTTTCATTACTCTTTTGATACATATTCATGGTTTTTATGACTTATGGCATCACATTCTGAGAGTATTGCAAAAATTGTTAATACATTTTTAAATTTTTCATTAAGAATATTTTTCAGTATAGCATTGTGTGTGCAAAATTGGTCAGATATAATAATATGCAATATTTATCATTATGCAACATTTAACATTATGCAATATTATTACGCACAGGTAGAAACGGAAAAGGAAAATGGGTCATCGCCCTATTTTTTGACTCGCGTTATTCGCGTTATCGAAACGCCGAATCAGCAGATACCTCGATTACCTGAAATAAATAATAAATTGCGCCAGCGCCGCCACGAAGCGCTGACTCGACAACACGTGAGGCATTGGGTCGCAACCTGAGGCTAACGTAAGACTTTTCGTTCACGTTTAGTTCTTATATCGAAAATTGTCAATTGCTATAATAAAGTTGATTGTAATTTTTCTTATCTTTAATAAATATTATTTGAGAAAATGTTTTTTTTTTGCATCCTACGCTGCCGTCGTCCTTAATTTGTGATACCCTTTTTATTTACTATTATGGTCTGAATTCCTAACGGGGTAAGAAACCCAAGCATAGTCGCCGGGTAACAGACTCCACCACGCTGACCCAGTGCGAATTGGAGGGTGCTAACGGCTTAGTCTGCCTTTCGGTACTATTTATCCACATCTGATACTATGGGAATAGCCTTTTCAAATTATTATTAACGGTTAAACATCAACAAAATATCTCAGAATTATTGTTAAAATAACGTTCTTAACAATGACTTTTCATTATTAACATCCCCAAATTACAAGTAATTAACTTCGTTGTCTTTGACTTTATTTAACAGCTTCGTATTTCGGTTGTAGGGTTTTGGTTATTTTTGGCCTCATGGAGCGCTCAGTTGGGCTATCATCGCTATTTTAATTAACCTTTCGTAATTGCTATTAGACGGCCTTCCGTAATTATTGCGTTTGCGTAATTTGAGTAGATTAATTTTACATTTTAAAGTATACGACTAATAATCTAATCGTCAGAAAAAGCAAATTGCATTGTGAAAAAGTTTTTTTTTTATTATTGCTCGCATAAATACAAGTCTATTGGATATTATATGAATACAAGACTCCATTCAGTCGTGAAGAAATATAAGCGCAAGAATTAAATGTTAAAATTCTCTCATGTGCTTTCCGTAAAAGGGCTACCAAACTACATGATACACTGTTCAACATATAAGTATTGTTATCGACAGAAAGAACGTGGACTACAGGTTTTTTTTTTTAATAAATTAGCAAAATAAAGATTTAGTAACGGAGTAATCATAAAATATTAAGGAAACAGCTATAGCAATTAAGAATAAAATTATTAAGTTAAAAAAATATTACAATAATAATAATCTAACAATAATAATAAGAAGAGAGGGGGAGGATACCATAACCCTCGAATCAGGCCACCTAATGTACTTCCGCGAGGGAGACCAACAATCCCAAGGTGGCGTTGGGTTTCTTGTCAATAAGTCCCTTTCTGACAACGTTGTAGAAATTTCCAGTGTGTCGAACAGGGTGGCGTACCTGATTGTAAAGCTCACTAAGAGGTATAGCCTCAAGGTTGTTCAAGTGTACGCACCGACCTCGACACACTCGGACGATGAAGTGGAGAATATGTACGATGATATATCGAGGGCACTCCACTTCACTACTAAGACCCACTACAGCGTTGTTATGGGGGACTTTAACGCTAAAGTGGGAGTACAAAATTGCGGCGAATCGGTAGTAGGATCTCATGGATTTGGAAGCAGGAATGATAGGGGGCAAATGCTCGTTAACTTCCTCGAACGGGAGGGGCTCTTCCTTATGAACTCGTTCTTTAAGAAACAGCCCCAAAGGAAGTGGACGTGGCAAAGCCCCGACAATGTGACAAAAAATGAGATCGACTTCATTATAACGGACAAAAAGCACGTATTCAGAGATGTCTCCGTGATCAATAGGTTTAACACCGGCAGCGATCACCGACTTGTCCGAGGCTCTCTGAATATCAACTTCAAAGCTGAACGTGTCCGCTTGATGAAGGCCAGGCTCCGACCTACTCCTCTCCAAACCATGATGGAATCTGAAACGTTTCAGTCAAATCTTGAGAACCGATTCGCTGCCATGGAAACCACAATTGACGTTGACGAGAACCTTGAAAATGTGGTTCGAATACTCAGGGAAGAAGGTACGAAATTTTGTAGCATGCAGCGTAAGGGCGGGAAGTCTAAGCTCTCCGATAGAACTTTGGGGCTAATGAAGGAACGACGTGAAAACCCACCTGTCACTTCGTCAGGAAAACGTGCTCAAAACCAGGAGATCAGCAAACGCGTACGATATGACCTCCGGTGCTCCAACACTCAAGCTATAGAAAGAGCGATCGAGCAAAACAGGGGGTCAAAAGTATTCGTACAATCTCTTGGAAGAAGCCACTTGACGAAGTTGACCACAGCAAGCGGGGAAGTCGTTGCTTCGAAGCCAGCGGTCCTCTCGGAGGTGGAAAATTTCTATGCCCGGTTATACGCTTCGCATGCATCTCGACCTGATCCCGGAAATGAGGATTCTAGAGCCACATTAACACGCCACTACACCGAAGATCTGCCAGAAGTCAGCATTGGCGAAATCGAGATCGCTCTGAGACAGCTTAAAAATGGAAAAGCCCCTGGAGAGGATGGCATTACAACTGAATTATTAAAAGCAGGAGGTAAACCGGTACTGAAGGAGCTCCAAAAGCTTTTTAATGCTGTCCTCTTCGAAGGGAGAACTCCGCAGGCGTGGAGTAGGAGTGTTGTCGTCCTGTTCTTCAAAAAGGGAGACAAAACCCTGCTGAAGAACTATCGACCCATTTCCCTTCTAAGCCACGTCTATAAGCTGTTTTCTAGAGTAGTCACGAACCGTCTTGCGCAAAGACTTGACGAATTCCAACCACCGGAGCAGGCTGGGTTTCGGAGTGGATACGGCACCATAGACCACATCCACACAGTACGGCAGATTATACAGAAGACTGAAGAGTATAATCAGCCCCTGTGTCTAGCATTTGTGGACTATGAGAAGGCCTTTGACTCGATTGAGATCTGGTCCGTTCTGGAGTCCCTGCAGCGATGCCAAGTCGATTGGCGATACATCCAAGTGATAAGATGTATTTATGAGGCCGCCACCATGACCGTCCAAGTACAGAATTAGCAAACAAGTCCTATACCGTTGCATCGAGGAGTGAGACAAGGAGACGTTATGTCTCCGAAATTGTTTACTAATGCAATGGAGGATATGTTTAAGACGCTGAACTGGAAAGGACGTGGCATCAACATCAATGGCGAGTACATCTCTCACTTGAGATTTGCTGACGACATCGTCATCATGGCAGAAAATCTGCAGGACCTACAACAGATGCTGAATGACCTGGCTGACTCTTCTATGCGCATCGGCCTACGGATGAACTTGGATAAAACCAAGGTCATGTTCAACGAACACGTACTACCGGAACCGATTGCAGTATGCGGTGCCGTTCTCGGAATTGTTCCAAAATATGTATACCTCGGGCAAACATTGCAGTTAGGTAGAAACAACTTCGAGAGCGAGGTAAATGGAAGAGTTCGGCTAGGTTGGGCAGCATTTGGGAAACTACGTCAGGTCTTTACATCGTCGATCCCGCAGTGCCTAAAGACAAAAGTCTTTAATCAGTGCGTCCTACCCGTTATGACATACGGAGCCGAAACGTGGACACTGACGGCACGGCTGGTCCACAAGTTGAAGGTCGCTCAGCGCGCTATGGAAAGGGCTATGCTCGGCGTTTCTCTGCGGGATCGAATCAAAAATGAGGTGATCCGGCAGAGAACCAAGGTTATCGACATAGCCCACCGGATTAGCAAGCTGAAGTGGCAGTGGGCTGGCCATATTAGCCGCAGAACCGATAACCGTTGGGGTAAACGAGTTCTTGAGTGGAGACCGCGTCTCGGCAAACGTAGTGTAGGACGTCCTCAGGCGCGGTGGAGCGATGATTTGCGCAAGATGGCTGGCAGGAGCTGGATGCGAACAGCCGAAAATCGAAATAGATGGCGTGAAATTGGGGAGGCCTATGTCCAGCAGTGGACGAATATGGGCTGATGATGATGAATAATAATCTATCGAAAGAGCCTGGCAAAGCTATCATCAAGAAGTATCTATTAAACGCTACAAAAAATATAACTATTGCGGCCCTAGAATCTTATATTATAAGTTTACTCAATGAGCGTATTCTAGATAATGTTATTTGTGCAAACAATGAAAAATTAAACGAAGTTTCTAGTTGAATTTTCAGTTAGCTCTCAACTAAAGTGGCGATAAGATATCAATCGTGTAACAGCTTTAAAACGTGCCGTGGATTTGGGATATTATGTAAAAGAGCCTCTGGGGCCATTTGGCTGACTGCCAGGTCTAGACATCGTTCAACAGGTCTATAGTTTAACACCCTGTTAAACACTATGCGAGTATAATAATATCATTGGTAATTTATTATTAGGAATGATCGTAGAGTCGTCTTATATAAAAGAATTGAAAAAAAAGATTGGGTGGTTTTGAGGAGAATTAGCTTTCCTCAAAAATCGGCCACTTTCTTTTACATTTTGGTCTCTTATTCGTTAATCAAAGAGTTTTATTTCGGTAGATGTGGTCAGCAAACTTGCAGAGCATTAATGGAAAGGATTCTGTCTCATATACTAATTGTCAAAATCTCTGTTTAACACATAAATTTCGTAATCTGTTAATGTTCCATTTTTTTTTCCTTCTGAGGGTTCTGAAAACCCTAAGCACATATAATATTTGCAGCGCAAAACCTGTTTTATTTCGAACTTAAGAAGTTAAATTATTATTATAATATTAAGCTACTAAAACAAAAAAATATTTAGTCAAAATTTCAGATATTCCGTGCAAGTGTTTCATATAATGAGAACTTGGAACACACGGCCGTCAGCCTGTTGCATTTCACGAGACGTTAAATTAATGTTTGCGAAGTATAACGTTGATACACGTTGAGCTTATTATTTTCCTTTTCCAGTATGGATAAAATTAACTTGCTATTTTTATTTATAGCAATAGGTCATGCTGACATTTAATCGTGATTTATATATCCAGTATATGATTAAAGAGAATGTTTATGCCACTATTATACAGCTAATAACTGCTATAACTTAGCTTGAATAACGTCTTCATGCGTAGAACTTAAAAGCTCATTATAGCACCCTGATCGTATCTCCAAACTAAGAGTAATTAATGGATTATCGTTTGATTATGGTTAGATGACGTCATATCTATAGCTATAAACTATAACCGCTTAATTTTCGCTGGTTAAACTTATTGTCAAGAAAGAGGCTGGTGCTACGCATTCCACTGTCAATGTTAAAGTCAGTGTGACAGATTTTAAGAAATTTGACAGAAACCTTAACTTTAACATCAATTATGGTGCAACCAAGACTAACTATTGATTTCACATAGGATTTGGACTTCACTCTATAGAAAATGATTGCAGAGGTCTTTAAAAATAGAAAAATATTGTTTGTTTCTTAGTTATGCATTAAGATATCCACGTCCCACATGCACAACAATCCCAACATTATTTCAAATATATCATAGTTACTTATCTCGGTGGCGTAGATGATAAGCGCCGCGGCCCGCGATCGTAGTCGTTAAGCAACTTTCGCAATGGTCGGTCACGGGATGGGTACCAAAAAACTATTATCTCGAGCTACTCCGTGCTTCGGAAGGCACGTTAAGCCGCATTTGCAGTCGTTAATACTCTCCGATCCGCATCCGGGCCAGCGTGGAGGGTCATGGCCGATCCTCCTTAACCATCCATAAGGAAGGCCTGGAGCCCCTGCAGTGGGGACGTAAAAGGGCTGGTGGTGATGATGATAATGATGATTGTTAAGTAACTACCGTATAAGAATACGGATTAAATTACTTTTATCGGTATCAGAACAATGTCACGTTCATCACTAATGCTAGAATAACAGTTTTTCGCGCGATTGCTACCACGTGCCTTGTTTTTATTGAGTTCCCGATATAAACTATCATTCTAATGCAAATTACCACGAAAGCTTAAATAACATATCACTAATACTGTCCAATATTTATAATTACCCGTAGGTTAAAGAATTTCCATGATCGGATTAGTATTTTCGAAGATTATCCAATATAAACGAAGTTAGAAATTTAACCTCTTTATAATATTAGTAGAGATTAATAAAATTTTGTGAAGTTTCGCCTTACAAACTTTTAGAGTTATTTATAAGTTTATCCTCTAAAATTATATGGGAGTTGTTAGTGGCTATGCTAAAGTACTCATATAACTTTCACGTATAACTGTACGAATTAAGGCTCTCTTGTATCCCCGCTTAAGATCACATACATACGCATCGAGAGTAAATACGCGCTCGCTTTATTTCAAAAAAATTTTATCACAGAAAAAACAACAACATGTTTAAAAAAAATGTTATCGTAAGATTATATTGAATCCAATTTTTCTATAGATAAGACGAAATATACTAGTCGTAAATCTCAGTCAACTATTTAGAGACATCTTTACGAGTTATTTCTATCAAGTCAATCTATTGAAATGTATGTTTCTATCCTTAATGAAAAGTGCTTAAAAAACTTTGTCCCTGGCACTCTGAGATGGGACTCGAACCCAAGACCTTTCGCAATCTGGGCGACTGCTCTGATCTCAGTCTCAGTGACGAATTTTTAAAGTACTTGCTACTTTTTCGCTAATACGGAAAGTATTTTCAACAATGTTCAGGAAATCCACCCGAACAACCAAAAGAAATATTTTTAAAAATATTTAAAATTTCGATAAAGATGAAAATTCGTGCTAAATATTATATTCGATAAATTTTGCATCTTTGTACGGTCCCGACCGCACATTGAACTGTAATAAGTAGGTAACGCGCGTCAGCAATATTCGCCTGCTACTTCATTCATAATTAATTACATTATGTTTTGTATTATCTCTAATATTGAAGTTAAAGTTAGTGTTTTACCGCTTACTCACTCTTACCATTTCATCATACTTTCTACTACCATTATTTCACCATAGTTTTACTTTCCTTCTCTATAACTTTATTAGTATAAAGAGACTCAGTCTTAAAAAATGTTAAATAACTTTGTTACTGCATAAAATATATGCCTTTTATTATTATTGCCCACAAGTGATTTTTATAATAACTCTCTCATCAATAAAGTGTACACCTCGTACAATTTTCATTAAGAATATTTTTCAGTATGTTTCTGTTTTTTAGCAAACAATCGGTTATATGTTTTTCTTTTCATAAAAAAATTTTAATTTGGCAAATATTAAGAAGAGAATAAATTCGGTTTAACTAGTGGTAATTTTCTACAACCCATCCTAAACTAAATTTCCTATCACTTTTATATATATAATTTAAATCAGATATCTGTAGATTACAGACATAATACATATACATTAGATAAGAACAAGATTATCTATGTATCAAGAGCAGTGTCACCTACCTCCATTGCATCATAAATTATAAAGCAATGTGTTTCTTTGGAATCGTATTAGAATTTCGAAAATAGAAGTTTTCAGATAGATAGAAATGTTCACGTGTCATGTTAATTCGCACAAGTAATACGAGCATATGTATCTGAGTTTATTTCAACAGCTCCATATTATGAGCGTGCAGTTGTTCAAGAGCTTGACACTAGGAAATTGAACGTTTTGTTGCTACAAAGGGAGCAACGCGAACTCCAGCCGTTGACAGCACAACCTCATTCCTGTGGTTGCAATTTTAGTTGCAAGAGGATTTAAAAGCCTCTCTCTTTATATATTTGAATTTTTATTATTATAATAGCTTATTGCATTTTTTATTCGCTATTCGGTGTATTATTAATGTATATTTCATATGAAGGCAAACTTATTATATCTGATGCACGAGGCATTAGGCTTTAGGGATTGTTGTGCTAGTGGCAAACTTTTAGAAGTTTTGCAGCTCAACGTCATCGTCATCATCAGTCCTTTTATGTCCCCACTGCAGGGGCTCAGGCCTTTATTATGGTTAAGGAGGATGGGCCATGACCCTCCACGCTGGCCCAATGTGGATTGGAAGGTATTAACGACTGCAAATGCAGCCGGGACCTACAGTTTAACGTGCCTTCCGAAGCACGGAGTAGCTCGAGATAATAATTTTATGGTCATCCATCCCGTGACCGACCCTTGCGAAAGTTGCTTAACGACAACGATCGCGGGCCGCGGCGCTTATCCACTACGCCACCGAGCTACTCAACCATATCAACGTAAGATCGACGTAATTAACAATAAAAGTTATAAAAAATAACACATATACTAGTTATTTAAACCAATTTTGGATTAACAATGCTATACTGAAAAATATTTTGTTAGTGAAAAATGCTTAAAAATCCACATTGTCACTGAGATTATTATTAATTAAATAAACGAAATAGTATTTAATATTAAATTGTGAATGATGTAAAATATAAATTGTATCCTCTCCTCTTCAATTTGATGATAATAGATAGTTGGCGTGTTAGTTAAAATTTTACAGTTTTAAAAGGTATTTATTTATACCAACCTTTTTTTTTATTATCAAGATATTATTACAATATATTCATTAATTCATAATTTAGTATATAGATAGAGCTTAAAACTTAAAAAAACCAATTGTTTTATTAATTGTCCCATAGAGTCATAATAACCCTCACACACAGTTTATTGTAATCGAAATAAAGGTAGTCTTACACCATTCTGTATCGATTTCATCAGTAATCTTTTGTTTTTAAATAACTTTTCCTATAAATAACGTAAGTAAATATAAAGTTCTCGCCCTCTTTCAGTGCAGGCGTGTATGCTTCGGTGATAAATTTCCTCGACATGATAAAATCGTTTAGCGAAAATGACGGATTCAAAGCAGGTGAAGGAAGTGGGGTTGGCGGATGGCGATATGCCGGTGGATTGAGAACCCGATTAGATTAGAGTCAACGACTCAGCAGTGATAGAATTTTCACCTAAAAATTTAAAGGTTCGAGCTTCCATTAATGTTAAAACAATTTGTGATTTTTCAACTAACCTCTGTCGTAGAATCTGTTGAGATCTGAGGCTAAATACGGAATTCACCTTAGTTAAAACGTAGGACATTCATTGAGATGGGTTGATACCCCGCTTAAAACATTTTTGTTCGACGTCAGATTTGAGGCTATTTTTACTAAATATATCATGTTCGTTAATAGCTGATATTTTTTAAAAGAATAACTATACTATGTAGCAATATACATCAAATATATAGGACCATTAAAAATTATTCAATAAATGTTTACCAAAATGTAGGTTTTTAGAAATGCATAATTAATGGTACGGTTAAAATTCAATTTGCCAGTTTGGCCCCACAACAACAAGCTAAATAAAATTATTTCGAAGGGTCTAAATTTTATCAGGAATTTTGGTCAGGAATAAATCATTAAGAGCACAGTCAAATGTAAAAGTACGGATTCCGCTTCGAGTAGCTAGAAGCTGATGTGAATTCCGGTCCAGTTTGAATATAAATAATTCACTGACCCACTTCGAGATTTACCTCGCGACTTCTAAAATAACATTTTTTTTTTAAATTTCAAATTTGAGCGCACAAGGAGCTATTTAAAGTGTACAATTTATGGGTTTCAATATTTGATTACAACATTTTCGTCTTAACTCGTGATTTTAAAACTAAATAAAATAATCACAGAATTTATGTTTTTAAAATTATTTAAATTTTCATAAAAAAACTACTAAGAATTTCGCATCGCTAATTTATTTTAACTTTTTTACTTTTGGTATCAGCTAAAAGGTGTTTTGAATACATTATTATATAAATCAAAAGAAATTTATGTATTTCTGTAGCTATTATAACAACAAAAACAAAAAAAGAATAAATTAAATATCTAAGGGGGCTCCCATACAACAAAAGTTATTTTTTTCATTCCTTTCCGGTACGTCACCTTTCGTGCTGTTATACTTTACCGTATTTAGGCTTATAGCAACTGCTAAGCTTAGTCAGCAATCTCTTCTCAGAGCTTCTTTAATAATATTTAAATACAAGTCAGTTGATTTCAATTACCATCCAGAACGGTTGACTAGGATTCCTGATGATAAATTGTCGCGAGTGAAATATTTGTCTTATTTTTAAAGCCTTTTTGGCTATCCCGTATAACAATGTGACCCGTAGTAGACCGATTTTTTTGATTTCATGAAATTGAATTCTGTTATTTTTAACCCTAGAACAAGGGAAATAAAAATACATAAATCATTTAAAGCCGTTACCTGTTAAACCAAAAACAAATAAGAACAGGAAATGGAAGGTTTAAAATTTTCAAGCGTAATCGCTTGACCTGGATACCCGCGTCAGTCAGGCTATGTCTATATCAATTTTTCAATGTCACGACTCACTAGATAACCTTTAGAGGAAGGAGGGGTTAAATAAAGGAAAGGTCAGAGTGGGAAAGGGCGATGATGAGGTCATCAGCCAGAGTAATTTTAATTAGACCGGATAAAGTTGCCGTTCATGATGGGGGTTTACGTGGATACTACGGTTACGTAATCTAACCTAAAATGTGGACGGAATTGTCGCAGAAAATGATCCTTTTATAGTTATTTGGAGCTTATAGCTAATAAAACAACTTTTCAAATCATAAAAACATGCGTAATTGAATATATTTTACTATTTTTGGGAAACTTGCAATTGACAAAGATATTTTTCTGAACTTATTAAGCATAATAAAGCCTATTGTTTAGACAAATAAATAAAAGTAAAAATTTGAAACGTAATAGTGTACTTAAGCAGCACGATACGACGCAGCTGATGAATAAAATTTGTAGTAGCTCGGTGGCGTAGTGGATAAGCGCCGCAGCCCGTGATCGTTGTCATTAAGCAACTTTCGCTAGGGTCGGTCATAGGATGGGTGACCAAAAAATTATTATCTTGAGCTACTCCGTGCTTCGGAAGGCACGTTAAGCTGTTGGTCCCGGCTGCATTTGCAGTCGTTAATACCCTCCAATCCGCATTGGGCCAGCGTGGAGGGACATGGCCCATCCTCCTTAACCATCCATAAGGAAGCCCTGAGCCCCTGCAGTGGGGACATAAAAAGGCTGATGATGATGATGATGATCAATAAAAAATAAAAATATATATATAGCCAAACAAATAATATACTAAAAAGGGTTCCCATACAAATATATTATCTCATAATATTATTAATGAAAACCATCAGAGTACCTGATGCTGGTGAATTTTTTAAACATTTTCCATTAATAATATTTTCCAGTAATCCAAAATTGATCAAATATTATAATATCTTTTATTGCAAACTTTTTTAAGAATACTTTTCATTGTAAACAAAATAATTTTTGAAGTTGTCTATCGGGATCTAAAAATATATCATTAGACATTAACAAAGTATTTTAGAGGCAACCAATTAATTATAATTTTGATCGAACATATAAAAATATACCTATGATAATGTTTTGTTGATTCCGAAAGTGTGCCACCTTTTTTTACTTCTTTATTTCGATTTTTATCCTGGTTTATAAGAGTGATTGTTTGCTACAATAACAGAAAAATATGAGGAAATAATATACTCTCATACTTAAATATTAGATAAAAAATTATTATTTAAAAAAATTTAAATAAATCGCTTTACATTTTTAGGTTATAATATTATATCAATATTACATTTTTAGGTCAGATTTTGTAGATTCCTTTGATTATAAAATTATTTAAAATGTGTGAAATATTTTTGTAAATATTATAGTTAAGATTTTTTACTGTACAGTTTGTAATAACGCTGCCTACATAGATGCACTGGAAAAGTAAAATACCATAGACTGTAAATTCCGAGGCTTCTTATTTTGCATTTATCCCCAAACCCGGTTAATACTGGTTTATCCCTTTCGCGAAATTCAATCTTTCGGAATGTAAATGTGATTTGAAATAAACTTACTGTATATTTATTTTTATTATGTCTCAATGGACACGTTATCTTATTCTTGATAAATATTATATTAAAAAGAAAAGATATATTTCCCTTTAAATGAATATTGTTTATTTGATAACTACCTGTTTTTCGGCGGATTCGCCCGCGTAAATATTAATATATTAAGGGCAGCCCAAAAAAATGGATAAAATAAATGAAAAATAAGGATTAATAATGTATAAATTTTTAATTAAATTTCTATTATTTGTACTATTTCATTTGTACTGTTTTGTCTTGAATATGTACATATTTAAAATGTTAAAATATATGAAAATAACTCAAAATCTTTTGATAAAAGTGTGCCCTACAAATGAAAATAAAAGTTTTTGTTAGGTATATATTTGGAAATATGCACCATTTTAACAAATAAAATTATAAACAAAATAAATGTTATGACACTAATTTGGAAAACACTAAAAACATTTGAAAAAAGTAGGGAAAATTAATAAGTTACATAAAACGTTATAACTTTCGTTAAAACAACTAAAAACGATATCATTACAAAGATGCATAGACGCCCATACTTTTTTCGCTTATGTTACTACTTAGTACCTTGAATTTGTAGGGAGCATTTTTGACAGCAGTTTATTTATTTATTTATTTATTCATTCAACAAAGTTTCAACAGCAGTATTGTTACTTCTATACAAAAATAAGTATGCAGCATTGACGCCAATTATAGAAACTTATTATGTTTACAAATCTTATTAATTATATAATCATAATGAGGGCAGTTAACAAAGAAAATGCAAGTATTAGAAAAAAATATACATACTTATAAATTACAAATTAGATCGCACGACAAATATGGTGTATGTATATATGTATGTATGTGTGTGTGTGTGTGTGTGTGTATGTGTTTAAATAAGGTGTGCGTATCTAGAACTTCAATTCATAATTACGTAATTAACTCTAAAGACGGGGCCAAGTTGAACGCACGGCGACCGCGCGTCGAGTGGGTAAGGCAGGCAAAGATACCTACGATACAGAGGCACATTCTACTGTCGGGCTTACATGGCGCGAGTAACAACAACTCAAACAGGCAATGGCTCGTTAAGAACCATTAATAAAATCAACTCGATTACGTATAAATAATAATAATAATTATAACAACAATAAACAATAACAATAATAGAACTAACTATCATCTCAATTCATGACGATCCGCACTGACAGATCTGACCAAAGCGGCCCTAAATGCATTTCTGGACATAGAGAAAAGGTCAATTCCGGAAAAGCATTTATTGTAAGTTCTAGGTAATCTGACTGTCACGTCATTGGCCTCATAGTTTGTCCTTACAAGGGGTATATGACATAGTTCCGTGTGTCGCGACCGCTTCGTTGGTGCATTCAAAGACACCATTCTGTTAACTAACCCGATGCAATCTAATTGTCCCGAATAGATATCGTAAAGAGTGAGCATATCTCTTATACGACGCCTGTCCCTAAGACTAACGAGACTGTGTTTACTACAGGACTCCTCGTAACCACTTGAAATATAGTTGAGTCTGAAATTCAAGTATTTTACGAACTTCATTTGTAGTTTTTCAAGAGCGTGTTCGTGCGTGACATATTTTGGATTCCAGACAACACTACAATATTCAAGGATAGACTGTACATACGCATAATACAATACTTTCATACAAGTGGCGTCTTTAAACTCCTTAGTTACTCTTAAAATAAATCCGAGATTTTTGTATGCCCTGTTAATTATGTTTTCGAAGTGATTGGCAAATGTTAACTTTGAATCCAAAATCACTCCTAGATCCCTTACCGTAATAACCCTTTTCAGCGGTTCATTATTTAATTTATAATCATACTCCATCGGTTGTTTACGTCTTGTGAATTTGATATGCATGCATTTCCCAGTGTTAACTGTGATCTTGTTGTTAATGTAATATTGTGTAAGGCGATCAAGGTCCTCTTGTAGTTTTGAACAGTCCTCATGTGTACTTGTTTCCATATAAATTTTAGTGTCATCTGCATAGAGTAAAATCTTAGCATGCCTGAGACAGGCGGTTATATCACTAATGTATGCTATGTAGAATAAAGGACCGAGCAATGAGCCTTGTGGCACACCGGAGGGTATACGTATGTAATCCGAGCGAACTCCTCCAATCACCACAGCCTGTTTGCGGTTCGATATATAAGACTTTATCCACCGATACAGATCACCGCGTATTCCTAAGTAATAAAGCTTTTGCAAAAGTATGACATGATCCACGCGGTCGAAAGCTTTTTCGAAGTCCGTGTATACCACGTCAACCTGCGACTGGCAACCCATACCGCGGCGTAGGTCGCTAACGAATAAACTTAAGTTTGAAGCTGTTGATCTTCCTTTTATGAAGCCGTGCTGTTCACAGGGTATACCTTGCTTTAAAATGGGGTATATTCTGTTGTATACGATTCTTTCTAGACATTTTCCGAATACGTTTAAAATAGAAATAGGGCGATAATTCTCAATTCTACATTTGGAGTCTTTTTTGTATATTGGAACTATATGTGCCTCTTTCCATTTTGTCGGATAAACTCCCTCGACAATACAACGATTAAAAATTATATGTAATGGAAAAGAGAGTGCCGCGGCACACTTAATTATAAAGGATGGTGGAATTTCATCACTACCGGCGCCCTTTTTTGCGTCTAAGGCAGAGAATTGCCTTTGAACCTCAGCTTGGGATACTGAGAAGGAATGAATCAACTCATTCAACCTGTGCGAAAGATTATCCCCATCGGAATAACCTCCTGTGGCTGAGTGAACAAACATACGCTCAAAGTAACTATTGAATGCCGAACAAATGGTTTTAGTATCAGAAAATTGCATATTGTCATAGTTCATTGTACTAGGATAACCCGTTTTGTGCTTACGCTTGGAATTTACGCACGACCAGAGTAGTTTAGGGTTGGATTTCATGTTTTCTTGACAAAGCATTAAATAATTTTGATAACAACTATTTTGAATAATTTTAACTCCAGTTCCAAAACAGCACCGTATCACCGAAACTATTAATCGCAGATATGCTGTAACTTCTTTTCTATTCTATTCTATTATTCTATTCTATAAACTAAACTATTTACTACACAAAACCTTATCCGATTTCAACTGAAGTTTCCTGAATTATGTTTCACTTTTATTATTCATTTTTGATGTTTTTTTTCCTCTATTGACATGCCAGGGACTTGTTTATATTTACGCAATGCCTTGTTTATCTTTTACTTGAAGTTGAATCAAACGGAATCAGAAAGTCTAAGCGGTCGTGCTCCCCTCGTCGATGGCCAGATTAGCGAGATAAATCAACCCTACACTTCCCAACTTATATAAACCCTTCTCAGTTGTGGTCAGTTAGAATGAATTCATTAACTCATGGTGATTTAGTTGAACTATTGAATTAAATCCTCGTAAATGTAGTTACTTTCTGAACTATGAGATCACTGTTGACTATGTAAGTTTTGGATTATTTTGAACAAATGTCAGTAAGTAGCTATTTTTACGCCACTTTTGCCACTCAATTAATAGCTTATGTCACCCGCGTATTATGTAATGTAGCTTTCCATAGTAAAATAACTTTTATAATAGATACTAGTTTTGGAACCTATTTAATGCAAAGAAAAAATAAATCTTTATATTATACTAGTTTTTCGCCAGTGGCTTCGCTCACGTGGCTCTGTATTATACATATAAATGATTCTTGAATCGAATTGAAAACCGAATTAAAACCCGTTGTCTAGTCTAAAAGATCTCTGCATACAGACAGCAGGAAGCGACTTTGCTTTATACAAAGTATACTTATATATATTACTTTAAAATATTCCAAATTTTTATCCTCTATTTCAACACCTTTTTCACAATCAATATTACCTATTTTATTGAAATCGAATATGCGGTTTAGGTGTGGAATTGTAATAGATACACAGATAGGTAGATGAACAGAATTAATAGAAGGGATCCCAGTCATCAAACTTAATTTCAAATTTGGGTAATGAAATAAGTAATACATTAAAAGTTATTACCCAATAAAGTACGATTCTTAAGTCACTATGTGACGACACAAATAAAATTTTAGTTACACGTAAAAGGACGCTATTAAAACTTTAACTAATTTAACTACCAATACTTTTGCGATGTTCGATCACTAATAACAAAGTTGCATTTCGAAATCTTTGTCTCATGTTAATGAAATGTAACCTTTTTTTTAATAAATTTTAAAATTTACCGGCATATATTAATTTGTATGTGTATTCATAATTGTGTACCAATTTTCAAAATTATTTTTAATTGAAAGCTTATAGAACTGACGTAGTCTTATAAAATAAAATAACTAGAGTTTTCTAAGAGAAGAATAAAGAAATAAAATTCATACTCGGGATCTTATCAAGCGATTAATGTAGCCATTTTTATTTTCTAGTAGGTTAAAATTCCGTGTATCTCGTTTTTATATTCGTTAGCACAACCCTGCTTTCTTTCACATTTCAACATTTTCATCAAGTTTATATAAAATAGATCCTTAAGATAAAGTGTTTACGATTCATTTTGTACTAAAAGTGTTGGTTATGACTGATATTTAATAAATGAAGGCACGATACATGATTGGTCCGAGAATAAATCGTTACGCATTAAAATTTGTAAACATATGTAATAAAATAGGTTCACTCGCGCAAAGATAGTCAAAGGATATATACTGATACGTATAAAGCAATAACATGACAAGGGCCTTTTATAATTTACGCATAAAACTCACAGTTTGATAGATAAATTAAAATATCTGTAGTTTAAACGCTCGTAAAATTCAATCGACTTAAATTATTAAAATATTCATAAAAACAGTCTACAAATAAATTTGCCTTTATGTGTCTAGTATAGACCCGATATAATTACAACACGTACCTTCCATTTGCCTTTAGTCCCGGGCCTTAGATGGGGTGATAAAAAAGATTAAATCACTTTTTATTGCGGTCGTTCGTGAGACGCCGTAATGCACATAATGATGCTAATTTTGAAAAGTGTTTTTAATAGTATTACAAGGGTTGCAATTAGTATCGCGTAATCGAGGTTAAACTGATTTATTCATAATCTGACCCTTACGCGGATGTACCTTTTTTAATTGGTTTTGTCGATAATAAATTATACCTCAAAAAATGTTACATAATTAACAAGCCATCGCTTATAATTTAAGACATTAGTAAAATAAAAAAAAATATCAAAAAAAAATCCAAATATTCATTCAAATCAAATCATTTATTCAGTCTGAAGAGTTTCCAGGCACTTATGAAAGTATGAACTCTATGCTATCGGCCACTTAAACTACGGCGTACCTTGTACCGAGAAGAACCGGCAAAAAACTCAGCAAGGGCTGTTTTATTTTCTCCCAGTTGTATTTTATACACAACTATGGCCAGGTAATATCATACACAAATGTCAAGATTACGTCCTATATATAAACTTTAAGATTTTGGGTGTGTAAAAATAGTCAAGAAAATACTACATGATGAAATAAAGAAAAGACTGTGTTAATACCATCAATTGATTATTTATAAAACTAAACAAATTATAATAAAAAATCACGGGACTCACTAAATAGCAAACCGTCATGATGTTCAGATGTTATTTAAGTAAATTAAATATTTATATTTAGTAAATTAGTAAACTAGCTGTGCCCGCAACTTCGTCTGCGTGGAAAGTATTTTGATATAATTCTTTTATTCCTATGAATGGAGTCGAACCGAATAAGATCAATGAGCCATAACCCACTGTGCTTAATGCGGATCGGTGGGTGTTCACGTTGCTGATGCAGCCAGGACTAACGGCTTAACGTGCATTGTGCCAGTGCTGTGCACAGTGCTCAAGATAATAATGTTTTGGTCACCCATCCTGTCCTTACGAATGTAATTTTTCTATCTTTTTTCTCGTTTCTCGCGCTCTGGTTGTCGTTTGTGTCTGAGAATTTTATTCGTACCTTGATACTGTCCTTCTTTTGTTTTTGATATTTTAAAATTATTATTATTTATCTAGTTGTATGCACAATCGGCTATTTATTGTTCTATTTTCCATGTAATGCTAGGTTTAGTTTTTCTAAAGTAAGTATTCTAAAGTAATGTAAAATAAGTATTCAAGTATGTCTTTGTTTATTTCACTGCAATTTAAACCGAATGCGTTAATCCACTACGCCATCGGACCTCTTATACCTAAGATATACTTATATTATAAAGAGTAAAGATTTGGTTGTTTGTTTGTTTGCATCGAATTTGCCCCAAAACTACTGGACCGATAGTTTCAGAGCGATTCTACCTACGGGAAGCTACATCACGGATGTCATAGGCTATAATTTTGCGGCAAAGTTGCGGGAAAACAGCTAGTTCATTATACCTTGTGACAACTTATCTGCGGTACGCCTGTGGAGTATGAAGCCAACACGGGTTGGCGATAATCAAAACTACTTTCTCGATCTCTATTGAGTAAGCTGCGAGCTCTTTCAGAGACCAAGCGCATTTCTCTATCAAAGGAAGTTTCATACTCATACCATACTGCATGTATGTTACGATTAGCAGTTAGACGCGCTATGTGACCTTCAAAAGTTTCCTGAGATCAAACGGTTGTTGTATGAGTTCTCCGAGAGCTCAAGAGATTGTCCCTGACGGTAAATGCTTCAGATTCAACTTTATACTGCATGAGCCTCTCGATGGGTAGTTAAATACGCTACGCGTTATTCAGGTGTTTCCCTAGACCGAAAGAGGTGCTTAACTGAGCTTCCGTCAGATTTGAACGACCCTCATCATCATCATCAGCCGTTTTACGTCACCAACAGCAGGAGCCTTTTGGATTAAGGAGGATGGGCCACGACCTCCCATGCTGGCCCAATGCGAATTGGAGGATATCAACGACTGCAAATACAACCAGGACCAATGGCTTTGCGTGCCTTACAAAGCTTGGAGTTGCTTGAAATAATATTTTTTGGTCACCCATCCTGTGACCGACCTTTGTGAAAGTTGTTTAACAACTACAACGCGAGCCATGGCGTTTATTCATTACGCCACCGAGCTACTCTGAACCGACCCGCAGGCTCGCGTAATATTATATGTGTTGTGACAAATGAATAAACCATTGTTTCCGGCGAAGACTGAAAATACCAACTTTGAAGTATGTATCTACAGCAAATTTGTATGTCAATAAAAATTAAAGTAGTATTATTATTACATAAAAATTGTAATAATAGAAAAAAAAAATCAATCGAGTTTTCTTTACCTTCTTAACTTCAGTTGACGTGAATCTAACTTTTTTAGTCGTGGAAGAGCTTCTGACATTGTCTCTGCTACGGAGTAAGCAACAGGGGGTGAGTAGGATTCTCCTCCGTGAACCCGATAGTGAACTGCCCTCGGTGGCGTAGTGGATAAGCGCTGCGACCCGCGATCGTTGTCGTTAAGCAACTTTCGCAAGGGTTGGTCACGGGATGGGTGACCAAAAAATTATTATCTCGAGCTACACCGTGCATCGGAAGGCACGTTAAGCCGTTGGTCCCGGCTGCATTTGCAATCGTTAATACCCTCCAATCCGCATTGGGCCAGCGTGGAGGGTCATGGCCCATCCTCGTTAACCATACATAAGGAAGGCCTGAGGCCCTGCAGTGAGGACGTAAAAGGGCTGATGATGATGATGATGATGACACCGTCTCATGGGAGATGAAACCCGGCAAGCTATGGCCGCGTCACCAGAACACTCAAGTATTGGACTTGACATTGGTCCCCTTGCAGATGGAAAATTGGAGAGGCTCGGGTAAATCGAGTGCCTCTCCCAGATAGACGAAACCGTGCAATGCGGGGGCTGCCAACCACCTCCTCTGGCCCCGACGACAACGTGAACCTAATCTGATAAAAATATGCATTCACTGTAAACTACTTAATTGCATCATCGGAAGGCTCTTTTCGCTTGTTCTCATAATCGCGTGATCGTATACCACACGACCATTGTAACCTGAATCCTATTTATTATCATTGGCCATTTATAAATGAGGTCAACTTACTTTGAAAGTGTGAAAATTTTGGAATCTTTTTTTTTATTTTTCATCATACAAATTATCATTTTATAGACAATATTAATTCGTAGCTGGGTGGCGCTACGGCTAAGCGCCACTGCGCACGATCGATATTGCTAAGCAATTTTTGCAAGAGTTGTTCACGGGATGGGTGACCAAAAATTATTAAACAAAGGTCTGAGGCCCTGCAGTTTGGCTGTCAAAGAGTTAATGATGATGTTCAATATATCAAAGATGAAAATTTAATAAAACAGTTAATATTTCATAGCAATTTTGGCGACCACGTCACTTCAAATTGACATAACTTTTTTATTTGTGAACCGATTGAAATAAATCTTACACTAAATGTTAACGGAAGAATACCACAATGTAATAGTGAAAACTGCATTTAAATCGGTTCAGCCGTTTCTGAGATTATCGTGCACAAACGCACAGACAAACAGACAAACCGACAAACAGACAAACAGACAAAAAATTTAAAAATCATTGTTTTGTGTTCTATTACGCTTATAAACGTCCCTCATAACAGTTTTTTTCATATATCTTCAATGTACAGACATCGATCGGTTACGTTTTTATTAAAGTATAGATTAAATAATAATTAGTAAATAAAATACATTATTTAATTATAATTTTCCTATATGGCTACATTCCAATTCCATTACTTGATCCTGGACATCTTGGATGTCCTGACAAGACAAATGAGCCCAAACTCGACAGCGTTGCTTCGTTTAATTATATAGATACCATTGTTACCTTCTGGCTTCATCATTAGATAGAATTATATTATATCTTAAAATTGCATTAAAGATCAAGTTATGTACATATGTATGTAATTTTTTTCTCAGTTAAAAACATCCAAAAAAATTTCTTGCAAAATTTGACCCATACCTCACACTGAGTAATAAATAATTATAATAATTTTAAAAATGTTTTTCATAAATAACATTTAAATACGACAAGTTTAAAAATCATATACCAAAAAGAGCCCTTATAGCTTATTCATTAATAATTTATCATTATCATCAGCCCTTTTTACGTTCCCTTTGCAGGGGTTCAGGCCTTCTTTATGATTGGTTAAGAAGGATGGACCATGACACTCCACGCTGACCCAATGCAGATTGGAGTGTATTAACGGCAAATGTAGTCGGGATCTACGACTTAACGTGACTTTCGAAGCACAACGATCTCGAGATAATAATTTTTGGGTTTGAGGTAACGATCTTTGTGAAAGTTACTTGGCAGCAATGATCGCGGGACACAAATACGGTTCGAAAAACTATTAAAGCATTTCTCACTTTTTTCACTGTTGCCTAAAGAGAAAACTTGTCCAACAAGGTGAAGTCTTTATGAGAATTATTTCACAACAGCACAAGTTTTATTGAAAAATCCAACTTTGATAACTGCAGGGATCTCAGTTTCCAGACTGACATTCTTAAAATGAGCTCAGAAAATTGTTGTGCCGTTCAAAATTACTTTTCAGAGTGGTTTAAAATAGTTCATAGCATGGAGACACACAACAGAATACTTTAATGGGGAGATGTCAATGCTTTACTGATTTTAAAACTTGTTGATTACTAAAACAAAATTGATAAAACAAAATGTATTGGAAAACTTATGCATTTTCACTTGTAGAAGAAAATGTAAGCACGTTTTTCTAGACCGTAATACTGTTGATTTACACCAAGCAAACAACTTGCTCGATGCTGGCTATGTCATCCCACTCTTTACTTTTAAAAACTCTTTGAGTCATAAAAGACGTTTGCATGGCAGCAAATCGGTCCAATGGTGTTATGATGCACAGATGGACAGACATATTATCTTACAGAAACATGAATGATCATATACGAGTTATGATTTACTTTTTAGTACGAAACCTTAAATTGACTTGAAATACCAAAATCAACCTGCAGAAGTTAAGTGCTAAATTCTAGAAGGTTATGACGGTTGATCACGACAATCCTCGGTAAAAAAAAAAAAATATTATACTAAAACTCCAAACTATTGCACTTTTCAGAAATCAAAGCATCCATAACATTTCATATTATTTTTTAAAAAGCTCCAAGTGTCGTGGAGTGTGCTTAGCTTGGAGCATCGTCATCCGCCTCGTAACACACAATAGGACGTGACGCGTATTATTTAGAATGGCACACCGCAAAATAGGTTGGAAGGGAAAAGGGTTTAGGCCATTTTAGATTATTTTTTCGCCTTTCATTCTTTAGATGTTATAAAAATACTAGGTAATTTCTTTCATATACCTTTATATGTTTTTTATAAGACGAGCTCTTATTTTACCGCCAGTTGTCAACATCCTATTGACCGTATATCCAATAATAGTTTCCATTCTGTTTTCGTGATTGGGCTATCAAGTTCAAAATGGATTTATAAAAAGACACTCTTAAATTAATACAGAATTTGTTTTCGTTCTTTATTTAGAACCTTTAATAAACAGTTATGTTTAATGAAAAGTCAAATATCAACGTTTCATTGTTGAAATCTTTTAAACAAAGGTTTGTTTACAGTTGGAGAAAACTGTTAATTTTGAATTACCTAAATATATAGGTACTGTTGTTTAAAAGTACTCGCTTGTCATTGCTGCCAACTCGGTTGGCGAATCAGTCGAAACGAAATCCTAAAATATTTCAGTAGGATGTTCTTTTTTCATACAAATTTTAATCTGGAGTATGTTGCGCCTAATATCAAGCATTTTTTTACCGGGAGAACGAGACAATGCGATAAATAGTTAGTAAAAAGTGATAATTATTATCAAATCAAATCTTAATTCATCCCGTACAAAGTGAAAGGATTCGTTAGTGCAATCATTTTATCTCAGTCTTCCGGAATATTCATATTACAAGCAAAATAAAATCAAAATTTGCCGTGTGCTGCGTTGTGGTGGTCGAGATACTGGCCTGTGTGGTGCTACGTTCGAACGTGTTTTCCTGTCACCCGCCAAGAAGAACCATCGCGTGCTTCGTTCGGTGCAACGTGCCGCGTCCTAGCGGGCGAGTTCACTTGTCTGTGTGGTGCTCCGTTCAGACGCGTTTTTCTGTCACCCGCTGATTTGAATCACGATGACTACTTGCGGAGGATGTAATCACAAAATCGATGAGGGTGATCACACGATGACTTGTTCCAGCTGTGGTTGTTGTTACGACTTATTGTGTGCCGGATTGAATATAGAAAAGTATCTTTCACTTTCGTCTGATGTTATACGCAGCTGGCTATGTGTATCGTGTCGAAGTAAAGTGCCTAAATCTAGTAACTTGAGTACTCCTGTACGATTTCTTATGAGTACAAGCCAAGTTAATGATGTTCCAACTGAAACTGCAAACTGTTCCATATCAGAAATTGAATTTGATAATGTTACTTTGAGACGCGGACGGAATTCCGACAGGAAAAACTGTAGCTGTGTATGTGGCGACCTCAATTTACTTAGGACAATAATAAGGGAGGAATTACAAGCCATAATAAATAAACCTCTACAACTCCTCTCCCAGTTATGTAGTGATTCACAAAAACAAGTCATTGCTTTGCAAAAAATGTCAAACGCACAATCATCCACACCAAGAAACAACACTTCAAAAGAAAATAGCGCAAAAACAGTGTCACAGCCACCTTTAATAATCGATGACTACGAGCCGCCAAAAAAACCCACAGCAAAATATACGCATGCTAGGGTAAGAAATGAAAATGGAAAAGCCATGGCGACTCCACAGCCGAATAGTTCGATACTCTTAAACTCACAGTCAGATGTTTCAGATGTTTCTGTTAACAGTGCCTGTCCTATTCAATCTGCTGGCCTTGACGTAACGGATAAAGATATTAGTGAATATCATAAACAGGAGTGGACGGAGGTGAGACGCCGGCGAACTCGAGTAGCATTGCGAGGAGAGCTTCGAGGCACTGCAGTATCTGGAACCGATTCATTGCGTGCGGCCGAAAGAAGACGCTTCCTACATCTCTATTACGTAGAAGAAGGAACTACAGTTGAGCAAGTGCGCAGCCATCTGGTGAAATTATGTGGAAAGGTGGACTGTTCTGTTGAAGTACTAAAGGCCCGAGGCAACTACGCGTCGTTTAAGTTGGGAGTGCCCGTTAACCTAGTGGAGCAGCTTATGTGTCCTGATAATTGGCCAAAAGATATTTGTTTGAAACCATGGCGCCAGAACTTTCGTGCCAAAAAAGAGAAAGAGTGATAATAAACGTACTAAAAAACTTCATTATTATTATCAAAATGTGCGCGGCCTGCGGTCGAAGACTACAATGTTCCGAAATAATATTAGTAAACATAAATTTGATGTTGTTGCACTTACGGAAACATTCTTAACGAGCTCTGTATACGACGGCGAACTCTTTCCCACGGGATACATAGTGGCCCGTAATGACCGTTTTGGTGATACAGGGTGGGGAGGAGTTTTGTTGGCGGTACGCGATTCCTACTCAGTCAAGATTATCACCGATATTGATGGACTAACACGCGATAAGGAATTAATATGTGTAATTATAAAAGGTAAAAATGTAAAATTATTGTGTTGTGTAGTATATCTTCCGCCTAGTTATAGTGACGAACAGTATTTAAATGTTTTGGCTTGTATAGAAAACATAATTTGTTGTTATCCTAAATTTAATGTGTTGATTTTTGGAGATTTCAATTTAAATTCGTTTGGTGTAAATGTTAAAACACAATTTGATCACTTTCTGGACTTCTGTAAACTGAATCAACACAACCGAATATTAAATGAATTTGATGGTATGTTAGATCTTGTGCTGAGCGATCTTGTGTCTGATCAGGTAACAGTGTCTCTAAATGTCGAACCATTAGTACCAATTGATGCATATCACCCGTCTCTTGACGTAACCACGAAAATAGGAATTCCAGCGGTGTCTTCACCGCAGACCTCTCAATCGCTTAACATACGCCCGGACACTTGTCCGAATTGGAATTGGAAGAAGGCAAATTATCGGGAACTTTATGCTGTCTTGGCTGAAACTGATTGGTCGGATGTGCTGCACGTTGAAGACGTGGATCATGCAACTGAGTTATTTTACTCTAAATTATATGGATATATTGATTTATATGTGCCAGTTAGAAATAAAAATTCATATGTCAATTCAAAGTTCATTTATCCAATTTGGTATACGGAGGACATAAAAATCAAATTAAAGCATAAATATTTTCATTTAAAAAAATATAAAGCGGAAGGTAAATTATATAACAGAGAATTATATAGGTACTATAGATGGCATACCAAGGAACTGATTCGAAACGCATATCGGCGTCACATGCATAATGTCCAAAATAATATTATAAAGGACCCAGGCAAGTTTTGGGCATACATTAAGGACAGGAGAAAGAACAGAATAAACATTGATTCTTTCACCTACGAGGATGATGTAGTGACCGAGCAAGCAGCTGCGGATGCATTCTCGCGATATTTTGGATCGGTATTTTTGGATGAGGAACCGCGCTTGAATCCCGATGATGCAGCTCGCGCTGCATATTCCATCATCGATTCAAGATCAGTAGTTGTCCCAACACTGGACAAAGCGGATCTGAACGCAGCGGTAAAACGTCTAAAAACGAGATCATCTGGGGGCCCTGACGGGATCCCTATATTCTTTATCAAGGATTGCATAAAAGTACTTAACGTTCCACTACTACATTTATATAATTTGTCTTTGGAGCAATCAAAATTTCCTGATCGTTGGAAGCTCTCATGCGTCATACCGATTCCAAAAGGTGAACCAAGCCCCGACATTACCGGATATAGACCAATTGCTGTGCTTTCTGTGTTTGCGAAAGTGTTTGAATCTATATTAAATAACTATATTAGCCAGCAAATCAGTAGCCTTCTACATGACAGTCAACATGGATTTCGCCGAGAGCGTTCTACTGTCACTAATCTCACAACACTCGTGGATTATGTTAGCACTGAGATGGATGGTGGTAAGCAGGTGGATGCGGCCTACTTTGATTTTAAGAAAGCATTCGATCTTGTAGACAATGACATTTTGTTGCAAAAATTGGCAAAGGTGGGTTTTGTACCAAAACTTCTCCACTTTTTTGCAAATTATCTGAGAGATCGTCGCCAGTTTGTGCGACTAGGAAAATTTGTATCAGAAAAGTACTATACGAGATCTGGAGTAAGCCAAGGAAGTACGCTTGGGCCGACGCTTTTCTTGATCATGATTAACGATCTGCCCGAGACTGTCAAAACAGCGCGATGCCTCCTTTTTGCTGATGATTTAAAACTTTATCTCGGTATTAGAGGCGCTGAAGATACACTAAGTTTGCAAATGGACTTAAATGCTGTATCGGAATGGAGCAGTAAGAACAATCTCCCTTTTAACAACACCAAATGTAAAACTATTACTTTCACGCGAAAACGAAGCTTTATAAAAGTGGATTATAAATTATCTGACGTATCTCTGGAAAGAGTAAATAAAATTCGCGATTTAGGACTAACTTTAGACTATAAACTTGACTTTCACACACATGTGATTAATATTAGTAAATCTGCAAATAAGCTTTTAGGTTTTATTATAAGAACATCATCCGATTTCAGTGATATGTCCGTGGCTAGTGTATTATATAATGCCTATGTTCGCAGTAAGCTTGAGTATGGAGCAGTTATTTGGGATCCGCACGAAGATAAATATGAACTCATGATTGAGAGACTACAAAGAAAGTATGCACGCTGGCTATATAAAAAAATCTACGGCTATTACCCGTATTTGTACCCGTCTCTATTTGTATCAGGCATGCTTAATCTGGAGACCCTAGCACATCGAAGAAAAGTTCTTCTCGCTGCGCATTACCTCTCTGTGCTCTATAACAAACTGGATTGCCCAGATATATTAGAAAAGGTGAGCATTTCGGTTCCCATGCGTGTTTCGAGCGATGCTGCAGGCTTAGTGAAACCACGACGAATGCCGCGTCTTCTCCCTCGACCTCTCACTCGTACTGTTTATGCTTCGCAGGCACCCACAGTACGCGCAATGCGTCTGATCGGTGACATGCTCGCTCATCACGAGGAATCTGATTTATTTGTGGATGGTGTAAGACAACTAGTAGCTATGACTAGACAATTTCTAAATTTTATAGAATTCAGCAGCAGGATATAGTTGACATTGTGTATTCATACTGACATTATTTATTTGAATTGGCATGTATTGTAGTGTTCCAAATTGTAATTTATTTCTCTATATTTTATTTTATCATTTTAATTTTGACTTTTAAGCTAAGCTAATGGATTTATCAAATTTTAATTTGACATTTCTTATTATTCTTGACATTTTGTATAACTTGCATGTGTGTTGGACATAAAATCTGTGAACTTGCAAGTGTATGTATAATAATAAATAAATAAATAAATAAATAAATTAATTACATGACAATTCATGTAAACCAACCGCCAAACGTGATTGAGGTAATACGTTATACAAACAGAGTCTTACTAAAATGTTTCGACGTGACATCTATGTAATTATTAAGATTATCAATGTACAAGAAAATTTTAGGTTTCCTTTTTATTATTTGCTTACCTTTTTTAAGTTATTTGGGGTCGGTGCATTATGAATTCTTCTTCCAAACTTCACGACCATTTCGCTTTACCTTCATTTTACATTCACTCCTTTTACACATATCATGTTTTACATCCTTTTTTTCATCACCCTTGATGATCTTTTGCTATATGCAAATCTTATACTGTATTTGTTGTTTTTATTTTTTTCTTTCACTGACGCTACTTTCAAACTTCCCATAATTGGCCATTCTCGTCACTCGACTTTCTGGATGAAAGTCCTGGTCGTATAAAAATCCTCTTTCAATTTAAAGGGAAACAGGTGGTCGCATATATCGGGTTGGCACAAAAGTAATGAGACACTTGGTTTAAGTTTTTACTTTTTTATTATTATTACAATAAAAAAAGTTTAGTCAATGATGTAATTACCATTAGACTTCTTGCCAACGATCCGGCAAAGTTTGGATGCCTTTTGCCCAGAACTCTGATGGCTGTGCCTCGAAAAAGTTGTTCAACTCCGCCTCTACGTCAGAGAAATCATTAAATTGTTTACCCCGCAAATGCTGTTTCAGGGCTCTAAACAAATGATAGTCTGATGGGGCGAGGTCTGGGGAATAAGGTGGGTGGGGTATCGTCTCCCAGCCCAAGTTCTCCAACTGCCGGCGAACCACAGATGCGACGTGAGGTCGAGCGTTATCGTGCAGTAAAACTACATTGACTCGTCTTCGTCGTTTTTTCTTGATAGCGGCAGATAATTTGGTAAGCTGGGTTGAATATTTGTCAGCGTTTATAGTTTCATTGTGTAATAGCTCATAAAACAGTATGCCTTGCGCATCCCAGAAACAGCAAAGCAAAATTTTTCGGCGGTTCTTTTGACTCGGCTTCGGTTGAGTTGGTGGCGTTTCTTCTCGAGGCAGCCAAAAAGCACGACGTGTATCGTTCTCGTAATAAATCCATGATTCATCTCCAGTAACCAGATCTGACAAAAACTCTTTACGTCGGGGTCGCAGCAAAAGTGACTGACAGATAGCGACACGGACTGCACGACTGGCGTCTGTAAGGATGTGCGGTACCCACCGAGCCAAAACTTTTCGATAACCAAGCTCATGCAGATGGTGTTCCACGGCGTGGTGACTGCATTTAAGTGCTTCCGCTAATTCACGAGTGGTAGCATCCAGATTCAACTGCAGTTCGCGGCGCAAATCGTCATCATTCACTGCGGGTGGTCGCCCTGAGCGTGGCTGACTTTCAAGGCTCCTGTCTCCTGATTTAAAACGGTCAAACCATCGGGACACCGTCGCATGGCTTGTACTTCCAGCGCCTAATGCATTGTTGATATTGTCAGCCGCAGCCCGCGCACTGTGGCCTAACAAGTACTCGTATAAGTATAGCGTTCGAACTTGTCGCTCGTCCATTTTTCTTCAAACTGACTAAACAAATCGCGAGCGCGGCTTTATATACCCTACACCAGAAGTACCTAGAATGTTCTACAACATTCTAGAATATTATCGAAAAAATTGATTTTAAAAAGGAAATGTTATAGATTTTTCTAGTGTGTCTCATTACTTTTGTGCCAACCCAATATTTTAGAATCTAATCTGATATGTTATCATAATTCTGAGATAACATTCTCGCTTTATCAATCAATCTTCTCACGCGCAGCTTATGATTTCAGAGTTTAGCAGGAACCTGGATCCATACGCTATTTGTTCATTTTATTACTTACAGCATAGATACGAATAGAGCAGAGGGCAGAGGAATTTTACACATACGGCCTAACTCAGTTTTATATTTATTGTTTATGTATTTATATTATATTTATTTTGTCTTCATGTATTTACTATATTACTTGTATTATGTATCTGTTTATGTATATAGGTTTATGTAGGTATACTTTTTCTTTATTATTTTTATTTTTATGACACTTGATTTGTTTTTGTATATATTATTTTATATAAGTAGGTGTTCAACCAATGGGCCCTATCAGAATTACAGCGCCTCTGTGTCATTTTTCCCATCTTGATAAGGCACAGGGGCCATCGCCGAGATAGGGTCCATGTTGACCACTCTGTTACTACCTGAAAATGTTGCATTTTTTATATTTGTATTTTTTGTTTTTTTTTCTTCTTCTCTTATACATTATCATTGTATCTGTTCATATGAGGTGTGGTAAATAAACTTTCTTACTTTCTTTCTTCTTTTCTTTCAAATATAATAAACTTGGGCACTTGTTTTAGAGGAATACCACAACCACAACAGCCAGACCTAAAACAATATAAAACAATCCCATTTCTATATTCATCCAACTGGGCGTCGAACCTCGGGAGATGAAAAAACATTGAGACAGGCACGCAAGCAATAAAATACGCAAGAATATACTTTTTATGTCATTGCCTTAAATAAAAAATCTATTAAGATTGTGGTTTATTTTATAAGCTTACTCGATGGTAATTATTATTTCGCACCCAAGAATTATCTCTCTGGCCACAGAGCTGAAACCGTGAAAACAAACACATTCTAAACGTAGACCTTTCTGTGACCCGCTCCCGCTTTTACATACATAGCTTCATTGTAGTCGACATACCATTTAGCATCAACAAGAACCTTGGAAGCCTCGGAAACCACTCACATTAAACTAAATTAATTTAGGTACACGCTCCGTTCAATTTTCTCTTTGCGTACTTACCTATAGAAAAGTGACGCTCCTTTAGGTGAGTGGCTTAATTAATTAACGTAATTTACCTACATTAGGTTAGAGTTTACATGAATAATACTGTTGTTATACGTTAAATCGTGAGCTTAATGAACAAAGATATGTTCAGTCATGAACAAAGAAGTTAGTCTGTAACCATATTATGGTTACAGACTAAGCTCGACATATCTTTATTAAAATAGAAAATATTAATTAATTATTTTAAAGTTAAATTTTCTTTCCAAAATTAAATTATGAATTTTGTTTAGTTATTATAAATTAAGTACGCTAGGTATATAATATTTTTATAGGATTTGTGCGTGACCATCCCAGTAAAAGGAAGAACATAACATATTACAACTATATAATTATATTGAAATTGTACGATGCAGCGCTTAGTTGACCACGCTAACACCGTACACCATAAATTTTAATTATATAGGTTGTAGTTGAAATTAGTTGTAAGTCGAAATTTGTAAATTGTAAGTGTATGCGAAGTATCTTAAGAAAATTCACAGTTCAGATTGATTAGTTATTTGATGTTACTGTTACACTTAAATCGATACTTATTTAATAATATATATTTTATTATAAAGTAATGAGTGTTAAGTTCAAATATGCTGACAATAATAATAAGAGTCTACGTATTTATTGAGCGCATTGAACTTAACAGCTGACCGCACGCTATGTGCGGCGATACCGTACAAAAACGGTTACCTAATTTAGTGAATTATCTTGAAATTTTAAATGATATTTTCAAATTAATCATGTAAGTTATGTTAAAGTCGTATATATGGCTAAAGTATAATTTTATGTAATTGTATTATTTTTGCAATATTATGCGAGAAGAAATGAAATATCGTTTAATTTTAATGTAAAAATAATTATTTTTGTACCGAATTTATTTTATAATTCATTTTATCCTTCACAATATTGATGTATGATATAAGAACCTAATTTTTTGTACCATTTCCTTCATATTTATTAGATTTAATCACAATCGAGTACGAGAAAGATACACTTTCACCTAATCGAGGATTGGACGTTACTAACTCACTAGGTAAGTTTGTTCGTTCTGTTTATATAAGTGATTTGTTTCAGTCTCCCTCTTTAACCTAACATTCATTAAATCTTCATTGAATGATTGTGGTAGTGTACACAACTCGGCTTTCCGGTTACCCGAATTAATCGACTACCCGGATAATTTCAAAAGTCGGCCGGGTTATTTTTACCCAAAATAACCAGTTATTTCACTTTCTAAGGTAATACTTATTTAAATAAAATTTATTTAATTTTTTTTTTCGTATAAAAAAGTATCATTAAAATTAATATGTATTTTTTTTTCGTTTACTGTGTTGAAAAGGTATTTGTTTGTTTTCATATTTAAATTAACAAGGAAAAATTTTGTTTTTTTATTAACTATATGTTATTTTTTGCAATTATATTTAATCTCCTTTGTTCTAATTAGTTAGTGCGTAAATAGACTGTAATTTTATCTATCTGTTTTATCTATCAATGTAATTTTGTGTGTAATTTTATCAATCCAGGAGTTAATTATATTATTGCCATATTTATACTGATTTGGTTTAGGGTTAATATATATATGTGAATTTCTTTATTCCACCAAAACTTCTCAAAGACTTAACAGATAGAAATATAAAAAAAAACATGTATATACCTGGAAATAAAATTTTTATTTTTAATGTTTTTATAATTAAATTTAATGGTTTCATTTGAAACCTTACACCATCCCGAGTAACACTGGCTATATAATAAGTATTCAATATGGCGATCGTATGACGTATGACGTTCCTCATCATGAGTATGACGTCATTTAAAAATATAGAATCTAGATTGTGCGCATACTCCAAACGATTTATTCAAGAGTTTAAAACTTCTCACCTGCAGGTCCCACGGTCGAGATGAGGAGAATCAATACGTTAATCTGGCACATTTATCTGTCCACAGGGACCACTGAACATCCATTAGCCCCTGACATCGAGGTGATTACTCTTCGGTTCTTCTTATTTCAGATCAACCCCTTTAATTAAACTATCTCGGCGACTTCGGGCAGTGCGTCAGTAGTTGTTTATAGAGTATATAATGAAATAATTACATCATTACTTTGTATTAACTGAACTTAGTTTTTAGGATTCCTTATCTAAATGGTAAAACGGGAATCCTATTACTAAGACTACGCTATCTGTCGTTTGTCTGTCTGTCACCAGGCTGTATCTCATAAACATTGAAAGTCGGACAGTAAAAATTTGCACAGATGAATCAATTCTATTGCCGCTTCAACAACAAATACTAAAAACCAGAATAAAATATATATTTTAGGGACTTCCATACAACAAACGCGATTTTTTTTTGCTCGTTTTCTGTACGAAACCCTTCGTGTGCGAGTACGACTCGCACTCGACCGTTTTCTTTTTGTATGTTTTATACTTTTAAGTATGTTTAACAACATACTAAAAAGTATAGAAAATACTAAAGATGAAGTTACTTATGATTTTCAAACGTAGAATTTCAGATCTGAATTTTTCAGTTAAACGAAATAGTTTCTAGGTAATGTTGGCAGAAAAGATTCAGTTGATTCATAGCGCAGTTAGTATAAGATTAATGGTGCTGCTACAATACAGGAAGAACGATTTTGTAACCCTTGTTCATGCTCAACTTCTAATAGAATTACTTCTAAGGTTTATTGCTTCACAAATAAACAGGTTAAGATGATTCGATTTGACTAATACCATTATTTAATTTAAGATATAATTAATTTTTTTTAATTTATTGTGAAATCAATTTTTTTTTAAATAGAAAAGAATGGAAATATAAAGTTATAAAGACAAAAGCAAACAAACTGTAAGCTTTGCACGGAAGTAAGGATAGTAAACGTACCTACTTCAGTTACACAATAACAAATGATATAGCAAATAATTTGCTTATTTGATTATAAAAATATCTTTGGATTGGTTATTTTTCATCTCTTTTTCTCTACTCCGTCGTCTCCTTTATATCGTATTAACTTTTTATCTATTACTTTACTATACAAATTCTTGAATTTGAAACGCTTAAACCCTATTCTCGCTCGTTTTGGCCTAAAAAGTCCTTCCTAAAGTGTCTCAAGTCAACATTTTTTCGGTACCAATCCTGTGTCTGCATTTTGGTAAAGAATTGCAAACCAAATGCATTATGAAGCTCCTCGGCTGAACCCTAGATTTCTATGATGTAAACTAATTACGTCTTTATATATTCGAATTCAAAGACTCTTTGTTAATTCGAAGAACTCATATTATCAGTATACGCATTTATAATAAATTACCGAACAATATTAAAAGCATTTATAATGTTATTAAATTCAAATCCTATTTATTTAAATATTTAACGGACAAACATTATTCAATGAATGAATTCTTACAAGATAAATCTCATTCCTAATTATTGTATGGATCCTTTGTATTATAAACCTATTGTATCTTATTACTATAATTTGCCATTCGCTATTTTATGTAATATTTTTTTTTTACATTTACTTTTCGTATAAAATCAGTTTTTTTTTTTGTATTTTGCCTTTAATATTGCACATCGTCTTGACGATACAATATGCCGGTCTGAAATTGTAAAACTACCTTGTAGCAATATTTTCGCAAATAAATATTATTATAATATCAATAATTAAATTTTGTTAAAAATTTACTAATTTATATAATAGACAAACGTTTATATCCTAAGCTTATATAGACATAAGTCAATCACTAAAATGTCACCAACTGAATTACACCAATTTAATTGTGCACAAAACGGATCTTTGTATTATTAAATCGGAAAATCCAATTTACACAAGTTATTTTTGGTAACAGGTGCTTCGCGTTGATTGATAGGCGTGCGCCGTCTCCCTCCAAAACTAATGAATTATAAAATTCGAGACGACGAAAATATTCCTTTCAACCTTACGTTGTCTGATGATAAAGCACTTAATGATATAGAAAAACAGTGAGTCCAAAAAAATCATTGAAGTGGATAGTAGAGTATCTATCCAAATATCGTCTCATTTTCGTAGGAAAGATTTGTTTGTTGTTTGCATTAAATAAACTCTTCAACCGATTTCAAAAAAAATTGTTATCATACACGGGTGACATTAGTTATTATTTATGTGGGCGAAGTCGCGGGAAAACAGCTAGTAGTAACTAAAATAAACATTCAAGGCATCTATTGGCTGAAAAAAATAGCATATGGAAATTGTCAGCTATAACCATAATATTTTACATAAACTTACTGCTGCATAAAAATTTATGTATAAAGAATACATTTATATCTTACTAGGTTTGCGCCAGCGTCTTCGTTCGCGTTGTTTACACGATGACTTGAAAGTACATTTATCCCTAGGGAACCGTTTAGTGGCATAAAAAGCCTATACTTTCCTATTGGGAAGTAACGGTGTGCCGTACCACCGTTTATTTAGTCCTAGATTTCCGCATGCAAACTTTTTGTCTTTGGTCTTCAACATCATTTATTTTTATTATTCACTTTTCGTAAATTGAAATTTTGAGTAATGCGATATGAATGTTAGTTCTTGAAAATTCTTCGAGTTAGAAACAACGACATTAGAAGTAACTTTTTATAATTAGTACCCTTTTGTAACATTGTATACTTAAATCAATATCATACTTTTAATACGCAGTGATCAATATTAATCCTTTATTTGTAACAATATTAATAAAATACAATAAGTAATAATAATCTGTACTGTTTACGAATACAAATACATGAATATGTGCGATCATGGAAATTACGTGTTGTAATACCTTGTAACATTTCGTACAATTACATTCTCTTCTTATACATACTTAATTTCACTCAGTAGCATTTTTTTGTTAAATTCAATCATGTAAGCCTATTTTTATTATAGTTATACTTTGTTTAATAGAAAAATTACTTGTAAAATGACGATGACTGTAATTAATAAGCGTAGTATTGACTTGAGAATATAATTGTACGAAATATTACAAGGTATTAAACACGTAATTTCCATGATCGCACACATTCATGTATTTGTATTCGTAAACAGTACATATTATTATTACTTATTGTATTTTATTAATATTGTTACAAATAAAGGATTAATATTGATCACTGCGTATTAAAAGTATGATATTGATTTAAGTATACAATGTTACAAAAGGGTACTCATTATAAAAAGTAACTTCTAATGTCGTTCAACTATATGTTTATGTATTTCAAAAAGGTAATTATGATTAAACAAACTCAATTTGATATTTCACAAACCTAAATGTAAGAAACTTAAAAATTATAACATTGATTGTATTGAAAACGACATCTTGCAGAAAACTATGACAGTATTGTTTTTTTATTGGCAATAGAATAATAGATGGCAGAAATGTAACGCCAATGAACGGCGAGTCAGTGTGAAATAAAGTATTTATCAAGTAATATTGGTTTAAATCAATGCATCGTCCCAACTTCTGAGGTCGGCCAATAATGAATAGCATTTTTTTAGTAAAATCTATATTATTACCTGTTTCCGTTATGCTCACGAGTTTGAACTCAAGAAATGTACCTATACTATATCAAATCAAATAAAATAATGTTAAATTACCAAAGTACTCAGGAGTAGCTCGGTGGTGCAGAGGATAAGCGCCGCGGCCCGCAATCGCAGTCGTTAAGAAACTTTCGCAAGGGTCGGTCACGGGATAGGTGACCAAAAAATTACTATCTCGAGCTACTCCGTGCTTCGGAAGACACGTTAAGCCGTTGGTCCCGGCTGCATTTGCAGTCGTTAATACCCTCCGATCCGCATTGGGCTAGCGTGGAGGATCATGGCCCATCCTCCTTAATCATCCATAAGGAAGGCCTGAGCCCCTGCAGTGGGGACGTAAAAGGATTGGTGATGATGATAATGATGACTCAGCAAATCCGAAAAAAAAAAGAGTTTTTTTGTTAACCCTTTATTAAGCCAAGTTTTCAAGCCCTTTCCTAAGCATCGAACCCGTCACAGGCATAATGTCTGGGTAAAAAAAATATATTCTATTTAGAACGTCAGCCACATTAAAGTCGAGAAGTGGGGGTTCACTTACGTCATAACTTTGTAGAAAATGTACAAAAGCGAGACATTATGTGACATTTTAACTCAATTTATTGCCGTAATTTAATGATAACGCAAAAAAAAGAAAAACCATAAATACGCGATCTTCAATAATCTACTTGACGGATAGACAAAAATTAATGTCATCATCCTGAGATTGGAATATTCGTCCATACATACTAATATTATTTACAGAGAGGAAATCATTTGATTTTTTTTTTGTTTGTAGGTATGTTAGATACTTAACTCAAAAATGACTCGCCTGATTCTAAGAATTCTTTCATCAATATTTAACTATTTACATTATCATTTATCAGTGAGAAACGAAACAAAAACTATGTTTATTTTGAAAAAAAATAATAATTCTTCATAATTTCACAGGTGGAATATTATTTATGGATATAATAACGATTTCCATTAAACTTGAACGTTGCAAGAAAACAATTTTAAGCAATAATCGTGTCTTCAAAGATAAGCATTCTATTTAAATAAATATAGTCATTTCACCTTCAAAGAGCTCCAGGAAATTGTATGGAAGCAATTGGGTGAGAATTAATTTCATATTTTCCCAGTCTTGGATGCTAGCAACAATTTTGCAGGAAAATTTATATCCTAAAGTAGGGTGGCGGCTTTAGAAATCTCACCGAGCTAAATGAGCCTGCATTTTGCATATTATTTCACGATACCTAGCAGATACCAGGCCATTGTAAGGTATATATTGGATTATACAATATTTATAAGTAAATTTAATTCTTTAAAGTTTTTCAGTTTGTGCAATCACATTAATGGTATCCATATGTTTGTTTTTTGTCCATTGGTGTAAAATAAATAATTTTTCATTCATTAATTCAATACTTGATATAATAAACCATTAATAGATTAGGTACTAAGATAGACCAAATATGATGAAATTTAGTTTATTGTGAACTAACAAACACCTTGAAAAAACCTTGAAAAGTGAAAAAATAATACTTATCCTAAAGGCGGTCCATATACTCAAAAAACTGCTTAGGGTACGTATAAATGAATGATGAAAATTTTCACTCTATAACTAAGAATGAGTAATGCATTAAGTAGTATGAGTATATAATTCTTACACCCTTTGTTGAACGGATAGCCTAATATTTTCCGTCGTTACTTAAAGCGAGTAGATTAATGTCACCAAGGGAAATATAACTAGCGAATGTTTGCCAATGAACTTGACTGTCTTTTATTACTCCTACAAACATTTGCGCCGCCTCCAAGACCTCATAAAAACATTTAAGCAATTTACAGCGTAGGAAATCGCAATGAAAACATCAGTACGAGTTTTTATTCTTAAAAGTTTTGACCCTTGTTTATTTACGTTAAATTTGTTAACAGCTAGTTGCACAAACGTCCATTGAAATTGTGATTAGTTTAAAACGACATTACATATACGAATTTGACATTCATTAGAGTTTATATAAGTCGTTAAACCTTTATGGACGTTTGTGCAATGTCCTGTCAACGACTGTAAGTTATATAAACTTAATAATAGTTATAAAAAATAAGTAATTAATAATGTCCCATTCAGAGATAGGATTCGAACCTATAACCTATCGCAGTTCAAGCGACTATTCTAAGCAATTGAATAGAAGGTGTTTGAGAAATTTGTTAATTTTTATAATGTCTTCGATAGATAAATTTATTAAAGCAATCGACCGGGTTTTTGGTTCAAATCGTATCTGCGGAATACTTTATGAATTTAAATTTACACAAAGAAAGTGAAAACTATGGAATATAGAACTTATTTTTATTCCACTTATAATAGCTAACTAGTCCTTTAAATTCACTTAAAACAAATACCAGATAATTATTAGTAATAAAAAAACAAGGTTTGAAATCTAATTATGCTAAGGCATTCATAACATTCTCAAAACCGACTGACATTTTTATATTATAAAAAAACAGACTTACGTCTTACTTTACGGCGATTACACGGGGAAAACAGAGGATTAACTTTAATATTCATAAATTCCCGTTAATACCGCGCCTTATAAACTCTCCATTTTTTGTGTCCTTGTTCGCCAACTTTTTTTTATTGTTTTGTAGACAATAGCAGATTGTTGGTTTAGGAGCTTACAAAATATTTTCACAGTAGACATCACGAAAAATATACCGAATTTCCCGCAGCTACGAAAAAAAAAATCTTCAACAAACACGCAGCAAGAACTTCCCAAAGCGATTTCAACAAAGTCACGCTTAAATGGCAATAGCTTGGAACGGTCCATTGTGGCCTCAAGTTAAAAGGCACTGTGCTTTTATACGCGAGAAGCCATATAAAACTCTTATTAGTTTTATCCTCTCGATTAATCAAATGTTTTATTTATAAGTAGCTACATATAACCCACGGTATCATAGTTTGATATATTTTTGCTTAGTTATTTCATTCAGAATTAGCACTATCTATAATAGCTTATAAACTTTTACCGAGAATGATGATCAAAATAATATTAATCTATATTAGAGTTTTATAAAGAGGTAAAGTTTCTAACTTTGTTTGTTTGTTTCGTCTTTTTTCAAATAAAAATATTACAGATAAAATTATACTTAAGTCTAGTTTCCATTTATATTGGAGCTTTGTTCGACTGATTTTTCTACGCTATAATGTAAGAAGCGATAATAAGTAAGCACCTATAATATATTGTAATGTATAAATGTTAGTATGCATTCGAGCACAAAAATTGTATACTGATCGTCAGCTACAGTATACAAATTACCTTAAAAAAGAAAGAGTTTTTCTAAACACACTTAATATGGTGATAATACGTTCATTACATTTTACTGTGAAATTTTGTGTGAATATTCAAAATGGGCTCACAAACCGCATTACAGGGCTCGCGTTTTATTTAATTATAGCATTATTTTTTTTTTCTTTAACATTTATTTCATTGGAATTCGTTTCAAATAATTGTCATGTAAAATTTCTTGATGCGTATTCAATAATAAATAATCAATTATTATTCAAATCACTATCACAAAACAGTACAACATCGTTTATGTCGGAATTAAAGTTAATTATTAAGCTTTTATCCCAAACTTTTCGCTAAGGCGTTAATCTGCGCAAATATTGGATATTATTTTAAAAGTATTAGCGTTTTATTGTTCTATTAATCAATTTAGTCTTGTTTATACGCTTTTATCGCTGTTATAATACTTTTTGGTTGTAGAGATTTCGCCGTATAAGCTAAGAGCTCTAAGAAATAAGATTTATTTCAGTTTGAAATTATCTTAAAAAGTTGAAGTAGTTCGATATAAGCATATCAAATTTGGTGCTTTAAAATAATGTATTCAATATCCACAATGTTTTTCAGAATTAATAGATGACTTAAATCTTTTAATACGATGTTTTGACTTTACTCAAAAAAAAAATACATTTGATATATTTTATTTTAGATATGAACGTTCACATTTTGTGTTTATTTTTCGAAAATAGTATTACCTATCGGTGCTCTAATCGACATTCATCATCGCGATAAGATTAATAATATCTTAACAGCTGGGGCGCAGGTTTTCACCGGCCTTTTTGCACTAAGCCTTACTGGGCGCATTTGGGTGAAATTTATTGTATATTTGAATATATAATATTATAGGGAATGTTTGTGCTTCGGCACTGACATTGATAAATTAATAATGAATTAGAAAACAATACATGCAATTACTTTATGCTACTGGTCTCGTTTAGTCTGTGGCGGTCGGTGGAAGCGTCGTACGGTCGATGCGGCGGGCGGGGACGTCAGTGCACCCGAGACCGCCCGCCTGTGTCCGCGTCCGCTCGCGGCATGTAGCAAAAACCGCACTCTACAGGTGCCAGACCCCGAACTCGACGCGTGATAGATGACGACTCACGGACGAAAGCGGTAGGAAATTGCCCATACTATAAGCAAACTTGTTTCCGTTTTTTTCGCTAGTTGTTATTGTACCTTTTTATTTTTGCCTTTTACAGCTTAATAAACTGCGAAAGCTATCTCTGAAAAATGTTATTAATACTCTTTTTCTGCTCTGTTTTGTACAAATAAAAGTACCTTATATGTCATTAAAAATGCCACAAACTTTTTAGCCGAAAAACTTCTTAATGTATTTCGGAAAGCAATTTTCTTATCGAAACTTTCGAGATCGTAATTAACGGTGTTAAGGTTCAAAATGGCGTGCATTTATGTGCGCATGACCTGTGCAAGAGGTACCTTTAGTATATGTATACTGAACCTGAAGGTCTATATGTATAAGTAATAGGGTTATAGGAAATCTTCCAGTGACCTATATTTTATTCGTGAGCTTGAAGCTACTATAAAGGAAGTCATCTATCAAAGATACGCGGCTCTTCATACCTGAACTAACTTTGACAACGGCGTTCAAAACAACTTGCAAAAAGATTTGTTCAATTGAAATTAAAACTGTGAAATTATACGTCATAATTTTATTACTTTTTTAATCATTTAAATAATAATAAGTCTCATGTTTTGCATCAAACCAAACAAACATTAGAACCTCGTTTTTCTTTTGTTAAGCAAAATAACAATTTTTACCTCCACGTAATATAAAAAACGATTTCGCAACGCCTTTTCTTTTATTTCTGAACGTATCCATAACAAAAACCATTCATCAGCAGCGGAAAGTTAGGCATTTTTAGATTGTGCCACCGTTGATTTTAATAACGCAATCAAAGAATATATAACAAAACCGTTATTTCTGCAGAAAGAAAAATAATCTGAACGAAACATTAATTTTAATCTAAGGTCTCTTTTGTGATGGGAATGAAGCCACAAAAAAAACACAACGCACAAATAACACTGGATCTTAAAAGAAAAGGAATAAGTATTAATTTCGTTACTGTTATCCTTTACGACGTTTTGTGTTGATAAAGAGAATAACTCGATTGGCCAAACGCAGACTAATTAAAGTCTTTCAATTAAACAGATAATGATCGGAGTTAAGAATACTCAATTATTGTGTAGTCCTTATTGTTGAGAGTTTCCTCTCAGATCAGATTCGGAGAACTGTGCTATTAGTATAAGATACCTATAGAGTGTGAATATCAAACGTTGTTAAATGTATCATATATAATTGAACATAAAAACTATTATAAAGTTTCAAAAAGGCCTGAGTCCCTGCAGTGGGGACGTAAATGGGCTGATGATGATGATACTACCATATCCATTAAGGAGACTTAAATGTTAAAAAGTATAATGTAAACTTGTATATAGTCGCGTCAGATTTTCGACACTTTTTCTGGCTACAAATATTGTATTTTATTTTTATTTTACTTTATCTGAAATAATAAAAATAAATCGGATGATTTAAAGTACTGCTACTACGATATTTTTAATTTTGTAGATTCGACAAAGGCAGTATGTTGTTGCGTGTACACGCGTACAACCGATGATCCAGTTTTGACCATTAAAAAATATTAACTAGTTTTGGCCATTTTATAAGTAAGAGGAATTGAACTTTGACACATCAAAGATATTAAATTTTCTATTGATAACTAAGGGTGTGAGCTAATGAAAAAATTAAATTTAAAATTATAAATGACAGCAGATTAACATGTACAACATAATTTTGATTTTGACAGACATTGTTGACAGAGAATAAACGACATTATAAATTGATTCAAAATTACAAAATAGCGTTATAAAAAGGGGAAAGTTTCTGCCAGTAGCTAACAGCTACAATTCAACATTTTGAAGACTGTGCACGATAAAGTAATCCTATAAGCTTGACAGATGGAAATAACTGACTCGATATTGCTGGCCAATTAACTACGAAGATTGTATAGGTAATGAGTTAAGTGTCGTACTAAAATCACTACAATCAAAATAATAGCAATAATGGCTCCGACGATTATAATCGCATTATTATTTTTGTATTGATAAATAATTATTATTCCATTTGATATAAAATCTATGCAACTGGCCGTTTCCCGTGACTTCGCTCGCGTAAATTATAGCCAATGTGACACGAGTATGATACAGCTTTACGTAACTGAAATAATTTTTAAGATCAGTCCACTGCTTTTGGAGATTCGGGCTCTGATTGTTTGCATTGGCAAAGAAACAATCAAATCTTTTCTCTTTATAATATTAATGAAGATTGAAATTGATCAAAGTGTAATTATTTAGTTATATGTGTTGTATTTTCTTTGTGTACAAATACTTTGTTCAATCGAAGCACCAAAACTGTTGTTTCAGCTACCTAATTGATTTTAATCTCAACAACTAAACAACTAAATTCGAAATTGGCTATGAATAATTGTTTATTTTGAATAATTCGATGACTAAAGTTCTGCTACGTAATATCAATACAATATATCAATGCTGTTATTAATACTATCAATACTATTTCAAGTATATTTTTACCGTTTTTCAATTTTATTTAATTTTATCCTAAGGAAACTATTTATTGTGTATTAAATTTTAATCCTGACTATGACAATTTTCATTGAAGTATGGCACAGTAAGTAACACAGTTAGTAGCACAGTGAGTAGCTCGGCAGCGTAGTGCATATGCGCCGCGTCACACGATCGTTGTCGTTAAGCAACTTTCGCAAGGGTCGGTCACGGGATGGGTGACCAAAAAAAAATATTATCTCGAGCCACTCCATGCCTCGGAAAGCACGTTAAGCCATTGGTCCTGGCTGCACATGTAGTCGTTAATACCCGCCAACCCGTATTGGGCCAGTGTGGAGAGTCATGGCCCATGCTCCTTTACCATCCATAAGAAAGGCCTGAGCCCCTGCAGTAGGGACGAAATAAAGGGCTGATGATGATGACAGTAAGTCAAGGCAATGCTTTCATATTTTATATTTGAATCATGGTCATCGGTGTTTTCACATCCCCACTGCAGGTGCTCAGTCCTTCCTTATGGATGGTTAAGAAGATTATATTTCAATATCATAAAATTATTAATGTCAGGTCTAAACCACGTGGGATCAATGCGAATTGATGTGGTCATAGGGATAAAAAGCTTATATTTAAAAGAAAACAGTAAAAAGCTGTTCTATATGAAAATAGTTACTTAGGTAACTTTAATTAAAATACACTAACGCTGCGACAGCACTGTGTTTGACGCGGTTTTAAAACAGAATTCTAAAGCTTTTCGATTTCGCTTAAATACTTTAAAGATTAGATTTATTGAGAGACTGAAATGCTGTACTCATCTGTAATATACTACTCAATATCTGATTAACGCTAACACCAAAGTAGGGCAGATTACCCGCTTCTGGCCATTTAAAGAGTAAGAACTAGTTCTGCCCATATTTGGAGTTACGACGAAGTAAGCTTTGATAGATCGTAGCATTAACGCAATTAGTTTTGCTATAATGAAACATTTTTAAAAGCTTTCACGGTTAATTAATATATTTGCCTATGAGTTAATTAGAACGTTTTAAAGTTCCAAATAGCCAAAACCGGGTCTTTTGCCCTATATCAGCATCATTAGTCATACTTTTTTACTAACATGTTAATTAATGATTGCCAACTATTACAATTTTTTAACATTGTACTGGAATTTACGTGAAATTTTTCCTTATATATATAAGTGCTATATTGAACTGAGTAGATTTTATAGTTAAGAACAGGGAACAAGGTAGAATCTTATCGTAGTAGTTCCAGCTAAGAAATATCAGACGTACTTATATATTAATGAATTAACACGTAACGTTACAATATAATTATATAGTATACTAATTAATAAAATCATGTTAATTAAATTATATTTAAATGTATTATGTAGTATGAGACTGCCTTAATTATTTAATTTTGTACCTGTATCCTTTTGAAAGTTTACACTAGACGTCGTGCTGTCAGAAATCCAAAGAATTTTTAGTCAGAAATCCAGAAAGTTTTTAAACTTGTTTGTTATTCTATCAATTCTATCAATTTCTATCGGCCTCACAGAAAACCGACGTGAAGCAACGCTTGCGTTGTGTTTCGTCGTGTGAGTGAGGGTACCGGAGGCCCAACCCCTCCCTACTCCCTTTCCTCTACCCCTCAACCCTTCCCTCCAAGGCCGGCAGCGCACTTGTAGCCCCTCTGGTGTAGCCGGTGTCCATGGGCGACGGTAATCACTTACCATCAGGTGATCCGTCTGCTCGTCTGCCCCCTATCCCATAAAAAAAAATGTCTAGAATAATTAGTATGGCAACTTGTTTCCAATTAACTAAACACTATTAATCAATAATGATAATTCACTAAAATTAATATTATGATGTACTATTGTTAAAGAAGAACATTAAGCAGATTATATCATTCTCAAGCATCTTTTAACCCTCCAGCTATTTCGAAATCAACGGTTAACGTAATAATATTAATTTGAATAATTATCACCGTTGACTACAAAGCATTGAGCAGTTAATTTATTGGCCTATGAAAATAATTCTCTAACAAATTACAAGTAACGTAATCAAACGAATCGTTCCCTTCGACAATTCCATTCATGATGTTGGTTGAAATCTGTTAATTTTATTATCGTGACGTAATTACTTTGTCTAGTCTTACAGGGGCAAATTTTATTTCTATTTACAAGAGCAGTGGAGCATTTCTATTGGGCGATAAGGCCAGCTTGCAGGTTGCGGAAGATTTTTCTACAGCAAATTGCATAAAAAGTCAGTTTGTTTAAATTTATAAGAAAAACTATTTGCTCGAATTTGGTGTTACCTAATTTGTTTGTAATAGTTCCTAAATAAAGGAGATCAAATAACATAGGCACCTACCATAGTCAATATTCAAATGTTTCCAACTTATAGTGGTAGGTAGTTAGGTAGTTACCCATTCTCAAGGACAGTCAAGAACTAAATGCACAACTTTGTCATTAACATACTGAAATGACATTAAGCATATTTGATATGAAACTTCGAACGACAAATTATAGGCGTGGAAGCACGAAACTTTATTATTTAATGCACAACAAGCAGCCAAGGACGATAGGCAATTATCATTTGTTTAGTAAATTCACTAGAGATTAAACAGTTTTTATTAAATTGAAATCATAAAACGCATGATAAAACTATCCAAATCATTTACATTTAATTGACTTTCTACAATGTAATAACAAGAAAGTAAGATTACAGATAAAAAATCACGTATTTCTAACCGTCCTATTGTAAAACGAACAGTAACTTTATTATCAGGTCACAGCAGGCCAATTGGCTAGTTGACTCCTTTTTTGAATGCTGCTTTTTAATATGTACGTATTGATGGCATCTTAAGTAAATACTTGCATTTTAGCTGCAGAGCGATTCCGTAAATATCTGAACCCGAATTCGTAGAAGTTTTATAGTTTCAATTTTTAGTAAAATACAAATAAATTGATTGATTATTATGTCGCAGATATTTTACCACTTAGTCATTTAGAAACTCACTTCACTAGTGCCACGAAACGTTAATACCAATTAAGTGAATGTCACTTTCGAAATTAATTCGGACACCTGAGTGAATTCGAATTCGGGTTCGGATTTATATGGAATCGCAGGGCTGTTGTGTTTAAGATATCTCACTAATAATATTGGACTTTAGATAGATAATACAATGATAAAATGCAAGTACTTGAGATTCTATCGAGATGCGAGTATTATGTAGACCTTTTCAGAATTGGCGTGCAGCTTACCAAACTATTATCTGACCAAAATAAGTCGGCACCTCTCAACTTGACGTTTTCTCTTTTATCATTGTCAACTTTCTGTAGTCCGTCAAAAGTTTAAACAAAGTACTAACTTTCGTCCTCGTTTCTAATCTAAGGGTTTTAATACAGTCAAAAGATGAATTCATAACCATATATTTATTTTAGCTTAAAAATCTGTAAAATACGATAACTAATATGCTGAGAGGGAACATCGTTTGACGTCACATTTTAATAAACTAAGCTCCGACATCTGTGTTTGTGAGTGTTAAAAGAAATTTCTAAGTAATTTCAATTTGTGCTTGTAGTACAAATGGAGCAAAGATATTAAAGATAATTTATGAAAAGTCGCAACCAGTACTCGTGTTTATTGAAATGTGACGTTACGGCTCAAAATGTCGTTTCAATTGGTGAATGGTTTTTTTAATATGATTACATAAAAGTTGTGAAATAGGTACTTTTTTTCTAGAACAGTCACGTAGCCAATTATATTTAAATTTAAATAACATTTTTCTCTTTAAAAAAATTACTACAATTCACAATAATAATATACTTAATCATAGAAAAAAATATATGAATGTATTTAAACTTACCCTTCATACTGAAAATATGGATGTAGCCAGTTGAATATATCCATACCTATAGGTAGTTGCCTATCTTATGATTATACAACCTCTACCGAAACGAATTGTACCGAATATATGTCACAGACGCGATGTCACATGTCACAATCAGCTCTATTTCAACTCGTTATTTATTGTCAAAACCAGAAGTTGATATTGATCAATGTCGTTACAGGACTTCCCCTCGCTTTTGAGTAAAGTATGAAGTTATGATTGAAAGCATATATACCAATGTTTCCTAAGTTATAGTTAATTGTAATAGTAAATCAGCTTTAAGGGTTGTAAAACATCAAATAATTAAAACCAAATAAAAAGAGAGAGAGAGAATAGCTCAGTAGCGTAGTGGATAAGCGCCGCCTCCCGCAAATGTTATTGTTAAGTAACTTTTGCAAGGGCCCGTCACGGGATAGGTGACGAGAAAAATATTATCTCGAGTTACTCCGTGCTTCGGAAGCCACGTGAAGCAGCTGGTCCCGGCTCCATTTTCAATCGTTAATACCCTCCAATCTGCATTAGGCCAGCGCGGAGGGTTATGGGTTACTTAAACATAAGGAAGGCCTGAGCACCTGCAGTAACAGGGCTGATGATGATGATGAAAAAATTACGAAGTATTTTAAACGTAAGAATTCTGAAAGCGGCGCGTTAATTTTGAAACACATGCCGTTATAACTTAATGGCGTTTTAAAAAACAGGACGTTACTATAACACTGTCCAGATTCAAATTCTTACAAGCTTTGAACACTTGTAATTGCAGCGGAGGACCATATGCATTTTTATTTGTAGATTATTATAACATCTTAAATAGCTTTAATCGTATTAAATATTCCACAAAACATAAACACAATCCTCTTCTGTAAGAGTTGAGCAGGGCTTTGACATAAAGTTACAAGCTTAGAAAGTGTTTGTTGACCTGAAAGAGAAAGAAAAGCAGATTGTGTCAGCTGTTTATCATGTTGCGCAAGTTGTGTCACGAATGAGTGATATTCTTCCTTATTATATTTAATACCAGGTTTTAACGATTATGCGACCAAATTAAGTTAACAAGTCGTAAAGTTTTCTCTATTGTTATTGTATTTTAATTTAGGCGGCAAATGCTAATTAAATATTTACTTTAGACCGCGTTCTAAAATTAGATTAGTTTATTTAATGTTCATTATCACTAAACTTAGGATTTGGGCAACTCCTATAGTCGCCAAAATCTGACACCTAAATATTCGACAACATCTAAGGTGAAAATGCATTTCATTAATAACAAGGAGACATCTAAAGACTTTAAGCGACGCTTAAAGTTAGGACATGCATTGTGTGGCGACTAGCGCTGGGCATTTGCGTAATGTGACATATTCATCTATTCTTTGGCCATAACGGACGTGTCAAGGGATAAAATAAATTTGATAAGTTGGATTCAAGGAGTTTTTACATTAGAATTATGATATAAATCATAAGGTTTTTTAATTTACACAATCTTTATATATGGACAACGACCTGGGCGCTCGTGTAAATAAAAGACAACGTAAAATTTTTATAGTTTTAATATATCAAAATAAATATTTTTGTTATTGTCTCATTAGGTGTAAATGCCATTAACGTGACATTGGCGTAGTTGTATAGATGCAAATAGATGAAAAACTGAAAATTATGCAAAATCATAGACAAACGTTGCCAACTAAGTATGTGCTCAGTAAGGCAATATATAAAATTACAGGTCCAAACCAAAAAAGACAAATCCGCTTACGCTATTCTTAATATCAAGTGATTTCTAGTTAAACTATGCCTTGTTATAGGTTAGGAAAAACCTATGACAAGGCCTAGTTTAACTAAGTCACAGACTTCGCCAGCGTAAACTATAAATTTTGTCACCAGCGTGTGTTTATTTGGTGAAATATCTACTTAAGATATGATATATTCTCAAGTCATTACTTCTTTTGTCTTGCAAGAAAGCAAAAGATCTGTGTTTTGATTTTCTATTATTATTGTTAACATAAAAATAGAAAATTCACATTGTATTTGTCAAAAACTTTTATGATATTATTATTAAAGTACAGATAATATTGATATTGTCATTTTTTGAATTTAAAATGAAAAAAAAATGAAAATTTTGTTTATTTAAAATGAGATTTAGAACTTACTTTTTCAGAATATCAAATTTTACTAGCTATACAAGATATAAACACAGATATAGATAAACTTTTTATTCGTATCAAAATATCATTAATCCCTAATATTGTAATGTCCAAAGCCAGTCCGCATATAATGCTTATACTAAGAATGTCTTGGACCAAAGTTATGAGATAACAGAGATCGATGTATAGACTAATGATTCGCCATCGACTTACAATGAAAATGGTTATCTATTGTGTAACAACGATCAGATTCATCTCAATCAGTACGTAAGTACAACAATGACCCTAACAATAATTTATTATCTTATTTACCTCCATAGCCATATATATATGGTTCGCACGCCGGTTTCAAGGTTTCATCTATGAGATTCGGGTTAAAGTAGAAAATGAACACTTCTCTATTGTTCCGGGTCTAGGTGATGTGTGACCTTCGTGGTCTCAGATAGTCCATAATACTTGAATTTTAGCTACTCATCTTGGCATCTGAGCAATTTATGTAATTATTATATTTTGATCTTTTAAGCATTTTGAAAAGAAAACAAAAGTGAGATGCGTTGACTTAATTTGGTTGAATAATGGTAGACTTGATACTTAAATAAATCCTCGCGTTATAATAAGACAATAAGTGCACTGTCTGTCTGTCAGAACTATCTCAATAAAAATTATGGTGCTTTGCTTGAATATACATTATCACATACTTGTTATAAAAGCAAGGTATTAGTCATCAGTATAAAAAAATACCCTTTATTAAAAAAAAAAGATAGATTTACAATATACCTTTATATAAATTCTTATTTAATACTTCACAGGATGTGAACAAATAAAGAGGGTAATAAGCAAATGTCTCGTTACAAAATTAATTAAAATTTCTTTCTCAAAAATCTATTGCCATCTTTTCTCATGAGCCATATCAAAGTCACAGCGGCCGCAAAGATTAATCACTGTCATTTACATTGTCTTTTGATTTATGCAAGCATATTCCGACATGGAACAATCTGTAACGAGTTGAAAAAAAAACATGTAAATTGCCCTGAAATTTGTCTATCCTTTCGAGACACAAAAAATATATTTTATCGGTTTAATATATCAAAATAAATATTTTTGTTATTGTCTCTTTAGGTGTAAATGCCATTAACGTGACATTGGCGTAGTTGTATAGACGCAAATAGATGAAGAACTCAAAAGTACGCATAATCATAGACAAACGTTGCCAACTAAGCAAGTGCTTAGCAAGGCATTACATAACGTTACAGGTTTGGAGACACAAAAAATATATTTTATCGGTGCAATTTTAGCCACGATATTTGTTATTAACCGACTTCAAAATCGAAAAGGATATAATTTAAAGGTTAATGTTCGACGGCTATGTATGTTTTTTATTTATGTTCACCGATACTTCCGCCAAATGTTGACCAATTTTTAATTTTTGTATTTATTCGACAGCTTAATGGACCGAGGCGGTCCCATTTAAATTTTATCGAAAACGAATAAGTTATTTTTCTTTTATAACAAAACAAAATACACTTTACACTATATATCATCTTAATATTTAGATGATATGTATTGTGTTACAGCTAAAAAACAAAAGAATTCGTATTTTGAATTCATTCAAAGTCTGAAAGGAGGATTTTCTATATTTACTGAGTATGTATATTTTTTATGAAAGCAGGTATGCCAATCGTTTTCTTCGCGGCTTCTTCCACGTGGTTCGAGGGTACTGTGTGCTCATTGGCCTGCTATACTGTTGTCTTAGAAAATAACTCTCACCTATTGAGATGAGAAAATTGTTTCTTACCTCAAGAAAAGAGACTTTAAGATAGTATTCGAATACACTTTACGACAGTAAATAAAAGCAGACCGCCATTTTATGTGAGCAAACGTGAAGAAGTGGCACGTAACTTATAGCTGAGCACGTGCTGACCTGCGCTTGCTGTTACTCCACCATTAGAGTCGGACTTTATTAAATTACGAAGAATGTTATAAGTTGTCGAGAACCTTTAGAAAACAAGACATCCAACAAATACGAATATTGTTTCGTTTTGTTTTGTTTGTGTAAATTGCGAGACATCAGAGAAGCTTTATAATATAAATCTACTAAATTATCTATTTTATATTATCACGGAATACTTTATAACTATAACAAGATAATAAGGTCACTTAAAAATCTCTATTGCCAGTCTTTATTAAACTTAGGAGATGCCCAAATCTGATACCTAAATTTTTGAGAATTGTGTAAGGTAAAAATACGTTTCACCAATGACAAGAAGCCACCTAACGATTTAAGGCAACGCTTAAAATTATGCATGTACTGTGCGGCGCCTAGCGCTGGGAATTTGCGTAATGTAACATACATTTACTCTTTGGCCACAACGGACGTGTCTAGGAATAAAATCAATTAAATAAGTTAGAACTTGGGTGCTCGACTACGTATATTTTTTCTTGTTTGATTACATCAAACTATGTTTTTTTATTATGGTGTCTTTAAGGCCACTAACGTGACATTGGCGGAATTATGTAAACGCAAACAGGCCATACATTAACAAAGAAGAAAAACTGAAGTACGCAAAATCATAGATAAACACTGCTTATTTAAGCTAATAAGTAAGGGGGTCCGAACAACATCTAACAGATCCCAAGCCAACCTCACCAGCACGCGGTACACCCTGCCGACTAATCAACTAGGCTCTGGCTCTCCCCACCAACCCGTACTAGGCCAGTATGGTGGGAGACGGCCCAAAACCCTTCAATGATTTACCCAATCGAGAGGTCCTTCAATAATTTATCCAATGGAAAGGCCCCAAGTGCCCGGCGGTGCCGTAAGCCGTGCCGTCGCGGACGGACGTCGACTCGGCAAAGGCAACAGGGGTGCGAAGAATTCCTGGGCGGCAAAGATCCCCCTTCAAGCGACCGTGGCCCTGGCAAACTATTAAGCACGCATACTGCTGACCGAGGAGAAACTGCTGGAACTAGAGAAGGAATTGGGCAGGATTCGTTGGAGTATTGTAGGATTATCCGAAGTCCGAAGAGAGGGCGAGGACACGATGATCCTTAAATCTAGCAACCTGCTCTATTTCCGGGAGGGCGAAGATCTGTCCGAAGGTGGTATCGGATTTATCGTCCACAAGTCTCTCGTGAATAATATTTTACAGATCGGAAGTGTATCGAAGGTGGCGTACCTTATACTCAGAATCAACGAACGGTATTCGCTGAAGGTCATACAGGCTTACGCCCTGACCTCGACGCACCCCGACGAAGAAGTGGAAGCCATGTATGAGGACATTTCTCGGGTAATACATGGTTCCACGACCCACTACACTATTGTCATGGGAGATTTCAACGCGAGGCTAGGCATGCGTGGCGAATAGGAGTTGAAGGTGGGGCAATTTGGATCTGGGATCCAGAATCACCGTGGTCAAATGCTTGCCGACTACACGGAGAGGGAAGGACTCAATATGATGAACTCCTTCTTCAAAAAACGGTTGCATCTAAAGTGGACCTGGAAGAGTCCGGATGGGGTGACAAAAAGCGAGATTGACTTCATCATGTCGACTAAGACTCGGATATTCAATGACGTCTGAGTGATTAATTCGTTTAATACGGGAAGCGATCACCGTATGGTAAGAGGCGCATTAAATCTTAAGGTTAAAGCCGAACGGCAACGACTGGTGAAGTCTACGCTCCGTTCTGAAGCCACTCAGATCCGAGACCAGATCCAGACCAGATCAAAACCGCTTCGATTGCCTGGAGAGCTGCTCGGATGTGGATGAATACAATGACAGGGTAGTAAAAACTGTCCTTACGGTGGGTTCAAAATTTCTCAAACCTCGCCGTACTCAAAAAAGAAGCAAGATATTGGAGCAGATAAGCAAGCTAATGGAAGAAAGGCGGGAAATGGTTCTGCAGTCTTCTTAAGATGCTCGTCGGCAGCTCAATAGACAGATCTCGAAGTCTCTACCCATACATACCCCAATTTAATACTCAATGTATTAAGGAGGCGATTGAGCGGAATAAAGGCTCCAAAGTGTTTGCAGATCTCTATCTGTCTCTCGGTTAGAGCTTAAAGACAGAGGACGGCAGAGTCGTTACATCCCGCCCTGTGCTTGTAGCGGAGATAGAACGCTTCTATGGACAGTAATACGCAACATCACAGAAACCTGTCATTGAGGCTACAGACCCTAGAGCCAAATTAACCCAACATTATACCGAAGACATCCCGGACGTCAGTCTATACGAGATTAGTGTGGCTCTCAAACAGCTCAAGAACAACAAGGCGCCGAGGCATGACGGAGTCACAGCGGAGCTTCTAAAAGCGGGTGGACTCCTAGTAGGAAAAGCGCTTCAAAAGCTATTTAACTCCGCCTTACTTGAGGGCAAGACGCTAAAAGCATGGCACAGGGGAGTGGTGGTGCTTTTCTTCAAAAAGGGCGATAGGGCACAACTGAAGAACTACAGACCCATCACGCTTCTGAGTCATGTGTACAAGCTGTTTTCGAGAGTCATCACGAATTGTGTCGCACGTAGATTTGACAACTTCCAGCCTCCTGAACAAGCCGGTTTCCGAAAAGATTACAGTACCATAGACCACATTCATGCGCTGCGACAAGTTATACAGAAGACCAAGGAGTATAATCTGTGCTTGGCGTTTATGGACTATGAGAAAGCCTTTGACTCCGTCGAGACCTGGGCCGTGCTTAGGTCACTCCAGAGATGCCAAATAGACTATCGAACATCCAAGTGCTGCAGTCACTGTATAAAAATGCCACCATGTCATTTCGGCTACAGGACCAAAACTCGAAAGCAATACGACTTCAGCGTGAAGTGAGACAGGGCGATGTTATATCGCCGAAACTGTTCACTGCCGCACTGAAGGACGTCTTTAAGCTTTTGGACTGTAGACGACTTGGCATCAATATAAACGGTAAGTACTTGACGCACCTTCATTTCGCTGATGATATCGTAGTTATGGCTGAGACCATGAAAGATCTAGGCACAATGCTCGAAGACCTTTGTGGAGTTTTCAAGTGGGTCTTAAAATGAACATGGAGAAGACAAAAATAATGTCAAACTCCCATGTCGTACCCACTTCAGTGAATGTTGGAGGCTCTACACTGGAAACTGTCGACAAGTACGTTTACCTGGGACAAATAGGCCGATTAGGTAAGTCCAACTTCCAGAGAGAGGTAAATTGACGGATCCAACTCGGCTGGGCAGCGTTCGGGAAGCTACGCAATTTATTCTCGGCACATCTACCGCAATGTCGCAAGACGAAAGTCTTCAATTCGTGCGTGTTACTAGTGATGAAATACGGAACGGAGACGTGGCCGCTTACTATGGGCCTCATAAGAAAGCTCAAAGTTGCTCAGAGGGCAATGGAAAGGGCTATGCTCGGGTATTCTTTGCGAGATCGAATCAAAAATGATAAATCCGCAGAAGAACGAAAGTCACCGACATAGCCCAAAGAATTGCGAACCAGAAGTGGCAGTGGGCAGGGCACATCGCTCGCAGGACTGACGGCCGTTGGGGCGGTAAGGTCCTGAAGTGGCGACCGCGTTCCGGGAGACGCAGTGTTGGTAGGCCCCCCACAAGATGGACCGACGATCTGGTGAAGATCGCGGGAAGCCGCTGGATGCGAGAGGCGCAGGACCGACCGCTTTCTCTCGGCTGAAATGATGATGATGATGATCTAAGCTAATTGGTTAATTAGGCATTATCTAACGTTAAACGTTCGGTAAAACGACAAATCTGCTTACGCTATTCTTAATATTCCAAAACGTCACGTTCGCAAGTGCTATCATGTCTAATTCTATTCATAAAAGAATACACAAACATGAACATAACTTAAATCTAAGTAAATCTTTAAAACAAATGATATTATAATGTATCCCACAAAATATCAGAAACATCATAACAACACAATTTGCAAAAAGGTCTACCTATAAATATATTTTGGTAGTTGAGCTGAAGTTAAGTTACTTTAGTAAGAACAAAAAAGAATCTTGGCACCGGCGTTTTAAAGTATCCAGTAAGACTTCAATGCTGAAATCTCGAAAACATAACAGCTGCCGCCATGTATACATTTAAAATTTATGCTCCACCATTATTTCTACCACCTGTGAAAGCTTTGCGAATTTTAATATTTTTCAAACAATTCAACTGTATGCGTTGAAATAAATCTATTACTATTGTAAATGTGAATACTGTTATGTTCAATTTTGTGATAGATTTTTCAATTAAATATTTTCATACGACTAAAAAGTTTGCTAGCTACCTTTAAGCCACGGGATAAAGAATTTTGGATGAGAAATATTTATTCACACACTATATAAATTAATAAAACAATACAATCATAAAGGTCCCAATTGCTTCAGGCAACCTAAATAGAAAACAGAAATCGTATATACATATACACAGATATAAAATAGTTTAATCAATTCAACAATCATTTTCCAAGCTTTCTTGAAACGATCCAATTTTTGTATTAAATTAATAATATTAATTGCTGTTTGTATTAATTTCTATATTCTGCTTGCCTAAAATTGGTGTAATGTGTAACAGTTAATTATAAGATCTAATGTATTATGACCATCTAATAAAATACTTTGTATTTAATTTTGTGTTGTATTAAAATCTAAACATCAATATTAAGATTTTAACTTCAAAATGGATGGAGTGACGGATCACCTATCGAGCATGTAAGATTCATACTTTAATTATATAAGGTTCATGTTCATATATTATATATTTAATTTGTTCTTCTAACGTGCCGCGGTAAATGATAAGCTATGGATCAACTATTATATTTGTACCAACTACAGATTACCAACCCTAAAGGTATTTTCATAAAACACTGGGCCCACTTAAAGACAAAACTGAAATGTTAATTTTCTAAACTTGAGTTGTGCAGTAATTGTCATTGACCTGTCAGTCCACTTTATTTTTTCGACACACAATTTTCTTCTCTATATTTTGTAATTCGCTTATTTTTTATGCATGAGCTATTCGCATATTTAAATACTTTTTCATACTGACACTTTTTGATTCCCATTACTTATTTTGTTTATTCCCATTCCGTTTGCTGTCGATGTTATCATCACTTCATTGTACACACGGTAAATGGAATCTGTTCTCTCGGCATTCGTGATTTATCGACCGCGCTTGATGATTGCACACTCATTCAACCGACATTTCACACCTCAATACCTTTTCAATAGCTCACTGTAACATTTCATGATTAGCGTTTACAGAGTTGTATGTCGACTATAACTACCGCAAACCATCGATAGCTGACGTCATATCAATAGTATCGTAGTTAATTTATTGTCGATAGTATTAGCTCCGATAGTATTGATATAAAAAAAACTATTAGTGAAAATGAATGTTCATTCAGATAAGCTTATGTCAGTACTTTTGAATCGTCCAAACACATTTTCCCCTATTACTCGTTCAAAATGTCTTTCGGCTGATAAGGAAAAGAAACGAATGAAACTTACTAGCTATTTATCAGAAGTAACGACACTTACATCAATCATGCCATTGCCAAAATAATACGTCTTACGCTAAACTCTTATAAAAACTATCACTATTAAATATCTTTAAATTATCGATACCACTGCATATGTAAATACTTTAACCTATATCGCATTTTTGATAGTATCGATACTATCAATAGTACTATGGATATTGCCATTAACTCTGTTATAATAATAGCTTCTTCAAAAACATGTTATAAATCGACCGATTTTATATTTGTTTGTTACTCACTCAAGGCAAAATTGAATACGCGCTAACCTTTGCGCAATTGAGCTTATTGTGAAATTATTCTCAGTAATACCATTTCTTATAACATCAGGGTTCCTCAGTAACTAATTATTTGGAAAGTAGAATTTTTGAAATTACTTTAATATGTTTGCGTTTATCTAAAAGGCAGTATTTGAAATTAATAAATATTCCATTTTAAGTCAGGCGAAAAATTTGTATTAATATCTGAACATTGTTAGTTAATAATGTTTTCTTGTTCTTCTTTATACAGGCATGTCCGCGACTAGACACCAAAATTTAAAGTATTATATTATGTTTAGATTAACAATAGACATGTTGGCAGACTAATTTTCTAAATTCCAACTAATTATGAAGGCGAGGAAAATAGGAATATTCAATGTAAATTTTGAGAAAGCAGAAGCTCACGAAGACTTAAGTGTCGAGGAATTTTTGTAATCCTCGTCAACCCTAATCCTGCTTAATAATGTAAACATGAAAGTATAGAAGTTCGTTTATTATGTTTATATCATTAATATATTACTTGGGCTTAAGAGTGTTTGCTTTGTTTGAGCGCTTAATAAATGAAACATTATTTGTATATTCAACTTTAGCGTTTATTGATGGCTTATGAGGTAATATGTATAAATTCAAATTGGCAAGAGTGCAGATTTTCTGTTTCAAACTCTGGAAAATAAAAATGTCAACAAAAAAAATTATTAATGATATTTAAGAGTATAAATGAATTATGAGATATTCAAGCAACGAATCTTGTGTCCGAAAAGGTGCTGCAGGTGGGTTTGGTGCTATCTTGTTAGAAATCACTAACTAGGACTAGCGGACATTACTCACGGCAGACACTTTGCCTACACGATTCTATGTAGTTATATTCTTCTTGTCACTCAAATATATCTGAGTGGATCGTTGGTGATATTAGTATCTTAGATATTATTTTGGTCTTAAAACTCATTGGATTACTTGGATCCAAATCGACATGGTTGCGTTATTAAATTATATGTTCCCATGCCTCCATCCAGTTCCACAATCAGATACATTGGATATTATCTCGGACCAAATAAACGAACCAGTGAGATCGTTTCGTTTCATTACAGTCACCCTCTGTCTCCATTATTAGATGAACAAAATCATAGCGATATTGCATTGTCATCCAAGATAATTTAGAAATTTCAGTTCAATCAGTACCTGGGATAAGTGAATTATAATAAAATTTGACTTACATCAATTAATTGAGAAATAAAAACGGTAAATCGAATGAAAACTCACTATACAGGTCTCACGAAAATATTTTGATTTCATTTATAACTCAATTTGTTTGAAAATCAGAAATTGATTATTTAAGTTTATTTTATTAAATTTTAAATTGATAATTTAACTCTCAAAGGACAGAACTCAATTACATATTTACTTGTTTGTAGGGACTGAATTGTTATGACAGCACCGGAAACTAAAAAAATGACAGCACCGGAAGCTAAATAAAACAACTTGTATACGGTTTTACAATTTCCGCAAAATGATCACATTTTTAAACCGCGTTTAATGTTTAGTATGCGTGAATATATAAGAAGTGGTGAATCTACAATGTTATATTTAATACCACCGAATTAGCTCATTGAAATGTGAGTGTTGTTAATACAATTTCGGAAAGGTATGAGCTTACCTGTTTTCCATTTACCACTATCAGGAACCAGTAAACAAGCGGCCACAATGTTTTCCAACTTTACGTTTCATTAACAATACAACATCGAATGGACGGGCTTCATCAAAGGTACGCGTTTATCGACCATGTTTGATGACTGCACCCGTTCCCCGAATGCTGTTAACACTTCAAAGTCTTTGTGATAAAGCTCATTTTAAAAAAGCATTACATTTTATATTTCGTATTCAACGATTGGGCTATCACGTTGCGGTGTATTTGAAATGGGACCACAATTTATTTGTAACATCAGCTCATCAATCTAAATTTATCTAGATTGTTTTATAGCTAATATTAAGTAAATTATTAATACACAAGCATAGTGAATATATTATAAATTTTTGTTTCACACAAACTTGAAAATAAAGAATACTTTTCTTGGTTAATTATTTTGGACTTGAGATATTACTCAGACAAAGCAAATGAGTAAAATTTGCCGAGGTATCGAAATTTAACGAAAATTCTATCATCAGGTCTTAGCTATCTTAGACCAAAATCATTGTCGTTGCCTCGTTTATCTACAAAGGTCCTATGGCTACCATAATCAGATCTATCTATAACGTCACGCCTTTTTCCCAACGGCGTCTACCTCCTTACATTTTGGTCGATCCTGACATACATCTCTCGTTTCTACCACACTCATTGACCTTTTCATACGCCGCCGAACGTCGGTTCACGGTGCTCTTGATCTGACCTTTCTTAAATATGTGGGTACGTTCATTTAGGTCTTACCCTTCCAATATTCCCTGTCACACTTAACATCAGATCAACTTCAATTTATAGGTACTCGTATACATTTTATTTACATACAAGTTATAAATGCGTGAAAAATTTTAATCTAATAAAATATAAAGTTAACAAGTGAATAAGCTTTGTTGGCTCAGACGTTCTTCTTGTCAGCCAAAAGATTGCCAGAGTTGCGACTGTCTAACGCTCTAAACATAGGATCTTCGTATTGTTTTGCCAAAATTTCATTTAATGTTACTACTTTGACTTGTACTTTAATAATAAACGAACGAACGATGATTATGGATTTGACAGCATTGTTGAGTTTGTTTTTATAGTTTTCTATAACTATATATATTTGGAGGATATTGAGTAGTTCGGTAGCGTAGCGTTGTTGTGAAGCAACTTTCACAAGGCTCGGCTGAACGGGATAAGTGACCAAAAAATATTATTTTGAGCTACTCCGTGCTTCGAAAGGCACGTTAAGCCGATGTTTCCTGCTGCATTTGCAATCGTTAATACCTCCAATCCGCATTGAGCCAGCGTGGAGGGTCACAGCCCATCCCCTTAACTAAACATAATGAACATCTCAGCCCCTGCGGTAGGGAAGTAAAAGGGCTGATGATAAAGATGATAAAGAATATTTCGTTTGGGTTTAATGGTTTTATCTTCTCTCCAGTAGTGCCCATATTATCCTCGTCACTCTTCGTCGTTATCAAGCAGTGTTACCAACTTAGTCGTTTATCCACCAAAAATCTACAATTTCAGATAACAAGTTTTTAAAATATATAGCCTCCACTATTTAGCCTGATACAAATAGGAGAAAAACGGAAATAATTCGATATAAGCCTGGAATATTTCTAATCGTGTTTGTGAGCCAATTACAAGAGACTATATTTAAGAATCCATATCATTTTAGCTATGGAAGTTATAACAAAAAACATCAAGTCAAAAAACCTTCATTTCCTTCACACAAAATTACTAACACGACTTTGTTCACTAATTTTGGTTTTATTTATCATAACGACAATGATAATTACTGAAATCCAACAAAAAAATTTACAGGAAATAGTTTTCTTTTTTAAACTTTATTTTTAACTTTTAATATAATATTTTTTTTTAAGTATTTCTGAGTGGATTTAAATGATTTTTAGTAGTGCTTAACTCAAAAGTCTGCTGCATATATTGCGTGTTATATTCTTGCTTCATAAATAATTATTTATTTATTTATTTTGGTTCTCTAACAGTGAGCACAATGTTACATGACAATATAAAGAGGAATGCACTGCAATATAAAGAGTAATGAAATAGCACAATAGGCTATACTTAGCTTGAAACTTGCGTCTGTCTTGATATTATGAGCACAGTATGTTCTAAAGCTAATGGTCTCGGGAGATATCTCGAATCTTAATTGCCTTACAGAAATAGTTACAACAATGTGAGCAATTGGCTTGATAGCAGTGATAATGGAAAGAGTTTTTTTATTTATTTTTTTATTTCGACTTACAAAACTGATAACAATCAAAAATAGCAATTTTACAATTACACAAATGGGACTTGATTTTATAACCTTCTGGATGTAAGTACAACATGCATTTTTTAAATAACACATTTCTTCTCAGTAACGACATCAGCTCAGTTATAAAATAATTAAATAATAATAACAATTACTCTATTTAGAGTATTTTGTCATATAATAATATACTTACGTGTCGTTAGGTTAGATGATGTCTCGCTTGATCTAAAAAAGATTTTAGAAAAAGAATTATGAACTTTTTGATTTTGATATAAATATATATACATATTTAATACGCGATTAATTAATAAATAGATATAACTAAGCCATAGTCCATTCAATATTATTATTTAGTACACCTCACATGTTTTCGTAAATGAGTTTTGCTTCTGGTTGCTGGTAAATGTTTTCAGCCGTTAGGAGTATAGCTTTGCTACTAGGAAGGGGCGTCGATGAGGCCCTTACATAGAGTGCTCTTATCCTTCCGTTCTCCACTTAGTGGCGCACTTTTGAAGTATTAATATTTACAGATGCATGCATTTTCAATTATACTTTAAGATTTACTAGGGAATCTATTTACTAGCCTAATTATACGTTCCTGAGGCGTACATAGGAAATTACAAACTGTAGCCAAAATTATACACTACTTATGTCTGAATTCTTAAAGAATATTTGAGGATCACTAATTTATAAAAAATACAGTGTGAAATGAAACAGCAATCCGAGTTGAATATAACAATGAAATAACAAGTAAGACTATTTCAAAATTTAAAAAAATAATTTTATCTGAAAAATTCAATAATATTGTAATTATTTCTTAAGAATTACTACATTCAACTCGATCATTGTGACTTTTAATAATATTTCATAGAAATCGAAGTTTTAATGACTATTAGCATTTTTAATCCAACCTAATAAAATATCGACGGCTAAACATATGTACATATCGCAGGCGTACACGCCTCCATAAATAAAAAAAATGGTAGACTTATTTTAGTGATACTGACAATATCGGCAAACTCGTCAGACTGAGTTAGTTAAACTTGTAACGGTGTGCCATACCACCGTTTATTTTGTCCCAGGTTTTAACATTTAAATTTTTTGTCTTTGAAATTCCTGGATATTAAAACAGTTCGTATATTAAACTAAATTTAAAATTACCAAATAAAACTAAGACCCCTTTTTGGGTTTCTTAATAGGCAAAACTTATTAATTCACTTAACATATTTCTTATATAGAAACTTCACTTTAAACACGTAATTTAAAATATTTTATTTTCACGAACTGACATTCATAAAGAGCATATTTGATTAGTCAAAATTTTAAATAACGAAAGGTGAATAGTAAAAACAAATGATGTTGATTTTTAAAGACATTTGCATGTTGAAACCTGTGACAAAATAAACGGTGGTATGGCCGTTACAAACTACGCGCTTCTTCTGCAGATAGAAAAATAGATCAAATATTCGCTTTCGTATAGGCCTCGCAAACGTAGATTAGGCTTCTAGTTTTAATAATATTAAATCACAATGCACAAGTCGCAAATGAAGTAGTCTCTAGTTTAAAGTTATCTGTAACAACGAAGGTACACCACCCGTAGACCTGAAACAATATAAAAAAGTTAATTTTTATAGACATAGCGACATCCTGTAACCGGCATTTTTTTAATTATTTTTGTGTTGGGAATTCTATCTTTGAATTACTTAAAAAATTCAATAGACTCGCTAGATCTGCAACTCAGTTGACAAAGCATTCGTTATTTTATTGAAAAATCGTTAGTTTACTGGTATTTGAGACGGATGTTTTTGTTTGCGAGTATTTTTCATTAATTGGTATTGCAAATAACTTACTGACTAAATAATAGATTACAAAAATAGTGCTGCATTCATGTATTAGACAAAACAGGGAGAATATATCCCTTGGAGAATGGCGTGTCGCTTCTTTTCTATTCAAAACATCCAGCCATTTATTTCTAACCAGATATAAGTTTTCAATATTCGCAAATGCTCAATTGTTTTTCTTATTATAGACAAGCTTTTGTTCGATAGTTGAATAAAGATCTTATATAGACAAAATAAAAATATAGAGCTCAACGTTGTGAAGCTTACATTATTATAATACAACATTCTCACGACCAACTCCTAGTTCCATCACCAGATCAAAGATATAACTTTAAACCAAACTCCTTGTCAAGAGAATCCAAATGAAATCAAACTCGATAAGGATGCTTTCATCAGCTCCAATGAATACTAAAGTTGTGTTTTTCAAGTTATTAATATGAATACAAAATTTAAGTTCGATCAAAAAACGGGAAGCGGGCTGTTTTCGCCTTGCATTTGAATTATCATGGTTGAGGAATTTCTATGATTAATTAAATGTCGTTAGTTATAACGCACAAAACAAACGTTGAATAAAAGTTTGTTGCAAGTTAAATTATGATATGAATATTTTTAGTTCGTTAGCCTGTAAAATAAAATTTTGCATCAACACTAGCTCTCTTTAGAATCGACGTAGTCTATTCCAGTGTCCACAAATAGCTCACGAGTCTAGAGTAATTTATGTTTCCATATTGTCTGTTACGGGACGCTGGATGTACTCATTGTTCATGCTTGCAGACGTGCTTGTTAATCTTCATGTATTATAAACTCGCTTTTACTATTTAATGTAAGAACGATATTTATGCTACTTTATCTGTGTCTGCTAAATTCTTATTCCAATTATACAGTTTTTATTCGTAATTTTGTTTGAATGGAGTTTTATCATGCTAGACAATAAGTACTTTATACTGTATAATGCTTTCGTCCCATAAAACTTTTCAAAATATTACATTAAATGTTCGTTGTTCCAATGTATTTAAAACTTCAGCAATCAAACTAAAAGCGGCTCAATTATATTTGTATTTCATTAGAAATTCATATCACGGTGAAAATATTCATACAATAGGTATATTTGGCGTGTTTTCGTTTGTACATATAGAAATTTGATTCCTGGCCGTGTTGATAGAAAAAGCTAAACTTGTCTATATTGTCTCAATTCTGAATATTATTATGGTATCTCCATAATTTAAGATTCTTTAAGATTTTATCTTCTTAATTTGGCATCTGTTATTGTTACATAACGTTTATAGCTAAATGTTCTAATGATTTTTTATTCATGTACTTTAATAAAATGTGTCTTTAATAAAATGTTCATTCATTCATGAATTCATTCTGGATAATGAAAGTGATATGGTGTACCTATTAACTGTATAGTTAATTGATTTTTAAGAAGTTCCATAGTTTTTTTATGATAAAGTCATAAGTTATGTTATTGATTTCCCAGTAATAAAAGATAACACTTTAATCGATAGTCTAAGTCTAAAACTATTCTAAGAAATATTGCAGTACATAATATCATAATTATTATTAATTCCATCCGTGCAATTTTATCTGTCCATCGAGAATGATTATTAAAGGATATTTATTAATCACGGTTTTTTTTATTTTTTTGCGTAGTTAATAAATACCGGCTTGTTGAAATGTCGCTTGACGTCATATCTTTGTACATTTTCTACATAGTTGTGACGTAGCGAGATGCCACTCCTCAACTTTAATGCCTATTATCTATCTAAGATATTTCTTGTTAAATTGAAGCAAAAATACGTATACGAAGGGCGAACTAAATAGTTTTTTTTTTTATCCAATAATCATCCTTACTATTTTTACTTGATAGGTACTATAAATAAGGCACTAAGCTTTTTATTCGTTCTCATTTAATTGTAAAATTGTTATTTACCTAACAAGCGATCACCGTGAAGCGTGGAGCTTACTGTCTCGTTGTATTACGATTATAATCCCGAGTTAGGTCGATTTGACAAAGTTACATCCCAAACCAACCATAATGCCAAAGGTATGAGTTGTAAAATAACCAGCAATGTAATAATAATAGTCCTAATATTTTGTATAATTTTTAAATTAAAAACCAAAAATTATGTAAGGAGACAGTATTGCAAAAATAAAATTGAGAAAAGCTTTCAAATTGGTTAAATTGAAAAAAAAAAGAAATTGCAGGTAGCAAAAAGTTTTGAAGCTAAGTTACTACAAGAATAAAAGATGTGCCTTTGGTGATAAAATTTATTTATAAATTTTAGTTACATATTATTTCAGCGACAGCAAAATCAAGAAAGTCATTATATTTGATAAATTTTTGTATTCATAAAAATATTCGTAAAAAATGCTTAAAACATCCACTTTGTCCCATCTCAGAGTGCTCATGGTTTTTTAAGCATATTTCATTAAGAATATTATGAAAGTCGATTAGATAGAGTAGGTACTTGTTCTGAAAATAAACACCAACGGCATTAAATATAATCATCTCAGAAGCCTCTCTTGTCAAGATGTCAGTGTGGAAATCTCCGTCTAGGAGCTTGATTAGACGCCAAGTTTCGTGAGCCAGCCAAGGGAAGTATAGGTCACACTTAATATAGAAGTAATTACGATGAAAACAAAATTATAGCCAGATTTATTATTGTTTCACAACCGAAAATAATGAATCAACGAATGCCAATTCGATGTTTTGCTGACGAATTGCTTAAAGGAATTGAATTATTGTAAGCGAGGAAGTTCAGTATCGATATTAATTTAAAGTGAATACCAAATAAAAAAATAAATATTTCAAAAAAAACTTTTTCGATATAGAAGAGCTATTGATAATCCCAAATTAGAATTACAACACGTAAAAACCATGAAAATATATTTTAATTGAACGTCTTAGGAACATACAATTTCTCAGAAATGTTATCTCCTAAGAGAATTTCTACATTCATCATAATTATTCATCGATGTTTTATCATTAAGTTATTTTATATTATAGAAGGTATATGATTGAGGAACTCGATGATGCAGTGGTTAGTATGTTCGGTCTGCATAACCGACATAAGTTAAGCAACGTTCGCAATGGCCGATCATGGAATGAATGAGAAAAATATTTTTTTCTCCCGGCTTCATCTACAGTCATTAACATCCACCAAACAACATGGGCTGCGTGGTGGGACATAGCCATCATCTCTTTTATTTCCATCCTATCCCATCTATGGAAGGTCTATGCCCCAGCAGTGGAAACATAAATAGACTAACAGCTTTTATTATTATATTAATTTCAAATTTGATATAAAGAAATCTACTCTTAATAATATAATTTTATTATGATAGATTTTATGGATCATTCTCATTCACCCAGGTCACTCATTTAAAAACAAATATATTTTTGTGTTTATTATATTTATATAAGTCGGTTTTTTTTCTTTTTATTATATACGACCGTCTGTAGATTCTATTATTACCAAATGTTTTATCTACCATATGTGACGTATAAACATCTTAAACATTATATTTATACCAAAGAGGTGTTATACCACCCACAATAATTTTAGGTAGCAAAAAGGTAAAGGGTCACTCGGCAATTTTAAACCAATTTACGTTTTAAGCATTACACTCGCTGAAAATGTGGTTTTAATTTTAATACCGCGTCGGCTATAAAAAGCTAGGCGTCGGACTAAAGTATGCAATCTAAATAAAACATACCTTTCTCCTCTCTGTTTGTTTTCTTTCAGGCCTGGTGTTGCTATAATATAAATTGCGGTTCCCGGTTTAACATCCCCTGTGTTTTATCATAGCATTCTTTTGAAGATTATGAAATTATATTTTTGCTTTTACGATATAACAGACAAATAATATGATATAGATATTAAAGTTGGAAGAACAATGATTAAAAAATTTACAGTAATAAATAATAAAAAAATCAATAGTGAGCCTCTATAATTATAATCTCTTTTAAATAATAAGTATAAAATTGAAACGAGAAAAAAGTATCTTTAGACATATTATAATTATGCTTCATGAAATTGACACTCTCCGACAAACTCCGCAGTCGAGTGGTCCGCACGCCGGTTTCAATGTCGCCATCTCAGAAGTCCTAGGTCCAGGTATAAAATTGGTATTTCTATTGTTCTCTATATTGTATTGGGTCTGGGTGTTGTAGTACCTTGTCTCAGATACCCCATTATACGTAGACTTTGGCTACTCATCTTGGAATCTTAAGTAATTTATGAGATGTTGTTTAATATTTATTATTATAATAAAAATAGGTAATCAATTTCAGCCACACTATGATTTTAATAGTTCAAGTGGTTTTAGTTTAGATTACATATTATCTTTGATATTACAACGGCGCTAGTGGGTAATTATAAAGAATATTATGTTTATTCATCTAAATTCAAAGGTATAGTTCCTAACCTAATGGCGGAAATATCGTAAGATATACTAACACTATGAAACAGCTTAATATGATAAATAATATCTAAGTATCAATAGAATGGTTTTACCAAAATATATTAACAGAAACTAAAGTAACGAAATCGTTAGCGCTTACAGCGTTGATTTATTTTTAATTTGCAATCACACGCTCGAGTGCCAAGCAATGGAAGACTTGATTATACCCCTTATTGCCGCCCCCTTACTCTTGCTACAAAAAAAAAACATTTTAGGGGGAGTTTGTTGTTAAAGTAGAAAGGAAATTAAAAAGGTAATATTTTCAATAATTATACCTTCTTCTCAGTCATAATACTCTGCAACTTAGCATTTTGTAAGTTCATCATATACTTAGGATGAGATCTGATGACCTATAACGACAGGTTAATCCAAACCTCTGTTAGACACCAGCCTCTTACAAACTGTACGATTACTTACTTGTTAGATTTATATTTAGTTTGTGAAGGAAATAAATGAATTATAATAATTATTACTATTATTAATGTTATTATTTACAACTTAGCACTTATCTAAAGGCGGGTTCACCATGGGGTTTTTCCTTTTGTAACAAAAACAAAATATTGTGAATTTTGAATTCATTCAAAATCCGAAAGGATTCTATGTCAAGGAATATGTATATTGTTAATGAATGTAGGTATGTCAATTGATTTCTTCTTGAATTATGAAACAATTTCTATTAAACTAGCTGTTTCCCCGCGACTTCGCCTGCGTAAATAATAGCCTATGTCCAACGCGTATTATGTAGCTTCCCGTAGACGAAAGACAATGAATCGGTTCAATAGTTTCGGAGCTTATCCAACGCAAAAAAAAGCAAATTTTTCTTCTTCATAATATGCGTATAGAATTTTTGGAGATAACAATATCCAGTAAATAAACCAAATCTTCTTTATTATGACTTTAACTGGACGAATATTTCATTTATATAGATCTTAATCTACGAGTATTATGTCTTACGTCTAATATGCCGATTGGAGAAGATGGCGGCCTATTTATTTTTGTGCACTATAATTATTATATTAAAACTATTGCTGAGAATGATTGCTAAGAAATATTATGTGTGTATTAAAAAGATAGCTGATACGATTACAATTTTATATGAAAGATTGTTGTTGTCGTTGTTGTTATTCTAGAATCAAAAAATAGAAAAACCTATTTTTGAATTTGCTTCGTTATAGCGACATTATTCAAGGTCACTTTCAAGGTACGGTAGTTATTACCTTCAAGATTACCATATTATTCTGATCAAGGAAATAAGACCTCCGTAGCATTGGCTTATATGAGTTTGAGGTGTCGCCATCTGTGACGTCACAGCGGCGATTCTCAGTAACCTATTTTTTGTTCTTCGGGTCTGGATGATTTTTGTATAACCTTACGTGCGGTTGCCTGTAGAGGTACTTAATAGTTATTATTAAAGTCCGTTTCGCAAAGGATGGGTAAGGTGACATGTCTCAACAAATCCATTTCACACAATTTATATTTCAAAATGATTAAAAACATCCATATAAAAGATATTTTTAATGTGTATGATCTATTACATATTTATTGAAATTTGCATATTAAAACACAAATAAAATTTTCATATTTATAATAACTTAAATCTAACCTACTAAATTTTAACACATCAGTACTTTATACGTAAAATTGAAAGTTTTTTAATAGGGATTGAATCAATTAAATCGTTTTAATCGTTATACGTACTCGCTAATCATTTGAAAATTTTTAATTACGAGTATTGTTACCGTTACAAATTAATGTATCTGTAATAAAATTTTAAATAACATTTATTTTAATTTACATTTTAGTAAAAGCTTATTATATTTATCACTATTTAGTTAAATTTTAAATAGCAACACTTAAAAAACACAAACGGCTGATTTTTTATCAATTTCATTCAGGAAAATTGCAAAAAAGGCTGGGATAGGTTTATTACTCGTAAAATAGACAGTATAATTATAGAATCTCAGAAATTTAATTTATGTCAAGAATCAAGTAATTTTGCTGGCTCCGGTTCATCTTGTTGAAAGATTTATTTTTGATTTATTAAATCCTGTTTCTAACATTGACCTCATAATTGATTCTCTCTATCAGAAACAAACTCAATACCTCGTACTATTACATGTAGATTATTTTATAACCACATCGTGAAACTAGAAACGTAGTTCTGGGAAAACCTAACCTAACATCGTGCTTAGTACAAATGCTAAAGTAAGTAGACAGAATATATCTTTCTCTATTTAAATTCAAAGTGCCACGAAAAGTGCCTCGAAAACCCATAACACCGCTTTGTCCGCCTTTCAGATCCACTGTTCTTGGTGCCAACTCTGCTGTCGCTCGTCTATCCCGAATAGTTAACCGTCATTGGAATGAAATAGATATTTTTTAAGACTCGCCTAGTAAAATAAGAAATATATAATTGAGTACCTCGGTGGCGTAGTGGATAAGCGCCGCGGCCCGCGATCGTAGTCGTTAAGCAACATTCACAAGGGTCGGTCACAGGATGGGTGACCAAAAAATTATTATCTGCTCCATGCTTCGGAAGGCACGTTAAGCCGTTGGTCCCGGCTGCATTTGCAGTCGTTAATACCCAATCCGCATTAGGCCAGCCCATCCTCCTTAACCATCCATAAGGAAGGCCTGAGCCCCTGCAGTGGGAACGTAAGAGGGCTGGTGATGATGATGATGATGACGATAATTGATCAGTGAAAGACAAACTATGTATATCAAAACACTGCATTGATGTAAGTGGTGCCTGCTTGTAATTAGTTTATGTACTCTAATTCTAAATTAGATGTAATTATTATCTATAAATTACAAATAGTGCGTTAAACTGTAAGTAGAACTAATAAATTAATAAAAAAAACTCAGTATGCGAGATATCGCTTGAATAGATAAGCATTTGAAGTTTCCGTTTTCTTCTAGTAATCAAATCTTCTACGCTTCGCTGACGAAATAAAGATATATGCTATAAAATAAAATCTGTTGCTGACTCAATGGCACTACAGTCTGATTTAGATAGTACGCGACATAGATTCTAGGCCAGTACTGTGTAAGAAATATAGGTAAGTTGGATCTTGACCCTTCTAAGTGCTTTTCCATCACGAAAGACAATTGTTATATATCACGTTTACAATATAAATTATTATTTCTAAAGTCACTAAGTTACTTAGGTTTATAATACAAAATTCGGTATGCTATTCTCGAATTAAGCCTCTCAAAATTTTATACTATGCACATGTACGTAGTTAGATGGAATATGCGTCTCAAATTTATAATCCCAGATATGCCACTTATATTTACAGAATTGATTGCAATCATTCGAAAGAAATTTATAAGTTTTCTATGCTGTAAGATGAAATAACCATATGATTCTTCTTAATACCTCCAAATATGTGTAGACCAACATTTGTTGCTACCAATGCTCTGTAGAAAAATACCTGATATTGTATATTTAATTAAGACTATAAATAGCCAAGTTGATTATCCAGAGTTATTAAATTATCATTCCCGATACCGTCGCAGAGATATTACCGACCAATAGCGGTTTCTTCGTCAACTACAAATTATAGGCTTTATTGTTAGGGCCAGCATAAGCTTAAATACCAGTGTGCGTATGATGTTGACGTCTTTGATTGCATCATTCATTCCTTTAAGCGGAAACTAATACAATATTTATTTACTCATGTTGATTTATAGTGCAGGTATAATTATATATTTGGTGATGATCTTGTACAAAGTAACTAATACGAGGGTCAAACTGAAAGTTCTTAGAAAATCAAAAACTGATTACATTAGCCAGTTATTAGTTTTATTATATCTTTTCAAAATATTGTCCATTCACGTCAATACACCGCTGCATGCGATGGAACCACTGGGAAAAGCACTTTGCCCACTCGTCCTTAGGGGTCTCTTCAATGGCATCGCGATACGCAGCCACCGCTTCTTCAGCATTCATAAACCGCTTTCCTTTAAGTTTTTCTTTAATTTTTGGAAATAAATAAAAATCACAAGGCGCGAGGTCGGGGCTATACGGCGGGTGACCCAGTAATTCAACGTTTGATGTCGCCAAATAGTCGATCGTTCGCTTGGCGGTGTGCGACGAGGCGTTGTCGTGGTGAAGGAGGATCCTACTGCGAGGTCGTTTCTCTCGAACTTTTTCCAAGACAAGTGGCAAACAATTGGTAGTGTACCATTCTGCAGAAACTGTTTTTTATCCTCTAACACAATTGTTGCAAAATGACCTATCCTTCCAAAGAACGAGGCCACCATTTTTTTCCCGCACTTCGATCTCTCTTCACTTTAGTTGGCAACTCCTCGAAAGGAAACACCCACTGAGCAGATTGTCTTTTGGTTTTAGGATCATAACAGTAAATCCAGCTTTCGTCACCTGTTAGTATGTCGAACACAGCATTTGAGTCACCTCCGTTAAATCTTTCAATCATTTTACGACACCAATCCACACGATGGAGTTTTTGAGCCTCAGTCAAATTATGAGGTATCCACCGGGCGCAAAGCTTCCTGACCGCTAAATGTTCGTGGAGGATTTTGTGCACTTGACTCATACCGATGCCTAAGCTTGTCCGAATCTGTTGATAGGTCACTCTTTTGTCAGTCTCTATCATACGCCGCACAACACAGATGTTATCTTCAGTCGTCGCCGTAGAAGGCCGTCCCTCACGTAAATCATCAGTGAGATTAGTGCGACCACGTTTAAACTCATTAAACCAGTTGTAAACAGTCGCACGAGATGGGGCTTCATCGTGAAAGGCCAATCGTAGTCTATCATAACTTTCTTGTTGACTTAAATGACATCGAAAGTCATAAAAAATCATTGCACGAAAATTTTCTCGTGTTAAATTCATGATGACGTGACACAGACAATTTTCAATTTGCCGCCAAATCGTAAAACAAATGACAAATGAATGAAATATATACTCAGTAATATTGGCAAAGAGTTATATTTTCAAATTTTAGAATTATTTTTTTATTATATTGTTTATAAGTGGCCAGTTCTAAGAACTTTCAGTTTGACCCTCGTATAAGCTATGTCTCTATGTGGAAACATATAATTGGCTCATTGTTTATTGTGCTTGTAATGTATGTTGTCTGAATAGCTTTTGGTTTTCCAAGATATATAAATAAATATAATTTAAAAATAATTACACGTCTGTTAAATTCAAAAGAAACTTGTACTCAAGAGATTTGAATACAGGTAAAATACCGAGAAGAATTTTCTATGTCTACAATATTTTTACATTATCTTGATGCTCTAGAGACGGACTTAAAATAAATAATTACGCAGTGCCCCTGACTGTAAGTTCAGGAGAAGTTAATTAAGGTTTTATACCTAAGGCTATTTGTATCTAGTGAATTAAGTAGCCTGTATATATCTTAACTAAGTTGATGTTTTTTCTTGATAGACATCTCTCATGTAAAAACACCTCGGACAGGCGTAATATTATGTATAGCATGTAGCACACTTAAGCAAACGAGTTAAGAATTATCTAAGTGTAATTACTTTTATCTACCCAATAATAGGCAATCCAATTTTGCCTTTACCAAAATAGTGCTCCATTATTTATCCATAATCAGAGATCTGTGAGAAGTAACCATCTTCAATATTATATACTAGCTGAAACCCGCGGTTTCGCCCACATGGTCCAAAGCTACTGTATGCTCACTGATCTGCTATAGCGGAGACTTAAGCTTATCTTAATTAAAAATCTGTCAGTGAGCATCCTTATTTATATCATCATCAATAGCTTATCAGCGAACTTATTGTTGTGGCATCGGCCTGCCCCATAGATGGAACCAAATAAGAAAAAGATACCGATGTTTCTGTGGATAACGTGTATGTCCTCATATAATAGTCCAGTTGCTCTTCTTTCCATTTTAGTGTGCAGTAGAATCAACATTAACAAAAAAATATAAACAAATATTTTCTTTGAAATAACAGTCCTTTTATTGACGTCGTTTTATAATTACGCAGTTATTTTACTTGGATATTTGACTACTGTGCTTATTCTGAACTTTCAGATAAAGTTTCATTTTAAGGATTTATAACAACCTGATGCTTTGGTTTTGCAAGATTACGCCTGATCCTCATAGCAACATGATGGTCAGCCTGTTTTTGCTTTCTCAGTTCAGCATTTTCAGAGTTTCATTATCCATAAAAAACGCAAAAAATTACGTTAGTTGTTTTTAAAGCGTTTTTTGTCTTGAGTTAAATACATTTGGTCAACTATTTACTCGTAAATTTGTAAAGCCGACTTAAGTGTATATAAATACTACTCCCATTACGTTTGAGTTTCTAACAACAACCGTTAAGTTTTTAGAGGAGGGGGAGGGACATTTGCCTCTAACGAAAATTGGCACTTCGAAGCTTAATAAGTCACGAACCGTTAACTAAATCGAAAAATAGTCTTTCTATACCCCTAACATTTTGAAAAACCTATGCAACGATACACTATTGGAAAATAATTTTATTTTTCCACTTTTAAAATCGGTAAAACAATTAAAGTAAAAAACCTTAAAAAAAGCAAAAACCCGTTTTAAAAATCCAGTAGCGTAACAAAAACAGCTTATTGTATTATTATATTTTTTCGCAAACTGAACAGTCAAATTCCCAATAAAGTCATGTATTTGGAGAATCCGAAAAATTTAATACAAAAGCTGCATTGTTCGATATAAGTCGGAAAAAAATAAATACTACCAACATCACAAAAATCAAAATCCCGTTTTGCGTTAATGGCCTAAATCATGTAGTAATGCATTTAGAAAAGGATGACATGGAATATAAATATAAAGAGATAGACATATGGAATTTAAATATTTTAAATGGCATAAATTTCTTAATACATGATTTTTGGGTAACTTGCACCGTTTACGCAGCGCACGCATGGAAAGCTTTAATTAGTACAATATTCTCCCGTTTTTGTAACATTTTTTGTTACTACACTTAGGCTTAGGCCCAATTAGGAATTTACAAATGGATCAGAGGATGTGCCTTAGTAATAATACAGCGGCAGGAGAATTTTCTGAATTTTATTAATTATCATCACAGTTGACAATTTTATCAGTAGGCAAGAGAATTTAACTGTAACTATCAATATAATTTGTCCTATATACGATAAATCAAATTTACTTCAGAATAAACTATTTGACTTCGAATAACCTTCTACGCAAATCCAAGTAGCAGAGACTTAGGTATAATAAAGATCTATAGTCTACTTAAATCTAGAATCAATGAGGCTAGGAAAATATCAGATTAATAACGGTCATATGCCCACGTCTGATCGATTTCCGACACTTTTGTTATCTGTACCGGGCGTTTCTTTGTGCTCTCGAACTTTCGACGGAAAATCTGGTTGATTTTTCTGTGACATTTTACATTCGAAGGTCCATGTTTGTATTCACTTTGCCACGGTACTGTTTACATGGCACGCTGTATTTATCCACGTCCGTCTGTATTTGTATGTCTGCCAGCAATTCCCTTCACACATTGAACGTTTCCACAATACCTAGTGTTAGGGTCTGCAATGATATTTACATGAAACGCCACTCAAATATTAATCTTATTGCAATAATCATCTTGCGAAATTCGGTTAAATTTCTGTCTTGATTTCCACCACAACAAAAATATATGACTCGAAAATATGCCCGTTACCAAACTTTATAACTTAAGTTGTTCCTGAGGAGGTAGGTAAGGTAACAGAATAATTTCTTGTTTTTTTATTACAAATTCTGCGTTTTCCACATGGCGCCACGTAAGCAATCACTTCGGAATTTGGTAGTTGTCATTTTTAAATAAAGACAAAGGTATTTAACATATATGGGCTGGACTAGCAAAAGATTCTGGAGTCATTACTATTATATATATATATAAAGTACATGTGTATATTTTATTTAAACATTATGTGATTAACCTTTGTTAATAGTAAAGCTTTATATATTATGTTGGGAAAAAAAATTTTCGTAAACAGAATGCATAAATTTGTAATAAAATCAAAAAAGGTTTCGGTATCATTAAAAAGTTTAAATTTTAAAGATGATAACTCCGTATTCAAATTAGTATAATGTGTGATTTTCATTTGTTTTTCTTACTGCAAAATGAATGAATCTAATTAATAAATTAGATACATTTTAAAATTTTATTACAAAAAACAAAAATGCAACGCAAACCGCGAAAATAATGTGACGTTTATGAAATTAGTACAGTTTCTCTAAAGTAGCACAAATTTGGTTTAAGTCTGGAATGTTACGGATAAGGGGATGCCATTTTTGAAAACGCGGCCAGAGTTAATCAATAGAAAAGGTATGGTTTTTCATCATGATTACTCTAGACCTCACACATCTTTTGCCACTTTATTTTTCTAACCGTGAATAAAAAATAAGTGAATCTTATGAATAAATTCGATACATTTTAAAATTTTATTACAAAATCGAAAAATGCTACACATGCCGCGAAAAAAAATTGTGACGGAGATGGACCTAGTGTAGTTTTTGTGAGAGTAGCACAAATTTGGTTTAAGTCCGGATAGTAACAGATAAAAGGGATGCCGTTTTTAAAAACGCGGCCAGAATAAATCATTAGAAGGGGCGTGGTTTTTCATCATAATTACTCTAGATCTTATACTTCTTTTGCCGCTTAATGTATCCACCATAGTGTATTGCACCTACCTAACTTTCCACCTGTTTCGGTATCTTCAGAATTCTTTATTCAGTGCCAGGTCACATCACACGACGACTGCCAGAATCACGTTTTTTCGATCAGAAGCCCCAAAATTTCTATAGCGATGAGATCATGTCCCAACCTACAAAATAGCAAAAAGTTATCGAACAAAATGGAAAAAAAAAATGAATTTTCTTATAAAATGTGAAGACACTTTTTCGCCAATCTATTATTAACAACATACCGTTAGAATATCAAAGTTGTTGTGACCTATGTCGTAACAAAATAAGCCTTTGTTATTGTTAATTATTATCATGATATTTGTTGTTTTCTTCTTATTTCTTGTTAAGTACGTAATGTGTTATTCTTCTGTTTTAAGGATAAATAAATGTGTTTTCTTCATCTTTTCTTTCTTTCCTAATTTTTTTTCCAGTTTCAACCAGCACTAATGATACTCATCCTACTTTATCCTAACGTCACAATTTTACCAAACTGCAAAAGTCAATAACGGCTTTCCTTTTGTTTTAGATGCCATTACGAATTCAGTGTCTCTGAATAGCACTTTCAATAAAGTTCATTGAAGGCCTTTTAGCTCGCAGTTACGTTCCATCATGTACTCTCTGTATATTATATTTATTTATAGCATAATAAATGAAGTTCCACAACAATAATTTATAAGTTCTCAACCTTGATATTCTGAGCGTGTATTCTTTATTGGAAGAGACCAATAAGGCGCAAAATATTTTATTGACCAATAATATTTTTTATGAGAATGAACAGCTTCGACAGAGTAGTGGTTAGCGCTGTCTGCAAAGTGAATATTAAGCAACTGTCGGGAAAGTCACTCAAAAGATGGGTGGCCAAAGATTTATTATTTAGACTTCTCTTATTCAGCCGTTAACTGCTGCACTTGCTGTTGCAATAGTTAAGGCAAAGTATTACGAAATTTACACTTTTAAACTAATTTAACTCTTAAAAATCATTTTATTAAAATAAACATATAGTCGATTGTTTGCGAAAAACATAAATTTAAATAATCGACTCGATAGAAAAAGTCACAAAGATTACTTTAAATAGGTGTTTTGGGTCGATTTTATGACTAATATATTTTATCTTTACTATATAAAAATATATTCAAAAATAGGTTTTGAAATATCAAAAGATTTTGTTAACTGCATTTGTGTATTTTTTTTTCTGTGATCAAAAATGTATAAAATGAAGCTTCTTAACGCTGGATGCGTATTTATGAGGAAACGTAAGCGTAGGTAAAAGAGAGCCTTAAGACATACCAACTTGTACTGCTCCACATTTTGATTTATAGGGAAGGACTGTCGTCCTCTCGCAGAAGGGAAATAATAAATAATTTTCTGTTCGATGAAATTCAAAATGAACAAAAAACTACCTATGATGTTGAGTTTGTAAATTAGCTCTCTGGGGCCATTGGTTTTGTAGAAACCTCTACATATAGGAAGATTACATTTAATTCCAAAAATATACATTATTAGAATTGCTAGATCATCTAAAAGTACTTGAAATAAAAAATATTTTCTTTCTAATAACACAATGGAACAGTTAAAAACAACTAGAAGATATATCGACGGTACATTGAATAAAACGAGTCTAACCTTTATTATCATGTCGGGACATATGAGTTGCGATAACGTCTTTACGTGTTACACAAATGTCTGAGGCATTCGGAGCTGACCCCTTTTTTGTACAAGTGTTCTCGTAAACAACCGGCAAAAAAGACAATATTAATGACCCGATTATTTATGTAAATTTCGCCACTGGTATGTTTTCATAAGTCAACATAATAATGTTTTTGATATTGTTTTAAAAAGCTTTATTTAATATTGTATTATACGTAATATAAAACAAAGTTACCTCTCGCTTTCTGTACGCCGAGATATTTTAAATTGCACAACTGATTTTTATGAAGAAGGAAGGTTAATATGGATAATACAGGACCACATAGGCGAAGTTGCTGGCGTAAAGCTAATAAATAATAAGATAAACGAACATCTTAAAAATCTTACAGATTAAGATTTAAAATAAAATAAAAAATCTGTTGACTATACTTATTTGGTGACGAAACACTATAGTAGCCCATAAAAACTGTCTCATTTTTATAAAACACGTTATCTGGTATATTATGCCCGTACAATCTTTAGAGCGACATTTCTTCCTTGGGGTTTTTAGTGTTCCATTTTACGATGATCTGGGGTCTACAGTGCCTCGTCATCTGTCTCTTTTCTTTGATATTTGGACACTAGCTTTGTGTCACACTTTATTTATATATTAGCATATTACATAGAAACCGTCTTCTAGATATTTTTTACACATTTACTACTGTAAGAAATATGCGAAAAACAAACATAGGTTTATTACTAAATTTAGAAATATAACAATTCTTTCTTCTTTGTTTTCTCAAAATACCTAGTTACTTATTATTATTAAATAATATTAATATGTTTATAATCGTGTTTACACTACTGACTGCATACACTGTGTTGTCTGATTTAAGATAAAATACTTATTCGTGAGAAAAGGATCTATAGTCTAAACGTTTATATAACCAAGCTCAATTAGTACAATATGTCTAATATGAAAATCGTTGTGAAACTTTCCATCTAATAATAGAAAAAAATAGCTTTCGAAATATATTAGCGTCTACGAAATGCGAATCAGAAAGCCTGCTCAGTTTCTCCGAAATCGTAATTTTATCTAATATGATGCTAATATGAATCCAAAGAGACGTACTGTTTAAAAAACTAGCTCTTGCTGAGTTTCTTGCTGGTTGTTCTCGGTACAAGGTCTCCTATCGTAGATTTAGCAAACCAGTAGCAAAAAGTTTTAACTTTCAGAAGTAATTGTAACAGCCTGTAGTGAATAAATGATTTTGATGTGATCGAAATAGAAAATATTTCGTCATTAGTAACAATAATAATATTGTTATTTCCTTCTTAATGAAAAATAGTTTAAAACCCATTTTCGCAATCCGAGTGACTGCTCTAAACTCCAAGCTACCCAGGATCAAACAGGACTGACGAATTTTCCAAGCTCTTTTTACTTTTTCGCCACTACATGGCGTAATTTCATCAATGTTCAGGCAATCCACCCAAACAGCCTAAAGAAATATTTTTACAAATGTTTAAACTTTCGACAAAGGTGTAATTGTTCTGATTTTTATATTTGTCACGTTTTGTATTCATAATACTATACTAAAATAATCTTAATGAAAAATGTTTCAAAAATCCACTTTGTCCCTGGCACTCTGAGGTGGGACTTGAACCCATGACCTTTTGCAATCCCAACTAATTCATTAATAATATCTTTATTGAATAAGCATGGGTTATTCAATAAAGATTTTATTAATGAATTATTAGATATTTCAATAACGAGAAGGGAGGAGCAAGGTTACTTTCTGTCCTTGTGCCTCTAATTATTAAAGAATCTAATTATTTAAGATTTCCATTTACCATTATCCCATTTTTATTTACCATTATAGTGACGACCTTATTATTTATCCAAATGGCATAATCAATTTCTTAAGCGCCCCAGACGCCCTGAATTGCAAATGATAATGTATTACGCCACTGCCAGTGGATTGTGATTGATGTAGCTACAAGGGTAGTCAACGTTAATATTATTATGATCTCCAAATGAATTTACTAGATACCAATAAAATTAACGATGTGTTCTCACTAAATTTCTATTGAAAAATATTTTACTGTAAGCAAATATTAACAATAATCTTTATTATTAGTTGGTTTTACTTGATTGAATCTCTATGACATGACAGCCCTAAAGTTTGATATTGTTTTTACAAGCTTTTCTTTTGTTTTACCTGTCCAGATGTTTGTCTTTCTCTAATCAGATCTTACAAGCAAAATTTTACTCACTCCCAAGTCCGAGTTGAAATTTTGATATATACTTTTGTTCTGATGATAATGCAATTATATGTAAACGGTATGATTACTAATCCAAAATGGCTGCCGTAACAAAATGGCGGTGTACATATTTCTGAACAATCCTCTCAATATGGGTATCAAATGAAAAGAACTTAACTTGTTGAATACAATACACCAAATAAAAATTCGTTAAAAAAAAAACTTTTAGAAAGTTTTACTTGTTTCCTATAGCAGAATTGCACTGCAGCTGTTTTGAGATCAGGACATCTAATCTTAGGTCAGCAACACAACAACATATAATTATAAAAATACATTTTAATATCTTAATTTTAGAAGTAATTATAACAATAATTTCATATGCGGAAGCCTATGGATATAATTGATGTAACCATTTTCTGAATAATGCTGTAAACTACCCAAACAGAGCGAAACATTAGTCATGAAACACTGTTGGGGAAATTAGAGCATTATGGTGTGACGAAAAATTCACTTAATCTAATAAAATCATATCATTCTGCTAGAATTCAAAAAGTAGTAATTAATGAAGCGAAATCTGCAGGGGCACTAGTTACTATGGGCGTACCTCAGGGATCGGTATTAGGACCATTGCTTTTTCTAATTTATATTAATGGCCTTCCTCACTTTACGAAGGATTTTTTTATTATTTGCAGATGATTTTTATTATTTGCAGATGAAACCTCTTTACTGTTTAAAGTTGAGAGGGGTAATGATTGTTTTGACGATGTAAATAATGCTCTCGACAATGTTCTACAGTGGTTTGATAATAATAATTTAAAGCTCAATTCAAATAAAACTAAATGCATAAAGTTTGCATTACTTAATGTGAGGCATGTCAGTACACTTATAAATGTAAATAGTGAAAAAGTTGACAAATTTCCTTGGTATTACACTAGATTCCCGAATGCAACGGGATCCTCATATTGTCCTGATTTATTTATTTATTTATCAGGCTCTCACAACAATGAGTACACTAAAACTACAATAAAAATTACATAATGACAAGGTTATATACTAAGTGTCCCATTACTTATAGGAGGGCACCGCTTGCATTGTTAGATCATTACACACTTCTCCCACACATAGGCGCTCCAGGCGAGCCACAGCAGCACTATGAGAGACAAGCACGCGCGTCACAGCCGAGCGACCGAAACGTTCATATATGAGAACGCGTTTATACTGGCTATAGTTTTAACTTAAAAATAAAAATAATAAAAGAAATATATAATACACGTTATAATTCTAGTGTATGAATAGTTTCTTAATAGCAGGCATGGAAGTCAAAACAAGGTCGATATTATTTTGGTATTCCTTATAAAATGCAGTTGCTCGCGATAAAGGACAGTGCAACTTTAGATTTGTACGACTCTTAGGTGGATGGAAAAGTTTGCTACTGCCAGATCTCGGTAAATGACATGGAATATTAAAGTTTAATTTAGAAAGTAGATCGGGACAGTCAGCAGATCCCATCACAAGTCTTTTTAGAAATATTATATCCGTTATTTTTCTTCGCGATTCTAATGTAGACATATGAAAATGTTTTAAACGATCCTCATATAGTTTGACTTTTTTTCTTATTTTGCATGAAAATGTCAAGTGCCTTATAAATTTAATTTGCAACTTTTCAATGCGTTGTATGTGTTTTTTATAGGTAGGTGACCAAACTATACTACAATACTCCAAATGACTTCTGACCAGAGAGTTGTACATGATCATCTTAGTTAGAGGTTTTTGAAATTTTTGCATTCCCTTATTACAAAGCCAAGCATCTTTGAAGCCTTTAAGATACAGGTGTTAATATGATTATTAAAATGCAATTGTTTGTCGATATGAATGCCCAAATCCCGAATTTCCTGAACTTCGTCGAGAATTTCTTCATTTAATTTGTATTTAGTATGTATTACATTGCGATTACGAGTGAATTTTATATGCTTACACTTTTTTATATTGAGCGTCATTTTATTTTGCTGACACCACACCATGAATTTATCCAAATCCCTTGGCTTGCTTGTCAAGTAGACTGAGTTCTGCAGCTTTTGCTGTTAAGAAAATTAGACTCTTGACAAATGTTGAAACGGCAAGATTGGTATATTTTAGTTATTTTCATGGTGTAATGACGTATATTGACGGTATATTGTTGTGAGGTTCTGCGGCTAGCATTCAGGATATTTTTATTCTACAAAAGAGAGCTGTCCGTGCTATATATAATTTACGGCCTAGGGAATCTCTCAGAGAAATATTTAAAGAAATAAATATTCTGACTGTTGCCTCTCAATACATCTATGAGACTATTATGTACACAAGAAAACATTACGATTCCTTCACGAAAAAAGGAAGTGTTCATAATCTTAACACAAGAAATAAAATAAACTTGCCATTGCAAGCTTCAGACTTCAAAAAACTAGAGGATCATTTCTGGGTAAATGTATTGCTATGTTCAATAAAGTTCCAGAAAATGTAATTGACCTACACATAAGTAAATTTCAAATTCATGTAAAGAATATACTTATGAGTAAAGGAAATTATAAAGTTGATTATTATTTTAAGGATCGCAATGCATGGAATTAATAGCCTTCGCTTTGTTCTATAAAGACTAATTATATGTTCAACCTATGTCCTACAGACTTTGAAAGTTGTATTTATTATTGTGATAATACATATTATTTTGGTAATGACATGATTTATGTAAATGTCATTACTTATGATAAAAAGCTGGTAAGTTTCTTTCGCTTGTTCTTCTTGTCAGCTAAAAGACGTCCTGAACAAGTGGCAGGGGAAAAATTTTTTTTGGATGATTCAAAAGTTCTTGTAATAGCCTACTTGAATAAGGATAAAGATATTTTCATTTCATTTCATTTCATTTCAAACAATAAAAAATGAATAATCTAGCGAACAGATATGCATCGCACGGCAGCGAAAAGAACAAATTTCGCCTCATAAACCTTAAAATATTCCTTATTTTTAATTTCAATGTATATTTATTATATAACTAGCTATTGCCCGCGACTTCGTCTGCGTGGTAAAGTTACTTAGAGCAGCATTTCTAACGAATATTTATTCATTATACCTATCGTGTTATATATCTGAAATAAAGTTTAATCCCCTATTTTATCCACTTAGGAGTGGATTTTTTTATTTTTTATTCCTTTCTTAAGGGATGCCTACGTCATAGTAGCTTTATGCATGCAAAGTCTCAGCCCAATCGGTTTAAAATTGACAAAGTTTCATACAAACTTTCATCCCCTATTTCATCCCCTTGTAGGTAGAATTGATGAAAATCCTTTCTTAGCGGATGCCTACGTCATAACATCTATCTGCATGCTAAATTTCAGCCCGATCCGTCCAGTGGTTTGGGCTGTGCGTTGATAGATCACTATGTCAGTCAGTCACCTTTGAGTTATATATCTATATTGAGATATAGCATTATTTATTTATTTTTCCTTTTCTTTCACAGGTAAAATGGAATTGATGTGACAAGGAAAACACATCAAGAAATCAAATGTGATATGAAGTGCTAATGACTCAGTGTAAAGAGTGATGGTGAGGTGAATGTTTTTGTCACAGGCGATGGTGAAGAATCGGTTAGCGGCATGGAGTTTCGTGACTGTTTTACTATTCTGTGTTTTAACACGAGGTAAGAAAGTCCCTATTATAGATTTTATTTATGAAACCCTAAGCCAGGCTTTCTCAAACTTTTAGCTTTACAAACCCCATAAAGGATTCTAGATGACAGCGAACCTTTTAATTAATTAATCAAAACCTCTTTCCAACAGAAAATGATATAATTGATCCTTGTAGAATATTTTTTTTAATTTATTTTTATTCACATAATAGGTAACAAATGCAGTGCTGAAATAAATATCTCATTAATATTAATGTAATAGGTGGGGTTATTGTTTGTTGCAAATCGAATCAATTTATTTGAGTATAACCTTCATCACCAAGTCGTCGAGCCACCATTACGTAAAAATCATCATAAACCCTAGTGGGTTAAATAACGGTAGCCCGTTAAATAACGATCACTAGGGGTCGCGTACCTCACTTTGAGAAACCCTGTTCTAGTCTGTAGATTATGGGAGGCCCTTGATGAAAGAAAACCGGCTGTGAAGTGAAATGTAATGAGCGTGAATTCCAACGCTTCCTGTTGGAATTTGGAATTGCGTGGATTTTTTAAATAAAATTACTTTTAGTGCTCATTTGAAATGTTAAGAGCTATTTCATCGCATCATATTTGAAAATCAATTGTTACGGTTATAAAAATTAAAATATCAAATAAAAGAAATGTGAATCAGATTAGTAGGTAATTGACATTAATAAAAGGAGAACTTGTAATAAAAATGTACAAGACTTTTGTGACGGTTAGTACTTCAATATATAGGTAGATGTACTAAAAATGTACATCACACAGTACAGGAATCAGGTGGTGCAACCCAGTGACAACACTATGAAAATTTCTAGTTAGTTTTATAAATACAGTATCATTTATACGATCTTATTGCACTAAACAGAGTTAATATTTATATTTTTCTCCCCACTTTATTTAGTCAATATTTAATTTATGACAACGAAACTCTTCTTTCGGGTTAAAATTCCCTGTTTTTTGGGATAACTTTTGACACCTACTGATTCGCGCTCCGCAATTCTGTGTAGTTCAATTCATAGGGTTCCACACTTCAATAACCATAACCTCTTTTTTGAAGTCGTTTAAAAATGTGACAATCATAGAATCAAGTGACTGTCTAATTGACCTTTTAAACCTCTTACATATATTGGTCACAAGCTCATATACTTTTAAGACACTAGGGCATCACGTCCTATGTCCAAAGAAGTACAGAGGGTACCTACACCTACGTTGATTGGAAGATAATTAGTGATTCTCTTCCAGAAACCCTTTTCGTGATTGTGAGAAAGTAATAAGGTTAAAGCCTAAAGGTGTACAAAAAAACCTTTCCTATTTCTCATTAGCACTAACTTCTAATTAACATGTCCTAGTAACTAACAGTTTATATACCGCACTAAACGAAGCCGTGGCCAAATGAATTCAAGAAAATGCTCTTATGTAAGCCAGGCTTAACATTGGAAGCGTCCAACGAGATCCCAAATGACAGCCACCCGGCAAATCGTCTGGTACCGACAATTTATAGTAAACGTCAAACACAGGAGTCGCCATACTAACAAGCGTTATCAGTACACTCATTTCACATAATCTCTTGGTAAATTACAACTGATTTATGGTAGTAACTTTAACACCAATAGAGAATGCTCATTTCATTGCTCATTCACGAATAAAAAACCAGCGCCGATAAACTTAAAAATACCAAAAAAAAGAGATAAAATATATAACAACTTCTACGAGCATTTTAAAGCCGGAATTTTGGTGCACTTGTCGTGACGTCATACTATTTGGCATATGAAATTTCCGCACCACGTTGTTCTACCGGATATGGATAGTCTTACGTAGATGTAACTTTATGTTAGATCGACGCAAGACAATACATATCCGTATTGTCTTACGTCCTACGTTACTTACCTATACATAGACATTATCGTTCGGTTTTATTTAATTGAATCAATATTTTACTTGCTCTTTTCCCGCGACATCACCTACGTAAATTGTAGTCTATGTCACTCGCGTATGATCTAGCTTACTGATTTTGATTTTTTTTGGAGCCTATTCGACACTTACAAAGATCAAAATTTTCTTCCTTAAAATATATAAAATCAGAGTATTTGTTTATAATGACATAGAAGTAAATCGACAAACGACTACTAAAGAAAATTGGGGAAAACATTGTGATATTCTTAGAAAATTAAAATAACTTCCAGTTTTTTTAGGTACGTGTATGTACCTAAAAGATATTTTTACGTTGTTGGATATTGATGGGGAGAGTTGCCAAAAAACGAAGGTGCTACGCAAGTGATCATTAACGAATATTATTTCTCAAAAACTTTGAGAAATAATGTTATCAATAATTATCTTTGATTTTGTAAAGGATTTTATATGAAAACTAATTTTGGTCCTGTAATTACGTCAAATATAAACGGAGTCATAGAGATTCTGCTGTTAATCTATATTTCTTAATTATCCGTCGATCATCCAAGATCCAAAACAAACCACTTTAGAAATCGCTGACCCAGAACACTGATACGTCTTTTACATAAGAATGTAGAGTATACTCGCATGACTGATTTTTTCGTTCATGATATATATCTTTTTCCACATCTCTCTGAAAATAGTTTTCCATTTGGCATGTCCTATTTGCACAGTTAGATGAACCGTATCGGTCGACCCCAATCGGATGTAGCGGACAGAAAAAAATATATTACCTTAATTTTATCACAGCTGCCACCACGCCTACGATTAAATGGGAGGATCTCTTATATAGATTCGATCTAAGTCGTAAATTCAATCAATTCTGAATTAGTATTATTTATTCTTAAAATAAAATGCTTAAAAAATTAACTTGGTCCCTGGCACCCTGAGATGGAAATCGAAGTGGATTTTTTAAGCATTTTGTATTAAGAATAATTTTCATTATGGCATTGTGATTGCTAAAACAATCAAAATATAGTATTATTTATATCTTGGAGTTCGACAGCGCACTGATATCGCGGTCGGTCGACAGTGAAAAAGTTAAGTTACTTTCACAAGGGACGGTCATAGGATGGGTGGCCAAAAATTTGCTATTTCAAGACCGTTACGGCTGCATGTGCAGTCGTTAACAGTAACCAATCAATACTGGGCCTGCATGGTGTGTCATAGCCTAATTTCCTTGTTCGATTCTTTTCCATCCGTAAGACTTGTGCCCCGGTATGTAGGGCGAGGACCGCGTGGGAACGAACGTCGTGGTGGATTTTGTGGTCGGCCATTATCCAGCTTTTGGACTTTTCCCGGCTGATATAATTAATGGTGGAAACTAATAGTGTCGTAACTACTCCAAACTTAATTTATTTCTTAATGCTACTTATATTCGAATATTATATCATTAAATAATAATCTAACAATTTCTCCTAGAAGTAGGTTTTCGTTTTTCAACGTTTCAAGTCATGCTTCATCTAAGCAGTTGCATTGGTTAATCTCAAGCGCTAGTCATTTCAAGCGACAGCGCCTTAAAATCGTAGTGAATCGTCACAAATTCAGAACATGATTCCGCTTTTATACAAATTGAATAAAATATTTGGGTCAGCCGCAAGTAGCTCCCGAGGTGGCAATTGATTGTTATTTGTGCTTAATAAACGACAAAATAAATGGAGATTCATTACTCTACGTATACGGAAAACGTGCTTATATACGTATTTAACATTCAAACTATAGCAATTTCACTGTAATTACCCAAACGATTAATTCATTTAATACTACGTTCATTCGAAACGAGGACACGAACATTATTTTTTAAATTGTGTATGTTATGATATTTCTTAATAAGAATGGGCACTTATTTGCTGACGACTAGGATATTCTCTTCTTATTTCACTAATGCTCTTTGAAGTTTGTTTAATTTCATTAAAAATACATGTTCACATCTGATGAATACAAGTCCAACTACCTTAACTAATAATGAGACAGATAATTAATAAATAAATAGCTATAAAGTTAAGACTAACGACAGTTTTCTAAATTGAAAAGTACAAAATGTCAACTAATTATTCTTAACATCTCAAGTTTTTTTTACTTTTCATAAGGCAAAGAGTCCTAGTTTTTATAAAATATCAACAGATAAGAAAACAAAAATCAGAAACGAAAACCTGTTTAAGTTTAAGACGCGCTTTACTTTAAATACTCGATTCAGAAAACGGGTGTAACATTTTTTTTTTCTATACCGTACGCTTACCTAGCGGTATACATAAAAGTTTTTACATTAAAGAACGAAAATATATAAGGTACTAATTGTACTTTGAAATAAATCTTTACTAATATTATAAAGGGGAAAATTTTGAGTGATTGTTTGTTTGCATTAAATAGGCTCCGAAACTAGTGGACCGATTTTAAAAATTCTTCCACTTACGAGTAGTTTCATCATACGGATTTGATATAGGTTATATTTAAACTAACAAATATTCCTACTTCTATTGTAGGAATATTTGTATTTTCGTATTTATATAAATATAATCTACATCTCGTTATCACCATAAATGTGTTTTAATGATCTGTTAACCATGTATTTACTATTATTGGTAGAAATTACACAGATTACTTAGTGCCATTAACTTTAAAAAGTGTACTATTCATCAATATCATTATATTCGCAATTCAGTTACTTCAAGCTTCTAGTTTATTTTTATCTAATCATCTTTCTATTATTTCTTTAAACTGATAGTGGATTTCAAGTGGTTAAGAGTGTAATGGCCGTTCTCACTAAACTTAGGGGTCGCCCAAGTCTGACGCCCACATATTTGGGCATTGTCAAAAGTGAAAATGAGTTTTATCAATGACAAGGAGACACCTTACGATTTTATGCAATGTTTAAAGTTAGGACACGCAATGTGCAGCGCCTAGCGCTGGGCATTTGCGTAATCCAAATAGGCGTAATGTGACATATACATTTACTCTTTGGCCATAACAGACGTGTCAAAGGATAAAATCAATTTGATAAGGTAGAACCAAGGCGTTTATATATTAGAATTTAGATATAAACAATGAGATTTTTTGAATTTTCGGACTTTTTATAAATGGACAATCACAAGTTGGGTGCTCGTGTACATAAAAGACCGTCTACATTTTTTCTTGTTTTTTTTTTACCTCAAAATATATAACGGCGGGTGGTCAGAAGGGGCTATTACGAAGCCCAAATAGATCGTCCATATCGGAGGACTATCTTTAAAATAACACTGCAGGCGTGTATACCAACGTGGATTTGTTCCATTTTATCACTTTTGACACGAAAATATAATGAGATGAGCGTGATGTCGTCAGATGTCTTTACTTCTCGGCGATCGGAAACAGAATGTTCACGTAAATGGCGGCAATTTAGTTTTTGCTAACGAACTGTCAAAGTCAGTATCACCATTCTAATAAAATTAAAAGTATCGATGATCACGTTCTTTCTACAATCGATTAATTAAGTAATCGAGTAACTAGCAATTAAAATAAAAGAAACTAAAACAAACGATCTTCGTAAAGATGATGCGACATATATATTTTTGTTATTGTCTCTACGTGTAAAGGCTACTAACGTGACACTAGCTGAATTATGTTAACGCAAATATGTCATACATTAAGAAAAAAAGAAGAGGAACTGAAGCATGTAAATTCATAGACAAACTGTTTAAGCTAATCTTAATATAATATTATGTGGTTTCTATGCTATGCATTTTTCTAGGTTAGTGAAAATGGGCATAATTAAATGAATGATTCTCCAAATAAAATTCTACATATTTTTGTTACTCCTTTCTGGAACAATTTTTTGATAATAACTATCGTTCCTCAGATATTATTTATTACCTTTCTAATTAAATATAATAAAAAATAAGTCTATTTAAATATAAATAAGTTCAGCGGTTTTAACATAGAAACGTAGATAGACAGAATTATATTCACATTTATAATATTAAATAAAGATAATCAACATACCCATCTCTCGACAATATCTAACACAATTAGTCGGTAACGTTATCAGTTCACCTAACCCTAGACGGTCTTTGTTAAATTTATCTTTGAACTTTGATAGACCAAATGTTTCCTCGCAGACTTACCGCAAGTTTCCTTTGAAACTGGTCCCGGTTGGGCCCGGATGCTCATTGTCCGGAAGAACTGACGCCTGCCGGACGTGTAGCGGATGGATGGAAACCTTTACTTCACACGTCTATTTAATAAGAAGCATGTAATTTTTTCATTATTTTTCATATTATCAATGAGTGACCTACAGCTGTGCGTTGTTTAGTAACTATTTTTTTTTCTTGTATTAAGTATAATTTGGCTAAAAAAATTATATATTTTAAAACACTTAGAAAACATCAAAATAATAATCTCAATAGACTGACAAAGCTGTTGTCAATAAAGCGAAGCTGTTGTGAATCGATGGACGAATTTTTATGCTATTTTTTAGTATTCAATGAAATGTTAATTCACATTCCAGTGAGCTGAATTTCTTGTTGGTTCTTCTCGGTTAAAGGTTATCATGTGTTTTAAAAGTGCCTCAAAATTCATCTGTACTGTTACGACAATACGTCTAATTTCTGAAGTTGATTTATCGCATTAGAGTTTATAATTAAGAGTTTTTTTTAATAGTTTCATATAACCTTACATGCCGTTGATTATACATCAAATAATTCATTTTAATATATATATTATTAAATTTACGTTCGTATTTAGTATGTAAGTATTCAAAACATTAATTACTTTTAGTTATATAAACAATTATATATACATAACAAAATTATGCTATCGCTATTTTGTAGTCTTATAATAAATAAATATTTGAATTCAAATTGCCTACTCTTCTTTTACGACGCACGCCATCATCTGTCTCTTTTTGTTTCGCTGATTGACCTCTAGATTTCATGACATTCTCTCATCCTTACTCTCGAGGCATCAAGTTATATTAAAGCATCGAATTGGAATCCACTGAAGAAATCCAATTTTCTTCACCTACAATACAACGTATTTCTCAGAAACCTTATACGTATTATTCCGGAACTGACATACATTTATTACGCTTAGAAGCGACATCTGCCGGATACCTATACCGGACACAGCCTCTCTGATACATGGCGATACTATGAAGAAATATGTAATAACAACAATAACATCTTTACGAGTAACGCTGGGTCGCAACTTATCTAATTGAAGTAATAGTTTTCTGTCTATGATTTTTTGAGTTGTAGACAACTTTACCTGATACATTTAGTAGCTGTTTTCGTGTGACTTCGCCGGCTTTAAATTATAGCTCATGTCAACCTCGTAAGAGGTACCGTAGTATGCTTTCCAAAAGTAAAATAATTGAAAATAGTTCCAGTAACTGCTGAAGCCTATTCGGAGTCTATTCAATGTAAACAAACAAACAAATATTTCTTCTTTATAATATTAGTGCATGTAATAACTAAACAATATTTTCGGTAATACTTTCGGTATTACTTTGTTCTACTCTTAATTTAGTTCCAATTATATCAAACTTCATCTCGTAATTCTAAAATAGAGGTTTATGATCATTATAATATTAAATCAATTTGGCATTGACAATGCTAATGAAAAATATTCTTAATGAAAAACCCCATCTCAGAGTACCTGGGGCCGGTCATTTTGTTAAACATTATTCATTAAGAATATTAGAAGTTATCAACTTGATCTTGATGTAATTACGTCGAAATAGCTCATTATTATTAAACAATTTGTTCAATTTTTTTTTATTTGTAAAATACCAAGAATCTCATAGGATCGACCATATCATAAACAACGTTTGATCTACGAATTTAACTATAAATAAGTCAGTGCTTTAAATCAATGCTATTACTGTTGTTATCATTGCTCTGGACGAAAATAATTTATCTAATTATATTGTGCTATCGTGACATTAATAACGTATCTTTATAAGTTTAATAAATTAAATAATAGACGTGAAATAAAATAACGTTTGTCAAAAAAATAAAACCAAATGCAATAAAACTTTACGTTTTTTCCGAGCAAATACCTGTGATTTAATATAGAACGTCGAGAACAAAGTAAAAGCGCATTATTCATATCGACGTGTTTGGAACGTAATAAATTTTAGTCTGTCCAAATAAGAAATAGCTGGGGTGACTGAGCTACCATTCCATTTTATAATTTCATACTGAGTCGTTGTCAAAGTGTCTCAAAACTTTTTTTCATTAAAATTTCTTGCCAGAGGGCCATTTAAGAATGCACCTTCGAATGTAATTTATGACTAACGTAATAAGAAAACTGTTTTTAAACTACGGTTTTATTTCAATTGACGTAAGAAAGTACAGTACTGTTCTATCACATCGATAGATTTCGCTTTTTATGACTTTAACCACAAATGTCAATTACTATTGGTCAATTGATCATAGGACTGCAATGTAGTATCATTTTTTATCTAATATAACAACCTAAAAGTTCATTAGTTCATTATTTTTATTTTATAACTTTTAGGTTGTTATATTAGATAAAAAATGATACTCTAGTGCCTAGAGTTTTATGCTTTTAGCTATGTATAGTACAGAAATACTTTTGCTCATTGGAATTGGAATATCAAAATGGTAAGAAATTAGATTTTCGGATTCCTTGGAGGTTTCGTGAACACTTGATTTACACCCAGTTCCTGAATTGACAATTTAAAGTAAAGGACATCTAAAACCGTACTTAAGCCATTTTAAATGTTTTCGTTTCTGATTATTTTTTTAACAATCAATTTATAGCAATTTGATAAAACTAGGTACTTTTAGCCGTGTACAACGTAAAAAACTTAAGATATTGAGAATAAATTAGTTGAGATTTTGTACTTTATCAAATTGAGAAACCGGCCGTTGATTTAAATGAGCAGTTTTGTGACGTGAAATATAAATACTATTCTATTTCACATAACAAATAATATCCTTTATTCTTTTTGAATTCAAATAAAATGTCGGAATTTCCATCAGATGCCGAACTTTACTCCTATAAAATCCCTCCTAAGAGTGCAAACAGCTTCGAGCATGCCTCACTAGTACGTTTGAGGATCTCGTTATGTATACACATTGCATTTTCTGTGGGTTGAATTTGCACCTAAATCCACAGAGGCGCAACCCCCGGCTCGAATTAAATAGGTAAACGGACCCCACACTTTTTGTGCTTATATGAATTTTACGTGATGTTTTTGTTGACAATTCGAGTTATTTGTCTTATTTATTTTAACGGAATAAGAAAACATAAATTTTTATAATGTTATTCGATGATAAGCTTTAATTTTATTAATGGAAGCTAAAATAAAAGTGAACGGAAACTTACCATAATACATTTATATACAACAATGGACCAAAATCGTATTAAAAACCATACACTAGTCGTACCAACTCTTAAGAAATTATCATTACTTCATGATGTTAGAAATATAATTTGAATCTCAATAAAAGAGTTAATTACACACAGGTAATTTCAATAAAAAAAATTACATACAAAAATAAACATACAAATAAAATACACGTCGATTTATTCACTATGATATAATCTGATGAAAATTTCGCTGGAGACTGGAACACTGGTAACCGGGCTCGTGTAAACGTCCAGGCAGCCGTTCCTTTCACACGTCTGCGAGTTCCATTTCACGCTCTGACGAACACAGATCCGATGACACCGTGCTGTCAACATGAACCTGATTGGATAGATTCACTACATGAGTGCTATAAAAAAGTGGAACTTTGACATTGTTAGGAAAATCTTTTAGTGTTTTTTGACTGGGAGGAAACTATAACTTAATTCTGTATGCATATCAAAAATTTCAGATACTGTTCTATCTATCGAACATCAGATACTAGATCTATGAAAAGAGAATTAATGCCCATTCTTACTAAGCTTAGGGGTCGTCCAAATCTGTTGCATAAATATTTAGAAATTAGCTTAAATGAAATGCATTTCCCCGATGACTTAGAACCACATACCGACATTAAGTAATGTGTTACGTTATGATATGACAGGTTACAAACGTGTCAAATGGTTAAAGAAATATATCTACATGGAATTAAAGTAATCTGCAGCGATTTGTAAAATCACGTCTTATCTAGTTAAGCTATGTCTTGTTCTAGATAAGTAAAAATGTTTGTAATGCCCATTTTCACAAACCTAGATCAAGGCATAACTTTACAAAAAAAAACACTTAATATTAAGAATAGTGTAAGCAGAGTTGTCGTTTCACCAAACTTGTACGTTAGGTAATCCCTTACTAAGCACTTTCTTAGGAAGACAACGTTTGTCTATGATTTTGTGTACGTCAGTTCTTCTCCTTTTTTAATGTATGGTCTATTTGCGTTTACACATTTCCGCCAATGTCATGTTAGAAGCCTTTACATCTAAAGAGACAATAACAAAAATATCTATTTTGAGTTAATAAAACAAGAAAATTATACGTAGACTATAATACTACAAAAGCACCCAAGTTGCCATTATATAATAATTGTGAATATTAAAAGAAAAACATGGTTTATATGATTATTTTAATATATAAACTCCTTGATTCCAACTCACTAAATTGATTTTATACCTTGACATATGTCACATTACGCAAATGCTCCTCGCTAGGCGCCGGCGCCGCACAATGCATGTCTGAACTTTAGCCGTTGCATAAAGTCGTTAGGTGGCTACTTGTCATTTATAAAACCCATTTTCACCTTTGACAATGCCCAAATATTTAGACGTCAGACTTGGGCGACGCCTAAGTTTAGTGAAAACTGCCATTACACTCTTACTACTAGAAAACCACTATCAGTTTAAAGAAATAATGTCGATAGAAGTATGATTAGATAAAAAGAAACTAGTATGAAGAATATAATGATTTTGATGAATATTTAAAGCTTGAAGTTGAAATACACTTCTTAAAGTTAATGGCACTTAGTAATCTGTGTGATTTTTATCAATAATAATACGAGGGTCAAACTGAAAGTTCTTAGAACTGGCCACTTATAAACAATATAATAAAAAAATAATTCTAAAATTTGAAAATATAACTCTTTGCCAATATTACTGAGTATATATTTCATTCATTTGTCATTTGTTTTACGATTTGGCGGCAAATTGAAAATTGTCTGTGTCACGTCATCATGAATTTAACACGAGAAAATTTTCGTGCAATGATTTTTTATGACTTTCGATGTCATTTAAGTCAACAAGAAAGTTATGATAGACTACGATTGGCCTTTCACGATGAAGCCCCATCTCGTGCGACTGTTTACAACTGGTTTAATGAGTTTAAACGTGGTCGCACTAATGTCACTGATGATTTACGTGAGGGACGGCCTTCTACGGCGACGACTGAAGATAACATCTGTGTTGTGCGGCGTATGATAGAGACTGACAAAAGAGTGACCTATCAACAGATTCGGACAAGCTTAGGCATCGGTATGAGTCAAGTGCACAAAATCCTCCACGAACATTTAGCGGTCAGGAAGCTTTGCGCCCGGTGGATACCTCATAATTTGACTGAGGCTCAAAAACTCCATCGTGTGGATTGGTGTCGTAAAATGATTGAAAGATTTAACGGAGGTGACTCAAATGCTGTGTTCGACATACTAACAGGTGACGAAAGCTGGATTTACTGTTATGATCCTAAAACCAAAAGACAATCTGCTCAGTGGGTGTTTCCTTTCGAGGAGTTGCCAACTAAAGTGAAGAGAGATCGAAGTGCGGGAAAAAAAATGGTGGCCTCGTTCTTTGGAAGGATAGGTCATTTTGCAACAATTGTGTTAGAGGATCAAAAAACAGTTTCTGCAGAATGGTACACTACCAATTGTTTGCCACTTGTCTTGGAAAAAGTTCGAGAGAAACAACCTCGCAGTAGGATCCTCCTTCACCACGACAACGCCTCGTCGCACACCGCCAAGCGAACGATCGACTATTTGGCGACATCAAACGTTGAATTACTGGGTCACCCGCCGTATAGCCCCGACCTCGCGCCTTGTGATTTTTATTTATTTCCAAAAATTAAAGAAAAACTTAAAGGAAAGCGGTTTATGAATGCTGAAGAAGCGTCGGCTGCGTATCGCGATGCCATTGAAGAGACCCCTAAGGACGAGTGGGCAAAGTGCTTTTCCCAGTGGTTCCATCGCATGCAGCGGTGTATTGACGTGAATGGACAATATTTTGAAAAGATATAATAAAACTAATAACTGGCTAATGTAATCAGTTTTTGATTTTCTAAGAACTTTCAGTTTGACCCTCGTAAATACATGGCTATCGGATCATTAAAAACACATTTATGGTGATAACGAGATGTAGATATTTATATAAATACGAAAATACAAATATGACTACAACAGAAACTCAATTTGCTTGTTTAAATATAGTCTATATCAAACCCGTAAGTGAAAGAATTTTTAAAATCGGCCCAGTAGTTTCGGAGCCTTTTCAATGCAAACAAACAATCAATAAATCTTTTCCCTTTATAATATTAGTAAGGGTTCGTATTAAAGTACAAGGAGTGGCTTATGTATATTCGTTTTTAAATGTAAAAACTTTTGTGTATACCAACAGTATTGAAAAAAATCTGTTACACCTGGTATCTGAATTGAGTATTTAAAGTCAAGCACGTCTCAAAGTGTGATTGAACGTCACATTAACAGGTTATCGTTTTTTCGTTAGAATCGTCAGGTGGCTCCTTGTAATTAGTGAAACGCATTTTTATCTTAGATAATACCTAAATATTTATGTGCCAGATTTAGCTGACTCCTAAGCTTAGTGAAACCGAACATAAATATGATATATATAGGTTATAGATACATAACGCATTGATGCATTCTTAATGAAAAAATCTTGACCTTTCGCAATCCACCCGACTGCTCTAACCACTAAGCTACTCAGGACCTAACAGGACTGACGAATAGTTTAATCAAGGACCAAGTATTTTTCATTAAGAGTATTTTTCAGTATAGCATTTGAATGCGAAATTGAAACAAATTTTCATTTTTATCTAAAGTTTAAATATTTGTAAAAATATTTCTTTTCGCTGTTTTGGTGGATTGCATGAACATTGATGAGAATATGCTATGTAGAAGCGAAAAAGTAACAAGTGGGTACCTCTTAATATTTACGCTGACGCTATCTCTATTCAATAGAAGTCGAGTGTTATATAATATCTGCGGAGTAACGTAGTCTACGTTACTCCGCAGATACTATATAATACTCGTAGCTTGGCATATAGCAATGATTTCTCAAAGTTATAATTACGCGGAGTAACGTAGTCTACGTTACTCCGCGGATACTATATAATACTCGTAGCTTGGCGTATAGCAATGATTTCTCAAAGTTATAATTAATAGCAATTTTATATATTTTTCAATTTCAATAAAATAATTCGAAGTTGAACTTTTTTTATGAGAAACATAGATAATATGCCTTTCTATATTTACTTACACTTACTTCCATTGGGAATAATTTATAAGTTTTTAATGAATTTCATAATAAACATTTACTTACGCTTACTTCCATTGATATTCGTTTATATTTTTTTTTATGAATTTCATAATAAACATTTTAAATTTCCATTTCACCGTTTATTTCGTGACAGCGCATCGTTCAGTGCGCACGGCCTGTTTCACGGTAACGCGCTCAGAAGCTTTAAAGCGGCGTAGAGTCAGCATGAGGCTAATTGGAGGCACTTCACCGCATCTGCCACCGGAAACGTAACGTTACTATTCCACAGTTCTACAGCAACACAATTTAAAATTTGTTACGTGATGCAAAAATCTATATTCACGATAAATACGTTAATATACCAAAATACTTTTTTTATTTCTCTAGTTTTTTTTTCTTAAGTTGACAGTTGACTGACGCAATAGGTTTTTTAATTGCTCTTAATATCAATATGTTATTAATTGCGATAAAAATTGGTGAAAAATTCCATTCATAGTATGTCTCATACCAATCATTAAACTGTAAAATTGGTCCTGAAATTGTATATTAACCCCGTTGGAAGATGGCAATGGTAGACTCTGAAACAATTCACCTAAGTTATTTCAGAATTTTATAATGGACCGACAAAGCCAACACCACCACCAGCCTTTTTACGTCCCCACTGCAGGGGCTCAAGCCAACACCGTACGGCTATAATTGAAGACATTTGAGACACCTGCCGCCTCAGAGAAAAGCGATGTTGATTAAGTCGAGTACATGTAGGTGGATTAACTAACCGTGATTCTTGGAAAACTAGAACTCACTCGTATCTCGTACTGTAATAATCTTAGGATACAATAATATATTCTAACAAACATAAACACAAATTCCTAAGGTCTAATAGTAAATGCAAATATTTACAACAAAACACGTCTTCATCTGTTGAATGAAAATATTCAAAGCATAATCGTACGATAGAAATATTTTAAACGCAAAAAATAAAACTTGCTTAAAATGTGTTTTACTCAAGAAACTAAGACGCCAATCATACCTAAAGAGAAAACATTTTGTGGTCTCTTTAAACATTTATACTTTTGTTGCATAATAATAATAGTTGGCGTGTTTCTATTTGTGTTGTGTTACGGCCGGTTTCTGAATTAAGAAAGTACAAAATCTCAACTGATTATTTTTAATAAATTAAGTTTTTTTTCGTTTCATATGGCAAAAAGTATTAGATTTATCAAATTGCTATCAACTGATAATTAAAATTTAGGAATCAATAATTAAAACATGTTTTAATGACATTTAAAGTGGCTTAAGCACGGTTTGAGACGTGCTCAACTTCAAATTCTCAATTCAGAAACCGGGCGTTAGTCGTTTATATAATTTAATTTGTTGTATAATTCTTTATTTTATATACATCTGCACCAAAGATAAATAATCTCAAAATGTCGCCCTGTTTGCTCAGTAAAAATTCGATGGATTGTGATGCTTCCGCCAAATTGTCTCTAGTCAAACGCGAACGAACACTCAGCGGATTCTGCAATACGGATTAGAGCATTAAACCAAATTCTCGAATGCTCCTAGAGCCCTGGTCGCAAATGGCAAATGCTCGTAAAAAAGCCCAGTCTAGCGTGCTCATACCACGGTTCTCCGAATGATAAAAGTTTTGTTAGATCTAGATATATTATTCTGTATTTGAAAGACACAAAAATACCATTATGTAAATTATCATATATGCACTGGAAACTTATGATGAGACCCTAGTCTCAACTGAATGCTGAACAACTAGGTATTTGATAAACTTTCGTAATGCAATATGAAGTTCGGTATTAATTGATGAACTTTACAGAGCAGGTGTGCATATCCGAAAATAATTCTAGCTCTGTTTCACGGACCATTATTGCTAGTTCATTCAGAAATCAATATACTGCAGTAATTAAAATACTTATTTCAGGATTTGCTAATTTGGAATATATTTCAGTCTGATTAAATAATACAATTAGGTATTGGTGAAATGTCCCGGTTTTACTAATATAAGACAAAGACTCAGATTTGGCAACTATAAGAGTTACGAAGAATTTATTTTTGACACGTCACAGGTATCAATTAAACATTTTAATAATGCGTTAGTTACGATGCTTTAAAGTTCCAAAAGACCAAAAAGGGGCCAGTGAACAAAACCGCGTCGTATCTCCTAAAACTTAGCTATTAGCTTCTTTTTTACAATTTTGTTTATAGGTATACAAGGTTTCGGCAATATAATAAGTACTTATAAAATTACTTGTGATTTACAATTTCACCGTAAAGTACTTTACGAAATATAATAAACGACAATTATTTCCCAATATAAGAGTGTAATAAAGTGAGCATACTCTGTCGCACAAAGTTTATAATTGGAGTGCCTTATGTGAGAAGCAATTACGCGACACTTAAAAGAAAATCGATTCAATGAGCTTCATATGTTTCGAAGTCATATTTATTGATATACTCATTTTTCATTAAGAATATTTTGCAAATGCGGCCATAATTTTTCGCCAGTTGATCACATTGTGGAGCATATAAATTTGCAGTTTGACAGATGACAGGGTATGCGCGAATATTTTTGGTACAAAAAAAAAAAGATGAATGAGTTTGCAACGCACTCCTGGATTCTGACGTTTATTCTCACTGATTTGAAGCTTCTTTCAACAAAAAGTATATTATTGTAGTTTAATTTTATTCGCAGGAAGCGGGCAAGCGACAGATGTAGACGTGCGTCTAGTAGCTCCTAGTTGGGTAGCACGCGGAGGTTCTGCCACTCTACGATGCTTACACCAAGTGCCACCTCAACTACTATACAAAGTAGAGTTCCTGAGGTCCGAGGCGAAGTTGCTTCAATATGTCCGGGAGAGGGTTCCACCGTTCACCAATTACACTTTCCACGGAGGAAAACTTAATGTGAGTTACATTTTACGATATATCTATCTATAACTTCAAAACAGATCTCTTCTGAGGTATACCGAGAAATTTAACGTTGACATGGTGTTTAGATAAAATAATTTCAATTAATATGGAATATTGTGAATCTTCGTTTGTATCTTACTTTATCATATGTCTCAAGTTAGTAGTCTCCGCAATCGCTAATGGCAGCGTATTAAACGACTTCACCCCTTCAATGTAGGGAGGTAGTATTACAAAATCAATTTAACTTCAGCACTCGTAAAATAGTTTTTATGCTACTGCAACTAATATCCATTAATGGCAAGTTGTAAAAAGCTGACATTTACGTTAACTAAAATTGCTACATTGAGTTTAATTTAATTTAGATACAAATCTAAATTCATAAATGGAATCGTAATCAGTAGATTTTGTAAAAGAAGACTACTATCCTACGCGCGTGTCGATAATAAGTCCCCGAAGTAATCCGATATCACATATTTTTGTATTGCGATTCGCACACTTTGCAACGAGTATCCTTCGTATCCGCTACCAGTCTCTGGATATCCGCCGTATCAGTCGCCGCACGACTGTAGCCTGCTAATTTCAACAAAATGGCGTTGAAATGGCATTCAATATGAAATTTGAACGTCCGGACATTATGCAGTTCAAATATAAATGATGATTTTTCTGAAGCGTAATATATGAAGTTCTAGTAGCTTACAAGAATTCTTTATGTACGCTAATAAAGTCTCGTCTATTGCCAATATCGTAATGTAAGAAGGGACTTTAACTATCGGAGAAAAGAGATTATTTAGGCATGTGATATAAATATATGTGTGTGCATATTTGAATATCACATACCAACATGTGCATTGTATTTGTCTGAATTTTGAGAAAGGCTAGGAATTGCTTGTATTATTTGTGTTTTTTCCACTTTTGGCCAGCCCATATTTAATGTTTAAATATAGCCATCAGCTTAATGGCATGATCAAACCTATTTTATTAATTTGAAGGAATTTTGACGCTTCGACACTATGAATCATAGGCTGAATCAGGACGATCGGAAATGTGTGCGTTTAATCTCGTCGTGCGACTAAATCACGTCGTTTGCTCGCACAATCGTAGCCAATTAAAACAACGCTTAAATGGTAAACATTCAAAATTCGAACTTCGTTATGTTTCGGATTGATTTATCGCGTCTCGTTCCAAGAATTCCTTTACATTTAAAAGTACTAGAAAGTTAGCAATGATAGAAACCCGAAATCTGTTTTTATGAAATTCAATGTCGTTAGAACTTTGATTTTTCGACTGAAAGGTTGGATGTTAACGCGAGAAGTTTAAATGGCATTTGTAAAATTGTTATAAAGGGAAATGGTAATTTGAATTCATTGCATCATAATTTAATATGAAACAGATCCTTTCTTTCGACGGTTACAATTTTAATAATCACAAGAACCCTTGTAATAACTTTAGTCTTAGGCAATTTAATGTTATTAAGAGCCATATTACATCGCAACTGTGATTTCTGCGTGATTTTTCTCGGAAACAAAAACAAATTAACAATTTTGACTTGTTGAATAGTGAAGAATAACTCTTGGTATAGAAATTAGTGGCTCAAGTTTTTGGAAATTTTGCTCATCTTTTAATTAAATCCAAAATACCAGAGAAAGTTTTTCATAAAATGCGCAAAGACACTTTTTTGAAGTCCTGGATTGAGCTACTGTTCTTAACAAACGAAATAAAAGAAATAGAATGATATCTCTTATATAGTCGTAAAGTAAACAGTAGCTCGAAATTTTGAAATAGCACTGATTAAATATAGAAAAACAATTATGTTACAAATCAAAAAACATCAAAAATTGCTTGAAGTTAACTTTGAATTTCTCTTAGCCACAACAATATTATTTAACAAAATCTATGCCAGATTAATGACTATTTCATAAGGAACAAAGTTATTATAATTTTAAAGCATAAATTAATTATATTATTTCAATAAATACGATAAATGTAAACGCAAAATCACTACAAAATAAGATGCAGCGGCCGTCTGAGCTCAGTACTGCGCGAGCGCTCCTCAACGTTAGACCTGTGTCGCATTTCTTCGCGCCATTTTTCGATCTAGATACGTTCGAGCGAACGTAAATAGAGCAGTATAGTGGGACTTCCAACTTTGGTCACGAAGTTCGATTTATATGGAATTTATATAGCTTATTGAATTATTTCTAATACATATTTGTTATTTTCAGCATAGGTCGAAAGACCCCTAGGTATATTTGTATAAGAAAGTTAAAATATATATTTATATTATGAAATGCAAATAAAGCAAGGTACTTCTTCTCTCAATACACTTATACTAGTACATAAAATTGGAGTGCATATTTGTAATATTAAAATAACCGCTTTTCACTAAATACATTTGTGTGTATACATGGTACATATACAAAAATAATATATTTTATCTGTCTGTCTGTTAGTTCTGGCTAATCTCTGAAACGGCTTGGCCGATTTTGAAGAGACTTTCACTAGAAGTTGACTTACGTAATGAGGATTAACTTAGACTTATGGCTCGATGCAATTCGACCGATATCAAATTTATCGGAGATCCGCATATGAAACAACTTTTTCTAAATTCAATATATTTTTAATCCCGGACGCAAAAACGACGCGGTGTTATAAGTTTGACATGTCTCTGTGTGTGTGTGTGGTGTGTTTGTGTCTTTTTGTGGCATCATAGTTCCCGAACGGATGAACCCGTTTTGATTTTGTTTAAAAGGTGTATTAATCGGGAGTGTTCTTCACTTTGATGAAAATCGATACAAGATGGCCGCCGCCACAAAATGTCGGATCACATATTTTATCACCATTCCATCAATATGGATATCAAATAAGAGGGCTTGAGTAGTAGAATACTGAACACTATGACAAATTTCAAATCCAAGATGGCCGCCACCAAAAATGTTGGATTACCTACATATTTTTCACGACTCCCTCAATACGGACATTAAATAAAAGGGCTTGAGTAGTAGAATACTGTTTACTATGACAAAATTTTATATACAAGATGGCCGCCGCCACAAAATGTTGGATTATCTATTTATTTATTTATTTTGTACACACATACAATTTCATATGAACAAATGTAACAGACATTAGTACAAGGGCACTGCTTATTTCAAATTGAAATTTCTACCAGCAGGCCCAAAACAGGAAAAAGAAATACAATAAGGTAGTCAGTGTGTACCTCCTAAATAAATTAATATGGAATAAAAAAAACAAATTCAAATACCGGGAAAGAGAGAAAATAAAAATACATAACGGTTCAAACATTATATAAATAATATATATATATCTATAATATATAAAGATTAATAATACCTACACTATTCAATATCAACAACAGGAAAGATAATGATCCTTTACTCTTTTTTTGAACACAGAAATAGTGCGACTGTCACGTATATCGGCAGGCAAAGAGTTCCAGAGTCTAGCAGCATGAACAGTGAAGGAATATGAAGCAAAATCCGTTTTGTGTGAAGGAGTTTGAAGACTTAAGGTGGGATCTGCAAAGAGCATCAGGAGAACGGAGAAAGGAGAAACGCTCATGCAGATAGGAAGGATAGACGGGATTATACAGGATGTTGAACAGAAGACAGACAATCCTGACATATCTACGCTGACGAATGGGAAGCCACATGAGCTGCTTACGTAAATGTGACACATGATCATACTTACGAAGACCATAAATAAATCTAATCGCTAGATTTTGAAGTCGTTCAAGTTTGTTTAATAACTCCTCAGTGGCATCCAAGTAACATGCATCTGCATAGTCAAGAAGAGGTATAATTAAGGATTGTGCTAGTAACACTTTAGTTTTAAAAGGTAAAAAGTTTTGAAGGCATTTAATTGTGTGAAATGAGAAGAAGGTCCTACGACTAACCTCAGATACATGGGCAATACATGATAGATTTGAATCCATTGTAATTCCAAGATTTTTTACAGTGTCTGTTAACTCGATCTGAGTCACATCCAAAAGCAGGGGTGGTAAAGATAATGCAGAAATAGAATTAATATTAAACCTGCTACCTATCACAATGGCCTGAGATTTACTTGGGTTAAGCATGAGGCCAAACGATTTTGCCCAAGTACTAATGCGATCCAAATCGTTATTAATAGCTACCAGTGCTGAGTTACAGTCTTCTATTTTAAAGTGTCGATAAAGCTGCAAGTCGTCTGCATAAAGGTGGAAGTTGGAAGATATAACTTTAGTAACCGAGTTAATGAAAATAGAAAATAAGAGAGGTGAGAGAACAGCACCCTGAGGAATACCCGCACCGAGGTCGCACCAATCAGAAGATTTTTTACCAAGACGCACACGTTGCGTGCGTCCCCGAAGGTAGGAATCAAACCATGAGAGAACAGAAGGAGAGATATTGCAAGAACGAAGAATAGCGAGAAGAATGTCAAAATCGACAGAATTAAAAGCACTGCTGAAGTCTAGAAGAATTAGAACTGTAAGAGCTTTATTCTCCATAGCCCAACGAATATCATCAGTAATGTTTATTAAAGCTGTTACAGTACTAGTGACCAGGGCGGAAACCAGATTGGTACCTATTCAAAAGGGAATTAGAAAAAAGAAAAGTTGATAATTGCTTATGAACAATATGCTCAAGAAGTTTAGAGAGAAGGGGAAGAATAGAAATAGGACGAAAATGAGATGGGACTGAAGGATTAGATACTTTAGGCAGTGAAATAATGTGCGCCATCTTCCAAATTTTGGGAAAAGAACCGGATTCAAGTGAGAAGTTAAGTATGTAAACAAGTATAGGAAGGAGAAAAGATAAAATAAGGGTAAACATTCTTACGCTTAGGTTGTCCTCGTCAGCAGCCTCGGAAGAAATGGCTTGAATGGTATTTTTAATGTCAGTTTCGGATATTTTTGAAAAGACAAAAGATGTGCAGTCTGGCCTCGGAGCCAGTGAAAGTTCTGCGAGCGTAGAATCCTTTATGTCACCATCGATAGTAGAAGGAGGAAGGGAGAAGTGTCTGTTAAGGACGCTTAAATCTACATTGGTAGACACAGTAGCAGTAGATTTCCCCACTCCTACAGAGCGCAAAAACCGCCAGGCATCAGTAGGATTGCGATCAGTAAGAGAGCTATGGAAGAAGCGTCGCTTAGCATCCCTACACATACGACTGCAGCAATTTCGAAGAACCTTAAAACGAATAAGATTGCGGTTAGTTGGACGTTTCTTATATGCTCTTTTTGCCTTATCTCTTTTTTGACCACCAAAAAAATTGACCACCCATCCAATTGCCGGCCTTTGCAATCGTCGCTTAACCTCCTCAATCGCAGATCAAACGAGCTATCCGGCACCATCGAGCTTATTATTTGTTGATATACGGATATTGCCGTATTTTTTTGTAAAATTCAATATATTTTGATGATATGGTAAGTATGAGCAAATGAATCATTCCTCGATATTATTGAACAGAAAATCAAAAGCAGATCGAGCGTTCTACCACCTTCATACATTTGAAGTGACCATGAGATTTGTGACCGATATTGACAGATAGTACAATCTCAAACACTTGAGTTTTTCCATACATTTTATAAGTGCATGCGATTCGTGTGATATCGTTCATTCATATCGAATAACATCGCATCTAGCCATGAGAAAAGAACCTTAGGTTACTTTCCATTCGCATAAAGCCGCGGGCACAACTAGTTTAATATAATTCTAATTTACTACTTTTCCAAACAGGAAACAGTCCATGTTTTCTATGGATGACGAAAATATTTCGAAATCGTCGACGAAAAATATGGCACGAATATTTTTTAATTAATATTTATAATTTTATTGATATATTGTCATCGCTATTTATATTTATAGCCTATGATTTGGCTAAACTTGTTTCTTTTAATTTTTGTCCGATTTTAGCAGTCGTGTTTTTAATTTTTAAATAATTTTTATATTTTATTCATTTTAGTGAGCAGTTAATTTTGTATACAGATTATATATTTTTAATGGACCTTTAATTTGATACCCATAAAGTTATGATTATAAAAAAAAACATACTTTTTTAAATGGCGTCACACGTCCCCATACCTATTTAATAATTAAGCTAGTTTCACTGATACTCTATGTATTTTGTGGTAACTTAGGATGATGTTTCTAATGATACCCTGTACATTCATATCCGTTATATCTTTCAAAAGTTATGGTGCAATAAAAATACTCACATACATACATTAATTCTAAAAACAATAGAATCCTTTTCGAGAGCAGTCGTTTAAAATATTCGGGAATCGATAATGAATCTCACCATAGAAATACTAAAATAAATACAAAAATTGGGAAAAGTATCAAAATAGCTTGAACGTGGTTTCAAAACAGTATTGTGGACTCGTGACCTTGAACAAGTTCTCGAGAACTCAAATCACAGAGTGAAAATTTGTCATATGGCTCTTAATTTGAATCGTAATAATTATTATTTTGAACCTCTTTATTACTGTAAGCAGTGGCTTACTCAATGCGATTAGAGGTAATATGATCAATTAAGCATTATTACTTAGTTATGCTAATTCCTACATTCAGCTCTGTCGGTCTTCAGGTTATTCCCTAAGGACTGTGCTTGCTATTAACGCAGTTTGCGGAACAAATAATTTAGTTATTTTTGGATTTTATGAGATGCGTTCGTTATTTAATCCAAATTCAAGTTTTCAATGATCAAATTTTCTTTTTTAATTTGGACACAAAATAGTCGCTGATTTACTTAAAGTATTGACTCAATTTTTTTTTTTCATGAATTAACTAGAAAAAAATCAGTCTCTATCACTTTCACGGATATAGCGTTTGTGATAGCGATTTATGAAATTATGTAACTTTTAAAGTTCCTTTTGGAATGAATGATGATTTGAATGATATGTAATCTTAAATAGTATAATATACGATGGGAACGACGACTCAATGTTGAACTACAACTATGGACCAGACAGTATCAAAAATAATGCTTTTACTGAAGCAAATAGAAAGATAAACTAAATTTTATTTTCTACCAACATATTTCACTGGCTGCAAAGAAGGCTATTACCATAATCAGTCTAGACTAAATAGAATGTCTTTACTCTTTTACCCTAGAATAAATAATGTTTTATTGAAGTAATTGGAAACTGTAAGAGAATTCCATTTTTTCCAACAGATGTCACTAGCTACAGAGAACTCTATTACCATAGACAGCCTGGACCCGTCTGCCACAGGCGTGTATTGGTGTGAGGTGTCCTTAGAGACACCTATCTTCACGGCAGCCTCCCCCCCTCACCAACTGACAGTCGTATGTGAGTATAAATATGATTTACATTGTATTGTGCACACAACGAATACGGAATGTATCCATTTAGATGAATAAGTCATTTCGCGGTGTAATATAGCTGCTCCATATAAATAAGGGAATAATCTTTGTGGCGTCATGTCGAATAAGGTTAACCCAATTTCGACGTCTTTCATATAAAGTATACTGCAACGTTATATTCAAATATGTTTTATTGAATTAAATATACGATTTAGATTTATATTTTACATTTTAATTAAATTTTAAATTTATTTTCTAAAGTTAGGTACTAATATTTAATATTTTATGTTTAATATGTCTGTGATGGTATTTTATATAATTTAAGAAATATACAATCTTTTAGCAATATATGAATTACTTGTTTTGGAACCAAGTAAATAAATTATACAATGATAAAAATGATATTATTATATAAAATTGGTTAGTTTTCATCTCAGGTTAAGTACTATATAATTATTTGTGTACTACACAAAAGAGGATATAAAGTTTTAAAAAGAGGATATATTTGTTTACATTGAATAAATAGGCTCCAAAATCACTGAATAGATTTGAAAAATGTTTTACCTGCGGAAAGCTACATCATACGTGGGTGACACACTATAAATTATGTGGGAGCAGTCGCAAGAAAACAACTAGTATTTAATAAATTAAAATAGGTTCTAGCCTCGCCAGTCTAAATTGCAGAGTTAACTTGTTTTAGCTTGGCATAAATTCAATAAATTTTATTGTGTCATGAAGTAACTGTATCATAAAGTCCGAAGTTTGGTTTGCTCAGGTTTGCTATTAATACAACTCTTTTTAACGGGCACTTACTCATGATATTTGTCAGAAGTGCTCTTCATTCATACTTTGTTGGTTCGTACAAAAATAAATCACTTGCTTGCAAATAAATGGCTTGCTTAACTACTTTAAATCTACACACAATTTCTTTTAATTAATTTTATAATAAAAGTTTGTGACGATGGATGTCTGTTCATTACAATACCACGCAAAAATAACACAAAGGAACAAAATATACCTTTTTTTTTGTTGCATGGAATTTTATTATGGTTGTTTACTAATTTGCGGTCGCTGATTTCAAATCTCATTTTTTCTTTAGCAGCTTCTAGTTTTTGAGATACAGCTATCAGACATACATTTGTACGAGTCACATTTAAACTTAAATCTATCGTACTGTTTATTAAAAAAGTTTTTTGTTTAACAATGTCCACGTCGAGAAATATCTGTAAAAATGATTCCAACTACTTTTGTAACATCTGTGGTGAATATACATTCAAAAATTGTAGACTAACTGTGTCGGAGTTCATAAAACAGGTGTTATTACTTTGTATTCACTTTGGACACACGTGACAAGTACTGGGTCCCTCATATGGTAAGTAAAACATGTGTGGAGTCTTTGAGATTATGGGCGAATAAGAAAAGATCCCATTGTAAGTATCAAACACCAATGATATGGCGGGAACCTTCCAATCATCATGATGATTGCTATTTTTGTGTGGTTGATATTAATGGTATTAATAAAAGAAACCGATCGAAATGGTTTTACCCTAACTTGTCATCTGTTACTCGACCAGTCCTGTACTCCGTGGATGCGCCAGCTTCTTCATCTAGACAAAATGATCCCGATTTACAAGTAAAAAGCTCTTTTTTAAGTGATGAAAGTGGGACAACTGATTTTGGCCCACATATTTCTTCTGAGTTTCAGCCCTTTAATCAAGAAGACCTCAGTACTTTAGTGAGAGATCTTGGTATTTCTAAAAAAGCACCGGAGATTCTAGATTATCGTTTAAAGCAAAGAAATCTTTTAACTCCAGAAACAAGGATTTCATACTATCGTAACCTAGAGACAGAATTGCTTTCATTCTTTACTGAAGATGACGACTTTGTTTTTTGTTCTGATGTTCCTAGTTTATTGAAAGCAATGGGAGTAGAAACGTATAATACCAATGACTGGCGTTTATTTATTGATTCCTCTAAACGCAGCCTCCAATGTGTACTTATGCATAACGGCAATAGGCTGGGTTCGATACCTATTGCACATTCAACTACAGTCAAAGAAGAATATGCTACTGTAGCTGCTGGTATGGATAGAATCAAGTACAACAAACACAAGTGACTGATATGTGTAGATCTTAAAATGGTGAATTTTCTTCTTGGCCAACAAGGGGGCTATGCAAAATATGCTTGTTTTATTTGTCTATGGGAGAGCAGAGCTAAGTCTGAGCATGTGGTTAAAAAAGATTGGCCTTCCATATAGCCTTCTATTATTCCGGGAAAACTGAATGTGATAAATCAAACCCTTGTGCCTATGGATCGCATAATACTACCACCATTACACATCTAACCAGGGCTCATGAAACAATTTGTTAAAGCTCTGAACAAGGATGGTGATTGTTTTAAATACATCTCTCAAAAGTTCTATAATTTGAGCACAGAGAAACTTAAAGCCGGAATTTTTGATGGTTCACAAATAAGAAGGTAGATAAAGGATGAAAACTTTATTAGTTACATGACTAATATTGAAAAAAATGCCTGGAATTAATTCGTTTGGACCGCACAAAATTTTTTGGGAAATACAAAGGATGAAAGCTATGTGGAGCATATTGAACTAATGTTGTCACACTTCCAGCAGCTCCACAGCCATTTGGACCATTTCCCTGACAATCTTGGTGATCTGAATGAAGAACCAGGGGAACGGTTTCATCAAGACATTCGTACTATGGAGGAACGTTACCAAGGTCACTGGAATGCTCACATGATCGCGGACTATTACTGGAGTATTAAAAACAGGCCTCGTGAATCCAATGAAGCAAGAAAATCTTATAAAAGAAATTTTTTGACAAGTAGTGGTTGCTTTTGTAAATATTTTCTTAATAAAAAATAGATTTTTCTTAAAAACTCAAAAACTTAAGGTAATACAAAAAAAGAACTGACTTCAGATCTTAAATCAGCACCCCGAGAAAGTATAATCTTAAAGAAAATATAATCTTAATATTTCATGCAACAAAAATGCTGTTCCTTTGTGTAATAGGTTTTTAGCTTGATGTTTCTAATGGTATGATACTAGAGAAGGCAAAAACAATAGCACAAATATTATGCGAGCGTCAAAAGAAAACCTAGCGTATCCAGAGGCGGATTTGTAGGCTTGGCTGCCTTAGGCCATGTAGTACTACCCTCTTCGGAGCTGCGGGGTGTGAAATCGAGATAGACACTGAAGGGCACATCGACCCACGGGGGGTGGGGGTGGGGGGTTACCTACAAACAGATTTATGTCTGTGAACCTCTCAACTGGACGGTTAAGGACTGAAAATGCACAGTTGCGCATTTCCAGTCTTTCGTCGGGGGCTTGTCTTTAAGATAATGTCTTTAAGATGTGCCCTCCAACCCACATATAGAATTGTGTTTATGTCGTGATGATACTCGTATAATATTATTTCTTATTCGGCTACCATCGGTTGGTATAGGTCACTCTAGAATAAACGGGATACTGTAACCTTCAACCCGTACAAAAATAATTAACCGAAATAATACAAAGGTCGATTTATAGATCGTTTTCTTTAACATGTAATTTTATTAGTGTCGCTGTCAGACTTTACAGACTTTACAGACTGAACAGACTTTATTATATCTGCTGTGTATTACGCTGCAATGCACCTAAATAACACTTTTACCCACTAATAATAAAAAAGTTTTTAATTATTTTTTGTAACTTCTAATTTTCCGATATACTTAAAACACTCATGTCATCATCAGCCCTTTTATGTCCCCACTACAGGGGCTAAGGCCTTTCTTATGGATGGTTAAGGAGGATAGGTCATCATGTTCCACGCTGGCCCATTGCGGATTGGAGAGCATTAATAACTGCAAATGCAGCCGGGACCATCGAGTTATTTTTTTCAATCATCCATCCCGTGACCGACCCTTGCAAAAGTTGCTTAACAACAACGAGCGTTGGCCGTGGCGTTTATTTCCTATGCCACCGAGTTAATCGATTTATAATATTTGTAACGTTAATAAGGTTGTAATGAAATTATTTTATTCACCAGACTCTCAGAAGCATCCGCCGATAATAACATTTGGAAAGCCAGATGTAGTGGTAGGAGGAATGTTCCGGGCAAATTGCACAAGTGCACCTGCTGCACCAGCACCACGTCTGACCTGGTACATAGACAATGAAAAGGTAAGAAACTATATTATTAGTCTTATTTTTGATCAATCTTGCATTCACAATGCTATATTGATATTTATCTTAAAGAAAAATACTTACGACTTCACTAGTCCAAACTACCCGAGATGGTTTAGGTGAATTGCCTGAACCTCGATACTCGTAATTGCAAGAAGTATCTACAAAACCCGTCAATATCGCTGGGTCTCGAGAAGCTTAATTGGTTAGGGCAGTAACTTGAAAGATACCTCGTCAGTTCAGTTATGAGACAAACTTTTTACTGAAAATATAAAATAAAATGTTACTGAAACTTATTTTTTTACCAATTTTTAATTTGGAATGTTAAACTTTTAGTTTATTTGTATCGCAAATTCATTTGTTTATATTTTCTCGTGATGGAGGGAACGAAACAATTACGTGCAACTGTCATTTCGCTATTTAAGGCGGGAAAAAAACCGATGCAGATTTTCCGTTAGCTGAAAAGTTTTCCTGTAAGCCGTAACTTCGTCTATTACACAATACTGTGGTACAAAGAAACAAGTTCTCTACAAGATCGCCAAAGGAGTCGTCGACCACACTTCGCCGAAATCCATGTCGCACTCAGCTCTGCAGACCAATATTTCGCGCGTTTCAGTAAACAGAATACTGAAATATGATCTTAAGGTAAACGCCTATAGCCGTATAAAAGTTCACTTTTTAAACGATCGTCTTCGTAAGGTACGAGCGAACGTTGTCCATTGCTGCAGAGGAGACATGATGTCAGGATCTTCCTAGATGACTCTTCACCAACGAGAATTTTTTTACTGTCGAAGAAAAGTTCAACCAACAAAAAAATAAAGTGTATGCTAAAAGTAGCAAGGATGTCTCAGCTTCTGCACGGAATGTCTCGCGCATTCATCATCCGGCTAGTGTGATGGTATGATGAAGAGTTTCATATGTAACTGTCACTCCGCTCCATTTCTGCCAACAAGGTGTCAAGGTGAAAGCCAAGAATTGTCAGAGTGACATTTTAGAGCCCATGGTGAAACCCCTGTCTGATACGTTGTTTCAAAATAAGGATTAGATTTTTCAACAAGACTCGGCGCCATCCCTTAAAGCAAAAAAACACCCAAGCTTGGTTGAGGGAAAATGTGCCAGCCTTCAACGCCGCGCCCTCCTCCAGCCACGACCTTAACCCGCTGGATTATTATTCTTTATACTTAATTAAAGCTCAGGGCCTGTCGAAAGTCCCACCCAAACTTGGAGTCACTGAAGCGAACCCTTGTTCGAGAAGCAAATCGAATTTCGCTAGAAAAGATTCATGCCGCCATTGATGACTGGAAAAAATCGTCTAAGGGCCTGTATTAAAAAGGAGGGCGGTCATTTTGAATAAAACATATATTTTATTGTTGATTTGTATCTATTTAATGGCAACTGAAATTTTTTTCTAAATTTAAGTTATTTATTAAAAATGTTAAGAAACTTTTATTTCTTCTCAAAACTTCTAAACACACCAGGTGGGTTATGGGTTCTTATTTTATGATATATACTAACTGATGAATATTTTAAGGATTTTACTTTATGATTGGTTGTCTAAACTTTGCATACCATCCTTATTACATCTACTAATGCCTTACACGGTTTCACACTTTCATCTTTATGCGTCTTGACTAGACTATTTTATAATTACTTCAAGATTCAGCATCACCTTGCTCATCTTGCCAGTTATTCTCAGTACAAGGGCTTTTGCCGTATATTTATAAACCAATGGCATATACTTAGTTTCAACTTTCACAAGTGCTTAGACTGAATAAATATTTTTTATCTGATTTGATTTGACTTATCTACCACAACAATAATATCTACCACACTAACAAGTACCACAATAGGTAAAGATCATGATTATATTATCTTTATTGTCTTTCTCCCTTATCTTATGTGGCTATTATGCTGCTTTTTTCCTTTCATTTGTCTACTACATTTTGTTTCTTTCTATATTTTGATTCGTCGGCTTTCAGATTTTTTAATAAATATGTAAAAACTTTTCTTAATATCATTTCTGACTTACAATAGCAAACGGTATTAGTACCTAATTTAATATTTATTAATCTTTTTAAATTGCGAAAATATTAAGTTCATATATATAAAAATCTACGAATATATGAAATGGAATGGCTATAAGAAACAATATTACTTATTTAACATAAATACTGGTAAGTTCGACAGTGAAACTAATATTCCGGTAGCCGGTTTATGGAAGATGACTGTTTACACAGCAATTTTTTCCACAGGTGCCAGAGGAATCAATTCGATACTTTTCCTATCGTGTGTCCAGCTCAACGAGAACAAAAGGCGGTGGAGGTTACAGACATAGAAAACATCAACACCGTTATATAGCACCGGAATTCAACTATACAGCCAAATACTGGGCGCTTGTCAGTGAGACCACTACTCTTCCACCAGCCAATAACAGCAAACATAACAAATGTACTTTGAAAGAAGCACAAAGTGAAGAAATGGCTAAGGTACAGTATTTATGAATATAAAATATGTATAAAAAAGAAAATTAAATTGCAAAGGTAGAAACATAATAACAGAATAATCTAACCTAACTAACTCATCCAACCATCGCAAAACACGTTGCGACCTATTTAAATGAGATATAAGCATCTCCACAATCGCATAATTGGATATTTATGTATGTAGCATCGTTGAAATAAACGCAAACTCTTTGAAACACGATCTCAGCGTTTTGTTGTTATGTTGAACCAGTTCAGCAAAACTTACCGAGAAAACTTATTCAATTACGTTTCAATACCCACATCACTTCTGCTTGACTTGATCTGTTGAAGTTGACACTAGCTAAAGTATTTGAAATAGTAGTTAGTGCCATCAGAAAATAGATCTTTTGATTTTTTATTACTGAAGAGAAACGTAGAAATTAAATTTAACCTACCTTAAAAAAGTATCTAACGAAATTGGGTCGAGTTAGTATACTTTACTAATTGAACTATTCGGGAGGTTTGTTTGATGAGGTATAAAAGCCAACTAGATAGCGACGACGAAGTCAAACTAAACTCAATACTAACAAATTGGGTCTGTTAAAAGCTTCCAGTGAATTGATAAATTGTCGACCGAATAGTTTATCGGCCATGGTCAGGAGTTGATGAAGATTAATATTAATGCAAATGTTTGTTTGTAACAGATACAAGAAAGACCAAGAGTCCCACCGGTTACTCCCATATCTCTATGGGTATCTATAGCGGAACTTCACGCACCAGCCCGAGGACGCCAGCAGCTGACCTGCACAGCTACGATTCCAGATGAAGTAGGCCCAGGAGAAAAGTTTGCTGATGTCAAAAAACAGACTGTTACTGGTGAGATGAATAACAAAATAAAAAGTACTACTTAAAAATGTAATGAGCAATTTTGAGTAAAGTTAAAAAGAATACGGAAGATTAGAAATTCTAACAGTTACAGTACCAATAAGTGGAACAAACTCATTTCACAAAACAGGTGAAACCATTATTTCCAAAATTTCCACGCTTTGCAGCAGAAATCGTAATATTAAACAAACTTCTCAAACATTACAAGGGGGTACTTTTATTTACATTAATGTTACTACGCACCGCGCCCCAGTCGGCGAAGTCCCCAAAAGTAAATACAACTGAACTGAATTGCTAATACTTTCCCAACAGTTGCGGTTAACGAGTTCAGCGTGAAAAAACCTCATCCTGAGACCAGCCAAGCGAATGCGACTGCCACCTGTCTACAAAATTACCATTCGTTTTGGCTCCTCGGTTGTGGATTCCTTCTCCGCGAGCTCGCACTCCAATTGAATTAAAAAATAAATAAATATCAACTGAATATTTACACCAATCGCTTCGAGTAAAATCTAAATAAAAGAATCAATACATTTTACTTTTAAAAATAAATTTTGTCAGTCATTAATGCTTTGTGGTCTCACTTTCAAGATATAAGAGGTTGTTTCCATTATTTTTTCACAATTTCCATTTTGCGATAGAATATTAACTCTATCTAAGTGGTTCATATAAATTCAAGATCGTATACTACATGTCCTATTAGGAAATAGTCAAGTTACTTATTAGAAAAATTTTACTGTGTTCATAAAATTAATGTTAACAAATAGCTCGATTGTTACAATATAGTATTATGGTATCGAAACGCATGAATCTCTCGTTTCCTCCTGAGCTTCTGAATGTCAATTGTCTTTTTAAATTTGAAAAGTTAATTGGAAACGGTGCTAAGGTTAATTGAATCGGCAGTAATATGACTCTTATTCGACAAGAGGAGCATTACTTTTTTTTATAAATGGGATGATAAATTATCTAAATTTCTAAACAAAGAAGGATTTTTACTGTTTCCGATTACTTTTAAAATTATTATGTGTAATAATTATAAAAGGACGTAATGAAACAATCTGCTTTTTGCTATATAGATGTTAAAAAAACTTTTAATATTTTATTTATCAGATATTTACTTATACATCATTCTTGTAAATAATATTGGAACTTTTTTCAGAATAGCCATTCAGATTTTTCCTAAAACAGTAAACACATCGTTGATGAGAGCATTTAGTAGGAATGACATCCGCGCTTTGTCTAGCTTTCGGGCGGGTCCATGTGGATAGAGTCCCACGCACCACCTACCGCCTGTCAAAAGGCGTGGACAGTGCATAAAGTATTCTCCTGAGAAAAAAGGTTAGGCTTAATTAGAATTGAGACCAGCGAATGTAATCCATATCAAAGTAAATTGCGTTTGGTTTGATATGGGCGAGTTGCCACTTAGGCTGCTTAATTTTAAGACTATTTATAAATGAATAGTGGCAGCTATTTTTATAGTTAATTATTTTATTACAAAAAATACTGCAAATGTTAAATAAGCAAATCGGCTTTGTTTAATTTTTCACCCAATACATTATAGTAATAGTAAATTTTAACTTACTTATTACATTAAACATTTGGATTTTAAGTAACTTGTCTACTAAGTAGAAGCTTAGATTTATCTTTGTTATTCAAATATTTTAAATTTCAACATTTGCAATTCTACTTAATTTTATTTATAATACCTGTACTTGTAACAATTGTTGGACAATGGGCTTTGATTATTTTGGTCGTGTTGCCAGTCCACCATTTCCTTTTTAATATAGCGGCCCATCAGCAATATACACTCCAAATGATCAAACGTGCTCCAATCGTGGTAGAAGTGTGCTGCAAAGGAGCGATATGTGTGAAAGTAGCCACGCACGATACGATGTTTTGGAATTAAAATCACGATAAATCGCACGACTACCTATTCAAGATGGATCGTCTGGTGTGTATGCGACTATTAAGGGTTGAGCTAAACTGGCAGTATATTATCGCGTCTTTTCGTCACCGTATCCTTTTCTATCAATCAGAATCGCCATTTGTTAGAGCGAGACTGATAGCGGTATGCGACACATGTCACTGAATCCTCAAGTGTATCTTTCTCGCTCTAACAAAAAGCGATTCTGAGCCACAGAGAGCGAGCCTGAGATAACTCTAACATATTTCAATTTATTTGCATTGCACGTGAAAAAATAATGAGTAACTACGTGTCCCGACAGTATTTTCATGTTATTTATGCCCATTCTAAGGTAGAATATTATTAGAATCTAAGTATACTGCGTTTATGTATTCCGGTCATACATACAATAACCGCAATGTTGGTAGTTAAATTGGAGAGGAGAAAATATTTTGAGAATTCCATTATTGTCTATGTATTTCAGCAGAATATTTTCGATATTATTAATTAGTGTTATGCTGTTAAAGCGTATATAAATTTGATTGTAATTGTCAAAAGGGGCATTATCTGAAAGAAAATGAAATTTAACGTGATTGTGTGCATGGAATATCTAATTAAATTGTAGAGTCCATGATCAGCGAAAAATATTGAAGTTGAAAAATGAAATAAATTCAAGTTAATTTCATTTTCTTTCATAATAAAGATAATTGTCTCAATTGATGTTGAAAGTCTTCCTGCAGCTCTTTACACTGACTACTGTAGAAAAATTATTTGTTAGGCTAAAAGATGTGATAAGTTAAAAAAGTGTGTATATTGAAGCAGAATATATTTTAAAGATAGTTAAAAATTTATGTGCTAATTGTATAGAGATATATATATTGTATAGAGTAACATGTATAGGCAAATAGGTAAAAATTTTAACAGTGAACATACAGTCAACAATCACTTGTCTAAACTTATTTTCTATTTATAAATACGAAATGTAGAAGTCTAATAATTATGGCCACGTCACCAGTAAAACAAAACAACCTCTAGTAGTGTGCGGCTAGTTGCAATAATTGACAGTGCAATAATTAAACATAAACAACTAAGTCGAGCGCGATAATTGAGTCGCGTGCCCTTTTTGCAATTGATACTTCCAAATCATTACCTCAGAAATAGGTATGGGTGTCTATCTTTATGAATAGGTACATAGCAATCATGTGCGGCCAGGCGCGTGCGACTAGCTAGAAAATAAGGCCTGATAGCGAATGAAGTATATGTCATTGATAATGCGCAAGTGTCCGGACTTTATATAGCGTGGCTTATGCTTATGGATGAACTACATCTGATATCCTTTTCAGTCACTTAGAACTGCAATTGGCTAGAACGGAAAAGACAGCTGGTCTGCGATACCAAGTTGCGAAATCTTCGAGACATAGACACGCTATCTTTCTCATTCTAGCAAATAGCATTTCTTAGTAAGTGAAAAAGACAGAACGACGGGAAAAAACAATAACGTGTTAATAAGTCGTTCAAACCTTTACTTTCCATATTGGTGACGTTGGTGAAGTAAAGACAACTGAGTTAGTTGTAATGTACACACGGCTTCTCGTCAGGTTCAACAATCAATTTGGAACTCTACCGTCAATGTATTAAGGAGCTTTAGCTTTGATTAACCTGGTGTGCTGTTATCTGTATTATAATATAGGGTGGGTGCGCCAGTCCCATACCAAGAAACAGTAGTACGCCATTTCAATCTTAAGACCTAAATATTAAAGTTTATTGCACATACCGCTATTTTTTGGGTTTGGTAGCATTGCTGAATTCCTACCAACCATGTAATTATATCTAAAATCTTTAAATAATATACGAAGAAAAAGAGAAGAATTTTCAAAATGTTGCTGATCGGTTGGTACTACTGCACCCACCCTATTGATTGGCACTTTGACGACGCGTAACCGTTATTTATATGTATTTCTAAATTATTAAATGTATTAAATTATATTATTTAATACTTAATTAAACGAAAATTTGTGGAAGTAGGCATTCATTTGTATATGTCTTACAGAATAATCTCTTTGTTATGAATAATGTCTGTTTAGATCAAGAAGCTGTTGTTGACATTCTATTTTTTCGTAAACCCTGTTGCAATCTTTGAATTAAAAATAATTAAATGACTACCTACACAATTGTACAATGTGAATGATAAATAAAAAAGCTTACAAAAATTGTCAAAGTTTTATTTCAAGGTTATGACACATATTTAATAAATACCAATTAGAATATTAGTCTCTCTTTACATCATTAGCTTATTAATGTCCATATTGGGCACAAATGAAATCAAATCGTACTGAAGAAATAAAAGTATTTGAATTGAAAAATTATTCTAATAAGATATTTCTATTTGTTTTACTCGAGGTGATTTTAAAATTTAAGCTATCAAGTGTAATGTAGTTTTTCTTTTATTTATTTAAATTATTTTCTTCTCTATCTCTCTATCTAATTATTACTATTTATTTAAACTATATTCAGTGGCTTGGTCTTTTGTTTTCACAAGAACTGTGATATAATAGAAATTAATGAACAGTGAATACAATTTTTTCGCCTAACACGCTTTTTACAGTAGCAAAACAGCCGAGCGATATGTTTTTTACTAAGGCGTGGAGTAAGAGCTCGTAAAATAAGGGCATACAGAGTAAGAAGCTCGGCTCCATAAGAGATCTAATAACTTTTTTGCTACACTTATGGTCTCGGCTTAGAAACATTTTACATTTTTTCTCTTTGATATTCGCTTTTAACAAAGGCTTTTAGTGATTCAGTTTATGTTGAGGCGGCGTGTAAATAGCCGATACCTCATACGGGATCTTAATAGTAAAAGTTGCGATTATTAATGAATTTGAATAAAAAGCGCCAGAAAAACGATTGCCCCAGAATACCAGATAGAACACTGAAATGAAATCGAGAGTACTAAGCGAACTGATATACACTACCTAGACACAAACACTCACTGTCGCATCGTCCACAATTAGCCTGGTCTTTTATCAGTAGTTGTTACTTATATTGAGAGAAATTTTATTTAAATACAATACTTTTATGCGACTGGAAATACTTTTCCAAGCGTTGCAGATAAAAAATAAATAAATAATGACAGAACCAATTATTCTTCTTAATGCCGTCATGGCATTCATGCGGCCAGCGATAAGGCTACAAATGTAATGCAACCTCCTTTTACGGCCATAGCGCCCGCGGCGGAGACACAGAACAGCGGACCCAAGAAAGTACCTCAGATATACCTTCAAATCTAAATGATCCATCGATTTCCCTGAGTGGAAAGGTAAAGTACGAAAGGAAAGGAATAAAGCAATAAAGCGGCTTCAATAGGCTTCATAGTGAAAACTCTTTGGTAGGTATTAATTTAATGAGTAAGGTAAATAGTTCATAAAAAAGTAACTTTCCAAAAAGTATAAAGTGAGCATTATTTTAGTAAAGGTAATAATATCATGACGAACTAACAATAAAATATTTAATAAAAAAAAGAGATGATTTGTTTTTTTTTTTATCAAAACCTAATCGTTAACCAACATAAACGGTTGAATAATGGATATAACATGAGTATATTTGTAGAACAATCAATTTAAATAACAAGTACCGATTTAAAGCTCCAATTCGACTGTTTTATACCGATTGAAAACTCGCCTGTAAAAATTATACGTATTAGAAACTTTGAGTGTTTCGCATAGACACTTTCTGTACCATCTGGTGTTAATTTTAAGGTTAATCAGTCAATATTACCTACATGAATACTATTTGTAAATTACTAAAAATATCAACAAAATTACATATAAGTAAATCGTCCATTAGTGAATTTGTTTTCTCTTCGTTGCTTGTAGATTAAGTTAGTTAAAATTTACTTTAAACTACATACTCGACGATATAAACAAAATGTGGTTGTCATACAAATAGTCGTCGACCATTTTAAATCTAATATTCTTTTATAGAGAAAAATTGCTTTTAATGTTTTTGTTTTTCGTTTGAAATCAATAATTTCATCTATATATATCGTATATATGTCTATATATGTAGGAGAAGGGAGGTCAAGATGGAGGAAGTGGGCAAAGCGGAAACTTCTATTATTAGACAAAATATGTGCTCTATCGCGGGTGCTGCTACACACAGAGACATGTAGAATGTGATTTACGTACAAACAAAGGGGCATAATTAAGGAAGCGGAAAACAGAAAAAGGTAAAGAAATAATTATTTCTCAGTTTACCTAAGAAAATTACGAAAAATCAGATATAGAAGACTGCTTACGATGTCTGTCGTATTGTAAATAAGTACGAGTACGTTATCTAGAAAATGCACCTCTTTAAATACACCCCCCCCCCCAACCCCTTGTGATATTTCGTGATTTTTGAGGAATCCCTCCCCCCCTTTCGAGCCTCACTTGATAAATGGACGGCCTCTAAGGAAAGAAAACGGTGTCGGAGATGCGGCACAATCACACACGTCTAATACAAATCAATCCGATTTTCATACATGTAATAATAACTAACTCGATGTTACGAACAAAACATTATCGGTGGGTTCGAATTATGAGCAATAACAAGGCAGTGCAAGAGAATTTGAATTATTCATGATTTAGCGATCAATACTTACGATGTGTCGTGTCGTACGTCGATTCAACTTGAGGTATTAGATCAAATAATAACTCCATGTTTATATCTAGGAGGTTTACATCGAAATTAGGTTTAATTACAATTGGAGACAACTGTAAACCATTGCAGTAGTAGTAATAATACTATGTAAAGCAAAGAGATCTTAATTAATACGTTTCAATGGTTCTTTTGAATTGTCTGATCCATCGCAAAATGTGACACATTCGCGTTCCCTCCTTAAATTCACCAAACACTTGACTATGACCAACGCATCGTATTATTTCATTAAATTATGTATTTTTTGACTTACAAGACATTTTGCCTCGAAACAAAAATGGAATGAAATTAACGGACTTCTTCTCTATGTATTTCATCGGTGTTTGAATAATCAACATTAAGGTATTTACATTTACATCTATTGCTTCATGGTGCAGTAGTTAGCGCGCTCGGTAAATTTTCCCAATGGCCGGTCATGGGATGGGTGATCAAATATAACATTTGCTAAAAAGCTCCTCCGTGCTTTGGTAGAAATGCACAGTACCAGACAAATTTGCAGTCGTTAATACCCAATAATCCGCACTGGACCAGCAAGTGGGTCATGGCTTATTCTTCCTATTTGTTTCCATAGGAAAGGCCTAAGCTCTAGGCAGAAGGGACATTAATAGGATGGTGATGATGATCATGATAGTATTTTGTATACAATACTACCTAGTGAAATCTTTGTAACGGAGAAAATGAACCGATTTCCTATGCATTTATTGGATAAACCCCACATAACTGTAAACGGAAAAACTACACACTATATATACATAATAAATCCCGAACTAAGTAGCTGACGGTAGATCGCGTAATCCCGCATCTTTATGAAAAAAAATACAAACGTTACGTCTCACAAAGATCGGAGAACCATTTCATTGCTGGTGTGTACTGAATGCTGATCTAAATATTTGCAAAGCGACAATTCTTATAACATTGTACCGCCTAGCTTTATGCTTCTACCACTGATAATAATATACCATACAAGTATTTCTACTTTATCATTGTATTTATATACACCTAATACTTAAATTTTGTACATGAAGAAGTTTCTGGCTATAACATATTATTTTTAAATCAAATACTAAGTTCTTTGAAAAAAAATTTCGCTCTATTTATTTCACTTCAAATTGTAGAAAAGATGTTCAATCGGCCTGTCTCCAATGCAAATGTTCCCAAAATTTTACCGTTCATACGTTGTTTACTCTTCACATGCTATATACAAAATTATTTTATGCATTTAGGCACACCGTAGGGACCCATAAAAGTCAAACTAAAAGACTAACAAAGAGCAAGGGCATTACTTACTTTTTTCCGAAACACTTCATTTTTTGAACCCTCATAACTAAAGTTTGGATTACACTAGATACATTTAATTTATATGAAACTAAAATAAGTACGTAATGCAATTCTACTTCACTTCAAAATCTGTTTAAAGCTAGATTTTAACAAAATCTTTTACTGGTTTGAAATTAAATCTGATAAAATTGGTACTGATAAATCGTATGCTACGTCTCTATCTCGTTGTCTTTACGCCTAGATCTATTAAACTAAACAACATTAATTAAAATAAATCAATATACAGAGTGAGGAATATGTATAATGGACCACGCGGACGAAGCTGCTGCCAGAAAACTAGTTAGATAATATAACAATTGAAAATGGCACTGTCATAATTACGCTCATAAAGCACTGCCTTTAAGGTCTTGATAGCATTGATGAAGAAGCTATTCTGCATATAATTTCGTTGAGGACGTGATTGGTCGTCAAATAAACCTTGAAGACACATAGGTGTAATTTATTATTTAGATGACAATGCATGTTCAGCTAATTTAAACAATTTTGACGACCTTGACGACATCCAAAGCTGAGTAGTTCACATGCTGGTTTTAAGGTGTTGCCACCTTTTCAACTTGAGAGAACCCAAAGTGCTATTTTAAAGGCAGGTTCATGGTTACCTTATCGGTTCCCAATTGTTGACCTATACAACATGTGGGATGTTCTTACGATAAGGTAAATATATTATATTTTGATTAATTTTGCATCCACAATGCCATTATGAAAATTATTCTTAATACAAAATGCTTAAAAATTCCACTTGGTCCCTGGCACCCTGAGATGGGAATCGAACATCCTCACGACCTTTCGCAGTTGCCCAGATTGGGTTCGATTGGACAACCTGAAGATATATAGATATATAATATATATCTTCAGGTTGTCCTAGCAATTCCTTGGTGCCTTACGCGCCCATTCTTAATAGAAGTAAGCGCAGAAAAGGCAAGGTTTACAGAGGTACTCGATGGTATTCCAGTCATTGTCACACCTTCATCGGCATCCTTGGACCTTTTCTGTATAACAAAGTAAACACAATTTTATCAATATATTTCTCGAGAAAATCAACTGGAATGGCTACTGTCACTTAAGCCTTCGATCATAATGTCGATGACTTAAGCACCAGGAAACCGAACTACTGCTTGCTACAATAGTCTAAATTTCTAAATAGTCGAGATAGGGCCTGACACTACCTCTGATGCTCAGATCATATTTACCAATATGACTTTAACAGATTCGAAAGTTTCCTTTTTTTTCATATGTTCGAAGACAAATATAATAGGTCCTCACATGTCATCTTCATTTGTACCAGTTATATGTGATGTAGCCTAATATTTACATATATATTTCTTGGCAAGCTCGGCCCATCGTAGATCATCATAGCATTGGGCTTAACTGAGAAAAAGGGTAAACTTATTTTAAATAAAAAAAAAACAAATCTAATATGGCAGATGAAATATTAGCAAAATAATGCAATTTATTTTGTCTTCTTGATACCATTTTATTCAATAGAAGCCTTAAAATTCCCATCGATACAGAATTCGTAAAAAATGCAAAATTGATAGCCGACACAGTCGTGCGTTATTGAATCTACATAAATACATGAACATAAAGTAGGGAGGTATTTTTGTTAGCCGTATATATTATTTGTGCTGGAATAATGTTACCATCAAAATTATCCAAAGAAAATACTGAAAGTATTCTTTTAGAGAAAAAGTATTTCTACGTGAAGTGATTTTTCTTTTAAGAGCCTAATAAGACATGGGTTTCTTAGAAGGTTTTGACATAATAAGAATGAGAACTATCGTCTTTCTCAAATATTGGATTAGGTTTACTTATGAAAGTTTTATACGAAATGACAGAATGAAGACTTGCTATAGGGTACTTTATTTAACCTTCTCTTTACTTTCCTACTCAGTAGTATTCTTTCTTTATGATACTATACAAGGCTGTTCAATAGTTTAGACTTATAGTATGGTCAGTACGAGGGTACGAAGATTAGACGGAGGGTATTTTTATTTTGAAGTATCATCATTATCAAGTAATTAACATTTGGTTTCATTATAGTACGACTAAGAATTTGGATGCAGTAATTTGTCTTTAATATTGATATGGCAACTCACAAATGGTGATTACCGTGCTATTTTTTACCATAATTTTAAGCGTGGTGTAAGTATAAAAGAATACCTGGATGAAATGATTTCCATATTTCATCATAAAGCGCCGTCTTTAAGGACTATAGAACGCTGGTATTTACAATTCAAACGGGGTCAATATGGATTGGACGACGAAATTAGGCCGGGAAGGCCCGTTGAAGTGAATGTGCCAGAAAACGTAGCTCGTGTGAAGAAAGCTATACAGGATGACAGACGATTACCGGTAGTTAGAAGAATTCTTACACATTCCTGTAGCTATGTACATTACATAAAATTGAGACGGGATAATTACACGTAAAAAAACTTTGTACTCTTTGGGTACCCCATAATTTAAACGAGCAGCGACAGCAATGTCGTGTAGAATGATGCTAATTTATGCTAAAGAAGTTTTCTAACGGAGAAGCAAAGGACGTGATTTCAATTGTCACAGGTGATGAAACTTAGATAAATTATTATGATTTGCCAACTAAATTACAGAACAAGATATGGGTTTTTGATGACGAGGAACAGCCAACTCAATAGCGTAAATCGAAATCGGTCAGTAAAAGAACGATGTTAGTTTTCTTAAAAAACAAGATGTCATAAAATCTGTTATTCTCTAAGGACAGAAGACGCTTACAAGTATATAGTACATTAGCACTTGCTTGGCTCAGGTTTTCGAGGAGCTAGCAAATCACAGACCAAACTCGAGACTCAGTTCGTGGTTCCTTCACCACGATAACGCCACCACTCACAGAGCTGGCGCCACAATGGACTATTTGAAGACGATGGGCATCAAATTGTTAGAGCATCCTCCCTACAGCCCTGAACTTGCACCATGTGGCTTTGATTTATTTCCACACATTAAAACTCGCATGAAAGGACGCAAATTCTCTTCGGAAGAGCACTTGATCGGTGCTTTTGAGGAAGAGCTTGAATTAATTTCTAAAGAAAAGTGGGAGAGTTGGATTGATAATTAGTTTAAGCGTATGATGAAATATATTAATTGTGAAGGACGTTACTATGAAAAAATATAATATAATAAGATCATACGACAAGATTTATTGAACACTATTTTTTGTATTTTCCGTTTTGTGTGACTGTCTGATTACGATAAGTTTTCACTCGTTTTGACTGAAATCTGGCGAATGTCGTCGATATTTAAAAGGTCTCACCGACTGTGAGCATACCTTCGCATATCCCAAAAAGGATCTTAACAGACAGACGAACAGATAGAAATCGGACAGGGAACTGATTGAAGGGTTTCGTTGAGAGGTGGAACTCTAAAACCTCACTTTATTTTGGATTGATGAAAGTCTTAAACGATGTTTGTTTTATTAACCAAAAAAAAAATTACATTTATCCACGAAAAAAAATTTTGATTTCTTTCTCACAAGAGTTCGACTTGCTTAGAAGTTTCACAAATAAAGTTAAGGCCCCCAATAGCGTATTTTAAACGCGTAGTCGACACGCAGATGACTCCCGTATACACGCTTCAAACGAGATTTGAATGCAACCTTGTGACCTGAGCACACGAGGTGATCGTGAAACGCGGGTATACGAGCAGATATAGCGATACAAACACGTAACACGAAATAAAATATCATTGCAATAAAGAAGTATATAAGGAAAAAAAAAAGAAAGCACTCAAAAAGCACCTCACCAAATGGCGACTTTAACGAAAATTGATTTTTGCAGTAGTCATTTCTGTTCTTTTTAACCAACATATTAAAAACTTAAATTTGCAAAGTTCGAAGAAAATACCGTAGTGACATCTAGTTTGGTTTCGGGAACTAAAATATTTTTTAAATACTTCTAATTGCTCTCTAATTGCCGCGCAAAAGGTGCGGTAGCGTGAGTGCGCGCTCCTCTTCCGGCCATTTATAAGCGCATCTAACGATCACATGCGCGTTTGTATCACGTTTTACGAAACTATAAAAGTGCAAAAATCAGCATCTACGGCGCAGAAAATACGCGTAACTGAAACGTGCTTCGTCTGCCCGTTTAAAATACGCCATGTGTTTGGGCCTAAAAGTTACAAATGACAAAAACAAAAATACCTATCTCTATCCGTGTAAAATTGTTATTCAGAAATTAAGTAAGGCAGAGCAGTGCACGTATGAATATTAAATAGCGAAACTCTTATCGGCATCGCGCACCTGTCGGTAAAGTTTGGTAATTCTAAGAAATTCCCGCCGGGAATAATAGATAGAAGTTTAAAAAGGCACAGAGCGGTGAATATATTAATAAAACTTTGGAGTGAAGAGTAATTTCATGCGAACAGAAGAGAACAGAGCTCCAGGATAAGACGTGTAAAGTATTTAACAACCCTAAACTCCAATATGCATTATTTAAGTAAATTTACTTGATCAATTTTGCATTGTTTTAAATGCTAATGATATTTATTATAAAGAAAAATTCCGCTAATCCCTTGTACCAAATGCTGTAAATGCTTTTAATTTTATTGACATCGCAATTACTATTTAATAAATATTTACCGTACCTACTTTTTTAAATATTATGAGTCTTAAGTGTCCTCGCTGTTGGGATACAGTCTTTACCTAAGGATATAATTAAATTCCAAAAATATCTAATACATGACTGATAAATAAACTAATTTTCGGAAAATTATATTTATAAATGATTGACACCCCTTCACTCAAAAACAAAGCGACAGTATAAATTGCCGAAGATTCAGATATTGTTGAAATAATAAGCATAAATTTCATACAACTGAGAGATTTAAAGCACGACATGTTAATTATGTAAATCTCGAAAACCCTATACGTCCTAAGGCAATCTGCGAATTCTTATTGAGACATTTTGAAGACACATGTTATGATTAAGCCCGATGAAAGTGTTTGTTCCATATTATAGTATTTTTTGAAAACTTGATATTTAAACATTATTCATATTTAGTCATCAACTAAATTAGGTTTATAATAAAGCTCTACTAATTCTAAACAAACCTCGTAGGACATACAAGAGGAATTTTAATAAAATAATATACCTCTATTTATACAAATAGTTGTATTAGGAACTTCGTTAGTGGTAGTTACTGACCTTTTTAGTTTATTGTACTTCTTTTTGTTTTTAAATGTATTTTTTTTTAATCTATCATAATTATAAAACAATTTTTTTATTGTCATACGTTAACTGTACCGCGTCTGTGATCTCTCTTTACTTATATTTGAAAATTAATTTGCTATAATATCGAGTAGCTCGGTGGCGTAGTGGATAAGCGCCGCGGCCCGCGATCGTTGTCTTTAAGCAACTTTCGCAAGGGTCGGTCACGGGATAGGTGACCAAAAAAATTATTATCTCGAGTTACTCCGTGCTTCGGAAGGCACGTTAAGCCGTTGGTCCCGGCTGCATTTGCTGTCGTTAATACCCTCCAATCCGCATTGGGCCAGCGTGGAGGGTCATGGCCCATCCTCCTTAACCATCCATAAGGAAGGCCTGAGCCCCTTGCAGTGGGGACGTAAAAGGGCTGGTGATGATGATAATGATGAATATCGTCTAAGGTTCGAAAGACATGTTGAGCTGTTGCTCCCTGCAGAACCTACCAGCAGGGCGCTCAGTACTATGGACATACGTATAATATGTCGGTTACTTTTTTTTTTTTTTTATTAGGAAAACAAACAGTGATATTAAATCTAATACATAATACTGTAATGATAACTGTTCACCAATTACATACTTTCACTTATAAAAATATTGTTTTATAACGCTTTAGTAATGTGAAGAAATCTATACAAAAAGAAAAAAATAAAATAACATTAAATACAATTATTAACTTCGTAAATAACTAAATTTTTAGTTTAGTGAGGGAACCGACTCTAGCCAAAAGTCTAATACGGACTTTTCGAAAGCAGCTGAATTTGAACAGAAAATGTCCACATCTGAAAAGCCAGTCAGCCGATTGAAAGCTTTTGCCGACCTAATAAAATATGAGTTTTGTCTATAATTTGTACCACTGCGTGCAATGGTAAATGTTTATTGAAGTCTTATTGACTTATTGGGGACTCGCAATTGAAGTTTAGAAAGAAGGTACGAGGAATCTATTTTTGACTGGGCAATTTTGCCTAAGAGAACTATGTCTGAGATTGTCCTTCTTGTTTGTAATGGCAATATATGGTGTCTTTTACATCTTGTCTCATAATTGACGTCAAACACTTTGCATTTGTTCTATATAAATTTCATGAATTTGCGCTGTATGGCCTCAAGTCTATTTATGTGAACATCGTAATGCGGATTCCAAATCTGGGAACCATACTCCAGTATACTGCGGACGTATGAACAGTAAAGGAACTTTAATACTTTTATACTTGTAAACTGAGAACACGATCTGAGAACGAAACCCAACATTTTGTATGCCCTTTTGGCTATATAATCTATGTGAGCAGCATAACAGAGCTTACTATCGTGTATTACCCCCAGATCTCTGACTTCATGTACTCTTTTATGTTTAATTTGTTTCAATAAATAGTCATAATCAATAAATTTGTGTTTACGAGTGAATGTTATGAAATGACACTTATAGATATTAAGTTCTAATTTATTTAAACTGCAGTATTTTTCAAACCTAGCAAGGTCCTGTTGTAACATAAAACTATCGTGAACCGTGTTTATCTGCTTAAATATTTTTAAATCATCTGCATATAGTAAGAAATTAGAGTGTAGGAAACAAAACCTTATATTTATAAAAATATTAAATATCAAAGGCCCAATCAAGGAGCCCTGGGGAACCCCAGAAGGGATACTATACCATGCAGAAACAAAACCGTTAATTGCCACAGCCTGAGAACGGTTATGTATATAAGGTGAAAACAATCTAAATAAGTTTCCGTGTATTCCTGCAGCAAGAAGCTTCTGTAAAAGAATTTTATGGTCAATTCGATCGAATGCTTTGAGGTAATCAGTAAATACAGCATCCACTTGACTGCCAGAGTCCATGCATGAGGTTGTGAATTCGACGAAGGTTAACAGATTCGAAGTTGATCTCTTTTTAAGGAAACCATATTGTTCTTCGATAAAGAAATTCGACAAAGAATCATATGCCTGAGTATGTACAATCCGTTCGAAAATTGTTCTCCACATGTCCTCTATCCCCACTTTTGTGAATTGCGACAACGAGATTGCAAATCTCTTCACCAATGTCAGCTGTCCGACCTTTGTATGTTAATGTTGAGGGCAGCGATTGATTATTATTTTTGTTATATTTGACATAGCTCCAAAAAAGTTAGGGGTTATTGGTTATTGCATTTTCACATTTATCTAGATAATCTAGGTAACACTTCTTTTCAATAATTTTAGTTCTCTTACGGAGCAGAGAAAAAGTCTTATAATCATCAGTGTTGCCATATATGTGATATTTACTTAGATATTTGGGTTTATCTTTCAAGATTTTCTTTAGAGACGAGTTGTACCAGGGTGGGTAATTAGTTCGCTGAGTATTTTTTGTGTGGTTTATGTTTATCTACTAATTCATATAATATACTGTAAAAAAGATCAACTGATTCTTCTAATGAATTATCTTATAAACAATCCTCCCAATCCATGTTATTCAATAAATCATTAACTTTTTCATAATCTCCAGAACGATAAAAATATAACTTTCTGAGGCTCACCCCAAGGGGTTCGGTAAATAGACAATTCATATTCACGACGAGTGACTTATGATGCGCATCCTCATGCATTAAAGGATCCGGACACGATGATACAGATACTAAGAACTAGATAGACCTCATTACTAAGAACTAGATCTAAAATTCTATTATTAACATTTTTACACGGGTTAAATTGCGCCAAATTACATTAAAAAAGCGTATCTATAAAATGAACTTGCGATGCACCGGAAATGCCTGATTGTAACAAAGGATAATCATTCGTCAGTCGATATTGCTCATATTAAAATCACCAATTATTATGAATGTGTCATTTGGACATAACTGAATAATTCGTGACAGGTTATCTGTGAAGTTAGCAAGTTGCAGATAATATGAATTACCATGCTTTTCATTACATAGGTACATTTTTTGACACCTATTTAATTTTTGTATGTAATTGTAACCCAGATATTCTCGGCCGAAGAAATCCAATCAGGCTTAGGCGATGCTGAGAATTCACGTTTTATGGCTAAAAGCATTCCGCCTCCAAATTTTTCATGAGTAGTGTTGTAATTGCTATCACATCGCCAAACTAAGTACCTATCATCAAATAGCTCACTATCATTAATACCATCCAGAAGCCTAGTCTCTGTTAAAGACACAACATCATACGAATTGATAAGAAGGTTTCGCTTAAAAATATGTGTTTTAGTGCGCAACCCGCGCGTATTTTGGTAATATATAATATTAAGGCCTGTTTTAATATAAGCAGTAAAAACTAAAAGTTCCTTGACTACAAAGACAAGTGTCCAATACGCGTCCACAATATACAGATATAACAGACGTGCCTCAATAAAACCATAAATAAATAACACATTCTGTTGCAACGCAATTAAAAAAAAATTGTCATTAAAGTATTAATTTCATCTGTAAAATATAATAGATATTTTATTAAGTTTTCCCAAACAATAATTGATTTAATTAATACGATATACTTTTTCTCAAATCAATTAAAGATTTATCTATATTCCGGAAGAAATATGTAAATAACCAAAACAAATTCATTGCATTCAAACTTGTCATACCCTTTTACATTTCGTATAGTTATTACGATATAAAAACAATTCAAAGCAGCAAACCACAAAACTATTTTAAAAGAGTGATAAATATAAAACCAGTATGTTTTAGCCATATTGAAACCCGAACAAGCTTCATTACATATCGTATAAAGTTTAAAAAGCCAAAAAGTCAGCGTATGTATAAAACATATACTATTGGTTGATCATTTTGTTATAGATAGTTAAAGTCAAGTGTGCGCTTGGCGCTACGTTGCGTGAGCTTGTAATGACACAGCTTTTAATTGTGTGACGGGTGTTTTTCATGTGAAATTTTTATTTGGGTGAGAGCATCGAAACGTAATTATATAGTTAGATTTTTGTAACTGTTTGTTGAATTGAGTAATAAATTAAACAAACGTGTATTTATCAAATTAAATTATTTTCAAGAATAGCAGATATATATAACCTAGTTTTAAAACAAAATAATGTATTTTAACTTGCAATAGTTACAGCTCGTCTTCTTCTTCTTCTTCCCGTCAGCTGGTTGTTACCGCAACAGTGGAGACCTCAGTTCTTCCAAGGTTTTTGTTATCTTTTCGTGCGTTTAGTAGCGTCTTAGGGCTGCTCAAGTGCGTAGTCCGTTGTCTCGTCACTCCTCTGAAGAGCGTTCTCCTTCTCCTCTAGGCAGGCCCTGCACAGAGGAATATCAGAGATGCCTTGATTGTAAAGATGTTTAATAAAATTTACACGTCCCGTAAATTACCCACAATTAGTCTTGTGTATGTGTATGTCCTGTGTATGTCTGGGTAGTTGCACAACTTATTTGATAATCGCGGGTCTACCTTAGAGATTGCTTTCCCGCCTTGGACCGCTTGTCACAGTTATACTTTTTTATTTTCATTTTGTTGAAATGACTCTATTTGTAATGGCTTGTACCCATGGAGTAGACCTTGACACACACATATAGTCACTGTATGTGTATAGGAGTTACCCACAAATACAATCACGCGCACAATTTAGTTAATTATACTATAGTCCTATTTATACTATACTAGCCTTCCGCCAGCGGCTACGCCTGCGTGAACTAGTTTCAAGTCCAGAAACAAGCAAAATTCCATAAAAACTTTCATCCCCTAATTTACCTCCTTAGTGGTCGAATTTCGTAAAATCCCGTCTTAGTGAGCACCTATGTCCTAAAAATAAACTGCATGCAAAATTTGAAACTCCTAGCGTTTGTAGTAACGAAGTTTCATACAAACTTTCATCCCTTTATTTATAAGATAGCTAATCTATCACTATCAGTGCACACTGACGTGAACTCGACCCATAAGTACAGTACTAACGTTTCAACACTTAAATAAATTAGTCTAATAGAAAGGTTAAAATTCTCAACAATCTAGATACTTAAAACTAGACTCGAAGTATAATGATCTCTATTAAGTACGACAGTTTTAACAGTCTTAGGAACCGGTCCAGTAAAGCCCAATAAACCTAAGAATGGAGTCTAATTTTATGATTTAAAAATAAAATGAGGATGGTTGGTAATAGATACGCTAGCGCTTCGATTTCCACGGAACGTCTTTAGTAGCTCAACGGAGTGTGATAGTATTATATTAACTAAGCTGAACTTGTCTTTCAACGTCTTTATCAGGGTTTTCTACTTCAAAAATTAATAAATAACCATGTAAACCATGTAAGCTTCAAAATAGTATTCGGAACAGTGTCGGGACTTCATTAAAACACCTTGACGCTATCTTCCTGGACACTGGAAGGGTGGACAAAACAAATATTTGAAATAAATAAACAATGAAACGTGACCATTAATTAATAAGCGAATACATGTCTAACATATTTACGACAAAACATTTCTAAAAAAATATATACCTACATTATACGATTTCGTGACAGTAAAAGGAGGACCCCTGGGAAATTTCTCTAACAGGTCTCCTTCGAGACGCCACGGTAAAAAGAAGCTAAGCAAATTAGATAGCCGTTTAAATAAAACCTTTGCAGTTACTAACTCAACAAAACTCCCCGAAACTCTGGAAATTAACAAAGCAATTCACTCGTTTCCTCTCTCGATGACATAATAAAGGCACGGCACGAGTTCTAGCGAGGTGTGTTAACGAACGTTTTAGTCACTATCCTTAATTCGTGGTGTTAAAGTTCTGTTTGGTGTACACGTGTTGGGGTTTGTTTGTTTCCTTCGGTACTTGGCTATATTCAGCCAAGTAATGGAAGCATTAGGCGAGTGACGACTGAATGTCTGGCAGATAGCGCTCAATGACGTTATAAAACGCAACACGCCTATCTATCGGCCAATAAAAATATGAAGTGAGTTCTCGAGTATTCCGAATAAAGCGGTGGTGACTATCAAAGGTGGTTGAATTTGAAAGTAATAATAATAACGCTCTTCATACTCTTCAAGCTTCCATTATAACAATATCACTTCGTCATCAGCTCATTAATATCCCTATTGCTGTGAGATTAGACTTCCTTATGGATGGAAATTAATCAAATAAGAAGAATGGGTCATGTCCCACCACGCGGGTCCAGTATGATTGATGGGTGTTATCGACTGCAGATGCAGCGGCCAATGGCATAACGTGCCTTCCGAAGAACGGAAATTTTCCATGATAATACATTTTTGGTCACCCATTATATTTTGCGTCCACATCGCAAACAGAACGTGCTAACTGCACCATGCACTGCGCCATCGAGATCCTTAATATCACTTGATAACGACAAGAATTAAAATTATAAAGTGAAACTCTAACGACCACTTTACGTATCATATTTGTATTTAAATATATCACATAACCAAAATTTGATTTTTATTTTGATGAAGTCAATTAGTTTCAAAGAGGTTAATTGCGTTTTGTTATGAAATAATAATTGTCTTAGTAATAATAATCGGCATTTATTTTTCAACACACGTCAAAACACAGTATAAAACAAACAAGAAAATTAACAGTTAAGTACGCATTCAGAAATTAAAAGTAAAGATTTTAAAAAATCATATCTGGAGCACAGGTTTTTCTATAGATGGAATATTATCTCGAGGCATTATGTGTTTAAAAAAAAATGTAATTAATCCAAATATTGGAACCTATTCGCTTTTAATGTAATTAAAAGCGAATAGGTTCCTTTTAGGCAAACTTATTACATCTCAATCATGACCTGGGGCTCGTGTGAGATCTAGATTGAGCTATTTAAAAAAAGCCTCAAAACGTATACCGTATACCGAATTTCATCAAAATCCGTTCAGTAGTTTCGACGTGATTGACGGACAAACATTCAAACATCTAAACCTCCAAGCAAAGACACTTTCACATTTATAATATTAATAGGATTAACCCTTTAAGTTCATAATACCGATATTTTTTTGTGAAACCGGCGAACAGTTTTCACTATAGGTACAATCCCGTTTAACCAATAAGCGTCAATCATTTTTATTTTGATCCCTTCAAGTGAGTATAAATAAAAAAACAGTTTTCACATAATGAAATGAGTAAACACAGAGAGCCTATGAAAGAAGCAAACAAATCTTGTTGGTGCAGAGAAGCCGTCTGGATGATTAACGATCTGATGACAGCGACCACAGAATACAGAAAAAGATTAGAAGAGAGGTTCTTCATGCAAGGTTCTTATTGCTGGAGTATCCCTACTTTAGATCAGTACTACTTACGTTTTGGGGTTTATTTCTCTATATGTATGAGAATTACTAGTGATTAGTTCAAATGTGTTCTAATATAGTATTTTTTATTGCGGGTGAAGTAGACTCGTCTTCTGAAAGCATCAGATTCAATTTAAGGGGCGGACAGCTCCCAGAAGAAATAGTGCTAAGAAAACACTAATGCAAAGAAAGGAAAAAAGTAGAAGAATTTAATTAGGTTAGAAAAGAGAAGACTTGGCTGTAATATGCCCTAACACTTTATGACTCATTTACACGATATCTGTTCCTGACTTTCATTGATAGGTCATTATTTTATTGACCATTGAGATGAGCGCGCGGGGCGTACCAACATTCCACGTACATACTTACCCCATCGCCCAGTTTAACTGAGCCATTAGATTAGAACCATCAGAACTACATCGGACAGCACGTTATCACCTTTGCCATCACTCTATCCGTTTGTGTTTGACGGCAAAGGTGATAACAGTAAAACGGAGATCATATTACTAAGACTTCGCTATATGTCTGTCTGTCTATCACCAAGCTGTATCTCATGAACCGTGAACGATAAATACCAAACACCAGAATAAAATAAATCTTTAAAGGGGCTCTCACACATCAAACATGATTTCTATGCTCGTTTTTGGTAAGGAACCCTTCGTGCGTGAGTCCGAATCGAACTTGGGCGGTTTTTAATTTATTGTAGTTAAAATTCTCCATTTATCTTCAAATTTGACTTACCTGCATGTGTCTAAGGTACTGCTGATGTATGAGGTACTTACTAATTCTAACATGCATTAGTTAACGATGACACAATGCGCCAGTTATAGCCTTTAGAGTAATGTTGTAGAGTTAAATATAAAATGCGACTCGTTTTATCTCGTATAGTATGTGGGAAATATATATATAAAAAAAAAGAATTCTTACAATGGCATTCCATTGTAAGAATTGTTTTTTTACCATAATTGTAGTTAAAATTATAAGGAAATAAATGAATCCACTTCTTTGCTGGTAATAATTATATACTTTTTCTTAACATTACAGTTAACATAAACACGATAGCCGTCTCCGCACTAACGGCTGTTTCAAATGACAGTCCGATTAAACACGACGATTCCCGAGACCACCCGAAGGATGCCTCACCGTCGGCCGCTGTTGGATCCTTCTCCCGCTCTCCTCGCCCCGTGCGTAATAATAGGCGCGAACATTACTCTTTGAGTTATGGTTTATGAAAAATTTAACGATATCTGTCTCGCTGACTTTAACATTGACTACGGAATGCGTTGCATCATCCTCTTTCTTGGCGTAGTAAAATAGCAACTTTAACCTCAACCTAGGCGGTTATAGTTTACAGTTAAGGTTATGACGACATCCAACCATAGACAAATGATAAAAAAATATTAACTCACTCTTAACATGTTTGTTATTGATCAAATAGATCAATTTTGCATTCACAATGCTATACCGAAAAATATTCTTAATGAAAAACGCTTAAAAAATTAACTTTGTCCCTGGCACTCTGAAATGAGACTCGTTTAACCACTAAACTACCCAGGAACTAAGTGGATTTTTTTTAAGCATTTTTCATTAAGAATATGTTTATTATTGTTAAAGTAAATTGATGCAACCAACCCTAAGTGTTGTTTTAAGACAAATAGAGTTCGTCTTATAATAGATCCTTTGAACCGTTATTAACAAGAATGTTTACACCACTAGTACTCTCTGGTATATTTTATGTTCTGTGACAGCGACCGTTCAGTTAGTGCTTCGTAAATTGATTTTATGTCAGCCGGTGTCGGCGATTTGTCAGTAATAATCCAGTGTTTTGGTAGCAACTTCACTATTACAATGCCCTAACACAATAACCTAACACTTCGGTGAAATAGATCTAATTTAGTTCAGTTACTTGGTGAGTTCCCTTCAAACTAGAACGTTCTAACTAAATCGTTGACCTAATTTACCTACTTATTTCTATTGAAATATCTTTAGAAGGAATTAAATATATACCTATTATGTGAAAGTAATACTGTATTATTTTGTAATTTTTTCAGGTTATTAGCCGCTTAAGGGATAAAAGTTTCTGATGAGATCCAACATCTCTCCAGGTTTCAAATATATGTGATTTTTCAATATTTATGTATAAATATGAAGCGTTGTGGTATTTTATTAGGGAAATTATTTAATAGATAACTATTATAGAAATAGAAAAGTTTCTATTCCGAGTATGCCCCAGAATCCAAATATAAGATAAGCTTTAAATATAGGTTAGTATTATTCTTCTTCTGAAAATTATCAGGATCTCTAAATGGGCCTATAAGCCCCTTGTGTCCATCGACTTATGATATTTCTGTCCTTTTTCGAGCAGATATCCAATAGTAGGGAAATCCTAAATCCAATCTCTGCGCACGTACTTATCCACTTGTCATTTAGTTAAGAAATGATTTCATCTTCAACCGCATGTAGTTCTAAACTCTATTACAATAATCTTATAATTATTTTACAATAGAAAACGTTTTTTGACAGGACTGAAACTCAATTAAGTCAAGTTTGTGGAGAAGAATTGCAACCTATGATTACTTTTTAAAGGACTTCAAAATCGAAAAGTAGGGGGTTCTATATTGGACGGTGATATATGTTTCCATTTAATTTTTTTATGTATATTCACCGATTTCTCCGCAAATTCTTGACAAATTTCAAAGATTTTTTGTTAGACAGCTTATAAGTTCGAGGCGATCTCAATCTTATCGAAACCGAATAAGTAGTTTCGTTTTTATATATAATAAAATATCTGGAAGGGTTTCGCCATTTACCCTAAAACAAGATGACCTAGCTAAATTATTTATCAAAGAAAACAAAAATATAACTTTCACTTAAAATAATAATCAATTATTTTTTTTTAATTATAACCTAGTTACTTTTTAAAAGTTTAAAGTTGGTTTTATACTAAAAAATGGCAATAAGTGTGAATGATTTTTTCGATTGATCGTATACGAAAAACAAGATGTTTATAAGCTTTTTTAACAATTCCGTTACGTATATAGTAGTCGGTACATAGTCTATAGGCATAAACTCTCCCCTGCATACCTGCTGAGAGGCAAACTTCGGACTAAAATGTTTTAATTGCTAAAATGGCAGTAAATAAATTCCGTACGTATCCTATTAGCGAACGTTTCAATCGTATTATATCGAATTGTTTGCATATCTATGCCGAATTGAAATGCCACGTTCCATACGGCAAACGAGCATGCAGGAAAATATTCACTTTATTGGATTTTAGGATTTAAACGTAAATATTGTTAGGTGGTGTGCGTACATAGCGTTACCTATATAAGTATTGTGTATTAGGAGCACGATGTCGCAGTAGTAAGCGCTTTTTGAGAGCAAAGTGGAAGTTAAGCAACTTTCGTAAAGGCCGGTCATAGGATGGGTGACCAATATTTTTTTAAGTTGACTCATTTCCTTTTTCAGTTTCGTAAGGCACGTTAAGCCGTTCCATCGGCATTTGCAGTCGTTGACACTCACAAACAAGCATTGGGCTTCTTAGTAGGTTATGGGCAGATCTCCATTTGATTCTTCCTGAAAACCTGTGCCCCCCTGATGTTGGCACTTGATTTACGCGTAGCAGCTTGGTGGTGTAGTGGATAAGCGTCATGACTCGCAAACGTTGTTGCTAACTTTCACAAGGGTCGCACACGGGAAGGATAACCAAAAAAATATCGAAAGCCACCCGAGTGCTTCGTAAATGTTAAATGATCGTTACGGCAGCTGTGTATTCAGCCTACTAACCAAAAAACTATCCACTCAATAGAATAGCGGCATTTACTAGCCGTCCTATTGGCTGTTTTAACAAGTTGATTGTGACATAAATATTGTCTATAATCGCTCTAAGGTGTTTCATTCTACAATACCTACCGACTAACGTTCTGAATTTAAAGTCAACTTTAAATCGGATTATAAATCAAGATGCCCGCAAGACGGTCGTCCAATATCTAGACTGCACAAGCAGAAATTGTTATGCGGGAACACGAAACTGCACCACACTTGAGCGAGATGTCCTAGATGCTGACGTCACGCTTCTCACTATGTTTTAATATTACGTCACACTACTAAGAGATTTAGGGCGCCGACGGTACCAAGCATACGGTCACAGATAAGATATTTGATACCGTTTCCAGCTGAACCAATTGCTAATTCTCAATTTGAATGCTTTGCAAAGACATAAGTACTTCGTTTCTGAATTGAGAATAGTATAAAATCTCAACTAATTATTCTCAATAATATAATAACACAAGCTAAAAAGTTCAAGTTTTATCAAACTGCTGTAAACTGATCATTAAAAAAAAACTAAACTCAGAAACGGTGACGCAAGTAAAATTGTTAAGTTAAGACGTTCTTAACTTTAAATTCTCAATTCAGAAACTGGGTATGTATGTATGTCCTGTTTTTTCAGTGTAGTTAAATTGATTTCCAAACACTAGCATATTATCTAAATAGAAGAATGGATGTATCACTAAAGAACTGATACGGATTTGCGACTGACATAAGTAAAAAAAACTTTATACCTACCGATATAATAACTGAACATTTCCATATAATTTCTAAGTCTTATGATGTATTTTGTAGTAAGAAATTAAGATTTTATTATTATTATAATAACTCAGCATAAAACCTCAAATGAATAACATACCTTGTAAATAAGATTGCATAATACCTGGTCACGTCATGCCAAAGTGTTAAATGTTAACTCTATTGATAAATTGTCGAGTACTTAGCTCTGCAGTATATGCCGTAATTAAGATACGTAAGTCAACTGACATAGATACTGCCAGATTAGTTTACTTCAGTTACTTTCATAGTGTGATGTCCTACGGAATCCTATTGTGGGGAAATGCTGCCGATATACAAACGATTTTTGTGCTTCAAAAGCGCAATTTTATCAATTTATAATCTTAGGATTAGGGACTCTTTAAGGGAGAAATTTAAAGGAAATAGACATAATGACTGTTGCTTCTCAATACATATACGAGAACTTAATGTACGTTCGTAAAAATATTAGTTTGTTTTCTATAAAAAGTGAAGTACAAAACTAATTCATTATTATACAACTAACCGAAATTGAAAATGTACCTTCGGCTTCAACAAAGGTAATATTTGGCTATTAAAGAACGTTCAGGCTTTTTGGGTTAAATTTCTTGCCAAAAAAAAGAAACCTAATACTGCGTCGTATTAATGCAGTAGCTATTAGGCTTTTTATTTGGAACGATGATAGCCCTACATACAATAGTGGCTATGAACAAACCTCTAATAGGTATCGTCGCAGGTGGACTCTTCTAACAGATCTATATTTCGCGGGGATCGGGTCCTACACACGGCTTAAATCGTCTATTCATGGATATTATACATAGGTATGTATATAGACAACTATGAATGCAGTTGCAATACGTGCAACTATCCATCGGAAATCTTCAGAAACGCAATTGGATTAGATTTTTAATAACATATTTTTCTGTTGCCCCAAAGCTTATTTTACAGAGTTTTCTAGTCTTGCCCAAGTATCGCGGTCTATACAATTTTAGCAGTTGTCCGATGAACGTTTCTAGAAAGAGTAATGATGAGAAGTACGCAAATATGAAAACCGAATAGTAGTGAGTCCAAGCTGCCATACATCCCCTTAGGACACGCCTCTCCTGGGTGATACCTTCTAATAAGCGTAATTGTAATGCAAACATGTATGATCATAAGTGAACACTGCTTTGATCAAATAAAATATAAGCACATCACTGCATAAAACAAAATCGCTTTTTGTCTGTCCCTTTGAATGCTTAAATCCGTAAAATTATTCAACGGATTTTGATGCGGTTTTTAATGCGTGATTCAAAAGGAAGCTTTCCATGTATAATACAGGACCACGCTGGCGAAGCTGCTGACGGAAAGCTAGTATATATATTTATATCTATATACATATGTATGTCGGTGCAACCGGCTCTAGGAGAATATCATTGGGTATTTTGTTTTGATTACTTTACTATTTTAGTTATTATTTGTGGATAAACGGAAACGCCAGGGTATATTAATAATTTTTATCACTTATTCAATATTGAAATATTCTTTTTTACATATTTAGAGTTACAAAGTGATAAAAAATAAATCCTAATAAGGGAACAAATATCGAATTCTTGGGCCACGCCCAATACACACTACGTTTCTCAAACGAATGCCAAATTTCAAAAGCCTGTTCTTTACAAAAATGTCATAAATAATTATTGTAAAAGAGCTAACTACGTTGAGTTAGACGTATATACAACTTCACCATTGTTCCCGGAATATTAATAATTTAAGAGGGTACTTAAAATTATAATTTATTACATCCCTTCGACGTTCCGCAGTCATGAGTAAAATATTATTATCGAAAATATATAAAAACTTTAAACTATTCTTAAATGTATAGTAAATTTGTGACATAACAAAATATCGACGATAATGCTACAAATTACATGTTGTATGTGAACTTGTATATTTTATATTCCCGAATTCTCGAATACACGTACGTACCTACTAGTAATAATCATAAGAGGAATAATCTGTTTCTCTTTTGCCTTCTAGACTAAATAAAATGAGGATAGCCCTGTGGCAACTGCGAGTGCCTAGACAAAAGCGGCATTTAAGGCTACAGCAAACGCTCTATACAGTGTAAATTTCTATGCTGTGGTAATATTATAAATGTGAAAGTAATCTCTCATGAATTTAGTAAATAGACAGTTTAAAGACTAGGAAGAATATACGATGTTTTTTTAAAATATCAGTAACACTGAATCCACACGATTAAAACTACATTATGCACATACAACATTTGAAAAAATAAGTAATTCATGCTTATTATTAACTAGTTATTTGTCACGGCTTCGCCCGTATATATTTATTTTATTAAAAGATAGGATAAAAGCAATTAAAGCCAGTTGTACAAACGTCTAATTAAATTGTCACTAATTTCAAGGGACATTAACGATACGAATTTGACATTCATTAGAGCCTAAAGGCGTCATTAAGCCTTAATGGACGTTTGTGCAACTAACCATTAATCGCACAGCACATAACAGAGATAAAGAAAAAAAATAATTCATCGTGTCAATCAGTGCCTATTGTGCAATCACTTCCAGGCAACCTAATTAAAGCCTATATCATCTGCTTAAAACGTAGCTTCTTCTAGGGAAAATAATTTTAAATATCGGGCCAATAGTTTCGAGGCCTATTCAATGCAAACATATAATAAAATCTCTTCTTTTAAATTTATTGCTAGTTTTGTAACGGTGTGCCGTACCACCGTTTATTTTCCTAGGTTTTCGGTATGCAAATGTATGATATTCAACAACATTTCTTTTTATTATTCACCTTTCGTAATTTAAAATTTTGACTAATCAAATATACTCTTTATGGATGACAGTTTGTAAAAAAAATTCATCTGTTGTAACATGTAAATCACATATATTATAAAGTTAAACATAACATTTTATTAATAATTGTAAATATGGAATGAGTAATTCAAATGGGAATTATATATAATTATAATTAGTATTGAAAATAGTAATCGTTATAACTCTGTTTTATAAAAGAATATTGCTCAATTCATTTAATTTATTCATTGTTGCTATACTTCGTCGTCAGTCCGAAATGTAGGTAACTGGAAATAATCGAACATAAATAAGATCTCTCAATGTGCGTACACAATTTACCTTATTCGAAATAGATTTATCAGAAAACATTTCGGAACGCATTATCCAGGTTGATGTTCGACTTGAATGCTATTGAATGAGGGGTCATCAATCACCATCAAGTGCGGAGAAGTAGAAAAAGCTTTGACGCCAGCGTATGGTAAATTGTATATGCCGCTTATTCTTCTGCGTCTCTTTTCTTTCGATAAATGAGTTTATAAACATACGTGTCAATTAACTTTGAAAATTTATATTATTTAAATAATTTTAAACATTAATCATCACGTTTATTGCTAAGATTTCAAAATATAAGTAGTTAACGCATTTTTAACATGGAGGGGAGATTTTAATAGTATATACATACATGAAATCAATAGCACGTCAGACAATACAAATCCCCTAAACTTCTTTGTAGATAGCTTTGAAATCAACTTAAGAAATATGAGTGCAGTTATGTGAAAAATTCCTCTTACATCCGTATCTATAGTTGAGTAAAAGTATCTAATTATTTATGCAAATATTTTTAACAAATACTTATTCAAGAATTTTAATAAGGAATGTATTATTTCTATTATTATTAGCTATTAACAGTTTTTATGTCATTTAAATTCTAGTCTAATGGTTAAAAATAATTGCTTAAGTTTTCTGTAATTTTCATTTTGACATTTATTTCAGTAATTACTTTTCTCGAGTACAGAAAATGTGTGTAATGCCCGGTTTCTGAATTGAGAATTTAAAGTTAAGAATATCTCAAACTGTACCCTAAAGTTCACATAAATAGGTTTCGTGTTAGATATTGTTTCTTTAATGATCATTTGATAGCAGTTTGATAAAACTAGGACTTTATAAATATTCTCAATATTTTATAAAGAATCAGTTGAGAATTTTTGTACTTTTCTCAAATTAGAAACTGGCTGTTAGTCACGCTTATTGTTAGTTAAAAATTTATTAACTCATTAACAGTGGTCGGAGTTAGGTAGAGTTATTCATGTACTTACACTGATTTCATACAGCGCAAGAATAAAGTGGATATGCCTCAAATCCCGAGATTAATTTTAAAGAGCAGAAAAAATCCCGTGATTTTTTAAATAAACAGTTATTTACTTTTACACAATTTAAACTACTGCACGCACGACGTTGCCAAACCTACATCAATGAAAGAAAGAAATAAAGAAATCCCGGGAAGGTCCACATTAATATCAACATTTCGATGCAAGTACATAAATAACTCTACCTAATTCCGACCTCTGCTCATTAATAACACTGTAATATTTTCCTCCATTATTTATAAGTAATAGTTTCGCACACTGATGTCTACAAAACGCAATACGTAAGCCGAAAATAACTGGAATTAAATGTCATATCAGAAACTTATCTAGCGTTTGCATCGGGAACGGATTTGACATCTGTTTAGCTGGCTCGCTGGTTAAAGGAATTACCTACTCGCTTCGATTTAAATTGAATCCGTTCCGAGTTTCTAGGTTTTTTTTTCAGTCTTATTGTTAAAATCAAGAAACGAGACATTTACATTGTTTTGTATCTTGATTTATAGGATTCTGTAACCAAAGGATACAAACGAGGCCTTATTACTGAGACTGCTTCTTCGTCTATCGCCTGCTAGTATCTCATGAACCGTGAAAGCTAGACAGTTGATTTTTTTACTGATCGATATAACAACAAATACTAAAAACATATTTAAGAGCTTGTTATAAGATACGTTAATTTGGATATTTATTTGTTTCTTAAGGCAATCGCAATTTTTAGTTCGCAGAGTTAACAACGAGTCAAGAAGTCGAGACCTCTGTAGCCAAGTTGTTCGCACGCCGGTTTCGAGGTGTCGCCGTCTCTGTGGTCCCTGTTTCGATTTCCAATCGGGTGAATGTTGAAAATGGATTTTTCTTTATTGTCTCGGGTGTTGGCTGTTGTCGTACTTGCGTTGTCTCAGATTTCAGCTACTTTTACGGGGATTTTAAATACTCATCTTAAAACTTGAGCAATTTAATATTGTCTATTATATATCTATTTATTTATAAATGTAAAAGGAAGAAACTTTAAATAAATAGAGAAAATCTGTTGTGATACTTGATATCAATGGGGTTTTGTGAAAATTAAACAAGTATAGAATCAATGCAGCTTTGGTTGTAATACACGATAGAAGCTTTTGCGTAGTAGACAATTTTATTCCACTGTACTTGGGGCAAAAAATCGGAAGAACATTCAAAAGTGACTTCCATCTATCCACCCCGTTCAGGTTGGATAGATGAACACGCGTTTCCGAGTATTCACCTTAAGGTGGCTGTTTCAGGGTAGATAAACGGAAAAAGCCAAACGAATACATTGTATTATACAATGCAACAGGGTACAATTTTATGTTTAACGTTGTATTAAATAAAGTAATGTTTTTAATAGTAATTAAGTTTTGTGCAAATTCGATTAGCATTTGTTACAAATTTACCTTCTCATACATTCTTTGTATTAAAATCGTTTTCATGACTTACGTTTTATTTAATGAAAACTTAATATGTCATACCTAATATTAGAAAACTTATCTCTACTGGTAGCGATAAATGGAAATAAAAATCCAAGTATCCCAACCAGCGCAAATCGGTAGAGATATGTGGAGTAACAGATTCCATATATCCCTACCGGTAGCTATAATTGGAAAAAAAATCCAAGTATCCCTGGGGGTGTTTACCAGTGGGGATTTATCAGTAGGGATATGTGAAATAGGGGGTAAAATTTCTATTTAGAAAGTTATCTATTTATATTTATAATATTTGTTTGGTAATGAATATATTTTATATTTATAATGTTATGATATCACTACGTAGATATATTTTTTATGCAGAGCATCGCCACTCACCACTTGGGAGTCGGGTTGCCAGATAGCGAGACTAAAATATCTGGACAAAATTTGAAAAAGTCGGGATTTTGGGATCACAGTCGGGACAAAAAAATACTAATAAAAATTCATCTTTCAATTCAAATGTCAATTTATAAGATCACATAATAATAGCAAAATATTTAAACAGCTAATATACCTACTTATTATATTTGTTATGATATGTGTATTATTTTAGACTTGGAATTCCAGACGAATCCCGACCATCTGGCAACCCTACTTGGGAGGCGACTGAAAATCGACTTTGCAGTTATTTGTAACATAAGTCGAGCTGACACTTTTGGATACCACACCGGGTACGCCTTGAGTTGAATTATCATATTATCTCTCATTAATGTGTTTTTTTGTTTATTTGTTAAATGTGTAATCGTATGTGGGTGTTCATTAAACGTTTTCAATTTTAATTTCTGACACCTAATAAGGCCCACATTTTTTGACTGCTGGAGAGCTAAAAATCAATAAAAAATACGTCTTAATAACAGTCCTGTTAGTAATGACCCATGGATCAGGTTGGGTTTCAGCAGTTGAGCCCAACAATCATCAACGATGGGCCTTACTAAGCAACAGCAACTTATTAAAAAAAATATGTTCATATTATTTAATAGACTAGTGCCCGTATCTCTCAGCAGTAGTTATATTTGTATAGGTATTACCTACGAACACGCTAACTTTACAGAGTCGAACACAAAGTTGAACATATCTAACTAAAATAGTACGAAACCAAGTAGGTAAGTATTAACTTACCTACGTACTTAAATAAATATGTAAGTATCGTATAATAAGAACGTACAATCTCAACAACTAAGAATATTTATTACTCAATCAATGCTAACGGCTTAAGTTTCTCGGCGGGGTCCGAATGGCTTTTTTTGTGCCAAAGTCGTTATAATCGACTTCTTACCCACCAATAAGATATGACTATGAAGGGCGAAATACAGTTAGAGATATTGTTTATTAGAAAATATTTTCTATCTATAATAAACATTAGCTATTTTACTTCGCTCGCGTATTTACAATATATTTTTTAAGTAGCCTATGTCACCTGGGTATGTGGTAGCGTCCCGTAAGTGAATTATTTTCATGCTTCGATCAGTATTTCCGAAGATTTCTCTCTACAATTTTATTTGTTATTAAGATTTTATGGTAACTTAATTAAACAAATATACATATATTTGCTTTGTGACATGTAATCAATAAAATTTGATTCTCTTCTGACTGCTGCGTACCTACTCTAATGTTTTTATATAAAACTTTATTGGCTTAATTTTTTAAACAAGCTTAAATTGTGTGTTGTACCTATTCTTCAAGGTAAGACCATTCATTAGATATCCATATTGGGTGGGTTGTTCAAAGATTTGTACGCCGCCATTTTGTGACAGCGAGAAAGATAATATAGGTCAGTCTTAATTTTCAACTTAGATATTTTACCATTTTTCCTATGAAGTGTCCAATGAAACCCAATATAATATTATAGAAATATGTATTTAGGCCTGCGAAGTATTGGTATCTACATACCTATCTTAGCCCAGTATAAGGCTTCAAATTACCTTGTCAATAGATTGCCTACTCACGCCATGCCTATACTAACACCCCAACTAAAAAGACGGGGTGTCGTTGATATCAATACAGGTGAACCTTTTTGGGGATGTAATCGCCACGGGAACGTCGAAGAGCGTCTCCGTGAACATGAAAAAATACAGCCTTTTTTATGTGCGGTTAGAAAGGGCTAGTGACTAGCAAGATAACGGACAGTTTTCGGTTAGGTATTGGAGTATACGTACCTTTTATATATTATACTGAATTCATATTTAGGTACAAAATTATTATGTTCTGTTATAAAAAGAGATCCGAACTCGTCGAGTACAGTGCTTTAATAGCAAAAAGGTTAAAAATGAAAAAACCTTAGACTAAATTCGAGACTGGTTATCAACAGAATAGCATAGGTACTCAAGGTACAAAAACATTAGGATTGTGCTGTATAGACAGTTGTGTTGAGCTATACTAAACTGTTGATAATTCAATAGGTACGTTTAAGTACAAATAGTACTTACGATAAGTACTTAATTTTTTTTTTCATATTGTAGATGTTCTGAGATTGTTAAAAGGATCGATAATGATTTTATGGATTAAATTGTTCGACATGAAATAAAAACAATGACATGCTTTTCTTGTTAATAAAAACATTTTTGAATGATCACATCTATATATAGTACAACATAAAGTCCATTCCCGGTGTCTGTTCGGTGAGATATTTTAAACTATGTACACAACGGATTTTAATATGGTTTTCATTAATATACAGAGTGATTCAAGGCCAAAGTTTTTTACATAATATATCGGAGCACGCAGACGAAGCCACTGGCGGTTAGTTAAGATATAACATGCATTTTTTATTTGTCTATGTAACTACAGCAAATCGATTATTAATAGTTATCAACAGACCACTTTTAAACTTTACTTGTTCGTTACTAGTGTTCAGTTAGTGGAGGTTAATCAAAATCCAATAACAAATTAGGACGATAACTCGTAAAGTTGAAAGTTTAGTGGAACCGGGCATTGCTATGTTCAAAGTTGTCCTGTTCATTATGTCAAGAATCCTAAAACGTCCAAGCGAACTATCCTTAAGAATAATCGTATAGCTAGAAAACAGGAAACTTTCAGAGGGATTGTAACAGGCGGAATGTTGTTACCGAAACTTCTAACGTGAGTTGCTTCGTACCTATCGAATGCTAATGCTTTATCCTTTGGCTATTTATTATTTTAGATGTTTTTGCTTTCGCAGACGATATCGTTAGGTTGTAGGTTTATGAGCGAAGGTACGGAAACTTCCCAATGATATTCTGGACACGGCCGGGGCTTGCTAAGCATAAAAAATATATTCGCTCGCGTGCGTGTCAAAGTAATGCCGGAATTATATTTCGCTCGCCTTTCCCTGCTTCGCGCGGTATCGATTAAATGTATGCAAAAGATGTTGCTTCGTAATAATGGGTTTAAGAACTGTTGTTAATAAACGATAATTAATTAAAATAAGATTTTTATAATCTTATTTTTAATTAAGAAAATATTTAAAAATTATAACTCTCTTGGGTAGTGGTATTGGTAAATGACCGTACTGCGAGTAATTTCTTAAATAGGTATTCTAAAAAAAGGAGCATCGACTACATATCAGTACCTCCTTTATCAATCTGTCTCTTGTTCAATCTATTTTGTTTTAAAGGATACCTACACTGATTTACTAAAGGCACACATCCACTGCATCCAGATTATTAATAGAACAACAAAGAATTAGATAGCCTCATTCGAATTTGTCTGTGATTATCGGCCGGTTTCTGAATTGAGAAAAGTACAAAATCTCAACTGATTATTCTTCAAAAACAGATTTTTACGTTTTTCTCCTGTCATAAAAATAAACTATTATCAGTTATATAACGAAGAAGTATCTTTATATACGATAGCGTGGTGGTTAGCGCCCTTGATAACGATACGGTTATGAAGCAACTTTCGCATGAGCTGGTCATAGGATTGGTGAATATAAACTAGTTACCTATCTTTAGCTGTGCTTGTGAAGGCATGTTGAGCCGTTGGTCACAGCTGAATCTGCAGTCGATAACACCCACCAATCCCCATTAGGCATGCGTGGTGGATAATGTCCATTCTCCCCATGGCTATAGGTACAATTCAAATAACCATAAAATAATTTCAGCGGAATTATTTATCAATCTAAATTGTACGTGATATTTTTGTCGGTCGTGTTGGGAATTAGGTCTTAAAGCTATTCTAGAAAGGGTACCTTTATAAGTAATACGTTATGACTCTTTTGTAACGAAAGTTCCATTTCTTATTTGGCGATTTGTTAGTTTTACGATAAGGGCTTTTGTCTTAGACTTGTAAGGGGCGGTTAAATATCGTTTTAATACTTTTCTTGAAATGAAGAAACCGAAATGTACAGATGGTCAAAATATTTATAATGGCACATAATGAAACTACACAGAAACAGAGATAATCTAACCCGATAGAAAACATATAAGTAGGTAGCTTTTATCATCTTGATAGATAAGGAAAGTAACCAAATATGGAATAAAAAATGTTAAATATAAAGAATAATTTAGAAGCCAAAATCAGTAATCCATTTTAGGTATTTGTTTATTCTTCACTGCATTAAAAATACGCAAAAGGCGGACATTCAAGAAACGTGTAGGTTTATAAATTATTTTTAAGAATCAATCATAGCAGATTATTATAAGCTTGTTTTAAAACAATATCTATAAATAATCTATTACTACTAATAAACAATAGTTACAGGCTCGTCACAGTTATTCTTTTTCATTTTCAATTTTGTGTAATTAATTGTATTTGATTTTACCTCTTAACACGTTACATAAGTCACTGTATCTATATTATGTACAAGGATTATGATATACCACCGCGCACAAAGATAGGTGCTTAAATATGGCAACAAAATATATTTCTATTGGAATTTCTTTAGTGTAAAGACTCGACTGTTTCATACAAAAAATAAAAAGAAAATGAACGGCGAGCTTGAAGATTTACCACAGAGGGTGTTTAAAAACACGTGTTTGATTCAGGCTCAACATAAAGCTGTGGGACGCGCCGTCAAGAGGCACTAATTCATTATGCTAACGAATCGTTTGCCGACGACTTTGACGGATTGATTCCCAAAAGGAAACGCGTAAAAAACGCGATAAAAAAGGCTCTCATATTAAAACTTCAGTTGTGCATTTCATTGAAAATTATGGACGAAGGTCCGAAGAGTGATTTGATATTAACTTGTGGGTAAAAAGGTCCAGAGTAGGTAGGTAGTCAATCATTTGATGAAATCCCCCTTTTGGGGTGTAACCAGTATACCAACACATTTTCAATACTTATGAAAATGGATGTAACGACAGTTTGCGTAATGTGAAAATGGCCAATCACTTTTTTCCTAGTAGATAGACCACTTTCGATACTTTACTAGTTTCAATGGTTTGTATTCAGAAAAATATCTTACACTCATCGTATAAAAACTGTTATACTTATGTAGAATGAAATAATTTTTATTTGTGTCATTACAATTTTTCTTAGTGTTCAAACTATAAAATGTTTTAATAAACCGTAGTATGGTACATTTACTTACCCTATGAGTAAATATAAGTAAAGCAGCCTTGTAATAAAGGATTTTTTTTTTTAATAAGCTCGAAACATTAAAATTTATTTGATACCTTGAAAATTGAAGGTGATCGATGGCTTGGATTAGCGCGCTAGATCTGCGTTCAGAGGTCAAGCAACTTTCGCAACGGTCAGTCATAGGATGGATGACCGAAAGTTTAATGTCGAGCCGTTGCTTCAGAAGGCATGGTAAGCCGTTTTTCCCGTCTGAATCTGCAGTCATTAACACCCATCAATCCGCACTAGGTGCGCGTTCTTTCTCTCTATTTGATTCCACCCATTGGGAAGGTCTATGTCTCGGCAGTGGGGATATTAATAGCCTGATAATTTTAACCTAGAAAAAATAAATTGCTGGAGTAGCAATACCGATATATTTTCAGCTTAAGCAAGCTGTAGTTTCCTGTAAATAAATATATAAAATAACCAATAATGAGGCATGCAAAACTCAGCTATCGTGCCTGTAAAATATTAGGTTATTGAAATTTTCTAGCCCCTTGAAGCAGCGGCGAGGTGCGAGACGATATCTATCGAACGTGAAAATTCGCTTATATAAATTTATATAGACCATCTTACTTCAGGCTACTTGTTTATTTAACAGCAATGATGTTATACTAAGTTATTAAGGGAACAAATGAAAACACTCTCTTAAAGGCCAGTTGTTTAGTCAGTGACAAGGTTTATTTTCTTACTGTCCAATTCGAGGAAATAAACGTGAATATTAATGGGAATGTTCAGTAAATAGTTTAATGAATTAAATCTATTGTACATATATAGACAAAATGTTATTCTGATCAATGAATTCATCTTCTAAAATTTTAGTTTGAATTAAGAATTTTCTAAATTTTAAATCATTTAGTATTAGATAGACGACATAATAATGTCGACCTCGATGGCCAAAGGCTGGCACACCGGCTTCAAGGTTTCACTTTCTCTAAGTGTTCTCTAAGTGTCTACCGGGTTGGATTTCCTATCAATCCGAGTCAATATAGAACATAAACTATTCTATATTCTGGATGACTGAGTGTTGACTTATCTTCGGTGTTTCTGATTTTTTTACACAATTATTCCATATACAAGGTCTTTAGTTACTTAGGATCTAAGCAATGTATGTGTTGTTATCTTCTATTTATTTATTTTATTAATTTAATATTAAATTAGGAAATAATTAGAAGTTCGGTACAATTACAACATTAGCCTTCAATTCAGAACTAAACATACTAAATGTATTAATAACACTGAATAAAAAGATTTTAAGTCTTATTCTCGAGAAAAATCTGATTGAGCATATCTTTATTGATTGTTTTGTATTTATAAGCAAACAAACCATGGGTACAAAAAGTTAACCGTGGAACACCTAGGTGAACCACTTTGGTGTTCCACGGGTCAGAAACGATAAGATTGAATGATTAAAAAAAATCCCCTGCCAAAAATTTTACAGAGTAGGGGCAGTCCGGAAGACTTGCCCACTGGAGAGTTGAACCACTTCTCAAATTTCAACGTAAATTGCAAGCTAATGAAACATTAACACAGTCGTAGATCATGTATGGAAGACCAACAATGTATGTGTCACTATTTCACAAAATGCCTGGTTTGTTTAGCTTTTAAGTTGCGAAAAGTGTTTTGGTCACTACAAAATAAATTTTAAATAATTAGTAGTTTTGAGATACTGGCAGTGTTTATCGATGTAAGTATTGTGTATAATTTTTATCTTGTTTGCTGATTATTCTAGTTTGAAGGATGTTATTTTTTTTTAACAGTAATTGAATGCCTTTTCTGCAAAGAAAATTTTATGTCGAAGTGATGTATGCGGGAGAGTTGAACCACTGTTCTTGTTGAAGACATCAGTGGTTAATTATACCATCTGTGGTGATGATTCTTCTGCCATAATACTACTTACACTCAATTAATATTACAAATGTTAATAAAACAAGTGAACAGAAGGCAAATAACATTTATAATATTTTTTGAGAATAACGATAAATATCAATTCCAAATAATAAATATATGAAAGCAAAACTACGCAAAAGACTCTAATAGAAAGATGATACTAAAAAAATAAACAGAAATTACTAAAACTCCTGATAATGAATTTCCTCGGACTTTTGATCATATGTTCCTCATAGTGGGGAGAGTTGATCCATTTCCCATTTTTACTTCAAATCGGCTTAGCAATTTACAGTATTGAAATATTTAAAAAGTAATGATGCAAAAACAAGTCTATATAAATTACACACGATATAAATTAAAATCTAGTCTCGACGACAAATCTATACGAAGATATGATAATTCAAGTAAAAAGAGGTTCAAGTCTCCCGGACTTCCTCTACGTTGAACACGACATATTCTGTATTACAGTGAACTACGATGCAGGCGCGGTCACAGCCGGACATTTTAGAATGGGCCACGGATGGGGGATTTTCAGCAAAGTCTTTATATTTGGGTAGAGATCAACGTCACAAACTTCGGTTGTAATAAACACACACATATTGATTCCAGCAAACCATAAAATGAATACGCTATTACGTTCTACGCGTCATTGTGTTCGATGCTTAGGCAAATTAATGAAAGGCTGACTAAGCTTGAGAACTTGATTTAATAAACGTTAAGCAAAAAAAAAACTGTAACAAACAAAAAAGAAATATAAAAACAGTTCGTATGGTTAACCTAAATAATATTAACATAGTTGAACAGTTATACACCCCTTTTCTTCGGGTTTGGTGAATAATTTAACTTTATTATATTTGATTTGATATAGTATACATTTTTCTTGAGTTAAAACTCGTAAGCATAACGGAAACAGTTCTGTATATTATTTCTGTATGTATGTTTCTAACTCGACACATTTTCACGAACTGATATTCATAAATAGCATATTGGATTACTCAAAATTTCAAATTACCAAAAGTGGATAACTCAAAATAAATAATGTAGAAGATCGAAGACAAAAAGTTTGCATGCGAAAACCTAGGACGAAATAAACGGTGGTACGACGCACAATCACAATTGTAATTAGCAAGGGTAGTCGTCTACAAAACATCTCTTCCTCCAATAGACTCTTGCTTTTGCGTCTCCATAGCCTTATCATCGTGACTTTTAGAACAATGCTTTACCATTAGTTTCTTATGGTGGAAACTTTTGGAACAGAACGGACACTTGTATCTTCTTTCACCAGAATGATTGCTCATATGCTCCCGAAGTTGGTTCGAAGTGGGGTAACACTTGGTGCACTGATTACACTTAAAGGGTAAAATTCCTGTATGTTTGCGCATGTGTAGATTGAGTTGACTGGTTGATTTATAAGATAGACCGCAAACACTGCATATGTAAGGCCTTTCGTCACCATGCCAGACCATGTGTCTCTTCAACATGTTTGGTGTATCGAAATATTTTGAGCACACGTTGCATTGGAACGACTTATCCTTTGTCACTCTTTGCAAATGTGCCTTTAGACTTTTCTGATTCTTGAATGTGCCGTCGCAATGATTGCATATAACTTTGTTGGAGTCGTGCGCGGTTTGAAGATGCAGCTGTGAAGGTAGTCGCATATAAATGTTTCATTATACAAGATAAAAAAATGGCATATAAGTTTAATGTTATTCATCTGTCACTATTTAAAAAAAAATCTGTCATTTCCTGAACACTCAGATGCTTGTTACTAACATACTTATTTTTCCAAATTTCTTAAACGAAAGAAATGAGTATCATCGCAAAAAAAAAATATCTTTTATTAATATTTGAATGCGGAATTTATAAAATATAATAATTAATAAAGTAGTATACTCGTGACGTCAGACCAGATGCAAAATACATTTGTTTATATAAATATCATGTTACCTTAAGATTGGAATTACGCTTGAATCCTTTTCCGCAGATGTCACAGACGTAACCTTTTACCTCTGAATGATTGATCATGTGCGTTTTGAGAGCATGTCGAAATAAGAACCTAAAAAATGAGAGTAGTTGTATCACTTTTATAAAAATATATTTTTGGTTTCCATTTTGTTGAGCTAATGTATATTGGATATAAAACATAAGAAGGTGCTCTGTATTTATAAATATTAGACAACAGCACACACGTTGCACAGATTCCAAGATGAGTAGCTAAAATACGTAATATTCCGTATTAAGAAGTATCTGAGACAGCGAAAGTACTAAAACACCCAAACCCGAGACAACATAGAAAAGTTCAATTTCTACGTTGACCCGAAAGGAAATCGAACTCGGAACCACAGAGATGGTGATAACTTGGAACCGACGAGCGAATCACTCGGCTACGGAGGTCATCAATTAACACGAATTTTATCTATTTAAAACAATATAAGATTGAAAAGATAAATAAATTATGCTTTTTGAAAAGTAGGTAGGTATGGGTTTAGCAGAATCTGATGGCATATCGGGAAAATTTAATTTGTAGAACAATTGTGGGGAAAAGGATATAGAAATCTTGATACTTGTCATATTTTAATTTATTAAAAACTTTTTAATAACTGCCTCATTGAACATAATCTTGACCGAACTCTGATCACAGCAAATTTTGACATAGATTAGCAAACTGCGTAAGACATAATAGGTATAGTACACAAACATAATCTAACATTAATAAATAAAAGAAGCTATACTTTGAGTATTTTTTATTATCTACCAATCTCAACTAATGTTGCAACTGTCTGTTACGCTTACACGTCTAAATCAAATCCGCTTTTGTTTATTTTCTTCCTTTCACCATTTCTATTTTCTCACTTTTCCTTCGCTCATAATTCGTTTTATTCTAGTAGTCGACACGCAAACGAATATATATTAATTAGTTCTTTAGAAAACATTAAGTATCAAGAGTAATTTTGTTATTATCATTAAAACAAATATTTCTCGTCTGAGATATAATTATCAACAAAAATAGAGTATTTTCACAAAATTTAACACTGACCTGACAGTTGTCTACAGTTAACAATTTGTTAATATTGCCATAAGAAACGATTTTTATATGGCATTTATAAATTGTCAGTGTTGACAACTGTCGAGTCAGTGTAAATAAATTTATTATTTTTAATTTGTGCCATCAGATTCTGATTAACGTACAAATAACTTAGCATTGATTAAAAAAAAAAGAGACATGCGTGATGTGCTATTATATATTTTTTGCCTCCTTCAATTATTTAAATATGAAAACATAGTCATCATTCAAAAGATAGAATAAAGAGCATTTTCCTTATTCAGATTAATATTAAAAATATGTATTAGATTTCCTTTTTTTAATAAGATCTGTAATTAAAACGTTCATTTCGTATTTTGCCTATTATTTCAAGTGACAAAAAAAATCTCATTTTATAAATAGATAGACATTTTCAACTTACTTTCTGTCACATAATTCGCATTTGTAGTTTTCCGTTCTATGTAATTTCTCATGGTCCCTCCACCTGACATATGTACTAAATTGTTTCCCACACTGTGTACAGATGCCGCCCTTCTTTTTCAAATGAACAGCTCTATAGTGAAATTGTAATGCCAACTTAGCTAAATACTTTTTATTGCAAATATGGCAACTGAGATTAATCCGATATTCCTTTGGGTGATGGTCATATCTACGTCACAAGAAATATGTTAATTATTAGAATGGGTACCTAATTCTAAAATGTATAATAAAGCTGTCAATAAAAAAAAAATAAGGATGATAACTATTTTTTTTTTCTATTCTTCAGGTAGATTATTGAAGAATATTCAACAGGTTATTTTTTACTTTTTACATAATCAATAAATTACGGCAATATATTGAGTTGAAATATCACATGACGTCACGCTCACGCCTTTGTACATTTTCTACATGGCTGTGACAGAGCGAGCCCCGCTCCTGAACTTTAATGCATGTTATCTAAGTATTTTCTTATTAAATTGAAGCTAAAAAGACATCAGTATCCAACATTTTTCTTTGTCTGACTGACGAATTAAATAGGATTTTTTTGTTTACCCAGTCATCATACCAATCATCGAAAAAAAAATGAATTGAGAAAACTGGAAGAAAAAATAGATTAACTAGATTCCAAGAGACAGCAGAATTTAAATCCTAATGACATAATAAGAACTTCGTATAATAGGGGTGTAGACAACTTTTTTATTTTATAGATATACATGAAATATATCTTAAAAAGTAACATTCGTTTAAAAAGTTTATAATCTAAATATAAATTTAGCTTTCAAACTTTCCCACGAAACATCAACTTCTGTCATGGCGCCGCTGTGACGCCAAGACCCTCTGAAACTAATATCGTTTTATTGTGCATAAGGTTCAATTCTCTGAGTACTGATACAAGTAAGAGGGGCGTGACATCACGCGCTGTTTGCGGTCACGTGACAACGAATATAAAATATTTATTTTTCATAATTAATTTAAGCAATATATAACCCAAAGGTGACTGACTGACATAGTGATCTATCAACGCACAGCCTAAACAACTGGACGGATCGGGCTGAAATTTGGCATGCATATAGATGTTATGACGTAGCCATCCGCTACGAAAGGGTTTTGATTAATTCTAACCGCAAGGGGATGAAATAGAGGATGAAAGATCTATACTGCTTTTCATCATAGATTTTTACTAAAATTTTACGAATTTTTGTGGATATATACCGCTATAGTAAATTTCTACCTTATTCCCAAATTCAATAGAAATATATAAAAATATATATAGTGTTAGTTATTACAGCACGTTGAATCTGATAGGGGTCCACTTGGATTAGGTTTGGGAATCAAAGTTTTAAAGGCAGTTGATATACGAGGGTAGTTCGAAAAGTTCTCGGAGATTTGAGGGTAGTATGTAAACTAATTTATTGTCATTCGACAGCTCGATTCTTTATTTAATCTTATGTCAAGTGCCATTGTATCGGGAGAAGGGGAGAATATGTAGAAAAATAAAACAAGTTTTTATTTACTTTGTTTTCTTGGTCAGGCTGAGAACTTTTCAATCTACTCTCGTAGTTCGATCCTAATTTTTTAGTATATACCCAATAAACTGAAGCCCCTTTAAAATCAATATATGATAAAAAAAAGTCTTCTGCAAATATTTTACACTCATATCTCTAGTGGAGAAAAATAATTACCTGACAATATGTTATAATAACTTAAGCAGATATTTTTACCCAATAAACAAGAATTTGAATGAAATAACAAATGTTAATAGTTAAAACAATATTATTATTAGCTATTGATAGTTCTTACTTCATTAATATTCTTGTTTATTGGATAAAAACATATGCTAAACACCCGGTTTCTGAATTGAGTCTTTAAAGTTAAGAATGTCTCAAACTGTAGTTAAACAGGTTTTCGTTTCTGATTTTAGGTTTTGATAATCATCAGTTGATAGCAGTTTGATAAAAACTAGGACTTAGATTGTATAAGACGGGTATTAACGCGATAGATGTCGATAGTTAGGTTTTTCACCTACCTATATTTGCCGACGTTTCGACCAGGGGGCCAATTCTATTACATAAATTTTGTTTAAATCGAATCGAAAACGGATCGAAACTGAACGAAACTACAGTTTTTAATGATTTTTCTATTCTACTAAGTGACATACGATACAATTCCAAAAATAGAACTGAGAATATATCGTATATCACTTTGTAGAAAAGGAAAACCATTAAAAACTGTAGTTTCGTTCGTTTTCAATCCGTTTTCGATTCGATTTAAACAAAATTTATTTAGTAAAATTGGCCCCCAGAGCGCTTAGTATAAGTTTTTTTGACGATTACGTACACTGTCGATCGTGAGCGCGTTAAGATTTTAGTATGGAATCCGGTACAGCGCCCTAGCGGTAACTACCAAGAACTACAAATTCTTAACGCGCTCACTAGTGAACGCATTAACGTATAACTTAAACTTACCACTCAGCCCTGCGATTCTGTAACAATCCAGACCCGAATTCGAATTCACTCATGTGTCCGAATTCTAGTCATTTAGTAAAGAAATCCTATTGATTCCATTTTTTGTATAAAAATACTAAACAAAATTGACTGATTAAACGTGTAATAGATATTTTAATCCTATATCATTTCGAAACTCACTTCACTTATTTCACGAAACATTAGTACCAATTCAAGTTTGAGCGGATGCCGCTTTTTGAAGTGAATTCGGACACCCGAGTGATTTCGAAATCGGGTTTGAAGTTTTACAGAATCGCAGGGCAGGTTACACCGGCCGTGTTCACGGTGGCCCGAAACGTCGGGAAATATAGGTAGGTGCAAAACCTAACTATCGAAATCTATCGCGTTAATATCCGTTTTCTACAATCTAATATAATGCAACGCGAAAGTTTGAAAATTTATAAAACTACGATTTTTTGCCTTGAAAAAAGTAAAAAAAACTGAAGTTGTTGATAATAATCAGTAGAGATATTGTTAATGTTCTCAATCCAGAAACCGGCCGTAAGTAATTACTTAGACTCAAGTGATTAGGTACTTCTACTCGACTATATATACTAACGTTAGTGTCTGTAAGTATAGTAAATTAAAAAGTAACTTTATACTTATTTTAAATATACTAAGCAAACAACAAATAACGTTTACCTGTGCGTCACCATATCAGCAAAGTCTCTACCAACAAACTCACATAGTTTGCAATTTAAACTATCATTTGTATTGTGATCTACCAAATGTTGTTTCATTTCTATACTATCAATTGAATCTACATCGCATAAACCTGAAAAAGATTTCTATAACAAGTGAAAATGGAATGGATATGTATAGCCAACAACAAATCAGGTTTTTTCACACAATTTTAAAACCTTAACAGCTTGTTTTTGGGGCTCAAAATCCATTGTGAAAATTTGACATATTGGTGTAACTGGCGTACAAAACTATCTTTATAAAACATCGAAAATAGCTACAAGTTTAAAAATTAGTACCAGAATAGTTTAGATAACTCTATAAAGGTTACATGATTTTTAAGCATAAATTTATTATCCTATTTTTATAAAAACGATAAATACAACTGCACAATTACCACAAAATGCGATGTCCGCGGCTCCATTTTTATAGTCGCGTAGCAGGTTTGTTTGTATTTATATTTGGACTCTTAAAATAAAAATATATATAGCAAAAATCTTACATTTTGTATTAAATAAACTGATATAACCTTCAGTATTTACACAGACTAAATAATTATTATCGTTACATTGTTTGTCATGATGGCGTCTTTGAAAATAACGGGTTTCTACCTGTATTTCAAAAGATAGTGCTATGACAGACATGTATATTGCACTATTTCAATATGAACAGACTAGCTTTGGACAACCTGCAGACTACCTCTCTTGGAACATTAAAATAACTGTTAGGAATACAAAATATATAATAATAGTTATATGATAATAGATAGATAGATAGATAAAAAGTTTATTTAATAGTATATAATAATAGTATTAATTCTAACTATAGGATAAATAACAACAATAATTACAATTATTGAATGCTAACTCACCACATATTAAATTTGGTGCTTCTGGTAAAGGTTTACCTTCATCAGATTTTTTCTTCTTTCTGTTCTGGCAATGTTTCTTTGACGCTCTCATAGATACTAGATCAAAATAAAATAAGACATAAAACATTAACTAGATTTGATAATCTAATTGAATAAAAGTGATTTAACTAGATCAGTTAAAATTACCTTCTACATTCAATTCTTCTTTGACTTTCATATTAATTAAAGAAGTTTGATCATCAAAATAGTCTACATCTTCTTTTTGGTACTCAAGATCATTTGACATATTACAATCATATATTTCACTGATCCCCTTAATATGTGAACTATGTTTTTCTTTACCTACATCATCACTATTACTGAAGTTTGAAAGGTGACTAAAATTTATCTCTTCAATAAATGTTTCATGCTTAATCTCATTGTTTGATGCCTGCATATTAAAAAAAAGTTAAATTTTGTTTAAAATGTTTTATTTTTAAATATTATCATATCAACTCATACATTCAACTTAAGTTCAGCTAATTCTTTTCAAGTTATGAAATTATAATTAAAGAAAATTTTGTGTAAGGTCAGCTGAGTATATCAATCTTGCAAAGATGTAAATGAACAGCTAATTAACATATACACACATATGACTGTGCTATAGTGCTCTCTGGAATTTTCTGCTAAGTCTAAAACTCGCCTTCTAAGAACGACGGTGGTAAATCCTTGACAAAATCTATGCCTATCACACTAAATAAGGTGGCTGCACCAGCAGCAAACCGATCAAGCAAAATTTTGACCCTAATTTTGATGATATGACTTAATAATTGCAACAAATATTGTGAAAAAAAAATTTTATCCTTACTTACCCCACAATCATTTAGTTTAGATCCTACCAAATGTAAAAAAATGTAGAGGAATACAAAAACTAATGTTTGGATTTGTATCAGCCCTACTTTTTAAAGGTTAACTACTTCTATATACTACTTATATGTACTTACTGTTATATTATTTGATTTCCATAATTTATCAGATAATAAAGCTTGATTTTTAAACTCGCTAAACTCTTTTAATTTTCTTGTACATCCAATACACATATATCTCGGCGAGTCATCTGATGTTATCTACAATTAATTTCTCGTCACAATTAGGATGTTGTATAATGAACTGCTGATTATGAGATTTTTATTCAAATTCTTTGGATCTTATATGCAACTGTTTGAATACAGTGAGTGATACAGAGTACAATGAGTGTTTATTTTAAAAAAGAAAGTACAAAAACTCACAAGTGACATTTCCAAAGTTCAATTTTGGAACAATCTAATTGTTTTCCACTATTGATGTTACTGGATAATAAAACTGTTTATAAAAGAAAAGACCGAAGCATTATTTTCCTTTTTTGTAAGTCAGATGCTTTCAGTGTGATGGTAATTATGAGTAATTTGTATCAATCTAAATGGAACATACTTTTTATTTTTACATTATAAAATTTATTGAAATGTTCATAAAAATACTAAAATTATTACCATCCCTCCATTATCCATTGTCTTTTATGTATTTTTCTAGTAAGATTATATTTTAACGTGAGACTTTTTGCAATTTTGTCTATAAATTTTATTTAAATTAAAACGATACAAGCAATAGAATAATACTTACAGTTATTAGAAAACAAAACTCGTACAAGCGCAACAAATCACTTTCTGTATCAAACGATATTCCATTTGTTAAATTTACATCTCGACAGATTCTACAAACTTTTTCATTTTGTCGAGACATCACAAGATTCTTTACAAATTGTTAAAATCCAAAACAACATTTAGTTTTCAAAAATGAATTAATTCATAAAAACAAAGCATTCGGCATCTAACACAAATGTCAATTTAATGCAAATCGATTATAAAATCAATGCTAAAAGTTTTAAGGTTCAATATAGACTGTAAGAAAACATTTGACAGTAATGTTTACTATATTTGACAGAAACGACTACGTTCTGAAACGTAGTCGTTTCTGTCGATTTTGATACTTTGAATAATTTGAGAAGTAAAGATATTTTTAAGAATGTAAATATGAAAAATAAAATGAAACATATGACATCAACAGAGAGATGAATTATTATTAATCGAAAAAATCGAATAAAATGTTATATTTTATATTGAAATATTTATAGAAATAAGAGAGTGATGCCGAAACGGGAAAGTCAAGCTTTACCGTCGTAGCAGCGCTCTCTTAGAACAATAAACGCTCTCTCCCTTAATTACAAATATGTTCAGTTTTGAACAAGCTTTAAAAAGGAGTAGGTTCTATGTTAAGACTGTGTGCTATGTAATTATTTTATGAATAGCTTTTATGTATGTTCATTAATTTCACATTTCAGAAGTCAGTTGTTGTTCTTTTTACTAGGCTTATAATAACATGGGTCCTATGATTATGCACTAGTGAAAATGAAAAAAAAAGAAAACTACAGGAAAACGATCAAAAGTTTAAGTTCTAACTTTGACATTTATCAACGTGTTTGTGAAATGTTTAGTATATTTCAATAATATTAATACTTTCGAAAATATTTCTGTTAAATGAACACTTAAAGATCATTTTACAGTATTCTAATTTTTATGGAGAATAAAGAAAATATATAAATCAGTTAAAAATTTAGTTAATCAGTCAAACTGAATGATCATTAGTTAGGTACTAATAATCACCAGCTTGAACCTATTTGCCAGTGTCGTCAGTTGTGTTGTGTTTGCTCAGCTTAAAATGATGTCACTAAGATCAATTTATACTTTAGTATATAATTTTACAGGATTCAAAATATTACCTACGTATTTTATTTTCATCAGTTTGCCGATTACATTAGTATATTCTAATACCCGTCGATATATAGTCCCTACCTACCTATTTGTAAACCAAGTTTGACACGGCGACAAAGCTTGAAGTCTTTTTACTTTGGTCAACAACAAGTCAGGTTATATGAATCTGTTAAATTTCTTCACTCGATTTGAAACCTTATTGATTTGAAAGGAAGCCCGACGTTCTGTCGTGTGTACAACGAACTCAGTTATACAAAAACTGTCTTAGTTCTCCACTTAGGTAATATTAAACCTTAAAATACTGCTAATTAAAGTTTTAAACATTTCAAAAGTTGTTTTGTGGGAACTTTTGCTGTGCATTGAATTATGATTATAATTAATAAAGGCTATAAGTAAGTATATGTGAGTAGTTACATTTTTTTAAATAAGAACAACGTTATAGTTATTGTTATTTTTTATTTAAATCATTTATATACATTGGTTGATTGATATTAAAGATTTAAGCGCCAATGATGTAAATGTTGATAACATACTACGTCATGTCCAAACCAAAAGGACATTTGACGCAGGCACGTAGTTACCGCTGTATCAGACGTATCAATGATACGAAGCCCATTAGCTCGAGGGGTTTTTAACGTGTGTAAGCAAAAATTTTACATTTCATTAGACCCCCCTAACTAATTATGATTGAGGGCCCTTCCCAGTGGCGGATTTACAAATTTGCCGCTCGTAGGCTATTCAATATTTGCCGCCCCTACTGACCTCTAAAATTCGATACGCTAGTTTAGTTCACTATCATTACATTTATTCTATTGATGCAATTGCAACTTTATGATTTGAGTTCTATAGTCCTCATTACATCGGCTTTTTGCCGTTATTAGTATGATTGTGAATTAGGGGATGGTTTTATCAGTTTCTAGATTATTTTTACAACCCACGATTTAGTGAAGAGTATATAAGATTGAGCAAGAAACAGCATTATGTACCAATTATAAGGTGGGGTAAGGTATGCCTTAAAAATACTTACACGTTGTTATTATATTTTATCATTTTCACATTCCAAAATGCTTCACTGGAAAATATACTTAATGAAAAATTGTTAAAAAATCACTTTGTCTTGGTACTAGAAATACGATAAAAAGACGTGGTAGTAGAAAATAAATATTCAAATGTAAAATAAATATGTCACATAATTATAGAATTTAAATTGTAATATTGAATATTATAAAAATTAATTATCACATAAGTATCTATATTTTACAGAGCGTTTAGTGATCTTTCATATAGTGATTAAGTTCGTAAGAGTGTTCAGTATGGACAAGATCGCTGTGCTTTTGCACATTGTGCATATCTTACTTTGTGGTGCAATAAAGTGTATAAATAATTTACATAAAAAAATTGCCAAATTTGCCGCCCTAGGCTCCTCCAGCCTACTCAGCCTACTGGTAAATCCGCCACTGGCCCCTCCGAGACACACTACGCCACCGTGTAACGAGAATGTACGTGACAAAAAAGATTATGACTTGAGACCAATATAACCAATGAATGAAAGAGAAAGCCTATTGGAAGCCCCAGCAATTACTAGGAAGACTTGGGGTATGTTCCGATATACACTGCGACCACTGAACAGTATGACGTCAATTTAGTATACTGGAAGCCCGTTCCTTTATAGCTAGTTATATTGGTGACTTTTTAAAACGGAACGCAGTCCAGTATACTGTTAATCCTATTTTTTGGCGCCATTTCAAATTTGTTAATGCAAGGTGAATATAAATATAAAGATTCCCTCTTTTCAAAAGAAAATATTATAAAATTGGAAAATTATATAAAAAAATTATTTATCCATCTTATAATAAACGTAAGTATTTTTTTTTTTGTTTATTTAGAAACTTATCATTTTCTAATTCTGTTTCGACTGATCACGTGATCAAAAGCACTGCGAGCACCTTACCTCGAAATCTCCAGTGCTCACAGTACAAATATGGCGGCAATTTATGACGTCATAAATTTCCCTAGGGTACTGTAGCAGTGTACTGGCAGTCCATAACGGAACGGATTTTTTAGCAGTAAGACCACTGCGCAGTGCTCGCAGTGTATATCGGAACATACCCTTGATTATAAAATAATAAGATATGTTGGAAATGGTAACTTACATAAAACAATAGTTTTGTTTAAAAATAAATTGAAGCACATTTTAATTTTGCAAAATGAAACTTGTGATTTACAATTAGTGGATTCCAAAAAACGGGCGGCCATGGCAGAGATTGTGACGTCACATTTAAATAAACTAAACTTCTTAAGTTGCTAGTGCAACCGGTATGCATTATTGAAATGTAACATCACGACTCGAAATGTCACGTGGCTGAATGTTTTTCGGGAAAATTTAAATGAATATAAATAAATATATTTATAATTTATTTAATGATATCTTTTGGAGAAGAATAAATCTGATAGAGGTTTAATATGATCATTAAAGTTTTCAAATATTTTTAACAAAAAAAGTCAAATAGACAATTGAGATATCCTTTTGAGTAGATAACTATAATGTGTTGTGGCATTTACCCATATGTGCCAACATAACCTTTTTGCCATGAAAACTTCTTGGGCAATGAGGGCACTTGTGTCTTCGGACTCCTGTATGTATGGACGTGTGAATTTTCAATTGTGACTTTGTCGCGAAACACGCAGGGCAGTGTTCACACTTGTGCGGCAAATGACCTGAATGTTTCAGCATATGAGTAATTAAATACTGTTTAGTTTTATATGCGCCTCCACAGATGCCACAGGAGAATTTACGGACATCCATATGCCAAATCATATGAGCTTTTAAAAGACTAGGATTTCTGTAATATTTGGAACAGACGTCGCACTTATAAGGTTTTCCAGTCCTGACTTCTCTTAAATGTGATTTGAGAATCACTTCATTCTTGAATGTTTTGTCGCAATGTGTGCACTGCACTTTGGTAACGTGATGTCTTGTCCTAATGTGTTGCTAAAACAAAAATAATGTTGCAGAAACCTCAATCAAATGAGACCCTGTGCAGACGATGGACAGTTTACAACAGTGGTTCTTAGTCATTAGGGATTATTTTCGATCCGGTCGGTCCGAGACTACCATAACAAGTATGGTAGTCTCGGACCGACCGGATAAAATATGCAAAAATTATTATATTTAATTGGCAACTTGACACACCACGACGCGCGGTCTTTTTTATTTAACTGAAAGTATGTCCATAGTCTGGACGCAGCCTTACAATAATATTCACAGATTTGTTATTTCTAAAAATAAGACACTCTTACATAGCACAGAACCATAAGGCAGAATTCTAATATTTATTATCACTTTAAGTTGTTATTGAATACCACTAACCTTTAGGTTAAAATTGCGTCTAAATTCCATACCACATATATCGCAAATAAATGTTTTTTCTCCATGTTGCTGCCTGATATGCTCTACAATTTGAGATCGCATTAAATACCTGGTTGACAAAAAAGTTAATCATTTTTATGCGATACGGAAATTAAGCAACATTTGCCAGTGCCAGTCACAGGATGGGTGATCGAAATTAATAATCTTGAACTCCTCCGTGCTCCGGAAAGCATTTTGAGCCCCGGCTGCATCTGCAGTTGTTAACAACCACCAATGCACTCTGGGCCATGGCCAATCCATCCCATTTTTCGGTCTGGACGCCTCTGTCTTATAGACTGACGATAATTATTGCTCCATAAAACATGTGCTTTGTGATACATATATTTCTTTTTTACATTAAACGCGTATATTGATATGAGTATTGTATGTGGAATATATAGAATATAAAAAAAAACAACACTGCAAAAATGACGAATGTCTAGTAAAGACAAAAGCGGCATCGAAACTTCATAAAAGGCGATGACCCACTATAAGGGTCGGTGCATATCTGACGGCAAATTCGTTGCGTCTCGTCGGTCGCGGAACGTCAGAACTGACAAATTATATGATATGATATTTGACCTTGCACAGTCATCGGAATCCCGTATTATAATAACTCGTACTTCTTTGAGGTTGCACTGACCCTAAGCTTTTACACTGTGGTACTACTCAATATCACTTTACAAACAATAAAACCAAAAAGAATGTACGTTTGCTTTTTACCTTTTTCCACATACATCGCATATAAATCCTTCGGAGAAATGATGCCGTTCGTGACTCACCCATTTCTTGAAATCAATGTATTCTTTATTACATGTTGTGCACTTACCACCTTTTTGATTCAAGTGCACTGATCTATAATGGAATTGTAGGCGTAACGGCACACGAAAAATCTTATTACATAAATGGCACTTAATTTCTATCTTGTACTCTTTTGGGAGATGACGAATTCTGTAAAATATACATTATTATTAGTATAAGAGAACATAGAATTTATGTAGGTACACATTACATTGCTATACAATAATTGATTAATCAAATGATTTATTCAGTCTTAGGCGTTCGTACATCTAAAGAAGACCTTGTACCGAGGGCAACAGTGAAGGAACTCAGTACGAACCGTTTTTATCTCTATTTTTTTCCAATTATTCGATATAATATTATGAAATACATTTCGATTTATTCTGACCTTTCTAATAAATAAACCGCCCTATATTTTTATCTTTTCGTGTTTATTTTAATAAGTAAGCATGTATTCACACTAAACAGATTCAGCCACCGCCGATTGTATAGTAATGTTGCGTTTGGTGTGAACGCAGCCTAAGTTTCGAAAATTATTACAATTTTGTTATTCAATTAAATTATTTGTAAACGAATGAAAACTACAGTTTTCAGTTCATCTCGAAGTCATCTTTTCGAGTAAATTATTGTCAGAAATCTAATAAACAGTACCGCCATCTATTGACAATTATTTGAATTTAATGCTTCCCCACTGTCACAATCACTTACCTATGTGATGACATATCAGCAAAATCTCTACCTTTGAAATCGCAAAGCTTACAACACAAATCATTATTAGAACCGTGTGCAGTCAAATGTTGTTTCAAATCTTTGGCGTCCTTAAACGTTTTATCACATAAACCTGGAAAATGTGTTTTCTTTAACCTCTCTTACTTCTTACGGTTATGTATCTCAAAAGGAAAACTGTGAGCCAAATTAATAAAATTGAAGATTGATCATTCCGATTGAACGAAACTTCTTTACTATAATAATATAAAGTATAATAAAATTTATAAAGTTAAAGTATTATAAAATATTATCAAGTTGAAGAGTTTGTTTGTTTGTTAAGTTGAAGGCGCTAATTTCAGTAACTACTGATTCGAATTGAAAATTCGTTATGACTAATAAGAGTGGAGCAGCAATGCAGAATGTTGCAAAACCGGGAAAAAGATGCGGGCGAAGCCGCTGACAGAAAGCTAGTACTTATAATTAATAATAGTACGTATATAACTACTAACTGTAACCCGGGGCTTACCCCACCTAGTGCGCAGTAGAATTGACACGCCTTGCAAAAAATACAAACAAATGTTATATTTCTTAAAGGTGTGTAAAGGGTTTAGATATTGAACTCTAATGAATTTTGAAACTTAATACATTACGAACAGTTAACTAAATCGAAAAACGGTCTTACTACACCCCTAATACCTATTTTTGAAAGATCTATCCAACGTAAAAAAAAAATCTTTTTTCAAAATTTTATTTTACTGCTATACCACAGACCGACGGTCATAGCCTAATTACAAGGGTTCCTTGTTGACTATGGCACCGCAAAAATGAAAACGAAAGAGGCTTTGTTTGATAAAATCGAAAAAAAAAAAATAAAGACTAGGAACAAACACAATTAAAAAAAAAAACTTGTTTGAGTACAAGCTGTTGTAAAAGTAGTACTTAGCCTCATCTAGTAGCGACCAGTAGCGTATATTTTCGTGTGCTTCACATAATATATGCATTGAAATTAAAGGCAAAGATTGTACCGATTTGAATTATTCAAAACATTATTTAATCCAGCGTAAACATTTAATCACGGATTTGGAAAAGGATGACACGGAATATAATTACAATGACAAATAGAATTGTAAACAATAGTTGTCATGGTAACGATTAAATGCCTTATACTAACTTCCACTCCCATATTCATCCCTTTATGTGCTTTTTTATCTTATATAAGATACACGTATGCCGCAGTAGGCCTTTTTTAAAAACTTTTCGGATCAATTTTCGTAATACATGATTATTGGGTAACTAACTTTCACCGTTTATGCAGCGCACGCATGGATGCTTTTTAAAAAGTAAAATAATCTCTCGTTTTTACAATATTTTTCATTGCTTTTCCATTCATATAAGTCATAGCGTGATGTTATATGGGCCTCGATAAGTGTAATATTCAACACAAAACAAAATAATTCGTTCCAATAGTTTTTGAGATCATAGAATTCAAACAAACAAACTCTTCAGCTTTATTATTAGTACAGGTTAGAAAAACTTACCACAATCACTAGTAGGCGCATCAATCTTTTTTTTGCAAAGAGATTTCTCTTTTTCCGTTTTACGTCTGTACGGTCTTTTTTGCTTAGTTACAGACGTATTTATATTTTGAATATCACAAGAAAGAATTCCATTATCTATAAAATAATATCATCAACAATCACAAATAAAATGACGAATAAATATTTATGCAACCTAAAATAACTTTATGGGTCATTTAGTATAGCTTAGCTCTTTAAAGGGTATATATTCTATGTGATTTCCAACCGTTAGATAGACTAAAGGGGGCGGAGGGCGGTCTGCACCAGGCCTCCGGATTCCTAGAGGCCTCTAAATGGCTGCAAAGTACCTTGATCACATTTTAAATTCGGGTTGGAGGCCCCGTAGACAAATCAGTACAGCCTGTAGCGGGGGGAGGGGATCCCACTTTTAGAATATAAAAAATAAACATGGTTATTGCCAATGAGGAAGAGCGAGAACAGAAAATCGCTTTGTATAAAAAATTACCAATAAAAAGCAAAATAAATTAGTAAACCAATAAAAAATCTTACCACAACTAGGGGCATTCGACTTTTTTTGACGTAAAATATCGTCTTTATTTGACACTTTTCTGCATCGTCCTTTTTTCTTCCTTTTTAAATTATTTGTAACTTGTTTTTCAGAAGTAACAATTTTGATATCTAAAGGAAAATATCAACAATATTGGCAGGAAAATTAAGAAATATGAAATACACATTAAGAACTAATTTTAAGCTAGCAAGGTCCTTTCCACTCGACTTTTTAATGCGCTGACATCGCACGAAGGCTACAATGGGCAATGTTGTTTCAAGCATAGCCATAGTTAGGTCAAAATGAGACCAGAGGTGCAATAGCTTAGTCTCTATCCAGGATTCTAGAAATTGGATACATCTCATCGATGTTATGCCGATGTTTCGTTTCATCTTACTACTTTGACATATATGAATCAAGATAGTTAGGCGGTCGCTTTGCTGGGGTCTAATTATCTAATTTAAAAAACAATCGCAATCCATTTCAATTTGATGTCTGAAAAATATTTACGAACACGAACTTTTATTTGTGATTGCTGACGTTACAATTATTTGGTATATGAAATTGGTAGCGATCGCGGCTTTTTTTGGAAGATGTTGAATGAACGACATCGTTAATAAGACTTTAGTTGGAAGTGAGACAAGCGTTAGTCGCAATTAAATGACGAGTTTTTATAATGTTCCTTGATTATTAAAATCATCAGTCGTTCCGAAAGTGATTGCGACATTAAACGTTACATAATTCCATAAATTCCTGTCACGATTGCTAAACCTCTGAAAGGGATGATGAATTCTGAAATTAGACAATTCGCCAGTGTCGCTATCGTAGCCAGATCGTAGAATTTACCAATTCATAATGCGCCCGGCCATTTCATGAAATAATCGTATTTCACGAAATGGAAAATGTTTTTGTACACATTATGTTGTGGCCTGGCCAGATTAATGGATAATTTGCGTTCTACGATATATGCGGCTGATCGTATGACTGCTTCATAATGTGGCCAAACATTAGTGATCATGTCGTAAAATAGTTACATAAGTCTCTGTAAGAGGTGCTGATGTCCCATTGTTATTGTGATACATGACGTATTTTAAGGTTATATAATAAATTAAAGAAAGTAGGGTGACCAAGCAACGGAAAACAATTATATAAGTAAGTTTAGTGAGTGTAGTGCGAAGGTGCGGCGACAATGGCTATTCTATAGTTTTATGGATATAAGATTATGATAAAAACTAGATTTAGATCTAGCTCCAGATGATTAAAAAAATATTGGAGGATATAGAGCTTTTGGGACATAACTGAACTAAATTTCCTTCTGATTCACGTAATAGGTTAGAAATTTAAGACATTATTTCGCAGTTATTTTATTCAGGCCATAAAATCATAATGCAAGCTATTTCAGCAAATAATTAAATTTTATTTTTGATCACCCTACATAAATGATATGACCAAACGTGGATTGTTATATCGTTAAACGTAAATTATATGATCGATTTTAGGTGGCCGTTTAATGAAATGATCAATTCTACAATATGGCCACGACATATACGCGACTATAAACGCGCGCTCACTGCGTGTTCGAATCGCGCTTAAAGGACTACGAATAATAACATTCACAGTTTTTGTAACTTGATTCTTGTTCGATAATAACCTTATCATGATAGATCTTTTCAGCTACTTAATAATTACCCTTCATAGTACTTTTAGAAACTGACAAATGCCTATCGGTCGGTTTCCGAATTCGAAAAAGTTAAAAATATCAAAGGATTACTGTCAATAATTTAAGTTTTATACTTTCACCAAATAAGAAAGTCATAGTTTAAAAAAACTAAAATCAGAAACGAAAACCTGTTTTAGTAGGCACTGTTTAAGACGTGCTTGAATTTAAATACTCAATTCAGAAACCGCGTAAAGTATTTTAAATATGCTATCGTAAAATAAGACGCATAAAACTTACCCTCAAATGATCCTGAGGCATCTATTTGATGATTTTCGTTTTGTAAAAAATATTCATTATCAATACAATAATTATTCTCTGTGTCTACAACAACATAAACGAGTTATAAAGGAATCTTTAATTTAAATAACTGATCAACTTTTTATATTGCAAAAGAAAATAACCCAATACCTAAGTGCTGAGTTTCTAACCTAACTCTAAAACTATTCCAAAATAGTTTTAGATTACACCAAAAGGGCTAAATTTTTTTTCAAATCGGTTTCAGATTACACCAGAACACAGTTACTAAGCCAAAAATATGATGGGATTCTTAGGAATGTACAAAACGGTATGTAACCGTAAATGAAAGCTGAAATATCGAAATAGGATCTATACTTCACTGAGTAGAAATGTCGAGACTTACCAATAAATGTTTCCGAGGCGTTTACTTGATCGTCTTCGCTTTTTAAACACAATTCATGGTGTTCGTTGTAATTTTCTACAGTATCTAAAATATAAAAAAAAAAGATCAACTACCAAATTTTTTTTTACTATGAATAGTAACTCGTTTGAGCATTTGTGTAAATATTACAAGATGCCGCACAAAATGCTATTCTTCTTTTTTTTACTGCGCACTGCCAAGGAGTGTCCCCCTGCCTGTGTATATATTCCCGAGAGCATATAACCCAGACATATTGAAGACAAGAGTGTATAGGTTCCTTCTAGACAAGCTCGTATATCCTTGGGCTAAATCGATGTCAAGAGTGAGCCCATTATAAATAAAAAAAAATTGGTTTTACATACCATACCATACAATTGGTATGTCGTATAATGAAGATGATAAGCCATGACCCTTCACGCTGGCCCAATGCGGATTGGAGGATATTAAAGACAGCAAATACAGCGGGGACCAGCGACTTAACGTTGCTTCTGACGCACGGAGTAGCTCGAGAAAATAATTATTTGTCACCCATCCCGTGACGGACCCTTGCAAAAATTGCTTAACAACAAAGAACGCGGGCCGCGCGCTTATCCACTACAGTTGATTAACTTCTGCAACGCAAACGAACGCGCTAATCACTGCACCATCGAGCTCAAGAAATATGAAGATTATGAAATATTAAATTTTTGTTAATATCTGTATTGTACTTACCAAATTTGTTATTGCACGAACAACATGAGATTTGATTACATAAAGTATCCTTATTATCATCACTACTATCTTCCTCTATTTTTACGACAGCAACATTATCCTTAATATCAAAAGCTTCATAATTTTTGTTGGTGTTCGAGTCTCTGTTTACTAAATGTATTTCAATATTTTCTGTATCTTTATTTCCATCACCATCAATAAAGGAATGTGAGTTAAAAGTATTGTTAACAAATTCTATTTTGTTATGATTTTCATGAGAATTCTCTGGTTTATCTTCGTTGACATTTAATTTAAGTTCATTCTAAAATTACAAATCTGAATTAAATTTAAGAAATAAAAATCAACACTTAAATAAGCAAATATATGAAATTTCTTAAATTCTAAGCTCCTTATTTAACTAATAATTTAATTTTATTTCAAAGTTATTTAATTTGTTAATATTATTTTTTAAATTGATTGTTTAGAGTTACCAACTAAAAACATACTGATTCAGTTGAAATTTAGTTACATATGCAAATTAGTGGCTCAGAGGTTGTGCAATACAAATAAATGGATTTCAAACATATGCTTTAGGGGATAAGTTAGATAATTATATAAAAAAAAGATACACAAACTATATTGTGTGATATCAAATAAATGGCTTTAGTCAGATAATATCAAATATTCAATAATTTTGAAAGAAATAGTTTTAAATTATTTAAGAAAATAGGCAAATCCATCACCCTTGATCTCCAAAATATGGATGTTTAGTAAGATATAATACAGGTTTGCGTAATATGTTCAGTAAATATTAACCTTTTAATTTATAAATATTTAACAAAATATATTTCATTACTGGAACATGGCAAATATTACACTTTGAAAATTTAAAAAATTTACTATAATACCTATATATTGCATTAATAAGTTACATAGAATCTAATAACTTTATTATGACAACTTTAAACAAAAAGGCACAAATTACAATTTTATTAAAAAGATTGCCCTGAAACTCATGTTTTTTTTTTGTGGCTTGAATTTGTTTGGATTGTTTTCGGTTTACTGACAGCAGTTCTACAAACACATATCTCTTAAACTATTAATCACAGATATACTGTTATTTCTGCATTATTTCTCAGATATTATTAGACCATTCATTTATAAAATAAAAGTAGTAAAACCAGCCTATTATTCGGCCTAAATTATTGAAAATAATGCAGTACATAATACTACGGGTAAATTTTTTAAAAACTATTTATGGCGAATTTGTTTTTGGTCAGTTTTTTTTTGTTATATAGTTACATTTAACTTTTAATTTATTCAAGTATTGATTATTACTGAATTTGTTCATCATCTACGTATTTCACTGTTATAAAAAGTATATCCTTATTTTCAAACATAAAATCACATGTTTTTATTGAGAATCAGGACTGTGTATGGAATAAATGTAGGTTAAATTGTTTGAGTTATATAGCAAACATGAATTTTATATTAATTAAGCTTAAATGAATTAAACACTGAATATTACTTACACGCTGAAATATGCCCTTCCAAAGCTGATCAGATTTTAGAGCAATTTCTTTAAATTTGGTAAATTCTTTAAGTTTCACTACACATTCACCGCACAGCTTTTTGGGAATACCTGGAGTCATCTATACATAGTCGTGTATTAATTGGTATTATATTACTACAATAAGATTAAACTTCAACTAAAACTTTAAATGATGTTCTCATAATGAAGTTGTACATATCATAATAATCTAAAAATATCATACGGTACTAAGGGTAAATAGCAAAACAGGTAAATTCTTAAAATGATGATTTACCACCAAATCAGGTATTAATTTTATCAACTGTTTATAAAGATTCCAAATAAACAAACTTTTAATAGATAAAAAATATTTTAATCAGGAAGAAAGAACAAACATATTGCTTGTTTCTGATCATTTTCCCACTTTCATGATTACCCCATAACACTATAAACAATCAACAAATTACTTGTTTTATTGATGCTTTGTTGAACATAAATTGTACTACGTAGATCAGATTGTCAAATCTGATGCCTAAATTCTTCAATGATAAATTGAGGGCCTTGAGGTATTATGAAGTCTATGTATAGGTTATGCTATGGCCTTATTGATAGGTTGCAGGTTCTTCAACTTTTTACAAAATATAAGTGAAGAAAAAGAACAAGAAACATTTTTAAGTAGAGAACTCAGTTCGAGGTAGACAACTAAAATAAGCTTCTAATATCAACATATGCTAAAGATTTTCTATTTACACAGCTTTTCTTTGGACTTTACTTTGAAAAGTTATTTCTAATGATAATTACATATTAAATATTATGTAATGTACTTACACTGACACCAAAACAGAAATTATAAATTTGCGACCAATAACTTTCACCGTGTAAAGTCAATCCGTCAGTGTAATTTGTTGTAAGGCATATCCAACATGTCCTAATATTTGCAACTTCACTGAGTTTCGACATTTTTTTAACAATTAAAATTATTTTTAACAGAAATAAATGTTTGTTTTGACTGTGCTTTTTAGTGATTGTTGTGATATGTTGACATTGACAGCCGTGGTAGTCGTTCGAAAACTCACAATTAGAAAACTTTTTTGCACTGACCGTTCTTCTTCTTTGTATGCTTCGATATACTTATTTATTATTTTGTCTTCGATCAGTGATTGAAGTTTGTATTAAACATTTCACCGTCCCCCGAGAACAAAATGATAACTGACAAAACCATATTATTAGTGTTATACCATATTTATAAAACGTATGAAGCTCACCGATAAAGATAACCTTAGCATGTAGTATTAAACCAATGAGATCGTTAAATATATCGTTAGACTCTTTTAATGCAATAGATCTATTAAGGTGTGACAAAGATAAACACAATACACTATTATCCTGTAGAGACCGCACGTTACAATGTTTGTTTATATTAAACAAAAACTCGTAGTGCTGTCTTGGACCTCTTTAAAAGCGAGTCATTGTCAAAAGTTCCCACAATTGTGGTTAAGTAAGTAACTGTTATTGTATTAGTAATAATAAAGAGAAGCTAGTGTTATGCGTCGCTCTCCGCACTGCCAGGTGAGGCTACAATTTCGCGTAAAATTACCTTGGCGGCGCCGGATAACGGGCTCTGTAGGCCGCGCGCAGAAGAGTACTGCTTGTTAGGCCCATGGGGAAAGCCGTAGGCCATAGGTTAGCTCTTGGAGGCTTAGGTGGGAGTACGATTGCCTGATGGGTAGAATAAAATATCTGGGAAAAATTTCATAAAATCGGGATTACTCGGGACAAAAATCGATACATGCATCCTTCGCCTCAGAAAAATATTATTAAGGTTAGGTTTTTTCAGCCGTTACCGAAGGATTGATTAATCGATTTAATGATTTTATCAACTAAATAATATTTCACAGAACATTTCCTTCTTTTTCGAGACTCTGGACATCCTGCGAAAAGTCGGAGCAATCCAGACCAATCCCGAACATCTGGAAAATCTAGGACGGAAAGGGGAAGAGGATTGCCTATTGTAAAACCGGCGGACAGGAGGTGGGGGTGTAGATCTCGGGTCTTCCTCCCCCCAATTTAATGAGGCAGGCCGGCCTTGCTGAAGCCCGTCCCGCCCGTTTTTTGACAGGATTGGAGAGACCTGGTTTAAGGTCTAGGTACTATCTCGAAATCTCAGTGGTTAACGCGTTCGCGTTCCACGATGCCAAGGTTAAGCAATTTTAATGTCTTCAGTAATATATGAAAGTAGTAAATTTTCTGAAACTTCTAGTTTGTCATTGATTGATTGACATTTATTGACATCATCAAATCAAGGCAATACAATACACATAAAACAATATTACGACGTATTGAAAAACCCTAATCTAGACGTTATTTAAAGTATACTAAGATTGCTGGAGAACAAAATGAGACTAATGTAGCTTCTTGTTCGGCTGAACAAAGTCGAGGTCTAGAGTGAGGGTTCAATAAGAGACTTAAGTTTTGCTATAGTATTTATTTAAGTACACGGGCGAAAGTATTTTATTTGGAATAACAATTGTATACTCGGTGGAACAGAACGACCGACACTCCCGAGATTCCTAGACAGTACTATTTGTGTTTAATATGATGTAAAAAAATTATAAGTCTAGGTCAAGTAGTTTCGGAGATATTAAAATACAAAGTTTTTGAAAAAAAATGAGTGTTTTCAACCCTGAGTCAGCTGTTTTTGGGACGTACTAAGGAAAAATTTTAATCGGTCATTGACTTCATCATTTCTAAAAACGAAATAAACTAGTTTGTGATTTATAAGACTGCATTCATGCAAATTCTACCAGACAATCAATAAACAAGGCAGTCAAAATGCTTAAATCGATTTACAAACTAACAGCCGGTTTCTGATTTGAAAGTAGAAAATTTCTACTGCTTATTCTCAATAACCAAAGTTTTTTTTAAATTTCACAAGTCAAATAGTCCTAGTTTTATCAAACTGCTATCAAATGATCATCAAAAAACTAAAATCGGAAACGAAAACTAAGTGATGTTAGTTTGAGACGTTTAACTTTAAATTCACAATTAAGAAACCGAGTGTAAAATTTCCTAAATTATTGAAGAGAGATCAGTCTAACATTAACCTACGTTATTTTAAAAGAGCAGTTCTCCAAAAAAATTGTTTGAATGGGGTAATACTCCTTTAACAACGGGATCGTTAATTAAACTCGATAAACTCACAAATCTTCCAGGGATTCGTCATTAACACAAATGAACTTTGTTTTAAAAACATTGAGTAATTAGTTATTAAAATAGCATTTAAAAAGAACATTAAAAAATGCGTGATATCAAAAGACGAATAAAAAAATGTGAACCGAGTTCGTCCCTCGATATCAAAGCCCCACCCCACCCCACCAGCCAGCCGCCAGGCGGCTTCATTATTCTGTCGGTATTTTCTGGCCCCTCAGTCGCCGCCGACCTTTTGCGCTGGAGTGTTGTTGCGCATCGCCGCCGACGCACCGCTGCGAAGCGTCTTTTTTTGTCGATTTTTGTTTTGTTCTAGTGCATTTTTAATTGAATTTTTGTTAATAAGATACTAGAGTGTTAAGTTTTGTTTAGTGAAGATTGTGTTTAGTTTTGTGTGAAATGTGATGTGTTTTGCGCGTGCATATCTTTTGCATACACTGGCATGCAAAAGAGCGTGCTTAGCTGTCTTCAGAGAAGAATTGAACATTTTCAGCATCGACTATCATTAAGATATCGGTAAATAATTAAATTAAATAAATGTATTTCGCGGTCCGTTGTAATCTGCGCACAATCGATATGGCGCATGCGCGTTAAAGGGTTGTCAACACTTAGAAATTTAAAATTTTTACTCCATTTTTACACCTCCTCTATTTTTAAATATTTGTCAAATAAAATGAACGTTTGCATGTAACCTAACTTGAAACTTTCGGCTGTGTCGGTCATTCGTTCCTCCCTGTATATGAATGGTATGAAAATTAAATCATACCGCGATTCACAATTGGTAAGCGCCATCTATTATTACAAATTGTAATAATAGATTGTAAATTATGTTTAATGTTTTGACTACTCGTATATTTATTGTTTTATTTTAAATACATTTATTTATCTATTTATTATATCTTTTTTATTTAGAGTGTGAACATCGGCTTTTATCCGTTATTTATCAGAACGCACAAAATCAAATTTAATGAGCTTCCTCATTAAATTTGATTCTGTGCGTTTTTATTAAAAAAAAATCGAAATCACTAAAAAAGCAGCTCCACTAGACGGCGACTCTAGCAAAAGTCGATTTTTGCAGGAAAGGAATGGACCAAAGACAGTCATTTCCGTTCCTTTTAACTAACATATTAAAAAACTGAAATTTGAAAATTTCTAAACTTAGATATCAATACAAATACGAAAAAGTACAAAAAGAATATAAGTTGTTATTGAGTTTTGAAAACTAATTTACTTTTAAACATGAAAGAAAACCGGATGGGTTGTCTTCGAGAAATCAAGAACGTACCGTAGCGGCATCTAGTTTGATTACGGGAACTAATGTTTTTTTTTTTCAATACTTCTTCATTTATGTATGATGTAACGCTTGTCAACCTACATAATATTTATGAAATTACTGATTTACTTGATACAGACGGAACACTGATGCAAGCACTTTGATCAGAGGTTTTGTGCTTCAAAATGAAAATTTAACAATGCTCATGTCATGTCGCAAATTTCTCACTATTTATCAACATTACATCAAGATTATAAATTGACCGATACCACTAATACTTAATATGATTTTGATGATGAATATTTCCAATTAGATACCGCGTCAAAACGAGATCTGAGCGTAACACCAGACAGGCTTCTACAAGCAATGGCACCCCAGTGAGGCGTCCACGTGTACTTATGTGTATCGCAAGTATTTTGCCATTTACTGGGTATAAGGTACTTGAGTTGCCTCTATGGACGATGAAAAGTCATTAAAAATAGTGTACACAGAGCCGCTCCCGATAAATAATGCCGTACATGCCGAATTAATGGAACTATGTCAAAAGGACACTACCATGACTTCACATAACGGAAGTGCAAGAAAACGACATCCATGATGACAATTAGTTTTCTATTGAGGATTAAAATAATCATTTCTATTATTATTATTATTAATTAACAAAAAAAATCCTAGTAATTACGAAAAGCGTACAATACAATACTGCTTAACTTAAAAACTCTGAGTACAGTACCTTATATTAGTTTACATTATGAGGGTAACCAGCAAAAAGAAACAGTCGGATACAAAACAAACAGAGTTAAGATGCATGTCACTGGAATTGGCATCTAGAGACTTTTAGTTATTTTTTAAATTTATTTTATTTTAGCGTTAGGGTTTTTTCTGGTTCTTACGACTTATTATCGGTTGATTTACGGCTAAGTAACTATGACGTGACTAATTTTTGTTTTTGTTTTATAGTTTTGGCATGCACACTCTTAAAACCTATTAAATGGCTTATTTCCCCCTTTTTTTACTACATTCCGAATAATTTTTAATTTTTAGATCAATTGAAGCCTAATTATAGGATCTTTAGTTTGTTAGCATTTGTTAATTTTTACATACTAATTTCGAATCCTGGTGGCTGGCTTATAATTACAAAATAGCTAATGACTCGTACTTGCGTATTATCATCACCGCACTGTGGCTTTCAAATTAGTTTTCGATTTCAAGTGTCCTAGTACTGGAATGATCTGCCACTCCCGCTGAGAAACCTCACTTCAAAAAAACCCTATTTGTGGTTTCAGAAGGTATGTTTGGTGAGGTGATTGAAATATTGATTTGTCCTGAAAGCTATTGATTTTATAATTTTATTTTTCTTTTTGAAGTTGACATAATTGACATTCCAAATTAACTCCTAAATTAATATACTTAAATCCATTTTATATTAATTTTGTTACTAACTTGACCTCTGTGTCTCTGTGATATTATCTATCATTGAAATTTTTTTTTTCATTAAAACTATTTCTATCTTTTATTTTGGACATTTTTAATTTTTTTTATTTATATTATTTTGACAAGAATCTGCCCCGCTTACTCTGGGCTGGGTGATGGCTGAAAATCGGTGATTCACCCATTCTTGGGTGATTACGTGCACCGAGCATTGGTTCTTATCTTACTGCTGCGCACAGTTATATCACTTATGTATATCATTACATATTCTGTTCTTAAATGTTTTTTGTATTGTGCAAGTTACTGGTATAGTTATGAAAAAATCTTCGCATTTTTATACTTATGACAAATTCAAAACATTTTTTAATAAAGATATTTAAATTTAACTAAAGTATGTAGGTACCATTTCGTTCGATAACTTTTTGCCATCTTTTAAGAAGTGACATCAGGCCCGTCTTAAGCACAACAGGCGCAGTGCTCCGGGGGCCTCCCCCACCCCATCACAGAAAATTTCCCGATGATTATCGGTGCGACGCACCCCAACGTGCGGCGCCCGGGTGCCTTGCACCCCCCGCACCATTGGTAAAGACGGCCCTGAGTGACATGATCCCAATGCTATAGAAATTTTGGCGCTTCTGATTAAAAAGCCGCGACAAGTGGTTTTGGCTGTCTTTGCGTGATGTTAACCTGACACTGCCTATTCCTATACTGAAAAGACGCAATAGCAATAGGGCAAGGTTAGGACTATATACGGCGGGTGCGTTAACACCTCTCAGTGAAACTGTCTTAATTTGTGCTGTGTAGTAAAAGTTGTATGAGGTCTAGCGTTATCATGATGAAAAACTACACTCCTGTTATTGAATAATTGTGTCAATTCTTTAATCTCATCAGTTGTTCGCAGTAGATTTCAGAATCGATGGTCCTGTCTGGCGGAAACAGCTCATAATGAATAATGCCATTCCAATCCCACCATACACATAGCATCACCTTGTTGCGAATTAATCCGGGTTTCGCCACAATCTGCGAAGCTTTACCGACGTGTAACCACGACTTTTTTCGCACGTTTTGTCGTACGTGATCCACTTTTCATGACGAGATATCAGTTTCTTAAAAAATGGTTCGGTTTCATCAAGAAGCTCGCGGGGTATCTCCCAAATATACAACTTTTTTGTGTATCCAGCTTTCTTCAAATGCACCAAAACTGTTTTGTGGTTAATCCCCAGTTCTTAAGCTACGCCGTAACTACTAATATGCCGATCTTGATCCACTTTTTCAAAAATGGTATCCATTTTATCCGTAACAGGGTGACTGGAGCGACGTGCATCTTTGACATCAAAATTTCTGGACTATAACCGCTTACTTAAAATAAATTTATGCTACTCTTACTAAACGTGCACTACTCCCATAAACGTTCCGAACGTTTTTGCGTCTTGCGTTGCAGTTATACTTTTTTTGTAACAAAATTTTAACATGTCTCGAATTTCTTCATTAGCTTCACATATTTTGACAGTAAGAAAAACAAATAAATATCAACATTGACATAATATAAATTCAGAGTTATCTTCTTTAAGATTCAAATTTTTTAATGATACGAAACCAGTCATGACGATGACATATGAAATGAAACGAATGGGATAGCTAGAAAGATTTTATTAAAAGTTAATGCATACTATATACGAAAAGAATTTTTCCTCGACCTAATATTAGTTACAATTACTTATATCCCTCTAAAATAGATTATAAAAATACTTTCAACGAAGTCAATAAAATCATAACGCAATACAAGCCTTTAATATACACAATGGTTTATATACAGTCATATCTCTGGCAGTAGAGCAACATATTATCATATATAGATTTGCACAACAATGGAGATGCAAATTTAGTGGTGCAATTCGCAGCTAGTTGTAAATGGAGTCTGTTCTGAATGTATCGTGGATAAAGCGTTGTTCCGGGATTGTCATCTTTATTATACTACGCATATAATATAATATTAGATAATAATATATATCGCTAACATTTTAATATGAGGAGCTAAAGTTCCCCTATTATGGAAAATCGGAGACAACGAAAGTATTACGACATCCAGACCTGGGAAAATATAAAAAAGTCAATTTTCTACATTGGCCCTACAGAAAACGAACCCGGAGCTTAGAGATGGCGACACCTAGAAACAGTTCATTGAAAACTCGATATTGTGCGTTGGCGTGTGAACTGGTAAAGCTACTATTTCCATGACAGCAAGTAAAGTACATTACTTGTTACTTGACTCAGCGATTAAGTACCACGACGAATGAGAGAAATGGTGCCTTGGAAAGACCATGCTGCTCTTTTAGCTCCAACTGACATCACTCCTAAAACAAATTTGAATATATGGTATTAGATTTTATTTAGATTTTCGAATTTAATATTATAATAGTTAAATTAATTATACAGTAAAAACCAAACCTCAGTGACAAAAGTTTGTATATACTAAAGTAATAATGTTGCATTTTTGGTTACAAATTAGCACCTAAATTATTGTGAGCCCCTGACCCCCAAACTAGAATTAAATCTGTTTTTTGGAAGTCAGTGATTCCTCTTATCTAAATGAACATTTTACAACCATTGTTTATATATATATCGGTATCGGTAGAACTTTTGTGTGTAAACCTATGCGTGCGTGCGTGCGTGCGTGCGTGCGTGCGTGCGTGCGTGCGTGCGTGCGTGCGTGCGTGCGTGCGTGCGTGCGTGCGTGCGTGCGTGCGTGCGTGCGTGCGTGCGTGCGTGCGTGCGTGCGTGCGTGCGTGCGTGCGCGCGTGTGTGTGTGTGTGTGTGTGTGTTGCCTGTGTCGTATTTGTGTGCGTATATATATTCTATTTGGTTTGCCTACTTTAACATGTCCTCTGTTTCGTGATAGTTAAATGACAATAACAAATTTTCGATAATGGTTTTCACAGTGAGCTTTGTATGCGAAAGTATTGGTTTAATTTTATTCACTCTATTGTACAGTTTTAAACTTAGCGCGTTGTATTGCTGTTTCGCCCACGAAGTCCGACATTTTATTTGATGACAAACAGGAGCTCCCGACCTCCTCATTGTTATTTTATGATCAAAAGGTATTGATGAATGTTTACGTAAAAGAATACGAAGTATCGACAGCTGCCTTACTGTAAGCACTTTACATTCATGAAATAATTTTTCCGTAGAGTATGTTTTTGGCTTACGTAATAAGACCTTAAGTACAGCCCTCTGAGCTCGTTCCAATCTCTCAGTAATAGCATATATGCAATATGCTATTACTGACTGACACAGACCCTTATAGATTATAAAAAGAGTGTTTTGATCAACTGAACTGCACAGTCTCTTGAAGACATAAATCAACCTACGAACCTTTGCTGTGAGAATCTGAATTTGTATATGCCAGTCGAGTTTGTCATCAACGTGCACTTCCAAATATTTGACACTATTCACAACTTTTAAAGGTTTGCTACCACATACACACGGATCTTTGTCATGACAGTGATGAATTTTAATGTCATCATTAGGTAGATCTTTAAGGTGCTTCTTGGAGATGTCAAATCGGATAACTTGCGTTTTATCTTGGTTTAAGGTAAGAAGATTCTCGTCTAACCAGATCTTGATTTTTGCAAGTGTGCTCTCTGCATTTGCCTTTGCGGAGATCCAACTATCACCATAGACTAATAGTGCAGTATCATCAGCATACGTAAAAATGTCGCATTTCTCAAGAGACATGCGACACAGCTGGTCAATATATATTAAAAAGAGAGTGGGACCTAGTATACTACCTTGGGGAACGCCATAACATATTAATTTTTCATCACTAAATAAAGATCCTATTTTTACATTTTGTGTTCGGTCTGTCAGGTAACTTGTGAACATTTCTAATGTAAGGCCCCGTATACCTACTTTTTCAAGCTTGGCCAGAAGAATAGGCACAGAGACGGTATCAAAGGCCTTGGAGAGATCCAGGAAGACACCGTAACATTTTAACTTTTTCTCTATTTTTGAGACAACCGTACCGACAAAGTTAGAAACGGCGTCCTCCGTAGAAATACCACTACGAAAGCCATATTGGTTGTCAGACAGTACTTTAATTTTGTCAAATATTGCACAAGTGAAGCATTAAGATATCTCTCCAGAAGTTTCGAGAAAGCAGTCAAAACGGAAATGGGCCTGTAATTAGAAAGGACATCCACGTCGCCCCCTTTATGAATTGGTGACACAACAGCCCTTTTAAAGGCACCCGGAAACACTCCCCTCTCTATGCATAGATTGAAAATATGTACCAGGGGCGGTGTCAGTGCACTGCAGGACTGTTTGATAACTCGAGAGGGTATTTCGTCCCATCCAGTCGCACAATCACTACGAAGTCCCAGAATCAGATCTTTTATTATAGACTCGTCTACAGGTAGGATGGCAAAGGAGCCACCTCCGGTGTTTGTTTCTTCAATATTACTCTGGGTCTGTTGTATATGGGGCAATATTTTAGAGGCAAGATTTTCGCCAATATTTACAAAATATTCATTCACACAATTCAACGAAGCTTTACTATCATTTTTAATATTGAGAAGTTCAACAGCAAACTTTTTACATTGTTTAGTGTTAGTTACCGTTTTAACGACATTCCATAAGGCCCTAGGATTATTTTTTGCCTTTTCAAACTGACATTTTTCGTAGGCAGCTTTAAGATTTTTCAAAAGTTTGTTGCAAAAGTTACGGTATCTGCAGTAGGTGATTTTTAAAATATGATTATCAGGTGAACCTCTCAATTTAAGGTGCATTGAATCGCGATTTCGTATACAACGTAGGATGCCAGGGGTTATCCAGGGTTTATTAATAACATTTTTACGAGATACTTTTCTAGTTGTTTTGTGCCTTTTGATTACAGTTTGTATAATGGTTATCAAATTGTTTGTCGCCAAATCTGCATTTGATTCTTTTAAAACTATGCTATAATTTGCCGTATCCAATTCGTGCTTTACGCCTTCGAAATCAATTTTACTAACTGTACCACAGGATCCATGTCTCTTTATTTTATTTTTAGTTTTTAACGATAAAGCTGTAGGATAGTGATCAGTGATCTCACTCTGCATGACTACTGCAACAGCTACAAGCTTTGTTTTTAAAAAGATATGGTCTAGGCAATTTTCTGATCTAGTAGGGTAGGTGCAGGCCGGAAGGAACCCCAACGACGACATAAAGGTAAGATATTCATCCGAATGAATTTATTATTATTTTCTCTCCCATTATTGCGATATGAAATAGAAATATCCTATTCAATGAATTAATTATAATTTCAAAACTGTTGTAAAATTTGTCAAGATTGTAATAAGATGGAGAGCGATATACTGCAACTATAGCAACATCACCAATACCACAAACCAAACAGTTAGCGTCAAAGATGTTTGGTTCACTAATTTGATAATTTAAGGAAGATCTTATATATATTACAACTCCATCATTTTGAATTGGATTATTCAACGTTTGATGGGCAGTGTAGCCAGTAAGAGAAGGGAGAGGACCAGCAGATCTCAACCAACATTCGGACAGTACAATAATGTCAAACTCTATTTTAGTTTCTTTCAACGTGGCTAGAAAATTATCGAAGTTTTTATTTATGCTCCTAATATTGGCATGTATTATATTAAGCGATAAGTTATTATACAAGTACTCTATACAGGTTTCGGGTGTACAGCAATAGGATTGTGCGGGTCTTATGCTGTCAATATCAACTATTATATTATCTAAGTCTGTCATTTTTATTTAAAGCAACATTGTTTATTTACATTTATCATCATTAGAGACAACATAAGACCGGCACAGTCCAACAAATATAGTAAATTATTTTGTAAGATTTTACACCCTCTACCTGAGAAGGAGAAAGCCTGTACTAGCCATAGGACAAATGTATATTGTTCAATATCTATCATAATAACAAGTTTAAAATGAGACATATTTAATATATACTTGTAGAAATAGTGATGTGATAGGCGTGCGTTGCAGTGTTTTTCGTGTTTTTGTTTAAATGTGAACAAAAGAAAACGAGATGTTGTTTCACATAGAATATTTGAGAATTTATAATATAATGAAATAACCATATTTAACAATTTAGGACATGTATGTATGTTAAGGGAATTTTTATAGTAGGTTGGAAATAAAGTAGTGTAAATAGTAGTATTTTTATGTGTGTTGAATATGTGTTCGTGTATTGTTTGACAGTATGAAAGTTTATTTCTTGTACATTTATATATCTATAATGTAAGATAAAAAAGAAAGTTAACCAGCCTACAGAAAAGTAAGAAGATTAGGCAGACATTTCTCAGACTTAATATGTATATATTTAGTGTTCGAATCTTTGCGGAGCAGCACCCTGCCCCTAGATATCCAGCAAAATTTAAAATTATGTTGTTTTGCAAATTCACGGGTTTGAAACAGAAGTTTGCGAGTTGAGTAGGGAAGGTGCTCATCCACATAGATTGGTCGCTTGTCACCCGACTTTCCGATGTGCTCATGATTGAGCTTCTCTGATGCCTGCCGGTTTCTGTTGAAACGACGGGTGGAGTGAAGAAAGTTGTTTTGAAATTGTACAGAATTGAATTCAACTACTATCGCCTTAGTCGTCCCCGGTTTTCCTGGGCGCCTGTATATATCTCTTATATCTTTGTCTTCTATATTAATATAAATGGTGGAACCAAGATTTTTAATAATTTCAGTAAGCTCCTTCTCAGTCTCCTTCCCTTCCTCTGTCACATTTCTGATTTCAATAGCTGAAGATCTTGATAATTGTTGGAATTCATCCATTTGCTTTCCTAGCGCCATTAACAATTCAGTATTCTGGTTTTTCTCTAGTTCCAACTTTCCAATCTTATTTTTTACTTCTTCATATTGTGCACATAAAGAAGATAACGATTTTTCGATTCCGCAATTTGTTGTTTGTATATCAAAACATTGATTTTTCAGTGCTGTTATGTCCGCAACAAGTTTTGATAATGTGGCATCTTGATCTGTTTTCCATGAGGTAAGCATAACCATAAGCTCTTTTTTTAAATCTTGCAAATCATTCTCGGTATTACTTTGGGGCGATAATTCCATTCGTAAGCGTTTTGAACGAACCGCTGTCTTATAACTTCCCGTCGGCGGCTTATCTGCTGCCGATGAATCCGATTCTGTTTGTGATTGTGACTGCTTGGATGGGGAAACGGGCGGGCTACGCTGGACTTTAGGCATTTTCACGATAAAAGTACGATCGAAAATAGTTTAACAGTAATCACCGACTTCGTAGATGCAGTGTAGTGCCGTAGCAGACGCAATGAATTCGTAGCAAACATAGCAAGACGTAGCACAACGTTACCTTTCGATAAGAATCTTTTATTTCACCGGTTGCTACACAGCTTTGATAGCGGCGCAGTTTTCGTACCAGACGCAGCAACAATCCACGAGACCGAGTTCGAATCTCCGCCCAGCACACAATTTTATGCACACGGATTTATGTCAAATTAGTTATCCCACTCTAGGACTGCCCAGTCGGAGGAGTTACTCCGTTTAACGACCCCTTGCGAGACAAGGAATTAAAAATATCACTCACGGCCAATCACAAAAATCGAATTAATTAAATATCTGAAAAAACGACACTAAGACAGCACACGACCGCTCCGAACCAAGGAAGGCGGAGGAACCCCTCAATGGAGGAAAATGGATCAATGGTCTTATTTGCCACCTACAAAAAATAAATAAAACAAAAAATTATTTTTGCCCAGAACAGCAAATTATATTCATTACATCAAAGCCACTGGGGGCTTTAGTTTAAGTACGTGCACGTAGACGCACGAGCGTAGACGTGATCAGAATCTGTTGGCAACTGAACAGGCTATCATTACCATTCCAGTTGATAGAAATACCTCTGGCAATAAATAGGAGTTTAAGTGAGAAAGGGACATAAATAACTAGGTAGTGCTTGGGCAGCACCTGTACCCAACGAAAATGAAATTTAGCTAGCAATTCCGACAATAAATAACGAAACTAAAAAGGTAAATTGGGGCTGGTGATTTTAAAATGACCTTGAAACCGGCGTGCGAGCCACTCAGCTACAGAGGATATTGATAATCAAATTCGAAGACACTACAACAAAAAGCTATATGTATTTATTTATTAAGGTATATATCTAATTAACTGACTAATGTCCAATGCGTTATAGTACTTTAATTAACGATTGCTAATGCAGCTGGGACCAACGGCATAATGTGCCTACCGATTGACGGAGTAGCTCGAGATAATCATTTTTGATCACCCATTCCGTTACCTAAAGTTGCTTAACAACAACGATCGTGGACCGCGGCGCTTACCTCTATACCACCAAACTAAAAGAAGTAGAAGAAGCCATCTAGTTTAGCTCAATTGTGATTTCTTTTGCATATGAAATGACTTGTACTTAATTTTTTTTAAAAAGCATTATTGTAAATGTTATTTTTGTTATCAATTATTGCGTACTTAAATACCAATTTTTATCACAACATAAGAAATTATTTATAAAAATTATTAGATAGATTTATTACAATGACAAATCAAATTATAAACAAAGGTAATTGTAAACAGTTGATTCCCCGTAAAAACTTTCACTCCCCTTTTTATCCCTTTAACTGCTAGATTTCAGGATAAAATATAACCCGTTAGATTCCTAGGGCCTTAAACTACCCAAATACCAATTTTGATCGATGTAGGTCCAAAAAACAAAGAAGTTTCATACAAACGATTTCACTCTTTTTGACCCCTTTCTGGGTAGCATTTCCAAAAATCCGTTCTTAGTACACCTGTACAATCAATAATAAGACGAATGTACCCTTCAAATTACAAGTCTCTACGACCAGCGGCTTAGGCCGTGCGTTGTCTGTCAGTTACTATGCCTAGACATCTCATTTTATAGATGTTAACTTACAACTTCTTACATAATTGTGTGTTTACACTTAAAGTTAAAAATTGATAACCATAAGAATACAGACAGCAGAACAACGTCTTCTCTGTCCTTTACTACGATAGCCACGACTAAATCCAATCATCGTACGATTAGCACAATAAATTAACTATTTTTTCATTTACATTTTCAAATTATGTTGATTTAATCTTATCAGTGCTACTTATAAACAAGGTTAACCTAGTACGAGGTTCTACGGGAGTAATATTTGCTCCTAGAAGTAGTAGATTTGCTTAGTCTCTGTGTAATATGAATACGGATTAATACTAAAATTGCAATTTTAGCGTAAATTTACTCTGACGCTAAACCTTGTTTAAAAGTAGCACTGTATATATGTTACTAGCTGACCCGGCGAATGTCGTACCGCCTTATACCCGTTTAAAAAAACTTATATATAAACCATGTCATGAATCGTGGAACACATAAAAAATAGAATCATTCAATTTGGTGCAGTCGGAACTGGAATTCAGAAGTTATGCGCGTACATACGTTTCGGAGGTAAAAGCCAATTTTGATGTTAATGTACATAACGTATAACATGCATAACGTATCTAACTTATTTATTTGAATAAGGATTAATACTGTATTGTTAAAAATAGGTTCGTTAATAACCCATAATTTTACTGTTATAAGTATATGTAAAAAAATGGTTACTCTGGATTATCCTTAGAATATACACATATACCTCCGCGGACTTTTTTGTAGATCTATTAAAGAGGTACAATTCCACCATACAATGTTTTGTTATAACTGAAAAATTTTTGCCAGCGTTTTCGAGGAAAACTTCCGATCGGCTTTATTTTTTCCGACATATTGAACTAATATCGTTGTAATAACGTCAGTTTGTACAAACCTAAACTTACTATACAGCAAAACCTTCCTTAAAAATGGCTATATCTATTACTGAAAACCGCATGAAAATCCGTCTAGTACTTTTCCAATTTATCGCGTACAGACAGACTGACAGAAGCAGCGGGGGACTTTGTTTTATAATAAGTGGTGATTATAATAAGAGTAATCTGAGACTGCTGCCTTCTACTTTATTTTTATTGGATCCCCGTGGGGTTCTCAGTTTTTCAGCGCTATTATAAACGCCATTATCAGTGAATAGCTCTTCAACTTTAATTTTGCAATGTAATTTAAATCGTAGGTATTAAATAAACAATAACTTCATTCGCATTATTAAACCGTACATTTATTCAGAAGTATATTTCGTCTAGAATCGAGTATACCATATGCAATGAACTTTATTTAAACTACACAAACTGCTAAAAATTTAAATCACGTTCCTGTTCTGTGTTCGGTCTCACCTCTATGTAAATGTCTTACTGAAATGCGAAACATTTTGAATCCACCGCGGGATTTTCATTTTATATCGGGTTTTCTGAACTTTGTAACTCTTTTTGAGTTTTAAATTTATATTATTACTCTCAGAAATATTTTGTATACGTGCTTCAGTGATTAAAGTAGTTTTTATTCTAAAAAATAGATCATCACCAGCCTCTTATTAACTCTTCTGCTTGGAGCACAAGCCAGGCCTTTCTTATGGATTAAATCGAATATATATACCCATTGGAGAATGTGTTTAACAACAGTATATGCAGACAGGAGTTGGAGACAATAGTTTTGGTTACTCATCCTATGACCGTCTCTTGCAAAAGAAAAATTCTAATTGCAGACCGAATGCGCTTAACACTGACACACGGAGCTCGTTATTATATAAAAAACTAAATTGGACAATTAATAATTTTTCAATAAATAAATTGGTAATTTTATTAAGTACTACATATTTAAATATGTCTATTTTGTATGGTATGTTTTGTCACTTAAATTATCTGGCGATAAGTCACTTTCCTTATTGCAATAAGCTTGAAGTAGACTTATAAAAAAAATCACCTAATAAAATTAGAATAAACATTTTTTTGAATACATTCAATCTAGTAATATTGTATCAAATTTCACGAAAACATTCGCGCGAACTTTATTATAATATTATATAAACAAACTCAATGGAAGTGACAGAAGTGTCCATTACCTGCGTTCCGGGACTGGAGCTCCAAAAAATATGCAGGAGTTACTTTTCTTAGAAATAAAATAACTTGAGTATATTTTCGTCGAGTGCCTTTTTCGTGTCAATATTATTTTATTCGCTTCACCCAAGATCGTCGCGCCCGCCGTAGCTGCGTATGCTACTTAGCTCGCTGATGTGTTTGCTACGGTCTGTACTACGACGACGTAGAACGCTACGATATTACTCATGCTTTCTTTATATAAAACCATTTTATGAGAGGCTTAACACAATTAAAAATCATGGATATGAATTTTCTTTTCTATTTTATATATTTTACACGACTATTCAAAAAAGGAGTTTATTGTATTTATGGTTAATGTCACAGGTTAATGTTATGTATTTACATTACTTTGTGCCTCCATGACTTTTGAAATACTTAACGGATTTGAATTTTCAGAATATCTTAAGAAACGTCACATCATCCCAAGTGACATTGTTTATTTTATAATATTCAATATGGCGCAATTATAACGTCATTTAAAAAATGAAGAATATATTTTTTTAATTATAAGCAATATGGGTATCAAATAAAAGGTCCCGGTGAGCACATTCCAAAAACATATAATTAGATACCATTATTAACTACTCAACATTAAAAATATATAATTCAACGATTAAAAACACGATTGCCAAAGTTTACCTTAAGAAATAAAAGAATCGAATTGTATTATGACTTGGTTAACCAAAATTCTAATTACAGTCTGGACCTTTTAGATGACAAATGTTCCACAGAACGGTCCCTCGCCTACAATGAGAATTTTGTTTAACCAGGCTATAATTTAACTTGTTCCTTTTATTTTTAGTTCGTAAAAGGCAGTCGTGTTTTTTAAATTTTAAAATTTATGTTTTTAATTAATACGAGTATCATTATCATTCGAAATAAGCCCTTTTACGTCCCCACTGCTGGGGCTCAGGCCTTCCTTATGGATGGTTAAGGAGCCTCCACGCTGGCCCAATGCAGATTGGAGGGTATTAACAACTGAAAATTCAGCCGGGATCAACGGCTTACCGTGCCTTCCGAAGCACAGAGTAGCTCGAGATAATATATTTTTTGGTCATCCATCCCATGACCGACCCTTGCGAAAGCTGCTTAACGACAACGATTGCGAGCCGCGGCGCTTATCCACTACGCCACCGAGCTACTCCGAGTATATCATATAGGAATTATTTTTAATTTAATTATTATAGCTATTACGAATATATCATATAGGAATTATTTAAGCATATGAAATTATTGTTTATGCATTGATTCAAAGAAGTTGAGGAAGGACAGTGTTGTTGCTTTATCTCGTGTTACTTATGATTATCTTTCAATTGGTAATTGATGTCCAAATAAGCTTTAGTTAAAATGGCAAAACTCCATCATATTTCTTATATATGGGTTTTGTCTCAGTCTAAACGTAAAATAACAATATTTTCTGTATAGAAAAATATCGCGACGTTACCCGTAAAATATTTTTTTATGGTTCCTTCTTGAGAAAAATGATAACTAAAAGAAATAATCAGTAAGTGAGCACTGTATACAACATTTTGATAATATACGTAGATAGGTATAGTACTTGTTGTACGTTCATTCTTAAATAATTTAATTTTAAGATTTTTTTAAACATTAAACAAATTACAAAACATTTTGAAACCCTCTTGTTGGGTGTTCAAAACATTTACATGTTATTATGTTTAACTGGATATTCACGAAAATTGTGTATCTGCGCCTTAATGATCATGTCATAACATGTTAGGAATAACAAAATGTAAAAGAAATGTAAGCTATTTCGTTTTATTATATGGTTCAACACGATTCGAATTCGTAATAGTCGTATTAAAAGAACGGATAAATGTTGATACAAAGCGAACACAATGTAGTTTGATTGTTAGTCAAAAGTTGTATCAGTTTAGTTTTGCACTAACATTTGTTTTATGGATTTGCAGATAAAAAGTACTATTTCAGCATTATAAACAGACTGTTGAATGAATAAATGGTTCAAACGATATTTTTGAAGATATGAGAGAGAAGGATTTGGGATTCTGCAAGGGGAACTCCGGAGAGACGGTATAATATAATTGAAGTCTTCCACGGCATAATTGTTAGGAATTTCGGTCTGCCATTGTAGATTTAAACGACCGGCCCAGCAGTGGGGATATTATGAATAAGGCTGATGATGATGATGAAAAATTATGCATTTATAGATACAAAAATAGAGCCTGTTCGTAGTATTATTCTTTGTGTGGAGGTAGTTGAATTTTTAGCACCGCGATAATTTTTGTTGTCATTTTATTATATGAAAAAGATTATCGTTTTTGTAAAACAGGCTCGCATTCTCTAAGGACTGATGAGGTATTATGAGAGTAAAGACATCGCTGTATTTGAATATGTGACCTAATTATGGCTAGTTAGTAGTTCTCGATTGCGTAGATGAATTACTAGATTAATGTAAATATATTAACGGGGTTTAAATATGTTAGTGAAGTTCGTAACCTACTTAATTTCATTTATTGGTAGCTTATAGCTTATTTGTAATATATGTCGTGTTTTCTCTACCTTCGGAGCGTCTATTTTGTTAGTTCAGAAATGCGGACAATTTCGAAACGTCCTCAGTAATTTTCGTGAAAGTTATCTGTGCCTGTATGGACAGGCAAAAAAATTACATAATTCAATCGGTGTACCTTTGTTAGTCTTTTATTTTGTTGCGGTTTTTAATATGGGCGTCGTTCTAGTGTTTTGTCTAAGGCCCCTCGCCCACGGCGACTTTTTGTAGCGATACAGTCGCGCGTTCGCTAAACGCGCGACTGCATCTTTTCTAACGCGTGTTAGTCGCATTTGCAACGCGCACTAACGCACTACTGCATCGCAACTAACGCACTACTGCATCGCGATTGTATCGATATAAATGCGCGAGACCGCGTCGCGCTACTAACGCACTACTGCATCGCGATCGGGACTCACGTCTTCCTGAGTATTCGAATAAGATTGCAAAAAGAAAGGCATGGGAAGAGATAAATGAATTATTCAATGCAGAATTTGGAGAAAAAACCAATAAAGAAAAGAATGATTGTGGTAAGTTATTTATTTAACTTTAGTATTGGAGCCTCCGCACACACAAAATGTGTTACAATGTACTTGAGTCGGACTTCGCATATACCGTACTTTATCATTAAAAACGCAGATGAGTGTTGAGTATGATGAGATGTTCTAGAATGAGTAAATCAGAAAACAAAAATCAAATAACAACAACTGATGACCATCTGGTCATCAGTTGTTATGACCATCTGGTCATAATAACAACAACTGATGACCATCTGGTCATCAGTTGTTGTTATATGATTTTTCTAAAGATTTTTGTGTCGTATCTGCATCGCGACCGAATCGCGTTTGCATCGCGACCGAACCGCGTTTGCATTGCGACTGAATCTGGTCCCGTGGGCGCGGGCACACAGCTAGCGACTGCTTCGCGTCTGTATCGATGCTACGCGCGAGAGCATCGCGACTGCATCGCTACAAAAAGTCGCCGTGGGCGAGGGGCCTAAGGCATCAATCTTGCATCATACATTAAAAAAAAATCGAAAAATATGTTATTTAAGATTCGAAAAAAGTCAAATTTTGTTTTTGACGAAAATAAATATCAGTACAACAACAGTGACAAACATAGGAGCTCAAATTATATTATCGTTATATTTTATAGGCACTAAAGGTCTATTATAACTTCAACAATTTACAATAATTTATTTTTCTATGTAGATGACTGTTTGTAGTCTTCAATAAATGAAAAAAAAAAATCAGTAAAAAATAAACAATCTGTGTTCGGTTGACTAGAAATTTGGAACACGAATTTAGTTTCGGTGACAATAAAATTATGAACTGTAAACTCAAAATGCTGGATTAAATATTTTTATACAAACATTCCAGCATATGTAACATATAAATAGGTTTCACTTATAGAATACCATGAAAAATAATTCAAACTTAAGACCCTGTAATTTTTTATTTTTGTTTTTCTTTCATTTTTCCCGTACCTAAAGGATAAAATGGGAACCCTATTACAAAAATTTCGCTGTCTGACTGTCACCAGGCTGTATTTCATAAACCGTGATAGTTAGATAGATGAGATTTTCACAGATGATGTATTTCTATTGTCGCTATAACAAAAAATACTAAAAAACAGAATAAAATAAATATTTAAGGGGGCTCCCAGACAACAAACGCGTTTTTTTGCTCGTTTTCAGTATGGGACCTTTCGTGCGCGAGTCCTTGGCCGGTTTTTAAATTCTGGTACTTTTTATCTATTTTGTACATAATGCACCGTGAAAAGTTTTTAATTTTTAAAACACATTTCCTATTTGAAAATCTTGCAACTGAACTGCAAAGTTCACTACACCTTCTTTGGCTTTATGGTCCGATAAACACGAACCATTTCTTTGTTTTAGATGCAATAAAAGTTTATTCGTTTAAATTTTTAGGTTTTATTTTACACAGATACTAAATACCTTTCTGAATAATGTTATCAACACGATATATACAATACGTAGCTTTTGATAAAATTATGTATGTCTAGTTTAAATCATCATCACCAGTCTATTGATGTATTGCTGGGGGTCCAGACCTTTCCTTTGGATAGAATCGAATCAAATCGAATAACAAGAATCAGCGTTCACCCATCATGTGGACCCAGTGCGGATTGGTGGGTGTTAACGATAGCAGATGCGACCGAAACTAATGGCTCAACGTTCCTTTTAAAGCACAGAGGAGGACAAGATATTGAATTGTCAGCAAAGAAGTTGAATACTTTGAATCTCCTTTCATCTCTTCCATGCCCTAATTATCCAACTTTTTCTCTTTGTCAATTTTCCGACTGTGATGTTAAGAAGAGCATTATGTCAATATCATCTGGGGCTGTGGGTAGTGACTGTGTTAGCCGGAAGATGATTCTCCTTGTCCTAGATGAAGTCCTACCACTCATAACGCATATCCTCAACCACTCCATAAGCACTGGGGTTTTCCCAACGGCTTGGAAAGATACTCATATCATTCCGTTACCCAAGAAGCCCAAGCCGTTGTCCTTTACTGACTATAGACCCATCTCTATTCTACCTTTCCTTTCCAAAGTTCTAGAGCGTCTTGTTTATAATCAGTTGACCTCTTTCCTTCACAAGAATCACCTCCTCAATCCCTATCAGTCTGGTTTCCGTGCCGGGCATAGTACTACAACTGCTTTGGTGAAAGTTACCGACGACATCCGATCAGGTATGGAAGAAAAAAAAATTACGATTCTATGCTTACTTGATTTTAGCAACGCTTTTACCACTGTAGACTTTGATATCTTGCTCGGCTTACTAAGCTCTCTTAACATATCTCCAGTGGTCATTGACTGGTTTCGTAGTTACCTGTTTGGACGCCGACAGCGAATACGCATTGGAGATTCTTTCTCTACTTGGTGTGATGTTTCTGCTGGGGTGCCTCAGGGTGGCGTTCTTTCTCCATTACTTTTCGCTATATTTATTAATTCAATTTCCTATCAGTTAATTTCATCTTACCACCTCTATGCAGATGATTTGCAAATATATGTGCAAGCCCGTCTTGATCAAACCGCTCAAGCCATTAGTATTATTAACGATGATTTAAATTTGATTTGTGGTTGGAGTAAATCATATGGATTGAAAGTGAATCCTCTTAAGACAAAAGCTATTATAGTTGGCAACTCCACATTGACCAATAAGATTAATTATGCACAGCTACCAGCCATCATATTCGACGGTGTTCAGATTACTCTTTGTGAGAGTGTTAAAAATTTGGGGATATTGATTGATACAAATCTTACTTGGGGATTTCAAATGGAAGAATTGAGTCGTAAGTTGTTTGCTGCAGCAGGTTCCTTAAAAAGACTTAGAAATTTTCTTCCATTGGCCACTAAAATTGCGCTGGCACAGTCTGTACTCCTCCCAATCTTAGATTATGCCGATGTCAGCTATCTAGACCTTACCGAAGAGCAGTTAAATAAACTTGAGAGACTTCAAAATGTTTGTATTAGATTTATATTTGGTTTACGCAAATATGATCATGTTTCCGATTTCCGTGCTAAGCTCAAGTGGCTGCCAATTCGTCTTCGCCGGAATGCACATATTGTTTCCCTTCTTTACAGTATTCTGTTCAATCCTTATTCACCGGTTTATCTTTCGGAACGTTTTAAATTCCTTCACAACACGCACGTTAGAGTTTTGAGGTCATCGGAGAATTTGAAGTTATCAATACCAATGCATGCAAGGAAATTCATGAATAAATCATTTTCAGTCCAAGCGGCCTGTCTTTGGAATGCATTGCCAGAGGTTATCAGACGCGCACAAAGCATACACGTTTTTAAAAGACTGGTTAAAGAGTACTATCTATCACTCACCTTGAATCCTTAATCTCCTTTATCTATGTAGGTATATGCTATATGTATGTATATTATATGTATGTATGATTTATTGTTTTTGTGGTATTTATTACTTAATTCATTTATTAAATATATGTATATATTTTTTTTTTCTCTACTAAAGTTTTGAGACACCATAAGCTACCCAAATTTAGATTCAGTTTTTTTTTTTTTTTCCTGTACGCAAAGGTTGCCTGGAAGAAATTACTTTTTAGTAATAAGGCCGCCAATTGTGCATCAAATTTAATTGTATTCGATTGTTTTGTCCTGTATTGGTGTACAATAAAGCATATTTCATTCATTCATTCATTCATTCATTCATTCATTCATTCATTCATTCATTCATTCATTCATTCATTCATTGTCACAAAACCCTTGACCGGCCCTTGTGAAAGTCGCCTAAAAACCGTTTCGTAGACCAAGCGTATCGTAACTAACCTTCCATCTCATTATATCTCTTTATCATTCTTTGCATGGTCATCACTAATGATGTCCGTATCGATTAGCTTTGGCTTTTGTTCCATTTATATTCTTCACTCTGTCTGTTCTATGGTTGTAAACCTTCGACCTGTATCGTTATAATCCTGTAATATAAATTTATCTAAAATTCTACGAAGTTCCGTGCTATGTTTTTGTAGCTTTCGTAGATTTTGTTTATACTTTTTTACGATTTCTTATGATAATACGTGATGTAATTAGGTAATATCACACAACTTATAGCGAATTTTAAATATTTTGACATTACTAACAAAAAAACTTATTTTCGTTGTCATATTTAAATCTAATACTCTTTATGAAAATTGACTTACACTTTATCATTTTTAGGTATTCAACCTCTATAGCTTTTGAATTTTTAGTGTTCTAAATTGAAATCGTTCGCTTTTAAATTTGAGCTCGTATTAGCTCGTAGTTCTTGAATTCACTTACGACAATAGTTCCTTAAGCAGGCTTTTTGGGCTCGCCCTAAATTACCTACGTTCATAAAAGGCCTATATTATTTAAATTACTTCAAGTTTACGGTCTCAAAGTCGTAAGACAACTTTCTGATTTTAACCATAAACTCGACAACTAAATTACTCTACCGTTACCACTTTCAGCTCTACACCACCTGCAATCTCATCCTGAAACCTTCTCTTCTGGAGGTAATTTTCATCTGGACATCTGGAATTCCGAGTTGTTACTCAGTTTTGGGCTATCAAATGACTTCCTGCACGACGGTCCGGGAGACTTTACGCCTCTTCGAGACTACACACCAAATCGTCAACGCCCCTCAAGAGAGGACATTGCCGTCCTTTTGAGCTGACTGTCGCCGCCGAATTTCGCCGCATACCCACGCCCACTTTACTAGACCATCTTCACCACTAACATACTCATTACATTTCACTACTCGCCTCATACACTTCTTTTATTATTAGTTCTGTATCATCTTTCGTTTTTGTCAATAAATCATTTAATTAGAATTATCCTCTTTAAATTCTATAGACACTTATCCCTCGTTTTATAACAAGCGCACTAACTTCTGCGCTATCGAGCTCCTAAGTATTTATTGTTCATTAATTAAAAAAATCAAATCAATATTTTAAAAAGTTATCTGTATATTTTAATGAAAAAATATTCTCTTTTCAAAATGAATTTCTAAATTATATATTTTTTTTATTGACGTTTTTAAGATTTTAAATAAAAAGTATAAAATTCTTTGCGAGAAATTCACTCTAAATTGTTCATAGGCACTCACAAAAATCGAAAAGCTACATCATCGATTCGTAGACCTTGAACTAAGAAGAACCAACAAACTCGATAATAGCCGTTTTATCCCCTGCCTGTTTTGTTTCATAAATTCATTAACGTTATGAAGAAGTATGGAGTAGAGCAAACTCTTAATTTTATTTGGGAAGCAGAGTGTTAGGTAGTGAATTTATACTTTAAGAGTCCGCGTAAATTAAGCTTAGTAGCTTTCCGCCAGCAGCTTGGCCCGCTTCGTGCCTAGGGAACTATTTATTGGGATAAAAAATAGCCTGTATGTAAGTCAGACTTAGAATTATCCGTATACCAAATTTCATCAAAATTTGTTCAGTAATTTTCACGTGAAATAGTAACAAATATACATGTATCCTCACAAACTTTCGCATTTGTACTATTAATAGGGTAGAATCTTTTTTTTGTTTTGTGGATATTTCCGAATATTCTTACAAACAAACAAAGTTGGAAACTTAACCTCTTTATATTATTAGTACAGACTTAATAGATTAATACATCATTCTTGGTTACGTTACACGAAACGTGATCATGTTAAAGATAACGATCCTTTCAACGCCAATAGATAGTGTTTATAGTTTATTTGTATCAAAAAATCGTTAAGATTATCCCTTATCAATATTTCCTTAAGGAAATAAAACCATAAATCCTCAACCGATAAATAAGAAACCCTTTTTCTTCATAGAGCTTAGGTATTTATTAACCCTTCTACTGCCAGCCTCAAGTATATTACACTCATCTCGTTTCATAAAATCTGTATCCATAGCACAAAAATATCGAGTGCGGACTCAATGTATCGTTGTATTTGAAATTTTTGAATTAACATTTTGGCTGTGATCATTGTAAAAAAAAAGAAATCACGCGTTTCTCACGGTGCGGTTATTATATCTCAAATAATTTTATTTAATGAAAAATGCTTAAGTAACTTGCATTCACAATGCTATACTGAAAAACTTCCCAATGAAAAATGTTTAAAAATCCAGGTTTGTTCCAGGTACTCTGAAATGGGACTCGTACTCATGAACTTTCGCAATCCGGGAGACTGCTCTAACCCCTGAGCTACCCAGGACCTTACAGAATGACGAATTTTTCAAGTACTTTTTCGCTACTACAAAGGGAATTTTCATAAATGTTCAGGAAATTATTCAAACAACCGTAATAAATATTTTTACAAATATTTAAATTTCGATAAATATGAAAATTTATCTTATTATAATATTTCATAAATTTTGTATTCATATTTAAATAAATTCTATATATATTTAAATGATATACTAATAGACAGTGCATTCAATTCTTTAGCAATTGGCCGAAGAAAGGAAGTAACAAAACGCTTATTATAAGCCGATAGAATATAAATAATATATGGGTGGTAGTCCAGCATGCGTCTTAAACTTTGATAATGGATCGGGATCAGTGGATCCTAATCAGTTTGAGTGGAAGTTAAGCGAGACATCTATCTGCCTACTATGAAATATTTAACTGATACCCTGACACACAATGGACTCCCGAGTACCCCCAGCAGTATAGTAAGAATATCAATTATATTATTTTAAATATTGATTTAATTAATTTTTGTGTCTGTAATATCTATTGTAACAAGAAATGTTTGTTTTTCATCACTCGATATTTTTTTATTTGGTATTTTATATCCTTTGACATAACGAATTAACCCTAAAATATTATACCGATGTAAGTACAATCACATTTCACGGATATAAAGCAGTAAGTGAATTAGATTACTGTTTATGGTTAAATTACTACAAAGGTGGAACAAATGGTTGAGGCATCTCCTTTACAATAGGAACTTTACAGATTACAGATTAAAATGTTTTGAAGAAATTTAATATTTCCATGTTCTTCATCTTTATATTATCAAGTGAAAAAACAGGTTTTCAAATAAAATATTTTTTCTAAAATATCACAAAAACCGCAATCTTCTTTTACTACAGATGTAAAAAAAATATGCTCGTTTAATAAAACACACCTAATAAGCAACGTAAAAAATATGATTAAAACGCATCGCTAACATTCTTTGCGAGTAAAAACAATGTCTCTGAAGTAAATAGCCGTCAAGATAACAAATAAGTCAAAACCCTATTAAGATTTTCACATCCGATGTTTCCCGAAATTTCTTTTCAGGTGCGTAAAATGGGTGTTGCAAACTCTGACATGAATGTCGGAAGACGCCTCCACGCCATATTATTTGGACACCATTCATATCGCGATTTTAACACGTAAACTTAACGTTTGACGTTTAAGATACGATTTCTATGGGTAGATAAGATACAGTTTATGTGGTGCGTGCGTCACCGCGTGCCAGGTGTCCGTTGCTATTTACCGCCCTATTTATACAAGAACCGTACGCTATGGGGGCGGGTAGGGTTGCCAGGTGGCAACTGAAAAGCCGGACAGACTTACCAATTTAGTCGGACGTTTAGGTAAACACGGTTATTAATTAACTATAGTTTCTACCTTTATTGGACTTTTATTACTTTTATTCGTAGTTAATTACGACATTTTAATAGAGTTTAATTATAATTTGACTTAGATCTAATTTATTCATATTGTCACTAGTATAGTGATTAGTTATTTATACAGATTTTAATATTATAATTTCTGTTGTTTATAATTAATTAAAAAATCAGGTATATATTTAAACTTTAGGTTTTACTATTATAAGGTATAAAATATGTATTAGTTTGTAAAACATGTTCATTGATTACTCACCAAAAACTTTTTAAATTTTATATAAACGAAAATTCTTTATTAGTAATAATTCAAAATTTTTATAATAAAAATTGACACATTTCTTTATCTTAACCATAGATGAACAGGCCACCTAATAAACTAAAAAGACTGACTATCTCCGGCTTTATCCGGACGCCTGGCAATGCTAGGGTGGCCCTCCCTTATAGATCGGGAGGCCAGTGAGTAGCGAAGTGTTGGCTCGTGCGGACGCCTCGCGCATCCCTCCAACGCATAAGCGGGACGTATATACGATCACTCGGTGGTCAGAGCGAGACGCAACATCGCCAAGTTCGATTTCAACAGGTCGTTACAGTAAACTCTAACTAAACGGTGATACTCACCAAAAATTCTTACTTTTTTGTACTTTTATTAATAGATTTGTTGAAACTTCTATTATTTTGCGCTTATTCATTGACCGAAATAATAAAATTACGAACAATTTTTAATGACTATTTCAGTATTGTGGGGCATATTGTGTATTTACTGTCGTAGAAACTTTCCGCCCTGAATAATAAATCGGCTTAAGAGTGTTATACAAAATTAATTACCATTTTATTAATAATGACGTAACTTTGAAATTATTATCACTTGTTTAGTGTTGCTTTTTAATGAAATCTTAATATTATTTTCTGCAAAAACAACGTTAAGCGCTCATCAATACAGTACTTATATCGGAAGTAAATATGTAGATTATTTAATTGGTAAGGTTCAACAACAAACTGAATCACATTTTCACAGTATAGTGACTCTCTCTGATTATATATATACAAACAGTGTAATAGTGTTATCATAAATATACCGTTGAAAAAGTTACAAGTGAATTGAATAAAACAGTCGTGCAGTGGAAAGATTTAAGACAATCGGCTGTTACCTGTTGCTGCTAACATAACTCACATAGAGTACATGTAAGTACGACAGCGCCTATGCCGGGTAAACTTAATAATTACGGAGTTTCTTCTAACTTTACCAAATTGATTTAGCAATTTGGTAAAGTTAGACTTTTGAAATATTATTTTCGGTACTTCTGGTATTTTGTTATATAAACGGTGGCTTAATGGTCTAATTACAAAATCTAATGGAATCCCTTTAAAAAGTATAGCGGTTGTTATAGCGATTACTGGAATTCTGTTACTGTTAAAGTCTCAATCGTATTTAGAACAAATGGTGATGTGAATGATTAAGAAACTTAGTAACTTAAACTTAAATTAATATTTGCATTTTACTGGCCTAAAACAATTCAAATTAAAGTCAAATCAACTATATTGTTCATTCCATATCTTTCAAAAAGCGTCGCAATTGCATTTGCTATTACATGTCAAATAGTTGTAGCGTGTAACAATTATGCCTCAGCTTCAGACTTGAAGACGAGCTCAACGTTATCACATCCTGGAGGTTCAAACTGTCTAACTTGATTGACTTCGATTTGGTTGAAATCGGATTCAACTAACGCCACTAAACGTTCAACATTGTATTCACTCGAGAATATGATTCGATCCGATGTATTGAACGTTCACGCTGTATCTAATAATTGGTAAAATTAAACTTTGAGTTCATTTTGATTGAATCCAATGTCAACCAAATCGAAGCCGCAGAGGAGAGTTGTAGGTCCGTTTTTTATTTTTTATGCCTTAAAATTTTTGACTATGTTTAAACATAAAAAAACAATTCCAAGCTTACAGTATTATGAAGTAGCTTCAATTGTATTCATGTTTAAGTGCATTTTGATTCAATTCGATATCAACTTTATGAAGTAAATCGAGTTTACTTGAATACCTGTCGGTTGCTATTTGAGTCAGCCCAATTGCTACGCACTAGGTATAGGTATTTCTTTGATACATAGAATAATATCTACATATATGACCTTCGTCCCCGCTGCTGGGACATTAGCCTTTCCTGTAGCGAAATCTACCGAATTAAAAAGGGAGAACGGAATGACAGTGCGGATTGACGAATGTTGTCAATGTCTGTAGAAGTAAGGGCTCGATGGCTTAACTTGCTTTCCGAAGCATGGAGAAGCTCTAAATAATATAATCTCGGTCACCCATCCGCAATCTGAAAGCGTAAGCACTGTATCTTAAGGTCTTTTTTTTAATTAAAATTCCACAGTTACCAGTGTTCCTCCTCGGTTCTACGTTTGTTAACTAACATAAAAATGGCATCTGAATGGCGTCTCAACTAATTTAATTTCGCCATTGTGCTATATACCTGAAATAAAATATTATTAGTACAATATCTTTTTCATAAATCCATAGTGACATATAGTTTCTTGTTTAATAATTTCGTGAGAAGAACTGTGTCAAAAAGAGTTGTTATTAAATCGTCATTAACTAGCCATAATAGGGATGAAGACTCTGTAAAAAAATAATTTTTTATTTAGTCCGTCTGTCTAATAAGAGAATAAAAATTAGATATATGTATATATATTTTTTCACTTCAATTTAACAAGAAATAGCTTAGACAACAGGCATTAATGTTGAAGAGTGCGGCTCGCTACCTCATAGTTTTGCAATAATTACCAAAGCGTGACGTCTTGTGACATATTAACTCAATGTTTTTTAATAATTATGAAAAAAATTAAAAAATACATGTTTATTATTTTTCAACAATCTACCTGATGGACAAACAAAAAAGTTACTCGTCATTCCTATTATGATAACATTAGTAGAATTAAGGCCAAGACAAGCTTTAGAAGGAGAGGAGTGAAAACAATAAAAAGGACTCCTTGGTTCTTAATTTGTTTAAAGTTCAAAACGATTCCATTGTCAGTATACGAGAAAAAACTTCACCCGCGGAAATTACAGCTTATGTCATCCGCATATGATGTAGCTCACCGTAGATGAAAGAATTTTCATATTGAAAACATGATAAGCTAATAGATTTTTGTAATATTTTTTTTATAATAATCTCTACCATTTTTACCAATGTCAAAGTAACTTCGTCTGCCTGTTTCGCTTTCACGGTTAAACCACTAAACAATTCGATCGAAATGGAATATGAGATATACAAGGACTCCCTTTCGTGATAAAAGGTAACATACCTACTATCACGAAAATAGGAGTAGAAATAGCAGATCAACGTTAATGTGGAAGTTCGTCCTTAAAAGAAGCTATACCACACGGACGGGTTCGCGGCCACATTTAAAAAAACATTACTTGTAATTTTCAATAAAAACGAACATTTATCGTTATCGTTAGCTATCGATAACCGATTGTTTGGTTTGCAACAAAAACAGATGCCATTTGACCTTACCTCTGTAAAGAGATATGTGGGGCAATATAAAACGGGGCACCTGTATTCGATCGGTTTGAAAGATGTAGGTACATTTCTCCATCATCGTGATGTCTTCTGGGTACTCAAGCGTAACCCCTCCCGTCGACCTATATTTTTCATATCTGCCATGATTCTCAGTGAAGTTTCCCATTTATGAAAATATACTAACGTGAATTCTTTTTACGACCTTTTTGTAATGTAATGTACTTTAGATATAACTATTTCTGGAGCAATATTATGCAACACGAGATTAGAAAGAAATATATTTGTGACTCATATACTTTTCACTAAGAAGAAATACTAAGTTATCAACTGGGTATAGCAAATCAGAACTGAGTATTCTAGCAAATCCTATTTGTGAAATTTACGTTAAAATTATGAATTGAGACCTATCCTAGTATATTATACATTTAACATTATTTAACTGATCCTATATGCAAAATTTCAGCTTGATTGGTTTAGCGAACATACATACACTGCAACTACCAGTTGTAAATGTATAATGGAATAAATTACTAAATTGAACTTCCAATGGCCTCCTTAGGATTTGATTTCCGGGACGTCTTCTGTCTTGAAGTCCTGGGACTCTTCGGTAAATTTAGTTGTCTTGGGTCCCGAAACTTTCAGGTTAGGACTCGAGATAAGGCATGGTTATCGGAACTGTATTGTATGATATGTTTCTTTTTTCAAATAATTGAAACGGCGTCATACCATATATTAATGTTATAATTACTTAATATTACGACATACGTAACTACTGATTCTTATAAAATGGGTCTGCCGTGCCATCATATCGGTTGTTTTATGATGTGCAATTGTTATTGGAATTATCTTCACCATTATCCTTTCCTGTGAATGGGATCGAGTAAAATGAGGCTTGACTCACAATGCGGTACCACCCAGGACCTAAAAAGACTAACGAATTTTTCAAGCACTTGTTACTTCGCTGCCACTGTGCGTATTTTTATCAAATATAATAATAATATGAGACATATTATTATATATGATGCGCCGTTTATGAAACGGTTTTATTCTTTTCTTTATTTCATATTATTTATGCGTTAGTTCATATGAATTCATGTCGTTTGTAATATTGTCTGCTCTCGCATATTTAACTTTTAGCAATTCGGCAAATCAGAATGATTCAATTATCACGCCATTGTATCTATCCACCGATATCCGATTGTCTAATTATACACTGTAAGTAAGTTATAGTGAATGTGAAACTAACTCGTAATGGATTGTATTTTACAACTTATAATTATTGAACAAATTTTATTTTAAATTTAAGTTACTGTTAAAATTTTAGGCAAACGTGGTTTCACCGTACGCTATATTATTTGATATTGTAATTGTAGGTATTATTAAAGTGGTAAAAAAAATATTCTTTGAAAATACATCAAGTACCAAGTTTTTACATTCGTATGAATAATGTTAAGCCGGCCGACATACCGACATATTTGAAGAAAAAGTTAAAATTTACAACAAAGGGCATTTCACTTGAGCGTTTATGTTATTTTTTCAGCTAATCTCGTGAGCGGTAGCACAGCACGTTAAAAATGTAGAATGTATATAATGAAGGCGTATTTAAATTCAGGATGGAACAACATTCAACCTTCAAAAATATATTTGTAAAACTTTTATCTCAAAGTAGAATTTGTTAAACATAGGAAAAAAGGAAATAAACATTCATCGATATGCAATATAACATCATGGCGTATTAATATACGAGTATTTTAAAACACGTTAAGAGTTTGCTGGTGTTTATTGCTATGTTTTATTAGATATTTCAATAGTGCTTTAACCCTGTTGGTTAAAATGGACTCCATATATTAGGCCAAATAAAACAACCAATTTATATAATATAATAACCATTTTTACGATTAATGATGATTTTGAAGATATTCTAGTAAATTCTATTTAGAAATAAGAATAGCACATGTTTGGCTTAACAATCAACGACGTAAGAAGACTGCCCTTTGAAGATGCTGAAATGAATAATATTTCACATAAAACGTTGCTATAATTGTAATCACGAAACTTCGCAAAATATTAACATCTGTGATGGTTGTATCAATTGAATTCCTCGTTATATATCATTTATAAGCCTCTTACATATTAACATATGTTATGTTATAGTTATTTATTTTTATAAGATCGAAGTCCCATTCTTTTGCATGAAATATTTTACCATACTCTGGACTGGAACTCGCATTTGGCTCAGCCAGCAAAATCGTAAAACGTAAACGAAATACTATCTCCAATTTTTCGAGGGGTTAAGGTAAAATTTTAAAATGTGTCTTGGTCATTGGAATGATCATTCGTTCCATCGTTAATAAGTTATATCATTCCATTAATTGCTGTCATAATCACTATACCTTTGAAAGAGATTTCAATAGATTTTAAAATTGGATCCCTGAACTGATTCTTTCAACACTATGCTGCCGTGGTTAGGCATCGCGGTACATATCTTTATATTAATAATTAACCCTAAAGGCCTAATCTAAGTCTCCGAAGCGTAAACCAAATGATACCAGCCCTGAAATTCTGTAAAAATCCAGACCTATACACCCGCAGGCCAGGTCAAGACTTCCCGCACTTCGACTCGAGGTGACCGTTTCGTTGTCACCAATGTTATCTTTTTGAGGTGAGAAATGTCAGTTTCATCATTAACACGTACCGTTAGAAGAAGACTAGCAGAAAGTAATTTGAGGGCTTTCCGTCCAGCTTGCGCTCCGCAACTGCTCCCACAACACCGTAGAACTAGACTTGGTTTTGCGCAAGAATATGCTGATTGGACTACAGTTCTCAGATTAGATCAGAATAGCCTTAAGAGGTCCAGATGGACGTCAGCGTGTCTACAGGCGTCAAAATGAGAGGTTTTCTTCATGCGCTATAATTGAAACAGTAGGTTACCAAGGAGGGTCCATAATGATATGAGGAGGTATCACTTATGAGGCTCGTACCGATCTTGTTGTTTTCGATAGAGGATTAGTAAATACTCAAAGATACGTGGAAGTTCTTCAAGACCATGTCATTCCTTTCGCTCCGTTCATTAGTGACAACTTCAACGGCTGCAGTAGAGGAGTGGCATAATATGCCCCCAATCGGATATTCAAAACATCATGGATGGATTGACAAGCCGGCTCCAAAAAGTCATAAGGGCCAGAGGTGGAAACACCCACTATTAATTTTTAATTTTTTCTTTTAATTGCCCCATTATTTACAAAATCATATTTTTATAATTTTCTGTTTGGAGATTTCTTCGAATTGTGAGAAATATAAAGTGGGCGGTTGATTGTGCCTGTGAGTGTAGATATGCCGATTGCGGTCCGAAAAGCGACTTCTGCGATGTCAGGATTTTTAAAGTTATTTGCATGATTATATTGAGCCGAGTGGAAAGGGTTAGATGAAAATGCGGGAACCGCTAAGACACTGTGCTTTTAAAATCAATATTTAATATATCACGAACTGTTTCATCGTTTATTTAGGAATTTCTAATACAAGCGTAAAGTAGAACTTCCAACTAGCCTAAAAACATAATGGAACTTTATACCACACATTGAAATCTTAACCTTATTATTACTAAAGAAAATCATTGATCGGCATTTGAATTCGCATTTCAAAATTATCAGCGGCCTTTAGCCGATTTTTAATCTATGTTAGTATATATCTAGTACTTAAAGCATCTGTAGATAGGTATAAATGGTCATTTGAAGGTAGTGATTCCCCCTAGGTATCGCCTTCTGTCTGTTTCACATCAGTTCAATTTATTATTCAATAATAAATTTTGAGAAACATCACGTAATTGTTAAAAACTGAGTCTTCTTCCATGTAATAGAGAGTCCATTTTCGTTTACGATACGTTACTTCTAAAAATGGCGTTCCTTTAAAATAATTACCGAGGCTCGGTGAAAAGTGTTTTACTAAGTAGCTTCGTATATTCGGACGCGGACCATTTTCTTACATTTTTAGCTTCTCTAACTTTGAGAAGGAAAGATTTTAAAAATTATTCGTGAAAATTTTTAAGGTAAGTTTTCAGTGAACTCGTTACATTTTGTGATTCATAGTTCTAACTTTTTGACGGTGAATATCCAACATCCTTCTCTGCCAGCGGCTCTGTAATGGGAACTCTGATTAATCTGTCAAAATTAAACGTCCAAACCAAATAGTTAGCAATCAGGAAATGTGTAGGATGGGACAATATAATCCTGATCGGTTTGCTTTATATTGATACTATTTAGAATGAGTCATATTGGTTGGATTTTATGATATCATCCGAAAGCAAATAGAGCCTGTACTGCTCCGACTCCAACAGTTGCTATTATTCTCTAAAATGAACTTTATCATTCTTATCTACTAATAAAAATGGAAGAGTTTGACTAAATAAGGCTTTTTAACGAAGTTAATGATCTATATTTATAATTAAATAAAGCGGAACTCAATATTTTCCTCAATTTAAATCAAGGTAAAAATCGGGAACATTCATTTGCATCGGACAAGGTTCCTAAAATTCGTCGCATTAATATTTTGTTGTTTATTAACATTTTAATCGAATCGCGTTTCTTTTTATAATAAAGCAAAATATGTTTTCGTTTCTAAGATTCGTAAATGTACCTTAAAATTATATCATCTGGTTTTCTAAGCTTAGGAAACAATCTTAGACTAACGGGACTAGTTCAAACCGAGACATCTGCTTTACCATAGTACCCGTGACAATTGCTGTGATCTTATGTCCCAAATTTTCAAATCCTCTGAACATCCAACCACACCGCTAAATCACCAGGGTCCGTGCTTCTCAATAAAAACTGGTACCAGATAAATCGCTGGATAAAAACTGACCATGACCGGTTGTCTATTTTCGAGCACTGATATCAGAAGAGAACCTCAACAACTTTTGACTGCAAAGTTGAATATTTGTAACATAGAGAATATGACCTCACCGGACTGCCTACTCACTAAATATCCTCGACACCTGAAAAAAAGAATTATCATATTTTTAGTCGTTCTTATAAGTCTGTCAAGTGATTACTCCTTTTAAAAATGGCTTAAAATTTGTTCGTATCATTAAAACTACTGTACCGATTTTGATGAAACTATTGTAGTTGTATAGCTTAATTTGAAAGCTAAGCAATTAAACAAAAAAAAATCTTGCAATCTGACGTACAGTTTGCGAGATATCCGTGGACTGTTTGTCCACACAGACTTACATATTCATACATCTATAAAATTTTGCACATGTGGTTAATAGCCCAAACATACCAACATATAAGAATATTCCGCATTCCAACGAAATTACAACGATATTCGAATTAATAACTTCCTTTTTTTGAGGATGGTTTAAAAAACAATGCATTGGGCGTGGTGACATGTGGCTCACTCACTTCGGCAAGGATCAGGCGTGCGGATGGTGCGTTACTTGATTGGCCGACATTAAGTTTAGAAATCCTACTGCATTACTTGTATCTTATAGTACCATATTTTATTCCAAAATAGCACTAGACAAAGAGTTTAAAGGATATTTTTTTATTAAACTTAAATCGATATTCTCATTTTATTAATCTAATTATTGTTGAATCGTAGACTGTTGGTCTCTTTTGATCACACAGCGTGAAATTACCATATTTACATATTATTTCCAACGTTTTGACAGAGCTAAAGCCAATCAGAAGGACGAGTCAACAAACAAACGCGTGGTTATTCGTTTAGCGGCATCTTTCAATCATTGAATAACATTTTTTTTTCGAGCTAAAAAATATCAAACGAGTCTCACAATTCATTTTTCCTTTGGAATGTTTATTACGTTTGCCATAAAAATCGTTTTATAATATCTTCGAAAGCTATCAGAATAATTCTCTCACTTTTTTATTTTGTTCTATTATTCATTTTAATATTTCGATAAAGCCCCTTAACAGATATTTATGTAGTGAAATTAACTAATTATATAAATATCAAAATTTCTAATTCGACACACATAAAAAGGGATAATCCATATTAATACAAATAAGTAAGTACAAATATATAAATATTTATGGGGAAGTGTTATCTCTTCTTTTGCGTCGCAAAAAAAGCATTCTTATGATATGATTTGAGATGTGTTATGTGATGAGACTGGAAAATTACTTAGACATCTTTTACTGGGAATAAAATCACATACCCTTTGATTACGCAATAGCTAGTAATAAACTGTCTAAAACATGTTAACACATTTCGAAAGATATTGTATTTCATTTGAAATATCATAGTAGATATAGTTCAAACTAACGTTTAGTAGTAAACACAGTGGGAGAGTCCCTGATATTTATGGCCAGATAGTTGTGTTAATCGCTCATTACAACGCCTACGCAGTAGCCCTCTGTGTGGGCAGATCGCCACAATTTTATGCCGCGTTGTCACTAGGCGACATATCACAGTATATATTTAGGTAAATACTATCAAATAGGACAAAGATGTTACAGGTTTTGGTAATTTAGTAAAATTAAATAAATAAATATTATTTGATCGGAAGCAGATTAATGACGCCATCTTGTGGCACTCAATGATGACCACGTACAAGATGACGACTATATAAGCTGCCAGCCAAAACTAGAGCTAAGGTTTGTGCCCCTAGAGTTGCCTTCTAGATACCTCAACTAACTACGAGAGCTCTGGTGACTGTCTGGGGTCACCAGAGCATTCGGTGGTCTAGGGACACTCCCCGGGGTGATGCCGTCCGCCTAAAGACTCACCAGGAGTCCTGTTTCTTATAGTTTGAGGTCTCTTGAAGATTTCGCTGCCCAAAAAAGCCTGGTTAGTTAGTTAGATTTTGGAAGTCGTGTTTTTTTTCGTAGATTACATTTTCAGAAAAGGATACTAATGTATCATTGCGTGAAAAATCCTAAAAAAAAACCACAATTGTGATATTAACGAAAGCGTCTGAATAACCATCTGATTTGAATTTCGAAACTGTATATCGTATAGGTACCTTCACTAATATAGTTATGCAACATTCAGAGTTGCTTAACCAGTGGTGGCTAATTGGCTATTGCGATTGTCTGTTATTATGAGATCTAGTAAGTAACAATAAATGTTATTGGTATCGAGATTCAGTAGTACACGATGATAAGTTGTACCTTAAAACGAAGAAGTATGTCAAAAATAAACATAGAACACTTAAAAAAATGCTTATTAATTTACGAAACTCAATTTAGATACTTTTATTATTTCAGAAAGAATATCGGAATGACTCAACGAAAATATTTACTGTTGAAAGGCTAATTCAACCTCAAATAGTCTAATAATAGTGGCGTAATTTAAGTTGTTACCTATTTCTGTAAACTAACTAGAACAATAAGCTCATTTAAATAGTAACCATCTAAGTAACCGCTCAGTCAGGCAGCTAATTTCGAACGAGTGACGTCTCAACTTAATGCTAACACCAAGTTTGCCCACACCAAGCTTATATGCTAATAGTATGATATTAATATGTGACATATTGTCACGTTGGAACATATTGTTTGCTAATTTGCTGTTTTGTAAAGAAATAATGATATCGGACATCACTATACGCCTACGTTTTCATGTCTCACGCAAGGTCGCCTAACAAATGTCCCCTAGCGACTCGATCCATAGTAAATTAACACAGTTATTTTGGTTGACTCGTGTTAATGAAGTTTATAGTGAAATTTCTTAATTATTCGTTGTAATATCTAGCATTTTAACAGACCCCGTTTACTCTATTCACATTGTTTTGCATGTAGCGAGATATAACGTACAGACATAAACTGTTTAGACAAACTGGCCACGATCCGTGTTCTCAGTGGTGAGTGTAAGTTCTCACGCGTTTATTAGTGAGTGCGTTAAGATATTGTATGGAGATTTGTACCCAAGTAACATTAACTACAATAAATAAGGCGTTTAGTACAGTGACAAGAAAGGTCTTTTTTGTTAAAAGGACTCTAAAGTTCAATATTTATTATTAATAAATAATAAAAACTGATATAAAACATCTTGCACTTGCTAGTTTTATTATATTTATTAAAAAATAGTTTGAAGTTCAATCAAACTCATATACTCGGCCGTATATAATATCAATACTTTCAAATTGATCGTAAAATTTTAAATGAAATTTTTATTAAATTCTCATTTCCAGCAGTTAAATGCTACTTTTATGGCTTCATTGATGAACTGGACGTTAAAATAGTTGATACAGGGATCAGATAACAGCAACATGAAGCATTTTGATTTTTTTTTATTTCAATTATAACGTTATCAACCGCGTAGGTGATAGAACATTTAAATACGGTTGAGTAGTTTCGGAGCTTAATCGATGCAAACAATCAATGAAATTGTTCCTTTTTATAATATTAGTATATATAAATATTGCATTTTTAAAGCTATATAAATAAGGATAAGTCGTCACCTCCATTGCCGAGGCTTGCACGCTGATTTAAAGGTGTCGCCATCTCTAAGTTCCCGTGTTCGTTTCCAGATCGGGTCAATGTAGAAAATGGAGTTTTCTATATTGGGTGTTGTGGTACAGTCATTATCTCAGATACTCTTTATTCATCATCATCATCAGCCCTTTTACGTCCCCACTGCAGGGGCGCAGGCCTTCTTTATGAATGGTTAAGGAGGATGGGCCATGACCCTCCACGCTGGCCCAATGCGGATTGCCTTTAACTACTCATCTTGGCATCTGAACAATGTAGATGTTTGCATGTGTATATATTACTTTATTTACTACTAGCTTTCTGTCAACGGCTGTCAACTATTTAGCGGGATAAAAAATAATCTTTATGTTGATCCAGGCTTAGAATTATCTGTAAACCAAATTCCATTAAAATCCGTTCAGTAGTTTTAGCGTGAAGAAATAACAAACATACAAACTTTCGCCTTTATAATGTTATTAAGATTATTTACTCTCGTGTAAACAGCTTAAATAACTTAATAATTAATTTAGAAATCGATTCATTTCATGACACAGATGTATTTCAAAGATACAATCCGAAATGAATAGGAAACAATCGTTACCATGGTAACGTTATAATGCCCTATACAAAGTTCCTCTCCAATTTTCATCCCTCTATTTGCTGTTGTTCCGGACAAAATACGAAGGTCAAACTGAAAGTTCTTAGAACTGGCCACTTATAAACAATATAATAAAAAAATAATTCTAAAATTTGAAAATATAACTCTTTGCCAATATTACTGAGTATATATTTCATTCATTTGTCATTTGTTTTACGATTTGGCGGCAAATTGAAAATTGTCTGTGTCACGTCATCATGAATTTAACACGAGAAAATTTTCGTGCAATGATTTTTTATGACTTTCGATGTCATTTAAGTCAACAAGAAAGTTATGATAGACTACGATTGGCCTTTCACGATGAAGCCCCATCTCGTGCGACTGTTTACAACTGGTTTAATGAGTTTAAACGTGGTCGCACTAATCTCACTGATGATTTACGTGAGGGACGGCCTTCTACGGCGACGACTGAAGATAACATCTGTGTTGTGCGGCGTATGATAGAGACTGACAAAAGAGTGACCTATCAACAGATTCGGACAAGCTTAGGCATCGGTATGAGTCAAGTGCACAAAATCCTCCACGAACATTTAGCGGTCAGGAAGCTTTGCGCCCGGTGGATACCTCATAATTTGACTGAGGCTCAAAAACTCCATCGTGTGGATTGGTGTCGTAAAATGATTGAAAGATTTAACGGAGGTGACTCAAATGCTGTGTTCGACATACTAACAGGTGACGAAAGCTGGATTTACTGTTATGATCCTAAAACCAAAAGACAATCTGCTCAGTGGGTGTTTCCTTTCGAGGAGTTGCCAACTAAAGTGAAGAGAGATCGAAGTGCGGGAAAAAAAATGGTGGCCTCGTTCTTTGGAAGGATAGGTCATTTTGCAACAATTGTGTTAGAGGATCAAAAAACAGTTTCTGCAGAATGGTACACTACCAATTGTTTGCCACTTGTCTTGGAAAAAGTTCGAGAGAAACGACCTCGCAGTAGGATCCTCCTTCACCACGACAACGCCTCGTCGCACACCGCCAAGCGAACGATCGACTATTTGGCGACATCAAACGTTGAATTACTGGGTCACCCGCCGTATAGCCCCGACCTCGCGCCTTGTGATTTTTATTTATTTCCAAAAATTAAAGAAAAACTTAAAGGAAAGCGGTTTATGAATGCTGAAGAAGCGGTGGCTGCGTATCGCGATGCCATTGAAGAGACCCCTAAGGACGAGTGGGCAAAGTGCTTTTCCCAGTGGTTCCATCGCATGCAGCGGTGTATTGACGTGAATGGACAATATTTTGAAAAGATATAATAAAACTAATAACTGGCTAATGTAATCAGTTTTTGATTTTCTAAGAACTTTCAGTTTGACCCTCGTATAGCCCATGTCCACTGCATATGATGTAGCTTCCCGTAAATGAATGAATTTTTAAAGTCAATCCATTGGTTTCGAGCCTATTCTTTGCAAACAGACAAACAATTTAATCTTTCCTCTTTATATTAGTATAGATATCCACTCTGTAAGATCATCATCAGATACTAGAGCATAACAATGCCAAAAGTTTCCCATTATTCTTATACAGAAACAGATTAAAAATAATGTGTATTGAAATAACGTTGTATCATCATCCCATTGTAGTCCCCACTGCTAATTGCTACGTCTTTCTATTTGGATAAAGTTGAATAGGAAGAGCATGTTTTAACCCCCCACGTGGTTCTAGTGCGGATTGGTGGATGTTAACAATTGTCATAATTTTGGTCAACCATCTTATGGCCAGCCCTTGAGAAAGTTGCTTAACTTAACTCGAACGCACTAGCCGGTGTTTGTTCAACCATCTTATGGCCAGCCCTTGAGAAAGTTGCTTAACTTAACTCGAACGCACTGGCCGGTGTTTGGTCAACCATCTTATGGCAAGCCCTTGAGAAAGTTGCTTAACTTAACCCGAACGTACTAGCCGGTGCGCCGTCAGCTCATAAATTATTGAAATCGCGACCTGACGCCACGATTTGACACCAGAAACTTTTTTCAGGAATCATCCATACAAAATAATGGATAATCAAACATCACACTTAAATCATTATCACACGACAGCCAAAATTACTAGGTTAAATTACTTTGGAACGAGTAACAATGGAACATTTGTCCCGCGACGTTGCGTGAGACATGAAAACGTGTTCAAAATGGTATTTTAGTGATGCAATAACGAAAGTTCTTTTTACACACAAGTAACATAGTTAAATAAGTATATAAATAAAATTAATAAATAACATTTATAAATGCTTTAAGTTTCATTTATTTAATAAAATATACCTACTTTATATTTCATAACGAGATCACATTATTCTATAAGGCGTTGTCCTATGTTCTACGTCTCTTTTTTTCAATTTCATTTACAATCTTCAAATCAATATTGTCCGACGGAAGAAACTGTGCATCTCTGTAAAGAGCCATTGTTAAAATGGCGTGAGATGGCGTACGATACCATCGCACGACTTCATCACACGATGAAAATTGCCCGATCTATTAGGACACCTGTTGGGTTCTCGCACGACCACTTTGATCGTTCGACGAAAAACGCATCGCACCATCGTACGATTGCTGCCAATTAGGACGACGCCTTAATGTGTCATTGATCAATGAAAATAAAATATTATGTGCGCTGCGTGTTAGATTATTAGAAATATGATTGATTTCGATTTTAAAAGCATGTGTTTATCCACATCTCCAATTTGTTTTAAACGATGAGTACATAAGATTCACAATAAAATCTATGTTAATTGAATAGACATACACAGTAGACATGCTGAAGTAGTAATGTATTAATTATCATTGTAATTACACATTGTCAAACTAAATCATCCCACTGCGCCTTTTGATGACGATGAAGTTGAAGTTTCCGGAACCAGTTTCCAGCTGTTTCACAAGAGGACCTTCTCTATCCCGACTAGCAGCTAATAACAGAATGAGATAGAACGCAAACAGCCACTAACTGCAAAATCAGTGGTCAAACTTATCTAGACTGCATCCACTTTAGGGCTAGTTGAAGTTGGTAGTCATAGAGGCACTACTTAAGGTTCTCTTGTCTCTGACTCCGCTTACTGGGAACGTAAGCGGATTTAAGGCGCCTATTACACTACCCAATCTATCGGGCCCGATCCATCGGCTACACTGTAAATTGGGTAGTCTAATCGCAGTTAGAGAGTTAGGGTCCCGATATCGGGTGAATGTGGGCGCCCGATCGCCCGATGAGAGTTAGGGCCGATTTATCGGGTAATGTGATCGCTGTTAGGGTGTTAGAGCGCTCAGTCGGCTGTTGCGCAGCGTGCGTATGAGACGTCAGTGAACGACAATGAAATTTGCGAACAGACAAAAATGTCTCCTCAAAAGGAAAAGAAATAATATTAAGTGTAATTTAATTACATTTTCTTATATATATATATATATATCAATATGATATAATTTTTTAAACATTTCTAGATAGCCTTTGCATGTGTCTGGTACAATTATAAATTTTATATAAATTACAATAATAAAAACTAATGGTATAATAAACTTTATATTATTGTTGTGCCCGATAGGGTCCAAAGTGAGACTAACTTAATTATGTAATATTATTTTAAATTACCTAGGGAAACAATAAACTTATTGAGTATTTATACTTTAAGTCATGATATGCATTTCCTGTTGATAAAAAATTTAAGGTTACAGCACAGCTAACCGCTGTTTTGCGCTATATAAGGTATGACTAAGTTTAATATATGATCAAATTATGCAGAATTCATTCTGTAGTAGTTCAAACTGCATAGTTGGTCTCTTAGAAGCAAATATTTTTCACCCAACATTTTATTTTATTATTTACGCCCGCAGTTAAAGTATGGGCTATGCCAATTTTTTGGTACTTTGTGAGCGAAGGAGCCATCCTTTCAACGCCACGTTTGCATGCCAACTGAGTTAGGGAGGCGATCTAGTGCAGTGTAATCACAACGACACCAACCGCCCCAAATCGCGGCCGATATATCGTGCCCGATGGATTGGGTAGTGTAATAGGCGCCTAAGACGTATTCATTACGTTTTTACACAGTAAAAAACAAATTCAGTTTAAAAAAATCTTTTTATAACTGCATTTGATTTTATAAAAACCTCTTTTTAATAAATAAATTAATTATATTTTAAATTTCTAATATAGTCAAGGTGAAATATTTAAGTTCGACCCAAAAACCTATTTAGAGTCAGTCTTTGCGATTTTTTTCTATCAACCCAGTTATTGTAATGTAGGTTTCTGTTATTAGCCAAACAATCGATCATATATTTTAATTTCATAAAATTATTGTTACTTGGCATATATTAGCATAGTCTTAGAATAAAATTGGTTTAAAAAGCGGTAATTTCGTACTTGTGTTATAATTAATCGGTGTATAATAAAACAAGGTACTTTAACGTCCGTGCACTTTGCTATAGGTAGGTTTACTCTTTGGACAGTTTATGGTCAATGCAGGCCGCTATTATTTTGAATTATTACTTTTTCGTATTCGAATTCCCGTGTTCGTGATTAGCTAGCTGACCGGCATAGAGTCAGTATATTAGAATTTAGTTGTGAGTGATTTGATGTACTCGTATATTATTTGCAAATAAAATCAAGACTGAACAATTCTACCAGCATTTCATTGCGCCATCCAGAGCTACTGCTGATCCCTCGATTAGAGTACCTATGATAGAATATGATGATTTTAGATGCAGATGCCGAAAATAACTTACCACGTGCAGTTTCAGTAATTATTACTATATCTGCCTTAAGATACCGATGCAGATATTTTTAGTTCTAAGTTTGAACACACGCTTTTCTATAAACCTTGTATGATAGTCATATTCTACCAATGGTTTACTTTCCTATTTGAGCAAAAGAGACCATTCATTTAGTGAAAGTATTATACACGGTCTTTGAAAATCTTCTTAAAATCTATTACAAACTTAATGCTAAGAACATGTTGAGCGTATCGACCAACAAAATTTAATTGTGTTGATTTATGTCTTGGAGCTATTTTGTGAGAATTTATTAGGCTTTTAATTCCACGTTAAAAGATTTGCGAGGACTTGTAAATTTATCTATCTTTTTGTGATGAATCTTATTTTATTGTGCTGAAAAAATATGAAAGAATAAAACAATATCAAAATTCATCATAAGTGCTACATGTTGTAATGAGGGTTTTCAGCTATTCAGCAAAGAAAATAATTTAGAAATTCCTCACTGAAGCCTTTCCGCTCTTTCACGCGATATTACATTTTATATGATGTACGACCTTTACTTGAAAATGTAAGATTGAAAGTTGAAATTTGTATTCAAGCAATTTGCATACAACACTTTAGAGTATCGTAATATTTTTAATACTCCCAATATTCACGATAAATAGTCTAATTGACTAGATAAGTATTTCTTATTGTATGTGAAAATGCCATAATCCTATAAATTATGATAAAAGATTCGGACCCTTTACAGGTTCCGTGTTCACACAAGACTAAGGTAAGGTGTTGATTGTCTTTAAGAGTATAGGTACCTTCAAAACAATACTATTGGACACATTCACAACATGAAAAAACAATTATGGCAACATTTACGTTTATTAAACTATTTTAAAATACATTCGACTATATATAATACGTTGGTTAAATAGAGAAGATGTCATCTACGTACCTTTTATACAATCTATTCTAGATAGGTGCTGTGTGTAGGGTCGTGTCTCTTCAAAGTCGTCCATTAAAATATGGGTGATACTTGAGAGCCCATCGTCACACCATATACTTGTAAATAGAATTCACTATTCCACAAAAGTTAGCCCGATGTAAGGCAATGTTTCAGTAGTTCTGCATATGCAATTGGCATAAATTGTTGAACCGTTTAAAAGTTATTTCATTCATAAAGATTTTGATTAAGATCCAAAGGGTGATAATACTCCTCATACAACATCATTTTATCATAATCCTGAACAAACCCAGTTTTATGATTAAGTCAGCCCAAACTTATTTAGAATTATGATAATACAAAATTTATAAACCTAACCTCGATTAAATTTATCGTAAAACTAATATCAGCTTTTATGTGTTAAGTAAATTAAATAACTAGAGACAGAAAATCATAATCACTGAAAAGTAATTCTTATTAAAAGGTTTTTGTATATAAAGTTGAAACGTGATAAAATGTGTGTATGTTTCATATTATCTTAAACTAGCTAATTTCCCGCGAATTTATACTCGGGAGTTAAGAAGCCATGTGTCTCCCGCGTATGTTATGGTATTTTTTTTAATCAATCCAGTAGTGTCTAAAGCTATTGAATGCAAACAAATAATATTTGCAAATCTTTCCTCTTTATAACATTAACTCAGTATAGATATGCTTTAGTTTTATGCGATATGACGTTATCGTTTTATTGAATACCGATATTAGAATTAATAAAAAATAATAAAAACCGCCTATTATGAACAAAAAACAGGGAAATCTATTTACGAGCTCAAATACCATTACCGTTAATGAAATAACCCAGTATAAAACCGTAAAGGCATCTAGTTTTAATCTGTTTAACATGACACCTCACCCTCTAGACTCAGTAAATCGTGTTAATTTTTTTTTTGTAAATATAGGCAATAACTAGGATATTCTATGACACATTAACTATCAACGTTACAATAATTATAGTTAGATTGCTAAACTACTTGAACAAATAAGAATTCTGTCAAAATCGCATATATGGCAAATATGACTTCAGAAGGGGTTTTTCAACGAAGGACCGTTATACTATTGTCGACTTAACAACTCTTATTACAGATAGAGTAGACAAAGGAGATAAATGTCTTACTGTGTTTATAAACCACAAAAAAGCATTTGACACCGTTCCTGTACCAATTCTTTTAAAAAGAAGAAGTATTGGCTTAAGAGGTGTTGCCTTTTCACTTTTTAAAAGCTATTTGCAAGAAAGAACAAAAGCAGTAAACATTGTTAAATTTATAAGTTCTGAAGAGAACATCACTTTTGGAGTCCCAAAGGGTAGTGTTCTTGGATTGGTCCAAAAACACTGCCCTGTGGGACCAACGCTGTTACTGGTTTATATAAATGAGCTATGCAAACTATACTGTGGTGGCGGTTGAATATTTTCTGACTATGATACTGCAGTGGTGTTCTCTGGAAGATTTTGGTCTGAGGTGAAATTGACTACTGGAAGGGGATTAGCTAAGCTGGCTGGTTGGTTAAACAAAAATCTTCTCACTTTAAATATATCAAATACAAATTACATGTGCTTTACTCCTAACATCAGTACTCAACCTTGTTATGATTATCTTATTGTAATGTGGGGATTATAATGAGCGGAATTGTAATTGTAATTTTTTAAACGTTACGACATGTAATGACGAATGAGTTACTTAAAAAAGTCTATATAGCGTCTGCTCAGTCTGTCATTGCTTACTGTATTGCTATTTGGGTAGGCGCGACGAAAACTAAATTCATGTGTCTTGAGAGGGCCCAAAGGGATTTATTAAAATATATGAACTTCAATCCATACAGATTCGCTAGGAGTGATCTCTACGCTTTGAGTGGAGTGCTATTTGTGAGAAAATAATATATCTATATCTTACTCTAAAAACATACAAAGTGTTGCCTTTCAATCCTACTAAGGGCTGTAGGAGACGTAAGGACAAAATCATTCCCATCTCTGCGGTTCGTACAGTCTTTGCTCAGCATTGGTATGCCGCTCAGTCTGCAGTAGTTTATAATCAACTACATATATCCTATGCAACATCATATATACATAAAAACAGTTGCAGATTGGCTTGAAAAACTAACCTATGAAGAAGTTGAAGGTGCGACCTTCATACACATACACTCTTATAGTAGAAAAATATGTTTAAATTTTATTATGTAAAATATCGGGTTGGCACAAAAGTAATGAGACATTTGGTTTAAGTTTTTACTTTTTTATTATTATTACAATAAAAAAAGTTTAGTCAATGATGTAATTACCATTAGTATCTAAGACTTCTTGCCAACGATCCGGCAAAGTTTGGATGCCTTTTGCCCAGAACTCTGATGGCTGTGCCTCGAAAAAGTTGTTCAACTCCGCCTCTACGTCAGAGAAATCATTAAATTGTTTACCCCGCAAATGCTGTTTCAGGGCTCTAAACAAATGATAGTCTGATGGGGCGAGGTCTGGGGAATAAGGTGGGTGGGGTATCGTCTCCCAGCCCAAGTTCTCCAACTGCCGGCGAACCACAGATGCGACGTGAGGTCGAGCGTTATCGTGCAGTAAAACTACATTGACTCGTCTTCGTCGTTTTTTCTTGATAGCGGCAGATAATTTGGTAAGCTGGGTTGAATATTTGTCAGCGTTTATAGTTTCATTGTGTAATAGCTCATAAAACAGTATGCCTTGCGCATCCCAGAAACAGCAAAGCAGAATTTTTCGGCGGTTCTTTTGACTCGGCTTCGGTTGAGTTGGTGGCGTTTCTTCTCGAGGCAGCCAAAAAGCACGACGTGTATCGTTCTCGTAATAAATCCATGATTCATCTCCAGTAACCAGATCTGACAAAAACTCTTTACGTCGGGGTCGCAGCAAAAGTGACTGACAGATAGCGACACGGACTGCACGACTGGCGTCTGTAAGGATGTGCGGTACCCACCGAGCCAAAACTTTTCGATAACCAAGCTCATGCAGATGGTGTTCCACGGCGTGGTGACTGCATTTAAGTGCTTCCGCTAATTCACGAGTGGTAGCATCCGGATTCAACTGCAATTCGCGGCGCAAATCATCATCATTCACTGCGGGTGGTCGCCCTGAGCGTGGCTGACTTTCAAGGCTCCTGTCTCCTGATTTAAAACGGTCAAACCATCGGGACACCGTCGCATGGCTTGTACTTCCAGTGTCTAATGCATTGTTGATATTGTCAGCCGCAGCCCGCGTACTGTGGCCTAACAAGTACTCGTATAAGTATAGTGTTCGAACTTGTCGCTCGTCCATTTTTCTTCAAACTGACTAAACAAATCGCGAGCGCGGCTTTATATACCCTACACCAGAAGTACCTAGAATGTTCTACAACATTCTAGAATATTATCGAAAAAAATGATTTTAAAAAGGAAATGTTATAGATTTTTCTAGTGTGTCTCATTACTTTTGTGCCAACCCAATATGTATTACTGTATTTTCCTTAAAAATAAAGTAAAGTTAAGTATAGATTTGGCGTACGTTTCTTTTCCCAAATACCTACCCCAGTAACATTACTGAGGCGGAGGATCGCGTGGTAGGTCTCGGCCTAATCTCTTTATTCGATTTGATATAGAAGGCCTGTGTTCCATAAAGATTCTGCTTACTGAACGATGTGGTTCTTCTACATCAGAGAACAAACTACATAACTCGAATAGAGAATATAAAAAACACAGATCGAATAGACAGAGAAAAATAGAAAGAGATTGGGTCATGCCCCACCACGTGAAACAACTGCACACTGCAGCTGGTACGAACGGCGTAACGTCCCTTCCGAACCATGGAGGAGAGAAAATAAATTTTTGGCCAACCATCCTATGACTAGTCCCTGTGAAAGTTTTTGAAACAACAATATGACATGATCTGATAGAGTTAGAAACTGAATAGCTGAATATCACAGTGATATACATAATTATTTAGTCTTGAGTTTCTCTCGTTGATCATTACACAGCCTGTTTTAGTAACGCATTGCAATGCAAGTCAAACCCAACTCTACATCGACATTTACAATTTTAGTCATCTACGGTCTAATCGATACGCTATTTTAGTTTCATAGTGGCATTGCTTTTAAGCGCACTATTGAAACATTATTATTAGATCCACGAACCTTTATGCTTTAAGTGTGTGTATATAAGTAAAAATGGAGGTATTTGATAGGTCATTGAGGCAGTGATGGTGTACGACATAAATAGTACGTCAAATATATTTGAAATTAATTACACTGAAATCATTACGATAATTGTTAAAGAACCGCATCGCCATCTTCGTGCTCTCGGATTCGATTCCCGGTTAGGTGGAACAAAGAATTTTCCATATTGTCTCGGGTCTGGAAGTTGTGGTACTTTCGTTGTCTGAGAAACTCGATAATACGGGGGTTGAGCAACTCATCTTGGTATCTGAGCAATGTATTCATTTATTTATTTTAAAAAGTGATTCACATATTTATCAAATGTATTTAAAAAAGAGTTATAAACAGTAGTAAAACTGTGATTTATTTCTAGCAAGTGAATAATACTCCAATAGCTATACTTTTTATGTCTGTAATTTATCCATAGGTTTTTTGATTCTTACAACAATTTGCAACAACTTATTTTTAATACATGTCAATAACATATTATTCATTTTTGTTAACTAAATATAGACATTATTATAGCCTGTACAGCAAGAGAAATCTATAATTTAGAAATATGATCTAGTTCTATTAATTTTATTTAACCTTCATTCTTTCACACTAAAGCAGTTGAAAATTAGTGAGATAGATATTCGCACCCTTTTAATAGGCTATTAATGATTATTTTGCCTCTATCTTCAGTATATTTTTTTCCTACGTCCGATAAAGCGAGCACATTTACTACCTCTATTTTATGATTCGCGCCATTGATAAGTGCGTTAACAGTCGGTAGAGGAACATCAAGGAGGTCGTTCCATCAAATCGGAGGTCGTTCGCCGTCGTCAAAGACTGATAAGATCAAGTTAGAACTTGTTCAAATATACGCTTAACAGTAGCTGTTGCATGTTGCTTCCATTGAAATTTAATAAAATAAATTGTTTTAGAATAATTTCTAATCAAATAAATTTTATTGTTTTTTTAATTAATGCCGATATTAATACTGGATTAATAGTGGTACGGCTAGGACTAAAAAGAAGGTGAATAGATATATTTATGATACACACCCGCAAACGCTTCTGTTGCTACGTGGTCATGGCGCTTGCGACAGCACCGAAATATCGAGAAATCAATAGGTAATCTACATTCAGATGCAGTGTTTGTGGTGGGTGAAAGTAACGACGAATGAAGTGGTGGTGGTGGTGGTGTTGAGGGCATTGTTATCACACAATAACAAGACTAACATTTTGTGAATTATACTCCTAAAACCCTTTTGTTTGACACACAAAAAACGCAAGTGTGTCCTGTCTACATGGTGTCTGTTATACTTTTTGAATGCTTCGTCAGCTATCGCGTTTGATACGGAGCGGCTATTTTAACAGATTTAATACCCACACTTCCTAAACAATATTTGCTGTATATTTTATCCACTACGCCACCAAGCTACCAAAAAATAATAACTATCTCGAGCTACTCCATGCTTCGGAAAACACCCGTTGGTTCCGGCTGCATTTGCAGTCGTTAATACCTTCCAAACCGCATTGGGTTAGTGTGGCGGCCCATCCTCCTTAACCATCCATAAGTAAGGCCTGAGTACTTACACTAGGGACGTAAAAGGATTGATGATGATAATTTTTCACGAGACACAGAAATATAGAGATAATGTGATGTGATATGCACAGCGAAAAAAAAAACGAAACACTAGAGTAAAAATATTCCTACTAATTGAGTGCATCGTGAGAGGCCAATGGCTTTGCTATTCCGTTAAAAGTACAGCGATGTACGCAACTTTGATAAATTTTAGTATAAAGGTTCAGTGAAATACAATCTATTTTACCTTTAAAGGGGAAAGTCCATATGTCAACACGCGCACACCGGCCACGAGACAAGCAACGGATTTTATTAAAAATATAATCCCTATGATATCAAAAGTAACAAAACTGACTGATAGCATCTAAGAAAATGAGACTGCAGTGGACGTATGACATCGATAAATCCATGCAACACATTGCGTGTCGCGCGGCCGGTGTGTGCATGTTAAGGCAGTGGACTAGTACCTTTAGAAGTAAATTTTAAGCAGATTTTTTTAAGAATAATACCGCAAGACGCAGTCTTAGCGATATCTTATGTAATGTATGTATGCACACTGTTCCAAAAACACTAATTATTAACTTACAGTGTTGAGTTGCAGAGGCTAAACAAAATAAGGAAGATGACTAATTTTTATTGGTCTGTCCGTCGGGTAAATTACTGAAGAATATTAATACACGTTTTTTTTTTTGTGTAAGCAATAAATTCAATGATACGTTGACTTGAAACGTCGTATGACGTCAAACCTTTTTACAATTTCTATATAGTTGTGGCATAGCGAGACCCCATTCCTCAACTTTAATATTTATTATTCTAAGCCATTTCTTGTCAAATTGATGCAAAAATAATATGTATCTAAAATTTTTCTGTTATCCGAGTGACGGACTAAATAGATTTTTTTTCTTTTCATCTGGGCATAATTCCTATTCGCTAATTTAGAAGAATAAGATGGCTGGCAAATATTTATCTCGAAAATCCGTTGGTACCGGTTGGATTTGAAGTAGTTAACACCCACCAATCCTCACTGATCCTGTTTGGTGATGTATGTCCTTTCAAAGCGAAGACTCGTGCCCCCATAAACTAGCGATGACGATAATAATTGACTGAATACAAAATTGTGCCATTGAAAACCTTATTGCTTTATGAAAACAATAGAACAATTTGATATTGCCCCAACCATATATAACTACCGCAATCATATAAACTTTGTAACAAATATGTTTCCCCCTAAATTAACTTCAAAGTTCCGTGAGCCATATTAAACTAATGTTATTGTATTTCTGATGAATGTATGAAGTTATTTTTATTATTTTGTAGTGATTTATTCCACACCAGTTGCTTTCATTACCTTCGCATCCGTGATTTAGTATGAGTGGATTTTTTGTGGTGTAGATGACAGAAAAATATTGTGTTATTTTATGAGTTGACAGAATAAAAACTATTTTACCGACTTCAAAATTTATTTTCGACGGGTATATATATTTTGATGTGTATTGGCCGATTTCTACGAGAAATGTAGATTGATTTTTAATTTATTTTTTTATTCGAAAGTTTATGTTAAAATATTATTTGTAATATGATTTGTAGCCTGAATCAAAATTATAGAAGTCTTGATTTAGATTTAAAACACCACATTCTCTTTGTAGCAAATTTAATTGTGTTTTAACAATTAGGCACCTTGAATCGCCAACAACAAAAGCCTGATAATGGAGTTAAAAGCAATCTGTCTGTGTCAAGATACGAATGAAGATAACGGAATGAATACTGAAATACAAAGTACAAAATTTAGGAAGTTTAAATAAGCTGAATATTTAATTCATGATTGTTGAATAAATTTAGGAATCGTGAAAAATTCACTTAAATATTTAGTAACTAGATGTTTTCCCGAAACTTCGTCTGTTTTTTCCTATTAGAAACAATTCAAGAAGGATCTTATTCAATTTAAAACCTTATTGATTGAATATCTACTTCCCTATAGTATATAAATATTATAATTATAATATTTATTTATGCATAAATCTATTTCTGTGTGATATTTTTAGTACTTCTACTTTCTTTTTTCGCCTTAGATTTTGCTTCCTACGTCTACGTCTGGTAGACTGGTAGCGAATGTCTTCAGCATTCAGTCCGCCGTTTGCTGTTCTATCCAATAAATATATAAAATCAATTCAAAAACTATACTGATTAAGACATCAATTACCTAAACTAATCTGTTGATTAAGCTCCTATTATAACTTCACACTGAATACCTTGCTGGGTATGCAGAGATTACCAAGTGTAATCTCTCATCATGTAAGTCTCTTGCTTTCAATATTATCTTTTCATAAATACTCGCCATTTTTCGAGTTTCTGACATCATCTTCTAATAAGAAACGACAGATTTGATCACAATAAGTATCTGTTAGCCTTCTTCGACATCCAAGTCTACAGCAATCAGTGTAATCATTTTCTCATCCATTATTCTTTCCAGATGACTGAACTAACGCAGCATTCCACTGTTAATCTGGTCCATTTTCATTCTTAACCCTTCATTGCGAATGTAGTCTGCGAGCTCCGCAAATTTTGAATAACGATCATTTCTTGCTTGAATTTTATTCTACTTGTATACTCTCTTCGACATACTCAACTCTCACTTCCATATTAGCCATGGATAACCGCATTGGTGTCTTTCTCTGCCAACAAAGTTTGAATTTACAATAAATAAAAATGAAACCACGATGTTCCAACTTAACAGTCGATCATGAATTATTCAAAGGTCGTCCTTAATTGAACCCACTTACATTAAAAAGTATAGTTTTATATTTCAATTTTTGGCGTTATTGCCTTTTTGTCCTTCAATGGAAATATCTCGAGGACATCTATTATTTAAGCCATTGCTTTTAATGATGTTTTAATAAGTAGGTAAATATTCATAAGCTGTATGAATATTTTATTGATTCTATGTAATTAAATTCAATACATACTCTGCTTTTAGTTATTGAAAAGGGTATATTTCTATTGCAATCATAGACACTATCAACATCAAATAACACAAAACATTGTACTACTACTATGTCATCATCATCATCATCACCAGCCTATTACTGACACACTACTGCTGGGGCTCTGGCCTTCCCTATGGGTAGAATCGAAGCAAATCGAATAGGGAGAATGCGCCATCACATGACCCACCACGCGGGCTCAGTGTATGTACCATCCGATTTACCTCGAGATAATACATTTTTGGTCACCCATCCTATGACCGGCCATTACGAAAGTTGCTTAACAATGGTATTGCAGACCGAACAGGCTAACCACTGCACCATTGAGCTCCACTAGGATAAAAATAACTATATAAATAAAATAAAAATAAACAATGACATTTGTCCGGAAATGGATTTTGTGTTGCCATAATAGAAAAAAAAAGCTGGTTTGACTAATCTTGCTGTAAGGTAGTTGCTAGTCTTAAAAAAATATTGTTCGAGACGGGTTGGCATGAAGATGTGTATCAGGAAGGAAGCTCCAGTGGAAAGTTTAGTTCAATCTAGAAGTTTAATTTCAGTTACGCGCTTGATATTAAAGCGATGATTTTCAGTCATTACCCTAATAGAGATCAATAGGGACAAATAGTTTTATATTTAGATATAATTAAAACAGTCAAAGAGAGAGAGAACAAAAAATCCTCATCAGTATTTACTAGGAAGATATGTGAGAACAAAGCTGTGTTGTTGTACCTTACTGTCACAAGATAGATTGAGATAGCCTATTGTCTGAAGCCACATGCGGTTTTAGAATAATAGACCGGTAAATTGGGTTCTGTGTTCAATCCATAAATTGAACTAACTAATACGCAACTTTAGTAACCATTGTGTTATGAAACTTTGAATTGTGTTCACATATGAATATCACTTTGTTGACATGTTTCAAATTAAGATACATTATATTGAAATTATCATTAAAGAAGTCATTCACAAAGTCCTCATAGAAATTAATCTTGTTTTTGAAGCCATTGATAGGTATAGAATATAATAATGTTCATAAAAAACGCATTTAAAAGGTGAAGGAGATTGAAACGAAATATATAACTTAAGTAATCGAGTAAGAAACCGTAGTACATTATTTTGCATAAACGACTCAAAAACTATTATGACCTACAAACTCGGTTTAAATATTAAAAAACAATTCCACTTAAAAAAAAAAAACAAAACAGCAATTGTTACGAACAAATCAGAATATAATTTTGTTATAGATCAAAAATACAAATTTACGTTATTATTTATGATATACAATTATTAATTATTTACCATTCCACAAGATACAACTGATCAAAATTCGATTGTTCCTCCACGGCCCTTGTGGCGAACGGGCGCTGAAGAAAATTAGGTTAATTAAATTATGTTATTCCAATGTTTACGTAAAAGCACTCTGTAATTTAATAGCTTAGCTTATCTTCTTCATGAGAGATTAATTGGGAATATCCTAAACCATCATTAAAATTAACAATAATGGATGTATCTAATAGTAGATTTTACTTACTAATTAACAATGCAAGATTTGAAATAGCTATTATCTATATATTTTAATTTTTATTTCCACCCCTCAACAGAGCGAATGCACTACATAACATATACGTTTAGCTGACTGTGAAGTTTTAATTTAGTAAATATTTGACAAAGTACACATATTACATTATACTACAACGCCTTCAATTAAAGTATAATAATTGAATAGAGGGTAAAATCGCTTTTAAAAATGTAAAATATACCAAAATCAAATTTTCTGAATAAACAAGGACATATAATAAATACAGGTGTTGAGGTATATTGACTTATTTTAATATATTTTTAGTTTAATTGTATACTTGTTTATTTATACCAAGAGATCACCGCCTACTTAAAAGGCTACACAAAACCGCTTTAGTCATGTTACCTCGATTTTTTCGATACTTTTATTACAAGTTTTATAAATCTAATATACTATAGTCTGTGAAGAAAAGTCGAGTATTTTGATATTGTAATAGCGTTTATGACCAGCAATTTCTTGCTAGAAAGCTACCAAAAAGTGTCATGTTACAACGGGATCACTCGGTTACTCACAAAATAAGGAAAAAATAGGGGTAACTTTATTCTGGTTAAGAGAATAATATATATATATTTTTTATTTGATTTAAAAGAAATATCAGTTTGGTTTTTATGGATATCTATACATATATTATAAAGAGGAAAGATTTGCTTGTTTATCTTTCATTTACGAAAACCTACATCACACGGAGGGTGAAATTGCAAAAAAAACAGCTAGTTACTTATAATGTAACCTTATCTTTATAGAGTCGGTTGGTATGTACAAGTAGAAATTTTTAGATACAATATAATGAATACATTTAAATTAATATTATATATGTACTAGGGTATATGATTATAGAGGTCACCGGTGGGCAGCTAAATTTACTTTCTATATAATTAATTTATATATATATTGTAGGCGTCTGATATAATAAGGTGCACATAAAATTCTTATTCTTAATGAAATATGCTTAAAAAGATCCGCTTTGTCCCTGAGATGGAACTCCAACCCACAACCTTTTGCAACCCGGGTGACTGCTCTAACCATTGAGCTACCCATGACCTAACAGGACTGTTGAATAATTCAAGCACATATTACTTTTTCGCTGCTACAGACCTTCTAATGATGCGGCATGAATGAGCCGGCTCGACCGGAGTGATACCACGGCCTCACAGAAAACCGACGTGAAGCAACACTTGCGTTGTGTTTCGTCGTGTGAGTGAGGGTACTGGAGGCCCAACCCCTCCCTATTCCCTTCCCTCAACCCCTCAATCCTTTCCTCCAAGGCCGGCAGCGCGCTTGTAGCCCCACTGGTGTTGCAGGTGTCCATGGGCGACGGTAATCACTTACCATCAGGTGATCCGTCTGCTCGTCTGCCCCCTATCCCATAAAAAAAATTGTTTATTTGTGCAATCTGATCATTTTTTGTCTATTAACTCGAAAATCTATCACAGAACTCCATCCATGTTTCATAAGAACCACCAAATTTCGGCAACTGAATAGTGGGCAATTTAACTAACTTATGTTTGGAACGGGTGGAATAAATTTCACTTACTACATTATTTTGAGCCTGTTGATAGCTATCCAACATTCCTTCTGCCTTAGCAAGTACACGATAATAATTATTATCAAAATCAAATCGTTTGGCTGTTTGTAAATCATCATCGGAAAGACACTCGATTTTTAACTATATCCCATAGTAAGCGCTATATTAAGGTTCAACCTTACCAATTCGTAGTTGCAACTCTCTGGCCCCCAGACTACTCTACGAGGATACTTCTAAAGACGTTAAATAATTCACGAATGCAGTTAACCATCCTTTAATAACGCTTCTCATTTTTTGTTTAATTCCTTTTTTTCAGAATTTCTTGGAGGCTGGGGTCGACTTGGCACTTTTAATTCGAATGTCATCCTGCAATTTACACAATAGCAACGTTTATTTATGTACTTAGGTCTATCTATTACAATAGGTGTGTATCCTAACTATTACCTATAATGAGACGACACTAAATTTAAATAATTTTATAACTAACGTATTCAAATTAAATTTATTGATTTTTTCAAATAATCAATAATTACGAATTGATAAAATTAATTGAGAATAACAAATAAATAAAGATAAATAATTTAAATTACAATGAATTCATCTTCTATGTCGACCAATATGCCGGTATCTACGATTGAAAATAAAAATAATGATAATTTCGTTGCAAATAATCGTTAGTCACCTCAAATATTAACATAAATAATAATTGCCCACCATAACTAAATTTATCTACACTGCAAATTTTCACAATGATTTGTGACCGATGCCTTGTCTAACAAAATTACACAAACTAGTAGAATGAAAATATTACTAACCTTATTTAAAACTCAATTTTACACTTAAAATATTAGATCAGAGTGTTGGGTTCTAAAGGAGTTTATATTAATTCACTTCACATACGTTTTTATCTGTTACACTTTGAACTCTCGACCACACATCCCCAATGCAATTACTGCGCGTAGACTCGTTGAAATGCGACGTAACATGTGTCATATCAAATAAATCAGCTGGCGTTCAATATCCGGCTCGAAGGACCATGTAGGGGTATGATTACATGCAAATAAAATTTTTGTTTCCTTAAAATGCATTTACTCGCTAGAATCAACAGAATTGAGGAGAACAAAACAAAAAGTTACAGCAAATTTAAAACTAGTGATGAGTTTAGACTAGACTAAAGACTAGCAACTCTAATGTTTAGACTAAAACTAGTGATGGTATGATTCGATTATTCGTTTCGAATATATATGCATCACAAATTTGAATGACAACACTCAATAATTACTTGTTGTTTCAAATAATGACATTCTTCCCTACAACTAGAGCATAATGACGAGCTGAAGCTTCTATAGTTTTCTTTGATTTCCGAAAAGCGTGGAATATAATAATATTTAATATTAATAATCATTTATTTTTGTTTCAGACAAAACCTATTAGAAGAAAAATGTGTTACTTCAGCATCATAGTCATCATATTCGACTGTTACCTGTAAAATCTAAATATCGAGATGGGGGCGTCTGAATTTCCTCTCTTGTTGCTGCATCTCAGTGGGATTGTCTTTGGTGAGTATATTTCTGCCATGCCTTTGATACATCATAAATAAGCGACCATGATTACCTTAGGATAGAGGTCGTCAATCTTATGACATCTGAGTACATAATTTCACAGTTTTCGTCCACTAAAAGATTTCATTTTAATCTATTCGAGTAGGTATTATAAATAGGTGGAGTTTGTTTATTTTTAAAAGTTATACTTCAGAAATTCTTGTACCTTTAAGCAGCTACTGCAGGTGACAAGACAATTCACTTGAGCGAAGTTGAGCTACTATTCGAAAAACTATATCAATCAAATTCACTCAGGTGTCCGAAATTACTTCTAAAATGCGGCATCCGCTCAACTTTGAATTGTTTGAATAACGTTTCGTAGCATAAGTGAAGTGAGTTTCGAAACGACATAGAAATAGAATATCTGAAACAAGTATATTTAATCAATTGTGTTTCGTATTTTAATACAATACACATAAGTCTGGATTTTTACTCAATCGCAGGGCTGATTTCAAAATAAATCACTTTAAATATCAATCTTTCACTCATAGTATATTTATTATATGGCACTCAACTATGGATTGTTTTCTATTTTGATGGTGTAGAAAGTAAAATTTTATTTGGACTTCGAAATCGCAACTTCACATCTAAAAATCCACAAGTTGCGACCCTACCATAAAATAATGGAAGCACCAGAAAAAACTGATATAGTAGTGAAAAATGTTACTTATCTCAAATGCGTTTTATTCAAGAAAATGTTATTAAAGTCGGGCGGGGTTTATCTTTTTTTTTTTAAAGCTTTTATTTCGTGTTTTTTAGTGATATTGATATTTTTATATAGGTAACACTAAAAATACTTTTCTGAAAACAAAATCGGATCAATCAAACGCGAGAAATCGCGGACAATACATATAACACGTGTTAAAGTGCAAACCTCTATTTTTCTTGACAGTTTACCGTTACCTCAAACCTTCTTCTTAGTCTGAAAAATACTATGCTGAAAACCGTATCAAAATCGGTTCAACCAAAGGCGAGATAATCGCGCACAAACATACATGCATACAGGTCAAACTGATAACCTCTTTTTTGGTGTCGGCTAAGAATCAATCTTAATAGGCACTCAAATACTATCACATTTTTGATGTGCCTCTTATAACATTGTAATAATGTTTTTTAAAACATCGAAACACAATTTCAACCTTATTTCAAAAACTACTTATAGTATATCAGTATCTGGATAAACGGGATATAGTATGTGTATGTTCGGGGTATGTTGCGCACTATCCTGTCACCTGACAGGAATATAAGGATGTGCATCTTTCGCATAAGATAACACAAGAACTGTTGCGCTTAGATCTCATGTGAAGATATACAGCCAGTTGCACAAACATCCTTTAAAAATGTCATTAGATTGAATATTTTGATAATAATTTGACTTTCATTTAAACTTAAAGGTGGCATTAAACCTAACCGGACGTTTGTGCGACTAACCGTTACACAGATAAATAGACTTAAATCGGTATTAATTGATGGAAATCAACAATTTAGTATACTACTACTAAGTTACTACTACTACAGTAACTTAGTAGTAGTATTTACTATATATAACTTAAAGGTGACTGACGGACATAGTGATCTATCAATGCACAGCCCAAACCACTGAACGGATCGGGCTAAAAGAACAATGGCCATCTGCCTAACATGCTTGGACTAGTAAAATCGAATAAAACGTAACTTGATGAAACATATTATATTATTTTGTTTGTCTATACAACTAGAACAAAGAAAAACATTAGATATATTTTTAAAAGCTGGGAGTATCGAGTAATTATGTAATATGTTTTTGAGGTTATGTCGTATTATTTAAACTGTAGCATTTTAAGTTAGAAGTATTACAGTTGAAATATGTAAAGCACACGTCAGATAATGCCTAATCGTGGTCCTAGAAGTGCATACTTTCACATAATACTTCAAACTTGCTCCATATCTGATATATTATTTTTATTGACTGTAAGAAATAAAATCACCAATGAACATCAAAAACATAATAGAATTTTTAAGATTGTTCTCAATAACTTTACTTTTCCATCTTACACTTTATCTTATATAAAGTAGTAGTGAAAATACTAATGTCAAAAAGATATAGCAAAACAAAATGTTGATTTTTCTTTTCTTTATTACAACTCTATTGAATACCTCATCACGGAATGCTGCAGGAGCAGCTACATTCTGTTCATGTCTGGCCCATCCAAGATACCAAACTATGGTCATTATATGAGCACAGCATCCCAGTGTACATCGACCAATAAAACAATTACAGCAGTGTTCTCTTAAGCCATCTAACCCGGATGTGTAATTATTTATTAAAATGTACACATAATATTGTTTCCTCCCAATGTCTCGACTTCATTCTACCCCTTATAATAAGGACATTATTTATATTTATGTCTAATTCTAATAAATCCAGAGAATCCGGTATTTCTCTACAGACCTAAATTCTATACTGCCCATAGAACCTAGTATGCTCCCCATAATACAGAAGATAATACAAAATCGCCGCCAAAGTTACAAAACGGTCTGCGTAGAAACACGTCTACACATACTTGTCTAAAAATGGGAGGTCGCAATCGATTATTGAATACTGTAATATCGATTCTTATGAATAAGCATTAGTTTTAATTTCATTATAAATAAACTATTCCTCTAGGTAACATCTAATTATATTAGTTATCTAATCTAAATTTTATAATTTTCATGGATTTATATGGTTAGTAAATAATATAAGATTTGTATCAAATTAGATTAGTCGGAAATAAAATCGATCTTGTTATTTGAAAAGAGAGGGACTTCTCTAGGAATGACATTATTATTAAGATGCGTTCAAAAATAACATAATTTAAACTGCGTTCTAAAAAATAAAAACATATTTTAGAGAGGAATATCTTTCTTTTTCCAGATTTAAAAATAAATTGTTGGTATATAATAATTACATTCAACTTATACTACATTTTGGTAATAGTTCCATCTTGGTACAAGAACTTTTTTTTCGTAGTCCATTTTGGCCATTGTTCTTTGGCATGCAGGTAGATGTTATGACGTAGGCATCCGGTAAGAAAGGATTTTGGCCAAATCTATCCCCAAGGGGATAAAATAGGGGATGAATGTTTGAATGAAACTTTGTCAATTTTAAACCGATGGGGCTCAGACTTTGCATTTGCATTTGCAAAGCTATTATGACGTAGGCATCCCCTAAGAGAGGATTTTGATAAATGAAACGTTATTTCAGGTATTTCACACGATATAATGAATAAATATTCGTTAGAAATGCTGCTCAAAGTAACTTTACCACGCGGACGAAGTCGCGGGCAAAAGTTAATATAAATATATATTTATCAAGAGTATGTAGAAATTTATAATACATAACCTCAACTTTTTCATCGAACGAATCCATTAAAATTACTGTCATATCTTAGTCACCATCTTATCCTCCGATGAAAAGAAAATATGATTGAAAACCTCTTTACATAATTGCAATGAAAGTGTTACTTTTAAGATACATAAAACGGGTGACACATTTCAGAGCTCCTAAACAGCACTGGTGAAACTTGGAACATCTGTAAAACTTCATAAACATTAATTCTAAACTTTTCAAGGTGTATACCGTAGCTTCGAGAGTTATTACGAGCTGAGGATAAACGATATACTGATATCAATAACGTAGCATAGAATTCTTGAGATGTTGTTGGTCGAAGTTGGAATTAATTATGTTATACACATCTTTTTGGTTCAGGTAAAATTTTCAATGACAATAGATGGCGTCCTATGATTTAATTTCATGATTATTTTTTTACTAACATTCCATATATTCTTCTAGAATAATAACATCATCTATACATTTACCTATACAAATAAATAAAATTGGAAAGGTGTTTGTAATATAGAAATAACCGCTTTTGACTAAATGCGTAGGTATACACGGTACATATACCATAATGTTTTTTTTTACATTTTTGTCTCTCTGTCTATCTGCTTATTCTGGCGAATGTTAAAACGGCTGGACTATTTTGAGGAGATATTCATTTAATTAGTAATAAGGATTAACTTAGGCTACTTTACATGCGGACGAAGTCGCGGGCACAGCTATTTATATAAATAAATTTAAATACGACTGTCTGTTTCTAATATTAAAATGAGCACTTTTTACTAAGTTTTCTTAAAGCTTTCTTAAACGATAACCCCACTTATAAAAATAACTGAAAGAAGTTAATATACTCATATATAGTACAATGAATGAAATCATTATGTTGAAGAACCTTAGAACAAAGAGGATAAACATTGTCAAATTGTTCACGTAGATACTTAGGAACTTAGAAGTTCTTACTCACGTCCAGCCTAAGTTAGAGGAGCCGTAGGTAATTTAATTTATTCCTTGTATGCCATTACAGAGTCTCAACATTATAATTTGTTTAAAAATATATCGTGTGAGGTGGATGAATTTATTTAACAAACTCATTAGGTATTTTGTTTTGTTAGAATACGATTTACTGAGATTTGTACCATAAATTATCAAGGGAGTATAAAAAGGTAAGCGTGGGGCTTATGAACCCTGAGCCCGTTTGTTAACATTTGAGATGTTAATAAATTAATTTAATAATTAATATGCGTTATCCTGACTATTTGAAGACTAGATCCGTCCTTGTACATTATTCAGTTTAGGCTCTATACTCCATTCATTATAACATTAGAAAAAAGAGGATCTCAGAAGCAGCAGTGCAGAACATTTTATTTACAAGTTAAATTAAAAAAATATTTATAATAGTTTTGTTGAAATTTTGAACTTTAGGTAGTCTGAAGGAGTTGGGCAATTTTACATATTCTCGGGGTTGAGGTTGGGGAGAGCCAACATGGAAATAAAACTATCTATCTGTTGTTTTGATTGATTCCAATTGTAAGTGTATATAATTAGAATATAATTTAGTTATATCTATGCCCAGAAAATAAAGGTAAACAAAATGAAATTTTAATTATTACTGTTATAACATTTATTCAGATATTATTAGACTATTGATTAAGACATTGGAAAACTACTTCCTGAAATGTCGAATCGCAATTTAGCAAAACTTAACAACAAAAAGATAACAACTAAAACAAAACTGTAAGAAAACGACAATAAAATAGTAATTACTCAATCACCGAAAATGGCAAAACAACAAGAAAGGCAGTAGCATTCATAATGAATGACAATTCCAGATTACGTATTTTGACTATTATGAATAAATCATAATCTGATAAAATTAAAAAGCTGTACTGCCGAAACGTTTGAAGGGATTAGGCAACGTTTTAAATTTGGTAGAATTATAGTGACATGAGAATCGTACCGAAACTATCTAACCCTGCTTCTTTAGGTTCTTTAAGATGAACACTTTTTATTGTAATAGTTATTAAATCATATAAGTTAGTCATATACTCATATTTTGTTTAATAGATAGCTTAAATGACAATAGTTAAGTATAGCAACTGGTATTTAAGTGGATATGTAGCAAATTAGCCATCAGTCTTAAAAGTAAAATGATTATTGATATTTTGTCACAAAGTATACTATAAAAAGAACCTTATTTAACTTCTGTCTAATGCTATAATGAATGGAGTATAGGCTGTTATTAAAGCAAGTGACTCTGTCTAGACTACTTATGCTATAGCCTTTAAATATTTTATAAAGATCGCTAAAAGGTTTTAAGAATTCAAAAGGAAAATAAGCTTCTATACTCTTTTACATAAACTGTCTAATATCATTGTTCTTACGGTCCTTAATATTTAAGGTTTATTCATGTGTATTTTTCATAAAATAAGTAACGTATTTCGAATTTGGTAAAATCTGTGAATTATTAAGCTTTTCTATGAGTGCACATATACATTTATTTTCAACACAAAATATCAAGTTTCTGCTATTTATATTTAACAGATTTAAAAATAAACTGACGATTATAAATAACGTAAGTCATGTGTTATGAGATTTTAATAGGCATTGTATTTTCATTATATTTCATCGATATTTAATAATATATTTAAAAAAAATGTATGGATGCGGAGCACAGCGACGCAACGTCTCGTCTACTCGTTACTAGATGGCATTAAGTTTCATTTGAATCGCGCTAGCTGTCATATTTAGATATACGTCGATAATAAAGGGATGGTTATTAGGGAAGAAATGGACGGGTGTACACCTGCCCTTAATATGTCCTTAAATGGATTAAATATGGAACGGATTTTTTGTCATTCTGGACATGGTTTTCGTTAACATGTCCGCGGTACATTTAGTTCCTAGGCTTATATAATGTTTATATGTGTTAAATCCTGTTTTTATTTTACTTTTTTTATTTTATTAATAGTTTGCGTGTTTCGCACAATTTTGCCAGTGACAAGTGATAATAATAATCAAATTAAAATAAATTAATTTCTACATATAGTGAAATGAATGAAAGATGGCGATTCCTTTCCTTATTTTTAAACCTTTCTCTTATTTTGGATCTACTTTACTTCAAATGACGTACAATTCAAGTGACATTGAGTATGATTTCGCGGCTTTCATTTTGAGATGTCAGTTAATCTAACAGTTGAATTTATTTGAGGATCATTCATTCATTTTATTTTCATTTTACATGTAGAGATTAATTTATTCACTTGACATTGGCAGAATTGTGCGAAATACGCAGATGAGCCATTAATAAAAGAAGAGGAAGAAATCTTGCAGTTTTAGTTACCATACATACTCCTCCGAAATAGCTTTTATATTATTATAATTTGAGAATAGGTTTTGATCTACTTTTTATACCTCTAACTGATATGAGGGTGACTTTTGCCAGGTCAGCTAAATATATAAATTTAAAAGAAGCTATGTGTGTACATTTTGGCAAAATTATAGCATCCAAAAATTACGTTATTAATATCATATTCTGTTAGGGTACAAAACAGATGGATAGTTTTATAGAGAAAAATATGAAAACTGTAAACGTAGGCACCGGGTGATCCAATATCATTTGTTTTAATCAAAATAATTTAATTATTTTTAATCATGCACGCAGGTGCCAAGATTAAGTTTAAAAGAATAATCTAAATATTAGTGGTTTATCGATTTTAGTGCATAAATCTGAAATCACATTATCTATCTTATCCATACAGAAAGCACATCAATGTTCTTTATTGTTTACTGTCTCTCTAACACTCATTATTGTTCGAACATGTCCTATCTCTTTAGCATCGACAGATGTCGATGCCAACATATATATAGACATTTCGGATTGGACAGATATCGTCCTGGACATGGTTCTTGGAACTATTATGACCCGGAACTACTAATGTTTAGATGGGTGGCCGTTCTAGAACTTTTTGGTAATGTTCGAATACATCGGAAGGACCGAGACCAACCTCGATTGTTCTAGGAGCTTACCTAGAACATTCCAGATGCTGGTAGAGTCTATGTCTGCCTCGGCATTTTTTCAGTGATCTTGAACTGGATACGAGAGCGAATACAAGCGTAATTCGAAGCGAAATCTAGTGAAGTGAACTATCTGGATGATCATATGGTGTTGTGAAACGAGGTAGTAAAGTCGAACAACTGTGGATTTTGTTATTGGATTATTTTTGTAATTTTATTATGTAAACAAATAAAATCGGATCGCGAATTAAATTGGCGTTAATTTTTATCTCAAACTCTAGCTCGTAACAGTGTGAACGGTACACAAACATAAAAAATTTGTACTGCAAATTTCAATCTCCAAGATTCCACATCTATATATTTTGAGGATACGGTGGGCAATAATTAGTTTGCAAAAATGTATCTGTCATAAGAATAATGTTTTTTTACGGGCCTGCTGCCATGGAACTTGTTTTTACTGAGTTCCCGATATTTGTTCTGTTGAAAGCGTCATGACCACAGAGTAATTAAAGTTTTTGCGAGTGGATGTATAAGCAGATATATCGATCTATCTTCTTTCGAGTCGTTTTAGTAGCAATCCCGTAAAAAAACTATTATTCTAAAGTAAATGGTCATGAAAGTTTAAAACTATATATTACAACTATCATATAAATAAAATGTGTACTATATTGTTGCAGGCTAATTGATATAGCAATTAGATAGTAGCTATTATAAACAGTGATTCATTACGTTGACTGAATTTGCAAAAAATTAATCAAGTGTCGATTGCTGTCAAAATGTTAAGAGGACTCACTAGAGCGGTAAAACTGGGCCTTTAGCTTTAAGAATTTAATAATTGGCAAAAGCAGCGGGCGAAACACTATCTACTATTAATTTACTCATTAAGTGTCTGACAGGGTTGTGTGTTTGGTCCCTTCGTTATCTTTATTAATTTGATATAATAAAATAACATAAATTTTCATCGTTTTATCAACATGTCTTTTTAAATGATTAAGTCTAGTAAATTAATAATAGCTAAAACTGGATATTGAAGACAAAACAGTTTTAGTGCATTTGAAAAATACTACCTCACGAGTTCACTGAAAGAAACCTAATGAACCGTGTACTCATTTGTGATTCTTTATTAAGGCGTAATGAAACCGAAGCATTTTTGAAGAAGCTGATAACTGGTGATGAAAAATGGATTACTTATGATAAGAACGTGCAAAAAAGTTCGTAGTCATAGGTTAGTCAGGCTTTACAGGCTGCGGCGAATCCCGGGTTAACTAGCGACAAGGTGATGTTGTGTGTATGGTGGGATTGTAAGGGCATTATTCATTATGAGCTGTCACCGCCAGACAGTACCATCGATTCTGAACTCTATTGCGGAAAACTGATAAGATTAAATCAATAAGTTGAGAGAAAGCAGCCAGAATTAACCAATAGTAGAGGTGTGATCTTTCATCATAATGACACTAGACCTCAGTCAAACATCTTTTGCCACTCAGCAAAAATGAAGAGAGTTTAGCTGGGATGCGTTAACGCATTCGCCATATATTCCTAACCTTGCACCTTCAGATTTCCACCTGTTTCGGTCTCTTCAGAATTCTTTAGGCAGTGTCAGGTTAACATCACGCGAGACTGCCAAAACCACTTGTTGGGGTTTTTAGATCAGAAGCCCCAAAATTTCTATAGCAATGGGATCATGTCACTACCTACAAGATAGTAAAAAGATATCGAACAAAATGGTACCCACATACTTTAATTAAATAAAAATAAACTATAAAAAATAGTTTTGAATTTACATATAAAATGCGAAGAAACTTTTGCCCAATCTATTATAAAAGCAACTAAAGATATTTAAAAATCTTTAGTTTCCTTTATAAATGATTGGGGAAATCTTTTTTATTCAATATTATTTTTATTCTGTGCTTGCTGTGAATTATAAGTATGTTAATTGATTTCTGGCTGCATTTTGTAAAGAGGATATTTTGTTAAATTCACTCATCCTTATTACTTATTCTTATAACATAACGATTGTTGATGTAGTTTTTTACGGTGTATGTTTTTTTATTTACAAATATTTGCAAAATAATAAAATATATGAATACTATACATTTTTCTTCATGCCTAAAAGGGTACAAAATGAAATCTTTGTAGTAGTTATCGTGAAAGACAATAAATATTATGAAAAGTTGTACCCAAATCATATAAAACTTGTCTTAGTCACAGTCGTAAATCCAAAAAATGAAGTACTAGAGCAGAAATCTTTTTTTTCTTAGTATGAAACTTACTTGTCCAATTCTAATTTTTTTAACAGTAAAGTTTCCTTTATCGAGTCCTCTCGTAACTCCGAAGGCGGGGGTGATAAAATTACTCCCAATTTATCCCCAGGACTGGCCATTTGCAACAGCCGTGCCCGGAGCCCTTTCCTACAGATTTTAGTGAATCTTCGTTTGCGGTGAATGTAAAATGTCTAGAAGGAATTTTGGATGATTTGTTTATAATTCTGTTGTTTTGCATTTATGTTTAACAAACTAGCAGATGTCTATTTGATTGATTGTTTGTTTACTTTGAATAAGCTTCCAAGTTACATATCGGTGATACCCTCTTATTAACACTAAACAGCAAGCACGCAAAATGATACGAATGCGTATTCTCCATATTCAGGAGATGTCCCCTATTAAGGAGTAACATGTGCTCTCCGTGGGATAGAGAAGCAGAAACAGTATTCGGTTAGGAAATGGGAACTCGCTTTATCCATATCCTAAATCCTCTTCACTAATTCTTCTGACATTTGGCAAACACACATTTGGTATATATGTAATACATTCAATCAAAAACAGTAAGGTACAATGTTATTCTTTTTTCTGAGGTAGGTAGAGAGAATCAGGTAAAAATTGTTTTGCACCTTTGACCTAAGTAACATTGTTTTTATAAGCATCTGCCGTATCCTCATATGACCAGCCAGAAAACATCTTCTGCTGAGCTGTCTCGTCCAACGTTTCCTTGAGATCCTGACCAGATCGTCGGTCCATCTTGTGGCTAGGCTTACCTGTGCTTCGTTGTCTCTCCGTGGTCGCCACTCTAAGGTTTTACTAACACAACGGCCTTCTGTCCTACGAACTGAGTGCCCTATATTTCCACTCCAGGCTATGTATGTTCTTCATATATTCTTGTATCTATGTGGCATGTGGTATTTAGGTAGTATACTATAACACATAAGTTAACTATTCAAGGACACTTACTATCTCTAGGAAAATGTTTTTAAATAATTAAACAAAAGTGTTTGTGTTTTCACTGTTTACCTTTCACCGATAATTAAAGTAGACATAAACCCATAGTAGTGTTTTTCATAATCATATACTATTTCACTTTACAGTATTACATTGAATTATTAATATCTTTCTTTAATAATCATTGTGAAAATATTTTAATTATATGTTGTTTGTTAGCACAACATACATATTAACAGACATATCAAATTGTAATTAATATTTTACATAAATTTTATAGAGGGTTGAGAAGAGGTTTGATTTGAAAATTAACCAAACGGCGAAACTTCCTTAACAGGCAAAATAATTGTTATTATAAGTTTGAGGTGAAGTTGGACCATCACCATCACCAGCCTACACAGGCTCAGTGTAGATTGATGGGTAATGACTGCAACTGTAGCTGAAAATAATGGCTTAACGTGTCTTCTGAATTAGGGACAAGCTCCAGAAAAAAATTTTTAGTCAGCCACCTTATGGGTGGCCCTAGCGAAAGTTACTTAACTGTCACCACTCAGAACGTACGTGTTAACCATTACGACATCTAACTCCTCAGGAACAAAAATATTGCAAACACTTTATTTGACACGATTATGGAATTTATATGATGCATTTTAGTCAAATCAAAAGTTGGAAGCAATATCTGCAGTATCGGAGTTTAAAGAGTGTACAAATTGACGATTAAACTGGCAATTACCGCTTTTTCAATTACTATGATCGCACGATGATAAATTAAAAAACAGTGACGTATTTTATTCGGCCATTTCCGATTAGTTTCGTCAAGTCAAGTACTTATAAATTAAAAGAGCTTAAATATTTGGTGCGCTTTCACATGTAAGCGTTTTAGTTGCGATTCTACTGAAATTAAAATCCAAAAGGCCACAAAAAGAGACAAAAGCGTGCTTTCTGCTCTACCACTAAAACTTTGTCTAGCAGAGCCAAGCTGGTAGCAAATTTAGATGCGATTTCAGGTACATTACTACAAACTTTTTATATATTTATAACGTTGTTCCTTAGCAACGAGTATAACAAAACGCATCTTAACACGCGTTTGTACAGCAAGTTGCACAAACGTTCATTAAGGTTTAATGACGCCTTTAAGCTCTAATGAATGTCAAATTTGTATGGGTAATGTTACTTTAAACTAATGAAAAATTTAATTTACGTTTGTGCAACTAACTAATAGTCTGCTAATTTGTACCTGCATGGGATCTGAGGATCGCATCGCACATATATTGTATGCTTCATCGTACGATTGCAGCCAAACAGAACAGAACCTTAGCTTAAAGTTTTCAATATAAAAAATCAGTTGATATAATGGTTCTATGGATAGTTTCAAAAGGATATGTTCTACGTTGAACAGATTTCTTTCTGAAGTCAATTTATCATTCTGTCGGTACCGAACATTTTTTAACTATTTGTTACGTTAAAGGGAGAGCTAGGGTCATGTTTACGTGATAGACGATAAATCATTGCCATGATTACGGAGATAAATATCCTTTTATAAAATAGCAGTAATGTGCTATTATTTTGATTTTTAACTAGTTTCTGAAAGGTGTAGATTTGTGTCTGAACAACTTTGCATGTAACAAATTAAATAATTAATATTTTAATTTTACAAAGACAAATTGCTGTTCTACAATTATCTCATATTAATCCGCATTTAAAACTAAATTCATCGTAAGTTTTGTTGGCAAGATTGAGTTTTTAATTAACTAAATGTAGAAATATTTTTTTTTATTTCTAAAACCTTTTTGTTCGTGACTCCCAAATTTCCTGAAGTAATTATACAATTCTATGTTCTAAAATCAAAGCTAATAGGACGATAATTATTTATTTGTTCTTTTCTTCTTTTTCTCAATAAGAGTTTAATGGCAATAGTTTTTAATTGCGGTGTAGAAATACCTTCAGCTATATATAAGATTATAATGTAAATTATATACGGCCATAGGTAATCAAAAGCATATTTTAAAACTTTGGTTGCGATGTCGTCATATCCTACACTTGATGTGTTTTTTAATGATTTATTATTTTATGGAAAGCACCGGCTGTTGCTGGAGATAAGAAATCCAGTTGCTTATTTTGTTAATATTATTAGGATCCTTTTTTCGGTACCGTTATTTATTAATTCAATAAAATAATCATTAAAACTATTAGTCCAGTCCAATTAGGACTTGTTGTAATTGAATTATCTTTTTTATTTTTATTAATGGTTCTTTTGGTTATCTTTTATTTATTATTACATTCCAGATTGCTTCAAATTTGTTTGTAGCAATATTGATTGGATAATTATTTTGTGCTTTTTGTGTTAATCTGACATTTCTTTTTTAATTTCCGTTAATAGTCAATAAAGCTTTGTTTATTTTGCAGATTAGGGGATAGTCTATACTCCAAAGCTATTTTTGCTGCATGTTTTTATACCGTGAGAAAGTCATTTGGCCTTTTTTTTAATTATAAACAAAGTGAAATTATAATGCATAGAAAAGCAACAAGTAAAGGCATAAATATAATTGTTTGTAAATTAAAACTGTTAGTTTAGCTAAACAAATATTATTATAAATGCGAAAGAGACTTGCCTCGTTCAACTTCCTGAAATAAAAAAAAACAGTAATTGAAAAAGTTTAATACAGAGAAATATTATAATTAAATCCTGAATTTACTAGTGTAACTGTGATAGACTTTGATTTAGAGATACTTTATAGCCTAGGAAAAATAATTGAGCCCAAATACACATAGGTATGATTGAACATAATGAAAAAATAGGTACGGAGACAAAATTAAGAACCTCCACCGTTTTTCGTAACTGCTGGGCCATTAAAAAAAATCACTTACGAAAAGCTATGTTATGGGCGAGTGATATATGTTATAATTTACGCGGGTAAAGACGCGAGGAAACTGCTACCTCCTTATATTATAAGGATTTTATCAAAGTTTTTTGGCTCTTCTATTAAAATATACTCTAAGTCAGCGATGCTAAATGGTTTATTATCGGAAAGCCTTCGTCTGGGTTACCATATGATATCAGAGACATAAACGTTCTCAGCAGTCGTTACCAGTGTATCTTTCCCAATATTACCTTTAGAATCTTTTCGGTGGGTAGGTCATTGGAATGTAATACTTATATATCATTGGGGGTAGGCATATTTTTAATATCACATTTTTTTTTTGTTTTTTACTTATAAATGTGTTTTTTTTATGTATTGTGATTCTTAGTCTGCGTGTCTTTTGTGTAATATGTGTCTTTTACCATACTTCAAAAGATGGGATTGTGTACGTCCACATCTACGAATAAACTCATATTAAGCCGTTGAATGTTCTAATCTCACAAATGAATTACAAACAGAATACATTCCTATCACAAGCAAGTAAGTCTTTTGATGATCTGAGCACGATTCTGGATCTAGATCTTTTTAATTCTAGTTGTAAATCGATAAGGTCCACGATTTCAAAAATGTTCTTTTTAAAATTATAAAGAAGGAAAAATTGTATTTTTTTTTATTTGTCCGATATTTCGACACTCACAAAGGAATCAATATAAATAGAATGCATCCCGCAGTTTTAGAACTATGAAATTTTAGAAGAATAGGAAGTAAAAGTTCACGGAAAACTATGTAATATATAATATGAAAACTATACATTTATGTTAATTATGAATTTTGGGATCGAAACGATTAGTGAGAAATTCGTATCACTCGCTCTTGGCCGTTTACTTCTAAATTTTTGTTAGGTTAAAAAATATTTACAGAAATCAAACACTTTAGTTAGAACATAATTAATTCAAACATAACTACAAAAAACAGTTTTTAACCGAACTTGTCTTTTCACAGTTACAATCAAAAACGTTTTCTTTCAGTCTACGGTAAAGCAATTAAAACTAAAGCGAAGTGACTTTTGTCGTGGATTAAAGTCGGCGGAGTTTGGAAAGATTGCGCTGAACCGGTGAAAAAGTTTGACGATAGCTGCTCTAACTTCTGAACGTTTCATTTATTTGGTTATTTATCTACTATCTTGTTCAAAACTGTATAAGATTTAAAGTAACCTGTATAGGATACGAAACGGCATAGAAATGTAATAATTTTTCAATATTAGACGCTATCCAGATATCCATAAGTTTAAAGAGGAATTATCGATATAAAGTTTCAAGAAAATTAGTTAGTTTGAAAATAGTTTTATTGTGTGAAAATATAAGAAACAAGTAAGACTTAAATACTGCATACATGTACTGAAACTCCGGTTCATACAAACATGTAAGTGCTACAGACTATGTTTTTGTTAATCCATCCCATGCTAAGCAACCTCCTTAGACGGAAGATCGATAAATTTTATTATTCAAAACTCTGACCAAAAAGTTTTTCACGTGGACGTAATGATTCATTAAATAGATTCGGATGAGAATTCAAAGACGATCTAAATACATAATAGACTAATTACATATATCACGAAAGACTAAGCATTACGACTGTAAACAAACCTTTGATTCATCGTAGTGTCTCTAATGAAATTGCGGATTCATCGACAAAGAATTTGTGGATCGACTCGTTGTCCATTCCTACGTTATTACGTCATATTTTTGAGTTTCAGTCATCCGAATTGAAATGGATACTGTTACACGAAATGGCATCGCAAATACCTATGTGCGTTGCGAACTAATATCGTGCAATTTTGCAGTTACACACTCTAAATTATCTGAAGTATGATGTGATCATAAGCGGCATTTGCTGCCTAATAATATTCAACACCAAACCGTGACGTTCTACCGTAAATGTTTGTATATTAGTATATATGTTCATTTTATTTCATCACCAGCCCATTTACGTCCCAACTGCAGGGACTCAGGCCTTCCTTATGGATGGTTAAGGAGGATGGGCCATGACCCTCCACGCTGGCCCAATGCGGATTGGAGGGTATTAACGACTGCAGACTGCAGACGGGACCAACGGCTTAACGTGCCTTCCGAAGCACGGAGCTCGAGATAATAATTTTTAGTCACCCATCCCGTGACCGACCCTAGCGAAAGTTGCTTAACGACAACGATCGCGAGCCGCGGCGCTTATCCACTACCCCACAACCTATATAAAATACTGAGTGAACAAATTTCAGAAAGGACTTAAAAATGGCATCGGAACGTATTTTTAAGTAATCATTAGGCTTACAGACATCTTGAATAGTGCTCCAGGGTCAGGAGGGTCTTTGTGAGGCTTCACGAACTGTAATTAGATTTCGGAGTTACTCGGGTACTCTTTGAAGGTTTTTCCGGATCGCCTCAGGTGGGCCTCTTTGTGGAGCAACCAGTTTTGTCAAAGTGGCTCGAGGATAGGGCGCTTAAAAACATTGGGTTAGACGACAAAGTGTACATCACGTAACGTTACTTCAGTAATTTATTATAAATATTCTTTTGTTTATTCCGGTTTCTGATTTGAGAATTTAAAGTTAAGCACGTACTTAAGCCATTTCAAACGTTACTTAAATAGGTTTTCGTTCCTAATTTAATTTTTTAAAATGATTCGTTGATAGCAGTTTGATAAAACTAGGACTTAAGTTATTGAGAATAATCTCTTGAGATCTTGTGCTTTTCTCAATTCAGAAACCGGCCATTAGGCAACTAAATATCACAGAAATCACTGACAACTTTTTCGTTAATATGATAATTGCGTGGAAACAAAAGCCCAAAAATCTTAAATTCTTAAATCACTAGTATACTCATTAGCTTAAAGCATAAAATCGATTAGAAAAAATGGAAATTTATACTCATCTTAAAGACAGTTCATTATGTTTATGAAAGTGTCATTGAATTTGGAAAGTTATAAAAATTGTAGAAAAGTAATCTTTTATTTCTTTGATGATATAAATATACATCGTGTAAGTATTTGAACGCTTCTTTTTAGGTTAGGTTAGGGGGCTCTAATTTCCCGCACTTAAACATTTAAACGCTTCTATTTTTTTTATGAAAACAAAACAGCTTCTCCGATTGCGATAAAGGTTGTCTATTACAAAATGAATCAAACGAAAAGTCGGGTCCGACCGATACTCGACCTAACTTCCGATAGTTGCCCTCTTATGTGACTACGTCGTATACAAACCAGTCCCGTAAGCTTTCGAATAAAAAAGAATAACCCGTTGAACATAAAATTTCCTCTTTTCCAATTTTGAAGTCAATTCAAATTCGTTTAAATAAAAAAAAAAGTTCTCATCATAAAATCCATTTTTAATAACAGAAAGAAATTGAACTTAGATGAATTTTAGAAGCAACTTCGTAATTACGCGAAAAAGATAAATTTAACTTTTAATCCAGCTTACTTAAGTCAACTTGTTAAGACTCAAGTATTAGATTTGTTTGTAATATATTTGATATAACTAATTTGCTTTATCCACCCTCTTGTAAGAAAGTCATTAATTGCCCCAAATGAATTTCAAACGTAAATAATATAGGTTTAATTTCTAGCTTTTTGTTTACGTGAGTTAACATTTACTTTATGGGGTCATATGAAAAAATATAGATGCAGTGTCTAATAATTAACTGAAAAGTTTGCTTATTGTTGTTGTTTCAGTACCATTTAAGTAGTTTTATTTTTATTCATGAACTATTAGACATGCAAACTATCAAATCATTCCTTTTCATATTATTAGTATAGACCAGTGATCCCGTCCCGTCTTTGTAAGGGTAATAAGCCTATCTAAAAAAATATCTAGCCAATAATGAAAATAGTATCAATATCCACCCAATGGGTTGGTGGGTCAAAAAACATTTTTTAAAGTATTACGACTGTCCATTGGTTATCTGGGATACTCCAACTGTACAGGTCCGCCTTTAGACTGGTTAAAATGTGGGTAGCTTAACTACTAATTCCAATCCGATATATCCTCATTTGGGGAGGGGGGGTGCAATCCTGAGATTTAGAAGAGATAGCACCACACCCTGCCCATGTGAATAATTAAAAGTAACTTACGTTGTTGTACTGTTAAAAGTAAGTGGCTATTAAGGTCGCCGAATAGAGAGAATTTCATATAATGACCCGGCACTACATATTTTTTCAACTCGTGCGCAGACATATTGCTAAATAGCTTGCACCTATGCGCTTAGCCAATTTTGTTAAAGTAAAGGGAACCTAAAATATTTACGAAAAATTATAATGATTTTTTTCGAAATAAATATTATAAAATATCACATACATTGTTCAGATTCCAAGACGTATAGCTAAAGCCCTCGTATTATGGAGTATCTGAAACAACAAAGGTACCATGACAACCAGACCCGAGACAATATAGAAAAATCTATTTTCTACATTTTCCGACCAGGAATCGAGCTCGAGACCTCAGATACGGCACACCTTGAAACCGGCATTCGAACCCCAACTTCTCGTTAGCAATTTTCACATCCAATATCTTACAATTATATCGCAATAGTTCCATTATTTGCTTGTACATTGTTTTATGTTCAAAATGTCTTGAAATTACGGGTTAATTGTTATGTGAGTCGCCATTAAGTTCCAGCTTAGCTACCGATAAGATCTGGCGCAATGTTTGTAGGTGAGCAAGTATGTAAATAATCGTGATAGCACTTAACTGCTCGAATACACGCGAAGTTTTCACATCGAACTAAAAATGTTACAGCGATAACAGAACTCATTTTTAGCAGGAGGTTTGGCGCCATTTTAAATTACCGTTAACAATAAATAAGACAAAATGTTAAATCATCGCCTAATTAGATTTAACACCTTCTAGATTTGATGCTTTATTTTATAAGCATAATTGAACATATTTTTCATAGGATTTATTTGACTTATATAATATAATATAAATCTTACATAAGAAGTTTTGCCTTTTAGTACTTTACTGTGTCGTGAAGCTCAAAAAAAATAGAAATATTCGAACCGACTATATTCGGCAACAAAACCGAATAATTAGGCCAAATACAAATAGTGATAAAGATGCCGAATACGCCGAATACCGAATAGCAAACGAATATTCGACGCATCTCTATTTAAAACGTGTTTAATGTGTCGATACTCGATATTTATTTCACCGCTATGGGAATCAGTAATTAGATGAGGTTGTTCTAAATTCAAACTTTTTAATGTGCATTATTAATATATATAAATGCCTTTGACTTTGAAATCATCACGCCATACAAATTTGCAGGTATGCAGAAAGAACCAATTTTCACATAATGCATAGAATAACACTGCTTTAGTCAACACTGTTCTCTTCCGTGCTCCGGTATCCTCAGGCCTTAAGATTGTGACTCCATGGATCACTTTAAACTTTACTTTCACTGAGGATAAACAGAAAATTTGTATGGTAGTAAAAATTGAGTAACTTTTAAGATCACAATCGTTTTTTGGAACGAAAAATGATTTAATTGATGTATATGTCATTAGAAAATTTATTTCGTTTAATAGTTTCCAAAGCTTTCAAAGTTATTTGTTACAATCACTTTGCTTAGACAATTCCGATTAATAACAAATACGCTTACCATTAATTCAACATCTTCAAAAAACGTCCCGATTCCAATTGCTATCGCTTATCGAATAGTTGTAGCGTGACGTTCGCGAATATCTTTCCAATGTCAAATTCAAAGTTAATGTGATATATTTTAAAACAGACAACAAGGCCACAAAGTCGGTGACCATTAGTTTTACTTAATAGTCCCTGGTCTTCTTGGTACTCCGTCTGAAGAATTCTTAAGATTCTCCAAACCATTAGGTACTAATAAATAGTTTATTTAAATAACTTTCCTCCTATTAAGAGTAGCTATTACACCATCAATACGGTATTTTCTTTAACTCGGGCATTAACCATTTCGATTAGATAATTACCGTGACATTAATGACACGTATTCTGTAAAAAAATCAATATTAGTAACCTATAAATATTGTATGGGACAACGACAGTGAATTATAATCTGTGTCATCATAAAATCGTAAATTGTTTGTTTATTAATATGTCTAATCAGATTATAAACTGTGGTGGGTTTAGGCGAAAAAAACGTATTACTAGAAACAATTAAACTGCTTTTTTTAAATAAAACCGACTTAAATCTTTAAAAATCCAAGAAACTACCTACTATTGAAGTCTGGTGGTTAATGATCTACAGAAAACCTTATATACTTACAATATTACGTTGATATTTCTTATTTAACAAGAACTACGCAATAATTTGAAAAATGAATATTATTTTGATTTTAGTATCCTACTCTACTATTAATTTGTGTAATGTGTCACTGATAAAGGTAGGTGTGATCGTAAACTTAAGATCAAATTAAACTCGGGTTTATTTTCGTGGGACAGCTAGAAAAGTTCAATAAAAAGTTAATTAACCTCTTGACATTTCATTCTTAACCGGTTAATATGCACATTAACCGAATGATGATGAACGCGTGGGGTAAAGAGGTCAAATAGAGGAGGTTATACATTCGACGGCGATATATTCTTTTTTTTTATGTATGTTCACCGATATTACCATCAATTGTTGACCGATTTTCAAAATTCTTTTTCAATTGAAAGCTTAATGGACCGAAGTGGTCACATTAAAATTTTATCGAAATCTAATCAATAGTTTTCCTTTTTCAAAACAAAATACGTTTTTCACCATATTTTCCCTAAAAATTTAAATGATATGTATATCGCAGCCAAATGATATAATCATCCGATCTATTGGGCGACTAGCCCTTAAATTGAATGGCGCCTTTCAATTAACGGGCTTTTTTGTTGAGCGTCTTTATGGTAAGCATGAACTAAATACTTTAAAAAAGTAAACCAACATCAAACTTTAAAAGATGGTATTGCTATTATCTTAAAGTCTTCTGGCAGGCGGAGGTTTTTTGTAGGTTTATTAATCAAATGATAGGCGCCCGGCTTCAAGAGCAATTTCTTTAATAAGTCGCTTTTGAGATAAGTATTATTTATCACCTTTTTAGTTCGAAGTCGGTTCTTTTTTTGTAATGTTTATATAACAATTAGAGTTTGTTAAGGTTGGAGTGTCAAATTGCGTAATTTTAATTTGTAAATTATATTGAAGAAATTTATTTATATACTCATTGTTATTTGATATTGTAGCTAATTAGCTCCAATTGGAAGTGTCGGTGCACAACACTGGTTGAACAAATCATTTACATGCTAGAGCTACAGGGAATTTTCATTCATCGAGACTTATAATTCGATACCCTTATTGTTACCCGTATAATTAAAGAAAAAAATCGTTACTTTTTTAAATGACGTCGTACATCCGCCATACAGTCATGGTATTGTGTTTAAGTTGTATTTTTGGGCAGTCGTATAAAAAGTAAATAAAGCTACAACATAAACTCTTTTATCACATTATAAATAGGGATGACATCTGGGTAAAAAATAATTTCGTCAGTTAGATAATATAAACATATAAGATACGTTTTTTTTTACTTAACAAGAAATAGCTTAGATAACAGGCATTAAAGTTGAAGAGTGGGGACTCGCTACGTCACATTTTTTGTAGAAAATGTACAAAAGGTGACGTCATGTGACTCAATGTGTCTCATTAACTAAAAAATACATGTTTAATATTTTTCAACAATCTACCTGACCGACAAAGAAATATAAATTAGTCGTCATCCCTATTTTAAATGATTTTCCACTCCTTTTTAAAGCCCTTTGTACTTAAGACAAATCTTATGTCCTTCTCACCCTGAGAGACGGTTCGCATACTATCCCCATAAAAAAAACCCTATTGCTTTTTAATACGTAGTAAGTTACGGTAAGGATAAAGAAGCTCGCTCATTGGATCCTGAAGGCCTAAGGTAACAAAACTTTAAGGTAATATCAATACCAACTTTTAAGAAACTTAATCACTAATGACAGGTTGTTAGTCTATCGATAAGTTGCAAGTAATAAGAAACCAATACCGTCGTTTACTTTTAGGACTACCAAAGGATTACAAAAACTGAGTTTTCTTAATAAAAAAATGTGTCTTTAAATTCTTTGATAAGAAATTCTTTATCGACGACAAAATAATTTCATTAAAATTAATGGTTTCATCAAGTAACAAAACATAGGTCGCATTGAGAAAACGGAATGGTCAAAATAAATATTAACAGTAGCAAATGGGAGCTTCTAAAAATATTTCGATTACAAAGGGGAAGGTCTTTGAATTATAAAATAATAGATGTAGGTAATCGAAATATCGTCATAATTATAAAATAACAAAGAATATACAGAAACAAATATAAATTTCAAATAAAATGAAAAGAAAGAAGATATTTTCGGGTAAATATACGTTTCATTAGATTAAATAAAAATTGTACAAATGTCCGATAAGCATAGGAAAGATTTCCTTGAATAGAAAAATAGTAGATAATAATATAATTTTTTATCTTTTTTCCATATAATTTTGGAATCCATGATTTGGTTTAAGTAAAATAAAGTGATATTTTACCCCTTACATTACCCCTATTTTACTGTTTTTAAGTTATACCTACACAACGATAAAAAAAATTAAGATTTGAACATATACAAGCTTAGTGGTTAATACTCTAACGGTCAGTTGCACAAACGTCCATTATGATTTAATGATGCCTTTAAACTCTAATGAATGTCGAATTTGTATGGGTAATGCTATTTTAAAGTAATGAGTATTTTAATGAACGTTTGTGCAACTAGCTGTAACAGTGTTATTAATAAAAAAAGTTAAACGTTGGAGTAAATTTACGCTGAGACTGTACTTAGTATTAGCCAAAATTCATATTATTAAACATACTAAGCAAAGGTTTACCTTTTTTGACGTGGATACGTCTATGTTTTCGTTCTACAGGGGGTCATTCTGTGAGCAGGAGTATATGCACTAACGCCATCTGTTGGCCCTAGTGAATACTTTTTTCATTCAATAAATGAACGCAACGAATATTTATTTATTTAGTGTTTAGTGTCTTCAATTTGTTTATTTATTTTTTTATCGATTACTCATATATCCATTCATACATAGACGTATCCACGCATAAAATATGGCTGGCTGTATCAATGATATATTTTTTTTTTTTTGACGCTGAGAAATGCGTTACGCATACCCGTTTCACCCTGCGCGGGCTCCACGGGTTATGTGGGACTCCTTCTGTGGCCCTACCCCCGAAGGGGAGTTTACCCACTAAAACTCAGCGATGTCCCTCTCATGGTGGGCGATGCGCGGGATCGGCCCGAAGGCCATGCACCGCGCGCGGTTCGCCCCCATTTCGGCCCGCCCTGCGAAGGGCGAGTCCCTCTCGGGTTGGGGGTACGTCTCAGAGACATTCGAGACGTACCCCCACGACGAGGCAGGAGCGTGCAATGCCTACCGGTGCGCGAACCGGCCAGCTGCCCCTGACTAGAGACCTGAGATGCGCAACTGTGCGATCTTCGGTCCCCTACTCATCGTGTTGAGAGGATCCACACAGGCATGGCCTTTATCGTGAATCCCCTCCCCCGTAGGTCGATGCGCCACAGAAGTCTGGCCTCATCACTCCTCGTAACAGCCCCGAATGGCGGACAAGGAGCGTCCAGCCGGACGACGGGTCGCATCCCCTCTCATCGCGCCGCGGCTAGCAAAGGTTTACCTAGTACAAGGTTCTATAAAAGTAATATTTACTCCTAGAAGTTAGTAAGTTTGCTTATATCTGTATAGTATGAATTTGGACTAATAATAAAATTGCAATTTTAGCGTAAAATTACTCTGACGCTAAAACTTGTTTATTAATAGCACTGTAAGATGCTAGCAAACTGTGTTATTATACAATAATTGAATGCAGAGAGTAAATAGCTTTTTTATCTTCATAAATCAGTCAAACCCCAAACAATTGACTGAGTATTCCTGAAGCAATAACATTTTTTATTATTAACATAGAGTATTTGCTATCGAACTCAACGAATTTTTCATTGAAATAAATAATTAGGTATGTACTCCAACAAGAAAACTTAAACGCCTTCCAAATTTTCGATATGATTTGTATATTTGTAGAGAGCGTATTACAAAATGGCTATCTTTTAATCGCGATTTTTATAAGAAATAATAAAGATCAAGAGTTTGTTTTTTTGGTTGAACTCTATCATCTCAGCAACTACTGGAACGAATTCAATTATTATTTTTGTGTTGAATAGTCCACTTATTGAGGAAGGCTATGGGCATCACCTTATGACTTATATAAGTGGAGCAGCAATGAAAAATGTTACAAAAACGGGAGAATATTGTACTTTTTTAAAGCTTTCCATGCGTGCGCTGCGTAAGCGGTGAGAGTTCGCAAAAATCATGTATTAATAAAATTTTCAAAAAAATTAAATTATATCTTATCCCGAAATAAATCACATAAACGGATGAAAATAAGAGTGTAAGTTCGCATAGGGCATTAAACCGTTACCATAGTAACCTTTGTTTACAATTCGATTTGTCATTTTAATCATATTCCATGTCATCCTTTTTCAAAACCAATGATTTAAGCTGTTTACTTTGTGTCACATCCATAGTCTAACATTGTTGACAGGACATTTTATTTCATATTTTAGTATAATTTATTCTGATGACATCATAAATTTTCATATGACAAAAGAAAACGATAACAAGAAGGTGCTTTACTGCAAATTGGCAAATACAGTGGGAAACCTTTGAATAAAGAACACAGTCAAATGTTTTCACTAAAATAAACACTTTCGTAGAAAATGCTTTACGAAAGCAAATATTTGTCCCTCGGCGAAACTCAAATCGGAGAGTCGAGCCGAGTAAATATTTCAGTTGGTTGGTAACAAACAAAACTAGAATTCTACCCACGATTTTCATGAGCGTTGTGACAATCCTAGCCGACCAATAGTATGTATATTTATTTATTTGAATAGGACAACCAACAAGACACAAATCGTCTATAAGTAAATTATTCAGTGCTTATAATATAAAATCGATGCTAAATTTTGCCTTAATTACAGGTTGCCACGGCATGCAAACGTGGATATAAATAACAGAACACTTTCTGATTACATACACTTATTCGAAGTCAAAAATACATATACTATTACAAGTCAATACATATAATTACTAACAATTAATTTTCAATCCATTAAGTGTAAAAAAGCAATAATCAATAAATTAATTAAAATTATAAAGAATGTAGACATTTGATTGTTTGTTTGTTTCCATTGAGTAGGTTCCTAAACTACTGGGCCGATTTTAATAATTCTACTAAGGATAGGTGTATTACACACGGATGATTAACAGCCGGTTCCTGAATTGGGAAAAGTGAAAAATCTCAACTGATTTTTCTCAATAACTTGAGTTTTTTTACGGTTAACTAGTCAATATCATAGTTTTATCAACTCATCGTTAAAAAAATTCAAATCAGAAAGGAAAACTAAGTACAGCTTGAGACCGGGTGATAGGCTATAATTTACACGAGCGAAGTTGTGAATATACCGCTGACAGATTGAAGTATTATTTTTATATGTAAAAATCGACTAAGATTTATTATAACATAATTACGTATAGTTAAATATACTAAATTGACTTATATTTATAATAACTTAAATGCTTTAGTTTCAAAAGTTAATATCTGAGACTTTTTTTGCAGATGATTAAGTTGAAAAAATCTATTTATATAGTACACATGCTACTGGTAAACTTATAAGCTGATAAATTTTACAAACATTTGTTAAATACACCATTCAATAAAAAATCAAGCTGCACTCACTAGTAAGATCCATTTCGTTTTTTATAAAAATTGTTAGATAACTTAAAATATTCCCCTTTTATATAAATAGACTCAGAAAAACGATACCGGTATTAAGGCTATGCTAAATAAACTAGAAAACATAAGACAGTCGCGAGGCCTGTCAATAATATCACATTATGTAGAATATAATACCCTTTATTTTATTATCAGATACTTTTTGAAACAAATCGAATTTCGTTTCAATTAGGATGTTACTTTTAAGTTTTATTCTGTCTAGAAATAACATTATAGCCAGTGGCTTCAGTGAAAAATAGGTTTAATTTTGTTTTCTATTTTTTTATATTGTACGTTTGTTTGGACTTAATTCGCTTTGATGAACATCAATTTGATATTAATGAGACAACTTTTATGAAACCTTAGCAAAATCAACTTGGCAAAAATTATTTTCAAAGTAAAATGTTTATTTTTTTTTCTTTGGATACTTCTATATAACCATAATAAACTTCGAAACTCAATTACTTTAATTCAATGTAGTCTATTAAGAAGCACTTTTGAAACTACGGCATCGGTTCACAAACCGAATAGGGGAGCACGTACTAATAAGTACCGACTGAAATATTAAACGATTTGATTATAATGAAATTTAACTTAAAAAAGAAACCTGAAGTCTTACTTTTCTCTGTAGTGCCATTATTTTTTATCACTCAGAACCGCTATATGATAGAGCAAGAAAGGATAACACGCAGCGAAATCCTAGGCAAGGTACTGCTACCTGGGACTTACTTTAAGATACCAGGTAGCCGGACTAAGCGAAAGGGTAGTACGGGGGGTTTTGCACGGTAAAATTGCAATTTTAGTATTAGTCCAAATTCATATAATACAGAGAATACGCAAGACCCTGTTTTGGCTACTGCCCCCCTTTAGGCACTTAAAGGTATTCTAATTAAGACACATAAAAATATATAACCCGTTTTGAATCCTAAGCATCGTAAACATCAAGACAATATTGAAAGAGTACAGCGTAAATTCATTAAATCTTTGGATTACAGAACTGGTAATCCACACTTAGATTATAAGACCTGACTAGTTTTTCATAATATAACATCCTTAAGACACCGAGGAGATATTATAGATATAAGCTATATCTTTAAAATTTTAAATGAAATTGTTGATGTCCCGTTGCTTTTGGAAGAAATAGACTTCCGAGTTCCCAGGAAACAGGAAAGGACAATTCGAAAAAAAAACATTATTCGCTGTAAAGCAAAGTAAAACTTGTTACGGATGTAATAGCTATATCAAAAGAAACTTGGAAGCTATACAACGATGTTTTCAACGACGTTTATATTTTTTAAACCACCTTAATTAAAGAATCATGTCCACTTTACAAACATGTCACCTGTTTTTTTAAAGATTGTGTCTACCTACCATTAGTGATAATTTAAATTAGTTTTTGCATAAAATAGAATAATATCTAAGCATCTTTTCATCTGGAGGTCAGGAAGATTCGTAATTTGTAAATAATGTTTTGAGGTTATATCAGCTGTCAAAACTCGAGATACTTTAAAAATTACTTTAAATTTAATTAAATTTAAAAGCTACTTTAAAAATTAATGCATTCAAATAAATTTTTTTTATAGTTTGACCCGTAAATGTGGAAATGAATGAAGATGTAATTGTTGATGTGCACTTTTTAACCTTATGACGAAAGAATATTATTCCGTAGTAGATGAAACGAAACGTAGCAACCATCATCGTACGGTCCGAATCGAATAAGGGTAATTTTGATAATATTTATCAGCTCGCAATTTTTATCCTTTTATTAATTTTAGGACTTTTATTAATTTAAATTATCCTTTTATTAATTACATGATATGAAATAAGTAAAAAATAAGCTACATTTTGAGATATATCACATCACTAGACGCGTCGGTAATTTTTTAGGTCAAAATTGGACATCACTCTGTAAACGCCAAGTCGCTGAACATTTGCATAAATTGGATGTATGATTGTAATTATTGATATACGTAAGTAAAAACCTAAAAATAGGTAAAACGACTATTTATTTGATATTGATAATTGCTTTCTATGGAATAATAATAATAATATTTATTAAACCTCAACAAAACAAATTACATGATTTTCGTTACATCTAACATACACTGTACCTATTTAGTTAGCATCTACTGCTGAACTGAGTTAATACCCATCTTTCAGCATACAGCGCCTCAAAACCTCAGTTTCTTAGAATTACTACGTATATTTTAAGCAGACAAACTTTATAGCGTTAGTGAATGTATAGTAATAGTATGTAGTAATGAAATCTATTTTATAGAGAGTTATCTTCAATAGTTGAAATGTATGATGAAGGCGGAATGTGGTCATAGGAACTTAGTGATTAAATAACGCTACTGCGTCGTGTTAAGGCCGTTAGATCCGTCTTTATGAGGAATTTGGTACTGAATGCTTTCTAGACCAAGATCTGGTGATGACGGAGCTGGAAGGTGGTCTTTGGAACTTAGCAATGGAATAACGCAAATGCTTCGTATTTGAGCTCTTTACCTCCGTCTTTATCAGAACAACAACATATTGAGACAAAACTAAAAAATAGAAATATATTAAATATTTTTTTAAAACAAGCTTTTATTTGCGCACTTAGAAAAGCTTCATTTAAAAAAAACTTTTGTTTTTTTTTATTATTTGCTTTTCGTAATATGATTTTACGAGGCTTAGTTTCAGCTTTTAAGGAAAACTCACAAACGGTATATGTTATTGTTTTATTTACATAAAGGTACTATCATAATTGACGGAATCCTTATCGAACTGCTTTAATGATATTTTATTTTTTTACACTTGTCCAACCTTGTCAGCCGTTTCGTTTACTACCAACATCGAAGCAACCGAACCCGTTTATCTCGTTTAATAGAAAGTCAGTTAGAGCCACAATTCGCAGGCCAAATTAAAAGCTAATGTAACCTTTAACCATATAGAGGTTAAAGGTTACATTAGCTTTTAATTTGGCCTGCTTACCTGGTTTAATTTGGCCTGGTGTACTGCTTACTATACCCACGTTGTTAAATCATCGTTATTATAATGTGTAAGATTAATTAATGTTAACCAGATAAGTGGTAATAGCAGGTGTGACACAGCTAACTGCTTAATTGAACAGATAATTGAAACTGATCAAAGTGGTTATTGATCTTGATTACACTTTCTGGTAAGTTTGCAAGCGATACGTACACTTAACAAGGAACAAGTTGATATAAACTCCAAATAAAGTGGTATTTACAATAGAAATTATTTTATAAACTTTCGTGTTGCATTTTATTAGATTGTATAAGACAGGTATATAAACGTCGGGAAATATAGGTAGATGAAAAATCTATAAAAATTTATCGCGTTAATATCCGTTTTATACAATCTAATATAAATTATTCTTACTACTTTTTCTTACGATGTTGCCGTATTTACACTAAATAAAAGTTACAAAAGCGGTGGTTTGAAACGCATTAACTATTAGTAGAATTATTCAAGACTATAATAATATCAGTATATTGATGAAAACGCATTTTTTTTTCAAGCTTGTGTTCCATGAAACTATAAATTAAAATCAAAAAGTTGTATTTGTAAAAAGGCCGAAATGGATATCCGATATTTTATTTATACATAAAAAAATCAAGTTTGTTAACGTTAGGTTTTGAAAGTTCCTAAGTCACCTTTTCCATTAAAAAGTTACTTTAAAGCTTCAAAAAAAATGATTGCACGTTATTTGATAACGAACAAAGTTTTAATTCTGTTTTTTTTTTCTTAAAATCATAATTAAATTATAGTTCAAATAATTTCTCCATGTGAATAAACAGCCCTCCCGCCGAAGCTTATCAAATACATATTTTATGAACTTTCACCAATAATTATTAATATTTTTACGGTGGTGAAGAAAGGAGTTTGAAATATTACATGAAATAAATAACATATGAAATAAAGTTAAATAATAGATGGGACGTGAAATATTTTTTGGCTGGATTTATTCAGATGAATGTATTACAATTATAAGTCAGGTAGACCTAAGATCAGCGACAAGAAGGAACAAGGAAGCTAGTAACATCTATATACAAACTCTATAAATACGTTCATATATCTATATACTAATAGTGAAGCTGAAGAGTTGTTTGTTTGATTTTTTGAACTCTATAATCTCTGAAGCTACTGAAACATTTTTTTTTGGTTGTATATCTGATTATCGAGGAAGGCTATTAGACTGTATAACATCACGCTTGGACTAACAGGAGTGGAACGACGATAAAAAATGTTGCAAAAAAAGAAGAATATTTTACTTTTTTACAGCAAAATAATATTAGCAACTTTTTCAAAATTCTTTTCTACAATTTCTAGAGCCCTTCTCTTGTTTTCAACATTTTTTGTAGTTCTTCGTTCGTTTTTTAATTCAGCTAACTATTTAATGTTGATTTGGTGACAACACAGCTTTTCAAATATCCCTTAACTCTTTAACCAGAATCATCGTTTACATTTCAAATCCATACCCATAACGTGATGCTTCAGATGTAGCTCTTAATATGTTGCTTATCGTTCTGGCCCTGAATTCGTGTTTCTTTGTTTTAAACCTAATATACAAAGTGATTTATTATAATAACACTATGGGGCGTGTAACTTGAATATATAATAGATAATTATTTGATTTTTAATTTCATATATTAACTAATGGCTTATTGATTCAATCAAGTTAATGCATAAATATTAATAACACACTAATCTTCAATCAAAAGTATAGTAGTTGAGTCCTTTGATTGTTCTTAATGATAGTAAATTTGAAAATAATTATATAGCAACATAAAGTAGATACAAGTAACATTATTCTTAGGAACTCTGTAGGGTGGATTTTTGAGACAGTAGAGGCAGGTACGTAGACCTAACACGAAAACGTTCCTAGAAAAGCAAGCATTATTTTTAAGATATTCTGAACTGTAAAAAAACAGTAAGCAAAATAATGCAAAAACACCAACAAAAATATTCTTGATGAAATATACTTATAAATCCACTTGACCAAATACTTTGAGATAAGACTTGAACCCACGACCGTATAAGTGGATTTGTTAAGCATTTTTAATTAAGAATATATTCCAGTATAGCATTGTGAATGGAAAATTGATTAAATATAATACCAACATTAACTTGTTTATACCTATCGATTCTCTTTTATGTGGAAAAAAGACTATGGGACGATTTAAAGTCATCATCAACATCAGCCCCTTTTACCGTACCAACTGCAGGGGCACAGGCCTTCCTTATGGATTACCTTTCACGCTGGCCCAATGTTGATTGAAGGGTATTGACGACTGGAAATGCTGCCAGTGCCAACAGCTTAGCGTGCCTTTCAAAGGAATAGCTCGATATAATAGTTTATTGGTCACCCATCCCGTGAGCGACCTTTGCGAAAGTTGCTTAACAACGACGATCGCGAGTCGCAGCGCTTATCCGCTACACCACTGAGCTACTCCCGTTTTAGATTATGGTCTTCCAATTATTTCGACTACGCTTCGACGGCATTGCAGATCTGTAGCCTGAATGTCTTTTTTTTTAAACTATCACAATGTCTTTCAAACGTACAGCGATTGTGATAGTGATTTATGGATTGTATTTATTTATTTTTAATCTTTATTGCCAAATTATAGCATATGGCGGACTCAATCTCTACTAGTCAACCGGTGAGTGTAAACCACCCCGTGACCGACCCTTGTGGAAGTTGCATAACAACAAAGACCGCGGACCGCAACGCTTATCCACTATGCCATCGAACTACTCAATTTAACGTATGAGCACTGTAAATGAAAGAAGTCACTGAACAAATGTTTTTTATTATCGAACGATTCTATTTTTTGCTGTGAAAAAGGACAAATATAAGCTTGTTTCATTATTATTGTATATAATACGAGAATAACTTGTTTATTTCATTAATGTTATTTTGATTAACGCTTTCCTCGTCCCAACAACACAAATTTATCTAACTGCCAACTATTCGTCCAACTTACTATGTTTAAGGATAGTTTGTTGGGCCGTGTTGCGAGAATACACAATAATTACTCCTTTAATCTCTCTCTATGTTAATTAAAACAACATTAATAACAATAGTTTGAACTCGCAAAGAGGTTGTAAACAGATTTTTCGTTTAATCAGCCAACACTGACAGTGCTATTAATAAACAAGGTTTAGCGTCTGAGTAAATTTACGTTAAATTGCAATTTTAGTATTAGTCTAAATTCATATTATGCAGAGAATAAACAGATCTCACTACCTTCTAGGTGGAAATATTAGTCCCGTAGAACCTCGTAGTAGGTAAACCTTTGCTAAGTCTCTGTTTAATAATATGAATTTTGACTAATACTAAGTGCAGTCTCAGCGTGTATTTACTCAAAAGCTAAATCTTGTTTATTAATAACTGTTAAAATTAAAGTCCCTGTTCACAAGCTATTAGATTTGTTTCAAAATGCACTCTACGATCAATTCTCTAAAATCAGTTTCAGTATGTAGTTTGATTATACAGAATTGAGATTTCACATATCGTTCAATACAGTATTGCAATATGTTGAGTGAAATTTGATGTATTCCAAAGTCAACCATTTTGTGCCTTAAAATAAAAGCTCTCCGACCAATTAAAACCCTAGGTGAAAGAGATCTGAGTTCTTGCAAAGAACTTGACGATCCCAACACAATATCCAATACAAAGAAATCGAATTACGTAGCAGGCATGCTTGATAAGTAAGAAATTAACATGATGTGTCCAAGCCGTGTCAATTTATAGATTCTTCAAAATGGTGTACTTATAAAAATTAGAAGACCTTCAATTGGAATGTCTAAGTCATCCACCGTACTCCCCAGATCATGCTCCAACAGATTACCGAAATTTATCGAAATTTGGATAACTTCTTGCAAGGGAAAAAATTCAACTCCGATGGGGCAATACAAATCGCCTTCAAAGATTTTATAGATTCCCGTCCGAATGGTTTTTTTTAGTAAGAGAATCAATGAACTACCTATTAGATGGCAAAAGTGCATAGAATCTATGCACTTTTGCCATCTAATAGGTTATCTATGCCATAGATAACTATGGTTTATACTTTGACTAAGTAAATATATTATTATTAAAAAATATTCGACTTTTTGTTCCTCCAATACCAAACACCAATTTCATATGTAAGGACCTAATATATGATTTTGTCTGAAGAATACCCTAACATACTCTAATCCATTTAAATCCGTAAGTCAAACTTTAACTTAATGAAAACAAAATGGTTCCGGCTTAATAATAGCTGAAAGGGTAGCAGAGTTTAAATTTTTATCACAGCGAATTTCGAGCCGCGTAATACTAACTAAAATTGAGTTTATTATTAAGTTACCCAGTTCGCTAACACTTTGGTGTTCTGAACTCTTATCTTATTCCCTTCTAGCCGTTCCAACTTCTATAAATAGGTATAAATAATGTTATTGCGGTTGATGTACTAATAAATCGCTGATACAAGAAATACGTTTCAAATTAATTTCGTATCCACTCAGGGCTATTATTACATACGCATTAGCCACTTTGCGAGTATAGCAATTACTGCTAATTGTTTCTGTTATAGTAGAATGTCTCGTATGAAACGTTTTCATACATGTTCGCGCATGCTTTACTAATGTATTTGTAATGGCATACCGATATTGACAAAATTATATGTTATTCTACAATGAAAACTGGAAACTGGAATAATCAATAGTATCTGAAAAGTCATTATTCATATTCATTCGATTCGGTTATTTATATTTTTTTATGTCGTCATTGTCACATTCATGTCACAGCCATTGTCATTGTATGTCGTGATTTTTTAATAATATCAGGTTAAGACTAGGAGTTGGAGGTCGACGCTATTTCGATCAACGAAACGAGACTGTTTATTGTTACACCTTATGTATACCGTAAACTAATTGAAAAAAACTGGTTTTTTTTTCGACTAGTTTATGTCGTAGACGGACTTAACGTAACAAGATATTAAGTCAAAGTAACAAGTTTAGGTGATATAGTTTATCAAACGGTTTTCAGAGAAAACTGTTTAGAGAACTTTTTATCTTCGACCACACAATCGCAGAAATTAAAATACAGGCTGCTAATTGTATAATAATTTAACTTTGTACTGAGCCATTAGATTCAAAAACAAATCTGTATGTGTATTTATCCCTGAAAAAATATGTACTAGCAATTCTATATCCTTAGATGGAAGTTTATTCCAAAAATATTTTAACGTAATTGAGCGAGTGAGATGGACAGCTATTGTTTGCGAAAAATAAAGAGAAATAGACGTATTTAGTCGCCTCGTGTCTCGTTGAGCTGTTCAAGCAACGTTTGTAACTTATGTTTACGCATAAACCAGTTTATCAGGAAACTTTAACTAGTCTATAAGTTGATACCTAATAAACAGTCTAAAAACGGTTCGTTCATTCAACGCTCACGCCTAGTTAAGACACTTTGAAAAAGCGATTAAGTTAGACAAAATTAATTCCAAATACTTCAACAACATCAGACACTTGGAAGTCATAATTAAAATTTAATTTGAGTTATCCTTTGAAGTTTGTTAAACCCAGAGAATGTTGAGAAGTGCTCCGCCATATCGTAACTTGTGGAAACTAATGAGTAACTTCAATAGTAAACGACAGAGAAAGCCAATAATAATAAACAGTGAAGTCTTGGCGACGGAGCGCGGAATATTGCATCGAGGGTGCTTCTCTATTAAAACGGAGAGGTGATTTAATAAACCAATAGTATTCTTTTATTTCCACGTTTCATTTCGCAGCAATTTTATAATCAGAGACTATGAACGTTCAAGTGGCGTGCAAAAGAACAAATTTGAGCAGCAGTCGGTGAAATTGGAACAGAATGAATTAATTTAAGAGAAAAATCTATCGTACGAGTCAGCGTCAGATTAATCATTGCTTTTAGACTACTCCATTCCAATAAAGTGATCTCAATGGAGGATCCACACATTATATATGCTATATGGTGCTACTGACATAAATAACGTATACATATTTTATATTTATTGTTTAACATTATATAGTATTTTTTAGGCTTATATACACACAATCGAAATACAGAATACCAAAGTGACATTTACTTACGAGGTTGGTACTATGTACCTTATTGAGTCCCCGATATTTTCACGCAGTTGCAAGCGTCATGATCAAGAATTACCTGAAATATTTGAGTAGATGATATTGGCAGATATCAATTTACACTCTTTAGATCACTTTTACGTCATTATTAACGTAATACCTATTCAAGTGTTAATGACCATGAAAGTATAATTCAACAGTATGCATACTGTATATGTATATGAAAATACTTTTCAGCACGCAAGAGTAGTTCAAAGAATTTTAGGATATACAATTCTTTGAATAGATAGGGTATTAACCACCCTATCTATTTAAATAAGCAAAATGGAAATCTGTAGCGTAGTTTTAATAATCTAAGCCTACTTAGGACAGACAGACGGAAAGCAACTTTATTTTATACTATGTATTGATGTGTCGCTACTGTTACGATCGGTGTAATCCGGATAAGCAGAGAAATCCTTAGATGCAAGATGTTGGCAGGAACAGAATTTGCATACGCAATCAGATACAATTCAGTAGTAACCAAATCTGTAGTGCATCGGTTCTATAAATCTCCCGAACTCGAAAACATCCATAGGTAATGATTCAGGTAATACAGATTGCTGACTTACTTTACAGGCATCTTGTCTAGTTCCTCATAAAATTGGTTGTTTATGCGATCTAACTATTAAATAAGGTTTAATACTACTGTTTATGATTTCCGTTAAGATACTTCCGTACCGAGAGTGGTGTTAATCGAGTCTTATTTAATCCTTTACTAGAAGCGCTTTAAAACTAATCTTTGTTTTATCTTAGCTGCACGTTCAGAGCATAACATGTCATACTAACTATTTAGAAGCAATTATTCAGATTTTTATCCAATTTATATCCCTGTAAATTCCTTTGTAAAGGGAGACATGTCCTTCACGCTTTGACAAACACCGGCTTTATTGTTTAGTTTCCATTACTTCGAGCTTATGTAACACCATTGTATACTAAAATGTGTTTATCAGTTCAACAATATCTCTAGAGAGACATCGTAATACATTAGTCAGATTGTATTCAGCTTTCCAATTAAATTTGAATACATCTTGATTTTCTTAGTCCGTATACGTAATGTGCGTGGGAAGTAATAGTACTTTTCCCGTGTTGTTTTGTGTTTTAAAATAAGTAATTCTTTATAAAAAAATGTTATTTCGGACACTAAAATAATCTCTAATGAGTCACTAAATTCTTTAAAACTCGGTGTAAATCTGATGGAAGTTTCGTCAAGCGTCTTTAATGAAGTATGCTTATGTTAGCGATGTATTATCCGTCGAGAATGCAAGATTAAATGACATATCATATATTTGTAAATATTGACGTTCCGCAAACGACGGCGCTGCCAAGTGGGTTCCCGTAGAGAAGCAGGACACTCAACCCCTCCCCCCTCCCTTTATGGTCCCTATCGCGGATGCCCTAACAATCAAAAAGCAAGATTTGGTCCACATTTAGAAATTCTGTTGTTTAGTAAGGTTAATTTGATATTCTTTTAAAAAGATCCCTTGCTTATTTTAATGTATGAGCAATCTTAATCTACAAACGACATATTTCTTATAAATTAATATCATATCAGTCTAATTTCCTTCTTTAGACATTTTTAATAGAAAATAAGATCAAAGGCGACGTTCAGCATCGTGTCTCAATTTCCCTGAATCGAGACTCGGTTCTAATCGTTTCAGCACAGCCAGAGTACTCTTCAGTAGCGTGAAGCATCCTGGGACATACGTGGCAGACCACGACACAGTGACGAGAGTATCCAACTGCGTTCTGATGCGCATTACGCCAATTATTCGGTTACTAGCTTTCGCCAGCGGCTTCGCCCGCGTGGTCCCTAGGGAAATGTTCAGGAGAATAAAAGTATCCTATTTCATCAAAATACGATCAGTAGTTTCGGTGTGATTGACGGACAAAAATCTAAACAAATAAACTATCACATTTATTATATTATTAAATAGGATTAATCATATTAAAAAGCGTATTAGTCGTGTTCTTATGAAGAGTGCAATAACTTGGTAAAGGCTACTTTTAAGTTGATGGCAATTAAGGAGTTAATATTTGTTTTGTGTGTAACTTTAACAATAAAATAAAATATGGATCATATCAAAAGAATAAAAACTACTGTCAATCAAAAAAGTCAAAGAAAATATAAAGCAATTTTTTTGATCACGAATATGTACTTAGGCAGATTACCTAAAATTTTGAGTTTTTGCACTTATCGTAAGGACGGCAAAATTGCAATCCATAGATTTTGCAAGATGTGCTGTTCTGTTTATCATATAAAACTAGACGATTTGATATAATGTAGTATCTCATGGCAGACCATGACATACTGAAGTCAGATCAATTTTGTTCTAGAAGGATCTAGGATTATTTTCGCCATTGCAATATGCAGCATTTTTATATCAAACTCATCACTAACTTTAAAGGAAACGAGTACCGCAGTTCTGAATTATGCTATCGCGTATAATATAAATAAAAGCCGTGGACAGGATTGTCCGTAGAAGCAATTTCCTTTTCCGTAAGTCGAAGCGGAATTGGAATCTCTATCTTTCAACTAAAGGGAAGCTCGCCGGAACTGAATTTACATTCTATCGGTTTACGAAGCACAGGCTACTCGCTTTTGTGCAAACAGTTTCCTAGGGAATCAACGTTTTTATTAAGAATCTACTAAAACCACCCTCAACTTGTTTTTGTAACCAGAAAATAAACATGATTTATATGAGAAAATGGTGTACTGTAGTATATAGATAGTTAAAAAGTGTAGCTGTTTGGGAGCTTAAATAATATGACACTTTTTGTAGACAAAGATTTGAAATTGGATTTATAATAAACTCCAATGAAATGACTAAGATTTTGTAAAATCTGAAAATGTTTGCATTACCGAAATTTTTGCATACAAATACATTTGTGTAGCGTACAATTATGTTTTCAGATATTTCATTAGGTATGATAGATGCTTTGATTTGACCTTAAGCAAAGTATGGATTTTCAACAAATTCGAGGACTAAACAAGGTCTGTGCATTTACATACATAAAAAGTATGGCAAATTTAACATGCACATTTATTTAAATTCAAAGAAGTGTAATGAAACTTTTTTTTTTTGTAGTTTAACTTTTTTGTATAAATAAATCAACAAAGATGACTTAATTTCTATCTTCCGATGAAGAGTATAAAAGTTGCATTGATAAATAAATCTAAATAAAAAAAGCCAGTTAATTAGAACTTTAAAAATCGGTTGAAGCTCTTGGGAATTCACGCTATTTAAGGATAACATCCAAGTTTTCTGATTGTTTCAAAGATCGCACTATTAATACTGCAAGAAGTTGGACCTCTTTAATTATTCAATGGACTCAATGTAAAGTTTTGTTGCACAACTACTATTCCCGTATTTAATTGATGACCTAACTAAAGATCCTATAACAATAAATCCAAAACTTGATCTACAAATTGATCCCAAGCTAAGACCCTACAGTGAATTCATGGAACGACAGATGGAACTAAACAACAAGCTATGACAACACTTAGTGCAAGATTACTTCGTAAAGGAAGTATAGTGACACTCCAGAGAGTGAATATAAATTTTAATACGAGTAACTCTGCCTAATAGCAGGCCCTTGAATTTAACTAAGGGTGATGGAACTAAGCTATAAGTCGAAATTTACTTACTAGCTTAGTATCTTAACCGTTCCGTTGACGTTTTGCTATTTTGAACCTTGTTGTAATGACGTCAAGAATTATTGTGATTTCTACTGTGAAGGTTTATGGAGGACTGGGTATTGTATCAATAGTAATTGAACCAGCTTTAATAAAGGAGCAAACGTTGGTACGGAATTACGTGATCTGAAATCGTTTGAACGGATTCAAAGAAAATTTTATTGTTATTTTAAAATTAAGGAGAATAACGTGATTTTCATTTGTAATAAAAAGTTGGTTGATGCTCAAAATGTATTTTCGATACTTAACAAATTGTGTAAAACGTGCAATTATTTAGTAATGTTATATTTGTTAATAAATGACTGGACTTTTTCATCATATTAACTGTTTGTACAAGCGATGTACAGCACCTTACACAAAAGAAATACGATTGGTGGCTTTCTACTATACCTGGGTCAGACCTGGATAGATCTGCCGATGGGAATCGAGGTTCAGATACGGTTGAAAGATACGTAGAAACAAATTATAATATACCCACGTACCTTAAGAAGATCGATGACGAATTCCACTTTGATTGGATACCGACCGGTTCCTTTACGTTCCAGAATATCCGAAACATGGAGTTGGCGCAGTTATCACATCACATGAATCAGGAAACACAAGCAGACACACGCTTAAAAGATTTAGTTGTGCATAGTATTGCTATTTTACACGTTTGGTAGATGGCGTTCAACTGCACTCAAGTTTTATTAAATCAAAACTCGCGGGCACAATGTGCATGACAGCTTATAAAAATGGCTGCGATTTGTTCCTGGATAATTCACCCATACAGACACATCGAATCAGAGCTATTTAACTTTAGAACACTAGAGTTTCTATTTTAATAATTTGTGATTAATATATGAATAAGGAATGGTGACACAACAAGCGATAATTACATTACATGAAGTTTAAACTTATTTCCGTTAGAATAATGTGCTTTCATCCCGTATGTTTTCTCAATGCAACAATCTCAACATCAGAACAATTATTTTTTTGTGTTAATTAGCAAAAGTAAAAGAAAAAGCATTGTTTTGTGAAATATTACGTTTTATTTTAGCAATATTCCTACAACAACGGCGAACAAAAATGAAATATAGCCCCTATAGGCTGTATGAAATATCATTTCATTATCAGCCCATTAACGTCACCACTCCTTTCGGTTCACACAAAAAAATCTAATGAATAATCGCAACGTTTATAACACAAACGTAATACTAGGCTGTATAGACTAACATCCCTTTTCCCAAAATATAATCACTAAATTTAAAAATAAAAATAATTTAAAAAAAAGATTGTCAACTTGGAGAAACGTGGGTGGACTCACTAGTATTTATTATTCAAATTTGTTGAAACTCGACTAGGTTTCTAACGCATTTGAAATGATAATTACAAGCTCGTAAACACACCCCGTATCGAGTCGTTAGTTACTCACGATGTCTTTATTCCTCGTCATCAGCGAATTAAACCCTTGAGAATTATTTCACGCAGCAATAAGTTTATAATAAGTTTCGTACAGAATGTCTCAAAGAGCCTATTACTTTAACTTGGCGTTTAATATAGTTTAGTTTTGCTAACTTAGTGTAATTTATTGATTCAGACTTAAATTATACATATCGTATTTTTGCGTTCACATAGTACATATAAGCATTAACAGTGCTATTAATAAACAAGGTTTAGCGTCAGAGTAAATTTACGCTATTATTGCAATTTTAGTATTAGTCCAAATTGATATTATACTGTGAGTAAGCAAACCTACTATCTTCTAGGAGTAAATATTACTCCTGTCTAACCTAGTAGGTTAGTTAATACTAGGTTAGCCTTTGCTAAATCTCTGTTTAATAATATGAATTTTGACTAATACTAAGTGCAGTCTCAACGTAAATTTACACCATCGTTAAACCTTGTTTATTAATAACACTGTTAAAGTGTCTTTTTATTATTTAAAATAAGCTTCAAAGAATTGTGAATGCAAAAAGTGGCAAATAAACCTACTACACATATTGATATTCAATATGTCCCCAATTATTCTCTGATGTACATACATCATCTATAACTTTTGCTATTTCTTAAAAAAGTTGATAATATTCTTGTCACGTAGACCAAAGAGAACTCAAGATACATAACATCGGATAGCTACAGATAACTGAAATGTGAAGAGGCCAACGCCGGCAATGAATGATATGAAAAATAAAACACAAAAATTGACGCTTCACCAAATAATAAAACAAAGAATAATTCTTAAAGTTAAAATGAAATTAACAGCTTTCCTTCCCGTTTTTAATTTTCATAAACACGTAACCATTTTAACACCTACACAAGTAACAATAGCGGGTTGGAATTTCAGGATTAAACGCGGTGGGTTTAGCTCGTTGAGTTATGACTCACTTAGGCCCGACCGTACGCAAGTGTGATCATCGTAAAACAACGCTTAAATGAAGCCTTGTACGTGACGTAATTAAAGACTGACACAGTCCCGACATGTTATTTCTCAAACATACACTTTGAGCACCTGGAGGCAAATGTATTGTGCAAACAGAAAATACATATCAATTTTATTCTAACCTTAAAAATAAACTAACCTTTTTTGTAAATTATAGCTTATGCAATCCGCGTATAATGTAGCTTCCCATATGGGAAAGAATTTTCAAAATAGGTCCGATGGTTTCGGACCTTATTCAATGCAAGCAAACAAAAAATCTCTCCTCTTTATTTTATTAGTATAGATGTCACGTACAACGATAAATAATACTCAGAATTCGGTGTTATTTTTGTATATTATAAATAGAAACAATTACTTTGAGGTTTTAAATTAATACTGCCAAGGTAATAATAACAGAAGGGGTCTAAAGGGTTGCGTACTCATAATGGTACGAGAGGACTAGCCGCCTTTGTGGATGTTGTAGGCCGGTCATTAAAATGGACCGATCGAAATCTGTCTGGGCAGATTATTATCCGCTGCCACTTATCCTGCTATGTTTGAAAAAAATGATTTATTACAACAAACTAAAGTACTTAAGATTGTATGGTCAATTAACTAAAACACACGTCCACTAACCAAGAACAATTTGAATAAAATTTGTGTCTGGCTCTCGATGGCTGCTGCCGCTTCGCAGGTGGCATACTCGCTTTGCTCCCTTGGCTCTCGTGCGTCGCGTGGACGCAATTCTAAAATAACCCAAATCTAGCGATTTCTGTTCAATTGTCCTACTGTAAAATTAAATATCAAGCACCGTTTTTGGTAAGCATTATTAAAGCTTTACCTTATTTTATTGATTAACATGATTATAAAAAGATAAGTTGATAAGATACTAACATAAAAAATATATTCTAAAGCAGTAACTTAATCAAGTATAATTTTTTTTTTTTTAAACAACAAGGGATTGTTATATAGTATTGGCCATTTTTGAATTCGAACGTAAACAACATCACTTATTTCGCATAATGGAACAACATGCATATTATGCATCCAGACATATAGGAATGTGGCCTATTAACTGGTTAGCCAAATCAACAAACACGTTAATTTCATGTAATTGTCTTGGACATACAATGAAATAATCAACTCGGGCAGATCTTGCTATGTCCGTTTCTTTAATTGGCCTACGACATGGATAATAGGTTACTTATATGCTTAGTCATTAAAGCAATGCTAATTGAGAATTTGGAGGGTTACTTACTTTTAAATTACAATTAAGGTTACTATAGTGAAACCTAAAACAGTTAAATTGCGTTTAAATTTTCGATTCTATGTTCTATAATTGGATTACATAAAGGTATTTCAAAAGTTTTAGAAATAACACGTCTTAAAAATTTGTATGCGTAATATATATTTGAAGTAATATCACAGAATAGGAAAATGAGGAATGTATCATCAAAATTATAAGTTCAAAATTCTTTTAATTACAGAAATAACGCCAAAATGTGAATTAACATTCCAACGTGCCCGAGTGTTGCCAGCTTTAATAACTGCCAGCGACGACAAACTGTAACGGTTCAAAATGGTCGTGAATTTGCTTTTAAATTCAGTTCGTGAAGTACTAATATTGGTGTTGTACACCGCGCACGGACAGTTTCTGACATAATGATATGTGGAAAATCTAATAAGATTCAGTTTAATTTTGACATTTAATATACCTAACAGCTGTGGACTTTCAATATAATCGAATATTTACAGAAATTAAACGAAACTCCTTTCTAAATGCTTATGGCAGTTTTTAATGTTAATGTTAATTAAATTCCTATAGTATACTTTAAGATCAGTTCTTAGAGTATGCTAAATAAGAATTTATACGCGGACATTGAGTATTACGAATAATGACAATTTACTAAGGGCAAAATAAATAATGATATAAACATGTCGTGTTCAGGCACTCGGATATAAAAATACATAATAATACTTATTAAGTACATTGCACTGAGCGCCGAGAAGAGAACAAACTTAAAGCCAATTGATTCTACGGAAGATACTCTATAATAGAAAACAAATGAATTTACATTATAAAACAAAAAGTATATAGTGTTGTTCTATAAAGCTCAACTGATTACACTTTTGAAATAAAAATTGCATCGTTATTATATCTCGTCTAAATGGTTTTAACCGATGACGAGTTTTACAATACGATAACGCCTTGTTAATTTAATTATTTTTTATAGTTTTCAGACTGAAAGTTGGTTATTTAGGCATTTTTCATTAAGAGCATTTTTCAGTATAACATTGAGAATGCAATTTTGAATGATCATGTTTATTATTTTTAGTTAGATATAATGTTACAACAAAGTTAATGAGGAAGTTATAAAAAAAAACATCAGTTCCCAAAATAAAACTAGATGTCGCTACGGTACGTTTTTGATTTCTCCATGACAACCCTTCCGATTTTCTTTCATGTTTAAAAGTAAATTAGATTTCAAAATTCAATAAACAACTCATATTCTATTTGTACTTATTTGTATTTTTATTGATATCCAAGTAACGAACATTTCAAATTTCAGTTTTTTATATGTTAGTTAAAAGGAACGGAAATGACTGTCTTTCGTCCATTCGTTTCCTGCCAAAAATCAACTTTGGCTAGAGTCGCCATCTAGTGGAGGTGCTTTTTAGTGCTTTCTTTTTTTAAATACTTCCTTATTCGTTTTATATGAAATATAAACATTCCTACGCTGTCACATTCCGAGTATTTTCCAAATATTTTCCTGTTAACTGATTCTACCTCTCATAACTTTGTACTGGGTTATCAGATTTCAATTATAATATTTTTATTAGGATTTCCCTCGAAGTTGTTTTCGTTTAAATATATTTTTTAATCGTTACGTCTACTTTTTTCTGTTTATCACCCTGCACACTTTTTTAACAGCAAATTCAAACCAAATTTGTCTAATTTAATTAAGAAGTCAGCAATAACACGAAGGGTTAGTGTTATTCTGCTTATTTATGTATAAAAAAATCATGTGTTTTTGATGATAAATTATGTTAAGTTAAATAATTTTATTTAGTGACTAAATTATTATTAACATCTAAGATTATCCCAGCATTTGCCGACAGAGTTTGTCCCAGTTTAGGAGTTAGGGGTAAACTCTTATTATGTTAATATTATGTAATAAAACTTTTTAAAATTCGTTTTACTTGCTTATATAAAGGTATTATTATTTGACAGTGGCGGGAATGAGCGATGTTTGGGTGGAGTTACGAGCTCCTCGGTTCGTCGTACACCGCAACAACGCTGTATTAAGATGTGAACACAATGTCGATCCTGAGTCTCTATATAAGGTAAGAAAAAATATTTTTATTTCAGTAAGACTTTAGTCTAAACATGGGGAGTAAAAGTGAACAGCAGATGTGGTAATTGTACCTTTGAACATGTCCAGCGATTACGTATTCCAATTACAATTGTCTGCATAGGAATTACACTGTTTTTGATAACGCATAGGGTATGCACCTTATGTAAGTCTTAAACCGGGGCTTTCCAACCCCACATCTGTCCTGAAAAGGATGGGCATGAGCAAGACCGGCCTATCTAGTAAAACCTGCTGCAGTTACCCACCCTCCCACCCCTCCGGGAAGACACTGCATAGGTGAAGAGAAGTTTCGATTCAATAATGTCCCTTTCAATAATGTAACCTTTCTTTTTCTTTTCATTTTCTATTGCGTTTTTTATGCTAGCTGTTAAGTGAGAAGACACTGCCTGTATTAAATTTCAAAATAAACCTATTCAAAGATATTGCTTCTTAATAATAAAAATTCCTTTAGTTGTGTCTTTGTTATTTGCAGAACTTTACACTACATAACCAATTAATTGCACGCTAGAACCGTAACTAGCATAATATTATTTTGTATATAAAGACCGTACAGCGTACAATTTAGATGCATTTGTCAATTAGTCTGTGAAGTATATTAATTATTACAATGTCTACATTTTAAAATAGAAATGAAACGTTTTTACATTTTGCCACTTATTAAATATAATAATGTTTTATGATAACTAGCATTAATGAAAGTTTAAAATGAATCTACTAATCGGTTACAATAAGTATCGGCTCTGGAAATTAAACCTATTACTCTGGCATCTAGGTGACAAAAATTCTTTTTTTTTACAGAAATTGCAAAATACCTCTTAAATTGAAAATGTTGAAAGTTACATTGATTATACTGGATACCAAACGCCCCCCAAATAACAATACTGGCTCGGCGAGCTAACCTAGTGAACATGAAGATTTATCTTGTCATATTGTGGGCGGTATGCAAGATGCGTCAACCATCCTCTTAGGGGGATACTCACCTCCTTACAAAGGCTACAGCGAAATGACGTCATTATTTTATAGTGTTACCTTTCACTAATGAAACTAACCTTTGAGCAATTAAATAAACTCTAAATAAGTTGCATTTTAAAATGACGAAATTACATAATAATATTTAACAGTGTTATTAATAAACAAGGTTTAGCGTTGGAGTAAATTTACGCTGAGACTGCATTTAGTATTAGTCAAAATTCATATTATGAAACAGAGACTTGGCAAAGGTTAACCTAGTACAAGATTCTACGGTAGTAATACTTACTCATAGAAGGCAGTAAGTTTGCTTATTATCTATATAATACGAATTTGGACTAATGCTAAAATTGCAATACTAGCGTAAATTTACTCTGCCGCTAAACCTTGTTTATTGATAGCACTGTAAAGGTGTAAGGGTTTTGATTGTGCCCGCGTGGGTTATTCTCCCTATTGAAAGGTTTGTGTCCCAGCTGTGGGTATATGATGTTGTTTTAATGATATTAGGGTTAATGCACAGGTTAAAAAAGAAATAATAGAAAAATAATAGAAACGTATTTCTTTGCTTCAGTTTAACAAGAAATGGCTTAGACATTAAAGGTAAAAATGTACACAGGTGTGACGTCATATGATATTTCAGCTTTGGCCGCGATTTTTTGTTTACGCAAAAAAAAAATACGTGTTTAATATTCTTAAATAATAACTATGATTTTTTTAGATGTCTAACAGATCTATCATTAAATTGAAAAACGATATTGGTGCGGTGTCATTAAAATATGTTATGAAAACGTAATGAAGGTCACGAAAATCAATATCGTCATCCTACACGGAGGTCTTCAGAATATTTTTTTTATAGATCAATAAGATTATTATAAAAATTTCGTAATTCAATTGTCTATTTTTTTTTATGTAGACCATAGATAAAGCTGCTAGATCACATTCACATGCGATATTGTTTAACATAGTAACGTGTAGCTCGGTGGCGTTTGAATAAGAGCCGCGGCTCCGTGTAGGATGATCGTTGTTTATAAGCAACAAGGGTCGGTGACCGAATGGAAGACCAAAAATTATTATCTTCTTCTTCTTTCTTCAACGGGCGTCTCCGCAACTCGACGACCAAATTGCGCCTATTTTGCGTGTGGAGGGTGTGTGACCGGATACTATTCCAGCCAGCCCAACTCTGCCAGAAACGCTCCCAGCGCCTTCACATCTGTGATGGCCTCTTGGAGATTGCCCGGCGAGCCGAGGTGCTTTGCCCGGTAGTTGGCCACTCTGTTGCATTCCAGCGGGACGTGAGTGGCTGTTTCTTCAACCTCCATGCATCCACTGCCCAAGGGGCTGTCAGTTGAAAAGGTGCCTGTTAAAGTTGCCATGACCAGGAATAGCACCCGTTACCAGGCGCAAATATGGTTTACTTAGCTGTAGAAGGGCTTTGGAGAGGCGAGCGTTAACTCGTGGTAGTGCAAGTTTGGCCTGCCTGCAGGTTTCCAAAGTGTGCCAGTACTGTTGATGCAGTTTACTCGAGTGTTCACGTATCCTACCAATTAACCAGCTTACTGGAATAGGAATGACCGGTTCCGGACCCATTGGTGTTGCTTCTGATCCTCTGCGTGCCAATTCATCAGCTGCATCATTTCCATGTGATCCACTGTGTCCCTTTATCCATTTGATAGTAATTATATTGTGTGTCCCTACCTTGTTTAGAACCTGGTGACACTCCAGTAGAAGACTCGATCGGACAGAACTTACTTTGAGAGTCTGTAGGACTGATTTACTGTCCAAGAAGATCCGGATTTCTGATCCTGTTACCTTCCTTGTAGTTATCGCTCTCGCCGCCAAGGTGATCGCCATACATTCAGCCTGGAAGTTGTATTGTATGGGCTAAGGGGCAAGAACAGATGTATGTTGAGGTCCTCAGAGAAAACACTAGCACCTGTGCCTGATGAGGTTTTGGAGCCGTCCGTGAAGACTGTGATGGCCTTGTGTGCTTCCTTTGGATCGTCACTGTCCGTAAGATGTATCTTGTATTTCTTGCCAAAGATGAAGGTGGATTCGATTCTGTCACACACCGCCTCAACAAGCGGGGTATTAAGCCATTCCTTCAGTAAGCCATTAAAATGTTTAGCGGTATCGAACCTCACCAGTTTGTAATTTTTTAGTCCCAACGCTGTCTTGGCCGCTTCCTGTCTAATATAAATATGTAGCGGTGTGATATTCAACATTACCTCCAGAGCTACCGTGGGCGCCATGCTCATGCATTCCGTTAGGGCGCAGCATGCCTGCCGTTGGAAGCTTTGCAGTTTGTTTTCACAGGAGGACTGAGTAGTTTTTGGCCTCCAAACAATGGCACCATAACTTACCATCGGTCGTATTACTGTGTTGCAGAGCCACAAGAACAGGTCGTTGACCACCAGGTTCCATAGTAGCGGCGAGAGTACTCCCCCTTGGGGGCATCCCCGCGCCACCAGTGCCCCCATACTGTCCTTACCTGCCACCCGAACTATCCTGTTGCGTAGCATATTTACGATCCAGTCTATAACTTGTGGCTTTACTCCATGCCACCTCAATGTTGGTGAAGTTGGTTCTATCAAAGACACCTTCGATATCGATGAAAGTGGCAAGACAGATGAGTTTGTTGTGAAGGGCCATTTCTATCTTACCGACTAGTTGATGGAGGGCCGATTCTGTAGATTTACATGCTAAGTAGACGTGTTGATGTTTATGTATCGGAGAAATGCTCAGTGCACCACTTCGTACATATCTGTCACAAGGGTGAGTGCTGTGACAATGGTCTCGCTTCCTCATTGTAATAGTGCTGGAAAGTTGCCGTCGCTTCCTGCCGCCTTTAAGGGTGAGAAGCTGCTGATGGCCCATTACACCTTTTCAGACATTACAATTTCTGTGGCAAGGCGCCAGCATCTTTCCGTCGGTGTCGACGTGACATCATGCCATACAACCTCTTTGATTGATTGACATTTTAGGAAACGGGTCTGTAGTAGAATTCATCTTGGCTTTGGGACATCGTGCCGTCAGGTCTTCGGAGAGTTCCCAATGTACCTTGTTTCGCTAAAATTTTCCTTACCCTATTTGCCTGTGTTGTGGAATTTATCTCTTCGGTGAAGCTACACCAAGAGGCTGTTTTCCAGTATCTAAAACATTTTTTGTACTTAGCTTTAATGGCTTTGAAGTTGTCCCAGTCTAATTCACTCCGGGCGTTCATGGCTCGGTTAAATTTTTTCCTCACCTTACTTCTTATTTTATAAATTATTTATAAATTATTATCTCAAGCTACTCCGTGCTACGCTAAGTCGTTGGTGCTGGGTGCATTCAATACAACCCTCCAATGCCAACGTGGAGGGTCATGCTCCATCCTCCTTAACCATCCATAAGAATGACCTGAGTCCGAACAGTGGGGACTTAAAATAGCTAATAATGATAATTAATAATAATAATTTAATATAACACTAAGGCTTAACTTTAGGAGAATATAATGTGAGGTTAAAAAGATAAATTATTAGAGTATTGACGTGTAGTGAGATCTCAAACTAAAACGATTATATTTATGCGCGTAATTCAGAAAATCCAATGGGAATTTATCTGTTATTTTTACAATAAGCTTTTTCCGCTAAAGTGTATAAATATTACCGGAATTCGATGTATTAATGGATTTCATTCCGGTTACCGGTTTTTACCGGAACTGGGGCAATCGCTAGTAAGTTATAAATCAAGTCTGTAGAGTTCAAATACTTATAAACGACAAACATAGAAGGAAAGTACTATTAAATGACAGGGCCTTTAATATTTTATCCGTTAAAGAGTGATTTTGTGAACTTTATAAACTCGGTCTGCTTTACTTTGTAGTCTACTGTTTATAACGATTTTCAGGGTTGAGTATCTTGAAAGGAATACATTTATTTTGAAAATTCTCGGAGGTAGTCGCATAAATTTGTGAAAAATTAAAACTTCTTAGCATGGAAAAAAGATGCAGGCATTTTTGCCGCAAAAACGCATATTTCGACACTGTCAAGAAAATTGAACCATGTAATTTAGCAACTAGCATTGTTTAATAGTACAAATTCAAGGAAGAGTCTAAAAAATATTTGTATTTTAATCATAAGAAATTTACCCTTAGTGGGTCAAATTTTTAATTGAATTAATTAGTTGAAGTTATCGGTCGTCATGTGCAAGTAATATTTCACATTTTTTATTTTTATTTACAATTATTCTGTTATTTGCATCAATCAAAAATAAATCAAAAACAGGCATACCAAAGATAATGATTGGTGTCTGACAGCAGGAGACAGAGTGTTTTCTACGGGAAATATAATTGTTGTTTTTACTAATTTCGTCGTACCTTTTACATCTTTTCTCTCCATAAAAACCTTCCTCAGACTAAAAAATCAACTAAATTAGCTCAGCCGTTCTTGAGTTTTGTACTTAGCAACACATTTAGCGATTCAGTTTAATTTATAAAGATAGATGAAAATAAATAAGTTATTTTAAATCCTCAGGATGCTCTGTGAGATATAATTAAACATTCCGGTAGCACAGAACATTTTGAATTTAAATTTAATTCGCATTTGACAGAATTTCTTACCTCCAAGGCTTTGTCTCTTTTTATACTCAGTGTTAAAGACAAAAATGACTAACAGTGTTTTGTTTACTTTGTCTACCAAAAACATACCTTACCAAAACACAATAGAAAGACAAATGTTTGCAATAAATTCGTGTTATTCGGGATAAACTACATGTATTTTACTTCCGCCTCCTGACGCCCCAATAGATTAATGCGATACAACGTACAATAAATGCATGAGATTTTATATATCGAGAAAAAAAAACCCAGAATTTTTTAAGTACTTCATTAAATACCAAAGTCATGTTTGACAAAAAAGTAAGAAGTTCTTTTATTTACCTCACCAGTCTGTTAATGTTCTGCTGGGGCTCAGGCCTACCCTGTGCATGGAGTCGAATCAAATCATACAAGTATAAAGAGAAGGGAGGGGGGAATGATGATTGCAGATGAAGCCACGACCGAAGACGGCTTAACACGCCTACCAAAGCACTTGTTTCTTTAAAATAAACTTATTCAACGTTAATTTAGTTTTCCAATATTTTTTATCTATAACTCGTTCAGACGACAAGGACGCATAAAAAAGGAGGTCTTTTGGCTGATAAAAAGAACGAGCAAAAGAAACTCATCGGCTCTAGAAGTAACAACATTTTCAAAAATCTTAGCATTACCAAGTCAATATTAATAATATAAATTAATTATTTGCAACAAACAACTAACTCTATTAACAAATCTTATATAAGAAAGTTAAGAGAAAAGAATGATCAGTCCAAAGTTTAAAGTAATACAAAATAATACATTTAGAAGCTACTGTTTCTGAAACCTAAAAAGTTAAAACACAAATAGTAATTCAGTCAGTATTTAAACAAATTCTATAAATTGACGTCTATTATTCGTATTCACCACAGAACAGAGAAAAAGGTAGAACGATTAAGTGGGCGGGGTCGTACGACCATCCATATGCCCAAAACGGTCATATGAACGTCATGTTACTCAAATTTCCAGTTTATTATTTGCACAATGTCATAGTGGTCTATGGTGCGTCGAAAATTACGAAAATATGCCGAATAGTGCCGTTATTACGAGTCGTTTGCGTAATGAAAATGTAATTCTGAAAAAAGGAGAAATTTCATTTCATCGGTATGTAAAAAATATTGGATATATAACAGTATATCGAGATATAATCACATTTTTTTTCCGTAAGATTGTGTCAGTTGTTAACATAGTGCTTGCAGATATCGATAAAATGCTATCGATAGTACTTAACCCTAATATTATGAATGGCAATCAATTTACATGCAATTATAACATTAAATCTATTAAGATAAATAGTTAACAGAAATTTTTTAGAGATTTGTATGTTTTTGCTACATAATAGTGTTAATTTGTTACATTATAGTTGCCGCCAATTGTTACATAATAGTGTTAATTTACTATTAAATTTTGTAATTCATTGTGTAATGTGAACAATAAAGAGTTTTGTATTGTATGTTTCAGTTTTCCTAGAAACCCCGACATAAAAGAAAAGTGGATTGACGTGTGTTAGAAATGGTCAATGGTTTCCTTCTAAAACTAGTTACATTTGTTCAACATATTTTTCTGTAAATGATTTCATTAATATTAAATAATATGATAAATTACTTACAAATTTATAATGAAATATTATGTATTACATCTAATTTTCTGATTATATTGTGAAATTAAATGTTATATTGGGATATTATTGAAATATAGTTTCAATGAGACATCTTTGTTATTATTTTCCATTCTTAATATATTGTGCTTCATATAATACCTAGTTAGTAAAAAAAATATGAATAATTAAATATACAAAAAAAAATAGCTAGGTATCAAAAAATAAAACTATGACTATATAATAGAAAAAAGGCTAATTCAAATTATAAAAATCTAGCCCCCAAAGGGCCAAATTTTCATCACTGTCGCCTGCTCTTGATATGTGACCCCGTTGCAGCCTACTTCTGATTAAAACTGACAAAAATCGCAGTTACATTGCTACTTTAGCAAGATAGGAATTGGTCTAATTGATCGAGCCGTTTCAAGTGAAAGTTGATTACAATCATTGTGAAGTGATTACATACATATGGTATTTATTTTCATTGGATTTTTTTCGTGAATATGCGAAATGATAAATTAATAAATTATTTTATTATATTAACCCAATATATTGAAGCGTAAAATTCTTTGCATTATATTTTGAAAAATTGTTTTAATGCAGATACGTCGTGCAATAACATTTTTATGTAATGAAACATGTATTTCAAATGTTTACACGTTAACTAATTTAATATCCGCGCACAAAATATAATATTTAGAACTAACAAAAGTAATTGTGCAAATTTTTATTATAGCTAGCCATACATTTTGTGTATTACTGTAAAATCACCTGTATTAATAAGCTAGTATATACTAATTTTGCTGAAACTTTTGTAGCCAATGGAAGCATCGCTCTCTTTGTGAGCTGAATAGGTGAAGTTTTATGTCTGTGTGATATCTGGCACGCGCGGTCCTAGTACTAATGTTAGTACGTTATCATTCTAACCTTTTTATCTGTTCTGTGGTATTCACTAATTGATCGTGGACTGGCTATTAAATAATCAATAATCGTAAATATTAACATAACACCTGAAGGCCTATTCTATTTCTCCGAAAATTGTAAGATCAATCCGAAAATTTTCGAATTGCCGTTTGAGGACAAATAGAAATGGCCCTCAGGTACTATGATAATTAGTACGAGTTAGATAGTAGTTGATATTCGATTCTATCATCTTACAATGGTGTGTCATACTATAGACAACAGATCCATCACATTTCTGTTTTGAACTCACAACGAGCATCTTCTTAATCTGTAATATTATTATATATTCTTTTTGTAATTTTTTTCAGGCATTACTTCCAGTGGTAAAACGCCGACATTTTTTCAATTATTTTCCATCGGCAAATTTCGCTGAATTCAGATATGTACCTGATTAAATGTCACCTCAAATGCTAAATTGCTCAAAAGTCATTGGGCAGCATAGAATGAAATTTATACCCACGGCCTACAGATAAAAAAAATAGGTAGGATGTTTAGATAAACGTCTCTAGTTCACGAATATATATGTCACATTAATGTAATTAATGGGATTCAAGTCAAAAGCTAAAAAAGAAAAATATAATAATAAGTATAAACGTCCTCAAACTACGTGTTAAGTTTTGAACGTGCGTTCACGTACGTGTTAATTATAGTAAGGTTAAGGACATTGTTATCGGTTTCTTGTCAGTGACAACAATTAAAAAAAAAAAACAAGTAAGTAAAGAAAATCTTTTAAGTTTTATTCGACATGATCAAGGTCTACAGGAATAATTGTGTCATCTAAAAACTCGGCAGGTCCATCTATTTGCTCTTGATGCCTGGCCCAAGACTAAAAATATACTATGCTGGCTATATGCGCGCAGCATCCAATGGTGCGACGGCCATGAATACAAGAGCAGTAGTAATCGTCGATACTCTCTCTACCCTGTCTTGTCGGTTTCACCAATATGTAAGTGTATTGTTTGCTCCTGATATGTCACGACTTCATTCTTCCTCGTATCAATATATTGTTGTTATCCAATTCATGGTGCCGGTAGAGTTCAACAATGTACATACCATTTGGTCGCAAGTGTACGTGAACATATGATCTTGCGATCCTTAAATGATAGGTGCCCAACGTAAATAGTATTAAATCTTCAAAAGTTAGCTGTGGGAAGTTATCTAAAGCTGCATCAATTGATATGAAGGCCACTCTTTGCCTGTTTTTTTACATTTTAGTCCCATGGTTTAAAGAAAAAGTAACTATTTGTAATAAAATGTGGGTTAATACTTAACAATTTAAAACTAATTTGGTTTTTGTAGGATAACTTTAGTTAACCGGGTCAGATTTCGCCCAATGACATTTCAAATGGGAAAAAGGCTACTCCAAACCATGCAAAAATTATGTCCGGATGTAGGCACTGCCTTCTATTCCAAAATCTAATACCTACTAAACGTATTTACTTATATCGTATATTGGATATTGTTTTGAACAAAACTGTCACCTGTATAATGTCATAAAACTTCCCTCCCTATTTAATTCAGCGTACGGATGGCAGTCAGATAGTGGCACTGAACTCGCCCTCGTAAACAATAGGGAAGCATCGCATTGTTCCACATAACGAGTTGTTTCTGCATTGCAACCGCTGTTTATTGTCGTAACTTTGTTTATTTTCCACTAGTTGCTTTACCGCGGCTTTGCACGCTTAAATAATAGCCTGCGTAACTTGTGATATAGGTTTCTTTGGTGAAAATTATCTAATAACACTATCAAAACTTATCAAAAATCAAATCATATAAATAACAAGTAACTAACAAATATCAAAATCTCTGAATTATTTTATTCCAACTGTGTGCCACGATCGCAACACCTTATATAAATCGGTATTGGCAATCCGCTTTTGGAACGCCAATCTAAAAACTACACAGTTATATCCAAATATATATCCAAAGTTGAAAATAAAACTGAATCGCACGGTTGATCGGGTTCCGAGGCTGGTTATTAGTAGTCAAGTAGCAAACCAGTATTAGAATTTTTATGAGTTTTTTTCATGGTTCAGATTATAACTTGTGTTATGGAAATAAGAAGCCAGGAAATTAGAAAGTGGTACCCCGGCACAGAAAAAAATGTCATCTACAATGAGCCAACCTAGCGATAATGAATTAGATAAAACTATTCATCATCATCGTCACCAGCCTATTGCTGTCTCAGTGAATACAGCAATAGGCATGCGTCTTAGGAAGATATCGAATCGAATAGGGAGAATGAGACATGGTCAATGGACCATGTTCTGAGATGACCATGGAATGCCATGGTGGGTCAAAGCCTACCGCGTAGCCGGGACCAATGGATAAATAATGAAATATTTCACGTTTATAATGCTAATATAGAAGAGTTTAGATTTTATTTTAGTTTTAAATAGACTTTTTGAATTAATCAAATCAAAAAGGGAGAAAAAAGTCTTATAAATTTATCTTATTCAGTGACATTATATCCATCTCAGAATCTTTTTACAAATTATTTCATAATATTTTTCACTCTCCATCTCTCAGCATAGTATAGCAAGTCAAACTATACAAAATTGTCAAATCTCTCTACTTGATTTTAAATTTTAATGCATGTTGGGTAGAGATCAGGATCAATTGAGAAAATTTTACATATTGCTGTAGCCTGACGTACAGCCGTTGTTTGTAGGTAGAACCAATTATATTTAACAATGTACTGCTAGTGAAATCTTGGTTTCCTTCTATTTACCTGCAGATGCAGGGATTGATACCAGCCCAACCCTGTCGTACTTTACATCTTCCAACAGTCTAACTGTATGTATGTACGATTTAATTGAATTTCTCGGTTTCCTGTGATATATCTAATTATCTGTTCAGCTCCATTCTTTGGTAAGGCTAACATGAGTTTGATTGAACTTGACTTGGTAAGTTTGTTTGATTATCAAGTTTTAATCATTGCCATAATACCCACAAAGTACTAAAGTAATTGTAAAATTTTTAATGATTAAGGAAACGGTACCAAATATAAGATTATATTGGATAATATACAAAAATTTTGAAAAAATAGTTGTTCCATATCTATGTAATAAGTAATTCTTATAATCTGCAACAAAGCGACCTCTCTACTTAACAGATTAGGCCAAAATGAGACAGTTAAATGGTGCACATAAATAATTCTACTAGTTGTTTACCCCAAAAACCACTGAACTTGTGTTTACCCAATTTGCGAGTTTCAGTGAATTTTTATAGAGTCGTATCAGCGTCCCACAGGGAATGGTGAATGTGATTTAGTATTCTGTGACTTAATCCGCTTTAGGTCGATCGCCCCAGATTCGGGGCAGGCTGGCTATTTGATTCCTTTCTGATAGACTAGTGATAATTACCTACATTTATATTTTTTTTGTGATTAAGCCTTCTTATACTGTAACTCAGAGGCCAACCGAAAAGAATTGTTCATAGAGCTTTGTGATTTTTGACACATATAAATTTTTCACTTTTTGCGATGATTATAACTTTATAGCTGTCAGCTGAGTAAGCGAATAGGTCTTCGGGTCTATTTTATGTTTATTTTTGCGTAATCACTCAATTAAAGCTATACGGTACTCAGTTTTAAAGGCTATTATCAAAATCATATCTCGAAGTAAACTTGAAGTCAAAAATACTTATACTTTTAATATGTGTCTATTATCTGAATGACGGAAAACAAAGAATTCCTTCTTCTGTCTTTGGCATTGTGTTTTTGTGTCAAACTCTATAAGAGGGTGCATAAAACTTAACCTTCTATCTAACTTAACTTATTTTTTTTTCTTTTTTAATTAATAATTGCAAACATTAAGATTATTATAAAAAACAATTTTCCATAAAGGATGTAATGACAACATACAAGTTATGGTGATTTTTAAGGGTTTTATGTTTACTTTGTTTGTATAATGAGCAGTTGGCCGGATTTTTCTTTTTTTATGGGATAGGGAACGAACAGGATTGCGAAAGGTCGTCGGTTCAAATCCCATCTTTGGATGAACTTTAAAAAGAATATTTTAATGTTTAATATTATTAAACAGAGATCTATACGAATATTATAATAAACTTAGATTTAATTGTTTGTTTGCATCAAATAGACTCCGAATTCTAATCTATTCACTTGAAATTCTAAATGTCACGATAGTTTGGTAGTATTCCAAATATATTTTAGCACGGAATCTTTCACTAATAGCATACACATAGCAGTGTACAAGAAATTGCGATATTTACCATCACAATAGCATAACATTTCGGTAATAATGATGAAGCTTGATCGAGTCGACAATTATTCACCCAAGAACAGCAGCAACCGCGACCAACGGGTTAACGTGCATTCTGAAGCATGGAGGAGCTCGAGATAATCAATATTAGGTCACCCATCCTAACCGGCCCTTTTCTTAATGTATTAGTTTATTATGGGTTTAAGTTTCTACCCGAAAAGAAAGCAAGAATATTTGGTTATTCGCTTTACTAAGTCTTACCACTAAGCAATGTACATATAAGCGTAGTAGTTATACAGTATTTTGTCTTTTTCACTCAAAGCAAAATTCGCATCGGAAAAAAGCTGTCATAATTATGTACTTAATTTAGCAATTATTTTCCTTCCTTATTTAGAGTTTTCGCGTATAGCTTAATATTTTCTAAATTAGTGTAATAAAATATTTTCTTAAATATTTATCAGCTGAAATGGTTCATTTTTCCCAAAAATATTACAGATATTACTTCAATTGTAAGACATCTGTTCTGCAAGTGAAAATACAAGTTATTATTTTTTTTTTTGTTTATGTCGAGGTTATTTTTTTAATAGATAACAAAAGATATAGAACAAACATAATTAATTTTATTGAATCGCTTGGGAAAAACGCGTCTTGTCTGTTAAAAACTAGTTTCAAATGTTAATTCTAGTTTTTACAAAACTAGCTCCAAATTAGGAAAACGCGTTCTATCTAAAAACTGGTTTTAACTTTAACATACAGTAAATTATCGTGAAAGCCTCGTCACTCTCCACGGGTTGATTGATACATATAATTATGCTAGTTTATATAAATTTAGCTTTAATGATAAGATATATCTAGTCACAGATAATGTTTGAAGAAAGACTATTATAATTTGGTATCAGAAATGACATTTTATGGTCTATTAAACACATTTATTAATAAAACATATTTTTTTACATTAAAATAATAATCCACCCAAATCGATAGGAAGTAATTTCATTATGATTTGTGCTGATAATAACAAACACTGAAATAACCCGGGCAATTTAACTAATGGATGCTATCATAACTATATGAATAAAGTTATCAGTCACATCGCTGTGAAAGCAGATTAATCTTCTATAAAGAGCTTTCAGTGAATAATACAAGATTATTTCTGTTCGGTCTGCAATTGAAAAGTTTAAACAACATTCACCGAAGTCGGTTATTAGATGGATGACCGAAAATACTACAAATCTTTCCTGTATGTATATATTTTAGATTTCAATTTCAAAATTTAAAAGTTGCACGCGTTTTACCTTAGCCGGTTAACGTCAAAATTTTATCTATGTAAGCAGCAAATTAATTTTTAAAGGAATTAATTCTATTCAGATAGATAATTTTATTTGAAGCAGTGGCTTTTTATGTTGTTTCTCTTTACAGGTTAATAATAAATAATAACAGTTTTTGTTCTTATATTTAGCGCTAAGATTAAGCGTTATTAAAAAATACAGCTTTTTTAGCCTACATAGGAATATTTATATACTTACTAGCTTTCGCCAGCGGCTTCGCCCGCGTGGACCCTAGGGAAATGTTTAGTGGGATAAAAAGTATCCTATTTTCTAAGTCAGCTAATACCCTATCTGAATACCAAATTTCATCAAAATCCGTTTAGTAGTTTCGGCGTGATTGACGAACAAACATCCAAACATCTAAACATCCAAACAAAGAAACTTTCACATTTATAATATTAATAGGATAATACCCTAAGTAATTAAATAAAAAACTTTCTTAAGGTTTTTAGACATGTCTTAAAAAATATACCGCTAAAAGTATTTTCATTATATGCATTTTATAAAGCTAACCTATGCTAAGCTAACATAAAACTCAACTTTGCAATTTATCATGGGATACCGCTTTTGGGCTCGATACGACAATATACTCATACCCAATATACCACCACCAGCCCTTTTACGTCCCCACTGCAGGGGCTCAGGCCTTCCTTATGAATGGTTAAGGAGGATGAGCCATGACCCTCCACGCTGGCACAATGCGGATTGGAGGGTATTGACGACTGCAAATGCAGCCGGGACCAACGGCTTAACGTGCCTTCCGAAGCACGGAGTAGCTCGAGATAATAATTTTTTGGTCACCCATCCCGTGACTGACCCTTGCGAAAGTTGCTTAACGACTACGATCGCGGGCCGCGGCGCTTATCCACTCCGCCACCGAGCTACTCAATATACATACAAAATTAATAAACAAGTCAGAGTAAATTTACGCTAAAATTGCAATTTTAATTTTATTAGTCAAATTGATATAATTCATATTATACAGTGAATAAGCAAACCTACTACATTCTAGGAGTAAATATTACTCCCGTAGAACCTCGTACTAGGTTACCTGTGCTATGTCTATATGTGTTAATAATATAAATTTTGACTAATACTAAGTGCAGTCTCAGCGTAAATTTACTCTAACGCTAAACCTTGTTTATTAATAACACTGGAAGACATTTATTGCATATTATCCTTAGAAATAAACTGTAATAAAAAAAAAAATTATAGTCACCCAAAATAGTATTATAACTTTGCTATTTTTTGTTGGCAGGTGGTGTTTTATAAGAATGGCCATCGTATAATGAAATTTGTTAGAGGACGTGACCCTCCATACGAGCTTTACAACATTACAGGAGCTGATATTAACGTAAGTTTTTTATATAATCCATTAATAATGGATAACATTCGAGATTTAAGATATCAGATTATTCCAGATCATGCTTGCTAATGTAGCTCCAAAAGAAGTCAAATTAACCTACTTTGCAGCTAAAAAAATTGGAGATTTATTTTTTTATTATTATTTTCGATCACTAAATAAAATGTAAACAAAGAATGTCGATTTGTATTATGGAGTTTAAAATTTACATCGCATCATCAATGCATATGAATGAATGAATTGTTGTTATTGTAAGATTTTAGTATCACAAATTATAATTTTATTCTAAACATATGTTTTATAATTATTAAAAAATTTAAGCGATTAAGTAAAAAAAAATAATATTGAATTGTTAAAATTACTATTAGCTTAATTACTAATTTACCAGATCATTTGTCTTTAGTTTCGTAAGAAATCTTCTTCTTTCTATAATATTTCTGTGCCCGATAAGGTCCATAGTTTGAATTTATACATATATCTAACATCTATGTACGTAACACTGGTTTGCAATAGATGATTTAGTGTTAAGATGATGCATAGAATTAAATAATTGAGATCACAATGGGATTGTCATGTAAATTAGTTTCGGAAAAAAATGAGAAAAAACTTTAAGAATTAACCACAGTACCTACGTTTGTGAGCATTTTTTTGGCTGAATTAAAAATGAAAGAAAAACAAAATGTTATCACTCCCGCACAAGTCATAAATTGTCTTTTAAATGATAATAATATTTTACTATAAATTAATAGAATAGAGAGTAAATATATTATAAAAATTGACAGTAAACAAAAACTAATATTGAGAACTAAAGGGAATTACAATCGCGCATGTATAATAAATATTCTAGTAAATGAAAAAAAAAACCGTAGACTACAGATTTTCTTGTTAATCGGTAGAAAGCTACATTCTGTATTTTTTTTATCTTAAGCTCAGTCATCTAGGAGATAAAAGGAATTGAAATTTTTTCTTTAAAAATTTAAAGTCCACTGAAATTATAAAAAGGCATTGATATTTACAGTATAACTCTGTTCAGTTCAAATATATCGCACAACTACGCGATTTTTTTTATTTGCTCAAAAGAGGTTGCTGTCTGTTTTATAAAACGACTACTCAAAGCAAATTGACAATGACAGAAGAGAAAACGTTAAATTGTTATGTGTAGACTTGCATATTTTGGTCGGATAATAGGTTGAACCAAGTACTACAGTTAATCCTCGCTTTATAAATAAGATGCAATAGTAATAATACACTTTTGATTCTAAAAGGGTACGAAAACTTTTTGAGGTACGAAAACGAAGGCCACCTTATCAATATACTATAATTATGAAACTCATTTACTTCTTTAGGAATGTACAAACAAACAGTTCTATTATGAAATATTTAAAGGAATAACTAATTAATATCAAACAGGTAATTATCCCTTTTACGAGCCGACATAATAATATATCCATCACGTAGAGTTACCAATGTAATTAATAGCAGCCGTTGATTAAGGAAAACCGTAAAATTAAGACAATCTTTTTACTTCCCGAATTAAAGCTACTTTAAACTTAGCTTCATATTTTTGAAAAGAAAAATAATGATGTTATTAGTGTTACTCGTAATCTCTAAGAAACAGTTTATTAATTATTAAAAGCTGCAGCAGTTTATTAACTATTAATTATTAAAAAAGATAATTATTAAAAGCTTACATATATTAATTCATTATGATTATGTAATTGTTGTTATTTTGTTACTGTTTGTCGTGGCAAGTCAAATAAGAAAACATTTTTTTTTTTTCAAAATATGATAACATTACACCACCTCCACGCGAGCCCAATGCGAATTGGGGGATAATTTTGTACTTATAATAATACTAATAATCAATAAACATAATAAATATTTTTAAACATCTCTATGAACGCTACCAAAATTGCAATCAATGCTTTTGAGTTAATTACATTTTGTACGCAACGCTCGGTGCCTAAATCCGACTCGCTATTAGCAGTATCTTCTATTGTATTTGAGTTTTTGTTGTAGCTTATTCAGTTGTACCCGACATCAATAACCCTAGAGAGACTGGACTTTTCGGCGTCTGGTCCATACGCCTGCGAGATAGCGCTGGAAACTCCGCTCTATTCAAAAGTGTCTAAGATACATGAGCTAAATGTCATCGGTAAGTAATGTTTGATTTATTAGGATTCTACCAAAAGCGCTGTAAAACGGTGTAACAGTATGAATGATTATATTGATTGTCAATGCAAAAAAAAAATAGTATTAACATTAAAAGAAAAAAACGATATAATGATTAAATATGGTCTTTAAACAAAACTATTAATTTTATTAACCTAAATTAGTAATACTACAAGTCCGTTTTAGAATTAAATTGTATTTTCAAAAATTTTAAAATCGTAAATAAAACTGGATCGCGCTTTTGCGAAAAATGCGCATTTAGAGGATATGGAATTTGGTTAAAGTAAGTTAATATATTTTTTTAATAATAACGCTCAAAAATATATTTCTTGAGCATTGGTATTGAGTCATGTAAGACAAGTCTTGAATCTAGTTGCGTACTTTCTGACAATCGTGTGGCACCTTTTTTTCTAACGTTTCTTGATAATTTGACGCAAATGGATCAAATAGTTTTGATGTTAACTTAAAAACTGCTGCTAATTCATCTTTAGATTGAGTATCGTCAGTTTCCGTATAAATAATGCGAGGTTGTACTCAATTACCTCTTTTTTAACCTTACATTTTATTCTAAGGCTATGCTAATATTTGCTAAATAAAAATCACCTTATAAAAATTAAACATTTGATCAATTGCTAGCTAAAAACAAAAACATAAATTTCAATAATCGGCTTTATAGGAAACATCATTTTACGCTTAGTATATTTTATCTAAAATATATGAGAATATATACTAATATAGGTTTTGGTATAATCTTTTGATTAAATGCAATAGTTTTATTTTTTCCTGTGATTAAAAATATATGACATCAGGCGAGCGCAGAGGGCCTTAATTCGTCACAGTAGACTCAAGTTTACAAACCACCATGGAGTTCATTATCAGCTTGAAATTTCCAGAATGTAAGCGATCCTAATAAAAGGGAGTGCGTTCGTTTGTAATATTCGTTCCGTAAACATCGCTTATGTTGCATACATACCACTTGTGCCGCTTTGTTGCCACGACGGTACTCGTGCTCCATGATTGCACGAATTTTTGACGTAACCATGACGACGAAAATTTTCGTGTGCGATGAAAACAAAACGGCAAACAATAAACAGATGAATTGTAATTTTTTTATTAGTATTCTCACAGTCAGTTGCACAAACATCAATTAAAATTTCAATTAGTTTAAAGCGACATTACCGATACTAGTTTGACATTCATTAGAATTTAAATTCGTCATTAAACCTTAATGGGTGTTTGCGCAACTAGGTCTTTGGCACAAAATTGATTTGGAATAACAGTACCTACAGCAAATTTTATAGGTATTATTAAGAAAAAGATCGATAACGAAAAATTAATTGATTCAATTAAGTACCGTAATTAGTATTAGCTTGCGTGTTTTGCAAAACATCTGCTACGTTTACTACGTTTACATCAAATAGAATCAGAAAAGCGTGCAGTAATTAAAAACTTGAAGATAATTATGATTAGCGTTTAATAACCCGAGTTCACCAGTAATACATTAATATAAAGATTCATTAGGTGTTTATTAATAGCCAGGTGAAAAACGAAATCTAAGTTATATACTATTTAAACAAATTTTAGCGTCGAGTAATGGCAACCATGTTATAACACAATATTTTTTTATGATTTTTCGACATTGTGATGGTAATTAGTATATTTTTTAATTTATCATATTTAAAGTTTATATAAAAGAAAATAGAATTTAGCACTTTTTCTGGTAACAAACTTTTAGCCAAATTTCATACCCCACCGTCTATGTAATTTACGTAAAATGGTCCACGTTCACATCTATATCGAAATATAAATACATTTACATGACAAAAGTCTTACGTAATTGAGTTTAGTATTTAAACATCACCCTCTTTATACACTCGGTTAAAAAATCGACCATTAACCCTCTATATACACTCGGATAAAAGATCGATATCAAAAACAGATCCATAATGTCCTCCCTTCCACCACCCTCAAAATCCGGCACATAGACAACCACAAAGTTATTTATAACCGATCGGAAACGTATCCCAATTGAATTACCATGTTCTGTCACTGTTTCCCCTTTAGTGATAGACAAAGGGAAAGCATATAAATGTTACCCTAACCCTTACCTTTTTAATGAGGCGGCATGAAAACAAACTACATTGCCTACATGTTTTATTGTCGTTTGCCAGATTGATGTTCCAGGTCCACACATTGAATGTCGGCATATTTTACCCATAAATTGGTCCATGCCTATAAAATACGCCAGCACTCAATGTATGCACCTGAATCGATAAGTATTCAAGAATGATATATTTGTCAAAAGTTAATTATACACTTTTCACAAAGAAATTAACACCTTCGTGCATTAACATCGCTAGATGGATAAGAATTTTATTAAGTTTTGTCAAAAATTTCTCCATATTTTGTATAGTACACTTGTACGTTAAATATAATGGAGTGTATACATAGGTTAACACGGGAAATTTTGACATGTATACTTCGAGAGATAAAAGGTCAAAGCTTTGTGGGAATTTCACTAAAAATGCAAAATATCTATTTTCAGCCATCACCTTTGCAAGCGAATAGCTCGACCTATCCAAAGTATCGTCATATTTGCGTAGTCATGACTTTTTAACTGACTTCAAAAAAGGAGGAGTCTCTCAATTAGACCCTTTTTATGTATGTTACCGCATATCTCCGGTATTTATAGTCCGATTTTAAAATTCTTTTTGCATTCGAAAAAGTTGTGACCGGTTTGTTGGTCCCACAAAAATTGGTTTAAGTCTAGTCATTAACGTCCACATCCATAGATTAAGCTCTGTGGTTAAGTTTAAATGATGTCGGTACTCACTTTACCCCTGACTATGACACTGAAATGTGATTAGCTTTGAAGACCTCCGTAGACTGAAGTCCAAATGTGAAACCATAGCAGCCCGTCTACTCTATCAGATATATTCATATAGCGCTTTAGGAAATGTAAATCAACATGGTGAGCAATTTCTGTTGAAATAAAAAACGGAGATCTGGAGCGCCTGATGTGGAACCATAGCAGGCCATCTAATATAAAAGAGATATTAATATAGCGCTTTAAGAAAAGTTAATCAACACGATGAGCATTTTCGGTTGTCATAAAAAACGAAAATCTGGAGCGCCTAAACACCTTTGTTCCAAAAAGGATCCAATAAAAACATTAAAACTTACTTCAAATTAGAAATATTAAAAAGCTAAAAATAATTGAAAATGAACTCAACGATACTCATAAGTACCTAGGCGATTAGTTAGTAGGTACCTAACCTACCTATATTAATTTCTGGAGTCGGCGGCGAATACAAATAATACCAAATTAATATATTAAATTTTAACAGCTTTTACTGCTTTGTACCATGCTCTGCACCATGCTACTCGTATATGTAAACACGGTATTAGAACGGCGCTGCAAGCACTGAGTCCAAAAATGAATGTAAGTAGATTAGGAACCCACTAATCGCCTAGGTACTTAAAACTTATTGTTGAATTAATTTGCAATCACTGTTAGCTTTTTCGTGTTTTTAATTTCACGTCGTTTTTTTTGCAAAGAGAGCGAATTGTAATTCGAATTATACAAAATTCTGTTACTTTGGTGTTACTTATTTTTGTAAATCATTTTTCAGTTTTGAAATTATAAGTGTAATTTAAAAAAAAAATGATATTGAAAAAAATAACCTAATTTAAACTTAATCACATGTATTCTATGAATAGGACGAGCTAAATGGTGTTATTTATTAATTATTTCAACCGACTGATTGCTAAATTCAACACTACTGTCACTGTCATTTGATGTTTGAATTCATTAAATAATAATCATGAGTCTATTTTTAGTAACTGTTGGAGCTTTTATAACAGACAGTTCCTTTTTCAGTACGCCAAAAACACCGTCCGAAAATAAAAATAAAACACAAAAAGCTTTCGCCGTCTGATCACCTCGAAGCGACGTGTCAAAGTGCGCCGGCACACCCCGCGCCTCACCTCACCTGGTTCATAAATAACATTAAGGTGAGTAAATTAATTCATATTATGTAGGTAAGGATGCAGTGATACCACCTAGGTATCGATACTTTTACTCGATACGGTATCGGTCATGAAGTATCGATATTTACTCGTATCGAATAGTTTTAAAACGAAAGAGAAGCAAATCCAGGCATAAGAAACAATGAATATAGTTTTAAGTATATATTTAGTTAGGTAAGTATTGCGTATTATTGTTATCAGTGCCACCACCAGATAAATCTCTAACTAGGTGATTCTCAGAAACTTGTACTTCCGTTTTGATATATCCATCAATATTATACTTCAAAAATAATTAATATTAACTGATATTTTAAAATTTATATAGAATCTGATATCGTAGCAGACTCTGATGCTACCGATTGAAATAAATATATCTATCAGATTCTTTTTTACAACAATTATGACGTATGCATCAAATGGGAAGTTCAACTTGTCAAGAATCACCAACTATATAAAATAAGTAGGGGTTAGCAATGCTTCGCTATACGACACGGAGAGGGACCTTTGCCTGTGGAACTTTTTACGAGATATACAATAGACACCTTATCACAGAGTAAACAGTCTTATGCAAGGGAATTTTCGATATTCCTCAGTGAGTGACCGACCAAGTACCGATACAAATACTTACTTTACGATACTAGATGTTACTCGGTTCTAAAGTATCGATGCCAGAAGTACTTGGATCGAAAGGAAAGTATCGAGTAAGTACTTGTATTTACTCGTATCGTTCATCCCTATATGTAGGCGGACGAAAAGTGGGGCAAGACTGGCGAAATCGGTTTTCGTACAAAGAATGCATGATCGCATTTCTAACCTCTTTTTTGTGTTCTGTGTTAAAAACAATCACCATATCGATAAGACTAACGAAAAACTCTCTTACAAAAGTGAAAAAAGGCGATAATTGTGCCGGTTTTATTAAACCACTCTCTAAAGTAAACTTAAAATCAAATTTTGTCTTGGGTTTGTTTTTTTATATGTTTATACGTAGGTATGTTTATAAGGATCTTATATATGATATAATTAATATTACTGTTTATTCACGATTCTATCGATAGACGCCGACAATAATATTTATAATATCAAAACTAACATGCTTTATGGATAAGAGTAAATTAAAATAGAATAACAATTTATTGATTAATGAGGTTCTATAAGTGATGCCCGAGTTATTTGATTATTTCTGTAGTTTTAGTCACATTGGCTCCTCATATTATTGACAATGCTCAATTTTTTACTTTGTCTATGACATACCAATATAATTATATTCTTTGATATCGGTAAAGCAAATGGTGTACACATAAATATGTATTCTCTTTCCATTGTTACTAAATTATCTTTGAGACGGTACCATGATTAAAAAAAAGTCGAATACTTCAAAAAAAGAACTCGGCGATAACTCATTTACTGCTTCCGCACTCTGCCTTTTTGCACTTAACCTCAGCACGGCAGTGGTGATAATACGGGAACAGTCGTGAATATGTTATGCTAATGTTGCCAACATGAAAAGTTCAGAAATGGGGCACGTTCTATATGGAAAAGCTTCCTGATTATCTTTTTTTTTTTAAATTATTTGACAATGTAATGGCGGTATGAGCACCAGCCAATGGTGAAATCTTTGTTCAGTAAAAGCAAATATAAGTAGACGTGTGCTTACATTATAGACTGAAATAAATGCTACGTGTTGTATTTAGATGATAATTATTTTCTAGACGTTGATAATCTGTTTTTTTTTTTAAGTTAAACTGAGGAGAAGATATCCTTATAAATTTCCGTGAAACCAGCTTTCAGGGTTCCTACAACTCCGAATCACAACAAAATTCTGCTTGTCATAATGCTGTCAAAGTGTATAATCGATTTCCCGATGATATAAATCTAGGTTAAGGAAAAGTTAACAGTTTGCTTTATTCTTTATTCATATAACTTAGTCCTATAACCTCAACGAATATATGGAAAATTATCAATGGATTATTAAAATGATAATTAGATGAAACTTATTGCATGTGGATATTATGAAATTTTAATATACATCTATAATTAATAATTTCTTTTAATATAAAATTACAATATTAATATAAATTAATAATGATTAACGCCATTATTAACGATTATTTTGAGATAAAATGAGTTTATAAAAAATCAGCTATCTAGTTGGGAGATCATGAAAGACCCCTGAATTAATTATAAAGTTATTTGCAAATTTGTGTACATTACTTTTTAAAGAAAACAAATTACTCGTAAACTCGTATAGGTATGTAGTGAGAAGCAACAGCAATTATGTCTATTTCTTTATTCTTTTTTTTCCATTTCTAAATCACAAAAACCATTTTTTTATCATTTTTAAATCACAAAAACCATTTTTTTTTCCATTTCTAAATCACAAAAACCGTTTGTCGCCGACAGCATTTCTCCACATCAAAATTTCGTACGACATTACACTATCAAAGTAGGTACAGTATACTAATGTCAATATCTACACTAGTTAACAGTCTGTTCGACAATTTATCAATATGTGGGCTACACTTAGGTTTAGAATCTAGTGTGATCCCTAAAAATACTGTAGTATCTCTACAAAGTCCATGTTCTTCTCTTCAATATTCACATTTATGTCTATTCATTTTACATTAGGTAATACAAATTATATGGAAAAAACGTCGTAACTTAGAATTTCTTTTACGAGTTATTAAAAATCTCTATAAACAGAAGAAGAACGACGCTGGCTGGCTGAGCATTAAAGGTAATGTAAATTACGGTTAATAAAGTATATAATGCGGTTAACAAATCTCAAGAAAAAATTACTGCGATAACACAATTAAATTTTGAACAAAACAGACTTATAAAAATTATAGCATATTAGACATTTATCTATTATTAAACAGACGCTTTCCAAAGTGTGGTATTGATTTTTATAATAAATACGAACACTTTCCTAAATGTGGCCCTTTAACAGAAAACAAACGTGCGCCAACGCTTAATGACGGGTTGCAACTATAAATATAGTTTTTTTTTTATAAATTAGCCTCTAATATGTGAAAATCCTTTTTGCGCATGTGTAATTTTGTTATTAAGAAGTCAATTTTGATGATGTGAGCCAACTCGATTTTGTCAAATTAGCATATATATAATATATCTTTATTGATATAAGTTTATTTTGTGATAAAAATAATATATTATTGTTGGCAATACTTTCGACTAACCGTTTCAAAATTACTCTAAAGATTTTACTATTTTTTTTTAAATATCATAAATAAAGTATTCAATAAATGTAATGTGTAAATTATAATATTTTCTGTCACTCATACATATGTCAACATTAAAACAATTTCATTTACAGAAACGTGAACCGCTAAAGCGTACCAACATTGAATTTAAATTCCAAACGTAATACACACCCGTTACAGACAATTTAATCGGGTACAGTTGTGTACAAAATTTGGTAAACTGACCTGAAATAACTGAAATACACCTTCAATTCACTGTACAGTAGTTGATTTAACGCTAATAGAATTTCCGCTAACATCATTCGATTTACCAATAATTGTAACTGCACAACAGCGTGCATGTATGTTTATAACGTATTTGAAAGATATTGATTACAGAATATATCGCTCACTGAATAGTACAGTGGCACAACTCAAAAACCATAATTTCGAGAAAACGCCACTCTATTGTGGTGGCATCCCATAGATAATTTAAAGAAAAAATTAAAAACTTAACAGTAATAATATAACACAAACGATTTAACTATTATGAAAAAAAAATGATTTTCATAATTATAAATATATTAGATTTTCATAACTTCGGAGAGCGTTTCTCGAAATTATGGTTTTTGAGTTGTGCCAATGTACTATTCAGTGAGCGATATATGAATTCTATCAAACCTTAAACTGTTTGTCGAAATATACAAGTTTTTTATTCGTCATAAATTTCATTTTTGAGACTAGTTTTAGGAAACGATAAAAACTATAAGAACAACTTTAAATTATTATATTTTTTATTGTCACTATAGTTACCAACATAAATGCCAAGTCTTATTATCTCTTCTGAGGAACAAAGCCCTATATTTACTATATATAATAATCTTAATTTCTTAATTTATATTATCAACTTTGATATTTTGTAATAATATAGCTTTAAAAACATTACTGTCACAGCATAAAAGTTGAATTAAATAAAACCATTAACACCTTTTGTAGCCGATTTCATTTGATTAAACCTCATATATTTCGACACAGAGTCAACGCTGTGATTTTAACAAAATAATATAAACGTTAATATAAAAGGCCAAACTTCGTCAAATCAATATTTACCTAACTCCATATATATTAAGGCTTAAAATCTAATGAAGTCTGGTCTTTTGCAATAACCCATCGTGCGGAGACCCTTTAGCCCCTTTAGTTCTTAAAGGTGACCCTCCACTGTGTCTATAAACACTCAACGGACGCACGGCACGCAATGGATTATACGGATTTGCCGATATTAAACGTCAAATGTATCTGATTCTTGAATAGAAGTACCACTTCACACTTTTGACATAACTGAACTGAAAGAAATGTATCTGTATGGAAGTAATCCTTATGACGTAATCGGCACACATCTCTATCTCTTTGTTTATACCTATACAGTACGATATGGCCGGTATGGATATGAGACGGAGTGCTGTACAAAATTATACAAACCTATAGAAAATATGTTGAGCAACGTGCATACAAACTGGACATTTACCTTTAATCTCTCAAATGATGGACTTTCAAAATACTGATTTGAATCATTCCTTCTGACAGGTAGATGAGAGGCTGACCGTTCCCCATGGCACGGTAAATGTACACCGCCACCACCATGGGATGCCATTGTCGATAACCAATTCCTCACTACACTTCCCCTTGAACACCCTGCAGCTTTTCCCCAATCAAACTGTGGACATCACATGCTTGAGCACCATACCAAGTTACGCCAGTATGGGTGAAGGGTTTGCTGATGTTCAAAATCATACTGTTACCGGTAAGAAAAATGCTATTTAAACTGTAATATTGTATTTAAAACGGTTTTCTACGTATTTTTTATATGGTTCTTCGAGCCGGATACCCATTTGTCAAACATAAATTAATATTGACTTTCTGTTTTCGCAAGTCAATAATAATTTATGAAATACGAATAATTATAACGAGCGTATAATTATAATTATAGCCAGACTATGATGTAGCTTTCCGTAAGTGAACGAATTTTTCAAATCGGACCAGTAGTGGTCTCAGAGCTTATTCGTTACAAACAAACAATCAAATCTTTCGTCTTTATAATATTAGTAGGTATGGATAATGCAATTACTGACACTCTTTTTTTTGTGATTACGCACGTTCGTTATGGGTGTCGGTAATCGTAAATACGTTAATAGTCTAGAATACAAACGTGGGGATTACTTACACCGATTTATTATTAGAGCCTTATTGGTTTACTAATAGATTGGAGGGGCCTATTTTGATTGGACCATAATCTAAAATTGGCTTCCGATTTGAAACTTGTATACCTGGAAAATACGATGAGACGTTCCCGGGCTTAACCGGTAATTATAATGGCAGTCGTTAAGCCAGGTCAGAGATCTGGGTGACTGGATTGAACAACTCCCGGGTTGACACAGACCAATGGGCTTATTGTCTAATTTAAAAAAGTATCGCGATCAATTTCAAAAGTATAACAATTGTGATAGCAGTTAATGGAATTATATAAAGTTTAATCAATCGCTTTTGGAACAAATGATATTTGAATGATTAGGAAAAGTAATAAAATTTAGTTAAAAACGTTAAAAGTTTGCAGTTGCCTCATATAATTCCAATTATCAAGATTTCAAATGTCAAATCGATAGGTATTGTAATAGATTTCAATATTAGACAGTTAACCCCCTTTTGGGCCACTAGTGATATTTGATTTCGGAACACGCACCGTCCTCCGTGTATTCAAACATAAATTCAAAAAGTTTTTAATCAATTTGTGATGTTCTTAATTTAAATTAAGATATTGACCTTTTTGGTTGTTTAAATAAGTAAATAGACAGCTCGCGGTTGATCCGCTGTCATGATAGTCGTTTGTTTTCGTGCTTGACACGTTCATAGCACGGTCTTGGTATGGCACGGTGATAGCAAAAGTACTTTACTGTTATATGTGATCTTTTTGTTTGATTTTATAACCAACACATAACAAATCCAGCCCACATGACCTTCCAACTCAAAAGAAAGTTCTCGAACCGATAGTTTAATTAAACTTCTTCGTTCCAGTGAACGTGGTTAGAATCGAGCCGGCGCCGACCCAGCTGCCAGTGAAAATTGTTAGCCCAGAAATGAACCAATCGTGTCGAATAAATATACATTATATAATTTTAGTAATAGTTTCTGTGTGCCATTACAATATGTATTAAGTATTATACGGTTATGTCCATTGGTCAATTACAGGAGCTGACACAAGTGTTAATAATTAATGAAATATGTAAATTATTGACCATTTATTTTATTTTTAATAATTGGTTTCGTATTCCTTTTAAGTAATTTGATATAATTTCCACTTTAGGGCTTTGATCAATTATGATTGATATGAAACATAAACATTGTATAGGTATATACATGTTAAATGATAACAAACTTAATGTTTTGTTTGTAAATTTTAATTAAATAGCATAAGGCACTGACTTTATACCTGTCTTGCTCTAACTGGCTAATTTCAAATGTCATTTAGTAAGATATTGCACGTTATAGTTGAAGACATATCAAAATTTACTTTTAGGAATATACCCTCTACTCTAACTTACTGTATTTTAAATAACTTATTAGAACAGGAAAAGATTTTATTGCCATTATATACTTACAAATCTTTATTTACTAAGAACGTCGTATCTACAGTAAAGAGAAGTAATTTACTTGAGAAAATGTCTCAATTTATTCAGATATTTTTAACAAATAAACTAGAATTTAAATAAAAAAAAACTTTTAAATAATTAAAATACTTTAATTATTATCTAGAAACAGTTCTTGCTACATTCAAATTCTTATTTCTTTAGCAAAATATCTGCTTGCTAGATACAAGTAATTACTTCTCTCGACTATAGATACGACTGTGAGTGATTAAGTGATTAGCACCCGTGCCTTCAAAAGGCATGGTTCGAACACTTTGATCAAAATGTTTGTACGATAATGACGTCGCTTTCATCACAGAATATAAAAAGCAATAAGTGGTAAATAGAACCTCAGGTGTATGAGGTACTGTCGCCTGAGGCCAACAGTTTTATATAAACGGCCTTATTTGGCGGCAGCACCTTATATGTAAAGAAATTATTTTTCAATTTATTTGTATATCTACGTTTAATACCTTTCAAAGTAGAGAGAAAGACCAGATTGCCACAAGCCGCGGTCCTTATATACATCTTTCACCTTCTCCAATTTCGTTACTCTTTTCGATACTCGTTCATTTCGATACTCTTTTCATATAAGATTACCAGTTTTAATAGCTTCCGACATCAATATAAAATAAAAATGATTATTGAAATTTTAATAATTAAAAACAACTGTGTCGGTTTCTGTTTTTATTAATATTAAATAAATTGAATTTTAAATTCAATATACTGTACGTATGGTGTCCACAGATTGGGTCATAGATTATGGGATAATCAGTTAAATGTGATGCAGCTCATTGTACTGTCTAAAGAAAGAACTGCGACTTTCATTGTGGAAATTCTCTATGTAGATAATATTTTAAATAGTATGTGTGTGCCTGGGTCTGTTAATTAAAAGCTTTGTTAAATAATGCTGGGATATGATATGATAAAGTCAGAGATTAGATCAAATCCCAAGGAATATGATCAAATCACTAGATTTGACAAAAACTTTGCTCTGTGAAATGATGTAAGATATATGTAATTTTAACTATTTTGCATATTCCTTTATTTCAATAACAAATTCTCAAATACTTATCAAAGTTAGTATCAATCATTATCAAAATAAATAATCTTAAAATGTTATAAACTAATAAAATAGCACAGGTATAATAATTTGGTTATAACTTAGTATCTGTTTTATTGCGCACATTACAATGACATATGTTTTTTTATCATGTTACTTAATATTTTTTTGACAAATCTAGTCATTAAATCATTAGAGATGTTTTGGGAAAAATCGTTTCGTTTAAAATCGAGTTATAGTTTCGACATCTCTCATTATTTCATCATATTCCTGCGATATATAACATTATTATATGCTACTCTTAATAAAATAGGACACATTTCATTTTCTGACTGTCATCATGGTCTAATTTATTTAAAGGAATTAATAATTTAACGAGATAATAGAGATTGTGTTATACATTTATAAAATCAACAGCTAAAAAATATGTTAAGTATGTCCTATTTAGTTTTGTGTAGCATATATGAGCAAATGTGTACATTGTATAACAAAATGTATAAATGTTTTTAGTAACGTAGTATTTTTTTAAATGTATTATATGTGTATACTTTTGTACTGCTGTAAAATATTCAAAAATATTATCAAAAATCATTTGACTTAATATAATTAACCCGTTATCACTTAAAAGGCAAGATATAGAAATGATAAAAAATCCGATTAGGTATGCAAGCTTCGAATGTCAATTCTATTTATGCTAAATTTCGTGGATACGCAACAATAAAAATGGTGAAAATATAGTTTTCTCTTGTAGGTGGAACGTCGCGGCTTCATTAATCGTTATAAACTCTGTAGTTATCACTAATTAATTCATTTGAATGAATAAAAGATAATTCATCAAATTTAAACTTAACGCCATCTATTGGTGCTGAAACATAAACACAAACTAAAGGGACTGTGAGGTTCCACCATTTAATTCAAGTTTAATCCTGACGAGCTTCGCGCTTTCCATATATCTTTTATAAATTAACTTTTTACTTATGTATGCGCAATTATGAGACTGAATTAGTGAATTAGGGAATATTAATGAACTATTAAATTGACAACAATTTCACCAAACGCTAGAAGCCCCTGTCCATTTTAGTATTATTATGGCCAACGTCGATACTTTAAGCTGACATCAAAACGTTTTACAACAGAAAAGTTTCTTTCACTTTAAAAAACAATTATTAACAGCTACTGTCTTTAATATTAATAGCGTTAAACGCTAATAAATTGATTACTTAACTACAAGTAATTAGACCTATTTTTCGTGAATGGATTTCTGATTTTGACAAGAATATCAGGGGTTTATTAACTGCGGATTCTTCGAATAACGTCTACTCGAAAGGTTTGTAGTTATCGATAAAGATGCTCACGTTATTATATCGATAATAATATCGTTTTGAAAATTGATCCTTATGTGACTTTTATAAATATCTTCATATTTGAGTAATACCTTACGATTATTTCGCATACAAAATGTTAGGAGCAATTTTGTAACAAAAACATATCAAGTTTATGAGTGAGCCTTTAATAACGTTTTATAAGTGTTGTGCAATGAAAATGTTTCGTGTGGAAAGATGTTGGTTTTAAATATAGAAAAATAATCCTTTATAAAAGAAGTTAGGTATATTTTGTGAGAATCATTTCCGGATCATTGCGTGTTGTTTTTACTCGACCTTCGCGAAAGAGGATTTAAAACAACGCATTAATACTATTTCGAAGTATTATGCTAATCTGTAAAAACTTTTTTTTAAAGGTCTGAATATAGAAACGTTTTCCTTATGTTATCTTTAGTTAAATGTCAACGTTATATTTTTGGGATAATTAATAGTCAACTTCCTCGCGTGTTTTATGTGAAGGCCAAGTTTTTTCTCGAAGCTTCTTTTACCTTAAGAGTGTTATTAAGTAGTGTAAGTGAATGTATCGAAGTAACTTATGTTTTACGTGGCCTAAATTGTCTGTAGTAATTTGCTGTTATCAGAGGGCAAATGAGCGCAAAACAGGTGAAGGCTCGAACAATTTATATCTATATAGCACGGCACAGAAAATGAGGTTCATTTGTAGCCAACTCTTCTTTATGAAATTTCCTTACGACAGAAAATACATAGGTTATTATATAATATAAATTATTTTTTATAAGAGATGGACAAAATGCAATTAGATTAATCATTAGAGGATCTCTAATGAATTATTGTTAAATGATTAAGAATGCGATATCTAATTTTCAAAAGAGAAATAAGATTTTCATATCGTCGTTTAGGTATCAAATGGCTCGGTAACAGTCATAGAAAGAGGATCTATCATTTATAAAACATTATATGGTCAATATCAGAGGCTAAAGTGATATTTCATTTTATATTACAACTTCTACATGTTTTTTTGTATACATATGAATTGGTAATATTGCTGTCAAATGCATATAATCATAATTTATGCATCGTTTTTAAATTGCATGTCAAAGTAGTAGAATTAAACTCTATATATAGCATCTTTATGATGTCGCATTCTATGGCTAGATAATTAAACGGTACAACTCTGACTTACGCGTTAATAATGTATGAATATTAACTTAGTTAAGTTTTGTCCATCCACATTATAAGGAGTTTTAAGGGCCTGAAAAATGTCATGATTTTCAACGTAATGGGAATAAAACTTAAAAGCCTATATCGTCAAAAACATTTATAAGTCGAACTTCTTACCCTGGTATCATAAATACGATGCAAATGTTGTTGTTGAAACGGGACACTGCTATAAACATGTATAACGAGATCCCGCTCCGAGTTAGGCTCCAGTTACACCTAGCATGTGAATCCTGGCGCCGCGATCGATAGGTACTAATTTTTATTACGATACACTTGCTCGACGCGCGGAATGGTTCGTGTAGGTACTGCAGTTGACAACCTCATATGACAGAAGATCTAAAAGGAAAACATAACAAAATTTCACAAGTTTTTAGTCACTGAAGAGTTTGTTTCAATATTATTCATTTAATCAACTATATTTAACATAAACAAACGCTCAATGTTTAAATTAAACAATTTTGAATATCTATCTCCCTGTCATTGTCCATATATCTTAATCGTATTATAGTATATAAGTATATAAATACATAAAAAATACTCAATTATGTATCGATAACACGATTTGAAGAGTTTCGACTTTGAAATAATATTTAATTTTAAAATATACTTGAGAACTGGAGTGCCACAATTTAACATCGAAAGACCCGCATTCGGCTTACGAACCGCAGGTTGCCTAGCCCTGAAAGAGCCATATGGCTAACATTCTAAATATACGTATAAAACAAACAACGTATGGCGTAGCAGCGCGTGCTATGTGTACCCGAAGCCTTAAAGATCTCATTATAAGACCGCAGAACCAACCAATGATACAACATGTAGGTTTCCATTTATTTGTAATCAAAATATCTATCTATTGCATTAAAGTTATATGGCCTTTTGATTGTAATTGTATTGCAGTAATTGCTGCGTTGTATAATTGTTACTTAGAAAATGTTACCTTCAGATGGCAAAATAAAAGACGATGTAAAAATAATAGAATGTTCCTTTATAAAATGTCTGTATCCGAAATAACTTTATAGAGAAACACAATACATCACAATCCATTTCAATTTGGAAAGGTTAAAAAGACAGTCTTCATGATTGATTCTATTGAGAAAGTAATATGTATAGAAGTTGCTACGACTGACAAGCGCTGACCTTGAATGCGCAGAAATCATAGATCTTCAAATAATACGATAGGTTTTATGTAACATCACGGTTCTGCCCCCTTACTCTCGAACGTTTCGTTCTCTTGGGTACACAGCACCAGAATATGCTAGTGAACCAAACAAGTGTGCTGAGCGACACAATTACAACGTCGGTCGCAATTGTGTCCTCGAGAAAGGAGGCTAATCGTTATGGGACTCCAGTTGCCATGGCCCGAACCACACAAGAGGGTGCAACGAAGGGTTTTGATTGATAGGGCAACTGCATACACACACGTCTGGTCCTCCAATCCCTCCTCCTGGTAAATACTAGTATCTACTAAGTTTTGAGAAAAGCATTGAAAAACTAGTTCTAACCGGGGAAAACGCATTCCATCTAAAAACAGGTTTTAACTGTAACTTATATATACTTATGATTATTGTTTCAAAGATTTTATGTACTGTTTATAAGTATTCTGTTTTTAGCCTTTACCGCCTACTATTCCTTTGACAAACTTAACGGTTGACTGGGAGAGAATGCTTCTATGGCTTTTAGTTCACTATTTGTCTCCAGTTTTAGGCGATAAATAATAAAATGAATTAATCGGTTTTAACTTCATCTAATCTAGTACCTCCGTATGCGAGATTTAAATTTCTAATAGAATAAACTTATTTTACCATCTGAAGATTTAAATATGTTTAAGAATTAAATTTAAAGCCATAGAGCTAACTTGTATTAAAATTTAAAACTGCATAACGATCAAAAAATAATTTTATTAAGTAACTGTATTTTCTATATGACGAAGAAATTTAAGCAGGCTATCGATGTCTTCCTAATTGCTATACACTCTTTATTAACTTTAAGTCTTATTGTAAGTTAGATTTTATATCGTAATAGTGAAATAAATGTGTCGTTCATTGTGAAAGAAAATAGCAGTAAAATATTTTATTTTCATTACATATATATTTTTTTGCTTTATAGATTAGTTAAGTGTATTGTTACATGTATTGGTGAATATTTGGATCTACTTAGATGTGTTATATAATTATTAGATTTATTTGGTGTCCATCTTAAAATGTTCGGATTAACTTATTTCCTGGATATTGAATAATCTCATTATATGTTGTGATGGGATAATTGATTGGAAGTATTGTATTAAAAGTGAATGATTCTGTACTACGAAGGTCCTTTCAACAAAATAACCTTACTAGATTGTTCATATTAGCGGTCGCACTCTGATTTTTTTTTAATATTGAAAATAAGTTTCAAACTAATCATAGGTTGATTAAGGACTCCTTTCACATCGCATGTCGACGCGTGAGTGAAGGATACGAATAGTTAGTTACAGGAACAAGGGACTAAAAGCAACGTTTCTTCTGCCTGATATGCATCGACTGTTAGTTATACATCTTTGATAATACGCGACGCATATTTCGTAACGTATGCAATGAATAGCATTTCTATTGCTAAATTTTATAAAATTATATTTTGTGTTAACTACTAGGCAGAACTGGTATTTTTTTTCATTAATTTTATAGTTATCGTTTTGGATCTTGCTTTGAGTCAACGCTAACAATACAGTGAAGTCTGGCAACGCTACCACGTAACAAAAGGTCTGATTGTAACAAAATGAAGATCTAAATGATCGGGCAGTCTGACTGATTCCCTGTCAGCAGATCAAACTGATGAGTATAGGATTCGTCAGAACAAATATACTTCTTCTTTTAAATTTATGGCGTTGCCCATGTGGATTTCTCCAGAATCCAGTGTTTCAGTTACTTCATATTTCAGTATTTTATAAACTCTGCTTTTTGTAAAATTTATAATTTTGTTGAAGTTAAATTTTACCCACCTGAACGGGACTTGCGTAGCTAATTGATCTACATTTAATCTGTCAGTCAGACAGATTCAGGGCTTCAGTTTCGTGGTCTGCAGCTGGCTCCAATGAATCTACTGAGCAGTATAATGATTGTATACTATGCAATCATTAATAAATATCATTGGTAATAATGAATACATGAACTTAATGATGAAATTCTGTTTCAAGGAAATATAAATATCTGGATAACGGAATAATCTTCTTGCAAACGTTTCAACTAGGAGTGCTATTCTGGTAAAAATAGTGAGTTGAACGCTGCAACTAACCAGCGCTGGCATATTATCGCAGATTCCATCAAATAAAACCTCCCTCAACAGGTAATAAAGGATTTATACATATTTCATTGAACCTTTTACTCTGATTTGTAAAAGAGCAGCAAAGCATAGTGAGCAAGACCTAAGAAATGCTTTTAATTTTGTATTAATCGGTTTTCCGATTTTTTAATAAAAGGGGAATTAATTTGCGTCATTCAATGTTTTAAATTTAAAACGGAATGTAATGAATTGATCTTTTAAACATAGTAGAGCTGAGTAGTTATTATTAATAAATGTTTATAATGTGTTTGACGTACGCAGCTGTCATGCTGATATGTATGGAAATGTCTAATATTTACAAAAAAAAATGTGAAATTTTATCTCTTTATAATATAAATGTATTACACGTTCGATTTACACCGAAATAATGGACTTATTATTTCACTATCCGTTTCCTTTTCTCTCTACCATATTCATACTTTTTTACTTTTTTTAGTTTCCGTACCCAAAGGATAAAAAAGTGAGACCCTATTCCTAAGTCTCCATTGTCCGTCTGTCTGTCATGTAAGGTATCTCATGAACGTGTTAGTGTATCACGTGTAAGCTGTTAAATCTTCACAGATGATGTATTTTTATTGCCGTTTAAACAACAAATACTAAAAATATAATTAAATATATATTCAAAAGAGGTACCATACAACAAACATGTCTTTTTTGCGTTTTTATACATATTTTTATAGATTTACGGAATCTTACACGTGCGAGAACATAGATAGATGTAACATTATCTGAAATAATTAAAAAAACAATAAAAGTGAAGAATTATTCAAGAAACTTAGAGTGAAATAGGGATTGTGTAGGTTATTATTATTTACCGCAAGACGTCAATAAAATGTTTACTTTTAAAATAAACCGATTTATAAAAGTGAAAAACATAATTTTTCAAGGAATTTCTAAATCTTGAAATGCTATAAAGAAATTTTAAAAGTCGATCGAACCTTCTCAAGATTTGCTCAATATTATTATCTTTATGAGAATTTTAGTATTCATGACAGTAGCGGCGGAATTAAGTCGTTCCAACTTTATGGATCGAAGGAGTCACAAAATACGAATACACTCGTAACATATCCCTTGTATTGTGGCAATAAAGTCTTGTTTGAATATGAACCAAATCTTCATAATAAACCTTTGTGCTCAGCAGTTTACTATAACGTCCTGGGGTAATTTCATATTCAAAATAGTCTAATTTGTTGGAGTAGCTTGGTGACTTAGAGACTTCTTATTATTTAACAGAGATTTAGCAAAGGTTAACCTAGTACGAGGTTCTATGGAAGTAATATTTACTCCTAGAAGTTAGTAGGTTTGCTTATTCTCTGTACAATATGAATTTGAACTAATACTAAAATTACAATTTTAGCGTAAATTTACTCCAACTCTAAACCTTGTTTATTATTAGATAATGCTTAAGCACTGCGACCCACGATATTTGTTGTTAAGCTACTTTCTCAAGGGTCACGGTCAGGTCAAGGGTGATGGGACAACCAAAAAATTATTATCTCGAGCTACTCCGTGCTTCGGAAGTCACGGTAAGCCGTTGATCCCGGCTGCATTTACAGTCGTTAATACCCCAATCCGCATTGGGTCAGCTTGGAAGGTATGAATGACCCATCCTCCTTAAACATCCATAAGGAAGGCTTGAGCCCCTGCAGTGAGGACATTAAAAGATGATGATGAGTCTAATTTGTTACATTTTATAGATACAAATCTAAAAACGTTAAATCAATGTATTTGCTGTTACAAGCACTTGTGGAAGTAGAAACTCTTCGTCATTGATTCGTAATCGACTTAGAAACTGCAAGAAACTCATCAAAGACTGTTTGTTTTCTTCTTATTTTATTTCATAGACAAAATACGTAATGCAAAATGACTTCATTAGACTATGAAACCACTTTCCATTTCAATATTTTTTAAAATTACAAAAACATAATTACATTTCTCGCCGATTCTTCATATTACAATATCTCCATAAATTTGAAAACAGATAGCATAGTATTTCATCATTTCGTCTTTTAACATTCGAGACTCAATAAAATATTTTGAGTTTCATTCGTTCAAGTGTTCAACGAATAAGGTATTCATATGTTATTTCAATAAATAGCACTCAAAATAGGAACAAAAAAGTTGTAATGCTCCTTACACGTAAAGTTTGGTAATTATTATAACTCTCATTTCCTCAGCGAAACTTTATAAACAACATATACGATACACGCAGCTCTTGAAACTTTCCCATGTCCACGTTATCTTTACGGTATAGCCGATGAAACCTCCAGAACTTCTAAACAAACTCATTCTTTACTTGTAGCAAAATATGGTGTAAGGAAATATAAAACTGTGTCCCATTTCTCAGGAGAAAAAATGGTAACTAGAGCAGATTACCCGGATTTGGCTTTTTTAAGATTATAATCTGGTTTTGGCCTATTTGATACCCGTTTTCTTCCACTTTAAAATTTTGATCTAATTAAATCAAATCAAGATCATTTATTCAGCACAGGCTGGAAAATTTGTGAAAGTCAATGCCATCGGTTCGTAAATCTACATCGGAAGACCTCGAACCAAGAAGAACCGGCAAGAAATTCGGTAAGGGCTACTTATTTCTCTTTTATTTTATTTCATACTAAGTTGTTAAGAATGAAAAATAACTTCATTTGAATATGAAGTCACTTTCCATCACAAAATAAAAAAATATATATCCTCACTTTTCCTTATTGACCGAAAACCTTAGTTCAATTGCTTATGTAATACGAAAAATCCAACAAATCACAGATGCAGATACAGCCAGGATAGTATACTTTAGTTATTTCTATAGGTATAGCTGCAGATTTTATTAATTTACATAAAAAGAACAGCAAGGGTATAAAAAGATCAAAAGTGTAATTAGGTATAATAGCGTCACTTAGAGATAAATTCAAACAAATTGTTGCAACTTATATTAATTTTGACGTCTAGATGGCGTTATGGCGAATTACATCGCGATAATAAAATATTTCTGTCATTTTATATATTTAAAATTGGTTAGAAATAAATGTATCCGTTCTGCGAGTGTGAATTTTATTCATCTCCCCACGATTCCTGGGATTTTGTACCGAAATTGTACAAGGTCCTGACGAGCCGAAGGACGGTTTTTGGATGAAACGCAAATAAAAAAGAAAGTAGTAGAGTGAAATCTATGGACAAATGAAAAAGTTTTATTATCAAGAATTATAGTTGAAAGTAAAAAGTAAATAAAGAGGATATCTGTGACAAAGGTTAAAGTGTCAAGAAACTGTAAGTACAATTGTGTCAATAATTAGTGAAAGCTCAAGTGAATTCAGTAGTGTCAAAGACTTAGAAAAATATCTCAAGTATTTAGGACAGAATATTTCCAAGAAATTGGTTGAGACGGGGAATCCAGCCCGAATTCAGAGCGACCATTTTGCAACCGAAACACTTAGAAATTTTCAAGAAAGTGTCACATTGACTTAGAAAATTTACGACTTTATCTTAAAATATCGCATAAACAATGGAGGCGAGTTTAAGAGTTTTAACTGATTTAAAAATACAAATTGAAAAAGGTTTCATTAACTTTAAAAAATCACCGAAAGAACGTATAAACGAAAAGTATGTTACAACGAGACTAGAAATTTTGGAAAAGCAGTATAATAACTTTGTACAAAAACATGAAAAGTTGATCAGTGAGTACACTTCAGAAGCATTAGATGAAACGAGTTACATGAAAAGTGGATCATTTGAAGAAGTTTTTGACACATTTTTGAATTATAAAGTAGAGCTTCAAACTGCATTATCTAATATTATTCCTGAGCAAAAATATATTACACGCAACATTTCATCTGACATTTCTAAAAGTGAATCAGTTTTAAAATTACCGAAAATCAAATTACCAACTTTTAGTGGAAGATATATAGAGTGGTCATCATTCAGAGATTTATTTATTTCATTAGTGCATGATAACAAATCTCTTGATGATGTACAAAAACTTCACTACCTTAAAACACAACTGTCAGGTGAGGCAGAGCAATTAATTAGACATTTACCCATCACTAAAAATAATTATGAAAAAGCTTGGTTTATGTTAAAGGATAGGTATAATAATAAAAAGTTCATTTCTAATTGTATTCTCAAACGTTTATTTAGTCAGCGTAATATTTTACAAGAATCTTCTAGTGCTCTTAAAGAACTTCTTGATACTACAACCGATTGTTTGCACGAGTTATCAAACCTGGGCATCGACACTAGCTCCTGGGATGTCATTGTAATATATGTCATAAGTTTGAAATTGGACGTCGAGTCGCGGAAGCAATGGGAATTGCAGGTTAGTAATAATAATGATTTGCCTTCTTTTGAACAATTTAAAGAATTTCTAAGCACTCGTTTCCGCGCTTTAGAATTTGTAGAGCCCAAAAACAAACCTCGTGTTATGACAAATAATCTTACAAATACAAAAGTTTTGCATGCTACTACTACTATTATTTGTCCACATTGTTCAGATGAACATAAATTGTACAATTGCAAAAAATTCGCAAAGGAGGATGTTGATCAACGTCGTAGCATTGTCCATACGTTAGGGCTTTGTTTCAACTGCCTCGGGTACAATCATTCTAACAAAGTTTGTCGCGTTTTCACCAAATGCCGTATATGTAAACGAAAGCACCACACCTTATTGCATCCCAAGAATCCAACTGATACTGCAATCGTAGCTGCAACAGCAGCTACTACTTCTGCCGAATCTGTATCAGAGAACGAGACCGTTACAAATATAGCCGCCCATTTTTCGAAAGGTACAGCTAATCATCAAGTATTGTTAGCCACAGCTCTTATCAAGGCTGAGTCAAAAGATGGGTCGTCACAAGTATTAAGAGCACTGCTTGATCAGGGTTCTCAAGCCTCTTTTATAACAGAGGCAGCAGTTCAACTGCTATGTTTACAAAAAATTGGATCCACAAGCACCATATCTGGGCTTGGTGGGGGGCAAGGTGACCTTACCTCTAAATATATGGTAATGCTTAAAATTCAGTCACTTTACGACCCCTCATTTATTGTTCAAATTAAAGCATATGTACTAGGCACTTTAACGTCGGTTTTACCTGAAAGAAAATGCTCGTTATTAGATTGGCCTGAAATCTATAATGTCAATTTAGCCGATCCATACTTTAATACCCCTAACAAAATAAATATTTTGTTGGGAGCCGATACTTATTGTCGGATTTTGAAGGAAGGTTTAATGAAAGGTCCTCATGGTACTCCAATTGCTCAAAATACGTACTTCGGTTGGATTATTTTTTGGAGAAGTGCATAACAATCTGCAAAATAACTGTCACAACATTATTGTAAGTATGCATGCAAAGGTTGATGAAAACGATTTCCTGAAACGATTATGGGAACTTGAGCCAGAGCCTTATTCACTCAAGAAGCGCTTTACCGAAGAGGAGCAAGCATGTGAAGAATATTTTGCTGCTACAACACGACGAGATGAGTCTGGTCGATACGTGGTGAGTCTTCCATTTCGATTTGAGGATCCTCCTTGCAAGTATGGGAATTCAAAACAAATTGCTGTTAAAAGACTTCAAAGTCTTGAACGCAGGTTTACTGCAAATCCTGAAATAAAAAAAAGGTATACAGATGTAATTAATGAATATTTGACGCTTGGACATATGGAGAAAATAACAAACTCATCCGACAGAAACAATCCACATGCTGTATATTTGCCACATCATGCTGTGATCAGGGAGGATAGAAGCACTACCAAATTAAGAGTTGTGTTCGATGCATCGTGCAAAGGAACAAATGGTGTTTCTTTAAACGATACCTTAATGGTAGGACCCACATTGCAAGCAGATTTACGACACATAGTGACTAAATGGCGATCTTATCCTATTTGCCTGTCTGCTGACATAGTCAAAATGTATAGGCAAATAAGAGTTAGTGAAGATCATGTGGGTTTCCAAAGAATAGTTTGGAGAGAAAATGTCACCGATGAAATTCAAGATTACCGACTTTTAACAGTAACCTTCGGAACTTCTAGTGCGCCTTATTTAGCGATCAAGGCATTGCAACAAATAGCTTGCGATGAAGGTCATGAATATCCCTTGGCTGCTGATAGAGTTAAGCAAGAGTTTTATGTCGATGATCTCATGACTGGTTGTCAAAATGAAAGCGAAGCCATTGAAATCTATAAGCAGTTAAACAAATTACTGGAGCGAGGTGGTTTTAAATTACAAAAGTGGACAAGCAATTCGGATAAATTATTGGAATTGTTAAAAGAAGATTATGGAAGAGATGTAGAAATAAAAATAGATAAAGTAACAAAAGTTTTAGGACTTACCTGGAACCGAACTACAGATGAATTTGATTACTCTGTAAAACTGCCGACGCCTTCTGCACCTGAAACAAAAAGAACAGTTATTTCAACAATATCAAGTCTGTTTGACCCGCTAGGGTGGATAATACCATGTATAATTACCTCTAAAGTTTTTATTCAAAAGTTGTGGATTGCTGGTATTGGATGGGATGAGGAGTTGGTTCCAGAACTCCTGAAACAGTGGGAAACTTATCGTAACGAATTAATAAAATTAAGTGAATTTCACATACCCAGATGGATAGGAACAGTTAGTGATGATTGTAGTGTTGAATTGCATGGCTTTTGTGATGCTTCTAGCGTAGCGTACGCTGCAGTTGTTTATATCCGTGTGGTTGATTCTTCGGGTAATGTACGGACTAACCTAGTAGCTGCTAAGTCGAAAGTAGCACCAATAAAACAAATTTCCATTCCTAGACTTGAGCTTTGTGGCGCAGTACTTGTTAGTCACCTGCTCAGGGAAATAGCTGAAGTTTTAGGAGTTTCTAGGTCCAATTTACATGCATGAACTGATTCTACTATTGTTTTATCCTGGTTAGCTGATCATCCCAGCCGGTGGAAGACGTTCATTGCCAATCGCACTTCCGAAATATTGAATTTGTTAGATGGTACACAATGGGCACATGTCCAATCAAATAATAATCCCGCTGACATAGCATCGCGAGGTGTGACTCCAGCCGAACTTTTGCAGAGTGATCTGTGGATACAAGGACCGAGTTGGTTAAAAAACGACTTAATAACGTATTCAAGACCGACACATCAAACACAAGAAGAAACAAGAACAATTAAAGCTCATACCACAGTTGTTTCTAGTGAAGATGAAGACTGGTTATGGAATAAATATTCTTCACTAAGAAAATTGATAAGAGTGGTTGCATTTTGTAGGAGATTTCTTTTACTTACAAAATATCGTGAGTCTAATACTCCAGTAAGTGCTTACCTTTTGGTTTCGGAGTTGAAGGATTCTTTACAATTATGTATACGTAAATGTCAAAACACATGGTTTCATGATGAAATTAAAGAGCTTAAATTAAAAAGACAAGTAAGTAAAAAGAGTAGCTTACTTTCTTTGACACCATTTCTTGACAAAGATGAAATACTTCGGGTAGGTGGCAGAATTCGTAATTCAGATCTAGCATTTGAAAGTAAACATCCAATTGTTGTACCTCATAGTTCAAGATTAGCTCAGTTATTAATCGCAGATGCTCATAATAAAACATTTCATGGGGGACAACAACTGATGCTTCGTTATTTGCAATCAAAATATTGGATAATAAGAGCAAAATCATTAATTAAATCTTATATTCATAATTGTGTTTCGTGTATTCGTTATGCAGGTGTTACACGAAGTCCGTTGATGGGAGAACTGCCATCTTGTAGAGTGGTCCCCAGTAAACCGTTTTCAAATGCTGGCGTGGACTATGCAGGTCCCATTAATTTACGGGTATCTAAAGGTCGTGGCATAAAATCCTCCAAAGGATACATTTGTTTATTTATTTGTATGTCGACACGAGCTATACATATTGAAGTCGTGTCAGATTTAACATCTGAAGGTTTTCTCGCTGCATTTAAAAGATTTGTCGCTCGACGTGGAAATTGTAGTCACCTCTGGAGCGACAATGGCACAAATTTCGTTGGTGCTTCGCGAGAATTAAAACGTTTATTTGCCAGTGAGAAATCTCAAGTTGTTGTTGAAATTGCACACGCTTTAGCCAATAATAACACCGAATGGCATTTTAATCCTCCTCACTCTCCTAATTTTGGAGGATTGTGGGAAGCGGGCGTGAAGAGCGTTAAACATCACTTAAAGCGTGTGATTGGCGACTCTACATTGACATATGAAGAGTTATCTACAGTTTTGTCGCAAATCGAGGCTTGCCTAAACTCTAGGCCTATATCAGAAAATAGTTTAGATCCGACAGAAGATACACCACTAACTCCTGGACATTTTCTTGTCGGGGAACCTTTAATATTAGCCCCAGATCATAGTTTCGAGAAACATACACGTCTGAGCACTTTACGGCGTTGGCAATTTACGCAAAAGATGGTGCAAAGCTTCTGGCGACGTTGGTCTTCTGAATATTTGACAAGTTTGATTCAAAGGCGTAAGTGGTCTGTTCGAAATGCAAATTGTACAGTCGGGGATATCGTTCTCATCAAAGAGGACAATCTGCCTCCAGCTAGGTGGTTATACGGCCGTATTGAAAAATTGCATCCTGGTAAGGACAATGTTACACGTGTGGTTTCAGTCCGTTGCAAGGACTCTGTAATTAAGCGTCCAATTTCAAAATTATGTTTTTTGCCCATACACGATGATGTGTAATTAATTTATGTATAATTCATGTTAACATTACGTTTTGTTATACTTTTTATTGAAATGTTGTGTTTTGTTATTCATGTTAAAAAGAAAAAATATGTACATAATTTATTATTTACTTAAGTAAGGTGCATACCGTATTGAAGTATAATGCATAAATAATACGGTCATAAATATTGTAGAGATTTATTTGTAAAAAAAAAAAACTTTCGATTTTTGTTCTGCAATAAGATTATTTTAATTGTTAACTAATGTTCTAAACTAGATATTTTTTTTCTATATCGTCATGGTGGGCGGATAGTAAGGACAAGTCCTTGGTGGGCGGTATGTTGCAACTTATATTAATTTTGACGTCTAGATGGCGTTATGGCGAATTACATCGCGATAATAAAATATTTCTGTCATTTTATATATTTAAAATTGGTTAGAAATAAATGTCTCCGTTCTGCGAGTGTGAATTTTATTCATCTCCCCACGATTCCTGGGATTTTGTACCGAAATTGTACACAAATTAAGATATTGACAGTAGCCTCCAAGTTTATAAACAATACTTTATTCTTAATGAAAAATGCTTAAATAAACCACTTTATCCCTGGCACTCTGAGATGGGAATCAAACCCATGATATTTCGCAAAAAGGGTGAAAAAGTTTGTATGAAACGTCTTTGTTTATAGAACTATGTTGATGAAAATTGGTATTTGGGTAGTTTATTACCTTAGGAAGGTAATAGGTTATCCTTATCCCGAAAACTAGCACTTAAAGGGATAAAAATGGGAGTGAAAGATTTTATGGGGAATCAAAATGTTACCATAGGAACCATTGTTTACAATGTAATTTGTCATTGTAACAAAATTTATCTAATATTATTTACAAAATGTTTTATTGTATAGCGATTAAAATTGGTATTTGAGTACATATTTGGTAACAAAAATTATATTAGAAATAAATAATTTTGAAAATATTCAAGTACAAATAACTTTATGTACGAAAGAAAACGCATTCTAGACATTTTGTGCTAAACTAGATGGCGTTAAGTATACTACATTTATTATCTTGAGCTATTCCGTGATATGGAAGGCACGTTATGCCGTTGATCTCGGCTGCATTTGCAGTCATTATTGCCCTCTAATCCACATTGGGCCAGCGTGAAGACTCATGGCCCATCTTACTTAACCAATCCATAAGGAGGATCTGAGCCCTTGCAGTGGGGCTGATGATGGTTATGGGGTTTAATCTCAACTAAACTGCGTAATCGTTTTGTTAAAAAAATTGCGTATATTTTAGTTTTCTATTAAGTTTTATGTGGACATTAGATTCGCGTTTTTCTTTCTCTCTCTTCTTTTACCCAATTGTCTACGACATATTCATTATAATATTAATAATTTCAAATTTGAATTTGAATTTTAGCAGCTGTGAGTTTAAAAGTCGACCAAAGAATCATGATTTATTTTCTTTTTATAGTATATTGGTAACTGTCTGGTAATTTAGGTAACTGTCTGGTAATCTCTTAGTATATGAAGTAATGAGCGACAAGGAGGATCATTAAATTATTTCATACATATATTATACATGCGAAATAAATCTGTGTATGTGTCATTTACGCTCTCACGTCTAACCCTCTAAACTGAGTCGACTTGAGATAGGACATACTTAGATTGGTTTTTGTGATAAAAGAGTTAAAATATGGAATTAAAGTTTGTTATTGTTAAAGACAAAAACTATAAAGATAAAACTTTAATTCAAGTATTTTACATGATATAATGATTGAATATTCGTTTTAGAACTGCTGCCCATAGTAACTATACCTCGCGGACGAAGTCGCGGCCAAAAGCTAGTTTGATTTATAAATAAATACTTTTGTGAAGATATATTTTTTATAACAAATGAGGGCATATTTTCAAATCCTTTCAATTTTTGTACTCGTCCACCTTATTATTGGCCTACCGAATCATGAGTAGGCCATCTTTATTTTTTTTCAATATTTTAGACATTTTATCTTAATTGAATTGGTTTTCATTAATAAAAGATGAGGATAATTGACAAAAAAATTACCTACGGTAAACATTATTTTACAGTTATGGCCTCTGATTCAGCTACGAAATCCGGTTCTACATTTAACATATAACCCATCATAATAAAATAACATATGACAAAATTGATTTTCAATCGTATCTGAGACACCGTTATCTAATTGTAGTTGAATCGGCAGGTATAAAAACAAATAAAACATATCCATATAAAATGGAATCGTTCGACATCTAAACCATGTATTTGACTTTAAAACTCATTAAATTTTACTGTAAATAAAAAATAATATCATCATCAGCCCTTTTACGTCCCCACTGCAGGGGCTCAGGCCTTCCTTATGGATGGTTAAGGAGGATGGGCCATGACCCTCCACGCTGGCCCAATGCGGATTGGAGGGTATTAACGACTGAAAATTCAGCCGGGACCAACGGCTTAACGTGCCTTCCGAAGCACGGAGTAGCTCGAGATAATATTTTTTTAGTCACCCATTCCGTGACCGACCCTTGCGAAAGTTGCTTAACGACAACGATCGCGGGCCGCGGCGCTTATCCACTACGCCACCGAGCTACTCTAAAAAAAATAATATGTTGTCATTTAAACATAATTTTTCGTTTTTAGTAGGGTAAAAGACCTAGTTTTGGCGACTACTCCTTTTTGGTCAGTTGGAACTTTAAGAAGTTCTAACAAATATATTTTTAAATGTTGCATTACGTTACCATTAACAGCTATTCAATTTCTCGTAATTCTTAAAATAGACCTAAACTATGTCATAATCTTAAAATGGCAAAATACGGGTCGTCTGTCTTATTTGTGTTTTCCTATTAGCTATTTGTACTATTCAAGTAACTGATTAGTAACCTGATCTACCAAAATGATTTTGCTAATGCATTAGATATTAAACCACTAAGGAGGAAGGAAGAAGCTATCAACTACCAACTTTCTCTTTTAAGATACATTAAAATAGATGTAGAGTAAAAGAGACACTTAATGATAGTTGAGTGCTGCTTTAGTTACACTATCAGAGATACTTCAAATTGTTAATGTCAGTGACAAGCACGATCAAAAATCAATCAACGATGCTCTTGCTTTCAGAATTATATAAAATACAAGCAAATATTTCTGAGAGAAAAATACGTAAGGAATATCACACTTTTCATTGATATGACTCAACCACCCTAGAGAGTGAGGTTGGAGCATTATTTTTATTAAATTCTTACTTAAATTGAAAGTGACGCTATTAGGGCTAACAGAAAATAAATTAAATATCGTCATCATCATCAGCTGTACGACTCCCAGTGCTGAGCATAGGCGTCCTCCATATATAGCAGAAATTATATATGGGGGACGCTGAATGGGGGACGGAGAAATTATATATAGCAGAAGTTATTAGAATTAAACATAAACAGATATAAATAAACAAAATTAAGCAATACGAAAGCAAAACGAATAAAATACGAATAACAAAAGATGATTGGGAGAATAAAAACATTGAATAATATTCTTAATGATAAATGATCAAACCACTTTGTTAATGGTATTTCTGAGACGGGGCACCAGGACCACTAGTCCTATTGGAGTACTAGGGATAAAGTGGATCTTTTAATTAAGAATATTTTATTTTATAATATTTTACTTACGTATTGGCCTATAGTTTTAGATACAAATTACAAACATATTACGTACTACTAAAAAGTATTTATATTTTACAAATGGATAGACTTTCGTAATCAACTTAATAACATAATCAGCAAGCTCGATTAAAAGTACTCGTAATTTACTATATTTAGTTTATCTAACAAAAAAATTTTGCATCAACAATTGATTTAGGTTCTACGGGTTAGATAAGAACCAGCAACCTCTCGCTAAGCAGACTATTATTCCCATCTGAACAACTTAAAAATACTTGCTTTAAAACAAATAAGTTGCTCAGATAGAAATTAGAAATAACTAGGTTTATAAAAAAAATAATTAATAAGATTAAGTTATTTTTAGAAGAAAACGCAAAAATGGATGAATTGAAATAGGGGCGATCATTAAACGAACATGCGGTCTTAGTACAGATTAGTGGGTATTAAAGACTGCAAATACAGCTCAAACCACAGACTTACTGCGTCTACCAAAGTACGGAGGGATTCGAGATTGTTGTGTTTGGGTCACCCATCGTATTATCGATCCTTGTAAGGTTGCTTTAGCTGCGCATCGCAGACTGAGCGTGCTATGCACTACACCAACAAACACTAAAAAAGATACTAGCATATATATTATGAAGCAAAGAGGAGAAATAGCGAGTCCGATGACGCGACAAAGCGCGTATCATAAAAACTGCTTTATCCAGATATGATATTTATATTAAGATACGAAATTTGAAGTCTAATTTATCAAATTAACTATAGTAAGGTCTTGCAAATTCAAATTATTAATAACACAAGTTTTATTACATTCTTCAACAACGACAAATCACTCAGCTATAAAATAGTTATTCTATTCCCGGTACCCATTTACCAGCTTGCATAAATCTTAGAAAGGGGTCAGCAATAAAAGTTTGGGAATCACTGTTCTACAGGATAACTGTGTGGATCAGTCAAGCGCGCTGGAAGGGCAAATTGGGCCCTTTGTTTTATCCTTGAGCTGTTCTAGAGAAAATCTTGTTACTCAATGTTATCTACTTGTTTGTATTCAGTGAGGACGTCCTGTCAGCGTCGCTTTATTACTGGAGTATCAGCATAATATGAAGGTTGAATTAATGTAAATGTATTCTGATATGAAAACTCATTTGGATATATTACGTCTACTTTTAGATAAACAAATTTTAGTGTGAAATTTTTAGTTACAATCGCAGATTACAGCTTAAACTATATCAGCAAATCAGGTAGGATATTGTGTTAAATTTTCGAGTTATTGCACGAGTAGGTGTACTATTTTACATAAAGCCATTGTCGATGCTGACGTGGTCAATGCATACGACCTGCTGTGCAGAAGTAAAGCTTGCGCAAGGACCGTTCATAGGATGGGTGATGATATATAAAATCCATCCTCCATGCTTCGGAAGAAATGTTAGATCGTTGGTTCTGGCTACATCTGTCAATTATCATCGGGCCCGAGTTAGAACCATCTCTCTATTGAATTCAATTCAATTTCATTTAGAGAGAAGGCCTACGCTCTCAGTATTGGTGACTTTGATTGTCTGATGATGATTCAACCACCCTAACCCGTAAGATGACTGGCATCGACTTGACTCAAATGCAGACAACGTTCAATATGTAACTAGACACCCGCGAAAGTACGTAAGGTTCTGAAATGTTATATAGAATAGTATTTATGCCACTTTATCGCTTATCTCGATTTAGTTGTACCTTTATATAAATTCTTGATTATATTATTACTATTCATTATTTCACAAAAACTTTTTCACATTAGAAAGCAATATGAAGGTCAGTAAACAAATGCTAAGCAAAATTTTTTCCAGGCAGCCATTGGTGATAGAAAATACAATAGATAGGAATGATAAAGGGGCAGTATGTGCAATTACATAAGAATTTTAAACTAAATAGATATATTAGTACGTAAGAAACGAAAAAAGAAAGTATAAGTATGTGGTTGGACAGAAAATAGTACTTCACTTCTGCAATGAAGAATCTCAAAATACGAGCCTTTCTAAGAGCTTCCGGTAGCAAGTTCCATAATATGCATGGAAAAAGAATAGGTTAGGAGTCGATAGTGTGGGAAGGAATCAAGGGTCAGGTTGGAAGCAGAGCGCAGTGTACACTGAGACCATGAGCAGGAAGTACGAAGTGAAAATGTTTTTAAGAAAGTGCCTTAGGCAGAAAAATAATAGAATTGAGAAACGTGAGAGTATACAAGTCCCTGCGCCATCGAATAGGAAATCAAATTAGATGTCGCTACGGTACTTTCTTAATTTCTCAATGCCAACCCTTCCGGTTTTCTTTCATGAATAAAAGTAAATTCGTTTTCAATACTCAATAAACAACTCATGTTTTATTTGTACTTTTTCATATTTGAATTGATATCTAAGTTTCAAACTTTGCAAATTTCAGTTTTTTTAATATGTTATTAAATGACTATCTTTGATCCATTTGTTTCCTGCAAATATCAACTTTTGCAAGTCAACAGTATTCGCCATCCAGTAGAGGTGATTTTTAGTGCTTTCCTTTTTTTTTAATACTTCCTCATTGAAATAAGACACGTTAAAGTTAATTCGAATACATCAATGATGTTTGGATACATATATTCTGCAGATTTTAATTATTTAAATTTAACTGAATTAACATTTGATGACAAAGATTATGTGCGATTAACCAAACGTATTTAATGCCACTTTTATAGCTCAGATAAACACACTGTACCTACTTTTTGTGAAACAGTCCCTTTATAATAATTAATGCCAGGAACACATTGTTGTAATTACAGTTTAATCTTGTTCGGGATAATGAAATAGTGAAGCCCGTGAATGTGCGGAATTTATGGGAGCAAGGGATACAGACACTCCGAGTCGTTCGAGAATTGTAAATAAGTAAATATTAGCTAAGATCTTTAACTTAGAGTGGGCCTTATCTTTATGTGCACAAAGGAAATACAAAAACTGAAACAAAGAAGGTACTTCAATGCCCAGAGCAAGCAAATTAGGAAGTTTAAATCAAACCCTACTTCGTAAACGGATATATCTTTAGATCATTTAGACTTAAAAGTTTGACGTTTTAAGGATATACAAAATGAAAATGAACGACGAAAACTTTTTGAAATGAATGGTTCCCTTCCTTCTTGCATCCTTACATGCAACAATTATATATTAATGCACAAAATATCACTCTTTCTAACAATAAATTTAAAAAAGTCCTATTATCCTAATGATCTATACTATGCTCGCTTTACTTTACTCTTCAAATATTGTAGTACGCTTAGCTAGATCAATACCTAAGAATCAAAATTACAAGTTATTTTTTGATAATTATTATACGTCAACGGAATTAATCTCTTATTTGGCCAAAGAAGGGATACATTCGCTAGGAACTGTCAATAAAGGTCGCTTCAGAAAAGATCTCAAAATACCTACCATAAAAGACCTCAAAAAGGAGAAGATTCAGAGGGGTTATTCAGAGGAATGGGTGGCAAACTGTGATAACACAGATATTGTAACCGTTATGTGGTACGATAATAAGGTGGTCATTTTATCGTCGTCTTTTGTGGGCAAAGAGCCAAAAGAATCTGTAAGAAGATATTGCAAGAAAGAGAAAAAATATATCCAAGTAGATTGCCCCAAAATAATCAAAATATATAACCAGCATATGGGCGGTGTCGATCTTCTAGATTCATTCCTAGGGAAATATAAAATAAAAATAAGGACTCGAAAGTGGTACTTGAGACTATTTTATCATCTTCTTGATATTACTTTGATTAATAGTTGGTTGTTGTACAAAAGAGTTGGGGAACAGAATAATACACGAGTTCTACTAAAACAAAAAGATTTCAAATTTGAGGTAGGAAAAACTTTATGTATGATTGGGCTATCCATGAACAAGAACAGAGGTAGACCATCAATGGCGTCTGAAGAAATTGAGAAGAAAAGAAAGAAGCCCAATACTGCAATCCTACCTCCTCGTGACGTTAGACGTGACGGGTTTGAGCATTTTCCGGTCTGGGGTGAAAAAAGACAAAGATGTAAATATCCTGGTTGCAAAGGAAAAAGCTTTATTTCTTGTGAGAAATGTCAGGTAGAACTTTGCCTGAATAAAGATAATAATTGTTTTCGAAACCTTCATAAGTAGCTTTTTTCAACATAATTATTTCTTATTTCATTTTGTTTCGGACTTTGAAATGTACATCTTTATTATGTTAATAATTCAAAAATAAGAAAAATCTTGTGATAATTAAAATAAGATACTATTTTAACTTATTACCAGAGGTCGGAATTAGGTAGAGTTATTTATGTACTTGCATCGAAATGTTGATATTAATGTGGACCTTCCTAGGATTTCTAATGGACAATCCCGTATGGCCAACAATCTTACAACTAAATAATAATAACAACGCCAGAGATAAACAAATAAAACAAAGATAATTAACATAAAATTTTTATTAATTTACATTTTTTACAATACAAATTTACAATTTGAGGCATGTCCACTTTATTCTTTCGCTGTATGAAATCGGTGTAAGTACATGAATAACTCTACCTAATTCCGACCACTGCTTATTACTCAGTAATTGACGTTTGAGTAAAAAAAACTCTTATTTACAACATGTGTAAGTGCTGTAACCTGGCGTCAGAAAGTTGCAGTAATACGACATATTATTTAACCGTATAGACAAACAGGTAGACGGGAAACTAAAGTGATGCAATGAGCGTTCTGAGAAACCTTTAAACGTAAAGCACCCTTAAAAATTTCCGCTGCGGTTATTTCAATACCATAAATTAACACAGCCAGTCACATCCAGTCTACCGCTTGTAAAACAAAATAACTATCTATTAATCACGTCGTTTCTACGATGAAACCGCATCGTGTAAACGTTCCTTGCCTCTTTAACGAGGTCGGACATTTCCGGGCATCTTGCTCATTAGTAGCAGAGTATCTTTGTTCCTAAATTTAATGGCGTTTCAGCCAGTACTTACGAAAACGAAACGTTTCGTTCGTCAACGAGAAAATAAATAATGAATTACATTTATCAAGCTGTGATATTGTATTTTAAATTTCAAATTTGGAACGAATCGTTAACGGAATTTGACATTTTCGACCGCATTAGTGGATGCAAATAAGGAGTCTGCAAAAATTTTACTCATTTTATCATTAAGGACCTCTGTACCTCCGTTTACATTCCCATACAAATACGTGTTGAGAGCAATGACGCGCTCACATGATTTCATAAATGCAGTTATAAAAAAATATCTTATCAAATGAATATATCGCAACCTGTTTTTGTATATAATCTCTATATAGTTAAGATGAAATAGACAAATAAATATACGACCCAAAAAGAAACCATTTAGAGTCATCTTTGCGATTTTTTTTCTATCGAGTTAATTATTGAAATATGTGTTTCTGATTATTGCAAGCAATTGATCATGTGCTTAAATAAATTTTCATGAGTGGATCAGTATTTCCGAAACTATTATTATAGACAATTTCTAAAATGTTTAGACTTTTTTTTATAGACAATTACTAAAGTATTTCCTAACTCTCGTTATGATTATTTATTAAAAAAAAAACATTCCATTGATTACACATTACATAATAATTCTTTCGTCGTTCATTCACTCGCCCAGTAATCTAAAAGCTATTGAACAAATTCAATCTTTGATCAAATTCCACGAAATATCAGCCCATCCGTTTTCGGAGAAATAGAATAGGCCTTCAAGTGTTATGTTAATTCGTACATCATCTCGTTAGTTCCAACAGAATCAGTAGTTACTAACACCCACTAATTTACACTGGGCCTGGTCCGATTTCTCTTGGTGATTCTATTCTATTTATCTCAGCATAAGAATCAACGATTTAGTTTTCTATAAAAAAAGTATTGTACATTTCAATTACTCTATGAATTAATAATAATATAAGAAGCGTTTTATGTGCAACAAAATTGTATTTTAAACAGCTGACAACTCTATTTGCAGTCGCATACGAAGGAAAAATTGCAAAATAACATATCTTCTTATATCTCAAAACAATACATAATATTTATTGCATGATTTATACATAAGAATTAACATTCTTAATTTATCAATTGAGCAGTCAAACCAACGTTTACACGACACTCAAGCAGCGTTTATTTTGATTATAACCCGGCAACGCGAAAGTGTTTTGTTCAGCTACATAATACTTTGTTATAGGAAAGTTATGGAGTTGTTTACATTCCAAATGGATACGAAAATTGGGCGGCGAGCCAAAACTTGCCAACAGGTGGGGACTGTGTCCTTGACAGTATAATGTACTCAATCCCTACTACGAAGTAGGGTTTATTCATATAGGGGTGAGGACTGATTTTAACAAGGTTTTATTTGACTTCCTTCGTTAGTGGGAATCAAATCTTACAAGTTTAATTTGATCTATATTCCAGTTTTAGACTCAGGTGAAAACATAGATGACAAGACAATATAAAAAACCTACTTTTCAAAGTTATAACAAAATGTCAAACTGCAAAAAAAAATTAAACCCTTTTTTTGATAACTGAGGTTCAATCCATTGCACAAATTTGTTATTTTTGTATAATATGTCTATTTGTTGACTCTACAAATAAATATTGATAGAAATAACAAACGTAATACGTGCAAACGACATTATGACTTACCTTCATAAGGTAAGTTAATCATAGCCGAAATAAATTCTTCAAGATTTACCTTTGCCGAACAACGTCCGTGATGTGAATAAGACTCTCCAGAATTAGGCGAACATAACCAAGAATTATATCTTTACAGAAGGCATGCCCCGAATTTTATTATGAACGAAGAAGCATGAAGTGGATATTCTATAACTCATAAAATACTATTCTTATTCTTAATGAAAATATTAACATATAAAAGGTAGGAAAATAAGTTTTTTTTTTTCACGTTTCTGTAACATGATATCAAAAGATTTGATAAAAAAGAAATAAGAAAAAAAGTGGTTTCATGACTATTTTTTTTCTGTTAAAGAAGAGTGAATCTTTATGAAAAAAATTGTTTAAAAAATTTATTTATTATAAAAATAAAACGACTTAAGCCAAATGAGAAAAATGTTGTTAATGGTCTACTTAAAGTATTAGTAAGAGTATCACAAAGATGTTCGAATAGTTTTTAGTCTAGGAATTTGGATTTCAAAGATACAACTCACTCTATTTTCCCAGCTACAGATAGAATATACATCCACTAATATTCCACCAAAAACATCCTTAAAAAAACTAACCAAGTTACAATGAAGCTGCTTGCTTGATATGATATGATATGACTATTCTTTATTTGCAATATGAAACCAATTCGAAAAGTACACAAAACTATAATACGACAACACAAAAGGCGGCCATATTGCTAAGGTAGTAACCCCTACCTGGCGACGCGAAATGACACCAGTTATGAAAGTTAACTCCAGATTAGAACAATAGGAGAAACAACACATGAAATTTATATGCAAATACATAATCTACAATTGATTTTGTTTCTCTAAAAAGTAATGAAAATCTAAGTAAATCAAAGCCAATTTAAGGTTATTTACAGCGATTTCTTTATTAATATAGTAAGATTTTATGTGACTGACAGTTAAACATTTTTTAAATGTACATATACTTGTTGACACATCCAAGTCAATTATTGAAAAGGTGTAACAAAATCGCCCACGTTATACAGGTGCTTCAAACAGGCTTCGAAACAGTGACTTTCCTCAAACCGGGAGAGAAAAAGCGATGTAAAAAATGTATGAGTGAAATTGATTATAAAAGATACGATTCTCCGGATTCGGAGACTTTACTTAGAAATTCAAGACGACGACGTTACAGTCTAATAAATATACACTTCGATAGACTAGATTCATACTAACCGAAGGCCATTTTCTTTAATGGAACGCCTAAAATAAACCAGTAATAAAAGTCACTTATAATCTCCGGTGAAGCTTGAAATAATAAAGGGGGAAAATAATTGTCGAGTGACACTTTTAAGGCCGTTTCCATTTACCATAAATAAACTCTAAGAAGCATCAACAACCAAAGTTCAATTATTCTACTGTTCATTCCAAATAGAAATTATAATTGCAAAAGGAGCTTTATTAACAGACAATTTAATCAAAATCATCACCAGCCCTTTTACGTCCCCACTGCAGGGGCTCAGGCCTTCCTTATGGATGGTTAAGGAGGATGGGCCATGACCCTCCACGCTGGCCCAATGCGGATTGGACTGCAAATGCAGCCGGGACCAACGGCTTAACGTGCCTTCCGAGGCACGGAGTAACTCGAGATAATAATTTTTGGTCACCCATCCCGTGACCGACCCTTGCGAAAGTTGCTTAACGACTACGATCGCGGGCCACGGTGCTTATCCACTACGCCACCGAGCTACTATTGAATCAAAATAGAAATTATAAATATGAAGATTGTATTTGTCTAAAACAACATATATTCAAAAGATACTTATTACTGCCGGCGATTTAAGCTACGAGAAATTTGAATTTATAGTTGAATAGGACCTTATTTGGGGATCTTATTCGTGTTTATCGAGCTCATTTTCGTGAGCTGTAATCTAATTTCATTATAATACGTTACTAATTATAAACTTGCAAAGATAATTACGACTTTCATCGGTAGTCTTAAATCGTCGTTCAAATTTACTTCACTTACAGCCAATTGCACAAACGTCCATTAATATTCTCATTAGTTTAAAACAACATAGCCCATACAAATTTGACATTAATTAAAGCTTAAAAGGCGTTATTAAACCTTAATGGACGTTTTGCACCTGACCGATACAAAAATAAATTACTTACGTAATTGTGAAGGAAAGCATGTACGCACATGTACGCAGGGAAATGCTCTTATTTAAAACTTTTGTATGGAATTTAAATATAGATTACTAGTTTGGATTCTCCAATAGAATCTAAAACAAAAAATATATAAAGTTTTATTATAAAGTTTAAGGTTTTGTTTTTAAGGGTTTAATAAATTGCACAAACCTACAAATCACCTTCTTTCTTTTAAAAAATGTAGAGAGAAAGAAATGCTTTTAGTAGCACCTGTATATATGTAGAAGTATTTGGATAGACAAGAATATTTTAAAAATTTCTTGTTTCTGGAACGATTGGGTGTCAAATTATTTAAATGTTTTGGCCAAACTGATAAATTAGGGCGTTATCCATAATGCCCGGGCCTGTAATTATTTATCACATTTCCCGGTCACTATGAATATTGCTATGTGGTTTTCGGGATATCTGATAAAAATACATTATTCATAAGGATTCACCGGGACGCGGAGAAGGGGCAAGCAAGGAATGATAGTAATTGATACTACGGAAGAGACTCTTTCTTAGAAAACAGGAATTTTAGTCCATAAAGTCACGGAAGCTTTATTTTTTGTTAGCCATGTGATTTCTGTGGTCTGACAATAAAATTACTTGTGATATAACTTGATAGTTACGCGATTGTCTTAAATTTCTAACCTATCAAGTGACCTCCAGAGATAAGTAAATTTCCAATCAAGTATAATAAAAGTTGGTTAAATTTATTTCTTTATCTGAAAAAGACGTAGAGTTGCTTATCCCAAAGAAGAGCTGACACTATTATTGCAGTAGAAATCGTAATAAAAGTTTCATTTATTTTGCCCGAAAGGTGACTTAATTATAATAATAAAATTGCTAGAATTTTATTATTTATATAGTATTTATCAAATTGCTCTATCATATTAGGCGTTGTTCATGTTGCGTGGGCATTATTTATAATGCCCTACTAACCACAATCTCCATAACATATTTACTAACGCGTCGGTTTGCCCTTGCATATTAACTACCTACTATTATTTTTAAATGGAAAACTTGTAGTGAAGTCTATTGCTGCTTTCATATTCCTCGCAAACACAATTAATATACCTCGACGCTGATCTCCCATGGACACCAGATGAAGAGAACACAATACTATGCACCATACATATATATTTATATGAAATATTAATACCACTTATTATTTCGAGTAAAATCATTTTTTCTCGTAGACCTGCAGCACCTCTAATCGCCAATTAATTTCTATATCGACTAGTTTCATCCGGTTGCTAACAAATAAAAATAAATATTAAGGATACCTTTGTTCAAGCTTGGCTGGATTTTTCGATTCATTTACTTTGACGTCTTTATTGCTGTTATTATTTCGTAAAGAAATATACCTAAATGTTTATGAGAAAGGTTTTCTTTTTAGTGTTCTAATAATATTTCTTTCATTGATTATTTACACCTCTGATTTTGATTAATTTTTATCTAATAAAGTTTACTATTGTACATGAAATCACACATTTTATAGAAAAAGCTCTATTTTCCTTTTTCAATTATGTTAAAAGAACAACAATTTACGAATCATGTATTCTATTAATTTTAAATATAAAAGGCGGCATAAATAAACATAAAAATATTAAAAAAAAAAATTGAATAAACTTTTAAAACGCATACTTTTTGTATTTTTTAGTTGTAAAAATAAAACTTTCACTTATGAACTCCCAAGTGTAGTCCATCATGTTCTCATTATATTGACTTTGATAATGTTATTCAAAGTTCATTATAACCTGGTAGAAGCGTACCCCTTGCCTTTCTGAAAATTCATCCAAGCAATCTTTGAATATATCCAAGTTCGACTTTGAAACTATATAGAAATAAGCTCCTTCTTGTTGCCAAGGAAGCCATGGAAGACTGCTTTAAAGTTGAGTCCCGCTTATTTTTCAAGGTTACTCAGGAGTTGTAGAAATTTTTACTCGCCATTTTTTATGGACCAACATAATAACCAGCTTTAATTATGGCCTCTGACAATTTCTGGAAAAAATATTTAAAGTATAGACAGACCTCCGTGTATTGACCAAGAGCTTTTTTATGTGCAGTGGAGGCTAAAAGCAGGATCAGGCTCAACGATACAGCAAAAAAGAGTTCATGTCATTTTCATAGTTTTGTATGACATTTAATATATATATATATATATTTATGCAAATATTATAGTTGATTTCTTTTTGTTTGCAACAAATAGGCTCCAAAACTACTGGACCAAGAGTAGAATGTTGCATAGAGAATTAAAACGTTGCCATAGTAACGATTGTTTATTATTAAATTTGTCGTAGTAATTATATTCATGTCATTATATAAATCGATATCTGAATAAATAGTTCCCTAGGGACCACGCAGGTGAAGCCGCTGGGGGGAATCTAATATCTTATAAACAATGAAATGCGCTAATGAAAATATCTATGACATATTTTTTACTGCGATTTTGATTGGTTTAAAAAGGAAGAAATAAAGAAAATATGATTGGCAGTAAAAATAATATTGTAATTAGCGTACTTGTTCACAGCTTTTTTTTTTTGGTGGATGATCCAAAACGATAGAAGTAACAGAATAGCGGGTTAGACATTTTTTGTACGAACCCCCCTATATGGAATAACCTTGTTTACACAGCTGATTTTAAAATGATAGAAAAAATATATAGGAGAGATAAGGTTTCCATATGCACGTCTAAACGCTATTGACAGTTCGCATCGGCTATAAAGGAAATGAAGCTGTCTGCCAGAGGTTCCGTCTTAGTTCCGTTTCCGAAGACACGTGTAACTAATAGCTATGACGTAGGAGATATTCTGATGTATTCATATTCTTGTTTACCCGAATTCTAGTTTATTTTATAATGCGAGTTCCCCTTTTTTTGAAACAGATCATTGCTTTTTTTCCATTTTTTTACTTGCTCAAGCCAATGCTTTCGGTAGTGTTTAGTTTTTTTTATTTTTTTTATTTCAGTTTCTATATTTCTACAAAGCAGTTTTACTTCTATTTTCGTCTTGATCTCTCTAGTCTAGTTCCACATTTACTTTTTACTTACTGATTTTTTGTGACACTTTTACTTTTACAACTAGCTGTAACCTGCGGCTTCGCCCACGTGGTCTGAGTGTACTGTGTGTATACTAGCCTGCTATACTAGAATATTAAGCTAATTTTTAATTAAAATCTGCCAATGAGGTTCCACTTTTCTATCATCATCATTAGTTTATCCACGTCCTCACTGCTGGGCCATAGGTCTGTGCAATAGATGGCAACTACCGTTGTTTCTTTGTATAACGTGCATATCTTCATAGAATAGTCCAGTTGTTCTTCTTTTGCAAAAAATACAAACAAATGTTTCTTTGAAAAAATAGTCGTTTTTTCGACTTTTTACTTTATTGAATAATTACTCAATTTCCATGGATCTAGATATTTGACCATTACTCGTAAACTTGTAAAATCAACTTAAGTGTGATAGCTGTTCTATGAAAATCGTTATATATAAATACAACTTTCGAGACGTTTGAGTTCCACACCCACCCTCTACCATTTCAACTCAAACAATGGGCACTTTGAAGCTTAATTAGTAACGAAATCGGAACAATTTTCCCACAACAAATATTTTTGAAAGACCTAGCCTATTGTTGGCTAGGTCTTTCCAAAATACATAAATTCTCCGCTGTAGGAAGATATAAAAAAAAAACATCTGAAACAAAAAAAAATTACCACTTTCTCGGCGTAATTAACATTTATACTCCTGTTAAATTACAACTTTCTAATACCAATCGTTTTTTAAACTAAACCACTCACCGAAGGACAGACAGACATGTAGAAACCATAAGGTTCCTAGTTGGCTATGGAACCTTAAAAACTAAAAAATTGAAAATGAAAGCGACTTTGTTAAAAAAAAAAACAATGAAGATATCAAACATTAAAAAAATCAAAAATCCGTTTGAAAAGTAGAGTAGCGTTAGCTAGATGTAAAATTTAAAAATAGTAAAGATATAAACCAAGACAATGCTGCAGCTGGTGTTGACATGACATAGGGGAGTGCCACACGAACGCTAAATGTTGGCATGTGAATCAGCATTATTCTCGATTGTGCGCGTCTGATATTTACAGGCAATAAGTTCCACAGTTTAATAGCTCGGACATAAAATGTTTTGGCTAGGAAATCAGTTGTATGGGTAAGGAAAGGTTAAAGGAAGACCTCAAATCTCGGAGCCAATTAGAAGAATAAAAAACGAAGCGTTCTTTAATATTATAATATGACTTGTAATATTTGCACGTCGTCCTGACGACAAAATATGCTGGGTATTCAAAAATTGATAACAACTTATAAAACCATATTTTTGCAAATAAAGATTTTATTATTATTATTTTTGCATTTAAAAATTTACTCTCCCCGACCCCTCGACGATTCGAGGGGTGGGAGGATTATTATTATTATTTAAGATATTGCGGTGTATATGGATTAAAAAGAATAGAATAAAGAAGTGACAGAATGTGACAGTCTATTCTACGAGTGATAGGTAGCCATTGAAGTTGGATACGGTAACCAGAGATATAGTCATACTTGCGTCGAACAAAGATAAAATGGTTGCATTAATTCTGAAGACGCTTCCGCTTAATAAGATTTATAACATTTAGGTTTGAGATTGACATCGGCAAGAGATTCTTAAGTCGTTTGAGTGAGCTGTATGTACCAAACACTTTCACACTAACCTCACGAACGTGATGGTTCCAAGCAAATTGCAGTCAAAAACACACCAAGATTTTAAACGTTGTCTTGAAATTGTATGCGATTACCATTCAAGAATATAGGTGGTAGTTTATTATAATTTATCTTGTCCAAATACTGATGACATCCAATAATGATTGCCTTAGATTTTCGTGGGTTAACTATTAGACCATGTCATCGACTCCAATCAGAAATATGCTAAAGATCTTCGTTAGTGGTGGCGATTGCTGCAGGAGCTTGCGTATAAATTTAAACAGATTTCAAAATATACTTGTTAATTATTACACCATTAAGCTATTGATGAGATCTCTGTACTATTATGAATGGATACCTTTTTAAAGTCACGGTGTGTGTTTATTTATTCATTCAATTTGTTATTTGTACATCATGTGGTTGCTAAATTAATGAATTATTATTATTATATTAAGGCAATATCAAGAATATTGCCAGATTGCCGTTCATTCTTTTCTCTAAAACACATTTTCACAAACGCTTCGCTATAAAATTAATAGTACTTTTATCTGAAACAGATTTTCACAAACCAACAGTGTAATTTGTGATTATGGCTCTTCGAGAGTTTTAATGTTTGCAATAAAGTCCAGCCAGTAAAAATAAAGTTAAAAGGTTTTTTCTAAATGTTATCACTTTGTTATGGTAATAAGCAGACATCAAATTCTTTTTTGACAGTTGCCTCAATAATGTTGCTAGGATTAGGGAAAAAAATAACTCCAATTTAATCTAGAATCCGACAATATTTTTTTACAGAATAAAAATCACAAAAATTATCCGTTACCAAAATAAAGATTTCTATTTCACTACCTATGTCTATTTAACTAACTTTCTCACTTCACCAGCCTAAATATTTCATATCCAGTTCCAAGCATTTTTATAAGAGCAATGTTCTAGAACATCGAACGTTTGAGGTAGACCTCAACGATACCACCAGTATAATTACTACCTTAATTCTCTAGGTGCCAATACCTAGAGACTTAAGTCTGCTCTTCCCCTTGACCTCGATCTTAATTTTTTAAATCGCCCCTTCACTAATGTTGTAATTCCTGCAAATTTAAATCAGCTTACTTTGCAATCCCTGTCTTCCTCTTGTGGTCCTCTTGACATGCATTCTCTCTCATAAGGGTGACGGGGAGTGAAGTGGAGACATGCATTTCAGTCATTAAATCAAACTCCGAAGGCATTGACGGCATCAGTCATAGGATGGTTGCTCTTGGCTCTGAGTTTCTTGTTATTATTTTTGTCTTACATCTTTACTATTAGCACATTACCTCCGGTCTTTCTCTCCACATGTGAAACAAAGGTGGTCTGGAAGAGATCGCTTTTAGCGATAAGACCGCATTTGCCCACCCTAGCTTTAGTAACAATATTGTTATCTTAAATTATGTGTGTGCAATAAAATGTCAATTATTTTTTTTTTTTATGGGATAGGGGGCAGACGAGCAGACGGATCACTTGATGGTAAGTGATTACCGTCGCCCATGGACACCTGCAACACCAGAGGGGCTACAAGCGCGCTGCCGGCCTTGGAGGGAAGGGAATGGGGAGGGGTTGGGCCTCCGGTACCACTCACACGACGAAACACAACGCAAGCGTTGCTTCACGTCGGTTTTCTGTGAGGCCGTGGTATCACTCCGGTCGAGCCGGCCAATTAACGAAGAGTTCTAGAAAGGCTACCCATCACTTATTTACTCAATGACCGTCCCTTTCCTGCCGCTCTATAACTAAACGCGTAGTCTATGGTGCTAGCGCGATTCAGGTGGCGCACAAGCTGTCTACCAATGAGCAGACGAAACATCGCGCCGCTGCGCACCGTAACAATAATGTTTATGGGAAACTGCTATTGATTTAAAATAAATTTAATATTTCAAATCATTTGCATTATTATTAAGTAAAAGTATCTCAAACACTATATACGTAAGATTATAATAATAATAAATCTATTTGGTCGTTAATTAGTAACATAAAACACCCATTTTTGATATATTATCACTAAAATTATTATTACACTTAACTAGCATCCATAATCGAACTAGGATCTGGATTTTGGATCTGAAACATAACAATCCAAAACCGGATTGGAGAATCCTTTCCACATCGGAAGCCCAAGAAAACCAAGAATAGGCAGCGTGAAAATTATAGTAGGTATGAAATCATTGATTGTTAGATAAACGGCCAATTGCACTAACGCCCATTAAATTTTTCATTAGTTTAAAGTGACATTACCCATACAAATTTGACATCCTGTACGAGTTGTTGTCCATCGTACATGGTTTTCTCCGTGTAAGCATAATAATTAAGGTCGCGTCACCGCCGCGATTCGTAAAAGCGTGCAATTTGTAAAATAATGCATTTCTATCATGAAATAAATCAGTCTATTTTTAGCACTCTATCGGAACGGTTTTATTTATCAAACATCGTCGTTCAACCCTATTATTATCAATTATCAGTTATCATTTTGTATTAAATGTAAAGGTACTTAGCATTGAACCTTACACATCAATTAGAGCTTAAAGGCGTCATTAAACCCTAATGAACGTTTGTGCAACTGACTGAAAGACTTATTGACAATTATAGAAGAATGCTTATTCCTCCGACACCAAATGAATTTGGGACCAAAGCATAAAACGATGGTTGATCTGATACAACATATCCATTCATAATTCAAAATAGTGCATGTTACTATTTCTAATTATCCATACTAATATTATAAATGCGAAAGTAACTCTGTCTGTCTGTTACTTAATCACGCCTAAACCACTGAACCAATTTGCATGAAATTTGGTATGGAGATATTTTAATACGCAAGAAAGGACATAGGCTACTTTTTACCGCGGGAAAATGACGCATTCCCACGGGAAAAAAACTAAGTATATATAACTCAAAGGTGACTGACGGACATAGTGATCTATCAACGCACAGCTCAAACCACTGGACGGATCGGGCTGAAATTTGGCATACTGGTAGATGTTATTACGTAGGCATCCGCCAAAAAAGGATTTTGATCAATTATATCCCTAAGGGGATAAAATAGGGGATGAAATTTTGTATGAAACTTTGTCAATTTTAAACCGATCGGACTGAGATTTTGTATAAATAAGGCAACTATGACGTAGGCGTTCTCTAAAAAAGGATTTTGATTAATTCCACCCCCAAGGGGATAAAATAAGGGATGAAAGTTTGTATGAAACTTTGTCAAATTTAAGGGCTGAGACTTTGCATGCATAAAGCTACTATGACCTAAGCATCCCCTAAGAAAGGATTTTGATAAATTCCACCCCTAAGGGCATAAGCTAAGAGGATAAGACTTTTTTTTTCAGGTATTTTACACGACAAATAAATATTCGTTAGAAATGCAGCTCAAAGTAACTTTACCACGCGGATGAAGTCGCGGGCAAAAGCTAGTTAGTATATATACGTGTAAGTACACTACAAGACCTTAACATAATAAAAAGAATTTATTTATTTTTGGTTCTTTTTATGTAAACTTACTCTAATTTTTTACAAACAAACTACATCATTTTTTTATAAAATAATGTAATAATAGAAATCCGTTTTACATTCATTTACTAATTTAATCCAACCTCCTCTTTTCATTATAGGTATTGAACGTATACTAATGGAATGGAAATATAATTCTTTTTGTTATTTAATGAAACTGCAACTTAGTGGAAATGGCATTAATATTTCTTTCAGCCATTGTCTTTAGCTGTTGTAGCTTATTTCACTCAAAAACCGGGTCTTTCTTCTTTTATTTCAAAGCAGTTCCGCTATGCAATTAAATTCCTTTTGTGACTGATTCAGAACAAAGAATCTAGCAATAAATATTAAGGTTTTAAGCGTGTCCTCATAAAGAAAATTACTTGCATTGCTCAGATTTTAAGTTAAGTAGCTATGCTATTTTATTATGTGCTTATAAATTACGGTGGAATAGATAAACTTAGATCGGGAATTGAACCATCAACCGAAAATATGCCCATGATAAAAATCTACATGAGAGTCATATATACGTTGTGTTTTTTATTTCTCAGTTAAGCAATATAGTACTTTAAACACCATGTAACTCTACTTCTTTCATCTTTATATGTTATAAAGATAAAAGATTTTATTGTTCATTTGTTTGAATAAAGGATTACATACGGGAAGCTACACCATAAATGGGTGACATAAGCAATAATTTACGCGAGAGAAGTCGCAGGAAAAATTAGTTTCATAAAAAATGACACTTCACTTCTCGCCACAAATTAAAATATATATTGTATGGTTATGTTGTGACTGTGTATAACCAATCTCCAGTCGAATCACACTAATTACGCGAGAAAAGCAATTAACTGATGTTTCACTTTCAGTTCGCATGGACACGAATAAAGTAACTTTACCCATTTTAAAGAGCTTAGATTCTGGGAAAAATATTTTCTGTGAGCAAAGTATAATTTGTCACAACTTATTTTATTCCCAGGAAATATTTTTGTTATTATAAAAGTGTCACCTGTTTTGTGGTTTCGGATTATCGAGCCATGTTTTAAACACCCAATTTCCAATTAAATTCCTAGAATTTGTGAACTCGCTTTCCGCCCGCACGTGGAATATGGTTATTATAGTGCCCTTCAATCCTATCAGATTATTCGTGATAAAATCCACATTTTTATACCGATAGTATGGATCTTGGGAAAGGGCAAAGGATAATTCTTATCCTTATGTCATTCCCAAGATTAATTGAAAAAAGTTCTGTAGGTTAAGCGTGAAAATTAATGAAACACGTAGACAGTTAATTTCGCATTTATAATATAAGTAGGGATTATTTTTGATTCCTTTAAAATCGGTTTTAGTATATACATTATTATGGTTAGTGGTAAAAAACTCAAGCAACTAAAAAAGAAAATAAGGTAATAAAAACAGTTTTAAGAAATCTATAAAATCTAAAATGAGGGAGGCTTTCGCATTCTCAGAATTCTAATGCAGAATTCTACCGGTGCGATATGAAATAAAATACGTGCATGTTTTCCTTATATTGCCTAATTAGGTACCTATGTATTTCCTACGGTTCCCACGCAGTTCGCTTAACTGGTAATACTTTATTATCCTTCATTAACCGGAATTGACGTCAGCCGGAAGCGAAATCTATTTGATAGAAGTTAATGAAATTGGTTCAATTTAGCTACTTAGGTATACCTATGTATTTATTTTCAACCAATTGCTAAAACGTCAATTAAGGTTTAATAACATCTTGAAGCTCTAATGAATGTCATTAATTTGAAAATCGTATAGATAATGTCACTTTGAACTAAGGACATGAAAGTTTTTGTGCAATTGAGTTAAAAAAGTATTGAGAAATAGTTATTTTATTTTGTTTTATTCAGTATAATAAACATTTTTACAAAAAAGATAATAGAAAAACGTCCAGTTGCACAAACGTCTATTTGAATTATCATTAGCTTACTGTCACATTACCCATACAAATTTTCAAATTTAGAACATTCATTAGAGCTTAAAGTGGTCATTAAACCTTAATGGTTGTTTATACAACTGACCGTGGACACATATTTTATGAGCATATCTATTTCACTGCTTTTCGTAACAAACTTTTTTTTTAAAGTAAACTATTATTTAAAAATCTTATCTAGATAAAAAAACGTTTTAAACAGAACTTGTGGCGGACAGCAAAAATCACAAAACCAGAAAAAAGTATGATCTAAAATAAGGTAATATATATAAGGTGTCATAATTTCTAAGACGCTTATTCTATTTCCGGTCGGGTCTATGTAGAAAATGAACGTTTCTATATTATCACGGGTCTGAATGTAGAGTAATTTTGCTGTCAGATTTCCACAATTCAAGTGCTCTTAGTTAATTAATTTAGTCTGTGAGCAATTTTATTTTGTTTAATATAAAAAGAGTAACAAAGCAAACAGAAAGAAAGAAAAAAAATCAAAAGAGTTGACGCAATCAAAACAGTTTTCGTTACAAACACAAAATCCTAGCATGAAAGTACACGGTCTTTATCTTAATTTTATTTTCTGTTCCCACCCTTATGTGAGGTAAATTAAAGCAAGGAGACAGCAAGCCTCTCTCCAACTTAAATGAGTCCCGAGTTTGCCTCGTGTATAATTAAGTATTCGTGCCATGTAATTAAACGAAAAGTATTAAGCATACCTACGTATGTACGAGTACTTTTACAGTTCAGTAGTTGGATTCATTACTATCTCATTTGTTTGTACCTACTCTTTGTTGATATTAAAATATTACAGTCAGTTAAAATCTTCTATTAAAGAAACTTATTTAAAAAATCTTATTAAAAGGTATCTGATTATAAAAAAGGTAAGAATATATGGTGATTAAGTTTTATTTTTAATTTTTGCGTCAGGTATATTATTGTAGAATATTAAAGAAGTATTTTTTTTATTATTTGCGTAATAAATTACAGCTACACGTTGAGTTGAAATGTCAGAAAGCGTGACGCTTTTGTACATTTTCTACAAAACAGTGATGTAGCGAACTCCCACCCCTCCACTTTAATGCCTGTTATCTAAGCCATTTCTTTTTATATTGAAATTTCACTATTACGAGGGTCAAACTGAAAGTTCTTAGAACTGGCCACTTATAAACAATATAATAAAAAAATAATTCTAAAATTTGAAAATATAACTCTTTGCCAATATTACTGAGTATATATTTCATTCATTTGTCATTTGTTTTACGATTTGGCGGCAAATTGAAAATTGTCTGTGTCACGTCATCATGAATTTAACACGAGAAAATTTTCGTGCAATGATTTTTTATGACTTTCGATGTCATTTAAGTCAACAAGAAAGTTATGATAGACTACGATTGGCCTTTCACGATGAAGCCCCATCTCGTGCGACTGTTTACAACTGGTTTAATGAGTTTAAACGTGGTCGCACTAATCTCACTGATGATTTACGTGAGGGACGGCCTTCTACGGCGACGACTGAAGATAACATCTGTGTTGTGCGGCGTATGATAGAGACTGACAAAAGAGTGACCTATCAACAGATTCGGACAAGCTTAGGCATCGGTATGAGTCAAGTGCACAAAATCCTCCACGAACATTTAGCGGTCAGGAAGCTTTGCGCCCGGTGGATACCTCATAATTTGACTGAGGCTCAAAAACTCCATCGTGTGGATTGGTGTCGTAAAATGATTGAAAGATTTAACGGAGGTGACTCAAATGCTGTGTTCGACATACCAACAGGTGACGAAAGCTGGATTTACTGTTATGATCCTAAAACCAAAAGACAATCTGCTCAGTGGGTGTTTCCTTTCGAGGAGTTGCCAACTAAAGTGAAGAGAGATCGAAGTGCGGGAAAAAAAATGGTGGCCTCGTTCTTTGGAAGGATAGGTCATTTTGCAACAATTGTGTTAGAGGATCAAAAAACAGTTTCTGCAGAATGGTACACTACCAATTGTTTGCCACTTGTCTTGGAAAAAGTTCGAGAGAAACAACCTCGCAGTAGGATCCTCCTTCACCACGACAACGCCTCGTCGCAAACCGCCAAGCGAACGATCGACTATTTGGCGACATCAAACGTTGAATTACTGGGTCACCCGCCGTATAGCCCCGACCTCGCGCCTTGTGATTTTTATTTATTTCCAAAAATTAAAGAAAAACTTAAAGGAAAGCGGTTTATGAATGCTGAAGAAGCGGTGGCTGCGTATCGCGATGCCATTGAAGAGACCCCTAAGGACGAGTGGGCAAAGTGCTTTTCCCAGTGGTTCCATCGCATGCAGCGGTGTATTGACGTGAATGGACAATATTTTGAAAAGATATAATAAAACTAATAACTGGCTAATGTAATCAGTTTTTGATTTTCTAAGAACTTTCAGTTTGACCCTCGTATTTGAATGAAGTACTTAATAAAATTGTTTTTTTTTTAAACCAGCCATCATCCATATTCCTGGCCTTTTGGTGATTTCTATTATGTCAATATTGTAATGTAAAGTGACCTCATTTATTATAATGTATTGATCTAGTAATAACATGGTTTTTGTGAATGTTCTTACTTCTATTAACGCTGGTGAATTTCTTGCCCGTTCTTCTTATCAACCAAAAGACGAAACGAAATTGTGATAACACGAAATATAGTCTAAAATATTTAGTTGATCACTCTAAGCCATTGCATACGATTATTGCAATAATATGAGCTCGTTGGCGCTGTAGTTCGATCAGTCTGCTATGCGAAAGTTGAGCAACTTTCGCAAGGGCTGGTCATAGGATGGGTGAGCAAAAATGAATTATCTTGAGCTCATCCGTCTGAATCTACAGTCGTTGACACCCACCATTCTGCGCTGGACCCGTGTGGTGGGTTATGGCCCACTCTCCCTATTCGATTCGATTACATCCTTAGGGGAGTGAGGTTGCCCCCAGAGTGACAAGTGACAAGCATTTTTATTCACACAATAGAAAAATATCTCATTATATACATGATGATGATATCCAAAAAAGAACAAAAGTGTTATCAAATTTTCACTCCAAAAATCAAATACATATAAATGTTATCTTTAATTAATTATCAACTTATTATTGTGTATTTTATTTTATTAAAATCAATTTAAAAAAAGTTAAAACAAGTTAAACTTTGTAAATATATCAAATACTATTGTATTTCATTAACAGTTTCTATGTTCAGCTTTTTCTGAAGTAATAAATAAAAAAAACACTAGTCCCTTCTAATTTTCAACGGACTTCTATTCTTTATATTTCTTTTTCTTAATTAACTTATTTATGTCAAGAAATACCTGAAATAAATTTTATTACAGAGTTATCAAATTGCTCACGATACCCATTTTTGTATCTTCCTGTAACCACGGACCCAAGGAAAGGTCGGAAGCATTATAGATGAACATCGGTCTAAAATTTAAGCAGTTCCTATTCGTTATTGCTTAGATAGTCGTCCTAATTGTGGTTGAGAGAGTCATGCCTAGTAATTGTTAGAACCCCATCATTAAAAGGAATATTATATGGTAAAAACCAAGGGATTAAGGGATATCTCGTTTTTATTAAGCAGTATTCCGAAGGAGTTCGAACGTAATAAAATAAGAAGATATCGGTTTTATTTCATTGAACCTTTATTATTACATTGTGCAATGCAATTAAATAAAAGAAATACGCGAAAACAAAAATAAAACCTCTTTAATGCGAATGCGCTGTACAAAACTTTTCAGATAAAAAAGTTTGATTTATTTAATTACACAGTATAAGATAAATTTTGCTAATGTTTACCTATAAATCGCATCTCAATAGGCTCTCAACTATTTGCATTTGCCATTGTACTATCTACTCGAAGTTCAATATTATTACTATATATGTCACTTGTTAAACCTACATGGTTTTGTAACAGGAACTCTGTCTATGCATATAAAATATTATTTTTTTTTTTAAATATTAAGACTGTCATCTTACTCTCTTGTTTGCTTTCTGTCCAATAAAATCTTTAAGAAACCTTTACTACAACTAATAATTTAGTGGTTATGGGCCCTCCTTCCACCAAATCTTCGACCATCGTCGATATTGTAACGTCTTCTAGTTCAACGGTCGCAAAATTGAAAGGACGTGAAAATTACAACAACTGGTGCTTCGCCATTAAAATGGTACTAATTGATGCAGATCTTTGGGACATTGTAACACAACCTGAAATAATGCGTACGAAACTTACATCCGAAGAATTTCAGCGAAGCGATCAAAAAGCGAGGTCCAAAATTTGCCTTAATATTTCAGAAAGTGTTTATCCTATTGTGATAAATTGCGACACCGCTGAGCAGACGTGGAAAGCTCTACAAAAAGAATATGCTGATAGTAACCTAAGCAGACGCCTATCGCTGCTTAAGAAAATGTTCAATAGCAAACTTGAGTTATACACAAGCATAGAATTTTACATCAATGACATTCGGGACACTCAACAAAAACTGTCGTGGAAGATGAATTTGTTGCTGTAGTAATGCTTGCTGGATTGACTGAAGAATACTTACCAATGGTGATGGCTATCGAACATTCCGGAGCATCTATTACGTCGGATTTTGTCGCTACAACACTTTTAAAAGAAGAGCAACGGCGCGTGAATACCTCTTCCAACAACACCGTTCTTGCAACCTCGTCCAAAACTGTGTCGAAGTGTATTGTGTGTGCATATTGTAAAAAACAAGGGCATCATATTTCGAAGTGTAGAAAGCGTAATTCCAAAGTTGTAAATAAGGTTTCATCTAAAGTTAATTATACATCAGACATTACACTTTTATCATCTTTTCATTCATTCACAGGCCATAATTCTTCTTCCTCTTCCTTATTACAGGATTGGTTTGTTGACTCTGGTGCTACTAGCCATATGAGTTGCAATAAGGATTGAACCTTAGGTAGATAATACAATGATATAATGCGAGTAGTTCAGATTCTATTGAGACGCAATTATTACGTAAACATTAACTGGTTGGCCTGCAAGTGCTATAACAAGTGTAGATAAATTGTTCCTGGCTATATCACTATGAATTGGGTCAGACTTTATATATGTTATACGTTAACGTTGAGCAACCTTGTCTAATTATAATAATACATGCGACTGCATGTTTTCTTGGAACTTATTGTTGGTCAATTTATTGCCGTGCCTTTATATTGATGAAAAAAGTACAAAGAGCATTTAGATAATAATGTTATTCACCATCCCCGTTTTCGTAAATTTTCAAGATACTATTCAGATACTTTCTATTTACTTTTATGATTTAAAGTACTATTTTCAGTAATAAAATACAGAATGTAGAAAATTTACTTAGAAAATTAACATTTTCTGTCTCAGGGTCTCCACTTCTCGATCACCTTACACCAAGAGTCTTTACTTCTGACGACGTGACCAGCCTACTGCCACTTAATCCTCGCTACATACCGATTGACGTCTCTGAATTTTTCTTTTTTTTTGCATTGTAAGGCAATTCTGTTAATGTTAGCGTAATTATAGAGAGTCAATAGCGCTTCAACTAAAACTTATAACACAGTTCTTGTTTCTAGATCATAAAATAATAAGTATATCTGCCATTGATTTGTGAGAAAAACTGCATTGAATCGTTAAAAAAATGCAGAATTAAGGCAGATTGAGGACCTGATCTTTGAGCCACTCCTTTGGTTTTTGTAATAAAAAACTTTTGAAACTTCTACTTATTGATTTATAACCACTCTGATACTTATGTTTTTGTACCTCAAAAAATTATATAATCGTGCATAAATCTGACTTCTGACCTAATTTATGGGATCAACAGAAAGTTATTTATTAACCAAGGATGAACAGGTAGGTTAACGTCGAAGAGGGTCGAATAAGAGATGCTAACAATTTATCATAATTAATTAGGTATGAATAAACAATAAGTTCCCTAAACAATTTAAGTGAAAGAAAAACATTTTTATACCGCCTACACTCTATTATACTAAGGTAACAATATGCTGAGAAATTGAAAGGGTAAACGTGACTTTGTATTTATTTTTAATATAACTTCATCTTCTAATAAAACACTCGTTAGAAACAATGTAGCGTGGGAAGAGAGACGAGAAATGATAATTCGAGCATGTAACTGAAACAAAATAAAGGTTTATATTTGATGGCAAAATAATCATAAAAGTTATATTTGAACAAATGAAAAAATCAATGAAATTACTTTAAAGGTACATTTTATTGAAATCAATTTGCCGTAACCAAGTGAACTTCAAATCTTCAAAATTACATATCTTACATGCCATAGAGTGACGCGATTATTTAATTACAAATTTCTTTTGCCGCTATGTAAGCCCAACGTCAGACCTTGGGTATTAATCTAAGTATTGGGCCAAAATCCTTGTCAAGTTAAATCAACCAAACCTAAACCCAATATCTTTTTTTATTGTGGAAATTCCATGGCTACCTTCCGGCGCCATAATCAGATCAGCTCTTTCTCATATTTGTATTACATTTATTACCCTCAATAATGCAACGACGGCAAGAAGGACAAGTTTTACTAATAAGTTTTCAGCATTATCATCATCACCAACAGATTTTTTACGTTCCCATTGCAGGGGCTCAGGCCTTCCATAACGATGGTTAAGGAGAATGTGCCATGACCCTCCACGCTCAATGATAATAATTGAAGAGTATTTACATCCGCAAATGCAGCCGGATCTAACGGCGTTAAGCCGTGCCTTCCAAAACAAAGAGTAGCTCGAGATAATAATTTTGCGGCCACCCATCCCACGACCGACCCTTGTGAAATTTACTTAAATAGTACGACCGCGGGCTGCCACGCTTTATAGGTTTTACACATAATTCTGTTGATATTGTTTTAAAATTGATCATTTTTTATTATTTACATATTTAATCAATGCTTTTAGTTGTTTTTGTTTGCTGAATTATTAAAGTTAAACGAAATTTACAAAATGTTGAATTGATACAAAAAATGCTATTTCGAAAAGAAATCAAACGAAAATGTTTGATAAAATATATAATTAAAAAAAACAGTTAATTTTAAAAGAATATAAACAGATTCATAAGAAATATCGATAATGTGTAGATTAAAGCTACGACTACGGCTACGTCAATGAGTCGCGCCCCAGAACTCTGATAATTTGACAAACATGTGTGCAGTGGTTCATGTCATACAAAGAATAAGGGTGTTAACAACTTTTTTATATTTTGGTTTTATAAACAAGAAATAAATCTAAAATAAAATATTTAAAAAAAAACATAATTCATATAATAAGTTAATATCTAAAAAGTAATTAATTTTCCTTACTTTCTGTGGAAACGCCAACTACTGTCATGACGTCGCTATGACGTCACGGTCCTCTGATACTAATATCGTTCTATGTAAGGTTAAATCCTCTAAGTTTGCGGTCACGTGACAGCGAGTATAAAATATTTGTTTTATTTTTCATAATTAAATTAAGCAATATAAAAAAAAATATAAGCATAAAAGTGTGATTGTCGGTAATAGTATATTACACATTACCAGAAAAATATAAGTAGCATATATGTATTCATTTTCGTTTACTGTCTATTTTTAAATCACCTATGAATGTATTTATGCAAATAAATTAATGAACTAAACCCCCTCAATGACCGTAATTAATAAAAAAAATCGCCAATAATAATCTTTCAGATTCAAATAAAAAACGAATTTCAATAAGACAAACTGTTATTAATATTATCCGAAATTAATATGTCTTCCAAAGGAAAAATATAAAAGAGTCCCACACAAAAGAGAAATTACCTAACATAAAATACCCGAGGCGTTACAAAGCTAGAAAATATTACGAAACGCAAAAATGTTCAACATCCTATGAAAATATTTAATACAAAATCATTTCTTATATCCATGCATAAAGGTTTATCCGTCATTGGATAGATGACCTAAAATTATTAACTTGAACTTCTCTATGCTTAATAAAAGAGTAATTTCTACAGTAGTTAGCACTCACCAATCCGCACTGTGACCACGTGGTAGTGATTATAATTATAATATTTGCTCATTCCATAAATTAAAAATAAACTAAAATAAGGGTTATGATTTTGGCTGGTACGTATTTAAAAATGTTCATCTGTTCCCTTATAACTTCGAAACTACTCATCGTAAATGGACAAATGAGGTATCATTAGAAGCCTTTTAGTTGTCCGCGTGCTATAGGTTGTAACGTTACATTGAATTGGCAATATCGCCCTCTAGAGAGCATAAAGATGAAATGCAAACGATTTGGCACACAACGACTAATACTTGTCAGCGACCTGGAATCAATACACAAGAAAACAACGGTACCCAGTAAACTCGAAGACTTACTAAAAGAATACAAGAACTACAAACCACTTTACAAGTTCATTCTCAATACTATAGTCAAAATTTAATTTTATTATTAATACCTATAATATTGTATTACTCAAAAGGACTTGAATCCAGAGCCGTTAAGCTCAATAAAATAAAAAAGAGAGCATAAAGTAAGAAACTAAAAAAATATATTTTTCAATCATTCCGTGTAGGGTATCAAATGAAAAGGCTTAATTAGCACATTTCAATTATCAGTGGCATACGACTACGCTGTCCTTTGGTCATCTTTATTATAATATAGCTATCGCTATAAAATCAATTTCGTATGTCAAACTTTTTAGAGGGTGATTTGGCTGTGGTCGGGTCTTAGTTTTGAAGTTATACTTTTATATCTGAATATATTTTGTGAAATAAGTCATTTATTGCATATGTAACCTTTTCTAATATAAATTTAGTTTTTCATTAATTTTAAGTTATTTTCAATAAGATAATCATAAAAATCAATGAATAAATTATGTTTTGAACAGAATTCATGTTTATATTAACAATAGTAATTAATATATAAATGTGTTACATATATTTAATTTATTTCAAACATATAAATCGCATTGTGGTTTTAAAAAGGCCTAAAATCCATCCAGGAAAATGGAGCGTCGATTTTCAGCCGGAACCTCAGGTGAGTCTATAGGCTTATCTGAATTTACGAGTATACTTTAGTAAGGGCACTGAATTATAATTGCATGCAGTTGAACCTTTTAAAGGCTTGTTTTATTATAGTGAGATGTGTCTGCTGTAGACAACTTATTCATGCCCATTATATGATTATATAAGGTTGAGGGAAAAGTCTTTTCGCATATAGTATTATGCATACTTGTAATAAAATCTATCTGGTTATACCATTTGAATCTGGCTGGTTTTGGTATCATAAAAAAGTTTACATTTCAAAGAAAATATGTGATATTCGTTTTTTTTTTTTTGTTGTCAAAATGAGCGAACCTAATAAAAAATTCGATACGTTTTAACATTTTATGACAAAAAGGTAAAAATGCAACGCAAGCGGTGAAAAAAAATTGTGACGTTTATGGACCTAGTTTAGTTTCTATGAGAGTAGCATAAATTTGGTTTAAGTGTTTTCAATCTCGAAATTTTGATGTCAAAATCCACGTCGCTACGGTCGCCCTGGGTCGCCCTGTTAGGGATAAAATCGATACCATTTTTAAAAAAGTGGAACAAGATCAGCATATCAGTAGTTACGACGCAGCTGAAGAACTGAAGCTAATAACTGGTGGAAAAGAGGATCACGTACAATATAACGTGCGAAAAGGTCGTGGTCAAAGGTCGGTCAGGCTTCACAGACTGGCGAAGCCCGGGTTAACTGGCAACAAGACGATGCTGTATATATGATGGTATTGGAAGGGTATTATTTATTATAAGCGGTTACCGCCAGGCAGGACCATTGATTCTGAACTCTACTGATTAGATTAAAGCAAGAAGTTGACAGAAAGTGGCCAGAATGAATCAATAGAAAGAGTATGGTTTTTCATCATGATAAAGATAGACTTCAAACATTTTTTGCCACTCAGCAAAAATTAAAAGACTTTGGCTGGGAGATGTTGACACATCCGCCGTATGCGCCTGACGTTGCACCTTCAGATTTCCAACCGTTTCGGTCTCTTTAGAATTCTGTATTCAGTGTCAGGTGATTATCACGCGAGGACTGACAAAACCACTTACTGCGGTTTATTGATCAGAAGCCCCAAATTTTCGATAGCAATGGGATATATGTCCCTGCCTAAAGATGAAAAAAAGTTATTGAACAAAATGGCACATACTTTAGTTAAATGTAAATAAACTTTATTAAAAAATATTTTGATTTTCATATAAAATGCGAAGAAACTTTTTCCGCAACTTATCACATATTGCGAATTAATATATTATGCATTGAGTACTTTCAAAGTCTAATAAATTCATCTTTCAACTGGCAAATTTTATTTATACTCGTCACATTATAAAGAGGAAAAATTAAGTTGTTTATTCCATTACGTCATCATTACCAGCCCACTGCTTGGTATCAGGCCTACTCTATGGATGGAATTGAATTAGAAGATCGGGCCAAGATGTACCATGCGAGCCTAATGCAGATTGGTGTGTATTAACGACTGCAGATTCAACAAGAAGCAGTTTAAGAAAATATTTTTGGTCACCCATCCTATGGCTGTATGGAATAGGTGGGAACTTATTATGTTAAGCTTATCGTACTACGGAAGGCACTTTAAGCCGTTAGTCCCGCCTGGCTGCATCTTCAGACGTTAACACCGACCAATCTGCTCTGGGATCGCGTGGGGGGTCATGGAATCGAATAGAGAGAACACTATTCGATTCCATCCATAGGGAAGGCCCGTGTCCCAAGCAGTGGGAACATTAATAGCTGGTGACAAGATGTACAAAAAGCATCAATGAGCCATATCAACTGTAAGTTGATGTCAATCGCCAAATAAAAATAGTGATATTGACCAGTATAAAATGTTTATTATTTAAATCGACAAGCCTTAACGTAATATACGTTCTCGAAAAATCTCCTAACGATAAACAATCCTGAAAAAATATCTCGTGTAAATATGTTTATTGAAGGTTAGCATCCAAGACAATGTGCGGTTCGCTCGGTTAATTCCACCCATATTGTGCTCATATTTCACGGTTATTTAGAGAACACCTGTGGCTTTCCCGATAGCTACAACGGCCGCTATGAATATTATTTTAATTTTCAAATAACTATCTTAAAATTAATATCAATTTATGAGTGGGTGCGAAAATTTGTTAAAGGATGAAAATGAATTAATTATAGAACGCTTAAGTTGGAAGAGTGATGATATTTTAGCTTTAACAGGTGAGTTTAGAGTTTTCCATCCTGGACACTGAAGATAAGAAGGTTTAATAGCAGCTTACCTAAATTTCGCAACGTACATGAAGCACCAAAATAGTGTTAAATAAAACAAATTTAAAATTTAAAGAAATCAGTTTCGTCAAACAATTTAATGGGACACAGTAAACAGTGTGTCAGGTTATAAAAACTGTCAATTTTTCCTACTTTATTTTAACCTTAATTTAAGAAAACTAACATTTTGTGGTAACCTGACGTGTAGCCGTACCATGTACAACTTGGGTAAAAAAAAATCTATTATATCAGTTAGGTAATAGAAAAATATTAGATATGTTAGTTTTTGCTTCGAATTAATAAGAAATGACTAAGGCATTAAAGTTGAGAAGTGGGAGCTCGCTATCTCACGACTATGTAGAAAATGTACAAAGGTGTGACGTCAATTGATAAATAAAAATAAGTTTTTAATATTCTTTGATTATCTACCTAATGAACAAACAAAAAATCATTATCCTTATTGCTTCAATTAACAAGAAAATAGGTTTTTAAAAATTGGATCTATTTTGAACTACAATCAAACAAATATCAAATTATTTATTTAAATGTTACCCTAACAAATTGAATTTGTATTATTAGTTACCTGATATTTAAATTATATGCAAGGAAAATTAATTGACTATTAAATTTGAACTTGTTTACTTTTATTAACAAACCCACGCTATGAGATATGGCTAACAGAACAACTAAAAGCAAACCAGAGGCTAATTGTTTTATTTTAGAATCTATCGCCATATGACATTTGAAGGATATTCACGAATTTCACACTACAACTATTTGACATGTGTAGGAATTACGAATGTGACGTTTTTCTGAAAAAAAAAATGAATGAATGAACGATATCGTTTATTTGACGTTAATTGGAATTTTCTAGGGCAAGCGTTAGATTCAAATATTACTTTAAGTTACAAAAAAAATCTAGATTGCTTTTTGATCATTCGTGTCATCTTTTTTTACGATAGCGATATCGATTTTAAACGTTACGTAAATCCATAGGTCGCTATAGCTTTGCAAGGGATTACAATAGTTTATAAAATTATTATGATATATTGGCGTTCGTGAGACATCAAAAATAGAAATCAAATCAGGTGTCAGATGAAGACAGCTTACCGATTGACGCCACGGTTGGGGACCGTTTGAAATTGCACTAATACGGATTGGCGCCGTCAAGCAGTTGGCAAGTCAGATATGAGTATGTTGTAGTTGATATATTTTTATGTTTTAACTGGCGACACTGCATAGTAATAACATACGTATCATCATCACCAGCCCTTTTAAGTCCCCACTGCAGGGGCTCAGGCCTTCCTTATGTATGGTTAAGGAGGATGGGCAATGACCCTCCACGCTGGCCCAAAGCGGATTGGAGGATATTAACGACTGCAAATGCAGCCGGGACCAACGGCTTAACGTGCCTTAAGTGCCGTGTCGTGTCGTGTCGTGTGCCGTGGAGTAGCTCGAAACAATAATTTTTGATCACCCATCCCGTGACCGACCCTTGCGAAAGTTGCTTAACGACTACGATCGTGGGCCGCGGCGCTTATCCACTTGCGCCACCGTGTCGTTAAAAACGTTCCATTTCGCAATTGGGTCAGCGTGGAGATTTATGGTCCATTCTCCTTAACCATCCTTATGGAAGGCCCGATTCCCTGCTGTGTGGACGTAATAAGGCTGATCATGATAATGATCAATGGAAACCGAATTTTTAACTATATATAAAGCAATTGAAATTTATATTATTTATCGAATTTCGTTATTTTTGCCCCATCCCTGAGTGCTAATAGTAAAACCCATAACGGTACGAACAAGTACCAACATCAAACAGAACCTTTTCTATTACCTCTGCTATTTAAGCTTTTGTCGCCAATAAACATCCCCCTGCGCGTTCAAATTCAATCACCAAATTAAATTTAAATTGAAAAACCGCGAGCTCTGCTGTTGATGTAAAACAACCTCTAAACTGGGTGTATATTCCAAAGTATTTTATAAGATATTCCAACAATGTTTCTTTATTTTAAACCGTTTGATTTAAATTGACTTATTAGGTCAAATTTAAGAATAATATTTGTGTTATTTTAAACTTTTTTGTTGGACTTTTAAGGTAAATATAATATTAAGAATATTCTTAATGAATGATTGGACCCATCTCAGAGTACCAGGGACAAAGTGGTTTTTTTAAGCATTTCTTATTAAGAATATTTTTCGGTATAGCATTGTAATGCGAAATTGATCAAATCCAATTAATAATTAAATTTTTTACTCCTTTGGTGTTGATTATTTGAAGTGAAATTTGATACACTCCTTCAATTCAAATAAATGTAAGATTTAATATATATATGTGCTTATTCGAAATATTAAATACAAGATTGACGCCGCCATGAAATTGCATTTTTAATCTTTCAAAGTGTCTCGGGATGTATTAAATAGTTTGACTAGACATTATTATAACTCAGAAATGTAATTGGAATAAGAATAGGTTAAATAAAATTTAAAGATAAATCTAATGCACAAAGTATGTAATAGAAACTTAATGTACGTTCGTAAAAATATTAGTTTGTTTTCTATAAAAAGTGATGTACACAATTTTAATACAAGAAATAAAAATAAATTAACGGTGCCTGTCACTAGACTGCAAAAAGTTAATAACTCTTTCAAGGGTCTTTGTGTGCGCTTCTACAATAAGGTCCCAAGCAAAATACAACAATTAGATATCATGCAGTTTAAATCTACTATTAAAAAAATACTTAATAAAAAAGCTTATTATAAGGTATCCGATTATATAACAGATAAGAACGCTTGGACTTGAGATAATCCAGCAACTGGATAGGTGATGCCTTCTAAACTCATTATCTTGTTTCCATTATTATTAAATGATTATGTTATTATTATAAGACCATAGTTTTTTTTATCTCTGTTTATAATGTATTGATCTGGTAATGACATGGTTTTTGTAAATGTCATTACTCATATTAGAGCTGGTGAGTTTCTTGCTCGTTCTTCTTATCAGCCAAAAGACGTCCTGAACGAGTGGTAGGGAAAAAATGTTGGACGATTCAAAAGTTCTTTTAAGAAGTCTATTTGAATAAAGATTATTTTGACTTTTGACTTAAGCAAAACTAGAATTTTAATAGAAAATGTAATAGAAAAGAATAAGAATTTTGAGACAGAGTAGACAGTAAACCCAGCTGTAAAATATAAAAGGAGATGCATATAAGCAAGACATAGTATGAAGAATGAGTACAGAAGACAGAAATGGAATGTAAATAAAAAGGAGAGTTAATACGTCCTGCTACTGAGTGGAGAGCGGTAAAAAAATAGTTTGACTATTAGAACAGCATATTATAAAACAATTCCAAACAATTTCCGACTCCATTTAAAATGGAGTCGGAATGAAGTAAATACATTTGGTTGTCAATTATTTGATCTAAGTAGAAACCTTGACAAAATCTCAATAAAAATCTGAGACATATTCTTTAAATTCGAGTGACGAAAAGGAACCTGTTAATCGTACTTTGTTGCCAGAGTAGGCCCCCAGCACCGTCGCGCCGTTCGTAATACCGTCCGATTCGTCATTTCGTAATTCGAAAAACAATTCGCGAACACAAACACGCGCTGAATGCGAAACGAAGTGTAACGTATCAGTCACAGGTGCTGTCGCTTCAACGTCCCACAGGTATTGATTGATTTTCACACTGTAAAGAAAAAAGTGAACGTTGAATAGCCGAATATCCGCTCACTTGTGTCATACGTAAATCAGATAATAGATTTTGTTGACTCCTTTTATTAAGAATATCAACAACGAGTAATTCCCGTTTTCGCTAAACGTAGAAATTGTGAAAAGTAAAAATACGTTTCACCAATGACAAGGAACCACTTAACAACTTTAAGCAACGCTAACAACTTTATAGTAGGACATGCAATGTGCGGCGCCTAGCGCTGGGCATTTGCGTAATGTGACATATACATTCACTCTTTGACCGTACGGTTATGTCAAGGGATAAAATCAAATTAATAAGCTGGAATCGAGGATTTTAAATATTAGAAATAAAATAAAAACATTTTATTTTTTATTTTCGGACTTAAGTTATTCTTAATATTAAGTGATTTCTAATTAAGTTATGCCTTGTTCTAGTGGTAGGTTAATGAAAACGGGCATAATTATCTAATTATAAATCTAGTATAGCAATAATGATAATAATTATGTAACTTTTAAACTTGCAATCACTTTCGAGAAGAATGCTGATTGATGAGACACATAATAAATGCTTAGTTACTTGAAGTAATATTTGCATTTAACGCTTGCCTTAGGCACTTCCAATTCCAAATCTTTAAAATAAACGCCGTGATGGCATAAAATATATAAATTAAAAAAAAAAACAATTAATTTTAAAAGAATATAAACAGATTCATTAGAAATATCGATAAAGCGTAGGTTATAACTACGACTACGGCTACGTCCATGAGTTAGGCGGTCGCAAGGGAGTGAAAAACGGGGGCAAATATTTGTCGCTTGAAGTTCGTGAATATCTTTCGAATGTCAAATTGAAAGGGATTGCTATAGATTAAAAAGAAAAACAAAAAACCCGACTGCGTAAAAACGAATTTTAAAAAATACATGAAAAAATTAACTTTGAAATAAAATACATGAAAAAAAAATTAACCCCTTGTGAAGATTTGATTGGCAAAATTTGAATGGGCCCAGACTGTGAGTCGTTCTGTTCTGTATTACTTAACAGAATTCTAAACTACTGGGCTTGTTTCTTTCTTTTTAGTTTTTATATAAATTAATATTTTCATGTATTTTTTTAAATTCGTTTTTACGCAGTCGGCTTTTTTGTTTTTCTTTAATTCATTGTTTTTTTTTGTTTGTTTGTATATCGTTTATACTTTAAATAAAAACTTAAATCAATAAGTAAGAAAATTAGCGAGAATGTTTTGTTAAATCGTTATATATCCTAACGATGATTTTAAAATACCTATTCAACGACGCCGCACTTGACATAGTTCAACGTTTTTTTTTTTTTCATTTTGACTATTTGACGCCATATTTGGTGTCTGGGTGTCGCCGAGGTGAATTTTGATCACTGTCACTGTCATGTCATGTCTTTAGTGATACTCGCAATGTTAAGACGAATCAATTGACGTAAGAATCATCAAATCGGCCTACGCATTTGGTCTCCAGAACGCCACATAGAAACAAACATACATACATATTTAAACTGATGAACACATTACCCTCCTTTGCGTCGCGCAGTCGGGTAAAAAATACAACCGGACCCCTGGTATCTATTTTAATCTCAGTGAAACCAGGAAACTATTGTAGGGTTGGTTGCACCACTTTTTAACAATAACAAACATATTAAAGTTACGGCTAAGCATATAATGAGTTGAACCATTTGGTAATGGTTAGAAGACTGTTAGTGTTAACTGTAACCGCCCAAGCTTCGCTGGTTCAAGTAAACAGTTTTATTACTCCAAGAAAGAGGATCATGCAACGCATTCAACAGTTAATTGTAAAATCATCATTACAGTTATCGTCAACTTTGATATAAACCTGAACTTAAACTGCTATCAAGGTGCATAATACGCCTTAATATCCCAAATGTAACAAATTATATTCAAACACTGTGAAAGAAAATTAAAAATGGAATTTCATCATATTACTTACAGAAACACTTTAGTATCTTTTCATAAACGTTAACAGGCGTGTCGAAAAAAAGCACGCGTTCTTTATTCAAATTGTTTTAGTACAAAAAAAACAAAACACAATCAAGATTATAACAAGCGCGCGCCGAAATTCAATTGAATAAACATAGGTCGTTGCGTTCAATTCGTCATCTCTCCTGTCGGAAACAATTCGTAAAAACACGACACGCGCCGTGAATTCCGAACGATGCGGCATTATAACACCATTCGCGCTGCTCTTTTTGGCTTACGATTCTGTAAGCACATTACGAATCGCGAGATGTCGTGTGAGATTAAGATTTCGTATTAATCTTAACTCCGTTACAAAGGCAAGAAGCCTATTAATATTAAATCTGGAAAATTGTTGCTAAAGGCGAATTCGCTGTTCTCTTTTCAAATCACATACGCAAAATACATAAAGGCTCAATGCGTATTGCTAGGAATATTTTTACGGCGAAGTAATAAATATTTGGCCACCCATTCTATCACCGGCATTTGCGACACCAGCATAACCTCAGCAATCGTATACGTCATTGTAATTTCAACAACAATGACAAGTTGTTGGTTTCTGTTTCTGCTCAAAAAGTGCGACAATGTTTTAGAACCAACACCTAATATTCACATTATTACAGACATAAAATTACTCTTTATTATCATATGCATATAAATGTCAACTAACACTTCTATTAATTAATCTAATAACTTAGTCTAATAATCTAACATCGCGTGGTCAAATATACCTATTAATTGGCCGTGAACGGCTTCTAAAATTATGGCAAATCTAATACAGTTGACAGCTGTGATGTTATCACTCGCTTCCTCGTAGCTTTTAAATTGCCAAAACCAGGACATAAAATTAAAATGGCCAAATAAAGGTCAGATGCAATAGACAAACGGTTAGTTGCACAAACGTCCATTAAGGTTTAATGACGTCTTTAAGCTCTAATGAATGTCTAATTTGTATGAGTAACGTCGCTTTAAACTAATGAAAATTTTAATGGACGTTTGTGCAACTGGCTGATAGTGTTTGGGATAAACTAATATTTTTTCTCATTATTCACCTGTTTTATTATGTCAGTAGAACAGCAAGTTACGAGCAGAGTTAATCCGAATGAACATGTAATTTCCGACAAGATCTTTATATCCTGCGAATAGCAAGCCCATCAAGCGTGCAAATACGAATAACGTTCTCATTCATTCGAATTTATTTTGTACATGATAATCCGTATAAGCGTGCATACTAAATTATATGAATAAATCTAACACATTATTCGTTTTTCCTCTTATCCATAAGGGAATAATATGAAATTTCTTCATGAAATTTATGATTATCACAAGTTTTGAGTTGTGTGAAATCTGATATTAGAAGAGTGACAGAAACACATCCTGTGCGTCATGATAAGAAATTTTTTATTCAGTCTAAACTTTTTGACTACACATTCTTCCGAACTTTTTGCGGTTACCAAAAATCTACCTATCTATAACATTTATACTATTGTCGGAGAATTTCTATTGTTCCCTATACTCCGCAGTCAGCTTGACTACTTGGTACAACGCGACACTTGCTTTTATTTTTGTTTTCCCTTCTATTTTGCATTTTATGATGTTTTTAATAACCTATCTGGGCGCAACAAGTGTCCCATCATTTTTCCCCATTTAGTCACTAAGGTGTAGAGGAGGCTTCTCTTTTCGTCAAGGACACCATTAATAAAACTATAACTATTAATCAATAAATATATAAGAGTACCATATTTATTTGCAAATAAAATTTTCTCATTTCTCCCAATATTCGCCTTAGGCTTTATGTTATTAGAGAAAGCTCTGGAAAACATTATTTAGATTTATTTCCTAAGGGACTGACTTAAAATTGTGTTGATTGCACGGTTGGAACGGTTAGTCCCAACAAGCTCCAGTTAACTAAATGCTGCCATATCATATTTATTATTACAATTTTCATTTTCTGCTCGGCTCTGCAAAATAAGACATCTGATAGCTTTGTGTAGAAAGAATTTTTACAACAGGGGCCTAGCCTTGTCAACAAACATATCAAAAGGACGAAACGAAATACGTAACCGTGACGGCAATATTTAAATATACAACTCCGCCCTGCCCTACCCTGGGTCAGAGGTTGTAAATAATTCATTCTTATAATATAACCCGATCCTATTCCTATTTGCCTCGAAAAACAGATAAATATTTGAGGTGGAGGTTTTGCAATTCATATAATAACTAGCTAATCTGACAAACATTGTCTTTCCAAATAAAATAATAAAATTGTGAGATTTTCTAGAAATATATACCTACTTGTTAATATTTATTTATTTTTTATTATTCTTGGAAAACCAACAGCTAAACAAACATGATAGATTTTAGCATAATAAACATAAAGCCAATTATAGGTTTCCACATATAGTAATAGCTTAGATCGCGATCAGTAATTTTGCACACAAGTTACACAGTCACAAAAGTAATCGTATGTGCGCTATTAGTTAACGAGACAGTGAGTATTCTATTAGTTTCCGCTTAAATGAATTAATGTTGCAATCGAAGATGTCAACATAATATCACACATCAAGCATCATGGTGGTTTATTCACTGCTTATTTATATTTGACATTATGAAAATCATTATTACTGTGTGCAATCTAAAAAATATCTAGCGCAAATGACGAATAACAATGAAGTGAATGATTATCAAATCAAACTTTTTTTTAAATACAATCGATTACGGTCATGCCGCTGTACTACATATGTGTGTAACCACATTGATGTAAAAATGTCCGTATATATAGGTAGGTACCTATCATAAGGTTAAATATACAATGTAAATTAAAGTGGAGGTTTGATAATACGCAATTATCATTCGGAGATTCACGTTTATTTCCCAAAACGAAACATTGGAAATAATCGTGTACAATCATCAGAATTAATAGCCCGGCAGTTGTAATTTAATTTTGGTCATTTAAACAGATTGCGGATCCCGCCTTTCACAGTAAATGTTCCGTGCAAGGGAATACTTTGTTTTTATTCTCGCAAAAATGTCCGATCATTAACTGCGTTTGGGGAATTGAGTTATTACCACTAGTTATTTCGCTTTTTGTCTCGTTCGCACAGGTAGATACACTTAATATTTTGTTATGCTGACTCTTGACTCTTGGTAAATTACAAAGTTTATTCTCAATAATTTTTAATTTACAAAAATAAACATTGTCAAACTTATTAAAGTATAGTGTGTAATGTGATCTTAATACGATCACAATTTTAATTCACTATTTACAGTGAACCAATGAAATAATTATAAAAAATACATTTGATATTTTGTGACACAAGCGCAAGAAAAAAAAACAAAAGAAGATCGCTGATGTAGAGAAAAAACATAAAATCTATTAGGCCATGCCTGGCCGCGGCACCACTAAGGAGGTACGTGCTTCAATATATTGTTACTTAATTTTGTAGATCATAACTTCACTGTAATAAAAATGTTTATTTAAGTTTAACTACACCGTAACAGCTAGTATGCTTACTTAATTACAATTTTAAATTGTCAATTTTTGCTTTCGTTTCTATGGTAGCTTTGTGGATGCATTTATAAAAGCTTTGCTATTCATGAGCTGTCCACCGTTTAAACTTAAAAAAAGCTTGAAATAACATAACTCGGTGAGCTTCGTTTTATATATCAACGGCTCTAACCTAAATACACGTTATTTCGTATAATTTTTCGTCCATTCTTTTGATGTTATCTTATATAAAAAAGTAAAGTCATTATCATAAATTTATTCAAGCGAAATTAATTATAGCCATTACATAATAATAATTTAACGCAAACCCGAAATACCTTTGTGTTTACAAATAATAAGATGTAAATATTATTCTAACAAATTTGCTCTGAAGCAGCGCCGTATTTACAACACAATTTCACCATCATTCATTAAAATCTACACGACCGTGTAATGTCGTTACGTAGAATTTTTACCTAGCCACAGGACGGTTGCACTTCAGGGAATATTAACATCAGAAAAGGGAAGATTTAACATGACGACTATGAAACTTCTCGAGAAGTATATTCTATGGCGTAGTGCTTATCACTTTAAGTCAGCAATGCAGAAGTGAATCGACTTTCGCAAGGGCCGGGGCCTAATAGAGATAATGGCTCATTTGTGTATATTTGTTCGTTAGGTATATTATTGAAAAATACATTGAGTTGATATATCGCATCACGTCGATGACCTTTTCTACATAGTTGTGATGTAGTAAGTCCCCACTCATCTGTTTATAATATAAATAGATAGATTTTTTTTAGTCAGTCAATATCAATATTGTCTAATTTCAAAATCCATCACAAGCAATTTCAAAGGTAAAGTGATTATGATAGTGATAACGTTTGAAGTCGCAACCTCTTTTGGAACGGATGATGATCTGAAATCTGTCGAAAAAATGCAAATGGCATTGATGAAGTATACAGTGACAGTACTTTATTAGCAGTGGAGTGGTGAGGATTGTTAGTCCTATCACCAGGATCTCTATTAATTATATCTTGCGCGAACTTTGAAAAAACACAAAGGGTTTAGCCGGATACGTATGACGAGTCGGCCCCCAAATGGGAATCGATATTGAAACTTATGTTTTAATATCGACTTGATGTTCAAACACGATTTATGTACTTTTCGCGACCGACTTCCGCTTTGACCTTGAGATAGAGAGCAAAATATCCGTATGCTTGACTATTACTGAATGTGATATATCTCTGAAGCTAATTAAGATAAAGAAGTGAAACTAACGCGAGGTGTTAGGTTACATTACAGAGTATATCACATATATTTTTTTATAATTTTTAGAATAAAAAATTACATTAAAAAATTAAAAATAAAAAAAAACATGTTTTTTTTTCTGAGTTCTCTGTGACTTACAATCACGAAATTAATATATGTTATGCTCCTTTGTGTGCTCTATCACCCATAAAAATTGCGTGAAAAAAAAGTTGGTGCAACACAACGAAAAAAAATTATATGTGATTTCTGTCTTATGGTATACCCCTGTATTATAAGGTTTTCACATAACATCATTGTTTTTTTTTTCGAAATTTCACATCAGCTTGTTTTAAAACATAAGTAACTAGTCTTAAGAGATGGGATAATAGTTAAAAAAGAAATGAAAAAAAAAACAGCCAGTGTTCAATACTCATTATTATTACTTTTTCGTGTCTATCAAAATACAAGAAACAAAATATTAATCATCGTCACTGTTGTAATTAATTACAATCGGAACACTTTGAGTCGCAAATAAATTAGTTAGGACCTCAGCAGGACGTACGATTTTGGACAAATATCATCCATATGATAGATAATAAATAATAGCTGCTACATGAGACCAGCATCCCACTGTACGTTTGCCATTGGGGCAATCACAGCAATAACGAAGAATACTATTGTAGTCATTACCTTCGGAAATATAGTGAATGTAAATTCGATAGACTTTTCTATTTATATGTCTTGATTTTACTTCTGCTTTGATGATATTAGGTGCTGATTTCACATATTGTACTGAGAGATTATTTTGATCGTCCATTATTTCGGCCAAGTTAAATGCTGCACATTTAGAAGTAGAAGCTTTTTTGTTAATATATGGGATAAGTCGACACTTCTTACAAAAAATATCATTAACTATTACGATTTTATTCAAACAGTCACTAAACACTTTAGCTTCTTCTTCATTCTTTATAATTTTTTTATAACCAGGAATCTTACTAACTAACTAAGTTATTTGCGACTCAAAGTGTTCCGATTGTAATTAATTACAACAGTGACGATGATTAATATTTTGTTTCTTGTATTTTGATACACACGAAAAAGTAATAATAATAAGTATTGAACACTGGCTGTTTTTTTTTCATTTCTTTTTTAACTATTATCCCATCTCTTAAGACTAGTTACTTATGTTTTAAAACAAGCTGATGTGAAATTTCGAAAAAAAAAACAATGATGTTATGTGAAAACCTTATAATACAGGGGTATACCATAAGACAGAAATCACATATAATTTTTTTTCGTTGTGTTGCACCAACTTTTTTTTCACGCAATTTTTATGGGTGATAGAGCACACAAAGGAGCATAACATATATTAATTTCGTGATTGTAAGTCACAGAGAACTCAGAAAAAAAAACATGTTTTTTTTTATTTTTAATTTTTTAATGTAATTTTTTATTCTAAAAATTATAAAAAAATATATGTGATATACTCTGTAATGTAACCTAACACCTCGCGTTAGTTTCACTTCTTTATCTTAATTAGCTTCAGAGATATATCACATTCAGTAATAGTCAAGCATACGGATATTTTGCTCTCTATCTCAAGGTCAAAGCGGAAGTCGGTCGCGAAAAGTACATAAATCGTGTTTGAACATCAAGTCGATATTAAAACATAAGTTTCAATATCGATTCCCATTTGGGGGCCGACTCGTCATACGTATCCGGCTAAACCCTTTGTATCTGTACTTCTTTATTACACACACATTGACACATGACAACTGTTCATAATAAAAAAATGTCTCTAAATGCACTCGTCTAGTCTTTGTTGAATATGTTATTATAAAAAGGGAAAGTGTTTCTACTACTTCAACACTTTCCCTTGTTCAACACTTCAAGACCTAGCGCGCGACACAACGAATAGAAAGTCTTGCTGGGTAACGCTTTGGTAAATACATCCGCCAATTGATGCGCCGTTTCAACCCTCTCCACAGAAATAACACCTTCGGCAACCAACTCCCTCACGTAAAAATGCCGAATGCGAATGTGTTTGGTCCATTTGGTCCAACCTTCAAATATGCGAGAGCATCTACAGATTCTCTGTATGGAAACTTTTCTGTTATATCAGCTTTCCCTGCTTGAGGTGGTTCCTTTTCTATAGGTGTGTTTACGGAATTGCAATCTGCCATTCCGAAACGCTCTAGGAGTCGGTTTGCATATGCCTCTTGGCTAATAAAAATAGATCCATCTGAATCTCTAAATATTTGTAGGCCCAAATAATAATTTGCCGGTTTAACAGTAATCTGCAATTTCTTTCTCAGATCTTCCAAAAAAGACTTAGCCAAGACCTCATTAGATGCAGCTACTAATCCATCATCGACATACAATGTGATAAGTAACTTTTCACAGTTGACTCGCTTTGTATATAGACAGCAATCAGATTCACACTGTTCAAAGTCCATATCGAGTAGTATTTCTTCAAAATAGGAGTTCCAACACCTTGGAGCTAGTTTTAGGCCATATAAACTTCTATTTAGCTTCCAAACATTTGATGTTCCATCGGTATAGCTATCTGGTTGTTGAACGTATATTTCTTCTAACAACTTGCCATTTAGGAAAGCGGTACATACATCAAATTGAACAAGATGTAAGTTTTCCTGTCCACTTACACTTAATAAAGTTCTAACAGTTGCAAGACGGGCAACAGGACTGAAAGTTTGGTCAAAATCTAAGCCTTTTCTCTGTTTGAAACCCTTCACAACTAGTCTGGCTTTGTATTTATCTATAGTGCCATCCGGATTTCTCTTGATTCGTAGAACCCACTTACAGGGTAAGGCTTTCCTACCCTTGGGCAACATGCAAGACGTCCAAACATTTAAATCCTTCAGTGACTTCATTTCACTGTCCATTGCCATTTTCCACTGTTCGCTGTCATCTTGTTTCATGGCATTAGCGAAACTGGTTGGAAAAATTTCTGTTAGACATATGAAATCATCGAATCTAGCCGGATTTTTCATTTTGCTACGATCACGAAGATTATATCCTGAGGTCATAGGCTCTGCATCATGAAATTTTTCAGTACAATCATTAACGTTATCTTTTAGCATATCTTCGATATCATTAACATTTTCTTCTATCAAGGTTTCTCCCTCAAGACGGTGTTCGTGATTGACGTGGTGTTCAACATCAATATTAGATGTTACTGACGCTGAATGATTCAACGGAATGATGTACTCTCGTGTTTCTTCTGATTTCGGGACTTCAGGATTTACTGTTTCATTTATTGGGACCTCATTAAATATGACATCACGAGAACGTAAAACTCTGTGCTTCTTGCCATCAGTGATCCAAATACGATAACAGTCTTCATCATATCCAATTAGCTTGCCCTTAATAGATTTTTTATCTAATTTCTTCCTTATTTGTTTTGGGATGTGGACATAAACCGTACTTCCAATCATTCTCAAGTGTTTAATAATTGGTTTCTTTCCACTCCATAATTCGTACGGAGTCTTGTCAGGAACTCTTGATGGGCCAGTCCGATTAAGAATGTATGCAGCTGTATTAATAAGTTCTGCCCACAACTGTTGCGGCATTTCTCCGTGTGCATACATCAATGCCCTCGCAGTTTCAACAAGAGTTCTGTTTTCCCTTTCGCTTACCCCATTTTGTTCCGGCGTGTACGGTGTGACTAGCCGGTGTTTGATGCCATGTGAATCTAACAATGTCTTCATAGCTTTATTGTCAAACTCTCCGCCATTGTCAGTTAGTAAACACTTCACAGTACGTCCCACTGTTTTTAATTGTGCAAGCATCAAAACTAGCTTATCTTTGACTTCCGACTTATGGCGCATAAAATATACCATACGATAACTGGTGAAGATCTTTGAACAAAACGTAGTACTGATATTTGGAAAAACTTGGTACAAACGGTCCACAAACGTCAGCATGAACTAATTCTCCAGGCGCGGTAGCTCGAGTTCTAGTTCCAAATTTTAATCTATGAGCTTTTCCATAGGCGCAGCCCTCGCAGGTTTCGTTATCCAATGGGAGATATAGGCCCAGTTCTCGTTTGATGGTGGCTTTCACGTACCTCTTGTTCTGATGACCTAGCCTTTCGTGGTAGACTTGCATGGTGGCTGTTGTCGTATTTACTTCAGATACAATAGGTGGAATAACTTCAATGTCTAATCGATAGAGACCACCTTGTTTCTGACGTTTTCCTACTAGCGTCACTTTTCCGTTGTCATTAGCTATACATTCCTCTGTCCTTGATGAGAATAAGCTATTTGGAACTTTATCATGAAACGAAAGAACGGAAAACAAGTTTTTCATTATCGCCGGAACGTACCAAACTTCTTGTAGAGTGACGCGTTGTCGTCTCCCTCTTACAATTGCGTCGATTATCACTGTCCCTTTACCTTCGGCACGAATCGTATTACCATTAGCAGTCTTAACAGTATGAGCATCGACAAACTTCTCGTAGTTCCGAAGTATATCGCCTCTATAGGTGACGTGACTTGTTGCGCCGCTGTCTACGTACCAATTTTCAGTGTCGTGTTCTGTAGAAAATAACTCTGTGTTTTCAATGGATAGTAAAACTATGTTCGCACTATTAGAAGTAGAGGGTGTCAATAAATTGCAACTCTTCGGAGGCTTGCCATCTCGAATCCACTTCTGACAATTCCTTACGCGATGACCGATAGCCTTGCAGTAATTGCATTTTATCCTCTTGTCTCTCTTCTCTGTTGATGTAGAGCTTGAACTCGTTGCAAGAGCTTCTTGCTCCTGGAGTATGACGGCGTTATTACTCAGCAGTGCCCGCTCAAATGCACATAAATGGTTGGTCAGGTTTCGATCTACTTTTGGTAATAATAGCCTACTGCTTCGGAATGAAAAGAAAGATTCACCTAACGTATCGAGAATCTTGTATATAAGAAGTAACTCTGGTAGTTCTTTGCTATTATCTTTTGCAAGTTCTTGATTTAGTTGTGTCCAAATATTTTTCAATTTTGACATGTGAGTCGCTATATCATCCGATTGATCCTTTTTAAAACTAAAAAGACTCATACATAGATTATAGGCTTTATCTTCATTTACACCATCGAATAGTCTGTGTAGCTCAAGCCATACCTCTCGCGCGTGTGTAAACCTCATTACTTTTTTTAGTGTTTCTTCATGCATGTTAGTTGTCAAAATTAAAAGGGCGGCAGCATCAACTTTTTCGTACTTTTCCAAATTAGAATTGTACGTGCTAAGTTCTTCAGCTCTATCTCCTGCAGCAGCGACATCTGCGTTAGGAGGGGTGGGTTTTTGGAACGAGCCATCAACTATCTCCAGCGCCTGCGGCACGGTACGCAGAAGACAGCCGACTTTATATTTCCATGTGTCCCAATTAGATTTACCTTCTGACAAGCCAATCGATATTTTCGCATTAACATGATCCATTGTTGCGTCTGCTGGGCCCATAACCTGATGAAGAATACAGTGACAGTAATTTATTAGCAGTGGAGTGGTGAGGATTGTTAGTCCTATCACCAGGATCTCTATTAATTATATCTTGCGCGAACTTTGAAAAAACACAAATTTGTATCTGTACTTCTTTATTATACACACATTGACACATGACAACTGTTTATAATAAAAAAATGTCTCTAAATGCACTAGTCTATGCTTTGTTGAATATGTTATTATAAAAAGGAGTTTCTACTACTTCAACAGGCATTTCGTTTGACATTTCCAATTATAAAGAGGAAAGATTTGATTGTCTGTCTGTTTGTTTGCATCGACAAGGCTCCGAAACTACTGGACTGATTTTAAAAATTCTATACTATACTTCATGATAGATGATTAAAATAGGCTATAGTTTACGCGTGGGATGTCACGGCAAATAGTTCATTCAATATATTTTACAAAATCGTCGCGACTGTAATCACTACACATAGCTGTAACGTGAAGTTCATGAATAACTCTCAAATGTGAAATGGAAAAGTTTTACAATAGATTCTCATTTAATTCGCGATGGATTTGTTACTTCGAACTCCTCCGTGCTTCGAGAAGCATGTAAAACTTTTTTGTTTTGTGCCCAAAGATTAATGATTGAATACTTATCAATCAGTGGTATGGCGCAGTTTTCTATTTGATCCTATCCACAGGAAAAGCCTGTGTCTCTATGGGGATATTTTAGGAAGAACAACAGCTAGAACAGATGCTAGAATTGAAATCAATTAAATAAACTCTAGGACGCCATTAAATGGTCCTCACTGGTAAACAAAAATCTACTGACATGATAAACATGAAAAAATAAAGCCGTCCCAAATTCGGAATCACTTTCTATTAATTTCAATTAATCTAAGAAAAGGCCTTGCTTTCTCCATATCGTTGTATGAATTTGTATAGCAACTCCGTCCACTATCCACTCCGGCTGCACCGCAGATACGCAAAATATGAGCAATGGAAATGCTGATGACGTCGTAAGGATTTCTTTTATAGAACCATACATTACTTCCATAAGGTTACATATTGAAACGCATGTTTTTAGCCATAAACTGATAATTCATAACATTACTAGCCATAATAGTCACGTGCCATAAGCCATTAAAGCATAACTTCATAACGCATAACATCATATGACAGAAACATGTAAGGCTTACCAGTAGAAAAGCATAAATTTGGAAAGCATAAGTAATGAAATGCATATTTTTGTCAGTCATAATTTTCAAAAGACAATATTCAAAAAGCATATATTTTATAAGAATAATCGGCAAAATCCTTAAACTCTTAAAAAAATAATACTCATTTGCCATAATTTCAAAAAACATTAATTTCTATGCATATTTTTTTTATATATAATTGATTTATATTAATAAAAATGTAGGTGACACTTGAAACGCATAAGCTTCCGTAGCTTCGGCATTTTGGATCGCAATTGGCGCTTTGGGCGACTCGCCGACCAGCCTTACCCACTCCAACTCGCCTGATACTCGCTACAGAAGGCAAGGGCTGCTCTCCCTCCGCTTCTTTAGTTTCAAATTTATAGCCAGTTTAAAAATTATCACAAAAGTAAGATTTTTTACATACGTTATTTGAAACAATGGGCTAGTTGACAACTTTTATTTTATTTTATAAATAAATAGTCCATTGATATCTGAGAAATAATGTAAAAATACAGCATGTCTGCGATTAATAATTTCGGAGATACGGTGCTATGTTTGTGGAACTGATGCTAGGTAGGCTGAAAATGCTTGGTATAAATTCAAAACACTAAGTGACGTCACACAGTTCTACAATAGCGACAAAGATATAAGTATCTGGGCAATCTTTGTAATTCTTTGTTATTTATGCGTTTATGTTTATAACTGTAATAATGAAAGTTGTTACGTTAAATATAAATAATTTAATGCCATGTCTGTTTAAGCAAATTTTGGTAATATATTTTCCCTAATTTTTACAAGTTTTCAAAGCGTAATATTTTCCAAAAGAGTGACATAAAATTCATTTTGTTAAATATTTATAAGTCAAAATGGTTCATAGTTTCTAAACATATAACTGAAATATTTAATTATAACTGAAATCATTTAAAGCATACAGGCCAATTGATGTGATTGCAGAAAGATGTTTTAATAAGATTTTATTGAATGAGACTTCATTAGTAGTCAGTCAAAAATATCTCAGCTTCGGTATCGGTTCTTTGGTAAGGTTTTTTCATTGAGCGAATATTTTTATTATTAACAGCGTGGACTGTAGTATTAATAAAATTAAGTGATAAGTTAGCGAGAAAAATATATAATTTAAGAAATGTGCAAAACACACAAGATACAAGAGACAGACATACATACAGGAAAATTGACATACTATGGTATCCTGACATGCAGCCGTATGCACAGTGTACAACTCGATACAGATTGCCCACTGCGAAATTTTGGATGCATATATAATTGAAACTACTATTAATTATTCTGTAATTTTTAGTTCGGGTGCGTGAGTCATCTCACTTTTAGCCCTAGAATTTTTATTTGATGTAGCGGATGAACTAACTTTTAACTTTTATTATTATTAAGTCGAAAGATACGAATAACTGTATAATTTTAAACATCAAAAATATGCAAATAAAGAAGAGAAAGGATTAATAATTAGACAACCAAGTAAGTTATTTCTAATTTTTGTCCAAGTTTTGTATTTGCAAACTGCTTTCAATATCATTTTACTGTAAGTGATGTATGTCGTCAATTATGAATGTTTAAATTGTAGATTACATACAATCGCCGTTTAAATATAAAAAAAATAAACAAATTCGTCGTCATTAATAGTACAATCCAAGTTCAATATAGTACAATCTTCAAAACCGTTTATATAGGCGAGACCCGTCCAAAACCGTACACCGAGGTAAAACCGTATAGTGTAGCTGTGACCGTTATTATTTGAAATTTCGCACGCATTTGTTGGTCACTACAAATAGCCAATAGGATCAATCTGTCAACGGGCACTTGTCGCTACCGATGCGAGGGTTAACAAGTTAAAAAGAAAACAATGTTTTAAGGTATTTTGATCTTATTTTTAAGGGATTAAAAATTTGATTAATAGACATATTATGATATATAAGTAAGTATAACAATAATTACGTTAAACTGTGTATATTTATTTAATTATGTGCAATGTTTTAACAACGAATGTGACTCTATGAAGTAGTAGAAGATGAATGTATAAGTTTTGTTCAATTGGTCAAAACCGTACGGGGTAAAACCGGATAGTACACTGTTTTGACCCGATACCATATTAATTAATTATTCATGTTTTTCTTTATAGGATTCTTTAAAATGCTACGAAATTATAATCGAAATACTACCGGACAAATTTGAAACCCAGAAATAATGAAAAAGGCTATGCAAAGTGTCATTGAAGGAGAAATGGGATATCTAAAAGCATCGATCGCTTACGTTGTCGCCAAGTGTAATTTAGGACCGTGTAAAAAATAAATTTAAATCATCTGGCGATAACATTCTTTCTTCTTTTATGGCTGCGTAGTATCACGTTAACGCAACGGACCCGGTGGGAAGGCCAGACGGAAATCCGCATAGTTCCTATGTCAAAACTGCTATTCAAAATTCCTATGACGTCATCAGCATCAATTCCGGCGTCAAAGTTGACAAATGCATTTTCCATAGAATTATCCATGAAAAATGATTCTGAGTATGCCGTGCGGTCGGTGTTGAGACAGTCGACGACCACCCTAAAGCTCGCTTTGTTCCTAATACAAACATAAACATTTCCGTTATAAGATTATGTAAAATTCATCGCGGCCTTAATAAATATTGCGTTGAGAAAATATATTCTATCCAATATTTAGTTTTCAGCTACGAACTATTACGTATCGTGCTTAAAAGCAATTTCCTGTTTTGTTGCTACCGTCAAAGTTTTCTGCGGCAATTGTGTGTAAAACTATTGAACTGGTGATTAAAACTCAAACTAATTAGAGCAAGCAGCGAAATTTCAGTATTATAATCATACGTGTTTTAATAGATATTACATATACGAGTTCTAATATTATAAAGAGGAAAGATTTGATTGTTTGTTTGTTTGCAACGAATAGACTTTCAAACTACTAGACCTATTTCAAAAATTCTTTCACCTACGGGAAGCTACATCATATGCGATGAAAATAGGCTGTATTTTTTCCCGAAAACAGCAAAAAAGTGATGAAAATGGAGATAGAAGTTTGTTTAGAGAATCAAAAAGTTACCACAGTAACCATTGTTTACTATTCAATTTGTCATTGTAATAATTTAAATCCGTATTCCCGCCACGGCACCCGTGCGAGTGGACGTGTTCGTATCGGAGAATTTTTAATAAATAAATTCGTGTGCAGTGCATATCTAAAAACCATTGCTTATCTAGCCGGCTGTTGTCCGCGGGACGCAGCGGCTCAATAATGATTAGTGAAGTATTTATTTAGTTATTTAAAATGAATACGATTTTGGAGAAAGATACCATTGAAATTCAGTACGATGAAGAATGTATGCGGACTCCGAGTCCTAGCAGTTTTGTGAGAAAAGAATCAGAGTTATTTAAGACAGATGAATATACATATTTGAAGAAAGAAACCGTAAGCCGTAGTAAAAGAGGACGCGAAGAAGACGAAGACTGGAAATTAGTAGGCAAAGAAAAAAAAAAAAATTCGGGATAGTCTACAAGTATACATTACGGGTAAAGAGAAGTTGCCCAAACAATTTGCAATGGCAAAACTATTCAAAAATTTGGGTTTGGTGGATATTAATAGAATAAAATACCTTAACCCCTATAAAATACGAATCGACTTCGAAAGCACTAAATGTATGATGTGGAAGAATTTATTCAGTGTAAAGAGATTTTAGAGAAAGATTGGATTATCCAACAGGCCAACCAAGTCAACTATTCATATGGAACAATTAGGAATGTGGACTTAGATTTATTAGACGACGAAATTTTAAAGAATATAACCTGCAATGATGGGACAGTAATCTCATCAGTGATGCGCTTAAAACGCCGTACGATTAAAGGAGAATGGATACCGAGTGAAACTATACGTATTTGCTTCAAAGGGTCAAGATTACCTCCGTCTGTGTATCAGATGGTCAAAACATATTAATGAACTAAGGGAGAAAACTATGAATTTTTAAAGATTTTAAAAATATTACGTGGTCCAGGTTGGGGTGTGCATCCCACCCACTTAAGAAAAATATATATTAGCTTGATTCGTAGTAGAATTGATTATGGTAGTCAATTATATGGTAATAGCTGTCAAACACATATAAATAAACTAGATAAAGTACAGAACCAATGTTTAAGGTAGCTTTATTAAGTCTACACCTATTCATGTCATGGAAAACGAACTATGTATCCCCCCACTCAGTATCAGGAGATTATACTAGCTGGTAAATTCTGGCTTAAATGTAATTCCATTGTTGATAACAACAACATAAAGTTGCTAAGGGAACTACAGGACATAAGCAATAAACCATTTTGGCGGCGTAAAAGAAAACCAATCATGTTACAAGTACACAATCAACTTTACCAATTACCGATTTAAAGAGCAAACTATTAGAAATGTTTTCTTTATCTTTTTGGGTAAGCAAAATGGATCTTTCAATTTGTTTAAAAATTAATATAGAAAATATGGATAAACCTAAAAATAGTTACAATATGAATTATGTAAAGCGACTTTTTGATCAGCTATCGTCTAACTCTTACTCTAAAGCCTATAAGTTATTTACTGATGCTTCTAAGGAACAGTCTAAAATAGGAGTAGCAATTTTAGATCCACAAACGAATTCCCATATTGGATTGAAAATAGATTCCAATATTTCAATAAAGTACGCCGAACTTATAGCTATTTCTGAAGCATTATCTTATATTGGCTCAATTAATTTTAATAATTTCGTAATATTTACGGACTCTAAAAGTGCAGTACAACACTTGACTCACTGCTCCAAAAATTTTCGAGGAATCCCAATTGCCTACTCGATTTTGCAATCTATTTTTGATCTATCACAGCAGAATAAAACTGTAACGTTGCAGTGGGTCCCTTCTCATGTCGGCATTGTTGGTAACGAAAGAGTAGATTCGATAGCAAAGGAAGCTACGGAAAACGGCATTATTAATATTACTTTACCATATTTTTCTGACCTATTTAGTATTGTTAAAAACCAATGCAAAGAAAATTGGAATGAATATTTTAATGAAAGATCACTTACTAAAGGAATATGGTACAAAACAATTCAACCTAGTTTGTTAGGTATTCCCTGGTTCAACAGTGCTGACTAGGGAAAATATAGTTACCGCTCTCAGACTGCGCTCCGGACAGTCCCACTAAACAATTTCGGGTATCTAATGAAAAAAACTAACTCACCAAATTGTGATGAATGCGGTGTTATAGAGGATGCATACCATATAATGATGGAATGTGTTAAAAACGAGTCTGAGAGGACACAGCTCCTACAGTATGTGAGGTTTAATTGTGAACAGGGACTCTGTAACAGCATCTTGGCTGAACCTTCATCGGTTGCTGCCAGAATGTTGTACAAAATGGTTGAGTCGGGTATTAAACGTAGAATAAGTTGTTATGTGTAAACGTAGAATGTGTTGTATCGTCGGGGGTGGCATTTCCGCAAGGAAAAACCCTCTTAAAATGTAAGAATAAAAAATAAAAAAATCCCCCCCCCCCCCCCCCCCGGTTCCCATATTGAGTCAGAATCTCGACGTCACGTACACAATTTTGAGAAAAGTAATCTACTCTTTATTTTCTGTTCGGTTGGAAAGGCACTGTATGTACATACTTTTCAGAAGGATTTTCGATTTTTTTTTTATAATTTGGATTGGATTGGCCATTAAACGGTACAATTAAGAACACACAACACAGTCACGGTAACAGGTTAAGAAAATTTAAAAATAAGATTAAAAGACCTAAAGTAAAAAAGACGAGTGAAAAAGAAAAGTCCCAATGACAAGGTTATCAAATACCTTAAATATAAAAAAAGAAAATAAGCAAAAAGTATACATACACAGCAGAAAAGATGAACTGCTACTGAGTGGGGAAACCCGAATAAAAAAAAAACAAAACGTTGAAGCTAATCCTGAAAAAAAATAACAGTTCATCGGAGGCATTATTTATTTAAATAGGTAGATCGAAAAATTTTGTTTAAAAAGAACCGCATCTTTAACTTTCCGCTCGAAATGGGGCTTAGTGTCTTCACCAAAATATCAATATACAAAGATTTGTTTTTTTGTAAACATTTATTCAATGTCTAGACTGTGTTAGTAAATAAACAATATATTGACTTGTTTCTACATTCAAATTCCTTTTATAACTAGCTTTTTACTTAAACTTTCAAACTTTCGCGTTGCATTATATTAGATTGTATTCGACGGGTATTAATTACCGCAATAGATTTGATAGTTAGGTTTTTCACCTACCTATATTTCCCGACGTTTCGACCAGGTTACACCGGCCGTGGTCACGGGTTGACTGTTTCTGTGATGTTACGTCTCATGTTCTGTTCTTCCATTGTCCAGTTTTTTCCCCAGGTACCGCCACACACAACATAAATCGTATCCCTATTCTGTATCGCAGCCTAATTCTGGTGGTCCGGCAAAACCTAACTATCAAAATCATTCGCATTATTATCCGTCTTATACAATATAATATAACTTTTAATCATCAATTTTTTTAAGCACTAGCAAAATCTCTTTTACCTACTTGAAGCTAAAATCGCGGGGAAATGGGTAGTAATAATGACGATTACGTTTGCATAAAATTTTTCTGACTCACTGACTTAGAGATTACCCATGTTAAACCCTTGATATTTCAGTCTAGGATAGTTTTATAACTATTAACTTATCAATGTTCCCATTGTATCTTATTCTCATTTTGTAATAAGTCAATTTGTATATAAGCAGGCATCTGTTTTCCTACGGCAAATCACAACCATTATGATTATCTATTGCAAAGAGCCTAATTACCTTTTTAATAGAATTACAACAGACACCCAATATGTTCCCACGATGTTATCATTTGCCTGATTTTCCTGAATATAAATAGGACGCTGTAAAACAAAACTTCAGTTTTATACTCAGCCACCAACTACGAAATATGTAGCTATGTTTATTTAATAAAATTATTTGTTTTTTAAGTCTTCCCATCGCCTAATTTTTAACACCCATAGCCTAAACTTCTAGTCGTAAAGACTTTAAATTTCGAGACCACATTTTTGTCTTATTACACAGGGGATAGTTTATATATATGTTACGGCTAAAGGTGGGTGTGAGTATTAGCCGGCTTAACTTAGGTGTATCTTCGAGAAGCAGCTAAAGTTCGATATCATGTTAGTCTGCGTCGTCTTATTCCATCTTTAGTCGGTTAATATGCACATTAACCGAAGCAAAACGGCTAAAAATGTATCCGATGGACGCAGACCAGCGAAGGGCTTGAGGAGGCCTTGTTTTAAGTACATAATTAACATCGAAGAAGTTTAATTTTGTAATTATAAATACCTACATTAGTATCTGTAATGAACAAATGGTTCCTTATTATTTATATTATTTGATTATATAGATATTGTTTTAAGTAATTAATATTTTGTAATTGTAATAATTGTAATTTTGAATACTTAGATATGTACATAAAAGTATGTGTAATGAGAGTGATTATTTTTTAATAAAAGATTTCGTGTAAAAATAGTAAACATTATTGCATTGATTCCTTTTCCATTATCTTCTACATTTAAGCCAAGGACCTGCAGTTCCACTTAAGTTTAGCCGGCTAATCTTAAGTTTATGTTCACACCTACCTTTAGCCGTAACATATATATTATGTGACAAGAGTAGGAAACTAAGAATTCATTATCGGAAAATCCACCTAGAGGAGTTTTATAAAAGCTCTTAATTTTTGAATTTATCAGCATTGAAAATATATAAAGTTATTCTTAGTGAAAATGCTTAATATATCCACTTGGTCCCTGGAAACTTGTTAATAATAAATATTTCGTTTCTCAATTGAGTAGGAAACTTTGTTATTACCATTTTCTATTATCTATAAAACCATTAACTTTTTGTTAAACTCAGCTAATAATTCAACTGTCTAGTTAAATTTAAATCTAAAATTGTTATCTCCCAACTCAATTATGAATGACGGGATATTTCACGACCATTACGATCTAATTTGTTTTCATTTACAAATAATCATGAATATTCCATTTCCATTCCAATGAATTCGATCATAAATAACTTTAGCGATTCTTGTAAAGAGAACAGAACCACGCCTCGTTAAAATTCAAACTATTTGTAAATTTGAAGATTTAATTTTTTATACTTATATTACAAATAGGAAATATTTGTTTTTTGTTTGCATCGGATAGGCTCTGACACTATTCGATCGATTTTGAAAATTCCTTCACCTACAGGAAGTTTCATCATATGCGGTGGACATGGGCTATGTTTTATCCCGAAAAACAGCAAATAAAGGGATCAAAAGGAAAGTGGAAGTTTGTATAAAGAATTTAAACTTTACCATAGTAACCATTCTTTTACTGCTATTGTAATTATATCCATGTCATGATATGAAACCTTTTCGAAATAAATTATTAAATTAACATTAAGGGTACCTTTTATTCCACTAAACAGTTCTTTAGGGATCATTCGGCCGAATTGCTGGCGGAAAACTAATAACAGTATATAACAGCACAACAGCGGTTATATTTTGTATTGAAATCAACGTTAAAATCGGCGTCGGTCGAGTACAGTGCTACCACGTAATCGAGATTAATCAAATAAAACCTTCTTCGGTAAAAAAGGGTACTTCATTAAAGCTCTTTGCTGCGTTAATGCTCCACTAGTCGTATAGTTGCAATAATACACCGGCAATCTTTTGCGCGCCAGGTACTTTATCTTGTAAATTAAGGTCTCAAATAATATGATAAACTAGTGGACGCCCGCGACTTCGTCCGCGTGGAAGTCGGTATCCCGTGGGAGTGAGAAGTTTTCCCAGTAAAAAGTACCCTATGTGTTATTCTGATGTATAACCTATATTGCTGTAAAGTTTTATCCAAATCCGTCCAGTAGTTTTTTCGTGAAAGAGTAACAAACATCCATACATCCATACTTACAAACTTTCGCCTTTATAATATTAATAGGATATAAAAAATATGCCAGACACCATTTTAAGTATTACTATGAAATGAGTGACACGTTTTGATAACAGTAATAATTTTGTCACAGTACAAAATTTTAAAAACGTTCACGGTAAAGTAATGTATTTACCTATACTGTCGTTAGAACGTCTTGAAGTTCAAAATAGCCAAAAATGGGGCAGTGGCCAAGATCAGCTTCTACCTAAAATATGGCCTTTTAAAAAACACGATTATAACTAACTGAAATATATTTACAAAGTGTAGGTTGTAATTATGTGCTATCCTCAAATTTAAATTATTTATTTTATAATAGTCTTTGAGACCGTGACAAAACTGTATAAGGTCTTTGGAAAGCTTGATATTGATTATTGCATGTTGAAGTACTAATACTTAATACATCACTCAGTACCCAGTTCTGAGTCACTGAAGCACCTGATGCGAAAATTCGTTAGTTTAATAGTTTAAAATTAGCTACAAAATCATTCTTAACTAGCTGGTGCCCGCGAATTCGTCTGCGTGAACCTTATTTACTTAACTGAAAATTCACAGAATCCCTTTGTATATAAAATTGGTTATTTTTCCTTAAGGGGCCAATATAAACAAGCCCGCAGCTATACTGTATCTCGTACCGTTTTGTCAACCTCTTAGGGTTCCATAAGATGGAGACCAGCCACCAAAATGAATTATAGCCTATACGGTGCCCAGGATTAATAGCTTCAAAACAAAAAGAATGAATGAATTCCATTCAGTAGTTCTAGTGATTAGCGCGTACATATTAACAGACAGACATAAAAAAAATATTAAGCTAATAAAAATCATTGAACTGTATTCTGTTGATGTTTTAGTAACACCTGAATCAATTTAAAGGAAATATATTTTATTAAATTATCGATATAAAAAAAGTTTGCACAACTGTGAAATGCGGTGACTCAGCAGATCTCAGCATTTGATTTGAAAACAGCTCCGAAAAATATTTTCGTAATGGTTGAAGGTTAATTCTTTTACTAAATTACATATTTGTAGTTATATCATATAAAAAATTACTCGGACTTTCTACTTGCAATAATATTGTAATTCATATTTATCGTAATACGAGTACTTTAGCTGCACATCTTGGAGTCTAAGCAGTGTATATGATATTATTAAATATTTTATTTATTTAATCGTTTAAGCATGGCTTTGACAATGATTATCTAAAAATACGACTTTTAAACGTCAAGATTTCAGTAAGCAAATGTTAATTAACAAATCTGTCTTTTGTCTAAGAAGTTGAGCTTTTAAAGTTACTCTTCGTAATCTACTTAATATTAACTTAATATAACTGAACAAATAACAACGGACAATTTGGAAAATTAATTATAAAGTGGCGTCTAATCAAAAAGAGGAAAGTTGAGAAAAATAGAGGTTTGAATGATCTTTCTCATTATAAAGATATTATAATTGACTAAAAAGTTAAAATATTTTGAGTTTACTGACATTAGCGCAGGACCGATTGTCATAAAGTTTTATGGCGGAGGTCTCTGCTCAGCAGTTGGCGTCTTACGGCTGATAATGATGTAGTCACTATATTAAATTATAATATTCTATTCTATTCACCAGTGTACATTGACGCAAGAGAAAAAGAATTACTTAACTAATAATAACTGAACTTAGTGGTAATGGTAATGGATGAAGCTTTTATGGAATCCCTAGCCTTCTACTTTTGACCTTTAAATAAATTTAAAAAAAATAAAGAAAAGTCCAAAGTTCGGTAAATCTTAAGATCTCCCTGTAAAACCTGATTTAATAATATTTAATGGTGAAGTCCGAAATGTTCTGTGACAGCAACCACGTCTACGTTACATAATAATATAATGTATTACAAACGAGTATTACAAACAAAAGTAGCTCGGTGGCGTTGTGGATAAGCGCGCGGCACGCGATCGGTGTCGTTAAGCAACTTTCGTAAGGGTTGGTCACGAGATGGGTGACCAAAAAATTATTATCTCGAGCTACTCCGTGCTTCGGAAGGCACGTTAAGCCGTTGGTCCCGGCTGCATTTGCAGTCGTTAATACCCTCTAATCTGCATTGGGCCAGCGTGGAGGGTCATGGCCCATCCTCCTTAACCATCCATAAGGAAGACCTGAGCCCATAAAAGGGCTGATGATGATGGATTACAAACGCAGATACATATTATTTTTACTTAAGCAATAGACTGTATCAATTTAACAGAAGCTCAGATCAGATAAAATGAGTTTACACCACAGCTATAAATATTAATATACTCGGTCATCGAAACAAAGACTGCGAATATTTAAAAAAAGGCAAATCTTTGATATCTTAAGGGCAGAAAAGAATTGGCGCTATGAGAAAATATTACTTTCAGAACACAATCTGGTAGCCCTTTGTAAGATTTCTTTTGATCGCGTTTACGAGATATTTTTGTAAGCTACTGTTATGTCTCTAAGCTTTAATGAGAGTATATGTCCGTATCTTTTACTCTTCTGTGGGTAAAAAAGGATAAAAGTAAAAAAAAAAACAGTAAGAGAAAAGCGAATGTCTAATATTTTTTGTATTGCATTTTTAAGAGTTGACCGAAATACTTACTAGACAGACAACCTTACCTAAACCACTGGTCGTAGAGATTTAAAATTTGGAGGATACATTCCTCTTTTTATGTAGAGTTGTACTAAGAAGCGATTTTTGGAATTTCCACCCTGAAAGGGGTCAAAAAGGGTGAAAGCATTTGTATGAAACTTCTTAATTTTTGTATTTGGGTAATGTTAGACGTTATGAAGTTCATAAGTTATATTTTGTCCCGAAATCTAGCACTTAAAGTGACAAAAATGGAAGTGAAATCAAAATGTTTGTAACCATTGGTAATATTTTGATTCCCCATAAAAATCAAATTGTAAATTTCCCTCCAATCCGCGTTGAAACAGCGTGGAGGGTCATGGTCCATCCTCTTTAACCAATCCATAAGGTAGGCCTGAGCCCCTACAATGGAGACGTAAAAGAGCTGATGATGGTACTAGATGGCGTTTATTCTTAACAGTTTACGATTAAGTTTTGTATTTTTTTTTTTCAATCTGCAAATCGAATAAATAGCTTTAAAGTTTTCAGAGATAAAGTACTATAACATACTGGACTGATGCTGTACCTTAAATAAATAAATACATATAGCTTTTTGTTGTCGTGTCTGCAAAGTTGAACATCAGAGTATTTTTTTCAAGTATCGCGAACATTTTCTTTTAATAAAATTAATAAGTGTGTTTCGTATAGTGATCTTTCACAGTCAACCATTTCCCAGGCTTCAGCCGCACTGTAGAAGAACGTTGTGATGGTTACTCAACTGATCGATATTTAGCCGTGCAATTAAATGGCGCTATTCTATTATACGGCTAGTCGCCTAATTGGACGGATCTTTTACTCAGTTGCCTACGACATATCCATTATATATTAACAGTTTAAACTTTTAATTTCCATTTTAACAGCTGAAAATTTAAAAGCAATCGTGATTTATATTATTCATAGTCTATTTATTTCGGTAACTGCCTGGTCTAATCTATTATTATAATATAATAAATAATTATGTAATAAACAACAAGGATAATCGTTTAATTATTCCATATTAATATTGTACACGCCAAAGTAGGTATGTGTATATGTCAGTTACGCTCTCACGCCTAACCCACTAAACAAAGTTGACTTGACATAGGACATAAGTTGTTATTATTGTGATAAAGAGATTGTACGGAAGTTCGTCATTGTCAAAGATAAAATCATGAAACTTTATTTTAGTTATATAATGAATAAATATTCGTTTAAGAAATGTTGTTCAATGTAACTATACAACGCGGACGAAGTCGCGGGTAGAAGCTAGTATATAATAAAGTAATCATTACGTATTATTACGTCAAATGTCACCTACAGACCCTGCCGGAATACCAGCGCTATTGAGGGAGGTTTCAAAGGAAGGAGATTCCCGCTTTTTCATCACGTATGATGTTATTTCCGTCAGTGAAAAATTCTTATAAGCGATCCAGTAATTTATGATTTAAACAAACAGCAAAATCTTTCCTCATTAAAATATCAGCTTAGATCTATATGAGCTTAGGACATAAACACGTTAAAACCAGTTTAAAAGTTGTTTAATTCAATGAGTTAAAAGTAAATTCATATAATAAAACACTCCTCGAGAATCAAAACAACAAACCCCTTACACGTCATAAACTGAAATGAGTATACGATCTTTATTGTTTCAAAAAGCACCATAGAGTGGTGAACATGATAATTTAGAGGATTAAGCTGAACCACAGGGGTCTGGGGTCTTATTATGAGTTTTTGACAGCAACTCAATAAGTATGATGGTTATTTTTGTCGGGTAGATTATTAAAGAATTTTTGCGTAATCAATAAATTATGGATATACATTGAGTTGATTTATCACATAATTGTGACGTATCGAGATAATAGGTATTAAGTTGAGGAGTGAGGGACTCCTCAACTTCGCAAATTAACGCATACAAAGTATAAGCAAATGGTAATAAATATAAATAAATAGATTTATCTTTTTATAACTGACATAAAAATTATATATTCAAGACAAGAATTTGAACTATTCTAAAACCCAATTGTACCATTCAAAGCCGGGTGTTACTATACAGACGTTGTAGCGGTGTCCCGATTAACAATCACATTTGGATTGCTTTTTAGAGGTCATAGTAAGCCCCCACAGACATATAATTACTGAGTTTAGGCCAAAATTTGTCGGCCACAATCGTCGACGACTGTAACACAAATTACTCGTGTTGTTGTAACGTTTGTAACATCAAAAATCGTTTTGTTGACGGCGAGTCTCTCAGTTAGTACTTTAAAGATACAGTAGGTTTGTAATTTTAAATTTTATACTACTGTAATTTGCAGTACATTTTGGCTGTAGAGCCAAAACATATGCTGATGCTTATTTAAATAGCAATAATAATAAATTAGAATAATATTATCAAACTGTTATCATCGCCAGTTAATTAATGTCTCTTCGTTAACTTATGCAGTACATTAACGAAGCAAATTCTAATACATCTATCAATTACTACAAGACATGGCACAAAATCATCATCAATCATCATCAACAGCCCTTTTACGTCCCCACTGCAGGGGCTCAGGCCTTCCTTATGGATGGTTAAGGAGGATGGGCCATGACCCTCCACGCTGGCCCAATGCGGATTGGAGGGTATTAACGACTGCAAATGCAGCCGGGACCAACTGCTTAACGTGCCTTCCGAAGCACGGAGTAACTCGAGATAATAATTTTTTGGTCACCCATCCCGTGACCGACCCTTACGAAAGTTGCTTAACGACTACGATCGCTGGCCGCGGCGATTATCCACTACGCCACCGAGCTACTATGGCACAAAATACATAAGTACAACGTTAATCGCATTTGTTTAAAATATCTTACACTATGCCTCTATGTCGTTTAGATATTCATTGACGATATAATATCCTTTACTTTGGAGACAATATTTGATATGAATTTTTGAATGATTTATTTGCAAATATAATACTTCACTGGGATCTTGTTCAAGTACTGTATACCTTGACCTCTGAATGAACCTAATATCTTCTATAACACAGGTTATAGAAGATATTAGGTTCATTCAGAGGTAGTAACAAGCTAGTGATGCCTTCTTACAGAAGGAGGCATCACTAACTTGTTTTCATTTCTAGTATTAAGTTTGTGTACATCACTATGCTTGGTATACGCATTAATATTATTTCAGATAAAAAGTGTACAATTATATATAAATTGAGATGCAACGATCAATATTCCGATGTTTTTAATTTTTTCTCTGAGACATGTTCGTAAGCCTTGCTTGAGCTTCATAGATAGCTCTTATTGATCTTTTTTGTATTACAAGTATAGTCTGAATATCGGCTGCCGTTCCCCACAATATAATTCCAGAGAACATGATACTGTGAAAATATTATAGTGAAGCAGGTATCATAATAAAGTTGTTAAGCAACTTTAGCAATGGCTGGTCAAAGGATGGATGACCAAAAATTTAATATCTAGTGCTCCTCCGTGCTTCTGAAGGCTGTTAAGCCATTGGGCCCGGCTGCCGGTTATTCAGTAATTTTAAAGTTTAGAGTGTTGTTATATATTAGAACGCCTTAAAAACATGATCTTCATGATTTTTAGATTCTTTTTGTACTTTTACACGTATGTGTGCACAACAGTATGAATTTAATAAGTTTTTAGAGGGATAGTACCTTCAGTTTACAAATGTACTTACCTTAAACATAGATCGAAACAGATAGGTCATCTATCTTTATTTTCTATTTTTACATCTATTTTTTATTTAAAATGGTTGAAAAATATATTCTGAGAAATGTATTTTTTGTATTACTATATGAATTAAAAAATACTTCGTACTGTTAAAAGCATTTCCTTACAACCATAAATAAAATAATCATCATAACACAAAGAGAATTAAATTGTCATTTTGAAGAAAATTAATTACATAAAATTGGGCTTCTCCAAAAACATCACACATAGACTCTATTATTAAAAAAAATGACAAAAAAGGTAAGAAATATAATTTTCAAATGCAAACGACTACCCCGGAAACCCAAACGTAGGCGGGGACATCAGAATTGAAATTTGACAAGTACAATCCAATTAAGGGTATTAACTTAAAGGAGCTTGGAGCCTTCATTGTCATGAGACCCTGGCCTAATTTGTCCCTCAAAGTTTTTTAGGGGAAATACTTTTTAGCCTTTAATTTGCAATTAACGGCGGAGGGGATAGTAATTTATTCGATGATTATCCTAATTAGCGTCTGATCTATATTGATTTTATACGAGCTAAGAGTTTTTGGAGTGGTAAGGGTCTTAATTAAATTAGAAAAAGAATGGATACCAGACACTTTTTTTTACATGAAACAAGATATAAAGAAAAAGTCAATTATACTTACAAAACAGACGTATTTCCAAAACAACACTTTTGCGGCTCTGAACATGTAGCTGTGAACATTTAAAGAACATAAAGTTAGTTCTACATACATTGACAAATAGTAAAGTAATGTGAGCAGAGTGCGCACGTTGAATATCTCTGGGAAATAGAAAATGCAGGGCAGCTAAAGCTCCTGTGTTTACGACAATATTTAAAAACTACACAACTACTCAACACACTTTATTCATATGACTCTAATATGTTTCCTATTAGAAAGAAGCCAGAAGCCCCGATTTATGGACCACTGCCCACTTTTTAACTCTAAGGGGTTGCAACTAATGCTTATTATTTTGCATTATAGCAGAACTAAAACCGTTAATAGCTTCCTCGTCACTCTCAAAATAGTCAAAACTAGTTCATAATCTTAAAATGGCCATAACCGGTTCATCTGCACTACATTTCTAAATCCGTATATTCATTCTTTTCTTGCATGGTAAAATGTTTTTTCTGGTAAAGCTTTGCAGAGTAAATCGTAAAAAATACTTCAAATTTTTATGTACATTGATTGCGTGGTACAAAACTCACGCCAGTTAATATACCACGCGCTATAGGTGAATCTATTTCATATAATTACTATTAGAGTAAAAATACTAGATCTGTCTTTAAGCACAAGTTATAATAGGAGCAAATACTTGTTTGTATCCGACCCTTAGCATCAGATATAGTACGAATTTAAATTCGAATATGATAGATGAATATGATTCAGACTCCTATTTGAGCTATTTCTAAAAGACTATTTAACTTGCTAGATTTTTTTTTTATTGTCAACATATTACATTTGAAATAATTATATTGCTTTTCTTTTAGACTTAACAGTTGTAATACTCATAACATTTTTTTGGTCTATATAAATACTATTATAAATTTCTTATACAAAGACAGTTACTTTTATAACTCCGAGCAACATTTTTGATTAAATATAATAAAGCTTTGTCAAACAAATGTTGACTGACAATTTTTGCAGACTTATTAAATTCTGAAACGAGTCCTCAAATTCATTTCGCTGAGAACAAAAGACAAATATGTACAATTCTTTATTATGTCATTACAAACTTTTCCATACAATTTCATTACGTTTTTTAGAAAGATGTCTATAAATATTAAAATATATGTATAAGTAAATGAAAATATGAATCATATAAAAAAGGACGTTGGTGCAGTGGTTAGCGCATTCGGTCTATGAGAAGTAAAGTAATTTTCTCGAAACCCAGTCATTAAATATTTTTATCTCGAGCTACTCCGTGCTTCGGAAAGAGCGTTAAGTTGTTGGTCCCGGCTGTATTTTCAGTCGTTAATATCATCCAATCCATAAGTTTAAAGTTGCAACCCAATTGGGTCAAGTATCCAGTAAAAAAAGGACTTCTATATATTCTCTTGGGTCTTGGTTTTGTGTTACCTTCGCTGTCTCAGATACTCCATAATGCAGATGGAATCTGAGCAATATATGTGATGTCGATTAATATATATTTATTTATTAATAATGATGGCAGAATTTCTGGTGCTAGTAGCGTGAATGGCGTTTCAGCAGTTCTTTCTAAATAGCTATCGTTAATAAGATACCCGCTTGGGTCATACTAAAAGTCATAATTCTGAACAGAATCAGTTCAACTCAATTATACCGGATAATAATGAATATTTTGTGCATTTCTGCATACGTTGAAACCTTTGATTCACTATTTTTTTAATACATGTAACACTTCATTAGAGAAAATAGGTCATAATTGATTTGTCAAGATGAATAATTAAATAGGAATCCGATTCTCTTCTTTGACTATGCAACGCACATCATTATGGTTTTTGCTTTTAAATAAGATATTTCTCGAGCCAAGCTTCATCACTCTCTAAGCCGGATCGTAACAATTAATTGGAAGACTATCTAGACATAATCAATTGATCTGTCAGCAAGTAACCGATTAACGAGCAGACCAAATCAGATTTAAAGATTTTATCTCATTCTTCAAAAGACAAGCACTTAGTTTGAGATGTAACGAATGTGAATAGAATATTATTTATAGTTTTCAAGTAGTAAATGTGCCGTATGTATTTAGAAAATTTTGTGTATTTCGAATGAACTGTGGAAGTTAATCTGTTACATATATAAATAAATATCAGCTATTTCATACAAAATTGTAATACCTACCAATCGGCAATAGTATGACAGCTGACAATTCAAAGTCTGTAGGACATAGGTTGAACTGTAGAACATATAATTAGTCTTTATAGAACAAAGCGAAGGCTATTAATTCCATGCATTGCGATCCTTAAAATAATCATCAACTTTATAATAGCCTTTACTCATAAGTATATTCTTTACATGAATTTGAAATTTATTTATGGGTAGGTCAATTACATTTTGTGGAACTTTATTGAACATAGCAATACATTTACCCAGAAATTATCCTCTGGTTTTTTGAAGTCTGAAGCTTGGAACGGCAAGTTTATCTTTATTTCTTGTGTTAAGATTATGAACACTACTTTTTTTGTGAAGGAATCGTAATGTTTTCTTGTGTACATAATATTCTCATAGATGTATTGAGAGGCAACAGTCAGAATATTTATTTCTTTAAATATTTCTCTGAGAGATTCTCTAGACCGTAAATTATATATAGCACGGACAGCTCTCTTTTGTAAAATAAAAATATCCCGAATGCTAGCCGCAGAACCCCATAACAATATACCATACGTCATTACACTATGAAAATAACTAAAATATACCAATCTTGCCGTTTCAACATTTGTCAAGAGTCTAATTTTCTTAACAGCAAAAGCTGCAGAACTCAGTCTACTTGACAAGCTATCAGTATGAGGATCCCATTGCAGTCGGGAATCTAGAGTAATACCAAGGAACTTTGTCGATTCTACTAACTCAACTTTTTTCACTATTTACATTTATAAGTGTACTGACATGCCTCACATTAGGTAATGCAAACTTTATGCATTTCGTTTTATTTGAATTGAGCTTTAAATTATTATTATCAAACCACTGTAGAACATTGTCGAGAGCATTATTTACATCGTCAAAACAATCATTACCCCTCTCCACTTTAAAGAGTAAAGAGGTGTTATCTGCAAATAATACTGTCTCGCACAAATTCTTCGTAAAGTGAGGAAGATCATTAATATAAATTAGAAAAAGCAATGGTCCTAATATCGATCCCTGAGGTATGCCTATAGTAACTGGTGCCCCTGCAGATTTCGCTTCATTGATTACTACTTTCTACTTACTTTCATTGTTTACTAACTCATCCACTCTACGAAGTTATGGTATGTTATGATGTTTATATACCTCATACACCTTTATATACCTTTATATATAATTGTTAATGCCCAAAAGATTCAAATTGCTAAAATATACATTTAAAATTAATTAAAATTCCAAATAAACTAGAAACTTCTATTAAGAACTAATTCCTGAACTCGTTTCTCAGTGTGACAGCTTTCTAAGTGTGACAGTATCTGAGTTTGACATATATTCTCATAATTTAAGCTGCCAACTAATTATGAAATTTATAATGTTCATAAAACAAAACAAATCGTGAATGCGTACGACGGGTTAAAACACATTTTTTTTAAAAGTACCTAATTGAATCTTATAAGTTTGTTCAAGTTGGGAAAGAATGTCGTATGCGTATACGACACGTCAAAGATACTATGACGGATACCGATTACCCTGTTCCTGAGTAGTAGAGCTAGTTTTCAGAAAAGGTCTCTTAACAAAGCGCTTGCACTCAAATTTGTCTCGCTTCATCACTGAATTATAGCAACAAAAAATAAAACAAGACCTTGATATACAACTTTTATTTTTCCTAACGTCCTGGTTTGGTATCCGAACTGAGACTTTACTGAAATGTGTCAGGCAATCCACCCAAACAGCCGAAAGGAATATTTTTACAAATATTTAAACTTTCGATAAAGTTGAAAATTTGTTCTAATTATTATATTTGACCAATTTCGCATTCACAATGCCGAAAAATATTCATAATGAAAAATGCTTAAAAAATCCATTTGGTCTCTGACAGTATTCATAAAATTATTCAAGAATACAACTATGTGACAGCCGTTACCTATATTCGATAACTCCATAGTTATCCAATTACAATAATTGGTTATCCAAAATGACGTGCTAGTTAAAAATTAGCGTCTGCCCTAGCCAACAAATGTTGTTCATAGTATAAGTAGTATACGTAGTCACTCTTTTTCATGCTGTTATAGGATAATAGTGCCCGTTTTCACTAAACTTAGGTGTCGCCCTAATCTATTGCATAAATATTGAGAAATCAGCTAAGGTCAAGCATATCACCATTGACTAGGAACCACCTAACGAAATTAAGCAATTTCTAAAGTTATGACATTCGTTATGCGGCGCCTTGTGATAAGCGTTTGCGTATATGTCATAGAATGTCAAAAGATAAAAATATTTATTTGAAATTAAACTAATCTGCTTAGGCAGTTCATAGTATTAAGCATTTCCTAGTTCAAGTATGCCTTGTTCTAAGTAAGTGAAAATGGATGTAAATCTTCAACATAATCTTGAAGATTTACATCCAAATCCTGGTGTGTATTGTCATATATCTCGTTTTAACAAACATCTGTGACCTTTGCTATTATTAAAATAAATTTTGAAATTGAATTATAACTCTGCAGTCACGCGAATCTGTCATTTTTGGACGCATTTGATTGCTTTATAAACGATATTTGGTCCAATACAAGAGAAGCTAATTAGTTAAGTGATGAAAATGAACATTTTAATTTTGAATTACATAGTAATCAACATTATGAATGAGTGTTAAAGTGTATTTGCTTGTCGCCTGAGTGACGGGTTGATATGGGTTTTCTTAATGGACATAGGACAGGAGAATATTATATGGTATATTTTTATTGTACTAAAAGGTTCCTTGTGTCTAGGGATTAAGAGTAATGCTACACCAATATATTAAATAAGAAAAAAATATTTTAATCATAAGAACTTATTCTAATAAATAACATCGAAACAACTGTAGTATAAATATTTTAAAATACCATTTAACGAATGAAATTGATACTCTCCGAGAAACAGACTTGATTCGGGAACTTCGAAGAGTCTCTAACCGAAATAAATTGGCCATCTGTTAGGTAACGACCCCTCTGTTACCAACTGAGCGGGCCGAGTGTTCTCTTTAAGATTTTCTCGAGAAAACTGTGATATAGAAAATATAAGAAGTCAACTTATATTGAAAAACCCGCAAAACATTATAAAGTTCTACTGAACTTTATTACGGTTTGAACTACAAATAGTGAAAATTTTTCAAATTGAGCACACCAAGCTCTAAAAGGATTTTTTTTTGTGCTTATTTAATTTTATTTTAATGTTTTAAAAACAAAAATTTTCTGATTCATTATTAAAATGGGTAGAAAAAAATATCTTGACCATTATAGTTTCTGATTACAAGTCTATTTATTATTTACTAGCATTTTTTCCATGACTTTGCTTGCGTAAATAATAGCTTAACAAACGTAAGATGTAGCTTCCCGTAAATGAAAGAATTTTTGATATTAAATCAATATTTCCCAAAATTACAAGTACCCCTTCAAACAAACAAAGTTTTTTATAACGAATCATTACCTTTTTATAATATTCGGAGAGATAATAGAAATTTCTTTTGTTATGACTTTATATTCATAACCATCTCACAATTTACATATTTTCTGAGAACAGAAGCACTGTATGTTGAAATACAGGTATCAACCAAGTTCAGCAACAGATGAAAAATACTAATAGAAAAATAATAAGAATCACTGATTTAAAAATTCGTCGTATTGTTTATGTAGTCAATAAAGATTATTCGTAGAACCTTAATGCCTATTATCTAATTGTAAGCCATTTCTTGTTAAATTGAAGCAAAAAAATACTTTTTTATTATCTGCCTGACAGACTATAGAGCAATTCTTTAAAAATTCGAACCCGAATTCGAATTCACTCATGTGCCCGAATCCATGTTATTGAGTGAAGAAATTCTTTTAATTCCATTTTTTGTATAAAAATACAAAACAAAATTGATTGACTATACGTGTCTCAGATATTCTATCCATATGTAATTTCGAAACTCACTTCACTTATGTCAATCAAAGTTATTACCAATTCAAGATTGTGTGAATTCGAATACGGTATTGGATTTTTGCAGAATCGCACGGTTGAATATAAATTCTTTCTTTTTACCCAGTCAGCATCTACAAAAAAATAACCAAAACCGACGTGATAACATATAAATATACCTATTATGAGTAAAGGGGACTATAACAAATGTAACACCTAAAAGGAAGTGACTTCATATAATTCTCTTGAATCCGACAATACATTCTCTGCTATCCCTAGAAGTTTTAACCTTGTTCCCTGTGCTTTCAGGAAGCGTAATTCCATTACATGCCGTTACTTACCTGAAGTGCCGGCGGCGGAATTTTCTCCCTTTCGTGTTCGCGCTGATTAGATGGGGTCCTATTTTTATCGATACCAATTTTATGTGCACACATTATCGATTAATGGGATTACGAGCGGCAGAGCGACCTAATACGACTGTAGGGCTGTATCTGCATATCAAATCAAAATCATGTATTTAGTCAAGGCTGTTAGACGCACTTGTAAAAGTCGAAACTTGTTTTATTTCTTACAAAGATGTCGAGCTGAAAAATTATTTCAATAGACTGTAAAGTTATTAACCATCACAATATTTAAAATATATATATTACACTAATTCGTCACACTTCAAAGGATAGTGTTAATAGGGCTATAACCTGGGCTGGAAGGCTATGGGCTCTTGTTTATGTATTAAATATATTTTCGCTTCCTGGAAAAAGCTGATTATTTAATTATGCGGTTAGGTTTCATATTACAAATATTTTCACATCATGTCATACTGCGGCAAACAGCCACAGCCATAGTAGCTTGGATATATAAATACGCCATTGTTTATACTTGATAGATCTAAATACATTAATAATGAATGTGTTTTAAGTATTATAATTTTAGTCGTTTTAAAAATGATATATAAAATTCATTATTTAAAAAAAGTGTACAAATTGTTTACATCTATTAGGTACTAAATAGAAATAATAAAATATTAAAAACTTCAATTACAAAATAACAGGGAATAGGTCCAGCAAAGCGATCTGCTGAGGGATTTGCTTGATTTATTACAATCTTTAATATTTGTTTCGATAAAGAATAAATTATGTAATAATTTCAGTATATCAGGTTTCTGATATGGACCAATACGCCACCGGAGCCTGCGATCATTATTGTGAAGCAACTTTCGAAAGGGTCAGTAGCCAAAAAATATTATCTCAAGCTACTCCGTGCTTCGGAAGGCACATTAAGCCGTTGGCCCTGGCTGCATTTGCAGTCGTTAATACTATCCAATCAGCATTGGAGGGTGGTGGGTCAAAGCAAAGGACGTAAAAAGGCTGATGATGATAATAAAATTTTTATGATTTATCTACTGCAAATATTTCACTATTAGCTATTGCCAACCCTATTTGCGGTATGCACGGATCGTAAACTCGATCCTACAGCGTACGTACGGTTGTGGAATTGCATATTCGAAATAAATAATATGCTAAACCAAGCCTTTGCCGCTGAAGCTGAATGAATTTCCTTGATCTCGCCCAAATATGGCCAATCACATCTCTGATGGACAGTTATTGCAGCTCGACGGCGTAGTGGTGAGCGCGTTCGGTCAGTCTGGCTCAACTTTTGCACGGCCGGTGATAGGATGTGTAACCAAAGATTTATTATCTCAAGCTCCTTCGTGCTTCGGAAGGCACGTTAAGCCCTTGGTCCCGGCTATATCTACAATTGATAGAAAAATACTTTTCTATCCTGTATTAGCGCCGAGCAAAAACACTGTCGTGCTATAGAAGTTCAATTAAATGACACCTTCATTACCTTTTGAAATCTGTTTTTTTTTTTTTTCATTATATCTGTTGATTAGGACGCTGATTTATATAAAACTATTTTAAATTAATTGTAATTACTTAACTTTAGTGTTATTTTAAAAATATCACTGTCCCTGACGCTCTGAGATGGGAATCAGCTACCAAAGACCTAATCTAACAAGCGCTTGAAAAAATCTAACGAATTTTTCAAGCGCTTGTTTCTTTTTCGCTACTACACAGCGTATTTTCATCAATGTTCAGGCAATCTATACAAACAGCCGAAAGAAATATTTTTACAAATATAATAAACTTTCGATAAAGATGACAAAGTTAGATTTTTTTAACATTTTTCAGTAAGAATATTTTTCAGTGTAACATTGTGAATTCAAAATTAATAAACAATAATGATAGATAAGATTCCAAAAGTTTTAAAGATTAAAAAAACGGGTAATTATTATTAGGATATAAAAAGTGCTTACAGACGACAAATCCCTATAGGAAAAAGTTGGGCACTTTGATATTGACAGCTGTCAAAGTAAAAAGAAAAGAAATCAAAAAGACGAATATTGTAGGAAAGTTTAATTGCGAAGCCTTATGAAACATGAATCTATAAAACTTTTCACATTAATGGAACTTAGAAGCGCAAAAACTTAGTATTGGTTTATTTGAACCGTGTTTCTAAACGGAAATTTACGTTTAATTTGGTCATTATATTCAGTCTTAAGAAGTCTGATACCTGACAAAATTTTTATGTACTTATCAGCCCAATCAAATTTATATATTAAAGAATTCAGGTGTTCAAATTCACTTAAATGACAGATACAGTTTTATTTTGGTTTTTTTTTTATGGGATAGGTGGCAGACGAGCAGACGGATCACCTGATGGTAAGTGATTACCGTCGCCCATGGACACCTGCAACACCGGAGGGGCTACAAGCGCGCTGCCGGCCTTAGAGGGAAGGGTTGAGGGCTAGAGGGAAGGGAATAGGGAGGGGTTGGGCCTCCGGTACCCTAACTCACATGACGAAACACAACACAAGCGTTGCTTCACGTCGGTTTTCTGTGAGGCCGTGGTATCACTCCGGTCGAGCCGGCCCATTCATGCCGGCATCCCTTATCTGAGCTATATCAGAAAAGGTTGCGCAAAAAGTATTTGCAAAAAAAATATGTTACAATAACATAATTTGAGCGATATATAGTTACCGATTAAAACAATCATTTAAAAAAAAAAAACAAAATGAACGTGTCTCCGTCTTATTGTAAAATCGAATATATATGTTTTTCTGCGTATTAGCCTTTATTATAAACTTAAACGATTAAAGATGATGAAATATTGCTAACTCAATGACAGTTGTATGTTTACTAACAAACAAATCAAAGAAAATTTGTCAAACTTGGAAACATGAATAAGTTACTGGCTAAACACCAGCCCTGCGATTCTGTAAAAATTCAAACCTGAACTAGAATTCACTCAGGTGTCCGAAGTCACTTCAAAAAGCGGCATCCGCTCAATCTTGAATTGGTAATATTGTTGATTGACATAAGTGAAGTGAGTTTCGAATTGACAGGAATAGAATATCAGAGACACGTATATTCGATTACTTGTGTTTTGTATTTTTATACAAAAAAAATTAAGTAATAGAATTCGAATTCGGGTCTGGATTTTTACAAAATCGCATGGCAGATTTCATAAGACTAGTACAAAAATAATACGATCGTGTTACTGTTATAAACATACTCGAAACTCTCTGATACCTAACTCTCACTCACCTAAACTGTACTTTAGAAGAACCCTTAAGTGATATTGTCCAAGTTTCGACATAATAACGTTATTTTTCCTCGTCACAGATCCTTTAGCGACATCCATTGTGTTAACTTTGTACCTTACGTGTTCGTTATTTTACTACAAAAGTTATGAGGCGAAATGGATAATTCCGGAAGAAATTGCACCGTAAGAATCTTTAATTTAATAGAGTGTCTTCTAAATACTCGTATATTTTTGTACACTTTTCAATCGGTTTAAAAATAATCTCATGAATAGTAAGCAGAGTCCATTATAAATAATATAACAATAACATTTATTATCACAAAGTTTTCATTTTCAAACCTCCTGTGGCGTAAGAAGTGTTTGTGCAAGGAACTATTTCTCATAGATAATGTAATAAATAATAGAAACAAGAAACAATGCAGCGCGAACACTAATAAAAAATTAGCTCAAAAACCTTTTAGAGCATGATTGAGCTGTAGTCAGGTTTTAATTTTAGAACTGTATTTTTTCTATTTATTTAATTTTCGGGTGTATTAAAGGAATATCGCTAGCATAAGTTATCAATATATATTTGAAATGTTCTAATAAATCCCTTACCCTGCACGAAATGATTGAAAGCTCATAATGGATATTGCCCTTCCAATCCCACCGTACATACATGCCAAGTATTTACATCTCTCACAGCAATGAGATATAAAGATCTGGCAATCAAACTCACATTAGCATCATTGTAACTCTCATAAACAACTCATTCGCTAACAGTAGTCTCAAATAGCACTCAGTACGTTACTCCAGTAGTAAGCAGTTACCAAGAGCATGCATTGTCCATAGCACAAAGCGACTCGCGTACATGTGTGTCGCAGTCATTTCATGAAAAAAATCGTCGGTATCTTTGACCGACTTTAAAAGTGGAGGACTACAATTCTTCAATCATGTAGTGAAAGAAACGACAAACTCATGCCTTTCTTTTGAAAAATATGTGAGATTAACCATCAATATTATGTATCTATATTTGTGTTATTTTATGTATATATGTCTACGCATAGTTAATCTTTGCTTTATGTCGCCATCGCGTTTATCGTTTTCCCTAAAGGTTGACTGGGAGAGAATGCCATTAGCATTAAGTCCGCCTTTTGTACCATTTCTTTACTGGTCAATAAATTTAAATAAATAAAAGTAGCCATGGTTAAAATTATTTTTTTATCACCACAAATTTTAACTCCAACCGAGGTTTAGTTTCGGAGCAAATTAGCTATGACATAGTATAAGAATGACACAGTATAAAAACTAAGCCTATTTGATAAAATAAATACCTACGCTCCATTAAAACCATAGGTTTGTCGTTTTGAATGTTTCTTTTACAAAATATAAAAGGAGTTCTGACATTATCAATCAATCGAATTGTAATAACTAATTAACAAACAAACAATATACATACACATTTGTTCAGATGGTGATATCTACTTATATTATTCTATTATCACCACATGATATAGAAATAACATATGCGAAAACTGGGCGGTTAAAATATATTTCCAGATCATACAAAAATCTTATTTTTTATTTCATATAAGCCTACTCCTTTCCTTAATCTTTCCTTCATTTTTTAAATAAAAACGATCGCGAAACGTATAACGTGACCCCTCATCTCGACGCGCTACGCGTTACTGAGCGTCCTGTTAGGTCCACTTAGGCGGCTCGTCGGTGAGCGTGTTTATGTGTGCGTGCGATTTCGAACGCTTGTAGGCAGTTTCACCACTGTATACTTATATTTACACTGTGGCTATGATCTATGGACAGATAACTAGCTGATACGCCAACACAGTTTAATTACTGAGGGCTCATAAACTATGAAAACATCAGACATTGCTCTTACGTAGCAAGAAATTGGTTTGAGTAAGAAACTAACTTTGGCATTAGAGAACTATTATTAAAATATATTGAATTAATTTGTAATATGCCACAATGAAGGTAATAATCCTGGTGTACTGCCGAAGATTATAACCTTTATAGTGGCGTCACTATCTTCTTTAAGATTTTTCGTTTACTTGTACTGTAAAACAATAAATATTTTTATTAAACGATATAAATATTACCAAACTTCTTTTATATTAGACTACTTTAAAATTTTCCTGCTTTCAATAATATTCCGTAAAATTTGTAAAAATGTGAGATTAGAATCTGTTCGACTCATCTGTGGACTCCTCAAGGTTTATCTAAACTATTTTCAGAATCATGGCTTTAAACTTTTTGAATTAAAATCTTATTAATATTATAAAGGCAAAAGTGGTTCTTTGTTACTTATTCATGCAAAAACTATTAAATGGATTTTAATGAAATTTGGTATAAGAACAATTCTAATCCTGGATTATTTTTTCCCACGAAATAATTCCCTTAAGACTACGCGGGTGAAGCCGCTGGCTAAAAGCTAGTGTTTATATAAAAGGATATGTATAAGATTCTAATAGCAACCCTTTTTAAAACGGTTTAAAGAAAAAGTTGAAAAAGAAAAAATACTGCAATTGAATAAAATTAACATTTTCTCTGTTCCAGACGCTGAATACTAAGCAAGCGTCGTTCATTAACAGTAACTAGGGAAGACTGTGGATATAATTGGTCAAGATATTGCAATCTGAGTTAGTGTTATAGAAAATATGCAAATTAAAATACATCTCAAGTTCTACTTTAATATTATAAATACGAAAGTTTGTATTAATATTCGTTGGAGTGTCGTAATGGGACAGTAAAGAAAATATTTTTTTTTATATTGAACCAACGGTTGCATCAATAATATTACAATATTTGTAGGTACACTAATTATTAATGCCCCAACTGATGGGGCTGTGAGAGGTAAGTTTAAGTTTTACGCTAAAGCGTTCACTAGTGAGCGCGTTAAGAATTTGTATGGAGATTTGTAGTTCTGGTAGTTACCGCTAGGGGCGCTATACCGGATTCCATACTAAAATCTTAACACGGTCACGATCGACAGTGAACGTAAACGTCAAAAAAACTTACACTAAGCGCTCAGCTCTTTCCTATGGAAGGAATCGAATCGAATAGTGAGAATAGGCCATTACCCACCACGCGGGCTCAGTGCATATGCATTGAGTGTTAACGACTATAGATGCAGCCTAGAACAACGGCTTAATGTGCCATCTTAAGGACAGAGGAGATCGAGATGAATTTTGGCCACCCATCCTATGAACGGCCTTGCGAAAGTTGCTTGACAACATGTCTTTAATAAAGCTTAACAAAGTTTTTTAATACCGAGTACGCTAACCAATGCGCCATCGAGCTTCTACAGATCTAATATGAACTACTAATTGTTACACATGTAGTTTCAATTTCTTTTTTGTTAATTATATATTTTCGGTTTTGTCGTAACACAGTAAACAATACTTGGATAAATTTGGTTAAAACAATGACAACATATTTAGGTCTTTTTTTTAATGCCTTATCATTATTTATTATATGTTATTTGTTAATATATTTGTTACTTTAATTTTAATATTAGATCTAAAAATCAGTAAAAACAGAATGGGAATTGTTAATGATATACAGTTATCACTTTCGTGAATAAATAATATTTGTGAATGCAAATATTTTTACAGAAATAAATAATTAAGTAATACTTCTGTAAAAAGGACATTTTAGCCTTACTTTTAGACATTTGCATGCAATTCGGAATTATCCTCATGGCCTGCTACATGCTTTAGAGTTTTATTGAAAGAGTGCTTTTCGCTTTGCAAGCGCGTTTTTCATTTAGGTAAGATGCATTGTTGTATATCCAGCCTTGTCCTCGCATATATGTACGTAACATTAACATAACATAGAGGAGTAATACTGTAACAATGATTCGACTTCATTGCAGTATTTTAAAATAAACATCTCATAAAATTTTAAAGGGAAACGATACAATGTTTTTATTTTTTAACTTTATTGTAATGGTTTTTTCGAAAGTACATATCTATCTGTCTAATGCCCGAAACGTAAGAAAAAGGAAAATCTGTTTCGAAAATGTACCCCTGATAAATAATGTCATAAAAATACTTACGAATATAAACCCGCGTGACTTTCGTAACTTCACTTTGAGAAGTGTATTATTCAACAAAGTGTTACAATGTGCGGAACGATCTCATTAAATATTTTCTCACTTCACTCTTATCCAATTTTCACATTTCGTTCAAACACAATTGTCATTTTTTTATTTCTATTTCAAATGCAAATCGAGTTGTGAACTTCGTTTGCCGGAATTTCAGCGAGGGTGACACTCCGACGTTCTTTGTCGGCAAAAGTTGTTATTTTTTTCCCCTTTTTTTCATATTTTCGTTGAGTAAATAAATTCTTATGATTCCTGTTTAGTGGAAAGGATGAGTTTTTCAATATCAATAGTTAATTAAGAGTTACTTTAAAAACGTACAGAGGTTCTGTTTGTCGTTCTTATAAATTTGTTAAAATTAGCATTGTCCGTTGCATAATATGTTAAAGAAAAATCACTTTCTTTGTAATCTTAATAGCGTTACGAAAATAGACGAAATTTTGGTTTAGAATAGGCCTTCAGTTTAAAGATCGTTCTTGAGAATTTCGTTTGTTTGAAACCATTCCTTGTTAAAATATATTAATTCTATATTAAGGCAATACATGCATTTGGGGTGGGCAATTGGGGAGGCCTATGTCCAGCAGTGGACGAATATGGACTGATGATGATGATGATGATGATGCATTTCTACTTCTTTAGTGATAATATATATTGTGAAAAAGTTGGTACAACCAGACAAAAAAGGGGTTACTCAAACCCGATAGCGTTATTTAAAATTTTGCACTCTTTTCCACATAAAAGATATCTGTCCATATATTACCTTGATTCAACAGAGATGGAGGTAATTCGTATGCGAATCATACACATAAACCCATAATTTATGCAAACAGTTTCCAAAAGATATAAAATCAAGTTAAACATTGTATTTAACGCACCCCACTCATCGGCCGGCGGGCCAACCCCAGGATTACGGATCACTGGCTTCTTGATACTTAGGAGTTAACTCAGCTCAGGGCCCAATCTCGTCCCTTATGCAAATACTGTTATTTTAAACCCATAGAACATAGAAAATAGTTAGAATGGCGATCATTCACCGTTTATATGAACATGTTCGGTAATTTCATTTGTTATATACTGTTGATATTTTTGTACCAGTATTTCGAATTATTTCAAACTTTCCATTAAACTATAATATTAAACTTTCCAAACATTATTTCTTAAAAAAAATGAGCATAAACAATATTCATTTCAGATTTTCGATTTAACGACACAATGTATGTTATTGTATTTATCTGTTATCGTTATAAACTTGTCTCAAGTTAGGAGTGATACGCTCTAAAATGACGTTCGAAATGACACGATAACGCCTCAGAAATGTTGGGCGATATACTCTTGTGTACTAGCGAATCGAGATCGTATATCGGATGCAAGATAAATATTCTTTGGTTCTTTAAAAGTCAAAATCAAAAGATGGAGTAAACTGAGAACATAGAATTATTAAATGTTATAAAAAATTATAAGATGGTGATGCCAAAGAGTAGAGTAATTTACTTTTATACGATTCGCCCATCCAAGTACGTTAGTTCCGTTAGCATGGCATTTTTGTTCATGCGTCTTCTTTGGTATTCAACACAGGGAAGTCATACAGTAACGCAGGTAAAACATTGCGCTTAGTTTTAGGGGAATATGTGGATCATACAATATGCCTGTGGGTGTTCTTTATTTTTGCCAAACAATATCATCGCTGTGAGCATTGACTTTAACTGAGGGTTTTTTTAAATAGGCTCAAAGTCACCCAGAGAGCGATGGAAAGAGTTATGCTCAAAGTTTCAATGACAAAGAATCAGAAACAAGGAGATTTGCAGACGAAACAACATGACCGACAAAGCCCTTAAAATTGCGAGTTGTGGTGGAAGTGGCAATGGATAGGGCATATAGCTCGTAGAACGGATGACCGTTGGGGCAGTAAATACCTCGAGTGGCGAAAATGAAATGAAATGAAAATATCTTTATTCAAGTAGGCTATTAAAAGCACATTTGAATCGTCCAAAAAAATTTTTTTCCCCTACCACTTGTTCAGGACGTCTTTTAGCTGACAAGAAGAACAAGCTAGAGAAACTTACCAGCTTTTTATCATAAGTAATGCCATTTACATAAATCATGTCATTACCAAAATAATATGTAATATCACAATAATAAATACAACTTTCAAAGTCTGTAGGACATAGGTAGAACATATAATTAGTCTTTATAGAACAAAGCGAAGGCTATTAATTCCATGCATTGCGATCCTTAAAATAATCATCAACTTTATAATAGCCTTTACTCATAAGTATATTCTTTACATGAATTTGAAATTTATTTATATAATCCTCCGAACCCAAAATCAAAAAAAGTGTGTCCATTTTAAAAACAAAAAAGATTTTCTTTTGTTGGTCACAAAAATAAAATCACAACATCAGTACCCCCTAAACCTTCACAAAGTTGCCAAATCTAACCTATAACCCAAATTGTCAATTTAAATTTGGACTTTTTTGAAAATTTGGTCAGATCAAAAGATCTTTCTAACTTCTTTCTAAGTTCTACCTTCTAACTCAACCCACGGATGTTGAGGAGAACCCACCATTGTAACTACAAAACGAATTTATATCGAACACAAACATTATTTTATGATAATGGATCATATCAAAGTTAATTAGGATAAATAATTTTTGTGCACTGACATTTTCTCTATTTCGAATTACCTATATATAACCGCAAGCCTAAGGGTAGGAACATGTCCCACGGAAGTTGCATTACGTCTAATATCTTTGAACTAAGAAATATACGTTATGACTTCATACTGGGACATTCGACAGATGATCGATCGTGTACTAACGAATAGTTCTGTGAAACCAGTAAGCCCGAAAAGGCCAAAACACATATTTCCCGATCGCGAATCTAAAACCGGTGAGCATAAATTAAAAAAAGAAAAAAATAGCCAAAACTCGTTAGTTATCAACACAAACAAAATATATATATACTTTTATTTGATTATAGCTTTGAAACATAATGACGAACTTTTGATTTGCATATATATATATACCCCTTGAAACATACTGTGTGTTACTTATTATAAATCATAAAAGTTTGACATTAGACACGCTACATATCCCTGAGGACCTTTTATGTAAAGGTAAAAGTTAAATTTGTTTCAAACCCCTAAACGATGTAGCTGTCATAAAGTGGCTGGAGAGATACTTTCCAGCTATTTTCAGTTAAGAGATTGCACTTTCTCACTGTTTTTAAAAAACATTCAAATTAATATTCTCGAAATCATATTGGATTTAGCTACATACCTTAAAATATTTTTTTAATTATTTATTCAAATTGTCTTCGATATAAATACAGATTTTCCCTCTGAGGTTATAAAAGTAAAATGAGTTTCGAAAATTAACAACTCTCTATACTTATATTTATCTAACTATTGTTAATTCAGACATTGTACAGTCAACAGCATGTCAGGTTTTACAAATATATCAAATTTCTCCATTTGGTTTGAAACCTTTATGCTTTGAAAGTAGAGTTTAAAGTCAACTACCATTTAACATTTGCTTATCTGTCGTACAGGCGTGTGTGAAAAGTGCCAATGAAAATTATTGTATTTAGCTAATTTTGATGTCATTTCAAAATTAAGCAAAGACATTTGTCTTAGTCTTATTAAGTACTCATCGTCGCCAACCTAATAATGTACCGAGTGTTGTGGCTCAGGCTCGGGTACTCTATGGATTAAAGCGAAAGCCACTACGCGAACCTAGTTTGGATTGGGTTTTAACGACTGCAAATACAGCAGAGAGTAACAGCTTAACGTGCCTTTCAAGAAAGGATCGGAGGATTACAAGATAGTGAATTTTTGGTCACCCGTTCTATAACCGACCATTGCCAAAGTTGCGTAACAACCATATCGTAGACCGAATGCCTTAATCTTCACAAAATAAGGATAATATTAGCTTGTATACTGGTCTCGTTTAATCTCTTCTGCTTTAACCATTTGATATTTCATTAATTCCACATCATTATTCTCATTCATTCACAATTTATGTTAATTTTCATAATTCCACATGAACTATAAAAATATGAAAGTTAATTTTTTTTTATCAAAAGTAAAATATAAAAAAATAAGTTTGTCTAGTTTTAGAACTGTAGAGAAAATCAATTTATAATCAAGTTTCCGACTTGAATCGCTTGAATGGCTGAACTTTGCCTTCGATTTAGAGAGCTATTTCTGCTTGGTGCGACTTTACAAGAAATACTAAAAACTTTTTAAAAATAAATACTAAATATACTCTATGACAAGTTTTTTTTTTATAAAACTATGTAATAGCTGATGATGATCTTTATTGATAATTAGTAATGATAATGGAAAATACGTTTCCGATTTAGTGGAACGTTAAAGAAGCTATCACAAAAAGTCACGTGTCAATTATCGAATGACATCTTTGCTATCATAGAAATTACAATAAACTATCGTTATTTAAAGTCCACAATGCATTTTCGTTTGTTACAAAAATAGTTACACAAATTAAAAGTTAATTGAATTCGTTGACCTGATATAAATACGACATCGACCCGACACGTTTTGAAATAGACAGAGCTATCAAATACGTGCATTCGACAAAACACTGCATTCTAAATTAATCACTGTTTCAGTAAATTTTTGTGTTATATTTTGTGTTTCACAGTATAGCTCAAGTAGCATGTTCGTTCTGCCATAGGGTGATTAACAACTTTCACAAAGGCCGTTCATAGGATGGCTGACAGAATACTTATTATTTTTAGCTCTTTTGAGCTCCCTGTATCTCCCTCCCTCATCTGCAGTCGTTAACACCCACCAATCCGCACTAGTCCCGCCTGACCCATTCTACCTATTCGATTTAGAATAGAATAACTATTTATATTGACAACGTATAATACTAATGACAAAGCAAAAGTGCAATGTTGTGTGTTATCGAAACGGTTCCAGCTCAGTATAAACAATGGGTAACGCTTATTGCACTGGTATTATGCTAGAACCAGCGGTGACAACACGGACCATTAAAGAAAGTCTGTCAAACAAATATAATTAAGTGTATCTGGTAAAAAAAAATTTTCAGCAAGAAAATTATAAAAACCAAAACAATAAGCACATTTTTTCTTTATTGAATTGATTCCATCAGCATCGGGGTCATTAATAGGCTGGAGGTGACAATGATGATACACGGCAGATACTGTAAAGGTCTTAAAAGTTTCTAACGCTTGTTCTTCTTGTCAGCTAAAAGATGCCCTGAACAAGTGGTAGGGGAAAAAAATTTTTTGGACGATTCAAAAGTGCTTTTAATAACCTACTTGAATAAAGATATTTTCATTTCATTTCAACATATTGTACAAGATCGATTACTGCTCCAACACAAAATTAACATCTAACAAAAAGAACGGTTTCACTCAACACTACACAATAAAGCAAGAAAGTAAAATAAAACTATAAGTTACTGCTGCAATTGTATTTCATCGCAATTACAAAGTTTCTTGTCCAATTTATATATTATATATCTACATTTTTTATGCTTTGTGTACTAATAACACCCAACCTGAAAGATATACTGTAGGCTAAGACCACACAGATTAAAACGCATAAAATTTAGGTAAAGGTGAAGGTACGAGTATCATACATTACGACTCGCATTTCAATTCGACTAATGTGTAAACTTGTAGAGAACATACAAACCACAAAGTTTTAGACATGCATTTAATCGTAGTGTAGTCTCAGCTTAAGTATCTCTTACAGCTGTTTCCATCTGTATCATTTCACAAACAAAGGAAAGGATCATATCACAAACACCCAACCAACACAGATACATTCCAAGAATTAGCTTCTTAATATTCCTATTTATAACTCGTACGAATTAACATTACACCTATTCTATTTATTCTTGAAATATTAAATAATTCGCAATATTTCGAATAATTCTTATAATTTTTTTAAAATAAAATCCTGCATCAGAGGCAGTATCAGGTCCTACCTCGGTTGCAAATTTATCCAAAAATGAGTTTCTTTGAAGTAATATTTGCATCTCGAAAATAGATGAAATTTCATTTTGGGAAAAATAGAATAGGCCATCACATGTGTTGTTAATTCGTACGAGTAGTAATAAGATTATATTTTGTATTTCATCCATGAGATTAGTAGACAATTGTAGTTTCTCCTAGTTACTCACTAATCTTACACTATAGTTGAAAATTATAATATTTATTAGTTAAAGTAGATATTTTCTATGGAGAGCATCGCTTATGGTGGATTAAAACTACAAAACAATCCATAAACCCAACAAAGGAAGATATCTTGCAAATCTTTTCCAATGCAAGTAAAACTGGGTGGGGGGTAGCATGTAGTCAAGAGACCGCAAGTGGTAGATGGAATACCGAAGAAGCAACTGAACATATAAATTATTTGGAATTGCTAGCTGCGTTTTTTAGTCTTAAATTAAATAAGTATCAAATTGTGGAACCAAATTCCCACATTTTCATAACCAAACGAAAGATATTTGAAAGTTTTGTGAAGATAGAAATATTTCCATATATGCTTCATACATAAGCTAGGGTGTTAACGTAATAGCAGATGCAGAACCTAGACGGATTCACCCTGACACAGAGTGGCAACTTAGTAACCAAGCTTTTCACCATATAATTGATAAATAACATCATCATTTCAGGCGAGAGACGCCCACTGCTGGGCATAGGCCTCCCCTAAAGATCTCCAATGTGATTGGTCCTGCGCCTTCTGCATCCAGCGGCTTCCCGCGACCTACACCAGATCGTCGGTCCACATTGTGGGGGGCCTACCAAAGCTGCGTCTCCCGGTACGCGGTCGCCACTCCAGGACCTTACCGCCCCAACAGCCGTTAGTCCTGCAAGCGGTGTGCCCTGCCCACTGCCACTTGAAGTTCGCAATTCTTTGGGCTATGTCAGTGACTCTCGTTAGAAATCCCGAGCATATCCCTTTCCATTGCCCTCTGAGCGACCATGAGCTTCCTTATGAGGCCCATCGTAAATGGCCACGTCTCAGTTCCGTATGTTATCACTGGCAACACGCGCGAATTGAAGACTCTCGCCTTGATAAACTTGAATAATTGATAAAGTTTGTATTCCTGAAATGGATCTCTTTGAATGAATGAATGAATGAAATACTCTTTATTGTATACACCATAAGTGAATGAACAAATATATAATAATCTAACAGAACAGTAAAATTGGCGGCCTTATTGCTAAAAAGCAATTTCTTCCAGGCAACCTTAACTCTTTGCTTCCAGACTAAATTAAAAATGTCTTAAATATATTTCTTGGCACAGAGATCCAGACGCTATCAATGCTTTTACCTTAAATTGGATTTTTTATATCTTATGCATTCCCGCTATTTTTTAAGGTTTTACTTTAAAAAAAGATTATTAATTTGATTAAAAAGATTATTAATGATAAAGCAAAAGGTATTCTCGTAGCACCTTATAGGCCGACCCAAACCTAGTTCCCTTTGTTTAATAAATTACTTTCATACATATACGTATACCATATCATTTTTAACTCTACTGATAACATATCTATTGCCGTTTCTAACAGTGCAACAACGATACCGCACTTCAAAATTATAGCCTCAAAATAATCAGGGAAGCTTTTGCAAGAAGAAGCGTACCATCTAACTACTTAGACATTATTTGTGATTATTTTTCCAACAATTTGGTAAAGCAATATAACGTTGCTTTTAAACGGTGGTTTAGTTTTTGTGATAAAAATGACATTGATTATTACGAGGGTCAAACTGAAAGTTCTTAGAACTGGCCACTTATAAACAATATAATAAAAAAATAATTCTAAAATTTGAAAATATAACTCTTTGCCAATATTACTGAGTATATATTTCATTCATTTGTCATTTGTTTTACGATTTGGCGGCAAATTGAAAATTGTCTGTGTCACGTCATCATGAATTTAACACGAGAAAATTTTCGTGCAATGATTTTTTATGACTTTCGATGTCATTTAAGTCAACAAGAAAGTTATGATAGACTACGATTGGCCTTTCACGATGAAGCCCCATCTCGTGCGACTGTTTACAACTGGTTTAATGAGTTTAAACGTGGTCGCACTAATCTCACTGATGATTTACGTGAGGGACGGCCTTCTACGGCGACGACTGAAGATAACATCTGTGTTGTGCGGCGTATGATAGAGACTGACAAAAGAGTGACCTATCAACAGATTCGGACAAGCTTAGGCATCGGTATGAGTCAAGTGCACAAAATCCTCCACGAACATTTAGCGGTCAGGAAGCTTTGCGCCCGGTGGATACCTCATAATTTGACTGAGGCTCAAAAACTCCATCGTGTGGATTGGTGTCGTAAAATGATTGAAAGATTTAACGGAGGTGACTCAAATGCTGTGTTCGACATACTAACAGGTGACGAAAGCTGGATTTACTGTTATGATCCTAAAACCAAAAGACAATCTGCTCAGTGGGTGTTTCCTTTCGAGGAGTTGCCAACTAAAGTGAAGAGAGATCGAAGTGCGGGAAAAAAATGGTGGCCTCGTTCTTTGGAAGGATAGGTCATTTTGCAACAATTGTGTTAGAGGATCAAAAAACAGTTTCTGCAGAATGGTACACTACCAATTGTTTGCCACTTGTCTTGGAAAAAGTTCGAGAGAAACGACCTCGCAGTAGGATCCTCCTTCACCACGACAACGCCTCGTCGCACACCGCCAAGCGAACGATCGACTATTTGGCGACATCAAACGTTGAATTACTGGGTCACCCGCCGTATAGCCCCGACCTCGCGCCTTGTGATTTTTATTTATTTCCAAAAATTAAAGAAAAACTTAAAGGAAAGCGGTTTATGAATACTGAAGAAGCGGTGGCTGCGTATCGCGATGCCATTGAAGAGACCCCTAAGGACGAGTGGGCAAAGTGCTTTTCCCAGTGGTTCCATCGCATGCAGCGGTGTATTGACGTGAATGGACAATATTTTGAAAAGATATAATAAAACTAGTAACTGGCTAATGTAATCAGTTTTTGATTTTCTAAGAACTTTCAGTTTGACCCTCGTATGAAGTTTTTTAATAGAAGGAGAAAATGAAACATTTGTTTGTCTCAAATAATAATTGCTTATTATAAATCTACATAAATTGAAACATTGACACAAGAAACAGAAATAATAATAGTACGTTAGGTTACCATAATATGTCAAATTTCTGTAATAGATTTTGCCCTCTACACTCAATATGTTAAGGTTTAAAATCGAGTGGGGATATTTACAGTTTTGTATGGTCAAAAGTGCTATTGACTGTACATAACGCCACATAAAACAGTAAAGAGATCAACTAGGACTATGCCTTAGCTGGTGTTTATGCAACATAGAAGAGTGCCACACGCTACTATTCGGGCAGAGCCTGTTTGACACTGGGAACAAATACACACATTTAAAAAATAATCAAAACAAAGAAAATATAATATATTGATAAGCAATTTCTCAAACACATTAAATAGCAATAGGCAACCTATGGTGAACATGGATAACAAATAAACATACTATGGGGAGTTGGTGCAATATAGAGAAGGATAAATAAATAAATAGCCTTAATAAATTATAATAAATAAAAAGAATGTATACATATGAAATGAATAACTCAATTTTATAGTGAAAGAATAATATAAAAATAGTTTTAAGATGTGGAAAGGAAATAATTTCTAACTTCATTGCTAAAGGATCCCAATGATCGAGCCCTCCTGATACGCTCTGGAAGAGAATGCCACAGACGCACAGCAAGCACAGCAAAAGAATAGGAAAGAAAATCTGTATAGTGACGAGGGATTTCGAGAGTGAGGTTTGAATAGGAACGTAATTTACATTGGGATGAAGAGGAGCGAAAAGAGAATGATTGTTTAAGATACGGTGGAGATGATGGGAGGAAAAGTATAGAGTTAAGAACCGTGACAGTATACAAGTCCCTGCGCCGGCGAATTGGAAGCCAATTTAACTTTGAACGGAAATACGACACATGATCATATTTTCGAAGATCGAAAATAAATCTAATGCTAACATTCTGCAGACACTCCAGTTTGGTGAGAAGTTCTTCTGAGAGATTTGTATAGCACACATCAGCGTAGTCGATAACATACAACATTAGGAAATACGCCAAAGTGATTTTGGTACTGATCGGCAAATATTTAAAAAATCCGAAAATATATATTAATATAACTAAAAAAAACATTTCCAGTCTTTCCTTCTCTAAATAGGTGGAAAATATAAAAGCACCGCATTCTTTTTCCATAGACGCAATATACCGACCAATAGATACTCATAATACAAATAAAACCATTGAATTTCGCTATCCAATACCTTACTCGTAGTGTGAGTTGAGTCGTAGTAGACTTGAGAGTCAATTTAGTGTAACGTATATGACCTTTAGCATCCCCGAGGGCTAAACCTCGTCTGATTTTACTTTATTTTGTATTTCAAAGGTTAAGTTCGGGACTTGTTAAGTTGTTCGTGATTATTTTCTCAATATCAGTCAAAGAAAACTAAGTGGATTCTTAGCCTGATTTCATTTGTCCATCCGTCAGGTAGGGTATTGAAGAATATTCAACACCTTATATATATATATATATATATATATACCCCACAAAAAATATTTTTTGTGTAAACAATTAAGTAGCTCGGTGGCGTAGCGGATAAGCACCGCGGCCCGCGATCGTCGTTGTTAAGCAACTTTCGCAAGGGTCGGTCACGGGACGGGTGACCAAAAAAATATTATCTCTCAAATATTAGCTACTTCGTGATTCGGAAGGCACGTTAAGCGTTGGTCCCTTCTGCATTTGCAATCATTAATACCCTCCAATCCGCATTAGGCCAGCGTGGAGGGTCATGGCCCATCCTTCTTAACCATCCATAAGAAAGGCCTGAGCCCCTGCAGTGGGGACGTAAATGGGCTGATGATGATGTGTAATTAATAAATTACGGCGATACGTTGAGTAGAAATATTGTATGACGTCACGCCTTTGTGTATTTTCTATGTAGTTGAGACGTAGCGAGCCACTCAACTTTAATATCTATTATCCCAGCTATTTCTTGTTAAACTGAAGCAAAAAATACATACATATCTAATATTTTATATATTTTTTTCATTTGATCTGACTGAATAGAATGTTTTCTTTTTTACCCAGACATCATACTTATTTTTATTTAATTAAATACATTTTGATATTATTTGATTTGTTATGCAATGCATAATATGCATAATAAATCCAAATTTAAAAATTATATGAATATGACTCATAGAATCCATTGCCAGATCTTTACCAAATTAAAATAGGACCATTCGGCAAGCACTAGCTTTCAAATAAAGAAAGAATCACCAAAATCGGTCCACCCAGTAAAAAATTATGAAGTAACAAACAAGTAAAAAAAACAGTCGAATAGAGAACCACCTCCTTTTTTAAGTAGGTTAAAAAGTATAGCCATCAAAAACCAATACTATTTGACACATTCGCATTACTTATTTTTTATTATGGCAAACTTTACATTTAACAAATTAAATTATTTTAAAAATACATTTGAATTATTATTTACACCTAGCTACCGTAATCTAACACCAATTCCAACTTTGGGAATCTTATCTGAGAAGAACTGGTCAAACAAACTCCGACAAGAAAAAGTGAATTGCTTCCTTTAATATAATATTTTCAGAAAGAACTAACTGTGTGTAACTGATTTGCAGTCATTCTTCTCCCTAACGGCTTAAGCTGATATGTTGTGAAAGCTATTACCGAGTATAAATATTTTTTAGCCTACACAAGGAAATATCGCGCTCCTGTTTTATTTCCTAAATTCACTAAGGCACACAGATTATGCATGATCACAGAAACGTTTCTCGGCAATCCTTAGTGATATCAGATATAGGGATCAGCTAAGGAAAAGATCAGCTTAAGACATAAAATATTGGGAGAAAAACAAACATTAGGCTTGAAATGAAATTTTCTATTAAAATGTTGTTGAGAACCGGCAGCTGGGTCGAGTTTTTTTTTAATATTATTATTCTTGGTAAGTTTTTAGATTTTTCATATATGCTATTATATTGAAGTGTGTAACCTTCTGAGTTATATGGCCAATAAATTATTTGATTTGATTTGATTTGAAATTTTGTTGTTCTTGCTTGATTGACGACCGCTTTGATGACCCAATCTATTACAATCACTTTGAATTTGACATTTTAAAGATATCCACGAACTATTTGACGTGTATGTAATTGACGTTTTATTAAAAGATATCGAACGAACGATTACGTTTATTTGAAATAAATCGGACTCATAGTTACAAAATTGGAAAACAAAGTGATTTGTTTATGACATTTATATCATTCGTCCCTAAAGCAAAAAAGACTTTAAAGGTTACACAATTCCTTAAATCATAATCACAAACGCTATACGTTTGAAAATTATTTTGATGTGATTTTGATAGAATGAAAAATTAGACAAATAGCCCATAGTTTTTGTGAATATTCAAATGTTCATTAGTATATTTTTTATGACGTGATTTATTATTTTTGTCATTTGTGTGAAAGTCACCTAATTGTCACGTTGCGCGCCACCCCAAGTGCAAGTGCTCTCGAGCACGATGATAGTGGCAGAAAGTTACCGCAAGAATTCAATAGCACTGTAACTGAACATTTCTGATTCATGGAACACCAAAGTGGTTCACCCAGGTGTTCCACGGTTAACTTTTTGTATCCTTGGTTCACTTAGGTGTTCTGCTATTCAAAATAATGTACCCGTAGTTCACCTATCTAATGAAATACAAGTCTTCCTAAATAATTCAAAAACTAAATGTTAAAAGGGCAAAACAAGAAAAAAATCTGTTGTAACAACTTTATAATAGACAGAAAACAGACTTTACACCAGAGATGAGTATTCTACTTTTAATTAATAGATATAGTGTCAAATGATTGATTGATTGATTCGCATAAAAAAAACGCCTAATTAACTACGTAGCTTTCCCAATGTACTCTCTATAATGATTTCCTTATTTACTAATTGCATTTGTATGTTGAGAATATAGTTATCATTTTAGAGGAATATTTTTCTTTTATTAATAGGAATTTTTATCAGCAGATGCAACTGATACACTTTTTTCTAAAAAATAATCGTCTTAATAATGTCACTGTGTTTTTATTTAGCGTTCGGTTTCGTTTGGCATTGAAGCCCTTGGGGACATTATTGGTACGGCGATGCTGTCTATATACACTTAATGTTTTCATTATATCATTTTTAAGCCAAAAACAATTTATTAATTTATAAAATTAGAAATTAAAAAATATATATAATTTTTAAGTGGCCAGTACAGAAGAAGAGGACGAAAGGAAGGTAGGTAAATAGATAAATTTTAAGAACAGCCAGTCAGTGGTCTCGATTCCCATCATCTTCATACACTCGAAGAAAGTTTCAAACGGCAAATGTGGCTGTGTAGAAATAATCTAATAGATTCTAATATTTAGAGGTGCAAAAAGTTAGCCGCAGAACTAGATCAATGAGGTGTACCTACTGAAAATTTACACATAGGTGAACCAGGGGTGAAAAAAATTTAACCGTGGAACACCTAGGTGATCCAGTGGTACAAAAAGTTAACCGTGGAACACCTAGGTGAACCACTTTGGTGTTCCACGGGTCAGAAACGTAACTGAAGACCAAAAGTCACGGTGACAAAAAGTTACCAGTGCACGCGTAGCCTTACTAAAATTTTAAAAAGAATAAAATCATATAATTACAAATTCTGTGAATCGGTAATAATGGTACCCATTTCTAACCCTCAATCCCCGAGTTAAAATATGATGAAGTAACAAAATTACATATTATTAAAAAAAAATCAAGTATATTATATATTATTCAAAAAATATGAGTATTTGCCAGAATTCGCGCAGGTTATTATTGAAATAAGATCATCAAAAAAAGCATTTGAAATTTATATTATTTATTAAGTTACTTTGCTTTTGCCTCAATCCTAAGTAAATGTCACGAGCTAACTCGTTCGATCTCAGTTGAGAACTATTACGCCCAAAACAAGAAAAAATATAGTCCATGTCATCCGCATATGATGTAACTTCTCGATGATAAAAAAAAATGTGGTCGGTTCAGTATTTCTGAAATTCAACAAACAAATTAAGTTAGAAACTTCACCTCTTTATAATATTAACCTTAATTATACCGATTGAAACTGTTTAGTGGTTTTAAAAATAAAACAGTAGCTTGTCTAAAGAGTTTTGTATAAATCCTCAAACTATGAACAGGAATGAACTTACATGAATATATATTTTAAAACAAACATTAGCGTGACTCTACATACACGTAACGCCATCCATTAAATTAAATTATTATTATTATTATCAAGAAGTATTTTCTTTAAAAAAATGTATGAATAGAATGAGGTATCTATAAATAGATGAATATGATGTTTGTATAGTGTTTCAAAAAACTTATTTTTGAATACAGCTTTGCCACCCTGTTTAAATAAATGGTTTTTATATATTTTATTTTCATTTGAATTTTATGACTTTTGTCACTTTTTATTGTTTTACTGTTATAGCCGTCTGTCTTGTTCTGTGTTATGTTCATCAAGTTCTTTAAAACATTATTTTGCTTGACTAATTTATCTTTGGTTTAATTATACAGTCGACACATAAGCTGTCGATAATATTTATAAAACAACTAAGTTTAAAACACAATCTCTGCAATATGATTTCTTTCCTTGCACATACCAAACAATAACACTCTAGTTTGCCCAGAGCGTGGGCACTCTTGTTTTGTCGAAAACAAACATTTTTCGGAGGTCCGTTGCCTCCTCGACCGGGAATCGGCATCCCATACAAACAATAACACAAAACAACTACAAATTTAGGTAAACAATTATTTATTTAGTCACGTTCTCTGAGTATTTGCTGACCTTAAACGCCTTCGGTATAATACTGAATCTAATTTCGAGTACCTACTCAGTATTGTCACTATTCCTAAATTTATAATTAACACATTTTCGCTGTAATGTTACGAAAGCGCGTACCGTACATATAATCTCATCAAAAACAATAAGTTCTTTAAAGTTATGAAATAAACGTAAACCAAGTCGATTGATTCAGTACATATCTTTCTGCGAGAGCAGCTATCCAACCTTGTCGTAGACTTAGGAATACTTGACAAACGCACACACCCATTAATCATCTAAGTACTGTTAAATCAATAAATCACAGAGACAATAACTTAAGATAGATTTTTATGTAACATTATTTTACCATATATATATTTGCCAAGTATCCTAAAGTCTATGACAAAGTTAGATAGTTGCTCTTACAGAAAGATAATTACTAATTGACTTGGTTTACGTTGATTTCATAACTTTTTACTGCAGAAGAATTGCTTTGTGATACTTTTGCATTTTTGTATATGTTATGTTTTTGATGGGATCTCGTTTATTTTTGTAGGTGCTTCTCCTTTTTTCTTTTCGGGTATTATATCTTGAGCGTCAGTTACGGGCATAGAAGATCACTCACTCTCTGTCTCTGTGGGCTTTATATAAAAGCGTTAATGTATTGGTTTTCGAAAAATCATATGATTTTACTCGATGAATGCATCTTCAATAATACTTTTATATTCAGAATACAATTAAAGTTGACATTGATTAGATAAAAACAGAACAATGTTTTCTAATTACGACCAGCCTTAATGTTAATTGCTATGCTAAGTACAAAATGCTAGAACCATATCATCTTATTGATGAGTTAAGCTGATGATGAAGAACTATGTTATAGATATGGGCAAACCATTTTTGGGAGTTACGAAGAATGTGTTCTTCACCGGAATATTAGATCATATCTTCAACTTGGATAATTCGGATGTTGTCCGACGCAACTGGAAAATTCAATGCAGAAGCAGTAGTGCAGTATTTGGGATCCAATGCTCGAATTTTATCGGTCCTCGGAAAGCTCACATGTCGCAATAATTATTGAAAAACTAGTCTTTACCCGCTTTTGTCATTTGTCAAAAAAAATCCTTTAGAACTCGTTCACCGATTTGGAAGTTGCGTAGAATGTGTCTTTCACCGGAATATTGGATGATATCGTCGACTTAAACTCGGTTTTTCTAAATCAAACGCCTCTTAAAAGCCAGTCTTGCTAACTGACTCACAGAGAATATTCTACTCATTATAAAAACATCCATAGACATAAACTATAAAAAATATTCTTTCGAGCTAGGTACATAAATTCGTATTAAAAAAAACAATTATCTGAAAGCGAATAACATTTGTTATAGGTAAGTTTTTTTATGTATAGAATGCATAAACTCGGTCTTTGTTAATATTCGAACTGATCTTAGTAAATACGACTAACCTTTAATATAAAATCATACAAGTAAACTCGGAATCGTCATTATATGCCTCACGCCCCATTTGACAGGTTACGAGAGCTTATTGGTTACGAGCCACGACCCCTTGAGTACCAAACAGAGCGGTATGAGCAATAACGAATACAATTCAAATGTACTCTCTTCGATACGGAACTTCAATGAGGTCCTTACTAAGAGTATCCTCATTTCTTTTCACTTATTTTTATCAGAAAATTAATTATCTGGAAGAACTTAAAAAAATCTTAGCTTAATATCAGATGCCGAAACTGTGTTAGATACAATTCTATTAATTCATGGCACGAAACAATGATATCAACTTTGTTTTTCAAAAAAATAGAACCGACTACATACTTTAAATTGTAATTATTATTACAAGAAACTGTTTCTTGAATAAGGCGCTTTTGAGATATAGAAGTATATTGTAACGTTCGTAATTCTCCTAATATCTACTTAAATAAATAACAAGATAAAAAAGCTATGTTTCTAAAAAATCTTTATACAAACTATATTAGTCTATATTATTTTGCGAGCGAATATACGAACAAAGTGGAAGTTTTGTTATTACGGATAATTACTTTACGTAACTACTGGTTTGACAAGGACTGTGCGGGTTAAGTCGACTGACAGCGGCCAGCTAATCTCTGCTCCTACTGTGACGGGTTCGATGTTTGGGCGAATTAATGAAAGGGCTGACCTTGAGAATTTGTTTATTTTATGGTAATAATGGGTTAACAAAAGAAACCCTTTTTGGGTTTCTTAATAAAAACTTGGACGCTATTACAGGATATAATTTTATATATTCTAATTATAATTTTAATTTTAGACACATATCTTCATTATTATAATATTTATATTTTTAAATTTATACGGTTTACATGTTCACAACAGAAGATTTTTTTAACGAACTGATATTCATGAATAGCATATTGGATTAGTCAAAATTTTAAATTACGAAAGGTAAATAATAAAAAGAAATGATGTTGAATATCATAGACAAAAAGTTTGCATGCTGAAACCTAGGACGAAATAAACGGTGGTAGGATACACCGTTACACTAGGACAGGCACGATCAAACCTTGATAAGATACATAAGGTATTGAACGCTCGCTAATACTCGTAACTTGAATTTGAACGTTCATATAAAAGCTGTCATTCTTAAACAATTTACTATTCAATAAATTTAAATTGCATAATGTTTGTGTTTATCCCGTAAGTTGTGCAAATAATTATATAATTCTTTAGTAGAGCTATGTAGAGCTACTGTAAATGGTACATTGTCTGCTTCTTTGCTTCCACATACATCATTTGAAACCGTTAGAATAGAGTTACTTATAGGTATAGTTATAATAGATGTAGTTATAATGTGAAAAGTTATATGTTAGTTCTACTTTGCAACATTATTTCAATCTAGGATTTGCAAATATAATAAACACACTGAGATTACTAATACTAATTTTATATTTTTAAAGGTGTATTATTAGAAATTTTAGTACTAGTAAAGTAGAATAGTAATTGTGCCATCAGTTAGTTTTGTAACCGTTTGGACTGCGTGCACAAGGTGATCCCCATATTTCCCGGCGCAGAACACTGGACTGAAGCATAAACATTTTCTGGACCGGGTGGAGAAGCCACGTATCCAGGGGAGTGCCGTTGCAGTGCACTCGCTATCGACCTCGTACCTACCCACGACCCACTTATATATTTTTTACTACATGATTGTAAAATCATTTTAAAATTAAATAGAAGTACCTTATTTGTCGTCTTTTTATTTATTCTAACATAAATAAGACGTTACAATGGCGCCCACTCTTATAGTTTAAAGGTCGGTACTATAGCATTCACTGCAGCATTTTTTTTATCTGGTGTTGGTTGTGTGCATGTTAGTTTGTAAAACGCTGATAGTGGATAATTTAGATTATATGCTCTAATCCTGTAGTTTATTTTATTGTGCTTACACGAGTATTCGATACCTCTATTTTTTTATAAGAGGAAAAAATATTCCTATTGTTAATTTTATACTAGGTGTTTTATGAAAAGTCTATACCAGATGTATTTTTATTTTTTAATGTACTTGATTTTCTTTTTTCTTATAATTCACACAATTTAAAATTGCGTAAACTGATTTTTGTTTTCTCTTCACCTTCTGTGTTTTTCTTTTATATTATTTTTTTAAACGTTTATACGGGTAGGTATAACTGCTTTGGCTTATTGTATTTTTTTTGTTAACTTTTAAATTAGACATATTTGCATAACAGATTCATTGAATTCTAATATTAATTACGATATCTCGACCTATAAAGTTTTTGCATTTACAAAAGGCAGAATTACAGTATAAAGTTATTATTAGAGGGGAAATTTCTGCTAATACGGTTTTAGAGTTAAGACTTCAGGTATGTAAATTAACTAAATTATATGCTTCAGACGATATTGCTGATTCATGTCTATAGTTTTCTGAGAAATGAAAGGGTATGTTTTCTCGACTCAGTACACCTTTGGAGAAAATGGATCAACTAGATATATTACTGCATAATATTAAACTTATATACGATAATGTATTAGCTAACTGCCTGGATATCAAATACATTCAACAACTATGTAAGAACTATGAACAAATTAAGGCTCGTTCTGAAAATTTTAAGAGCCTATTGCTTTCTCTTCCAGAACATTAGCGCTGGAATTTGCTTATAATGCATCTCAAAAGCTTTTAAATAAGAATTTTGACACAAAACACATAAATCAGACATGACGATATTATAGCACATTTTAAAGCTTGAACTCGGTTCTATTTAAAAATATATATTTTTTGTTTTTTAATGATATTGAGAGTAGCTCGGTGGCGTAGTGGATAAGCGCCGCGGCACGCGATCGTTGTCGTTAAGCAACTTTCGCAAGGGTCGGTCACGGGATGGGTTGCCGTTAGCCCCAGCTGTATTTGTAGTCGTTAATACCCGCCAATCCGCATTGGGCGAGCGTGGAGGGTCATGATCCATGCTCCTTAACCATCTATAAGGAAGGCCTGAGCCCCTGCAATGGGGACCAAATAATGGGCTGATGATGATGATGATTTTCATCTCTAATGTAACACAAAAAAATGTCAACATAGTGAATATCTTTCAAATTCACTATGTTGACAAATTTGGAAAGGAGATTTTGTTTATTTGCTTGATATAATTTTTTCAAATAAAAATTATACTCCTATTCATATCTTATGACATGGGCAGTTAATAAATAAGTACCTACAAATAGTTTAAGTTATTGCATGATCTTTAATAGTAGAATAAGAGATAGTTATATATTGTTTTCTTTAATTTAATAGATGGTAAGAGTACCTGAGCTTCCATAATCTTTGGGTTATGATTAAAAAATAATTATACGTTTTTCTATTTAATAAAATAAATTTCTATTTTTCATTATATGGGTCCACTAAAGTAGTTGATCATTCATTTATTTTTTTGTGCTTAAATAACATGCTCTAACCACTGAGCTACTCAGGAATAAACAGGACTGACAAATCTGTCAAGCATTTGTCACTTTTTCGCCAAACAGGCTAAAGCAGTAACATCTTATATCTATCTATTCGTAATATCTATATCGAAACTTTAAATATTTCTACAAATTTGGTCTAATTATTATATTTTATAAATTTCCCATTCACAATGCTATACTGAAAAATGTTCCTAATGAAAAATGATTAAAAAATCCGCTTGGTCCCTGGCACCCAAAGATGGGATATTAAATATTCTTTAATACAAATAACGTGTTATCAAAAACAGATTTCCTTAATGTGTAGTAGTTTCCATGGCAAATCACAACAACGGTCTATATAAGTGTATTCATAAATTTTATAACATGCCCCTTTGTTTGGTTTATTCATCTGTTTTATTACGAACTCTCGAGAGAAAGACGTAAAAAAAGCAAACAAAGGAAAAATAGACTACCCACATTAAAGAACATAAAGCCAGTTAACTTGGAATCCGTTCCTAGCCCACGCGTCATTGATTCCAAAGAGTTTCGATAAGATAAATCCTTGAGTCCCACTCGGGGTATAAGTATGGATCTTAGTCAACCTCTTTAAAGATGTGCAGACAATTTACCTATATTAGTAAACAATATTTAATTCATTAAAACAACTACATACATATAATTCTATGGTATAGCAAAAACGTTTAATCTGTGATTGTAAAGAATATGTAATTTCCTGTTGGAGTATTCTCAGCAGAGCACTGAGGAAAAAAGACTTACCTACACCCATTTTCACTAACCTAGAACAAGGCACAGCTTAACTAGGAAGCTAATATTACGAATCGCCTAAGTATAATTCCAAATAATTATTATTTTCATTTATCCCTTGACATAATAATGATCTGTCATATACGCAAATGTCTAGCTCAAGGCACCGCATATCGAATTTTAGACATTACTTAATGTCGTTAGGTAGTTCCTAGTCAATGGTGAAATACATTTTCACCTAATAAACTGGATAAGATCTCTTGACTATGAAAAGACAGAATTATTACTAAAACACATTTGAAACATGAAACTGGCTATAGGGTAAACAATATGTAATACAATAAAAACATTAAAACTTCAACAACTTGTAACTTGTACCAAACACACATGACACTACCACACAATACTCAAAATAAAAGTGTCTTTGGTGTTATATAATAATACTCAAAACTACCAGCATAAACATATGTTACATATGTTACCTGCATACTTTAAAAATATTTTATAGAATCAATGAAATGCTGATGTTTATTTTTATTTATTTTTTTACTTTTTATTTTTAAAGATTTGAAATAATTTATATGTAATTGTAAAATAATATGCATCACAGGTATAGAAGAGCAATGTCTCTTGATACAGATACTTATTATCTAAAAAGAAACATTGTTAACGGTATTGGTAAAACTACATTTTATATGAAATAAAGTCATTTATTTATTATTATTATTTTTACCTTAGGCGATCCCTAAATATTTAGTTTACTATTTATAGTCAAGAGCAGTATTTACTCGAGAAAATGGTATAACTTAAGCAGATATTTTTAACCTATATATCTAATAATTTCTAATAGTATTCGTACTATAAGCATATTATATATTGTTTGAAATGTACTTGTCACTTTAACCGTTATATATCTTCATAAATTGTTATCTCATTTGCTATACCTTTTAATGGGATTCTAGTGTTTTGAAGAAGCAGACATAAGGAAGCTATTTGTTAAAAACGCGAAAATCTGAAATGTGAGTCCCAGTTTATTTTTTATTTTTAGTAATGATCTGGGGGCTTAACTCGAATAGAATAGCGATTATCCTGTTGACCTTCGTGGTTTGATTAATTTAATTTTAGACGTTATTATTCAGCAAATAGCGTCAAATTTGTTTCAATTTTATATTTGATCTATAAGATTATATTAAATTAAATAGAAACCTCCTAAATAGGACTCCCTGCCGGCGTCTATATTCCCGAGTGCCTTTAACCCATACCTATTTAAAGCAAGAGTGGATACTGAATAGGTGAATAGGTCCTTCTGGGCAAACTCGTCCTACTTTAGACCTTATTAATGTCCTTGAGCTACATTGAGGTCAATTGTGAGCCCATAATAAATAAAAATAAAGAAATACATAGAAACTATGTCTATGAAGAAGATTACAGTATATCTTTAAGTCTACTTAATTTTCTTCGGATGTGCCCGAAAAGGCTCTATCTTCAACGAGTATAACCTAAATTCTATTATGTGCATCAATCAGGTAATTTAAAAATAATACACATGTATTTTTTATTTCAATTGAACAAGAAATAGCTTAGATAAAAGTCATTATAGTTGAAAAGCGGGGACTAGCTACGTCATAGTTTTGTAAAAATATATGCAAATGTGCAAAAAGAAACTCAATGTATCGCCGTAATTTAATGCTTACGAAAAAAATAAAAAAGTACATATTTAATATTTTTTTAATCCACCGTAAGGACAAACAAAAAAAATCTTGTCGTCATCCATAATGTAGGCCGACTCTCAATCATTTTTTTCTAGAGCTTATGGACTTGAAGCGTCTCATAGTTTTTCTTCGTAATCAGATCATTATATTAAAATAACTGGAGATTTTCTGCCAAATAATAACATAGGTCAAAATTAAAGCTTTTTTTTTTTTAATGAAAATATTAATGTTTAGTTACTTATTTAATACACAAAATGGCGTAAGGACGTACTAATTATTTGTTTTATGATAAAAATGTGGGTTTTTTCATACCAACTTTGTTCATTTGACTTAAAGCTCTTTTGCTAAATTTTATGTATATATAAGAATACATCAAAATCTCCGAAAGCAAGTTTTGTGTGTTACCACATTATTGCTTATCGGCATCCATTTACAATACACATGTCTGTATCCCCAATAACCATTCTTCACACCTATTTCCTTGTTGCAGTGCCATAAAGTCGTGAAATGTTCTCCAAATCGATTTCCAAAGTACTAAAGTGTACGAAAACCTTTTTTGCCGGTCTCACCTCCTATCTTTGTATTCTGTGCCGTACAACTAGTTTTATGTCATGTACTGAAGCGTCTCGAAGCAAGATTACGAGCGTCATAAGCAAAATTGTTTTCGGTTCACCTTCCGAGCTTGCAAAAATATCACAGGTATATAGTTTTGATAAGTATCAGCTATGCTGTTCTTAAAACAGCCTCGTAGTCGTCATTGAACTCGTCTCGTAGCTTCAATGAAAATTTTTATAAGATCTTGATGAAACTTAGATCAGACTCTATAAGAGTGTTATTTGTTTTGATTATTTGTTTGTACGCATTAAATAAATAATGCATAGCTTTTGTTGTACCGCGGTCACGATAAAAATAAAATTATGTAAACATGTAAATACAGAGTTCAAGTGCGAATTACCAACATAATATAAAACTTATTGAAGTTAACCACAATACAAGGACTGTTTGTGAATCTGTTACTAAACTGTAAGTCTCCGACAAAGCCAGCAATTTTGGAATATGTGGATGAGAGGTGTTTTGAAGAACTCTAAGAATAAATCTATCACATATAAACTACGCAAATACAGTGAAGGCTCCACGTAGTCTATTTGTAGGGAATTTATGGGAGACGATTTTATATCACCAAAGATGATTCTTATGGCTTTGTTTTGAACTTTCAAGATTTTATCCATTGCAGATTTATCACAAAGATCTAAAAAGGGCGTTCCATAGTCAAAGTGACTACGCACGCAAATACATAGCATTGTAAAGAATTTTCTGAGACATTGGATGGGTTCCCCACCAAAGACCTGATAGTGTACGTTCTTCTTAATAGTTTCAAATTTCGCTCAGTTTTCTTGAGAACATGATTGCCGTGAGGATTACCAGAAAATCTAGAATTCAAAAACACCCTTAGAAATTGGGCCTCATGGATAGTCCATGATTTTCTAGCCAGACTCCGAGATAATATAATGCATGATTAAGGCAAAACGTAGCCTTTACGATAAATTTAACGCGAATATAGAGGGTTACATCATCGGCGCATTGCAGAATATCTATATCTATACTCAAGATTTGGAAAGTTCGGTGAACCCTTTTTGTGAAATTCTGCAATACGCCGATGATATCTATATATATATATATATATATATATATATATATATATATATATATAGTATAGATAAAATCAAAATCCCGTTATAAATGTCACTCTACTTTCTTATGATCATCATCATATGTACTTAACAAACATAAAGTATTGCGTTTAAGATAAGCGAAAACGATTCTATTTATTTGAATTATTCAAAAAATGATTTGATCCAATGTAAACTACATACTAAATAATCTAATGATGGGTTTGAAAAAGGACGACATGGATTATAATAACAATGACAAAAAGAATTGTAAAGATCTTACGTTACGTTTTAATGCTCTATATGAACTTTCGCCCTTATGAGTTATTTTTCGGGATAAGATATATGCTGTAGCGGACTTTTTTTAGAACTTTTAAACAGGAATCATTTCGTAATGCATGATTTTTCCGTAACTTTGACCGATAACGCAGCGCTCGCAAGGAAAGCTCTCAAAAAATAAATTATTCTATACAATACACTTTTCATTGCAGTTAGTTAGCCTATTAGTCATAGCGTGATGTTATATATTAATAATAACTTCTCGAGAAGTTATGTTATGAAGCATTGGCTTCCTCTATTAAGTACAATAAGTACCTGTGTCACAGTAAACCACTCTTCCATATCTTGATTATATATCTGAGTGCGTGCAAACGTGTGCATGTGAGTGTGTGTGTGCATGTGTGTGCATGTGTGTGTGTGTGTGTGTGTGTGTGTGTATGTGTGTATGTGTGTGTGTTTGATTGATGTATGCTATCTTAATTTATCAATTCACCCAGGGTACGATTGTAAAATATTTTCAGTTTTATCATAGTTTAAACACTTAAGCCATTCCGTAACTTCTGTTTTACATTTCTTTAATGTCAATGGATATATTTTTAAGGTTTTGTTTATTTTGTTGTAAATGTTTGAGGATAAATTCATGAACAGACATTGCGTAAATCTAGTGTGAACATATGTTGTAGTAACAACTTTATCCTTCCTTCTTTTAGTTTCTTTATCATTAGAGTATTCTATAGATTTAAAACAATTTGTAATGTGTAAAGTTTTCTTACTGTAAGTAGATCTGCATCTAAATATAAAGACTTAGTTGAAAATCTCCTTTTTTTAAATAACATTACTTTAAGTAAGGCATTTTGAGCACGTTATATAGCATACAGCCTTCAATGATAAATGGACTATTCAACATAATAAAAATAATTCAATTCGAATCAGTAGTTTCTGAGATCAAGGAGTTCAGAGAAACTCCTCAGCTTTATTATTAGTATGGATAATATAGTAATATATAAATAACTTTTTTTTTCATTTACTTATACGTGTTTGTGTGTGTTAAAACTAATTATATAAAATATAGGTGATCTCAAAAAATATAAACCACACGGACAAAAACGTAAGCGAAAAGCTACATAGTATACAAAGAACAATTCACGGTTGTTCACTGTCCCCGGGCTATTGAAAACCTAGCCCGGAGGAAGATCTCCTTCACAAACTTTGCCCTAACCCTTCAAAGGGATAACTTTCAGCGGGTCTACGGCAGGAAAAAGTTAAAATTAATCCGGAAAGGCATCGTGTTATGGAACGAGTTCTTATATAAATTGGAATTCTTGGCAACAACAGCAAAATTTATTAGAGGAATGTAACCAAATATCGAATAGTATCTCTGATATGGAATAAGTACTGAAATTATCTATACTAATATTATAAAGAGGAAAGATTTGATTGTTTATATGTTTGTTTCTTTTGTTTGTCATCGAATAGGATCAAAAACACTGGACCGATTTTAAAAATTCTTTCACCTTCGGATAGCTACATTATACGGGGTTGAGTCATGGGAAAACAGCTATATTATAAAAGCAATTAATAAACTTAGAAATATAATAAATCGATAAGACGTCCTTTTAGCTAAGCCTAGAGTTGTAGCTAGTGACTCGTAAATAGCAGCCCGGTCGCAATAATTTCCAAAATTACCTATTGGGTATTTATATGATTTTTACGAATAGACTTTCAATTAGGTTTTATGTAAATTGCCTTATTACGAATGTTGAAAAAGGCAAATAAACATGGCAACTGACGGCATTCTACCACTCGCATTTTTATTAGAATAGAAATAATAGTAATAACTCAATCAAGTATCTTTAACCAATAGACGAGAATTCCAATGAAATAAAATAATAATATTATTCTAACTTTTGAGGGTTCTTACTTCATTAAAATTCTTGTTTATTTCTTAAAAATATTTGCCCGCCCATTTATAAAACCGCCCAAGCGCGAGTCGGCCTCGCGCACGAAGCATCCTTACCGAAAACGAGTACGGGGTACGTGTTGTACGGGGGCTCTATTCGAATTTTCGGTTTATTTCTTGTCATTGGGGCAACAGAAATGCATACGTCATCTGTGAAAATCTCAACTGTCTAAAACTATCATGGTTGATGAGATACAGCCCGGAGACCGACAGACAGCAAAGTCTTAGTAATATGGTTCCCGTTTTACCCTTTGGGTAAGGAACTCTAACAATGGAAAAAAATCGTCCATTATCGCTAATACGTTCCGAAGTAAGCCTTCTGACTAATATAACCTATGCTCTACCCTAATTCGGTAAACACACGCCCACCTATTCTACGCCAAATGACACGTCAATATTTACGTTAACAGCCCTCAAGTAACAGGTATCACATCATAAAACGCCATTTACGATCTACAGGTGGCGACATTGTTTGCGAGCAACAACGTCTCCTATTGTGCTGAACTTGTACAAAAATAAACAATGGTTTCATATTCATCATCATTTATCATAACGATTGACCACCCTAAACTCTGTTAGTGTTGTCGCTGTAATTGTAGTTTATCGATACTTACATGTCCTTGGTTTGTTGCACTATCGATAGATTACTATTAATTTGATACTCATTAGCATACTCTCGATGTAATTGATACTGTATTGATAGCGATGCTTGGTATTGATACTCAATTACTGTTTTATTGTGATCAACCTGACCGAAAATTTATAATTTAGTTATATATCCTAGCATTTATTACTTTACAACGAAAATAAAACTGGCAAGTTTATATTTTTCATAATTAAATAACACTCGCTTTCGCATTCACAGGTTTAAATATATGTTTATTACTTTTTTATCAGTCGCCTAAAAATAAAGTTTCATGTCTCTATCAGCCAAACCTATACTTTTCAACTCCTGTTTTACCCATTCAAGAATTTAATTTCTTCAAACTTAAGATATATATCTTAAGTTAAAATGGATAAGTAGATTATAGTCTGACAATACTCTTCTTAAAATGTATCTATAAAATCGTCTCATTTTCATTGTCAATAATTGAAATTGTCGATACTTTTATCGATAAATTTACCAATTCAAGGTCAGTTATCGATAGCATAGCATAGCAACAACACCAAATTCTACCTTAAACAATCTAACGATAGTCATTAGTCACTGTGCCCCGTCGGTTATACTTTTCATTTCTATCGAAAAAAAATCTAGCTCATTTATTTTCTTACCTTAATTCTGTTTTTTGGTTCGTCCGTACCTTAAAGGTTAAAATCGAGACCCTATTACTAAGACTCCACTGTTTATCTATCACCAGGTTATATATCTCGTGAACCGTAACAGTTAGGCATTGAATATTTTAACAGACGATATATTTATTTAGCCGTTAAAACAATAAATACTAAAAACAATATCCTATTTATAGCGCTCCTATTTAACAAACCTGATTATTCGAACTCGCACTTGGTCGGTTATTTCAAATATAATTATTTTATTTATCACAAATGAGTGGGAATAGATATTTTTTTAATAACCATATCACACTGTGGGGAACCCACTATACATACATACAACATTCCATATTTATTTATTTATATATATTCACCACTACCATAAACATTCACATAGATTATTGATTTATACTCTCTGATCAAATCATTTTTCGGAATTTGTTTCAGTATTAATATCTTTAAGACATTGATTATATTTTGTTATTTTGAGATTGTATATATTCAGACTAAAGAAATTGTGCAAAGTTATTTGGAAGTTTCAATTTTCGTCATCGCTACTGCCATACTGGTGACCCCTGAATTGAACATCAAATAGCAAGACAAAATGGAGTCCGAACCATCGTCATCGATGTCGGAGACTTTCCGCGTGGGTGTTCGAATACCGCCATTTTGGCCGGAAAAACCCACCATTTGGTTTTCACAAATTGAAGGGCAGTTTGCGATGGCTAGAATTACGGATGACACTACAAAATTTTATTATGTAATTTCTCATTTGGATCGACAATATGCTATTGAAGTGGAAGACGTTATAACTGAACCGCCAACTTCAGGCAAGTATGATAAGCTGAAAAATGAATTAATAAAAAGATTGTCTGTGTCTAGCGAAAGGAAAGTTAAACAGCTCCTCCAGTCTGAAGAACTTGGTGATCGTAAACCTTCTCAATTTCTACGACACCTACAGCAGTTGGCAGGCCCTAACATTCCAGAAAACTTCGTAAGAACGATTTGGACAAGCCGTCTTCCTAACAATCTCCAGACAGTTATAGCATCACAATTGAGTCTTACATTAACCGAATTAGCAGAATTAGCAGATAGAGTACATGATATCGCATCTACATCACCTCAAATAGCAACTACCAGTACAGGAACAGGATCAGCTTTAGAGGAAATGGCTCGAACTATGACAGAGCTTACAAAAAGAGTTGAAGCACTTACTGCTGAGGTACACAGTCGTTCGCGTTCCCGTCAAAGACATACACCGCATCATAGTCGGCAACGAACACCATCAAAAAGATCACAATCCAATTATCGCAAATTCCCACAATGCTGGTACCATTTCAAGTTCGGCAATCAAGCAAGAAAATGCCTCCGTCCTTGTGATTACAAATCGGAAAACGGGCAGGGCAGTCAGTAATGGCGACAGATGATTGCCCAACCTCAACTGGTCGCCTCTTCGTCACAGATCATAAGTCTAAAATACAGTTTCTAGTGGACACAGGAAGCGACTTATGTGTCTTCCCTAGGTCTGCGCTTCGCGATCGCCGAGAGAAGACCAATTACCAATTATGTGCAGCTAATGGCACCGTCATTAACACATATGGTTATATTCAATTTAATATCAATTTAGGCCTGCGTAGAGATTTTATATGGAAATTTATTGTAGCTGACGTAACAAAAGCAATTATTGGAGTAGACTTTCTTTCATATTATAATTTACTCGTTGATGTTCGTAATAAACGAATTATTGACGCTACTACAAAATTGTGCACCATAGCTTCAGTTGATATTGATGAAATTACAATACCTAGCGTTAAGGTTGTGACCGATGTATCAAAATATCATAACATCATTTCAGAATTTCAGGATATTATGAAACCTTCAGGTAAACCAATTTCACCCAAACACAACACTGTACATTATATCCGTACTACACCGGGTCCCCCGATATCATGTTCTCCCCGCAGGTTAGCACCAGAAAAATTGAAAATCGCCAAAGCTGAATTTGACGCTATGTTGGCAAGTGGTACAGCACGTCCATCTGACTCACCTTGGGCTTCTCCGCTTCATTTAGCTCCCAAAAAAGATAAAACTTGGCGTCCGTGTGGTGACTACAGACTGTTGAACGCTAGAACTATTCCAGATAAGTATCCCATACGTCACATCCATGATTTTGCTCATAACCTATCTGGTTGCACAATTTTTTCTACCATAGATTTAGTAAAAGCGTATAACCAAATTCCTGTCAATAAAGATGATATACAAAAGACAGCTATCACGACACCCTTCGGGTTGTTCGAATTTCCGTATATGACATTTGGTTTACGTAATGCAGGACAAACTTTTCAGAGGTTTGTCGATGAAATGACTCGTGGCTTAGATTTCTGTTTTCCCTACTTGGACGATTTTTTGATCTTTTCTAAATCAGAGCAGGAGCATGAAGATCATCTGCGCCAACTCTTCTCCAAGATGAGGGATTACGGTATGATCATAAACACGTCTAAGTGTGTCTTTGGGGTGTCAGACGTAACATTTCTGGGCTACCACATTTCGCAACACGGTACTAAACCTCTGGAAAGTAAGGTCCAGGCTATTAAAGAGTTTCCTATACCAAAAACAGCCAAACAACTCCGAAGATTTTTGGGCATGATAAATTTTTACAGAAGGTTCATACCACAAGCCGCCCAAATTCAATCGCCTTTACACGCTTTGTTAACAGGTTCTATTAAAGCATCGCACCCTGTCAACGTAGAGGGTGACGCGCTGAAGGCGTTTGAACACTGCAAAGAAAGTCTGTGTCGAGCAGCATTGCTAGCACACCCTGACTCATCAGGTAAGTTAGGCCTCGTCACAGACGCATCTGATTACGCTATAGGAGGAGTTTTGCAACAGCTGAAAGATGGCCATTGGCAGCCACTCGCTTTTTTCTCACGTAAGCTGAGCCCCACACAGTCAAAATATTCACCTTATGACCGAGAACTTCTCGCAATTTATGAGAACATAAAGTATTTTCGACACTGGTTAGAAGCAACACCATTTACAATCTATACTGATCATAAGCCACTATGTTATGCCTTTCATGAAAGAAAAAGTAACTGTAGCCCACGTCAATATAGACACTTGGATTTTATTTCTCAGTTTTCTACAGATATACAACACATATCAGGAAAAGATAATGTTGTGGCTGACACGCTTTCCCGCGTGGACGAATTGTGTGAACCTGTTGACCTAGAAGTGTTGGCAAAAGCACAAATTGAAGATTCGGAACTACAAAACTACATTCACGAAGAAACCTCGCTACGTATCAAGAAAATAGGCATCCCTGGTAGTCGTATTAAATTATACTGCGATGTCAGTAAAACGACTCCAAGACCATTTATACCTATTACACTACGAAAGCGTATATTTGACTCCCTTCACTCACTAAGTCATCCTGGTGCCAATTCGAGTGCAGAACTCGTAGCACAGCGATATGTATGGCCACAGATGAGGAAAGACTGTCGTGAGTGGGCTAAGGCATGTTTATATTGTCAACGCGCAAAGGTTAATCGGCATGTAAAATCACCACTTGGTTCTCTCGATTTATCTTCAGCAAGATTTACACACGTCCATTTAGACCTCATCGGACCATTACCTCCTTCTCGTGAATATCGATATTGCTTGACAGCAATCGATCGCTTTACACGATGGGTTGAAGCTATTCCTTTAACCGATATCACGGCAGAATCTGTGTCGAACGCATTTTTATTTGGATGGGTAGCACGATTTGGATGTCCTACTGATGTTGTCACCGACAGAGGTAGGCAATTTGAGAGTGCAACATTTCAGCAACTAGCAAAATTAATGGGCTTCAAACACAGAAAAACAACTGCTTACCACCCTCAATGCAATGGCCTCATCGAAAGGTTTCATAGGCAATTAAAAGCAGCCATTATATGTCACGCAGACGTTAATTGGTCCGAATCTTTACCACTAGTACTTCTCGGCATCCGAAGTTCATTCAAAAAAGATCTTCAAACATCGTCAGCCGAATTAGTATATGGCGAACCGTTAAGGCTACCTGGCGAATTTTTTGCCCACAAAGTTGACCAATGTACTACTGATATAACTGAATTTTCAGCTCGTGTCAGATCATTTGCCAACAATCTTCAGCCAAAACCAACTTCGGATCATTCGAAAAGCAAAATATTTATTTACAAAGACCTTTCATCTTGCTCTCATGTATTTCTTCGTGAGGATGCATTGAGAGGGTCTTTACAGCCAGCCTACACTGGTCCACATGAAGTGGTCGAGAGAGGTTCGAAAGTGTTCAAACTGCGCGTCAAAGGTAAAATCGTTTCAGTATCAATAGACCGATTAAAGCCAGCCTACATACTAAACGAACACCAATGTACGACTGTTCCCACGCAAAATATAGTTTCCCCTGAATCAAATAGTGCACCGAGCGTTAAAACCACTCGTTCTGGACGGCAGGTAAGATTCCCTAATTCTTATCGTCCGTAGTCTCGGCCTCTCGGGGGGAGTGATGTGGGGAACCCACTATACATATATACAACATTCCATATTTATTTATTTATATATATTCACCACTACCATAAACATTCACATAAAGAGTTCATCATCATAGATTATTGAAACACTCTGGCAATTACAAAAAGAATAACAATAAAAAGAATATATATATATTATATTGATTTATACTCTCTGATCAAATCATTTTTCGGAATTTGTTTCAGTATTAATATCTTTAAGACATTGATTATATTTTGTTATTTTGTGATTGTATATATTCAGACTAAAGAAATTGTGCAAAGTTATTTGGAAGTTTCAATTTTCGTCATCGCTACTGCCATAACACATAATCTGTAAACATGTAAAATAATGTTTATTTTATAATAATCTTCACTATCACCGGAGGAACTTGGACAGTCAATTGACAAATTGACTGTCCAAGTGTTTTTTCTCTTTGTTATAACAGTCGCCGCCGTTTGTATTTTGGGTTGGATATGCTGCAATTGCGACTTGAAGAACAGCTTGAATAACTCGCAAGAACGCATGTATAACTCGAATGAATTAACATAACATCTGAGGAGAGACCTAATAGCCTCGAAGAGAAATTCGGAAAATTTATAATAGTCATAATTTTTTTTAATCACATTGAAGATTATCTACCTTCTTTGCATTATAATCATAAATTATCGAAAATGCATTTCTTTAGAGTCGTATAAGTATTCCGAATATGGACGAAATTTGGTTTCCGATAATGTATAGGCATTTAGATTACATTTTTAAAAGTTTGATAACAATATCAGACATTTCTATTACCTATCCATAAATAGAAGAATTAGGCTAGTATATTTTAAGGAATCAAAGTGCCGCAGTTATGAAAATTTAAAATGTAAATTAACCTTAATTTTATAAACGTAAGAGTCTAATTTTGAACCTCTATAACCTCCACATTAAAGGTCAAAATACATAACTAGTATAATAATTACTATAACATGCTATATAATGGTAATACTACGCCCACATCTGTTACACCCACACTTTATCCTAACATGGTTTTAGTGTTAGCTGTTATTTTCAGTAACATCGTGTTGCCCTCGGCTACATTTACTAACTGCCTGTTCTATCCACTAATATATATACATTGTATAAAACAGAGTCACTTCCCGCTGTCTGTGCGCTAAAAATTTTTAAACTATACAATGAATTCAACGATTTTCATAAATATTCAAGAGCATCGTTTATCTATATATAATATAAAAAAGCGAAAGGTCACTCACTCATCACGAAATCTCAGAAAATACAAGTGCATTCGGGTTCTTTTTAGGACGTAGATGCTCACTAAGACGGGATTCGAAGAAATTTAACCCCTAAGGGGGTAAATTAGGGGATGAAAGTTTTTATGGAATTTTCTCATTTCTGAACTTAAAACTAGATCACGCTGGCGGAAGGCTACTGTATTATAATTGTAATGAGTACCTATTTTATTTACCCAAGCCATAACTTGTTTCTTTAATTTTTAGTTCGATTTTGGAAGTCGTGTCTTTTTTTTATTATTATTTTTTGTTTTTATTCCTTTTAGTGAGCAGTTAATAATACAATATTCTTAATTATAGTCCAAAAATATTTACGTCATTCCAAATATAGGTAATAGTAACTTGTTTACACAATTTATATATATATATATTTTAATGGAATATATTCATTTCATCAAGACCTTTAATGTTTTTAATTTTTTTAATGGAGTCGTATATCCGTTATTTTGAATATTTTGTTATAAATAAATGTATAAATAATTAAAAGCCAGTGTCACTCGGGATTATATAAGGCTTCTAATGATATATACTTGGATATCTGATAAGTATTTCAAGTTGTGGTGGAATAAAGAAACTTACATACATACATTCAAACATTAACCCTGAACGTAAAAGAAATATTCAATTTTCACTAATATACGCTATGATATTCGTGATAAAAACTATTCCATGTCCTTTCCATTTACTTATGCTCGGTCAAAATCGGTACAGTGTTATTATTAAGGCTTTACTGATTTTGGTATTTTGAAGGTATCATTAATACCTTAAAAGTACCAAAATAAATATAGCTCACAATTACCTAAACAAAAACTCTATTGGTAAAAAAGCCAGTTGAAAGGAAACGTTAAATTAGATTTACTGTTTTGCTGGATGCTTACATAAACATTGTTTATTTGCCTATCTATTATAGTTTAAAGTTTGTTTAACAATTCAAAAAAGGTCAGTCCATGAAACCGAAGTTAGGCTTACTCTATTGTATCTCCATTGATAAAAATTATCAGTTTACCTATAAATTTCTTGGTATATTCATATACATAAATTGTCTAAAATTTAAGTAAAAATCTAAGTTTTTTTAAAAAACTACAATATAGTTCTTAATTATACTTTAAAATTATCTTGATATCAAACAAAAAAAAACTACTACACCCATCTGTTGGCACTACTGGCAACTACAAGACCAGAGCTTCGGTAGATTGGTATAACAGAAAGCTGCTGTTTAAGTTTTTCTGAAGTTCGTTCACTGATGAACAGATGGCGCTGTTTTATTAATCGGTAATTTTTTTTTCGAAGAAAAACATGAGAAGCTTCCGATAAATATCGAATTGAGTGGACACTAAATATGTGTCAAAAAACATGGTACGAATCACGACTGAAATTAAAACCTACTACTACAACATTGATTTTGTTTAATTACTTTTATCGTTAATTATTAGAACATGAAACTGAAAACTACTTTAATATAATAATTATTAGGAGGTTCACAATTCCAGTAAAAGGGTATTCTTTTCACCCGACCCACGGAGAAGCGAAAAGGCAGATAATGCTAATGCAGAGAATATTCATCTATTACCTTATAACTTCAAAACTACTCATCATAACTAAACAAATGAGGTATCGTTAGAAGTGTCTTGGTTATCCGCGTGCTACAGACTATATTGATAGCTTATGTTTGCTATCACACTTATATACAGCCGAATTTTAATTAAATTAGCAAATACCTTCAAAAACTAAAACTTTAGTACAGTTAAATCACGCTCTAAAAAGTTTGAAACAATGAATGTATATTATAGCGATAGCGAAGTATATTGTAATAGCGATGACCAAAGGACAGTGTAATCATATGCCACTGATCATTATAAAACAAACTGTCGGTTTTCAGTCAGGTTTTAGTTTTTTAACTTATTTTTTTTTTTATAATTATGTGTATCCCACTCTAATCGTTTGTTTATTGATATCGATGTTTCTATATTTGGGTAGAGATCATAGACTGCAGATACAGCCGAGATCAACGGCTGAACGTACCTCCCGAAGCAAGAAGGAGCCTGAAATAATAATTTTTTGACCACTCATCCTATGATCGAACCCTGCGAATGTTGCTTAACTTCTGCATCGCAGGTCGAAAGCGCTAACTACTACGCCATGGAGCAATATCCCACAAATACGCACTGGACCCGTGTAGTGAGTCATGGCCGCATGGGTGGCCATTGGATTTTGAATCCAGCCATAGGGAATGCCTATGCCCCAGCAGTGAGAACTTTTCACTAAACTGTCGTCTAAATATTTAGGAATCGCCTGAGGTAAAAGTACATCTCACCATTGACTAGGAACCATCTAACAAAATGTAGCAATGGCTTATGATATCCGTTATGTGGCGCCTTGCACTAGACATTTGCCTATATGACAGGTCATAAATATGTAAAGAGATAAAAGAAAAAATATTTATCTTATTAATGATACCTTCTCGTGTAGGTATAAAAATGTTATTTCTTAATTTGTTTCTATAAAAAAGAATTTATTAATTAGTGTGCTCGATTATTTTATCCAAATTGTATTCAATATTAAAATCGTACTAAATAACAACAGACTGAGATTTTTTCACGATGTCTAATAAAATAGATATTATGCCTTACAGTTAGAGTTAGACATTATACATAATGTCTAAATTTAGTAATAACATTATATGTATATACGTTATACCTACTTGTTATTTTCGTTTTCCTTTAACAGCTCTTTTACATTTTACGATTTGAAACTAGGTTACAAACATCTATAATAATGACTATAGAACGCTTACGCCTAATTTATAAGAGGGTGAGTGTGACTAACCTTCAAAGTTTGCCCTTGTAACCTAAGTCAAGGACACCCACAGCCCTCACTTAGGGCTGCCATGTCTCCGGATATTTCAGGATTGCAATTTTTTGAATATCATAGTATTTTTCGAATTTCTAATACTATATTGTATATTTTTAGATCTTTATGTCACTTCAGGTCAAAGTGGATTTTATAAACATTTTTAATTAAGAATATCTTTAAGTTATTTAAAACAAAAACAAAAATATATCTAAAGTATATTGAAAAAAATATATGATGTTAATTGCATAAGTGAAAATCAACATTTATTTATTTTTTGATGTTGAAACTTTTTAATAATAAGTTAGATTTATCATATTTATTTTGCCATTGCACAACTTAAAGCTTATTTAATAATTGCACGATATCAAACTCTAAAAAAATTAAGATTTTCTCTGTTGAGTAAAACTGTTTTTTTTCTTTACATCAAATGTAACTATGTAGAAGTGTGGTTACAATATTCAATTCATTCCTCCGTGTGACTTTTGTACACATAGCACAGCATATCAAAACTAACCTATTAATTTAGGCTTAAAATCAGTTAAAGAAATTTCTCAGATTTGTATAACGTGACGTACTGTTGAGTGTAGATAAAATAATTCAATATCTTTGCTCTCCATGACTGCTGTGTTCCACAATTAGTTGATCTAAAAAAATTTACTCACACACCTAAAACATCTATACTTAAATTATAAAGTGGAAATATTGTATTGTGTTTGTTTGTATCGAATAAACTTCGCAACTACTTGATTGATTTTAAAAATTCTTTCACCTAGGGAAAGCAGCATCATACGCGGGTGACATAGACTATAATATATCTATGCGTGCCAAGTCGCAGGGAAAGTTATTTTCTATTGTATGTATTTCATCTTGTATAAAAAAGATTAAATATGAAAACTGAATAACATTTAATAAAATATCTGTCCATTTTAAAAATACATTTGAAAATCAATTTAAATGTAATAAAAAATAAACTTTATCCCAATTGTCACTCAACCCTATATAAGATATTATTACAACGAACATAGAAACATATTCTCGAAATGAATATACTTATCATTTTTTTTTTAATATTTTGTTTCAAACAATAGTATGTTTAATTAACTGCAATCGGTTTATATAAGGTAATTGTAATGCCTCCGAGAAACCTTAAATGTGATATCAAATCTAAACAAAAATAGATCTAGAAATGTCGAAGTTCACATTTTAAATGTGACAGAAAACCCGCGTACCGTCAACACTGCGCATGCCCGTCCATCATCGATCTGTGAAATAGACGCTGTGGACTCATTGTGCCCGCTGTTAACACATTGGTGAGTACACTTACAAAATTTCCTCGCGAAAAAAAATCGTGTTTAATTGGCAAATATCAATATTTACATTAAAAGTTGAGAAGGCAGAGTGCATGTACCTAGCGGTGGCGCTGATCATAATAATCGCAAGTTTGGTAAGGTTGCACGTAAGTTTGCATTGTTTCAATCTGTGCTCTGTACTTTCTTTTTTTTGTCTATACACTTGCCAACTTGCCAGCTTACTGCTTTCAACTATACACTGGGAAATGTAGACTTCATTTGTTAAAATTATTTTTCGTAATTGTCAAGCACTTTTTTATTTTATTTATATTATTTAACTTAAAGCATTTCCCAGTTCTTCGGAATATTTCTCTTTCATTGGTGTTGTTTCAATGTTATTCAGTTAATGGCGCCTACCTTCGATTTTATCAAAATGCAACCTTATATTTTATTGGCTAGAAAATCTGTAAACGAGATATAAAGTATGTATATCAATCCTAGGATAATTTGGTATATTTTTCTCTATTTAGTGACGTGTAATAAATAAGCTCTCATAATATTATTTTCATTAGATTCCCTTGTTGTATTTTTGCGTGGGCGGATTGTGACGTAGATGCGCCACGTCAACAAAGGCGATCTGTCTAAGACGCAACAGGTACTCGGAGTTCGCGCACTGTATTTATCTTTATACCGGATCGAAACTACCCTTACGGGTATTTGTGACTATTGATGGGTTAATATGCTAAATATTTATTCAGTAATCAAGTTGTTACATTATAACAGATAATTATAAAACGTAGCATTAAAAGAACTTCTTAAGCTAAAACAATTTATTGAACCAATTAGAAGAAGCAAACGAACTACTTTGTTTTCGGATTTTTATTCTTCATTTTATGACTTAAGACATCCATATATATAAATAAAAAAAGTTTTGTTGAAACCGTGTAACACAATGATCTGTCAGCCATCTTGTTTATTCGGCATTTCATGCCATGTGCATAAATCTACATTAATACCTAGTAAATGTAGAGTGCATGCAGACTTGCGCTGTTGCGATCTCCCAGATATTATTGACCTGTTATTTACAACCTAGACTCCATCAAGCCCTAAGACCTGCGCGTTAGTTACCGAATCACTTAACAATCGATAAGTCTATCAACCATTAATAACTGGTAACTTACCATTAATAACATCTTATCGATTAGAATCGTTAATATTAACGAAAATTTCTTTTTATTTTGATTTCAATTTCAAAATTAATAATTTTGTAAATGTTTTCATGTCTGTTTTGATTGTAACAGTGAACAAACTGTTGGTATATTGACAAAAAAAATGCTTATTAACCTTACTAGAACATCCACGTATCAAGTATTATACAACACTGGGCGGCAACAACTTGATACCTCTAACAGTTTTGTAAATTATATGATAATCAACCCAACTTTTAAAACATTAGAGATCGTATTTTCAAGTCCGCGTCATACTCATCTATAGATAGTTTTCTCTATTTCACAATTATTGTAGTCCACCTCGGAGTAACTTTATCTAGAATTCTAAAATAATCAAATTTAAAGGTTCCGTGGATAATCGGTATATTTGACAAGACATAAAAAAAAAACAATTAATTCTATCAAAAGAAAAAAAAACTATAAAAACATAAATAATATCTAAAAGTTTGTGCTTCAGCACATTTATTTATTTTAAAATTAGGAACAATTTTCGGGTAGGCCGTCTCAAAATACCAGCGGGGGTACATACATACATCCGCCACGCGGATTATCCCGTCCCGGCCTGGCCTGTCACGAGGCCACGAACCGCGCGGCAAGTTCCCGTCGACTACCAACACTAGATCATCAATAGCTACATATGTTCGACGTGTGCCTATGATTCCTCCTAGGAGCTAGTGTTGGCAGGTACTTCGCCAGCATTGGCAGATAAGTCCAAGGCTAGAACGTAGAGGAATAGCAGAAAGGGTTGTTTGAAGTATTGTCTAGACTTTTATGAATTATTTTAGGTTATATTTTAGGTTATCTAGTCAGATAAATCACTACATAAAATTTATTAATACAGCTAGACAAAGTAGAATAGATATTTAGATCGATTATCGATTAATTAAATTAGCCTAACATATAATGTAACATTATATAGGTATTTAATATAATGATAATGGTTCTATTTGATATAGGTGGCCTTATATCAAATAATATAATGAAGCCGTGTAACACACTGATTTTTCCGCCATCTTGTTAATTTCAACATCTCGTGTCACGTGCATAAATCTAGATAAATAGTAAATGTAGAGTGCATGCAGACTTGCGCTGTTGCGTTCCTCCGGATATTATTGACCTGTTATTTACAACCTAGATTCCATCGAGCCCTAAGACCTGCGCGTTAGTCATCTAATAATCGATAAAGCTGTCGAATTGCTAATAATAACATTTTTTATCGTTTAGTATCATTAATATTTACGAAGATTTCTTTTTATTTCGATGAGGATACCAAAATATATAATTTTGTTTTATATGAATAATGCATAAAAACCTATAGGTATTTGTCAAAAATGGTATATTAACCTCCAAGTACTACTCAGCCCACTAGTATATCATATGTTGCAACGTATTTTAGTTTGTTTATAGACATCTATTTTATCTCCTATCTTAATAGGTAAAAAATAGAGAGAAAATACGTGAATTGCCTTTAGTAATAATACTAAATGTTGTATACTTATTACAAATTCAACCTGTATATATGCCACCCAATGCATCATTCTTTTCCTACTGTATGAAATTGCTCTCTAACACAAACAAATAAAGTAAGTTTTTCGGTGACTGCATTATATTGTCTTATCAGATAAGCTTATTGTTATGACAAGCTTGCGGTTTGATTGTGGTGACGCGTTTCGGCCATATTTGTATCGAGTAATTGATAGAGCACCAGTCTCAGATCTATAATGAGCTGTCCCAATTTGACAATGAACGCGATTGTTGAATATTGATTAATTGATTTATAACTTAATCATTTTATAATAGTGTCATTTATATCCTTGATGGGTTTTAAGCTGATTAAGTTTACATAAAAAATTCGGCGCAGTTAACTTTACAGACAGGGCGTATGGGGTTGCAGTTTTTTGGGTTTCGTAGCTGTTGATATACAGCTAAAAAACAAAATCTCTACAGAATAATTAATTATCTGCGAAGCGAATTGAAGCACCTTCGCAAAGGCCGGTGACAGGATAGTAACAAAATTAGTGCAAATAGACGCCATATTTTCTGAGACGTACTTGCCTTGCCTACGAATGTAATGAATGACCGGACTAGAGCTTATGGGTTGAATTAATATTTTTCCTTTTTTATAAAAACGGGTCTTCTTTCGTGACGTAAATGACAAGTTGCGTGATTGATTGCAATATTGTATGAAACATAACTCAACTTGTCTAATAAATAAACTGCCATTTTTTGATATATACAATTTCTCGCTCTAACTCCAGGCATAGCTATTTTTATTAATTTTATTAATAAACTACCTGTTTTCCTGGGATTTCATATAAAAGACTCGTGTATGATGTAGGTTCCCATAGGCAGGCACACTGCAAGTGATAGAATTCTTAAAATCGGTCCAGTTCGGAATCCATTCGATGCAAACAAACAACCAAATCTTTCATTTTTATAATATTAGTATCCTGATTCTCAAACATGACTGTTATATTATTTACATGTTTCATTCATTGTTTTGGTTGTTGTAGTTTACTGAATTATACTAATTTAAAAAACAAATTAGACAAACAAAGCTATTTCATAAATTGAAATAAACTAAAATATATTATTTAATATATTGAAGAATAAACATATTTTATAACTACGGCTAGAGTTATAACGAAGGAATTAGGCGGTCGCTCTCCTGTATGAATGAATGACATATTATTTTAGTATCAAAAAGATTTTTAAATGTCTCTAACAGAAGTGAGCCGCTTGTACACAACAAGTATTAATTGAGAAATGAACTGGTATTAATAGATATGACGATTTGCGGCATGTCCAGGATCCGGGAGTCATGTTTTTTGTATACGAGACAGCATTACCAATGAGTTTAGTCAGTAAACTATCGATCGATGATCCAAGTGATAATATCGATCTCACATATTCGGCTTTGCCCAATCGGAATCGGATCAGGATGTGTTACGTAGTGGGGGACAATTGTGCCATTCGTTTAACTATTAATATTCCGTTGATATAGAGTGAGACCTCTTTGAGTGAGACGAATTTAGTAAAAAGATCCGCTTATCATATATTTTACAGTACAAGGTGGTATCTAAGTCTCTAAATACTTAATTGACCTATATATCTCGACATAGTATAAAACAAAGTCGCTTTCTCTGTATCTGTAGGGATAAAGTCCTATGTATGCTTAAATCTTTACAAATACGCAACGGATTTTGATGCGGTTTTTTTTTCATAGTTAGGGTGATTCAAAAGATAGGTTTTTATGTATAATACAAGATCATGCAGGCGAAGCCGCTGACGGAAAGCTAGTTGTAAACAACAATATTTCTAAACCCACTTTAAAACATTAATGACTTGAATCAGGTCATATATTCATGTCCTCGTCTTATACCACCACGGAATAAGAAACCATAGGTAGATCCAAGAAATAAGTGCTTGAAATACAAAGTGTATAATCACACAAACGAGTCACAAATCATTTTCGAAAAGGGAACTCATAAAAAGAACGTGTGCGGGCCTACTAAAACTCCCAACGTGTACCTACCAAAAGTGTAATAAACATTGAGAAAGCGAAGCCCTCGACCCTCTCTGCCTACCCTGAACGCTTACACTGTTTCGCCGAAAATGAAATTTCGTCTATTTTGGAAACCCCTAATAATACTTCTAAGAAACATTTCTGTAGTTTAGGATACAACGGAGCTATAAAGGACCTGATGCTTCCTTTCATGCACAGATCATCTTCACGAATATAATTTCAACAAAATAGTAAGAACGATTCTAAATTATCCGAATAGTCGTTAGTGGACAAGCAGATTAGGCCCTTCGGAATTCAGTGTAAAGACATAGACACTTTCAGCTGACACTGTTGCAAAAACTATTATTATTAGTGCATCATAAATAGAATAATATGTTAAATTTCCAACAATATCATTGGTTACGTACTCAGATTACGATCGCATAATTTACATGTATATAAGGATATAGTTACTAATTCGTGCTATAAAAGCGTGCTATAGGCATAATGCATGACGTCCACCAGTGGCCTATCAGACCATCTCTGTCAGGTTATATAGTTCCATCAATATTAAACTAGAGTTACGTTACTATCTTAGCGCCCCCGCAAGTCTAACTGGTTGATGCTTTGCGAGTGATGTGATAGCGAAATTTATCGATAATTTATTTGATTATATTTAGAATTCTTTGTTGTAAATGTATTATTGGGTTTTTATTTTCAAATCAGTTATTTATTATGAAATATTTTTTTTTGATAGTAATTTACATAAGTATTTTGATGAATCAGCTTTTTGAATTTATTTTTAAAATATCTTAATCCACAATTGATATTGTGATATGTTATGGTCCAATTCTTATTCAAAACTATACATAAAATTCAAAATAGAATCAATATTATATTAATGTATTTCAATTAATTTAATTTTAATAACATTAATTGCATCACTGAGACATCCACTCAAAACAATACCTCCCAATTTCCCTACCAGTTAAAGACCAACAATAAAAAAGATCACTGACTGCTTTTATGTGATTTTTATTAACTGTTTTTATTGCACATTAAACTCAGTACCCCATATTGGAAAATAAAAATAAATAAATAACGTGTTATATCGATACTGCTGAATGGTCAACACGAATAGGTTTATTCCCGCTGACCATATTAGCATCATAAATTCTGGACCAGTTTGTGTTGTGCAAATGCTATCTATCAGTTGTAATGCTAAGCAACGATGGCTAGTTCACATCAAGTGGTCAAGTTAAGACTTCCGGGTTAGCCTTGTGTTATGATAATGCTAAAGCTGTATCGGTTTTAACGATTTAATAGTTACCTATAACTATATATATGCTATATATGCCTATATACAATGACCTGTATCTAAAAATAAGTTTAGTTATTAGATATCTATACTGATAAAATCATATTATAAAGGAGAAAGATTTGTTTGTTTGTAATGATTAGGCTCCGAAACTATTAGACAGATTTTAAAAAATCTTTCACCTACGGAAAGGCACTTCATATGCTGTGTACATAGACTATTTTATTCCGAAAAACCAAATGGGAGTGGAAGGGATGAAAATGGGAAGGGGCTGCAAATGGAATTGAATCCAAATAAACAGTTCTCTGGGTATTACGTGTGCGATGTCGCTGGTGAAAAGCTAGTTTAATTTAATATTATAGCGTTGTTTCGTATTCATCCTATGTCATCTCATCCTATTTCTTTACTCATCCCAAACTAGTATTCCTAACTCAATATAATAAGATATTCAGTTTAACTTAACTAGTTTTTAATGCAAGTGGATTTATAAGTTATGGGTTACTTAGTCTTATTAAAACTTGCACTAAAGTGTAAGTACTTAAACATTAGTGAAGTAAATAAAAAATATATTAACCGTCCTGGCTTCACGTGAGTGATGATTCTAGCAAAATTCGGTGAGCAGTGTAAGTTAAGTTGTAGCTATATACGCAGGAAACTGCAGAGCGATTTCATTACGCTATTCAGTCATAATAAATAATTAACAAGTATATTTTAAAATCCATTTATAATGAATTTTAGAGCTTTTTTATCTGCAGGAAATGCAAGTATATAATTTCCAACCAATTTCCAACTCTGTTTACAGGTTTTAAAGTTTAGGAATATTTATTATGACAATTCATGTGAACAGATAAAACATTATAATTAATGAACTAATATTATAATAAGATTTAACGTTAAAACAAATCAGTGACATCATTGACTGATCTATTTCGTTCCGACCAGTGATTTAAATAAATAAAATAAACTTTTTTTTAATAATTACTATTACGATTATTGCAAAGAATTTGCATAATGCCTTTGATTACAAACTAACTTACATGTTTATAAAGTTTTCCTATTAAAAAATAGTATTGTTGCAACAAAAATAAAATCAGCTGTTTATTATAAGGAAATATTCATAAATTTGCATTTGGACTGTAATAAAACCCTTAGAAATATAACGTAGTTTTATCGTTTTTAATTATTTGTATGTTATATGTTTGTAAAATGATTATGAGATTGTCATTTTCGCGAACGCGCTCCCTTCATCGAGCAAACACATGTTCAATTTCTTATATTTACAATGTATTTGTAATTCTTTAAAAAGAACTGAAAATTTTTAGTTCCTTTTTATGTTTACATTTATAGCAGCCATTCTACATCTATCATTCTACAAAAAATATCGAAGATGAAACAAAAACAAGACAATGACTTGCGGGAAAACACCACAATGCGCAGGCGGGAGACGCGCCGACAGATCGACACCCACACTGGGCGCCTGCGCAGGTGTCGCCCTACCCTGAACTGTCATAGACTATATAATTATTGGCAGACGGTACATTACTACCGTAACCAATCAACAAAAAAAAGCTATGATATTCTGTCATAAAACATCTTAGAATTATATAGAGCTGCAATTTATCAATAAATTAAAACCTTTATTAACTTTCAAAGCAGGTTTTATTTGATCAAACCTCTATGTTTTTATAAAAGAATGCATTACTGACCCAAACCTATAATGTCCCTCACCCGTTTGTAACATGGTGTTTGGTAAATCTACATTTGATATCTCTGCGTCTAATCAGAATATCGCACTTTGATCCTAGACAGCAAAATAAAAGACTGTTTCAGTATATACGCGAATGTAAGAAAATAAAATTATCAATTGAAGGAACGTAAAGGCAAATCATTGAGAACAAATATTAAAATAAAAACGTTAAAAAAGTTTGTAGTTTTAAACAAAAGAATTAGCTAAGTATATACACTTTTTAGCGTTCTGTATCCAAAGGGTAAAACGGGAACCCTATTACTGAGACTTCTCATGAAGCGTGAAAGTTACACGCTTGAAATTTTAAAAACGTATCCGGTCCGGAACCCTACGTGAGCGAGCCCGACACGAACTTGGCTGATTTTTTATAGTGTCAAACTTGACTGATTTTTAATAGTGTAAATGTCGTGATAGTTCTTTCTATATTTAAGTGAATAAGAAAGTACCATTTCTAAGTGCCAAAACTAACGCAAGACTTAAAAATAATGTATATAGGCATTAAACTACCTCGGATAATTCAATATTCTTTGACGTTAGAAAGCCTCAATGAACATAGTCAATGGACGCTTGTCCTAAGTTGAACCTAGACCAAAGCCTTCTTCTCAAACCGGTTGTTATCTGCACTTAGAAACGCGTACAAATGACCCTTTAAGTTTACATGCGTGTACTTTTAACCTGGGCCCGATCTAGGGTCAAAATGATATTTGTCCGATTTTATGTGTATGAACTTATGTTATACAATTTCCGCTGCTGGCCTAGCGGGTCAATTAATACGTATGACTTAATATTTACGAAGATTTTTTTTATTTCACAATTTAATATTAAAATAGAAAGCCCATTTTATAAGGCTGATTAAAGAAAAAAAATAACACAATTTGAAATAGTTTCATGTAAAATAATAATTATAATTTATTAACTCAGTGACATCCAAAAATTTGATCACCCATCTAATGGCAGGCCATTTCAAAGGTTTCTAAAATTTAACAAAATACACTCCTCTAATACTCTCGTCATTAAACTGCAATTATTATCTGTTATTACTTTTATTATTTATTCACGAATAAATTAATTGAAGAAAGTAATGTCCTTTATTGAACATTTGAGTAACTTAATAAATACAGTAAACATAACAACAGTAAAATCGGGAACCTTATCGCTAAAAAGTAATTTCTTCCAAACAACCGTTAGTTAGTTATTTATAACGTAATCACTTAGGTATTACAATACGCATTTCCATTTTATAACATTGTTAAGAATGAAAGGATTAAAATACACTTAAGAGAACGCATAGCGTTGAATATAATACACGTAACATATGCCTTCTCGTGTCCCACAACGTGCCTATCGACGTGTTAGAGGGAGACGAAAGACAAATATCACTGGGAATGCACCATATTTGTTTTTAATTTATTACTAGCAAATTTTTACGGTTATTATATGTATAACTAGTTGTTTTCCAGTCATTTCAGCCGAGTAAATTATTATAAGAATTTTTAAAATCAATCCAGTAGTTTTGAAGACTATTAGATGCAAATAAACAAACATCTTTCCTCTTTATAATATTTATATAGATTACTTGTATCACATTTATTTTCCGCTTAATAATTAAATATCAAAATTGACATTTTAAAGGTTCGTATAATTATTGTCTGTAATTTTAAGTCTTAATAATTTCAAACTTTATATTTCAAATTGTTTTTAACAAAGATTTATGATGCTCACTCAATACTCAAACATTTATTGTCAAATATATATTATAAAATAGCTGTTGCAATGATATAGATGCTTATGAACATATATGACCCTGTCGGGTAGGACAATTTAAAATCCAATTTAGAATCTTAAATTAAAATATACAAGACAGTAGTGAAACATTGTCTTACTTACACAATACATTAATACAAGTCAATAGTGAAATAAAATATGTACACACTTGTCGATGAGAAAAGAGGTTTCAGTTCAAACTTAAAAGTAGCTAAACTATTATTGGCTTTACGTATTGGTATTTTGTTATATATTTTACTGTTCTGAAATCAGAATGATTAACTACTTTGGATTCTTGGTATTTTTTTTTATATTATTGTCATTTGTTAAATAAGATTTTATTAAATCGTGTGCGTTACCTTTGATTCCATACTTGAACAATTTTCGCAGAATAATTCTCATTTTCACTTACTGCATACACGGATCCCGCGAGATATACATTTGTGTTGTATTTTTAATTGAAATTTTATACGCTTGTTATGAGAACACAATTCATTAAATAATTTTAAGATAAAGACTCATTTGGGTCGTGATGTACTTAAATCACTTAATCTTTGTTGAGTAAAAGCATTAATAAATTTATTTCTATTTCCAATGCATAATCGCGCCTTGTGACATACCAATGTTTATATAATATATCATATAATATCGTTGCAAAATTTTGATAATGTTTTAATTTACCACGCAAAACAAGTCATCACGTTTAAAAAAAAAACTGTAACAGACGAACGGATCAACTATGCTATAAAGGTTATATTTTTTTATTTAGTATGAAACTTTTAAACTTCCGCGTTGCATTAAATGAGATTATATGAAACGGGTATTAACGCGATAGATAGATAGGTTTTTCACATACCTATATTTCCCGACGTTTCAACCGGGTTACACGGGCCGTGGTCCCGCGATTGATTAATTGTTAGGTGAAAAGCCTATCAGTCTATTGCGTTAATACCCGTTTCATACAATCTAAACCCTCCTTTGTTTGTTGATTTTATAAATTCACTTATATCTACACACTTAGAAATAGTTATAAATTTTATCTCATTATAATTGCCTGTTAATTTGAAATATATTTATTTTAATATAAGCTGTAAAGCAACCTCTTAAGCTCGCGAGTACACAACTGCATTCACATAAAAGCTTCACATCTTTACAACTTGTATGTTTTAAGTTTTACAACTTACCGTCGACATTGCGATGGAACCGATAAAATTTAAGATAATATTACTATACAGTATATACGTAACGCTATAAGCGATAGTCGTGGGCCGATACGCTTATTGTCACTAATAGAACCTTTTAAGAGTAGGTGAAATATCTCGCGATTTTACTTCGAAAGTCGCCTACGTCTGCATATTAATAGATTTAGAATGAAACTGCCGACGCTAACGATTTTGTGTCTTCCTACATTGAAACAGCTTAAATATCTACTTGGGTTATATAGTTATCTTACATCTAAATTGCAAATAACTCAGGAACTTCCAAATAAACTCGTTTCGAGTAATTTTGAATCTTCCAACATTTTTTCCCTACCATTCATTCAGGACGTCCTTTAGCTGATAAGAAGAACGAGCAAGAAACTCACCATAAGTAACTTGGGAGTAGATTAGTAGAATTACCTTTTGAAGTAGAATGTATATGATGTTCTTAAAATTTTTAATGATTCCTTAAAGGACTTTAAATAAGATTACTAATACTCCGCATAATTCTTTTTCCATTTTATTAAGTCGGTTTAAAATTACAAATATATCGTACGCTGACAACGATAGTAACACAATGCAAAAAAAATAGGATTTTCAGTAATGAGCGTTTAAAGTTCAAGAAATTGTATTCCGCCCCTCTAAACATCGTATCATCACTACGCCACCTAGCAGTTTCTATGCAAACTACGTTCACAGGTATCTTTGTATTTTAAAGTTTATACATAACAAAGAAAAAATTTGCCAAAAGTAAAAATACGTCGTTTTTGGTTAGTGGCATTGTCGTTCTAAACGTGCGATATTAGTAATAAGATATCAATACAAAATTTATAATTTTTTCATCAATTCTGCTTTTCTTCTGTTATTTTGCCCACATCTGGGACTGCAAGATTATGGCGTTTCAGTAGCATCTCTTTTGCATAGTTCTTGTTATTATATCAGAAAATAATAAAAGAACCTCACTGATATTCAAAACGCGTTTTGACGCTATTGATAATAATATTTGGGTTTAAGTGAATAAAGGAAAATGCAATCATTGAAACGCCATTGAAAATGCCATTAATTAATTATCGTTATAACAATCGAGACCGTGGTTAAAATTAATCAGCCATTACATATTCAGTGACGTAGTTTACGATTCAGATCAAAGGCGACCGCTATCGAGAAACGTTTATGATAGCATCTTAATCGGAACCCACACACGGTCACACAATAGTCTGACTCCCGTTTTTTCATTTACAAAAACACCACAGACAATGATGTTATGTCATGTTAAGTCGTGGATCACTTGATTGATCCGCGTCGTAGCGTGTAAGTAAAAATTGTTTGATGGCGAGAAAAAAACAGATTAAGTCGGTTGTTAGGGGCACGATGCGATGACTAATTCAGTGATGGGCCTCTTGATCAGCGCTTTTTGTTGACTCTAATCTGTCTTGTCATGAGTAAACTCTTTCTTCAATTCTCTTTACGTATGTACACACAATATTATAGTGAAAAAGCTTCATTTCATCATCATTCATCACCAGCCCTTTTACGTCTCCACTGCAGGGGCTCAGGCCTTCCTTATGGATGGTTAAGCTTCATTTATTTAATGGCAAATAAATAAATATTAAGATATTTATTTTTTACGGATATACTTTGGTCCAAAATTTTGTTTTATAGACGTGTTATTATTGGCACAGAAAATCGTGAAAAATAATAACGAAATGACAACCCTTAGCAATTATTATTTTAAATTGACTTTCTAACAAATGGGTACCATTATATTGTTTCAATATGAAATAATAACAAACACACTCAATAAAGATTGAGGTTAAACCAGAGCACAGAGTTAGTTACAAACGCCACTTCGCTAAATAAAGCAATAAAAAATTAAATAAAGTAGAATACATATCTATTTATATTTTTATTGTTGCCAGATCCGCAATGGGTGCGCAAGAAGTGCTGGTTTTGGCGATAAGCATCATAGGCACCATGGCGTTTATCCCCCATGGTTCTATTGGGGAAAAGGTAGGTTTATAAATAAGGACCTCAGTTTAGTTGGTACATATGATTTGTCACGCGCTTGAAGAAGTCTGCGTTAGTAAGCGATGATCCATCTGTCCATCCATCCAGACTATTAATGTCCCCATCAAATCAAATCCAATACAGAGAAGGGTCCATGACCCACCACGTATGCCTAGTGCGGATAGGTGGGCGTTAACGACTGCAAATATAGCCTGCATCAACAACATAACATGCCTTCTGAAGCACGGAAGAGTTCGTGATAATATTTTTTTGGTCACCCATCTTATAAGCGGCCCCTGGAAAGGATTCTTAACAACCGTATCGCGTATCGAGAGTAGTAACTTTGGACCATCAAGCTCCTCTAATGTAGACGTGTAAAATTAAAGTGCTATAATTCACTACAGGACCACATCCTAACAGAAGCTTTGCTTCGTGAGGTAGTAGAACGTATGGGCAAAGAATTCAATGACGCCGCATCGAGCTACCTGGACTTCCCGTCTAGTGATCGCCATCTAGCTCTTATGGCACGAGCCAGTAAAGACCTGGAGAACGAACAGCTGGACTACGACTCACTAATTGACGGGAACCCTAATCCAAGTCTACGTGATCAAGAATATCTGCAGCACAGGTAAAATATATTTTTAAGACTTAGATCATTTTTATAGTATATTGCAGATTACTCAATCTTTAAGTAATTAAAGCACTCTACAAGTTGTATAAGTGTGCTCAGCGTGTTAATATTATAATAATTATTATTTTTTCAACAGTTCATTACAAAAATAATTGATTTCCTTAAAAGTCAAGTAAATGCTTAAAGATTATGTAAGCTGTAATCTAAATAATTTGTAATCAATTAAAACAAATCAAACTTTTAATACTAATAATATGATCTATGAAGTGAAGTTTAATTATTTTAAAGAAAAATCTAACTCGTAACCTGTTTTAGCTTCAAGTTTGATGTACCTAGTGGTAAATTTATAAGGCTGCATTTAATTTGTCTATTAACTACCTTAAAGTCTGGGTTGACATTTCACTTCTGACTTTATATAAGTAAGATGTGGTCTAAGAGGTATAAAGTCTTGTTTGTGCCTACCCAAGAAGTGCCTATTCACTCGTCTTCTAAGGGCGGTACAATTTTTAAATTATTCCACTTTCAGATTACCAGATGTTTGTTACATATTAAAGTTACGGTGGAATAACTTACATACATAAATACATTAACCCTAAACAAAATACAATTATTTTTTTGGTAAAAATTAAATCTGTAGGTTGTATTGCAATTATGATGATGCAGAAAAAAATCGCAAAGGAGTGTTAATCATGGACATTGCTATTGAAAAGCGTGGACGGACAATGCCCAGTTTATAAACAACTTCGCACTGAAAAAATAGAACTTACTTAGAAATAGTTTCTCTTAGTTGTTATTAAAATGTTTTTTTATAATTATTAATCTCATCACCATGATTAAGATTACATAATTAACCGAAAAAAAATTATTTTATTAACAACAACAGTGGTAATCTATCACCAATCTATATAGGACCTTTTTGTGTGGAGCTATCCCTGCCGGATCCCACGCCCTTCCCCTAAAAGTGAGGGTAGTTTGGACGTTGCATTTATATTATTAAGACAGAAGACCTCGTTTCGGCCATTTTAAAACCATGACCTGGTTTTGGTTATTTTAAGAATTACTAGGAAAGAAACATTGATCACAACTGTTAGTTAGAACGCCTTGAAGTGTCAAAAAGGCCCCCTTTTTGCCAAAACTATCTATATTCTTTAGAATTATTGTTTAATACGATATTGCTACCATGTATCCTATATTTCTTGATTAAGGAGTAAATGAAGTCTGAGCGGGTAGATGTTATTGGCATCGCGAAAGAAAATCTATCTTCTTTCGACTCCTCTTACGTTCGATACCCGTATCACAGAACTACGTCACCCACCATTAACTTGTACCTGTTCTCGACTCAAAACACTCACTTCTTTTTCTCTCACTTTTCGATTTATCATCTGGTTTTGACAAATACGAATCACTGGATTCCAAACACTCGACAATTTAAAGCCGTCCTCCGATCGTAACTCTTGGGATTTGTTATTTCAACTGACCGAATTCCATTTAGACCGTGGTCATATCGCTTTCAATAACGGCAGACAAAATATCGGGAACTCAAGAAATGTAAAGGAGATAGTAGCAATCCCATAATAAATAATCGTTCTAATGTTAATAACTATGTTAGTTTAAACAACAAATTCTCTCTCAGCTCTTTATGGGGACACCAGTATGTAACTGGAGGTGCAGGTGAAGGGGAACAACGCCTGCAGCCTTCAGGGGTGGTGCCCAATCGTCACATGGTGAAAACAGACGCAGTTCTGCCTGCGTACTGCAACCCGCCCAATCCTTGCCCTGTTGGTTATACCGGTACGTTTATATGTTGATTTGACATTAAATGGTACGCAAATGCAGGTATTTTCATTTCTTGTGTGGGATACAAGCTATCAGTAGTGACTATTTGACTTTTTTAATAGCTACTTTTTGTGCAGATATAGTTTTTTGAAGTCCAGTTGCTTCTCTTAACATAAAGTTTACGGGGGGACAGTAACTGACTCCGGCAACACACATTTAATATAAAAGATATTATTAATTTATTATCTCTCAAAATATCTTCGTAATCACTATCATCTGTTAAATAGCTGTAGCGTGAAGTTTGTAAATATCTTTCAACTGTTTCATTGAAAAAGATTGCGGTAGATTTTAAAGTAAGACAATTAGGCTTTTGATCCATCCAGCTCCAGGCTGAAGATTATTAAAAATTTACCTTATATATTTGTATTATAGAAGATCAAGGCTGCATCAGTGAATTCGAGAACACAGCCGCGTTCAGCCGTGAGTACCAGCTGTCGCAGCGGTGCATGTGTGACGGTGAGCATATGTTCAGCTGTCCGCCAGAGTCACCGTCAGAGCTAGATATGAGGTTCCCAGATCACCACAAGAATCTCGTTGCCAAGAAGTACAAGCCTGATGTGAGTCAACCATAACGTTCAACTTTAGCTCCATCATTATCATCACTGCATGGGGCTCAAGCTTTTCTTATGGATGGTTAAGGAGGATGGACCATGAAACTCCACGCTGGCCCAATGAGGATTTGAGGGATTAACGACTTCAAACGCAGCCGCGACCAACGACTTAACGTGCCTTCCGAAGCACGAAGTAGCTGAAAATAATATTTTTGGTCACCCATCCCATGACCAACCATTGCGGAAGTTGCTTAACAATAACGATCACGGGCTGCGGCGCTTATCCACTACGGTGGTGTTTGATATATGAATCTCTAATAAATCAGTCAAATTGCATCGCGCTCCATTGAAACATGCAATTTTGCACTTTTGATTCGATATCGGTCGAATTGCATCGAACTTAAGTTATCTTAAGTAAAAAGGCTTCTGCCCATTTTCACTAACCTTAAACAAGGCATAGCTTAACTAGAAATTACTTACGATTAAGAATAGCGTAGGCATATTTGTCGTTTCACCAAACCTGTAACGTTGTAATGGTGCCATACCGCTTATTTCGTCCTAGGTCATCCAATCTTTTTGTTTATGATTTAACAAATTTTTTTTATTAAACACTTTTCGTAATTTGAAATTTTGTGTAACTCGATATGCTCTTTCTGAATGGCAATTCATGAAAATTTACCCAGTGAAAACATGGCATCAATTTGTGATACATATAAAAGTGGTATACTATCAAAATACATTTTTATTGTTAGTTCTATTATTTTCACGTATCATAATATAGTAAACATATTATTAATGTTCTATTTGTTCTACAACCCGAGCAAGGAATATGTAATAGTTTTACTTAAATACCTATTATAATTTTAGAAATCCCTTCTGCTTTGTTGGTATAGTTTTTTTTTTTAATTTTATTTACACAATAAAATATATCAAGCAATCAAGCTTAGCCTTTCATTTAGCTAAGCATCGAACCCGTCACAATGTTAGATAATGCCTTACTAAGCACTTGTTTATATAGGCAACGTTTGTCTATGATTTTGCATAGATCAGTTCTTCTTCTTTTTTTTTAATGTATAGCCTATTTGCGTTTACACAATACCACAAATTTCACGTTAATGGCATTTATACGTAAATAGACAATAACAAAAAATATACTTTGAGGTAATAAAACAAGAAAAAATATGCGTGTTCTTTTTAATAACACGAACAATCAAATCATTGTCCATATATAAAAATTGCGAAAATTGAAACTGTCTCATAATATATATCATAATTCTAATATATAAACTCCTTGATTCCAAATTACTAAATTAATTCATCCCTTTACATATCCGTTGTGGCCAAAGAGTAAATGTATATGTCACATTACGTAAATGCCCAGCGTTAGGCGCCGCACAATACATGTCCTAACTTTAGGACGTGATCCTGTATTACACAAATACATGTCCTAACTTTAGGACGTGGTCCTGTATTACACATATAAATTTTCCTCTTGAAATATTCTGTATATCGATGAATACTGAATTAAAATCAGTTGTCAGATTATAATATGAATTTTCACTTTTCAGGTAGAAAATCCTTATTTGACGGGTGAAAGGCTCCCCATAGCGGCAAAAAAGGGGTTCGACGTTAACGTCTACTAAAAAATCTATTATCTTCTAAATTTACGCAATTTAATGTCTATTTCACGTGTCCCCCTAAGTACAGTAAGGGATGCGTACATAAATAAAATATAACAGAGATTTATGACCAAAAGTGGTTCGAATTATAGACATAAAATGTCGATTTTTTTATCAAAAAAACATATGTTAGAAATTTTAATAAAAAATATTGAGACAAGATTTTTTTTACAAATCCTTACTATACTTAAGGTTGATATCTGTGTTACATGATAATGCAACCTCATCGATAGGAAACGGGAAAAAAGAATGATTAAAAAAACATACGACAGCACGTCTCGAGATCGCAGAATACTCCGTAGTTCATTTTAAACGGGAAATTATACTTCATATATAATAAGTACACATCAAATTGCATATGTAATAGTTATATTTGGCCATCTGCTGCGGCAGATAAAATATGAATTGAAAGATAAAATAAAACAGATTTTTACTCAAGCATATCAATAATTAGATTTAGAAATTAATTTGCATGAAAGAGACTTAATTTTTGATATAATCTTTCTAATATTGAAATGTCTTTTACAACCCAGTTTTTTTTTTTAAGTAGAAACCAGTCTGATAATTTTTTACTCTAGTATTGTGAATGAGCTCACTTTTAGTTACAATCTTGCGTTTACAACATTCAACTTGATGCGAAATTGGAGTTTAATATACCTAAAAAATACAGTGTACTTTTAGTTCCGTATTTCTAGATATGCTGTTGAGAAAAAAAATCAGATAACGTACATCGATCGGACGTATTAAAACATAACTTTATTCTTAGGATAAGTATTAGAATAACTTTGATGTAAATAATCTGTTTATAAGGTGCATAGCGCTTTATACGTAACCAAGGGATGGTCTATTTGATAATAATTAAATCTTTTTAAAATACTTTTGTATACTAGAAAAATAATCTTTGTGACATCTACATCTTTTAGACAAATGTTTATCACGTCCGATCTTTGACCGCGAAATATTTTTATGGATGCGAAAATTAATATATTTAGGTATACAAAGAGTCAAAAGCTTTATGACATCGAAAGCATTACATTTTCACACAGCCGATTACAACGGTAGAATTCATTATATTTAATAGTAAAAACATTGATATCATACTATCTAATATATGTAAAAGAACTACTACTACTAGACAAGCTATGCGGTGTATTAAAATATCATTTCTATTGCCGTCTCGCTTGTTTCTTACACTCGTATCTAGTCGAGTAGAAAATTACTCGAGTCTAAGTAATTAATTAAGCATACACAAGAATTTCAATGAAGTAAGAAGAGTTAATATCTTATAATAATAGTAGTCTATTATTAATTGTTAATTTTTCAAATTCTTATCTATATTAAGTTAAGAATATATGTTTAAGTAATTACTTCTACTCAACTATATGTAAGTGTTAGTATTCTAGTTTCTAGTAAACGAGATCGCAATGCGCCCATGTGCGCTCTAATACTCGTGTCTATAGTCTAAAAAGTTATTACTTTTGTAAAAGTAAATGGCATAATTTAACCAGATATTTCTAAACAATATATAAATGAAGTAAATACTGTTAATCAATCGTATTATTATTTCCTATTAATATTATAAATGTGAAAGTTTCTTTGTTTGGATGTTTGGATGTTTGTCGGTCAATCACGCCAAAACTACTGAACGGATTTTGATGCAATTTGGTATACAGATTATTATCTGACTTAGATAATAGGATACTTTTTATCCCACTTAACATTTCCCTAGGGTCCACGCCGGCAAAGCCGCTGGCGAAATCTAGTAGCTAATAACAATTGTATTCTAACTATCAACAGTACGTCGTTCAAATTCTTGTTTATTGGGTAAAAATATCTGCTTAAGTTGTAACATATTTTTCATGTGATTACTTCTTACGAATATAAATATAAAGGTTAGGGTCTTAGATTCTAGTAAGCGAGACAGCAATGCGCCCATACGCGCCCGTACAGTGTCACAATTTAAGTCTAGAGCAGCTTGTCTAGTAGCTAGTACGAGTAGTACACAGAAGTCTTAAGATACAAGACTACACAGACCGATCTCGCCGTCAAATATCCACCATGTGCACAATGCTGGTAGAAGCATATGAGGCCCAATTATCTAATTTTAAAAACGATCGCAATTCCTTTCAATTTCGCATTTGAAAGATATTTACAAACTCCACGCTACAGATATTGTAATACATGTGATAGTGAATGAGATCGTAACTTTTTTTCAAGATTTCGCATGAAACATGAATAAAAAATATCGTTAATAAACATTGATAGGAATTGTCTAAGGCAAACATTAGACGGTAATATTACTTAGTTTAAATAAGTAAGTTTTAATTATGCATTATTACGATTAGAGATGGTAAACGCGATCTTTTATTCTGGCGGACAAACTTTCTTTCAGTCAATAATGTTTTTTAACTCACACGATTTGTATACATATAATTATATGAAATCGGGTCTTGTTCGTGCATTATTTTGAAAAACTATACGGCTACTGCAACGTAGCCGAAACGTCGAGGTAAATAAATAGCTTTTCTTTCCCTCGTCATTATTGCAAGATTTTCTTCATTTAGGGATGCTACATAATACGGCGGCTGTGTATAACAACCCTTACATCACAATTTGTGATAATATTATATGTAAATAAGTGAAAGTTTAGCTGTGACCAAAATTATTTATGAATTATACAAAACAGAGCATTCTGAAAGCAAACAATAAATGGGTATTTAATATTATAGTACGGATAGCAAAATACATCTGACGATAATTATTTAGCTTCTTTTCCGTACATAATTTCAAATTTGATCTCATGTAATAGTCATACTTTTAATTATTTAATATTTACTATTACATGCATCTACCATATGGCATTTTCTTTATCTAATCTAATGTTGAAGTATATGTATGTTTGTCTATATGTTAATTCGTAATATTTTCAATAAAACTGACGTCGCCGCTGTGAATTTTGTTAGCTGTACATATAAATGTAAGTGTATTTGTTAAATTTCTATGTTAATTAACTACTTTTAGTTAGTCATATAATTTCATATCATATAATTTTATGGGAATATTTCACTCGTTTAATTCATTTAATGTATATAAATTTAATTATTATATATATATAAAGTAGTCATTTTATTGTAATATAAGATAAATAACTTGAGGAGGTGAGATGGTTTCTAAAAAATAGTATATAATAAGTAACGAATTGCTGCTATACATATGCCGTTGAAATGAATGACAATTACAAACGCGAACGCATTGACAATATAAAATAATGTAAAAAAACCTAAATTTTACTCAATGATTTTTATACATAAAGTCAAAGAATTACCTACCTAAATTTTATTAAAATAAGGGATTAATAATACTGAAACAATTTATTAAATATAAATATTTGGACTGAAAAAATAAGCAAATCCAATTCAGTGAAGTCAACCATGACCACTTTTTCTGTTCTGAAAAATGATATCTATTCATAATAACACACGGTTTATTCGTTTCCCAACTGGTTGTTAAGTCGGAAAATCTATAAGAAAAAAATTGAACGAAATATATAAACTGCTTCGTATTTCAATATTAAAATATATATATATATATATATATATATATATATAAAATTCGCTTAACCAATATCGACTTTTTATCGAATTCGTATATTTCAAAGTATGATCAAAGATATAACTTAGATCTTTCGTTCTCAGTTCGATCTTAGATCAATTTCTGCAGTTTTGACTGACACCTGATTGTTACGGCTATATATCATTCGAATGCCTTAATATCGACTCCGACAGCGTCACCAATCAAATTGTTACTTATCTTGGCGAGAGTTTGACGTCACCAGGCAGTCATACTAATATGCGGAAGCTTTGCTGACGGCTTCGCTGCGATGGCATTCATAGAAATATAGCTCTTAAGAGTATTACATGGTATAGAAATTGGACTCGTGATTTCATAGCTTAGAATGTTTCAGCAGAACAAGATCGAACGAACAATATATTGTCGATATTTTAGTGTAGAGTGACCCTAAAGTGAACGTCCACAGTGGCCGCACGCACGCAACGAATCTCATCCGCATCTATATCTTTATATGAATTCGTATAGCACTACGTCCTTTATCACTAATGGTCACATCTTCACGCATTATATGATCAAAGAAACGATGCATATCGATGACGTGATATCGATTACTTCCATAAACCTAGTATACATTATTTCGCTTCGTCATATCAAACTGTTAAACGGTACTTTGATGAAAAATCCAGATGCAGTGGACTAATGACATCGGCGAGTTCGTACGATCCGTAGCGTACCGAACGTCCGCTGCGTGCGTTCAGACACTGGACGTTTACCTTAAATCTTTATACTCACATGATTCACGTGGTAGTAATTTTATCCAGCAAAGTAGCACAATTTTTATGGCATAGATTTATTTCAATTGGTCCATGAACAAAAGTCGCTATCAGCCAAAAATGGATAATGGGTTATCACAAATAATGCTTTCGTAAGCTTATCACTTAACATATAAAGTTATGGTTAATGCCTAAACACATATAGCTACATTGATCAAAAATGTGTACGACATTTTCAAGCGCAAAACTCTTGTATAAATGAATAAAATATAAACTTCAACAATAGAACATTCACATGCAAAATATTATAACAAATGTGAAAATTATACTTTACTATTGTATATAAAATATTTGTAAGCTTATCGGTGTTATATTTATAATATCTAGTATAAATCTAGTCAAACTACTATACATATGATAACTGTAGAAGTGACTTCCAGTTGTATTATAAAAATTATGGACGAAATGAGCCAAAGAAAAATGTAGAAATCTTATTTCATTTTTGATGAATAAGAATATTAATATGTATGTTAATGGACAAGTTAGCATAATTAATTTTAATGTGTACTTCATATTATTAATATTTATTAATACTCTTAAAATGTGTCTGTAACTCGCAAGTAATTATTTAAGGATTAATATTTAGAGTTGATATTCTACATTATTTTACAGAAGGTTAAGAATTATGTGAAAATCGATAATTTCTTTCTTCAATTTGATTTGTTATTATAAAAGAAATAATAGGCATTTTTTCTCCCACCATTTCTAAACATCTTTCTACTTTCTAACTGTTGACAGCACTGATTGCTGCTGTGTGCGCAGGCGCAGCGAACGCAGTAATCTCGCGGTAAACTCAAACTTTTTTGCAAGACCAGGCGGCCTAATCTTTCGGCTGGTTTCTAAATTGAGAAAAGTACAAACTCAACTCAGTTTTTTAGGTTTCGTCTGGCAAAAAGTCCTAGTATTATCAAACTGCTAACAATTGATCGTAAAAAAAAATCAGAAGTGAAAACCTGTTTAAGAAATGATTAAGATGGTTTAGGTACGATTTGAGACATGCTTATCTTTAAATTCTCAATTCAGAAACCAGGTGATAGTCTCTGAAAATGAAATTTCATAGAATTTATACGAAACGCTATTCGAACTCTTCTAAAACAAGTAATGGAGATTATCAGCGCAGAAGCGCAGATAATCTGATCAAAAATAACTTTAAAAATAAGAAATAAAACAACGTATCGAAATTATCTGAAATTTCATTTTTTAGACAAACAGCTAAAAATTCAATGCGATACACATCCTGTAAACGCTGCCTGTGGCAAGGTTTTTGTCAAATAAGAATAGATTGTAGACGATAAAAGTTGATGATGAAGTTAAGCTGTTAAAAAACCTGTAACTTGTCGTTGAAGGTAGCGCTGTCGAGTCATACAACTTCAAAGATATAAAACTTTTATTACTTCTGAAGTAGATTTTATTATCGGACCTTTATACTACAACAGCGTTACGCTTGACGGCGAGTTCGAGACTGTTTCTATAAGAGAATACCACTTTTGATCTCTAATTTATATTGAAAGCGCGAGTAAACGAATACAACTCTGATAAACTACCTGCCACGCAAATAGTTTCACGTTTCTTAATATCGCTCTCATCCTCATTTACTAGATCATAGGCAAAATTATATAAGGTAAAAAAAACTAAATAAAGGACAAACTCGAAAGAAGTAGAAAAAACTAACATACATAGTTATAAATATTTGAAATTACTAAACTAGATATTGATATTTAATTAAATTTAAATTAAAGTGAAGTTAGAATACATATTTATGATCATTGTTATAAGTATAGTTTTTAAATTTAGTTTACGAAAAAACTAATACGAAGGAGAAGATGTACTCGTTTTAGCAACAACGTAACGTCTATAAAATACCTTTATACCAGAATCTCATATTTTATAATGTCATTACGTAAAACAATGAATGGCATAACTTCACTTGGCATAAAATCGTTTGGCATACAGTCATAAAACATAATTTCGAAAGTCCAAATCATCTTTATGTATAAAAATGAAAGGAGAACCATTGTAGGTATATATGACACTCGCTGGCTTTTTATTTTAGTCATAATTCTATCAGAACTATGAAGACATATGGAAAATTATATTTAGCCAAAGGGCTAAATTACCTACGGTAAAATGTAAATTTAGAAATTCAAGCCTTTAACCATAATATAAGTTTCTTAATTAATCTAAAAATAAATGATGGATGACACTGACACAGTAATAAGGAGATTGATTACTACATACAACGATATTACAATAAAAAAGGGCAGGTTACATGACTTCAAAAAGTGTCATCTTAAAACTATGATAAAGCGCAGTCTGGCGAAAGCGTTGATTGTATGCGTTTATAGACTATAATAATTTTAAAAATGCCATCGTGTGTTATGCGAAATTTTAGAAACGACATAAGTAAGTCATCCAAAGACCAAGGAGTCACATTTCATTCGTGAGTATACATTTTTAATTGATTTGCATTTTAATCAGAAAGATAAATACTGTATCATAAAAAGAATGAGTAAATACTCCGGTTACAAATTTTGAAAAAGATCTGTCTAAGATTATGTTAGTAACAGAACGGAAAATTCGACTTTAGTGTCTACGCTTTACCTTACATTTGAAAATCTATATGAGACTGAAACTCCTTACTCCGTGGTATGAATTCGGAGCATCGAAACCTAACTCCGGAGCTAAAAAAAATATTCCGATTCATATTTCGATCGAAGCCCTCGTGTTATTTATTATACATATTATATATCAGTTACTTTATCGCTTGTAGAGTTTCATTGTTTATACACGGGCAAATAATATATACACTAACGACAAGAAGAATTAATAATGTTAGACATCAACACTTTTAAATTGAACTCTCGTTCGAAGTCTTTAACTCGTTTATGTAAAAGTAGGCATTAAACATGCATTAAATCATTACACGTCTGGTCTGTGAGATGTTCAATTATAGTCTATGAATAATTGGAGAGTATCGTGCCATGTGCGTGCATATCTATATGCTGAGGACAATTAACCCATTTTTATTGTAATATCATTGATTCCATATAAATTTGTTTTTTGCAAAAAAGCCATCGGTAATCTGTTTTCGTTTTTACTATGAGTTAGGTACAAAACAAGAAGCATATACTTATATTTTACAAAATAATATTCGCAATATTTAAAAAATCATCAATTGTATTTAAATATATATCTTAAGTGCGAGTTAGCGTCATTCTTAAGACACGTCTTCCTTAGATTTTATTAAATAAAATGATATATCTATTAGATATTTTTTCGTTACCATATAACAATATTTTAATATTAGTACATATACTAATTTTAAGGTCATTTATAAAAATTTTCCTTGTATTATACCATATTAACTGACCGTAACGCATACAAGGAGAATAAATCCTATTTTATACAGATTCATTTTATTTTCACGCGCGCTATTCATTAAATAAAACAACTTTGAACGGTTTCAGCGCATTTTTATTTGGTTGTATAATGTTACGGACACATTACAGGTTCCGTGTTCACTTAAGACTAAGGTGTCGATTAACCCTTTTTTAAATTCAGAATAACACAAATACTACTTTATACAAACACGCTGAAACCGCTAAAAGTTTACATAAAACATTAAAACAAAAACATTAAATCCTATTTTAATTTAATTCAAAGTGCGATTTGAAGTAGTGTGTATTAACATGATGTTGTGTAACATTTTCAATACGCCACGTGTAATCAGATTGGCAAAATGCCGATGACACTGCTTGAATTGTCAGTTATGACAAGATTCTTTTACATGTCGGATATTGATATTTTTTTTGTAGTGCGCTAACCAAAATTAACCGCTATTCGAATAAATTTAGATCGTATGTTTAAATGAACTGAAAGAAAGTGCGAACATTTTTCATTTAAACGGATATATTTCTCTACAAAGGTAATGCATAACATTTATATATTTAAAACTTGAAACAATGTGTAGGGCAGATGACTAGGATTTGGCCATTGAAAGACCTGATTTTAGGCCATTTTAAAAGGTTATCTGAAAATGAACTCTGCCACGTCACAGCTTACAACGGATTTAGTTTTACCATAATTCAATATTTAAAGTAATGATATTTGCCTATACGTTAGTCGTTACACCTTGAAGTACCAAATGGCCAAAAGGACGGCAATGGCCATTAAAATAAAATATTATTATATACAATATTATTAATTGTCAAATTTATATGTAATGTAACTTTTATGATACTATCACCAAAAATATCATAACTTTTAATTCATTAATATAATCTTCATCTGAATGGGAAAAGTAATATCGATTTTCTATTATTTTTATTAATTGACTCTATTTTAATATGTAGAAATAATTTCTCGATTTGTGTATGTAAGTAATACTTTAATTGGCCACGTCAGTAATTAAATATTAAGCTAAGTTTAAATTAAGTCATACTTTGTACATATAAGGGAAAATTTAACACAGTTGACGATCTATCTAAGCCAAGTCGTAGTGGATTAGTCTATATAGTTGGATCATTTGATCTACAGACGACTAATTTTTGTTGTAAGTTATTGTAATATTAGTATTATGTATATTTATTACCATGGTGTCAAATACACCATGGCTGCGACGTGTCACTCTAGTCAAACGAGTAGATTGTAAATATTTAGTCAGATAATATTATAGAAGAGACGGAAAATTTATTTTTAATTGAATATATTTTTGTAAAAAAAACATTAATAACAGAAATTAAAAAAAAAAATCGCAGTACCATGTAAGAATATATAGTGCATAGGATATACGTAGAATATAAACGGAGTAACTCATTTAACATTACTTCATTAATGGATATTTTTATTTGGGATATGACACGTAAGTGGTATTGTGGAAAGTATGCAAATTATTTTATTATATTCGGAATGTAAACTAAAAAAACGGAGATATTTATTAAAGATACCTAAACATTGAAAAGAAGAAACAACTTTTCCTAAAGTATTTTTTTATATTTAGTAAATAAATAGTTAAATTACGAGTAAGTGAACGCAATGAATTGATTTATTAAATTATTTGGCTGGATTTATTTTTTTAACTTTATTTTATTTTTATGATTTTGGCGGATAGCTGCAGGCCATTTGGAGGCCCCGCAGGACTAGAGGCCCGGGGCTGACCAGCCCCTACGCCCCCCTTAATCCGCCACTAAGCGTAGATTTAGAAATATAGGTATAGGATGGTGGTGTAATAAGCTAAAGTGTAATGAAAGAACCGTATGAGGGAAAATATATGTACTTGTACATCAAGAGGATGAAAGAGATTCGATTCCATCCATGGGGAAGAGTTGAGCCCCAGCAGTGGGAACATAAAAAGGGTGGTGATTATAATGATGATAATGATAGGAACTTATGATTAGGTCCCTGGATAGGTACATCAAATGTGTGAGCGGTCTCCTGAAGTATCGATCACTTATATGCATTTACATGTTGTGTTTATATATCCCAATAAAAATACTCATTAAATAACAAAATCAAAATACGAGTTCCTTAAAATTATCAAAAAAAAGTATCTACTTATATATTCGAAAAAAAAAAATTATTATTACGGTTTAAATATAATGTAGTCTAAAATATTACTTTAAGCTATTTGTCTGTAAAACTAGAACATACAACTTTTATATTAATTTACCTATGTCAGTATATTTTATATTTGTTTAAAAATAGAATTCACTGAAATTGTACGTAACCAATTAGAAAAATTTGAACATTAAATTTAATCTATCGTCTATTCTTCACGGGTCATTTCTATATTAAATTATTACTTACTATCAAAAGTATATAAAATATTATTTTTGTTCATAATTTCATTTATATCCGATATAATATATTTAATAAGTTATTATGTGAATCCATAATCAATAATCCAATATTAATAATACTATTTCAGAAAGATATAGGGAAGCTAGTTATTATTTATAGTTATGTAATGATAAATAAATGGCTGTGTAATAAATTAGCACCTTGAACTCTTCTTCATATCAAACATCTTATTTTGGCACCGTCAGCATAAAATTTAGCATCTCTCCCTCCATTCAAAAACGTTACCTTTATACGGAGAGCCAAAATTTATACGCTGAGCAGGCTAATTTTTACATAATAATCACATTACAATAATTCCTATACTACTTGCACTTTGCCATTGTACTATCTACCAGAAGTTCAATACGAGTATAATTGTATGTCTGTCACCATTGACAGACAGAAGACATTGCATTAATATTAGATTGAAATGCTGTTATTACGTTAACATTAGCATAATTGACCTGCTGGATAAGAATGGAGGGAATAGTTATACAGACAAATATGACTCAGTTACACTGGACATTGGGGTCAGTCCGTAGAGTGCGAGCAACCTCTTTACCTTCGCCCTTGGAGTGCGAGCAACCTCTTTACCTTCGCCCTTGGAGTGCGAGCAACCTCTTTACCTTCACCCGTGGAGTGTGAGCAACTTCTTTACTTTTGCCCGTGGAATACGAGCAACCTTTTTATCTCATGTCAACAAACCAATGAAATCGAGGAACAGAAACCGCCCCTCTCGCTGCACGCGGCTTGCATTGCCCAGGGCCTCAATTCAGCTAATATTTACGTAATAATCGCATCTCAATAGAATCTTAACTGACAGATATATTAATTATTTTGTGATCCAGAAATAAGAACTGTGTCATAAAGGGTTGCAATTGAAGTGTCATTGACTTTCCATAATTACGCTGACTTTAGCAGAATTAGTTCAACGCAATTACACTTGAATTTAAATGAACCATGCAAATTTGCAAATTGAATTCTCTTAGCTTCATACACCTTATAAAAGTTTTCTGTGTATTAAAGATTTGCCTCAACATTTTTGGCTCGTCAAATTGTATGACAAATCGTGTTTCATCTAATCTTGCAGACGGTGTCGTATACGATAATAATCTTTTTCATACACTTTGTTATTAATTCAAAATAGTATGACAGTAATCACCAAATTACCTCTAATACACCAAAAAGTTTTGGTGCTATTCTATATAACAGATAATTCGCCGCCACCTTCACAGTACAATCAAATTTTCATAGTTAAATTATAAAAAATAAATAATTAATCCATTGATATAAATATCACGCAAAAACTAATTACACTACACATTCTTATTGTCTTATTAGAATAGCACCTCTCGATTATTTTCCATTATTAATCGGTGTTGAATAAATTAGTAACTGTATAACAATTATATAATAAATTGTAAATTTTTAAAACTCAAAATATACTGTGATCACTATTAAAATCAACATAAACATTAGAATTAAATAGTTCTTACGTTCTCTCATATTCTAATTTTTAGCTTGGTAAGGTTATAAAAATCGATTAAGTACTTGCAAAGTTAAATTCGTTTTATATATTTTTTTATTACCCTTATAATATAATCTGTTCTTTTCCATTCCGTAAAAATAAAAATACGCACTAAACGAAGTAAATTGATCGAATTAAAAAACAGAAATATTGACAAACAACCTCACTTATATTTATTTATATCAAAATTAAAATAAATGTAGATAATTTTTAAGTAAATCATTAAAATTTACTGAGTCAACAGTCAAAAGAGTAAATGAACCTACAAACAAAAATGAACTAATATTTTTAGAAAGACTTAATTTACAGACAGTTGTAAAAAAAAAATGTAAAAAAAAAATACAAATCAACATAATATCAATTATTGAATTTTTAATTATCAACGAATAGTTTCTTTAAATCATCTGTTACTTTTTATTTTGTTATTTATGTATTATATTTTATTGTAAACCAAATCAAAAACCTGATCGCTAATAATCTATTACATATATTTAACCCAAAAACAATGTTATATCCATTCATCACTATAAACGTATTAATATATATGTAATATATTAAATAATGTGACTATATGAATGCAAAAAAAAAAAAAAACTAGTTTATACATTAAAAATAAGTACATTTAAATATATAAAAAAAAACTGTACATTCCAATGAGTTGTAAAGTACGATCTATAGCTTATAAAAATGTAAGTTAAATGGAATATTTGTAATATTCAATGAAATAATGGTAGAGTTAGGACAATATATACTCGTACATTTATTTCTGTGAATTAGGCGACCATTAAAGGAACAAATATTTAGTGTGTTAATAATAAATTGTCTTTGTAGATTCATGTTATATCATATCGGTTTTTGTAAAAAAAAAAATATTTGTTTCAACCCTATATAGGTTACTAATAATCTAAAATGTAAACGTTCAAATGCATTGAAAAAACTATATACAGTTTTTGTAATACTACAGGTGTATTGAAAATCTATATGTTATGAACCAAATGATCAATAGAGCATTATGGAAAATGCCCGCGCAATAATGCCCGATATGAAAAGGTAACGTGAAAAAACCATAGAAGGAGTCAGATTGACCTGGCGTTATTTGTAACATCTATGGGGCGAACAATTCAAGGCAGATTTTATTCCTGTTATTTCAAAAGCAGAATATGCTCAGCTTTATAGACAGAGACTTCAAAGAGGTTTAATTTATAGGATATGTGAAGGTGCGGAGCAAATCAGTTTTTGAGTTACAGTTTGTCAGAAAATACTGATAATTTTCTTAAATTATAAAACACTGTTATCAATAGAAAGCCAAGGTATTTAAGGACATTTACCCAAGAAGTTCATTGAAAAGATTAAATTGTCATCCCTATGGGTGATAGTCTTGTGGTTTATTTTTTCAAAACACAGAAATCACATTACTTACCTATAAATGTGATCTGTTAGTTGTATCCATAAAATTTCATTTTTTCCTAATAATGAGTCTCTTCCGTTATGCAACCCCTGTTTGTTTTCCTCCCTGTACAACGTACTATTTACCTGATTATTATCAATTAGGTATTTATCAGATTACCGGAACACAAATAAACAATATTCAAAATGTCGGGGGCATTGTGATAAATAAGGAAGTAATAATTGTGGTTAATGCGCGGGCATTTTGCAGAATGCTCGTATTTATTATCACTTAATTCTATATCATGATAAAAGAAATTGCGTTTTTTTAGTCTGGTTAAAACGTTTTTCTATAAGGACACTCGTATGCCTTTTGGGCAACTTTATTTTACTATTATTTTAACTAAATATGTTGTAATTATCATTGGAAATTTTGGGCTGATTCAGATCTTAAATAATTCAGTAGATGTAACCTTAGCGAGGCTATAAGCCAGATAAGATTTCGATTTAGTCAATAGTCTTAAAGGCTTAGTTATTAAGATGTACATTTGAAAAACGAAAGCAAATCTAAACAGCAAAGCCAAAGATTTATTAATTTGCGAGGGTTGAACGACTAAAAGTATGACTCTTATAAGTAAAATGGATATAATGTATTTAATATGTATTAATAAGTAATATAGATGCATCTATATGGAATGATTGAATGGAATTTGACTTTACTTTCTTAACATACAATATTTTCAAATCATATGAATAAAACAATATCACTTTTTTCGTCATAGAGTTTACTTACTCAATATTGTCGTCGCATTGTCTATTATATAGACGCAAATGTTTAAAAGTTATTTTTAAATCTTCTTTGGGAAACTGATTTAAAATTTCGTTAAATATAACTGATTATAGTAACGATTGTAAAGTATTTATGGTCAAATGTTACGAATTAAGGTATTATTAACTATGTTTTATATCAGTACACTCATTTTATTATTTACAATTAATGCCAAATAAACCTCTATCTCTTTCTCCTTCAATATCATAAAATGTTTCATTATTTGTCTTAAAGATTAACCAATTTGACCAAAAATATCCTATACTTCAGAATTAATAGTTAAACAAGCATATTTATAATGCTTTTCGCTTAAAAGTTTGTCGTAGAGTTATTCTATAGATATATTTTTTATTCCTAAATCTTTTAATAATATTTTAACGCACCATAACTTGTACGATAATATAATTAATTATGCTTTTTGTGTGTCCTGTGTATATTCGTTTCTTATACCTTATTTGTTAAGTGTAATAAACCCTAATAATAATTTTGTAGAGGTTTCGCATGAAAACGAAAGACGAAAATTGAACGGAAGGCAAAGGTTTAGTAAATAGTGTTATATTGTGTTTGTCGTACCTATGCTATTAAGTTTTTTGATTAACTAAATTGTTATAAACAAATTTTAGTATACAGTTGGCTCGCGGTAATTCGACGAATGTTTTGCGAGATGGTGTCGTTTAAATAAAGTTGGCAGTTATATTCTTAAAACCTATTTTCTATATATCGTCAATTTCAGTGTGCTCTGTCCTACTTTATTAAAAATATGTAAGTTAGAGCAAGACAGACATCAAAACTGCTAATGATTTATCGAATGTCGATTACTGACTCTAGATCATACTACTGACACCATATAAACCGGAACTTTCTTGAAAAAAGAACCCCTTATACTCACACATTTCATATACAATATAAGATAAATTTACTCTTAATGAAAAATGCTTAAAATTCACTTTGTCCCTGGCACTCTTAGATGGGAATGCTAGGAACAAAGTGGATTTTTTAAGTATTATTCATTAAGAATATTTTTAGTATAACATTGTGAATGCAAAATTTATCATATATGAGATTTATTTAATTAAATGATACAAAGGCAGACAGCACAATATTAATTATAACTACATAGTTTTATTATTTCTTCTTTGCATAATCAGAATTTAAAAAATGATAATTAAGTAAAATTGTGATCCATATAACTCAATCAACATGTTGCATATGTTAAATTTTATACAGGGATGATTAAGACGAAATCATATGTAGCCTTACCGGTGTCACCCCACGCGGGTCGCTTTAATAGGCACACGGCACGGACTAAATATAATTCCGGCAAAGTACGAACTACTGCGAGTCAAATGTAATTCGAATATTGCCCAAGTAAAATTGTTATTTATTATTTTACACGAAACGTTGTAAGAGCTGTACTTTTTGTAAAACATATCTTTCACCCCTCGTCGTTTATGTAAGTTGTATAGTTAAATTAAGTTAACATAGATACTTGTAATAAGATATAAAGAAAAAAATATTATGATGTTGCACAACCGTATATAAAAATAGGCTTAATTAGATACGCACATGGTAATTTACAATTTATAATATTTATTAAATGTTATAATTTGTAAATTATACTTTATAATGTTACGTGGCAATTTTATTACACCTAATATATGTTTCTTTTTCCTTTCGTTAATTTTATGATTGTAATTTTTAGGTTTCAATACAACTATTAACGAAGGATAAAGCGTAAACTGTGAGTTTTCATGTGATTTTAATTTGCATATGTTATTGAAACTTCATATTGAAAAGAGTCAGTTTTGATATTAAATATTTTTTATATATTATTATATTTGAAATTCATTTATTAAATTATAACTTTAATTTGATGCGAATTTAAAAAATGTTCTTTTATAATTTTCTTATTAATAATTTGCATTTGTAGAAATAAGAAATGGTATAAAAATATACAAGAAGTAAGAAATCTGTCTGAATATTTTTATAGTATTAAAAAAATACCGATTTTCTTATTATAAGAATGTATATTACAAAACGGTCAAGACAGTAACCAGGTAAGCATTTTATAATAATACATAATAATATAATTGTATAATATAAGTAATGCGTAACTGCCGAGTCTCACAAAGAGTAGTATCGTGTATCTATTCAATATTTTATCATGTAAGTGACACTAAGCTAGTCCTGCATGTTATAGATGTATGAAACCTACGACTGCGTGGCGACATGCTGAGTAGGCTAGATATAATACCTGCTTTAGGCCATTACGATTCTAAAAAGAATATAATTGTAAATTGTATTCATTATTATTGTAACATAGCATTAAATTAAATACAAATATTAGTTGTAAAAATATGTAATAGTAAGTATTTATAATAACCCTTTTTGTTAAATGTCAGTACATTTTTGTAATTTATAACTTAATATGCACTTTTATAAAATGTAATACGAAAAACTGAAAAATTTACTCTTTTTGATACATTTTGCAATCACGATGCTGAAATACATAACTTATTTTATCTTTGAAGACCGGTCGTGCGATTAGTAAGAGGTAATTTCGTGTCCAAACTTGAGACGCCTAAAACGATTTAAAAAAATAACTATAGAAACAAATTTTATCAAAAAATAATAATTGTTAATAATTGTTTACCTACTTGGTAGGGGATCATTTTTAATACTAATTTATATTAATTATTTGACAATATACCGATTTAAAAACAATATTCTGGCAATCATACTTTCAAAGTACAGCTTATTAGTCATTTTTGTTTGAAGAAACTTACGTTACTTTTCCATATATATATATATATATATATAATAGAAACGTATAATAATTTATTATACGTTTCTATTATATTTTATTTATAAACCTATTAACTACAGAATTTAGATTTAAATATTTTAAAATACTTATAAGTATGTTAAATCAATGTATCGATTTAAATTAATATCTTAAGTTAATTTAGAAATGATAATAAATTTAAAATTAATTATAATACCTTAGCCAAATAAGTGTAAATTAAAAAAACGTGGACAAATGTGGCCCGAAATTGCACACAGCAATTTAGATATGTATCATAAATCGTCTCTTAAATTAGAATTTCTCTATTACTATATAATTATAATATACAATAACTAATTATTAGACAACATCACATACATTGCTCAGATTCCAAGATGAGTAGCTAAAGCCCCCGTATTATGGAGTGTCTGAGACAATGAAGCTACAACAACACCCAGACCGACATCTTGACACGTCAGAGTTCGAACCTCTCGACTACGGAAGTCGCCAATGGCTCTGATAATGTAGGTAGTTTTATATTAATAAAAGGAGAAGAAATCTTTCCTGTAATCTAATATAGATACGGACCATTTTGCCATTAATAATGTTTTAATTATTTAATTGTTCTATCAACGGTTGCTACAATAAAAGAAGACTACAGTAATTATAACCAATTTTGCAAACCAATTACAGGTGGACAAAACTAGGTTCCACTTGCTGATATTCATCGAATATGACTTGTTCATGATTTATTGGTCTTATACATCTGTACATATTTTGTTAACCTTGAAGTATCCAATCGAGCTAAATAATCAGATTTCCTAAAACTCCGCCATATTATTCTAATTATTTTTTTCCTACATTATCTAGAGATAATTCCCTATTTATAAACATTGGTTTCAACAAAGCTCGCGTTTATGCAAAAATAGCCCAACTCCCGTAGTAAATTGACATTCTCCTTTGCATCATATTCATGAATCATGTCCGTTTTTTATAACATAGCATAAGACGCAGGTACGAGATCTGCTTAATAAAATTACACAAACACTGTAGATATATTATTTATCAAATACGATATAGATTTGAATCCTAATTATCGTACATGTAATTTAAAAATAGGTATAACCTATATACATAATTTTGTATTTTCTTAATGACCGTGTCTTAAAACTATTTAATACCACAGAGTGACGCTTTGTATACCTGAATATATGAATGTAAGATTAAATTGAAGAGGTTGCAATATCCATACTTACATATATCAATGTCTGTCTCATGCTTCTGTTTTAATAAATACAAACATTATGTCGGTGTAAATGGTGTTTTATTTCGTCTCGTTAAAATTAACCAGGGGACCAACTCTACTGAATAATTTTGTTTAAAATGAATCGAAAACGGATCGAAACCGAACGAAACTACAGTTTTTAATGGTTTTCCTATTCTACAAAATGACATACGATAAAATTCCAGTTCTATTTTAGCTGATATTGTATCGTATGTCACTTAATAGAATAGAAAAACCATTAAAAACTTTATTTCATTCGGTTTGGATCCGTTTTCGATTCGATTTAAACAAAATTTATTTAGTAGAATTGGCCCCCCGTAAGAAATTCATACCGTTGTTTAGTTACACATAATTCTATTCTCATCAATCCAATATGACTTTAATTGCTTTAAAAAGATAAGAACCTGTATGACTATACTTATATATTGCTTATTTGTAAGGCCATAAAGATCTAAGGACGAAGTATGATTTAAGAGCCTACACACATATCGGAAAGCGCAACGAAGATCATGCCTGAGCATTTTCTGAACAGATTAAGCTGTATTGTTACTTATTCTACCCGTCGTTGAACTGAGTATTTCTTGTATTAAGGCGAGATTGCACGAAATTAGCACTTTTTAAATCAATTTGACTCTAAAGCTACCCTAATATTTGCCAAATAAAAATCTTTTTATTAAAATCATACACATGATCTATTGCTTGCTAACAGAAACTTAATTTCAATAATTGGCTTGGTAGAAAAAAAACGCAAAAATGACTATAAATAGGTTTTATTATTTTTTACAACTAATGTATTTCATCTTTACTATTTAAAAAATATATGCAAACTAGGTTTTCATATATAATCTAAAGTATATTTTTATTTATAACTGCGTTTGTTTTTTACTGTGGTTAAATATATATATTAAAACAAGCGAGCGCGTCTTTACTCTCGATCCGTATTTGTTTGCGCATTTATATGGGAAAGTAAGCAGAGATACAAGAGGGCCTTGAGTTAATGTAGCATCTGAGACAACGATCACAATATAAAAGTTCATTTTTTTTATATTTACCCGACCAGGAATCGAAACCGCGACATCAGAGATGGCGACGCCTCGAAACCAGCTTGCGCAAGCGTGCACTTGTATGTGCCACCTTCCGATACCATATCGAAATTTACCACAAAAAGTCCATTTATTTGTCACATACAATAACTAAAAATACCAAACCCAATCCAGATAATAAAGAACGTAGAGTCCAAAATCTTATGCGGAAATTTGACCAACACCTGGTTTCTGAATTGAGTACTTAAAGTTAAGCACGTCTCTAACTGTACCTAAACGTCACTTTAATAGGTTTTTAGTTTTTTTTTAATTATCAGTTGACAGCAGTTTGATAAAAAAACTTTAAAAATAGAACATGAAGGAGGTTTTCTGTAGGTTATTAATTAAATGATCGGCGCCTGACTTTTATAATTTATAGGATAAGTATTATTTTTCACTTTTTAACGTTTGAAGTCGGTTATTTTTTTAAGTTTTCATTTCATGCTTTTTAGTGACAAAATCTAGATAATCGCGGACAATACATACAACACTTGTTAAAGTGCGAATCTCCATTTTTTTGTCGGTTAATATACCTAGAACTTTCTCCTTAGTCTGACAAATATTGTGCTGGAAACCGCATCAAAATGGATTCAGCCAAACGCGAGATAATCATGCACAAACAAACATATATACATATATACAGGTCAAACTGATAATCTCACTTTTTAAGTCGGTTAAAAATTAAGATATTTGCCTTATGAAACCAGAAAAAACATAAGTTATAGAGAATAATAATCAGTCAAGATCTATATTGTAGTATCCCAACGTGCAACCGTATGTGTACATAGACAAAAAAAGTGGTATAATAATTGGTTCTTCTATAATACGATTTTTTAAAGTCGGTTTTCAACAGAATAGCTATGCAGAGGGAATCTGCTCATCTTCAGCCGGAAATTCTAAATTTTGGATCTCGAAAACAATTAATGGATCTGGACGTAATATAGTGCGATAGTCGTTAATTATTTTAACTGCGATTTTAATATTAACCAAATTACATTTAACCGATTCCATTTATTTCCATGTGAAACTAAATCATAAAATACTTCAGTAGCTCTTTCTCTGCGTAAGTTTGAATGAAAGACAAAAAAAAAAGAAAAAATATTGATCTTAATCGGTACCACAAAGAATTATATCAGCATAGATAAGCAAACAAAAAGATGTGGCTGAAATGGAATCGAACGCACGCTTTTTATGTTTCAGTGTATTTCTTTTTTTTTTTAATTTTTTGCCTAGTATATTCAAAGATAGGGTTAGGTCAGTTTTCACCTATTTTCTAAAATATCTTTTAATTTATTTGTTTTAAAACTAGCTATTAAAGCATAGGTTTGTTGATGGGAGTGAGCATCACCCCCCAGGCTTCAGGTAAAAAAGAACCAAACTAAAAAAAAATGTTTTAACAATCTTTATTTTTTCAAATCTCAGGGCTACAAATTCACTCGCTATGGTCTTTGAGACTTCTATTGGGAAGACTTATCTTTAAAGTTGAAAAAGAGATTTAATGTCGGGTTCGGGGGTCAGAGGCTGGCAAGAGTGTAGACCCGATTAGCTCCGGTCAGCAGCACTCGTGAACCACGAAGACTCCACCAGAGTCTGGAGGCCAAGCGGATCAGCCAGTGAAAGAACCCCAATTTCGGTGTTATTTAGCACACACTAAAAAATACTTAAAAATGAAGTATTGCCAGCCGAAAGAGAGGCCGTTTATATACTAATTCACGATCAGGAGCCGCACTGCGTTCCTATGTCTGCTTACCAATACGATAATTGTTAACAGTGTACCTACAATTATTTTTAAAGATTAGTTTTGCTTTAAATATTTCCTTTGACGTTTATTTGTATCAAAATGTAAAAAGGAATTAAGCGCATACAGTTTATATAATAAACTGTTAGACTATGATGATGATGATATGTAGCAACTAATGCTATAATATTTATAATAGCTATAATAAGTAGGTCAACCTACTCAATTTTCTCATTAACAACATAAATATTTTGGATAAATAAAAAAACAAAACAATATTTAGATAAGAAGTTAAAAGGAAATGAAGAAAAGCACTTTTTGTGAAACAAATATTTTTATTTATTGTAACTCTTATATTAAAACAAACAAAATTGTACAATTCCATTCGGAAATAATCTCGTGAAATATTAATAATAAAAACCACAATTTTATAATTTAATAATACTACGATTCGGTGCAATGTCACTGAAAAAAAATGCATTTACTACTCGTACGAACTAAAATGACACCAAAAGGCCTATCTACGAAAAATAAATTGCGACTATTTTCGAAATGCTAATACGACTCCAAAGGAACGCATTTTACCATAATTTATGATCTATCGGAGGTAGGACCTGACACTGTCTCTGATACACGGATAATATTCACTGATACAAATTTTACAAAATTTTAAGAACGATTCGTAATTTTCCTAGGTTCGAAGACAAATAGAAAATGCTTTCAAATGTCATGTTAATTCGTGAGAGTTAAAACAAATACTATATTCATAATAATATTATTTATTTTACTTCTAATCAATAAAAGGATAGAATATTAAGTACATTATTTGTGATACACAATACTATATTACCATTAATATAAACACAATGGCAAGACTTTACAAACCTTCAAAAAATGTTTACAAACAAACATAAAAGAGGTTTTATATTGTCAAAATTATTTGATACTGCAAAATAGACCTTATTATCCTTCCTATCGAATTCTTTCAGGTATAATTAAATAGGAATTAAATATTGAAATACCTTAAATAAATGTGATACACTATTGTACAAATTGTTTATCTTTCTTCTGAATTTGATTTCTCAATAATCAAAGAACTGTTTGGAATTCTCTTGATCTAACCAATGCTTAATCTTATAAGTATACATTTGTCTTTAACAATGATATAACACAATTTTGAGCCCAACGAAAAACAATTTAATAATTTTGTTGGTGTTAATATTTCTGATATATAATTATATCATCTAATATATAAACCATTTTCAGATTTTCAGAGGCCAAATCATATAAGACCTCATTTTATAGCTCTACTTTATTTAAATTGTAAAACTTCTTTGAAAAATCATAGATTTATGTTCAGTTTTTATCTAATATCTTCTTAAAAGCAACTTGGTATCACACGACTAATGCGCTCATATGAAAACAGACTGGGGAAATTATATTTTAGACAGCAAAACCTATGTTTATAGTAATCCGACACCTAATCTAATCTCATAAATGTTCAGAACGATATCGTAAAGCTATTAGCGTAAAATTACATACTCATAAGCGTATTTCGGTTTAATTATATTAACAGAAATATCATAAAAATACATAAACTAACAGTTTCGGCTCTTTACATTGTTTCGTGGTTCGTTCAAATAAGTTCATTAAGTTACTCAACTAAAACTAATATCACACATCTGCATATAAATAAACAAATTATGTAAACATTTACCTTTATATCAGGCCTGAGCTCACTGCAAGCACTAAGTCACAAACAGAAAACTAATGTCTATACGAATACAAGGCCACTGTAAAACTATCCAATTTATTTCGCTATAAACAATTAAAGCTTGCTTGACGACTTGCAGTCGAAGCCGCTCTACGAAATAACTATGTACATACGCATCTCTATGCATCACATGACGTCATCTGTATTGACGTATGAGAGCAAGCGATCTGAATTTGTTTAGCCAGTTACTGTCCGCACGATCGAAAGGGCAGGTTTCTATCATCAAAATATTCGAATGCCTAAGCGCTCGATTCACAACCACCAAATCCGTTCCTCCGATGGATCTCCTTATTTCAAGGATGCTCCTGAATGCGTACCTCGATCGCATTCCTCGACGGTTGCACCGCCTCTGCATTGGAGGTTCTGTCCACGAGCTATCGTCAGTTCACACCCACTGGTAAACACTTACACTGCTTTATCTTTTGTAAACGTTTACGTCTAAACGGCGGGTTTTGTCCCGGACATCGTAGAGTCACAGTTATCCAGGTGACCTTCTTTGGTCTGCAAAACGAACAGGACTTGAAAGCGGGAGGAGGACGCTCCTCGTTGTTGTCGCGGCGACGAGGTCCTTTCGGTATATAAAACGAATTGCACTGACCATAACAAAACCTATTGATCACTTGGGTCGGTATGCAGCCATGTTCGCGGATTTTCTGCACCAGCGGTTCAGTTTTACACCAATCCTCCTTGAGGTATTCCTTCTTTGTAACCACAAGGGCGTTTTTAGAAGACTTAAGAGCTTTCCTTATGTCTTCCTGATCAGGAGCGGACACCACCAGTGCTTCAGCGCTGCCATCTCCTAACTCATTCCGCTGCACATAAGTCGTAGGCGGTGCGGTAGCCTGTTCCGCCCGGTGCCTCGCCGCCAAAATCTTCTCGACTTGTTCAGTATCAATGATGTCCAAAATGGAATCGGTCGGCGTGAACGGCTTCCTAACTCCCGCACCGGCGCAGACGCCACAGGCGGCTAATAATGCCGCAGCGAGCCAAAATTGCGATTTCGAGATCTCCATCTGCAACAAACAATATTACTGTTATGTATGGCTCGTATAGTTAATTGATGGTTCTACACAATTATGAAAAGTGGTGGGCTCAGCGGAAGTCGTAGGCTAACTCACGTTGTATCGAGATATGGGAGACAACATGTCGTAGGCAGTGAGTCGGTGTGGTCGGTCCGCGGCGCGCGGTGCGTGTGCGGCGGCCGGCGCAGTAATGAACCGAGAGCAAAGCGCCTCAATGGACCAGCAACACTCAATGAACGGATGACTCACGCACCGCGCCTCCGTCACAGAACCCCCTCTTTGCCGCAGAACCGACACACTGTTCGACTTAACGTAGTGACAAAAAAAAACATCTAATCCTTATCTACAAATAAACTGCGAACGGACCACCTGTTTGCAAACAAAAGGGTATACATACCGGTACAGATAATAGGATAAACAGTTTAAGTCCAACAATTTTACGACCCACCTTCTGGTATGATAAGTTGTTTGAATAACAGATCGGTTTGTACCGACTTTTGTAAGTGTAATTAAACGCCTGCGCCCTGCTACAGGTTACTTTAATTTAAGTTTAACGGTCATTGTTGTCCTTTAGTTCAATAACGTATCTCAAAGATATTATAAGACAGATACGAATATAATTAGTTATATGGGTATTTTAAAATCAATATTCACCTTAATAATTTTTGTTTCAGTAACCATATACTTATCGAAATTATTAGTACTATTCCTCTAAGAATAATCTCAAAGTTAGGCATGAATATTGAATTCAAACGTTCGTGAGAATCCCGTGGCAGGGAAGATTTTCTCACCTATCCGCGGCGCCAACTGATCAGAAAGCACGTAGCAAGGCGCCGGCGCACATGGCGCGACCACCATCTGATTCTGAAACCACTCGAACGGAAAAGCGGCTCAATTAAAAGTATCTAAAAATAAAATACCCAGTATAGAGCTTTCGATTCAGTACCCATAAAAACGGTATCGCTTTATAAAGTTTATTAAAGTAACATTATTAATACGACAAAACAAACCTACTATATTACTGTATGGCTATTTACTTTCTATTATAACTATATTTGTAGACGGAGAGCTCATGAAAAAAATGTGCAAGAGATTTTTAAACCTTGATATTGCAGTATATTGAAAGACCAAGGGTATTCTTATATATCATTCAATGCTTAGTTCGAAGGTCAAGCGCTGGATAGCCTGATGTATACCCTTAATACTTCAACGTAATGAAATATCAAGCTTGAGAAAGCTCTTACACGTTTTTTTTTCACGACCTCTTTTAAAATATTTTGTTATAATCCAAATCTTAAACAAAACCTAGTAGTTGTTACTCAATAATAAATTACACACTTTTTTTTCTTCAACTCCAATCATTTGCCTAAATATTTGGTCAACATTTTCTTAGACGCTCAATATTGGGAGTCCCAGAGCACCGCAGAGAACAGTGGAAAATAATGGTCTAAATAACCATATTGAATACTGTAGATGGGATAAATGAGTAATTTATGCACATTACATAATATGGTTCAAAAAAGTACCGCGATTATAAATAATTCCAATTTTCTGTAAACGCACAAATCTATTCTATTAGTCGACCGGTGTACTTTGTATCACCTCTCACCTGTTAAACCCATCATAGACAACGAGAGACATTCCAAAACCAAAATCAGATAGATTGGCCCAACCGTTCTAATATTTTAGCGAGACAAAATTTTACTTTAAGTGATATCGTTATATATAAATGTGAAATGAATTTTCATTTCATCAATAGAATCTTTTCTATCAATCGATAGGAAAGATCGATAGAAACTTTTCTAATGATCACAGATAGAGACGCAAATCGCGAGACTCCAGTTTCCGCCCATTTGTGCATCCACAATGGGCATACAAACTGTTGTCGAAGCATCCGGGGCCTTCTGCGAAGTAGGCGAAGCGTGGGTGGGGTACTAGCCGATTTTAACAAAGTATCGTTCAAGTCGATCGTGTGGGAAATTGCACCCGACTGCAAACCAATATAACGCCTATCACGATATTGTAGAATTGAAATTGCTAGAACTCGGTCAAGAGAGGTTTTGTGCTTTAAAATGAAACGGTGTAATGGATATTTGCATCCCATAAAAGAGCTCTTATGTACTTTGGTTACTGAGGTGAATTGGTTATATTTATAAATAAGAAGAATACAATCATAAATCATAGGATAGGGCTAACACTGATTTGCTCTCCTAATTATATTATTTTTTCTTTCCTATTTGTAACCAATATTGCATTCAAACATATGAGGCCTTTTCCACACATATTCACGCCATAATTATACAATATTTAGTTTAAAATTTGAATTCCGAACAGATTCTGGGATCAATACTTAATTTAAACAACATGTTTATTTACTATTTTAATAGTTATAAAAGTGAAAGACGTTCAAAACATAATTTTATAAACCTAAATACCTAAAAGAACAAATATCTTATACGTTTATTATTAATTTATTATTATAAGACACTCTTCACAATACACTTAAATTTCCTATTTCAAATACTTTTTACTCAATATTGTTCCAATAAATATATATATTTTTTCATTTTAATTCGAAAAGGATAAACAAATAGGTTCCAAAACTACTGAACCGATTCGGTTGACTTAGGCTTATAATTTACACGGGCGAAGTCACGGGAAAACATCTCGTATTAGATAAGTCTTTCAAGAACTGTAACCATTTTTTATTAGACTTGTTATAAAATATATTTATGAAATTTAAGACTAATGCCCGTTTTCATTAAACTTTCACTAACTCACCTAAATCTTTCGTAATCTATCTTCTTAAATATTTAGAAATGCATTTCTTTCTTTAAGTAGTAAAAAAAATGTTGGTAAGTCAATTTTTTATCTTTTTTTTGTTTAATACTTGAACTTCGTCTTCTCTTAAGTTGAATTAAATTCGTTTACACACCTAATTAATAAGTGTTTCCCTGATTAATCTGATATGATAAGTGGCTCAATATTTATGTAAAACATCTTATAATTTCGATAAAATCTTGATATGTCTTCCACTCAGGTGATGTAATATGGTCGTTCTTAAGTACACATCCTGCCCACATAAATATATATTAATCCGTAAATAATTGCAGAGGCCATCTCTACCTACAACTATTAACCAGGTTTGAACTAAGGCAATGATCACACTTACAGCGAAATTCGCTAAGCGAAAAAGTGATTTATTGCCTCTTACAAAATGTTTCACATAAAATTAAATCTATAATTCACGTCAAATCATGTCAAATTTCAACAGAGAAAGTGACAAAATATGGCATAGTATACCTATAACGCAATACTGAAATTACTTTTTAAATATTATTTTGTAGATAAATTTTGATACACTTTGAAATAAGTGAATCCGTAAACCGATCGCGAATTTCCTGAATATATTCACAATTACTAAGAATAATTTAAGAAGGAATTCCAATATTCTATATTAGGGATTACACATTCGGTTACTATTCTCAATCATTTATTCTAGACTAGGCTTTTTACAAGCGTACGACGCAAAACGTAACCCTGTTCGTTAGCAAAACGGCGCGAAACTTTGTGCTGTAGAAAATCAGGTTATACCTACACCATCGCTCCGCCCCCGCATATGGATGCAATGCCTTAGAGTATCATTTGCAATGAACGATTGTAAGTGTTAAAGGCTAATTATTATTGCAGACAAACGTCAATGTTGCAGACAGACTTTGCTATTCAATAACAAATGATTTATGCACGCATAATTTACCAAATGTAAAATTTACTAACCTTATCTTATACATTGTATTGTACAATATTCCAATGTCAATTAGATATTTTTAGGGTTTTTTTTATTATTTTGGACATGATATTAGTGATAAATGAAAACTTGATGTTAGCTCAAAGTCATAGGAAAGCAAAGTAAGCTATCTTTTGTTTTCTTCGACGACATAAACATATCGTGTGAGTTTTTTTGTTATTTTGCCGAAAGTATCTAGTAACTTAAGAGCATATGGGTAGACAGCTTGTACTTCAACAAAGCCTTTAATTCAATCAAAATAATCACCCAACTACTAAACACAGGCCTGATATAACCTCTACGTTGGACTATACACAAGACTTTTGATGGAATATTAAAACATTTTCAGCCAATGAAATTCTTAATATTCATAATGAATATTGTTTTCCATTGTTATTTTTGTACAAGATCTTTCCTCATATCGATTTTGGAGTCGGTTAAAAATATAAGATTCAATAAAATAAAACCTTTTTGTATATTCAGATTAGAGTGTGTACACAACTGTATGTAGCGCCACTTAGCAGATATACTTTTCACGGACTATGTCAAATAATGATATAGGTAGCAATTCTGTTACACAAATTAGGATACATTTGCAAATTCGAAAAAAAATACCATCGCTAAAATCGAACTAAAAATAAAGGAATCAAGTTGTACTTGGTTGGTATCGTTTCTGTTAGCCAAAGGTTGCCTGGTAGAAATTGCTACCCTAGCAATAAGGCCGCCTTTTGCATATATGTTTATTTCTTTCTGTTTTATGTGTTTGTTTTTAGTGCAATAAAGTGTTAATCAATCAATCAAGTTGTATTATGCTGTAGGGGGAGGTCCCCCGACAGCATAATACAACTTAGAATAGCTTAAATTATAAATTATGAATAGCTTAGATTATAGGTGTTCTACGGAACGGTCCTTGCCATGCAAACATTTCGTTTAGCTAAACCATAATACAATTAATTAGTTTGCTTTATTTTTAGTTCGATTTTGTCAGTTGTATTTTTTTTTCCTTTTTGTGAGCCATTAATTATTAGTACAAATTATATATTTTTCTTTAATATACTCATGAAGACGACCTTCAATTTGATTTACCTATAATTAATTTAAGCAAACATCCACCATTTTCTTATTATTTTTTTTTTATTTTATTATAATAATACGCAATTGCGTTACTTCTAACAAAGAGCTGCTAAGTTTCTTTGGTTTATTCTTCTTATCAGCCAAAAGACGTCTTGAACGGCTGGTAGAGAAAAAATTCGGACGAACCAAGAGTGCTTGTTATATTAAAATCATGTAAACAACATGAGCATGTTAATGACATTTCATTGATGCTTCAATCAACGACGCGCTAATTACCATTAATTTAATGAGCAATTTTTAAGTAGCGCACAGTTTGTCTTTCAACCTTTGGGCATAATGTTCTAATTTGGTAGTGTGAAATCAAAAAGAGCAGTTCCAGTTTTAAAGCAAATTGCTCGGAAAAACGTTTAAATATTAAAGTTTTTATGTTTATAACAAACAAAGTTATCTATCTATTAGCTAGAAAATTTCATTTATCAGTTCTCTCTATAAAAAGGATTTAATCGAGTACCTACAACAACAATTCCAAAAGTAGTGAATTTTATCTGAGTTTTTCTTTTACTAATTCACAATTTAGATATAACATAACCAGATATTTAATTTTTTTGTAAGACACTTTTTTATACAAAACCTGTTGAAAGTTATTGATTTAGAAAGAACGCGCCCTCTTAAGCAACTCTTACGTCATAATATATCAGATCCATAGTATTCGCTGGAGTACAAATCGAAACAATATATTATACAAATGGTTTTCTACATGTGCCGCTACGTATATCCATTGAATAATCAAACGATTTATTTTGTCTAATAATCATTTAATTAGCATAATCATAGGTGGCGCCAGTGAGTCACTGCCAACATTTATGTGTAACTGTATTTTAAGTTTATTTTTTTATTGTTTTGCCTTATAACCAGATTGTAGTTTAGTTTATTGTAATATTTAATTGTAGCGTATGACTAACACTTTGTTTTACTTATGATAACAGGCTTCATATGCAGGAAAATTATTGGGATTTACAAAACTAATAAATTGATAGTTTTCATATTATAAAATAACCAATTAATATCCTATATCAGCCGGATAAGACGAAGCTTCCCGTAGGAGTAACAATTTTAAAATCGGTCCAATACTTTATAACATATTCGATGTTTTTCTTTTGATTTATTAGTATTAATATAATCATTCGCATTTTTTTTAACTACAAAATTTACAAAAAATATAAGATTATAATAGGTTATGCAGTGCGTATTTGGAATTAGAGTTTTTAAACTAGCCACTTCGATCTTAAATATCTTTGTTTCGGAATTCCAAATCCAAATGTAAATCTATCTTTATTGATAAAAATCAATTGCAGTTCGTTTATCTCGCTAAAACTCGAGAACGGTTGGGCCGATTTAGCTGATTTTGAAATGGAGATAAACGGCGAGAGGTGATGCGAAGTATACCGGGTCATTATCTAATATATTCAGATACTATTGTATTATTAGTTTTCAAAATTATAACTCCTTTTCGGTATTTCGATTTATTTGCGCCGAAAATAATATTTAAATCAATTGTCTAAATATAACTAGGCAACATTGCTGCAGTTATTGCTTACAACAAACCTATAACACCATCCCACGGTGTATTAAAATATTATTCGTAAGTAAATTCCTTGGCGTAAGACAAGAATTTATGACGAGAGGAAGTCGCATTGAACGCTTTATTTTTTTCAAAGAGGCGCTTAGGCTCAGGAATTTCATTCATGGTCCGCTCATACAAACGTTTTGTTCACCTAGGAATGAAAAAGTAAAAGCAAAAAAAACTGTGAATGACGCGGCCCTTAGTGCCATGCCGTCTATCGCCCACGTTTATATACAGGCTGTCCGAAATTAGACGTGTTGTCATTCACTATAAACCTCGTTGGATCGAATTCGGATACAATTGTTGATGACCGCTGGACTAATAAAAACCTAAGTAAAATTATCACCATCATTACCGACCTATCAATGTCCCTCTGCTGGGGCTCAGGCCTTCCTTATGGATGGAATCGAATAGGGAGAATGAGCCATGACCTACCACGCTCCTTTGCACGGGATTGGAGGATATTAAGGATTGCAGACGTACAGGACCAACGGCTTAACGTGTCTCCCGAAGCATAATACATTTTTGGTCACCCATCCTATGACCAGCCATTGCGAAAGTTGATTAAGAATATAACGCAGACCGAGCGTGCTACCAATCAAACAATTCCCTATTAAATTACGTTACTGGAAAAACTGCAAAATTGAAAACGAAAGCTACTTTGTTTCATAAAAATAGGAAAAAGAGACTAAAAATATAACATAAATCAAAATCCTTTGACTTCTTTTAGAACTTTTAAAGGGGATCCAATTTCGTAATACATGATATTTACGTAACTCTCACCGTTTACGCAGCGCACGATAGGATAGCTATAAAAGAGTAAAAAATCTTATAAATCACTCCACTCTTATAAATCATAGCGTGATCCTATATAGTCTATAGCCTTCCTAGATAAGTGTACAAAAACAATAATTCAATCGTTCAAGTAGTTCCTGAGATTATAGAATTCAACCGAACAAACAAACTAACTCTCAAAATACGTCATAAATACAAACAATACTTAAGCTGCTAAATGATATAAAGTAATTATCAAGGAGCTAATATTTTTAAAATTGTACCACCCTGTTTATTATCGTACTGAAGTGATACATGGGCAATATTAAGAATGTCGGTCTACTTCTTAGAAAAAAAAAATAAGGAACGTTATTTCAACTGAACACTTTGAGTTCGGATATTACGCATTCCTTAAAAATAACTTGATTTACAAAGCAATAAAACTAAAAATACAATTGTCACTAAATACTTTTTTTGATGTTTAAACGTTTTGGATATTTAAGTAAAATTAAAAATGATTGTTTTCTGACATCAATGGAACCGAAAAGAAGCTTAACGGCTAAATAAAATGTATTAAAAATATAATTACTCGTACCTAGTTGAAATATTTTGAAGAAGTTAAAAAACTTGCCTTTTATTTTCTCTATTGTTGAAAAGGAACACAATAGAACTGTAAAAATAAATGATGATTTACAGACTAGTATTTTGTGATGATAAAGAAACAACTTTAATAATTTTTATTAAAAAAAAACTCATATATTCAATCCTTCAAAAGGACATTATAACCATATTATATATTATTTTCAAGATGATAAAGTTTCTTATTATTTATTTTTAATAGTGTTTTGTTTAAACCAAAGGGATTTAATGCGTCTTTAAAGTTTTTTTGTAAAAATATGGGAATGCTGAAAAGTCTCTTTTACGGGTCCAATTCACTATAACTATATATTTTGTATAAATTTTGCATAAGATATGGAACACAAACTAGATATTTCGCTATCTGCCCGACTATTTTTTACTTTATGTCATAAAGATATAATGAATCAATTATTAATAAATTAGAATTATAAAATATAAATATTCATTATTACACTAAACGAATCATGCTTAATATCTTTTATTTTAAGATGTAAAAATGATTTGCTAACATGACTCTGTTGGATGTTTAATAAAAACATTTAAAATACGTCGTTTCCATGTCGGATTGCCATTGAAAAATAAAACTTAATTCTAATGTATCACCTTCAGTGCAAGCGCCACGATAACGGAGATATAAACTCTTTTTTTTAATTCTTTTAATTTTTAAGGGGTTTTTATTCTTTAGAACATGCCAACCCCATCATACCATACTTAAATCTAAATTCATTTGATAACAATATTTCACTAGGTAATTTTTTACAGCTTTTACTACAGCTTATCTTAAATTTACGAGTAATTTACATAGTTTTTGTGCAATGATAGACTTAAGAGTTAGAGAGATATAAACTCAAATTTCAACTTACTGTCTAAGATAATGAATATTGATATAATTATTCAATATGCATTGCTGGGAATTAATTTTTATAGTTTGGTTAGACTACTTTTTAAAAAGTGACTTATTATCCGAACAATGTTTTTAGATAATGATAAAATTATATCTATGTCGGTTGTCATAGATATAATTTTAGAAATCAGAAAGTTGTATTATGTTAGGCCACCTAATACAACTTTAATATAGACATAAATGTATTTATCTTTATATTTTAAAGTAAATTTTTATAAGTATCTCTCCATAAGATATGCAAAATAGTTCCAGAAATTTTAACATATACTATATTAGAATAAAAAAACTAGATAAAAGAGAAAAAAGAGAATAAAGATTAGAATATTCTTAAAACAGCTAGTAAAGATATACTTATTAAAACCCCAAACTATATTAGTATCTGTAGTACACTGTTGAATAAAAAATAAATTAATTCCATAAATACTAATCAGATTATTTACTTTTTATTTCTAAAATAGCATGTGGAGGGGTACCACCCTTAATCGTTCCAAATCGCTTTTATCAGCTGCATCGCGGCGCCGGCGCATAAAGCTGTGCCACAAAAAAGGGCCAAAGAAAAACGACACCGCCAGGTACCCTCACACCTCGGCTTAATACCAGACGTTATAAATCATGACGATGCCTCTAACACCTTATGACATAAAATCCTTTATTATTCACGCGTTTTGGGAAAAAAAATGACGCTAAGGCCAGTTACACATTAGCACTTTATAGTAATACAATTTGACGATGTCGTTTCAACAGGACAAGAGAACGTCTATTGTGTCGGCTAGTAATTTATAAATAGATATCTAATGAGGTTTCGTATCAATTGACACCGCCTTACCCACTATAAATTGAATTGTTTTTATGATCTTTTTTTTAGAAAGGAAATGTACCAAAATATATAAGAAATATTTAAAATAGCTTAAAAATAATATATTGGCCAATTTTGACAGTAATAGTTTTTGTACTTAATATAGAGCTAAAGACGTAAAAAACAACAAGCTACCCTAGTAGTTAGTTAGTTAGTTTAGACCGATTGCTTGAACGTTTGTTACGTTCGCTGTGTGAAGCATTTCTTTTATTCTTTCCAAAATACTAAATACAAAGTGATTTCACAATAACTTGATAGTTAAACATTGATCCTAGTATCTTTGGCTATTTTTGTATATCGTACATTTTGATGATGTCTCCTTTAACTGTGTGTCTAGTAGGTCAATTACTACAACTCTCTCTCTAAAATAGCACATTATATACAAATAGGTCATAAGCAACTAAGACGTCATTAGTTTCTTAATATATACTGGCTTGACCCATAACTGATCATAGGTAGTCCATACTTAGAAACAGTACATGCCACGCATGCACAATAAAAATGGGTGGGTTCTAACAATAAGCTTTTCGTCAACCATCCAAATACTGATCAATACTTTTTATTATCAGTCGCAGTGATATCCAAGCCATCGAATAACTAAGATAACTTATGAAAGTTTCATGTGAAAATATTATAAACAAGAATGGAGCTGATAAAATGTATCCCAGCTCCAACATTCTCCGAATAATTTCAACAGATAATTAATGTTTTAAAAAGACAATACTGTATATTTTTTCCAACCTATTAAACATAAGTGTTTGGTAAAATCTACCCGAATGCTAACATTCTATTGTTATTAAATCGCTAGCAAATGTCGCAAATGTGTAAGAGGTCTTATAACAGACCGAATAAAGAATATAAGAGTCGGATTAAACACTTTTAGTTTCTATATTGAACAATTAAGAACAGACGTGGTGGCGACGACAAAAAATAACTTTGGTGCACGTTTTTTGTGTCGCTTCCATAGCTGTTGCCTAATCCTAATTTCTCGGAAATGTCAAAATTAATTCCGTGAAATTATTCAATATAAAGATTAGAATTTATTGTAGAAACGATTCGTAATAAGATCAATGTTGCGTGGATAATTAAAACAGAAAATATTAAATATGTCACGTCTGTAGTAGTTATTATTATAAATAGTTACTAGCTGTTTACCCGCAGCTTGCCCGCGTAAATAGCCTGTATCATCCGTGTATGATGTAGCTTTCTGTAGGTAAAAGGATTTTTAAAATCCAATAGCTTTTTAGTCTTTTCAATATGAACATGAAAACAAACAACGAAATCTCTGTACTAATATTATAAAGAGGAATTATAATAATTGTATAAACAAACAAACGCAGGAAAGTGTGCTCACAGGGTATGTTTTGATTAAGATACAGAGTCTATAAAGTTAAGGCTTGTAAAGTTAAATGTGAAAACTTTTTGAAGATGCTATCTTCTTGGCACCATTTTACATGAAAATGTTTTGATGGGCTTGCTCATATTCCCACAATGAAAACATAATGTTGATCTTTTATTGTTCTAGACAAACGTCTAGACTGGTCTGTTTTTCTTATAAATTCGTCACTCGATTGTTACGGACCGTTAATTGTAGAATTAACGAACTTATTTACAGCGTATAACCTCGGAACAGCATAGGTCGTTGTAAAAATAGTTAATATCCTAAACAATAATAAGTCGAAAATACATACTTATTATTACTAATCGTATAAATGACTGTCCATCTTACCAACAGCGTGGTGTATTGCAATAAAATTTAGTTTGAAAATAGTTTTAAGACCGATGGACGCCTTTTTTTTAACAAAATCGCGGTTTAAGGTTTTGCTGAATAACTTGCAATTTCTCGTCTTGATCTAAAAGGTTGTGGGAATATCAGAGACCGGTCACCGTGGAGATCTAATTGAAGCTCTTTAAAATATATATTAGATAATAATACAACAATACAATGTTCTTTGTGCCATGTCACCCATACTAGTTTAAGTTGTATTATGGGAGCCAGTGCCTCCCTAATTACTGTAACAATTCAATATTGGAAGTGGTGTTCCAGAAAAAAAAATACAGAAAACTATCAATAAACATAAGTTAGGCAAAATGATATTTCCAAAACCAAGACCTATTTGATACACATATCAAACACTTTTTAGCCAAAAAATTATCAGATATTTATTATACATAAACCCTTCGTGGCCCACTCAAAAAGTTTTTATTGCCACAGTGTAAAAATACTACATTTTTACGTTGTTATCGCCTATTTAGCTGCAAAATTTTAGTGCGTAGTAGTAATCATATTTTTGTGTTCTTGTAAGTATATTCATTCGAATATTTCGAAAAGTTCATCACATAAAAAGATTAAAAAAAAAACTTCGCCAAACTCAATATTTTAATCGGGGATGACGCAAAAGTCAATGACAACACATCCTTATGGGGACAAATGACGTCGATTATAATTGTTGATTGTGTCCTACTATTTGTTTCCTTTCATCAATTTTATAAGGCTACGATCACAATTAGGGTAAACAAAACTGATACGTAAATATGAATTAAAGATTATTAAGAGGGAGCCTAACCAAAAGCTTAATGGCCTAGTGGTAGCGCGTAGAGCCTGCGATGCAGTTACGACGAAGTTAAGCAACTTTTACAGTGTCCAATAATGGAATGGGTGACTAAAAATGTACTACCTCGAGCTCCTTCGTGCTCCATGTTGGCCTCGTTTGCATTTGCAGTCGTTGACACCTTACCTTCAATCCGCACTAAATCAGCATGGAAGGTTATGGTACATTCTCCTAAACCATCCATAAGGAAGGCCTGAGCTCCCGCAGGGAACATAAAACGAGCTAATTATTAAATGTAGTAATTTTATTGTAATTTTCATTATTTGTTCAATCGATACAAATTATTTGTTTTTGTTATTTCATTAAAAAGGTGTTCGTCCACTGCCTCAGCACGCACGCACCGGCCGCACAACACGCCACGCATTGCACGGATATGTCGATGTCATAAGTCCACTGCTGTCGCATTTTTCATTGATGCTTCTATATAAAGTGCCACTGTCAGTTTTGAAATAGGAATTATGCTTGTGACGTCATAGGAATTTGTGCGTGCGTGCTGACATGTGGACGTTCACCTTTGATTGTACCGATGTCAACACCGAAACACTTTATAATTAAACTATTATTAGTTAGCATTGATATTCGTATTTAACGACTTAAGTGGCGCCGTTTCGCCTTAAAATCCAATTAAATTTGTTAATACAGTTACCAGGTACTTCATTATTATCAAATACATTCGTCACTTTATAAGATACGGATCTGTATTGATTTATTTATAATTGACTTACTTTGATAGGACGCTATACGCACGTTGAGAATGACAATGTCAAAAACAAGGTATATTTTACTGGCGACATCTTTCTTTGTTAAGTATAAACTTTAAAAGATCAATGGGAAAACGTAATTTACATAGAAACTGCTAGGTGGCGTCGATACGTTATTTAGAGGGGCGGATTACAATTTCTTGAACTTTAAACTCTCATTACTGAAAATCGCAGTTTTTACATTGTGTCACTATCATATTATGCTTTAAATCTTTTGTAGACATTACTTTTAGATTCGTTTTTATTATACCTATAGGTTTACTTCAGGAATGTCAATCAGACAAACATTTTCTCTTCAACTTGTCATCATCATCATCATTGGAGGGCATTAACGTCTGCAAATGCAGCCGAGACTAACAGCTTAACATGCTTGCGAGTTACGGAGTAGTTCGAGATAATAGTTTTTGGTCACCCATCCCGTGAGTGATCACTGTGAAAGTTGCTTAACAGCAAAGATCGCGGCGCTTATCCACTACGCCATCGAGCTACTGTTTTAATTATATATCAAAGGTTTTCCTACTCGAATTTAAGTCTTGACTTTACACTAAGAACTCGTAGAAAAACATCCTGGTATTTTACCAGTAAGCTTTCAAATAAATTTATATGTCCCACAATTGATTTCGAATTCTACCTACAACACATTAAGGCTTATGATCACGTGTATAACCTGACGTTATATAATATCTTGCTAAATACATATCTATAGTCAACACAACATTATGTTTGTATAAGTTAATGTTGTGTTGACTATACATATGTATTTGTATGTATTTCAGCAAAACTTTTCCAACAAATATCAATCGTCATACAATTTTTCATTTTTTTGACGCTGAGAAATGCGTTACGCATACCCGTTTCACACAGCGCGGGCTCCACGGGTTATGTGGCACTCCTCCTGCAGCCCCACCCCCCGAAGGAGCTAGACAAGAAACAGAAGTTTAAACTACTAAAACTCAGCGATGTCCCTCGCATGGAAGGCGATGCACGGGATCGGCCCAAAGTCATACAAATACCTCAGCCAGTTAACACAAAGTAATTTTTCAATCTATCGAAGAATTGATTAAAAACACAAAATAATTTTATCTATGTTCACCGATTTCTCTGAGTTTCAAAAATCCTTTTTTTTATGTTATGAGCCTATTGCGGTCCCATTTAATTTTATCGAAATCAGATCAGCATTTTTATATTTATAATTAGACTAGATGAGCCAGTATACTTCGCATCACCATTCAAACCTTCGCTGGACTACGACAAATAGTTCAAAAACAAATATCAGCTAAATCAGCCAAGTCGTTCTTGAGTTTTTGCGTGACAGACTAGCATCAATTGATTTTCTATACTAATACTATAAAGAGGAAAGATTTAATTGTCTGTTTGTTTATTTATTGGCAACGAAAAGGCTCCGAAACTACTGGATTGATTTTAAAAATTCACTTACGGGAAGCTACATCATATGTGATGAACATAGGCTATATTTTATCCCGAAAAACAACAAATAAAGGGATGAAAATGGGAATGAAAGTTTGTATAGGGAATTAAAACGTAACCATAGTAACCATTGTTTACTATTCGATTAGTCATTGTAATAAGATTCGTGTAACGACATGAATCGAAATCCAAATAAACAGAGGTAACCTCTCCGTTTGTCTACGAACGAAAATTACAAAAATTTCAAATCGTTCTTATTTTTTTTTATAATCATATACTTCAATATTTACTGTGCATCAGAAGGAGTATCCGGGTCCTTCCTCCGTTTCAATATTATTTATTAAAAAATCTGTACCTTTAGAGTCGTATTAGGGTTCCGAAAATAATCGAATATTAGTTTTCGGAGAAACTGAGTAGCGCTTCATTTCCCTAGAGACCACACGGGCGAAGTCGCTGGTAGTAAGCTAGTTATTTATAAAAAAGATACCGGAAGACTTTTCCAAATAACAAGTAATTCCAGACGCTAATTTATGAAGTCGAAGAAGAAAATGGCATAAATTGCTTTCTTATGATTGAGACTACACTATTACTATTACAGCTGGGCTCGACGTCGAGTTAAAGATTGTTTCAAATTAACATATTTTATTTATTTATGTGTATACTCACAAAATAGATTGTAGTCATAAAAAGTAAATATATATGTGACAATATAATTTAGGTCTAAACTATATACAAATCAATAAAGTGTGTACACCGTACCATGTTGTATTCATAAATTAATTAAAAAATTATATATTTTACTAACTATAATTATATATACTACGAAAAGAATATAAGTTAAAACTTGATAAGTCCCTATTTTATTTATTGTTTCATTCCTTATTTAGGCGCAAAGCTCTTTCACTCTTCTTTTATACTTCTCAAGTGAAAAGTAAAAAATATCAATATGTTTGTTAAGCACAGCGATTTCGTTATAGCAGCGACACATTAAAAAAAGTGGATTGTAGTAGGAAGAATTATTTGTGCATACCCTCAAGGAAAACACCGGGTGATTTACATCGCGTCGTACGATATCGAAGTAGAGCTTCTTTTGGCTGATAAGATGAGCGGGTAAAAAAAACTCAGTAGCTCTGATGTGATGATATTTCCAAAAATGATATCATTACCAAATTAATATCCATCGTCACCACCATCACTAGTGTATTAATGTCACTTCACTATGGATGCAAATTAATCAAATCGAATAGAGAGATTGGGTATGACCTACAAGAGCCTAATGCGAATTGGTGGATAGCGAACTGCATATGCAGCCGGGGGTTTAGCGTTCCCTCCGAAGCACAAAGGACCTCGAGATAGCAAATTTTTGATCACCCATCCCTAAGGATCTAAACCGGCTGTCACTAAAGTTGCTCAACAACCGTACCACAGACCGAGCGCGCTAACAACTGCGCCATCGAACTCATGTATATAATAAATTAATATTAAATTTATAAATTAACTAGTGGCCGCCAGCGACTTCGTCCGCGTTTTCCATTATTTCGTCGCTCCTAATAGTTGCAGCGTGGTGTATAACCTAAAGCCTTCCTCGATAAATGGTCTATTCAACACAAAAACAATTTTTCAATTCGAACCAGTAGTTCCTGAGATTAACGCGTTCAAACAAACAAACTCTTCAGCTTTATAATATTAGTATATATTATGTATTATATACAACTGACTGTAATTTATTTAATAGTGTAATGCGATTATTTTTTTAATTACATTATACTATAATTTGTAAAGGATAAAATAACAGTACTACCTAAAGTAATAAACAGGTAGTCGTAATTGAATTCCCTTTTAAATATTAACTAAATGATAATTCAATTAAATAGTAAATTATGGCTAGGTAATCTATAAATAATAATGAAGTAAATACTGATGCAATCATTTGCTTAGATATTACAAATAAATCACTTAAAATCAATTACACGGTTGTCAAACTACAACAATTCCAATTAAAATTGTTTATTAGTGACATAGTTATCGTTAATAACGAGATTTAGATTATTGTTGTCAGAATACTCTTTCTGTAGTAGAATAAGTGCAGTTATTCGTACGTAGAATTTGGGGAGTAATACTCGGAGATCGCATTCGGAATGAAGATATAAGAAAGAGAGTTCATTTGAAAGATAGCTTCGGTGTAAAAATCAACAGAAACATGCTTCCTTGGTTCGGGCATGAAGAAAGAAAGTAGTAGAAAATGTAGAAAGAAAGACAACACAAAAGCGGACGGATGCAGAAGCTGCGAAACGCCAAGATACACCTTTCACGATCAAATCAATCACATGCTATTAGAAAATGATGTCGGAAGCCGTAAAAACCGGCGAATATGTATGAAAAGAGTAACGAAAGTGGATGAGGCGAACGATGTTTGTAAAGACCGTACTTTAAGGGTTCGGTCCTCTTTGGCTACTCGCAAACAATATGGGGTAAATATTTAGATTAGTTTTATTTTAACTAACCGATCCAATTAATTGATGCATTTCGCCCAGAATGCCTGGGCACCAATTCTGCTATCTTTTACGTAATAATCGCATTTCATTAGAATCTCAACAAAACAAAAATAATAACTGGGAGTATACAGATGTCGAAGGGTTTTACTTTTCAGTCCCACACTCAACCCCTTCTTTTTTAATATTTCTTTTAGTGACCAATGTTCTTTCCACTCGCTTTGCTTTTTAATTATTTCAATTTATTATATAGGTATACCTTGTTGTTTTAGGCTATCCCATATAGCTTTATGGCTTATGCTGTCGATATCTTTGGAATAGTCTATGAATGCTATATACAGGTTTTTGTTATATTCCTTCTATTTTTCTACAATTTGTTTCACAATGTACAATGTACATGTATATGGTCTAGAGTTGAGATTTTTTGTTTGAAGCCTGCTCATTCTCGTCAAGTTCTTTTGCTTGTTCATTCCAGAATAACCTTAGAAAAGACTTTGTAGATATTTGACAACAAGCTTGTGCGTCTGTAGTTGTCAATGTTTTCTTTTACCCTTTCTTATATGTAAGGATGATATGCGATGTTTTCTATTGTTTAGGGATTATACAAGACCTCATTATTTCGTTAAATATTGCTGTAAGTATTGGTAGTAGTTCTTCGAGAACTGCTCCTTTCAGAAGCTTGTTTTTTATAATTGCCATCAGGGGAGACCCAAGTCCAATTTATGTTTCCTGTTTTTCTTGAATAAGCTATTTTGGAGCGTTATTCTCTAGTAGGAATTCAGTAAATAATACGCTATTCGGGTTCCTATTTTCCCTGTCCAAAGTTTCCCAAACATATTCTTCCGTGTTTTATTTTATCCTTACTTGAGCATTAAAGTCTCCCATAAGTATTAGGTAGATATGTGTACACTTCGTTACTGTTCGTCTTTGTTGCCTGTCATAAAGTTTAGTGTCTCGCTCTTTTGCTTGTTCTGTCGGAGCGCATTACTGGATAAATGACCACATTTTTCAGAACTCACACTTTCACAAATCAGTAGTGACAGATATATATATTTTTTTTTATTATATTTGGGAAACAAACAATATTTATAATGAATACAATTGAAACATTTTAAAATAACACATTGATCAGTTAAGTTTCCACTAATAGTTTATACAATATACATGTCACTTTTCACATTAAAAAATAACTAAATTATCGTTTGGTTTAATTTTCATTAATCACTAACAAAAAGAATCTATAATGTCAACAATCATGTCAAAGTTACACAATGGTCAATATTCTAATTACTCGCACATTAATTATCAAATTAAATTAAGACTATAAATAAAAATAATAACAATATCATTTAATGTTCGTCAGGATTATCCTTTATATTTTTTTAAAAGTTTTTTTAGAGAAGGAATTGAGCAATTAAAAATGTCAATGGAGTTAAATTTCATGTCATATTCTTTACAAGATCTATAAACAAAAATATTTCCTGCATAATTAGTTTTAGTTAATGGGACAGAAAAAAGCTTTTTAGACCGTGAACCTATCCGAGAGCATCTTATATTAATATTCTGTAATAAAAATTTCGAGTCAACGTGAGCTTTTAAAATCTTATACAAAAACATTTGATCCCTCTCTAAACGACGATCGAGTAAAGAAGGAATACGAATAGGTAAGTGGTTATCGCAAGCAGATCTAAATCTGAGGTGCTTTTCAAATTTTTTGTTGATTTTTTCAATTGCATCAATATACACTTTATACTGTGGATTCCATACCGTCGATGCGTACTCCAAAACAGATCGTACATATGAATTAAACAATAACATTAGAGTAGAGTTATATTTAAAGTCCCGTCCAGTCCTCAAGACAAAGCCAAGCATTTGATACGCTTTCGAAGTTATGTGTTCAATATGTGCATTAAATGTTAATTTGTCATCTAAATATACGCCCAAATCTTTCACCACAGGCACCCTTTTGAGCACAACATCGTTCAATTTATAATTATAATTTATGGGCTTAAGTTTACGGGAGAAAGATATAGTATTGCATTTCTCAGGATTTAGAATTAAAAAATTATGTAAACAATACACACACAATTGGTCAAGATCTGCCTGTAGTAACTCGCAGTCAATGGGATCCTTAATTATCTTAAAAATCTTCATGTCATCAGCGTAGATAAGAATGTCAGAGTTCTTTAGAATAGAAATCACGTCATTTATAAATAAATTAAAAAGAAGGGGTCCAAGGTGAGAACCCTGAGGTACTCCTGATGTTAAGGGCACAAAGGTTGAGCAAAAACCTTTAATGGTAACGGCCTGGCTTCGTTCTCTCAGATATGACTCAAACCACCGCAGAAGGTCACCATGTATACCGATTTCACCAATTTTCCTAAGAAGTATTGAGTGGAAAATTTTGTCAAATTCTTTAGCGACTGCTACGCGGTGAACGAGTTCACAGAGATTAGTCTCAGTAGACTTCCCGCTAATGAAGCCGTGTTGCTACTCAATAATTTTAGGACGCAGCAGTGGAAAAATAATGTCATAAAGAATCTTTTCGAATAACTTAGAAATGGTACTTATTTTAGTTATCGGTCTATAGTTCCTAATATTGTGATTGTCACCAGACTTATGTACAGGAACTACGTGGCACTTCTTCCACACTTTAGGCATTTCACCCCCTTTCAAAGACACATTAAAGAGTAAAGCCAAGGGAGCAGCAAGGGTATCATGGCACATCCTCAAAAATAAAGGTGGAATACCATCAGGCCCACATCCTTTCGATACGTCAAGTGATTTTAAATATTTCTTTACCTGGTCGCTAGTATCGGTTACTGTGCTAATGACAGTTAAATTATTCTTAACTAAAGATTGCAATGAATTTGGACAAAGTGATACAATTGGGTCAAAAACAGATTGAAAGTAACTGTTAAATAAATTACATATAGTTTCACCGTCATTTGAGGCAACTTCGTCAAAAAACATTCTATCCGGTAGACCAGATGAAGACCTTTTCGACTTTATAAATGTCCAAAAATATTTACTATTATATTTATTTTTTCTTCAGAATTCGTAATAAATTTATCATAGCATTCACGCTGCACCCGCTTTTGTCGATCACGCAATAGGTTAAAGATACTGTCTCAAGTCATTAAAATTTAAAAAACCCTGCAAGGATTGGACCAAGGTATCACCGTTAAGTGTGGAGCAAGTAACGAACGGCTCATGAGTATTAACCGTCCACTGAGCAGAAGAGATATTAAAATCTCCTAATATTATATAAACGTCGTCTGTATTGCTAATTATACTATCAGATACTACTTCAAACATCTGAGTCAAACTATTCAAATGCCGAGAGCAATGTGGGAAATAAACACAAAAAATATGAAGATGTACAGTCTAGACGTATACCTCAGTTCTATTGTCACTTCAATAACCTCGGCTGCAGCATCTGGCATAGATTTTACGTCATATGATCGCACTAGCAGCTCGCGTCGCACAGCTATAAGCACACCATCACCCATACTGTCTCCTCGACTTTAATAGTCACGATCACATCTATAAACTCTACAACGTGAATCAAATATTTCCAAGTCATAAATCCCGGGTAAAAGCCATGTCTCACTCAAACAAATAATGTCATAATCGACCTGCAACACGTTACGGAAGACTGTATTAGTTTTTGTCCTCAAACCTCGGACATTCTGATAATATACATGCAAACTTTGTAAATCCATCTATATTTTAGGTATAATAATACAATAACTCAATAAGCTCACTATTAAAAAGCAAAAGATTGAAAAACTCAACAAAAAGCCCCCAAACAGGGTGAAAAGCATATCCTCCGTACTATATGAATACACGAACAAGTTAACACTATAGAGAAAAACGAACCAACAATATAGCCTGAACAAGTCGCAGTCCAAAATGCCCGGAAATATGCTCAAAAGCATCAACACCATTATATAAATACGTTTAAAAAATAATTGGTATACAAAGCAATCACAAGAATTTTTTTTTAACGGAAATCTTATTTGATTTTATTAAATCAGATTGACTGGAAATGTGTATAACTGCCGATGTATCCGAGCGGCGCACTTTTATCGCACAATTCTTAATCCATATGTACTTGTACGCTTTTTCCTTACATAGTGACTTGACACGCTGCAATAAAGACTTATTAGCACTAGTTAAGTGATCATTGAATATATGAGATTGAATATATGAGTCACCTTGTATATTTATATCAGAACTTTTAAGCCTTAGTTTTTTCAAAGTTGATAGAAAATCATCCTTTTTCCAGCGTGACAAGAAACGGACGACAACTGGTTTAATTTTCTTATTTTCATTATTCTTAGGCGCCACACGTGTAACAAAGTCAATATCTTTTGAGGGATCAAGCGGAAGTTTTGCTTTATTGGAAATATTCCTTAAAATTTGCATTAAATTTTCTCCTTTTCTTTCTGGGATACCAAAAATTTCCACATTTGATCGACGAGCCCACTGTTCCTGTTTATTGATGTCAGCCTCAGTGACAGTCATTGACTTTTTAATATTTCCAATTTCCGATTTCAAATTTCAATACGACTTGCTATCCTTTTCAAGTTCGTTCACTTTCTTCATAATGATTTCATGTTGGTCATTTCTAAAACTCATGGATTCCCTAATCGAGGCGATCTCCTCAATAATTGGTTTGACCTCCCTAGAAATAGCTTCAGCAATAGCCGAACCTAATTCAGCCCTCATGACCGACATTTCTGAGGCTTTGATGCTTTTGTCAGTCTCCAATATTCTAGGATCCGCCTCATAAGAAACATGTTGAGTAGGAGAATCAATACATAATTTATGATACAGTGGAGGTAGGACACCGCCTCTGGTGCACAAACAATTTTCACGGATATTATATTTATTTAGTTACATGCTTACACTACATGCTTACGTTACATATTAACTTATAATTTATAAGATCGTTTCGAAATTTTCCGAAATTTAGTTAGTCCATGCACAAACAGAATTGTATACATGTTTCCTGATGTCTGGGAGCAGAGACATAAAGCTTTAACGTTTTCATAATAAACCCTAAAATATACTTCCTCGTCTATCACCAACGATACTGACTCTAGTGAGCCACAAGAGGCAATAAAATTTACATAATTCCTTGCCTGCTGCAGTTCTTATGTATTAATTCATTATAAACAATTGTTAGTTTGATTGCACCGTAATTTGTGTAGATCACTCGGGCGTTGAGAACCTTCCATTACATCTAGTTTTAATGGCACGACGCGGGTTTAGCATAACAAATAACAGGCATATGACATTCTTCGACAAATGCGCATCAGAATGTATCTGTTTGTGTGCAAACATTACTTATAATAATTATTATTAGGAATAGTAGGACGAGTATTGATGTGTCATTGGATAATCGGCATACTACATTAAAAAAATATTCTACTATCTTACTAATACTATAAAGGCGAATGTTTGAGATGAATTATGTATGTTTGTTATTTTTTCACAAAAAAGCCTGAGAAAAAATATAGGCTGCTTTTTATCCCACTAAACAGTTCCCTAGAGCAATCCTGAATCTACGACTCCTACTGGGGTAATAACTTGATATTGCGTCCAAACGCATAACGTATAATGTAACGCATCCTGTGCCCGAGTAGATATTAAGAAATTGGGGTGGTTTATGAAGACTTTTTGAAACCGTTTAAAATTACAAATGGGTACTTTAGTAATAATAGTCGCAAATTATACTCTTGACACTGTCAACATATTAATGTTCTCAAAACTAGGGTATACACTTTCTCTATGAATGAACTCAAATAGAAAAAATATGACCATGACCTATTGGACATGGAATACGCCCATTGCGGATTGGGTTTGGACTAGGGTTCATGATTTCTCGAGCTTTTCGATTTCTCGGGTCTCGAGAATTCTCGAGGCTAATTTCTCGAGGCTTCTCGGGTTGCCGAGAAATTTACAATTACGTACATTTTCTCATAATAACGTCAATAAATATAGGTTCCAATAACGTCAAAAAATTCAGTGGTTTTCCCCTCAAATAAAGGAATCAAATTAATTTTAAAACTTTTATTGATTATATTAAAAAAAAAACTTATGCTAAATTAAGTTAATTAACCTTAAAAAAATGCAATAATATTATTCAGACTTATAATTATAATAACAGCACCATTTTTAGCAGATTATTTAGAACTTATAAACAAAAGTAGCTTCTGTTAAACTAAACAAAAAATAAACATGAAAAAAAACGTTAATATTTAACTTATAATTATATTACAAACACAGCACCATTTTTGGCTGGTTATTTAGAAAAAAAATCTTCTTAAAACTTTAAACAAAAATAGCATGAAAGAAAATAATTAAATTACACAGCACCAGCATGTTAATTAGAATAAAAACAAATGAAAACGTTGCAAGAGCTAAACATACAGACAGACAGATACATAACAATTAGGTCAGCTTACTCTGGCTGATGAAATATGCCTTTAGAAAAACTAAAGAATTTATAGCTTTATCTATCAGACAGCCGGTTTCTTTGAAAATTGAAAACACTCTTTCATTTTCAGTTGAAGTAGGTTTAACTGAAAGCAATGCTTTGTACATAGATTCTAAATTTCTTTACTATAGATTTTGACATTGCCACTGCAGTTGCCTCCTCATTTGTTGCGATAACTTTAATTGCTTTTTCTAATGCAATTTCAAAGCTTTCGGGTTCAGGTTCTGATGGGCTTACTTCTTCTACCACTTCCGACTCATTTTCGGTCAAAGTTGTGATGGCAGGGTATAAACGATTATATTCTCTTTCAGCGTATCCGATCAAAAATATCTTATTGTTATCAATGAAGTGGTTACTTTTATTGTGCATGAAATTGTCAGGGCTGTTCAAGTATTTTAGCAGCGATATTAGGGACTTTCGACTTAAGTGAATCTACTAATTTGAGGGCCAAAGAATCATTGACACTTTCTAATTTTTTAAAGTAATACTTCTATTATATAGCCTCTGCAGTCAATAAATTGGCATCTTGCCTACTCAATGCCTCAACTGCAAGTTTCGTGGGTGTTAATATCATCTGCAGTATTAATAATATTATTTTCATTCCATTTTTTGAGCTATCTAAATCTATCAATGCCTTTTTATTGCATTTTTTTAGTTCTGACATCGAGGAACAAAACTAGTTCTACTCCGAATTCAGCTACTACATATTTCTGCAGTGTGATTGATTTTAGAGGACTCTTTCTGAAAAATCTTATAATCGATCGGGTCTCAGTCATTACATTATTTATGACATCAATTATTTGCAATCTAGGTTCTTCATTAGAGATAAAAGATGCATCATCGTTATCATTGCTGCTGGTTTCATCGGAGCTACTGTGTTCATCGAAGCTGCTGTGTTCGTCATCGTTATGCAAGACATTCCTAGCAGCTGTAACTTCTGACTGTTTTTTGCAAAATGTTTCAAGAATAGCTAAATGGATGGCATGATAGAGTCATCAGCGACATCAAAGAGTGCCGCTGCGCTTTGACCCGCGCCGCCACGCAACACAACAAACGGCGATTTAATTTATATATAGGTAAATGATTTCTCGAGTTCTCGACTTTTCTCGAGCGTGATTTCCCGGGAATAAAGCCCAACGATTTCCCGGGAATTCTCGAGTCGAGAATTCCCGGGAATGAACCCTAGTTTGGACTTAACTTACGTTTCGAAGAACGAAGTAAATCGAGTTAGTAAATTTTTAATCACCCATCCTCAGTCTTACTAGATACAAGAATTCCAAACGCGTTAACCGCTGCACCATAAAGTTCCCCAATTTATGAAATATTATAAACGCAGTGTAAATAATATCATATTTTCACACGTTGATCAGATTTAAATCTCAGCGACACCTTATAAATTATGCCAACGCAACAAAGTGACGCTTTAGCAAATAAGTATTCGCGTTGAAGCCGTCTTGTTGGTCGTGAAACATGGTAACCGGATATGACGCCTCCAGTCGACGCAGGGCACATTTCACCGGCTCAGAAGCAGCACGGCAATGTCTCGAATTTTGATTACCGCTAGCTGCCATCGTGCTGGCCACGCGTCACCCGCAAGGAAGTTATATACCTTCATACCGAGTTACAAAATTTACTAACTGCGACATGAGAGCCTGCCATCTGATTATTATTATTATTATTTATTTTTGTAAGGGGCTATGCAGTTCCCTGAGGCACTGTAGTCACTGCGACCTTAAGATCTATTGTGACTCGCTGCCAGAGCTATAGTAACTCCTTTAGCCGGATAGACTTCAAAAAGTCTATAATGTTCCTGGCTTTTAGAAATTTTATATCTTCTGGGCCGATTATATGTTGTCCCAGATGTATGCTTCGTTTGTGGATCAGTGGTCCACATTCACACAGGAGTTTTTTGTGTGTTTCACGTTCCTGTTTGCAATATCTGCAAATGTCAGTGTCACTTAGTTTCGTAGTTATTACCGTCTGATACTCACATCATGAATTACAAAAAAACATTATATCTAAAATGATATACCAAAGCTGACCACGTTTTATATTTTTAAAAATGTATTCTGTAATTTATTTTAAAAAATTGATTGCATTAGAAATAAATAATGAAATCTGCAAATGCAAAAGTGGACGCGACCGAGCCACTCAATGGCCATCACCATCAGACGATAAGGTATAAAACATGACAGCCGTAAACTATATGATTCATCCCATCGAAACCATATTGGTGTATATCGATGTTATTCACTACTCGTTTATATGAATGTATGTTTCCATTGCCAATAAAAGACCAGGGAACTAATTGTCTAAATTTAAAATCTAACGCCATCGCTTTCTGTTTGAAAGATGTTGTATAACCATTGCTTGTTTCTGAGGACAGTTGAAAAAAAGTATTTGTATTATGCAGCAATGGTTGTGCAGCACCTTTCAAACTGAAACCGATTGCAATAGATTTAAAATTAGACAATCAGGGGGCTGTATTGCTATTGAAGTTATATTTATTACGAGATTGCTACCAACTTATTTTAATCGAGTCCGTCGTGACTGATTAGTGGACCAAATCAATAAAATCAGGGGTCATTTTTTATTTAGAATAAAATAAATATATAGTTTTTCATACATTTTTATCCAATCATAAATGACGTATAGATTTGGACCTCCAAAGATTAAAAAGTGTATGAAAATAAATAGATATTAACATATGAAATCTCGGAAGAAAAATTTAGAAATATACTCGTACCTACTTATGATACCGTAAGATAACAAACCGTTACCAAAACGACGAGGCCAGAAAACTTAAAAAGAAAATCACCTACAAGCAGCACGTCGCGTATGATGTCACACGCGTAACATAAAAAATCTTGTCGTTTAATACAATGGACATAGTGAAACACGGACGTCATATAAAACGCGCGGTGAATTTTGGCAGGAGAGCTTCGCTATCGGAGCATCCGCCAGAATTTATTGCCGGTAATCTCCGTTTCCGAACACACCCCGTTACCTATTAACGTGTCTAGAACTGTTTACCTATCATACATCAGACTACACGATAAAACTAGTTGTGCTTCGCGGTTTTCTATATAAAAATTGCGTTGGCATTTGACCGCCATACAATCTAAAAATACGATGTGTCGTAAAACGGTATATGCTTACCCAGAAAATGCTTTAACTGTGATGTTAATGGTCATGAAAGTTTAAAACAACATATTGACTTTGGAGAGTTGCCGATTGCCACACCCCTGACGGAAACAGCTTACAAGGTTTGAGATGACCGAGCACTGCAAATTGTCGTCGTGTCTAGGGAGCAAGATTTAGATGTTCCCGAGTCCTGCCTCCAACCCCGGAAAAACACATAATGTGCTTCATATTGTGCTAACTATGGCGTATTTTTATAAATTAACATATTTGTAACGTAATTGCGGTTTGAATTTAAAACAAACCATATATTGACGTAAATGTCTTTTCCAAATTAACTAGGAAAAATTCATGTTAAATAAATGTATATCATCTGCTTTATTTTAACCGCTAAAACTTATTAATAATAGCGTCTTATCGATGCGTGCTTAATCCAATATGTATGTTTTAAAACCCACTGACTCAGTTAAAATATACTATGACGATTGTTATTTGTACTGTAATGCGTTTCGGTATGTTAAATGTGTGCGTCAGATGTCGCCGCTTACTGAGTTTGTTGAGTTCACAGTTTGAGTTTATTCCTGTGCTTACGTTCCCATACAAATACGCGTTGAGAGTAAAGACGCGCTTGCTTGATTTCAAACATTTTTAATCATAGAAAAAAATGCAGTTTTACAAAAATATGATGAAACGAATACATTAAAACCTATTTTTGTATATACTTTTTATATAGTGATGATGAAATTTTAATATACTAATCAACTCAATAAACCTTTTTCGAGTCATCTTTGCGATTTGTTTTCTATCGAGTCAATTATTGAAATTTATGTTTATTTTTGGCAAGCAATTCATCATATGTTTATTTTACATAAAATTATTTTTATTTGGAAAATATTAACATAAGAAATTGGTTTAAAAAAATATATTTCTTTAAAGTGGTAAACAATCTCGCCTTATATAATTAAATTAAGTCAATTTAATACCGAGAGGAGAGTATTTATCTAGGTATATGTTAGATGTCAATCGTTAGATTCTTTGTATACGTGATTTTATACTTATTAAACCGGCTGTTATAAACCTGCTCAAAAGTGCATTAAAAAAAAACCGGCGGTTTTAGCGTAAATTATCAAGGTTTACTTAAGACTCCTTTCACTCATCCAATTATAGTCGCAACTTTGATGACTATGAATTCATGTTATTCAACATGTGGTATTCAAAATGTATAATGTTGTAATGGAAAATGACTTCATATTTTAATGATGTCATTTTTCAATCTTGACGCTCTGTATGAAATAAAACAGGGAGAAAAAGCAGCCCTTGCCGACTTTCTTGCCGGTTCTTCTCGGTACAAGGCCACAGCCTAGACTGACTAAATAATTTTGATTTTTTTGATTTAATGTTCAATCATAATGGATAAAATTTTGGGTAGCTAATTAGATGTACTTTTTACACGTCTGCCTAAAACACGAAGCGTGATGTTAGGGTTAGTGTATATCGACGCTGGAAAGCAAACACGTAGTAACCCGCAAAACCAAAATTGATCTTCAAAGCAGAAAAACTTTGATTTTTTTCGATAAATAATTCCTATAAACGTCCATGGTAACAAATAAGATGTTCCTTAGTCAATTTATACAGAAATAAGACATATTTTTTTGGAAAAATCTAAAGATTTTCCATTATAAATATCCATTTTGGTTTTGCAGGTTACTACGTGTTTGTTTTCCAGCGTCGATATATATGAGTTTTGTTATTCCACTATAACTTTTGAAAAACCTAACGAATATAGTATAGGGTATCATTAAAAAATTTAGCGTGATTTAATTTTAATTAACACAGGCTATATATATATTTTTTTTTATTTCAATATTCAATACGGCGGATGTATGATGTCATTTAAAAATATTAAAAAATAATATTAATTCAATTGTAACAGTATGGGTATCAAATTAAACGTCTTGATTAGTAAATTCCAAAAAAAATATACTTTGCACACATTTAATGGTAATGGTGGATAAAATATTAATAAAAACTCTCATTGCAGTCACGGGACCGTTCTGTGGAACATTAGTAGTCTTAGAAGTCTTTTTATATATCGACGAACTCTGTAGTCGAGTGGTTCGCACGTCGGTTTCAAAGTCAAAAAATGAACTTTTCTACATTGTCTCGGCTCTGGATGTTGTGACATTTAGCTACTCATTTTGGAACTAAGCAATTTATCTGATTTTGTGTATTATTTATTTATTTATCCTCCTGCAATAAAAGCTCCGAATAACGGCTTCATGTGCCTTCCGAAGCACGGAGGTCATAAACGGAGGTAAATTTTGGTCATCCAGCCTACAAACGGCCCTCACGAAAGTTACTTAACTTCCACAGCGCTGACTGAACGCAAAGAGCAATGCACCACTTAAATCCTCTACCTATGTTGTGTACCTAATTGTGAATAATTAAACAATAATAATCCAACAAACTATATATTTCGCGACAAAATCAAACAAATGCCAACGCGAATGTCCATAACAAAAATATTCCGATCGATTAGCGGCAAACACGAAGCGCATATCGATTTCATTATTCGATTACACAATCGACATTCGATCGGTGTCATACATTCGAGTTGACAGGCGCGGTGCTTTTGTTGAATCTCACGTTTTTTTTTCTGCGGCAGTGAAATCATACGTACACCTCACTGCTTAAGGTGTGTACGCAAACTTATTAGATATAATTTGAGATGCTTATTTAAATATAAACGTACTAAAACTAGTATGACTAATACTATGACGTTGTTCCACAATCCGCACAGGTGTTTTACATTCGTTAGTGATAGAGAATATAAATAAATACTATATTTGGCTAAATAAATCGCGAGCGTGGGAGTCGCTGTCTATTTTTTCTGAATAGAAACGTTATTTATCTATTTTTGATCATCTTAATGATACAATTCAAGCCTCTGCCCACGACAGTCTGAATGGAGCTTAAAATTTGTAGTCCAAGACTTTATAAATGAATGAAAAATATTATATTGGTCAATCCATGAGCCGTATCTCCACTTACCTTCTTATCTTTAGTCAAGAGAAGTAATTATTTGAGAATATGTCATAACTTAAGTAAATTTAGTAAAAATATAAACAAGAATTTGAATGAAGTTAATTAATAGTTAGAATACTATTATTATAAACTATTAACACCTTTTATTTCATACAAATTCTCGTCTATTGGTTAAAAATATCAGATTAAATTTAGACATTTTCGAAAGTAATTACTTATATCAATTAAACATACCTACGATACGAGAGTTAGTATTCTCGAAATTAGTTTTTTTTTTATGGGATAGGGGTAGACGAGCAGACGGATCACCTGATGGTAAATGACTACCGTCGCCCACGGACACCTGCAACACCAGGAGGGCTACAAGCCCGCCGCTGGCCTTTAAGGGACGAATATGATCATAGGGAGGGAAGGGTTAGGTAGAGGGAAGGGAATAGGGAGGGGTTGGGCCTCCGGTACCCTCACTCACACGACGAAACCCAACGCAAGCGATGCTTCACGTCAGGCCGTGGTATCACACCGGTCGAGCCGGCCCACTCATGCCGAAGCGTGGTTTTCAATATATCGTATAGGTACTTCATCATTCCCTGTCCTGCATAATTCGAAATTAATGTTAGTTTATATTGACATTGAAGCTATCCCACAAAATTAATTTATCGTATGACTTGACTTGTTACGAGGTACACCTTTGATTGTTTCTAAGGGTAAGTACAAACTATAAATGCATCAAACGTTAATCAACCTGGATATCACTATCGCTTTCAGCTAGACTCTACAGTGTAAAGTCTATCTGAAACCTTCCTTGGGCCGAGTCTACACTCGCTGCTATTAATGCTATTATATACGTAAGTAAAGTAAGATAAACGCCGATGGTCTTTTTTTTAATCTGTCTCTCTAAAATCAAAATTAGTAGTATAGTTAACATTACTAATTATTTTTTTATTAAATCACAAGATGAAACTACCCTTAATTCTCTAGTAATAAACAAAAAAATTTGAAAGAAAGAAAAAGAAGAAGTCTCATTCTCAGCAAGCAACACATTTCCCGGTTCACGATATAATTAGATGTCAATTTTAAGTTAGTTTTATAGCTAACAATGATTTAAATCCATACATTACTGCTGTATACTATACCAGCTTTCCTCCAGTAGGTTCACCCGCGTAATTTTCTCTTTTCCAACATTTTTTATTGTTGCTCCACTCTAATTAGTCAAAGCGTGATGTTTTATTATCCTATATTATTATAACCTTATTTAATAAATAGACTTTTCAATACAAGAATATTTTTTTCAATTCAAACCAGTAGTTCTGAAATTAGCACGTTCAACCAAACTAACATTCTTCAGTTCTAATATATTAAAAAAGATAGTTAAAATCAGAAATTTCATCAAAGAATTTTCTTACTACACAAAAGAATCTAAAATTTACTAGAAGATCTTCAAAATCTCCTTTTTTAGACTTGTCGATGCATTTAAAATAATAAATTCAACGCATCAGATTAGCTCAAAAGTCACAAATCACTAAATTGGATAAATTGAATGGTTTTGTATAAACTTGATGTCATGTTGACTGTAGCAGACCTGCCTTAATAACCTTTAAAATATTAATAATGTAAACAATGTTCATAATAAAATTAATTCATCGCTATTGCAATAGTGTTTGATTCAAGAGAGGTGCCTTAAGTAATTCAGACTGGGCGGGCAGCTGCGAATGTCGGTAATAATTACCGGTTCATATTAGATAAGCGAGGCGCGCGTATCACACCGAGCGTAACACCTCGACTTAAACGCCGTGGACACATAATAATTAGACAAGGTATAGTGGCGGTGCAAGACCCTTTCATGTAGGCAATGTCATGAAGCATTGGTTTTTCGTAAATATAAATAAAAATAGTTGAATAATCTAAGATAAATCGATGATAAACATTAATTTCTGGTCAATCATAATATAATATATGTATTTTATTTTAAAAATCATTAGTAAAAAAATGTTATATTTATAAATAATTTGTAGTGGGGACGCTTTATAAGTATACTAATGTTTATGGCTCATTAAGTCATTTGTCTCATTAGTTTATATCTTTATGTTCTTATCTAACCGAGATTTTTTAGAAAATTACTAACAGAAATATTATACTAATATATAAATTAAATAAATATTTAGAACGATAAAAAATTATAGCTTATTTCAACCCTGTATGATGTATGTATGTACCTAGGCAAAAGAATTTTCAAAATCAGTCCAGTAGTTTCGGAGTCTATTAGACGCAAAAAAACAAACAATTAAATCTTTCTTCCTTATTTTTCGTTAAAAAAAGCGTATATACGATGGAATTGAGAAATCTCCTACTTTTTTTGGTCTTTTTTATGCGAATATTTTTTTTAAATTTCGTGTTTTTTGGCCAGCATGCCAAAATACTTATAATAAATAGTATTTTAGGAATTCAATTTCTATTTTATTTATCACAATGCTTAACTATTAGATTAAAATTTTTATTTATTTTACTTTTAATATGCTATTATTTATTACTATGATGTATAGCACTTTCTGGGATTGTTAACGTCGATTATGTTTTTAGATTCAATAATATTAAAATTAAATATGGTTCATTATGTAATAATGTACAATATAAAAAAAACCCTCATAAAAATGTAATATGATTTCCTTTAGGCGAGCCTCATGATAAGGCAGTCAAACCGCTTATAAGGTTTTGCTGGACTATTAAGATTTCAACCATGATTATGTATTAAACTTAATAATAATTATTTATTCATATATTACATTGTCCAGAATTTGGTAAGTATTACAGTGACTTTAAGGTAATGTTAGCATATAATATAACTTATATTATTTTTATAGCTTTTAATATTTTTTACTATTTACCTTATTTTCTTTTATATATACGAGTATATATATATATTTTTTGCATACATCACCATTTAGTCTAATGTAAACAGTCTCAACTAGGGCGACCTATGTGTCAAACAAGTAGAGCTAACGTAGTTGTTATATAATTACTACTTAATCAGCAGACATTATATGTTAAATATTTAAAATAAAACAAACAAATAAATAATAACAGGAAAAAGAAAATTATTTTAACACAATTAAAAGCTTCTCAAAAGTGTGTATTGTATTTTAATAATAAATAAAAGATCTTCACTGATAATAATATTATATAGCTTAAAACGAGACATCGCCTATATACTTTTATTCGTTATTTTGATATTATCGTAAATTATATTCTGTATTTTAAAAACAGTACCGTATCCAAATCTTTTCGACTCCTTGGCAATCGATTGTCCATTTTGGTAAATGACATCATGGCATTGTTTTTCTTAATAAATGACGGCATAAACACGTGTCTCCAGCGGTTATAAGGGGAGCACATTTTGCAGGTACGTCGGTCAATAAAAAAAAGGTTAACTTGTAATTGAACTATTTTTAATCATTCGTCATCTATATCTGTTGCAAATTTTTCCTAGCTTAAAAACAATAAATTATACATAGGTGATATTTTTTTACTGCAATCAATCATACAAACCCAATGCGATATTAATTATCGCGGAAGTATTTCTGTAAGGTTTCCCTGAACCAGTCTAGTAGAGCTGGACACCCTGGTCATGTTAACCGATGATTATGCATCGTACGATGTAGTGTACTACATTACCCGGGAACAACCCAAGAGTCAGACAGATAGAACTTAATAGCGAGCGATGAGCTTATAGATGGAACTTTTCGTTAGTGGTGCTGACGTAGACATTTTTCGTTAAAAAAAGCGTATATACGATGAATGGAGAAACCTCCTTCTTTTTTTAAGTCTTTTTTATGCGAATTCTTTTTTAAAATATCGTATTTTTGCCCAGCATGCCAAAATACTTAAAAATAGTATTTTAGAAATTCAATTTCTATTTTATTAATCACGATGCTTAACTATTAGTTTTAAATTTTTATTTATGTATTCCTATGATTTTCTCTAATAATTTATTTTGTTATTTTTATATTTTGTTATATATTATTATTATATGTCATCCTGGAGATAATTTAACCCTCATGTAGTAATATTGGGTCAATAAAGAAAATTAACTGTTCGTATTAAATCGGGTTTGAGTGAGGATACCATCGTTATCTCAGATAACCGAGCTACTAAATACCAGGGCCTTCACTTACTCCTCTTGGAATCGGAGACATTATTATACTCTTCTAGCGCACATACATCGCTGTTGAATTTGGTACTCTATTTTGTTTCTTCGAGTGCTTTGCAAGCCGGTTTCAAAGTACCCCTATTTCAGAAGTCCCGAGTTGGATTCCCTATCGGGTCAATGCAGTAAGTTAACTTTTCTGTATTGTATACAGTAAACCTTATTATGGGTATGGATCTTGTGGTTCCTTCGTTATGAGATTCTCTATTATTCTTTATTCTCGTTTTAAGCTTTTATGGTAATTTACATAAGAATGATAGTTTTTCGCGGAAATACTACCTTCCAAGCCTTAATTATTCCATTCATTCAAGTCATTGGTGGTGGTCAATGGGTGTCGTAATTTACTGAATACCTATTGATTCCTTCACTGCTGAAGCACTTTTCTATAAAAGGAATCAAAGGGGCGTGGGAACCAACGGGTTCCATGGCGAGTACCGAGTCCTTCTCCCCCTCTGAAGGGTACTCGCAGCGGGATTTACCAAGTCGCTTCACTTAAGCCTATCTTTTTCAGGACGGGTGCAGGTTTGTAAAGCCTTGATTTAAGACTTAAGTGGGGGCATCAACCACGTGGAATTCCAACGTAGGCCCATTGCATATTAGAGATGCAGCCAATACCAACAGCTTAAAAAATTGTAGTAATGTTCGACTGTCTTAAATAGTTAAATCAAGGCGAGTTAGAAATAGACGACATATAATTGCACAAGGAAAACGTTTCGGGTATTCTGTTTTTGAATACAAAAGGCTAGAGACCTAACATAGACGTAAATCTCACAATCATGGCGCCAACGCACACGCTATTAAGCACACGTGCGCAATATTTATATGCATAAATAATTCAGTATTATATAAGTAGGTTAAAGCAAAAATTTATTAAATGTAACTTTTTAAGAAAATTTCACGAACAGGGGCAAAAACATTGCATTTTAAAGTTTATGATAACTGCGAAACTTAGTGGGGTTGTATGCATTTTTGTTGTTATTTCACGCAAAAACTACAAAATGGATTTCGATGAAATTCGGTAGACAGATAATTCTAAGCCTGAATTAATGTATAGAATACTCTTTTTTCCACTATAAGGTTAGTTTTTTTCTTATCTAGGAAACTGTAAAGACTTCGTGTAAACTATGCAAGCTAATCGATGGCGCAAAGCTAGTTTATTAGAGTCCCGTATCCAAGGCTAAAAAAATAGGGTCTATCAACTAGTACTACTAGTTGGATTTTTAGATACTATTAAATATTTACGAATATTCAATTGTAAAACTACATTAAAATCTTAAGATGGCGTTATACCTTTTTAGACCTCGCTATCATCTGTTTTCTTTTGAAATGATATAAGTTTATGGTGTATTTAATTTGTCGCTGCTATACAATGAACCTTGTTGTGTACTAAAGTTGCTTCATTTTTGAAGTACAACCGTGAAATGGATTTTGACAACCAAAGGTTGTTCATGTGGTCCTTCGAGTCATATATGAACCAGCGACCTTTGAATATACAAGTACAACCTCGAATTGGACTTTGACAGCCGAAGGTTATTCACCGATATTAAAGATTATTGTGAATCATATGTTTTATTTTATTTAATTTTATAATTATTAATTTTATAATGTTTATCTAGTCTCGTTTTTAAAATAAAATAAATTAAAGTACTTTGTTGTTCTTTTTCGATACATGACAAATATAAAGAGGATGACAACTGGGTAAAAAAAATCTATTTAGTCCGTCAGTCACATAATAGAAAAATATTAGGTAATACTTTTTTTATTTCGATTTAACAAGAAATAGCTTAGATAACAGACATTAAAGTTGAGGAGTGGAGGCTCGTTGCGTCACAGTTTTGTAGAATATTTACCATAATATGACGTCATGTGACATTTTAACTCAATGTATCGCCGTAATTTAATGATTACGATAAACATAAAAAAATACGTGTTCAAAATTTTCAAGTCTACCTGACGGACAAGCAAACAAAAATTAGTCGTCATCTCTATTCCGATGTCTATATTAACTTATGGATTGTATTTTGTTTTCCGTCTAACTCGGGTATGAGGCTAGTAGCCGTTTACAAATTAAAATTTCCCGTTTTAATTTTTTTTTTTATTAAATCACAAAATTGTAATAGGAATTTTTCTAAATTGGTGCCTTTTGACATACCTAGCAATTTATCGATTTTTTTCCGTTAATATTCTTGCTTGTTCTAACTTACTTCCGATTGCTTTTCTGTCTCCATATGGCTCGCTTGGCAGGGTCTCCGTCTGATATTCGGAGCGTGGTCAGATAAATGAAAATGCGTCCGTTTAGAATAAGTGACGTTTATTGACTGTATGTATCATTACACCACTTATTCTGAGAGGTATGCTATCTGTTAGTCCGTCACTACACTGTATACTACAAACAGTATGTTGCCGCTTTAACAACAAATACTAAAAAAAAGGCCAAGTATGAGTCGGACGCACGCACGAAGTGTTCCGAAACGCTAACGAACAAAAAAATTAACGCTTGTTGTATGAAGGCCCCTTATATATTTATTTTATTCTGTTTTTTAGTATTTGTTATTATACCGGCAACAGAAATACATCATATAAAAAAATCTCAACTGCCTAACTCTCACAGTTAATGAGGTACAGCTTGGTGACGGACGGACGGACGGACAGCGTTCGGAACCCTAAAAACCTACAAAGCCATACAACAAACGCGATTGATTTGCGTTAACAGCAGAAGTGTATCCCGAGCAAAGAAATGTAAAAATGTTGCATTGATGAAAAATATTAAATTTCTTGATCTCGATCAGATAATATTAAACAAACATTATTAACTTCTAAAAATTATGCCGGAAAGATTATGTCAAATTTGGCATTAACCTTCTTTAATTGTTCTTATTGTGTAATCCAGCCTTAATCATTTTAAAAGATAATTTTAAAGATAAACTGATCGAGATCAAGGAATTTGAATATATTTAACAATACAACATTTTTACACTTCATGGATCGAGATAAACTTCTGTTGTTGAGGCACCCGATAGCGCAACGGTTATAGCGTTCATTATTTGACATAAACCTTAACTTTGACTGCTATTAAGGTGCGATCCAACCTCAAAATCAAAATCCAAGGTAAGCAAAGGTGGACTGTCAGCAACAACTCATTCTAATTGGGCTCGTGCAGGTACGATATTAATTGCAGCACATTGCAGTACAGCCTACATAGGCGAACAATTTATGATTCCGCACGTAGATCTAGAGATATACGTGCCACCAAACACGCCTTCTGATGACTTGTGCGAACAACCTAAACGGATATGACAATGTGACTATACCTACACTATTTGTTTTTGTCATAATTATCATTATCAACCAGCCTGTTCTCACTGTGGAGTCAGATTGATTTCAATAGTGAGAATTGATGATGACCCACGTGGGGCCAGTGCAGATTGGTGGGTGTTAACCACTGCCGATGCAGCTGGGATCAACGGCTTAACGTGCATTCCGAAGCACAGAGGCGCTCGAAGCAAATTCTTGGCCACCCATTCTATGACCGACCCTTTCGGGAGTCGCTTAACTTGAACATTACAGACGGAAAAAGCTCGGTAACCACTGCGCTATTGAAATCGGTATTTTTTTGTATATTTGTATAATAGATAAACGATAAAGTATAATAGATAAAGATAAACGGTTTTCCCGCGACATCACCCACGTAAAAAAAAATATTAAAATCATTCCAGTACTTTCGGAACCTATTCAATACAAACAAATAAACAAATCTTTTCAATTTATAACATAAGTATAGTATAGATTAAATGATTCTAATACAAACAATATATGAGAATCCAAACGAATTAAGTAATATCCTGTTCATTATAAATCTTATTTTTTACTAAAATAATGGTATTATTGGAAAAGTATTCATTTCAATGTATATCTTATGAAAACTCCTGCGCAACTTTCTAATCAAATCGAGGAACCATAAATAGTTATAAAAGAACAATTTTATTCAATAAAATATATTTTTAACATAAAATATAAGTTGACATTTAAATAAATACCTAATATTAATTTTTGATGTGATATTAAAGACTTGACATGCTAGTATAATTATTGCATATTTTGTGACTATAGCGAACTGTAGCTGTTAGAAAATTTTGTATGAATAGTTTTAATTGTATTTTTTGTAGAATTAAGATATAAAATGTCCACGCCCACAAAGGTAAAATATGCTGAACATTGTAAAATTACCAAAGATAGAACAAAGGTACTATACCATATCCTGAGAATTAAAATTTTACCAGTTAATTTTGTTAATTTTGAAAATTTTCACATAAAGTTCTATTTTTACAATGGAATTTACGAGTATATCGTTTTATCTATTCCAATATCATAAAGGGGTAGAGTTTCTTTGTTTGTTTGTAGGGAGATAATGTTAGGAAATACCAATCCGATCATGGAAATTCTTTCACCAGCGGGAAGCTACATCGTTCGCAGGTGACATAGGCTATAATCAGAGATGTACAAAATACCCTGTACAAAGTATCTGGAATACAAGATACAAAATACTTTTAAATTAAGTATTTCAGATACCAGATACGAAATACTTTCGAGAAAAGTATTTGAAATACTAGATACAAAATAGGTATCTTATAAATACTTTTAATAAATACAAATACTTTTCTAGAAAAAACATTTGAATTTAAGTTTGTTTATTATAGACCACAAGAACCTAAATGTTGGACCAGATGGGACCACGGACAAAGTGGATTTTTTAAGCATAACAATGTTTGGATTCATGTTATTTATTATAACTAAATATTCATTGCGTTGATAATTGGACACTTTCTTCTTGAAAATATGTATGTTTTAGGCAAATAATGTTTTGTGATATTTATAAAATGTAAAAAATCTTTTTATAAAGTATTTTATCAGAAAAAGTATTTAAAAGATACTAAGATACTAAACTAAAGTATTTAAATACAAGATACAAAATTCTTCCTAAAAAAAAGTATTTTAGATACAAGATGAAAATACGTATTTTGTATCTTGTATCTGTATTTCAAATACTTGTATCTAATATAAGTCACATCTCTGGCTATAATCTACGCGAACAAAGTCACAGGAAAACAGCTAGTAATCCATAGAATTATTCGTGATTATCGTTATTAACTTTAGAATCAACACTATAACAACTAATACCCTAGAAAGTTAAACTTAACCTGTCAAATGCGTGCCGGCAAGATAAATAAGTGATCTCATTGAGCTTATCCGACTTAATTATCTATTCGCAATGTCTCTCGGGCAATGATTAAAGCCAATCACAATCCGTCATCCTGTCTCAATGCGTGAGGCAAATTGGTTACGTCATTTCGACTGTGTGTACTATGATTATTAATAAACATTAAACGCATTATCGGATTCGACGTTGTGTGAACGCATAGTATTTTTATTTACAAATTGTAGTAATTATATAAAGCAGTGACTTCACTAGTAGAAGGTATCACTAGCAAAAAATATGATAAATAAGAGATTGCTTTTCTCGAGTGCGAAAAAAGTTGATTTAAAGTTTTTGAAACTTTATTAGTAAAAGCAGATATCACCTGTTGCAAAAATTATGTCATCCATTAGACGATTCCTTTTTCAGGTGCGAAAATCTTTGACAACCTATTTTTTTGAAAGTATACTACTGTGTAACATTCGACTAGTGTGCGTTATAGCAATTATTAACATGATTTGTCCTTGGACTGACCCAGCCGATTATTTTATATACAAATTCGTTAAGACAATTAATTAAACAAAATCTTGCTTTTCTCAAATCAATATAAAATGTCTAGCTAATAGATACAAAATGATTTATTTAATGTCAATATATTCAATCAATATTCAGTTCGTTACAAATTGGTTACCGCCGAAACGTGAGACAAAATCTTATTTATCATGTCCTTACCCCGACATTGGTAATAAATAAACTGTTCATACTTCGCACTAACGATATACCCATTCATTATAAACCATTTTAATAGGTCAATTGCAAAAGTGATTGGATTATATCAGAATTTGAACTTATTTTTAGGCTATTCTTGATGAAAAAATGCTTAAAAAATCGACTCTGCCCCGAGGTGCTCTGAGATGGGACTCCACCACCTTGCCCCACCCACCACCACTAACCCATGGCCTTTCGCAATCCAGGCGACTGCTTTACTAAAATATTTCTTTCGGCTATTTGAGTGGATTACCACTATAATATACAGTAAATATCTTAGCACAGTTGTCTTAGAGTGAGTGTTAACAAATTATGAAACAGCTAACCATTATTTATATATTAATGACGGTTAAAAAGATAACATATTCAAGTTCATTTCAAAACACATTATTAATTTTATTTGTACTTATAACAGGAAATAATCAATAAGTTTTTCGTTGCTTCTGAAAAATGATCTATTTGATTTACTAATATATTGTATTATTAGTGCGATATATAAATCAGTGAACCAGAACCATCAGTGTAACAGAGATCCATTTTACATTTCTCTGCTCAAATACTTTGTACTCTACAAAAGCGGTGCTAAAAAAGCAAAAAGTATGTATTTTTCCATGGCGTGGTGTTATGACTGAAAAGGAAAAGCATTGGTGCGACTTTATTTATCATACAAATTTAGTAATTTGTTTTTATAGTGTATTAAATCAATTCTCTCAATAGAAATGAAAAGTGGAGTGTATTAACTTGACATTTAAAAGCTATTATAACTCTTTAGTAGATTTCTTATCTTAACTTTAAAATAGCTAAACTCAAGGTATCTAACGCTATCTATTTAAAGGTAGATGTGGAATAGAAAATGAAAAAAGCTGACAACTGCAGCAAATTTCATACCTAGCTATTTTATAGCTCATGTCACCCGCGAATGATAAAGCCAATATTTAAAACGAAATTTAAATATTGGTCTAGTAGTTTTTGGTCTATCCTTTTTATAATATAAGCATAGATATCTTTCAGTCACCTTTCTAACGCTAGAGGTGAAAAATTTTAGCAGTAAATGTAGTTACATTATTTTAGGATACAAAATGCATTTACGATAAAATGTCACTTACACCCTTTGAAACTCCAAGCGACTATAAATTACATTAATTTACTAGCCTATGTCACGAAATTACGTACGGCAAGTAAATAATACTGAACTATTACGACCTGGGACATGCTAAACATCGATGATTAGTATCCGTTATTGTGTATTTCATTTGAATTAATTTGTCACCGCGGTTATAAACACCCCGTTAATGGTTAATCAACTTTGATATGTACGACACAAGATCGGTTTTGTGTTACATTGCATTTCTAAGTTTCGCGAATAATATCGTGTGGCAAAAAAAAAAGAATTATTAAATTTATATTTCTGTTCTTTTACTCTTTTCTTTTATAATTGAATATTGCTTATCGTATGGTCTCATACAAACGAGCGACAGACGACAACGATGGTTTGCGACAACCGTTCGTCGCCGACATAATATTGGCTGTATAATGTCAATATTTTCTGCATCCGCAATAAGACTGTCAAAATGAAGAAATGCTTCATCACAATATGTAATGAAAATACTACTTCTTTCAAAAGAGTTTTGTCGCATTCGTTTAATTTACAAAACTTTATCTATAAAAAAAATCCTAAAGTTACCACCAAGTTCGCTAGTTTTTAACTCCTGACGCGTCAGACAATCAGTTTAACAGTCAAACTTATAAATAGAGAGGTATTATAAGTTTGACGACTCTGTCCATGTCACCGTTCTTTTATTCTAAAGTCTTGTTCATCGGATGGTTCTTAACTATGTTTTATGAAAATCGGATAAGAAGTTTAGGAACTAAAAGCACTTTACCAAGACGAAGCTTAACTACTTTATTTCAATTATTTGTACTTCCAGCATACTAAATTGTAAAGGTACAGGTCAATTTCTTTACTGATAGCCTCTTTTAACAAGATCCTTTTGAGATAATTTTCGTACCTTATAGAAATTTAATAAGTATAATAGAGTGATTTTTTAGAACGTGATCTTTTTTAATATTTAATTTTATATTTTTTAAACATCTAATCGTAATTTATACTCTCTTATAACAAAAAATATAAATATAAGAATCGTTTTATTGGATTTTTTCAACAAACTACCTTCCAATATAAAGGAAACATAACATGTACAAAAATGCACAAGTCTCACAACGCAATTCTTCTGCCGTAAAAAGTTATGAAATAAACGTAAACCAAGTCGATTAATTCAGTACATATCTTTCTGTAAGAGCAGCTATCCAACCTTTTCATAGACTTAGGAACACTTAACATACGCACATACACAATAATCACCTAAGTACTTTTAAACCAATAAAGCACAATAACTTTAAATTGATTTTTACGTAACATTCTTTTACCCTACTTATGCGTTTGCCAAGTATTCTTTAGTAAGCTGTCAAATGATCATAATTGTATTTTTATCATGTAAGTAACTAAAACTCGGTTTCAGAATTGAGTATTCAAAGTTAAACACGCTCAAACTGTCCTTAAACGTCATCGGGTTTTCAATTCTGATATTAGTTTTTTTAATGACAGTTTCATAAAAGCTAAGACTTTTTGCCTTGTTAATAGTAAAAAAACTTATGTCATTGAGAATAATAAGTTGAGATTTTGTATCTACTTTTTCAATTCACAAACCGGCCATGTCTTTATGATAATAAAATCTTTGAGCTGGGATACATAATTACAATACTGAGGGATTATCAAATGGAAACGAAGTGGAATTCCATTTTAAGTTAATTGAATTTTACAAATATATATTTTTACACCTTTAAGAACTCTGTGAAAAGATAATAATAGGTATTTCCTTCTTCAGCATTTAATTGGTGTTATACTGCAGTAAACATTGTGATCTAGTATGCTAATAACAACAATTTTCTCAACATTAAAATATATTAAACAAGACAGCACTATACTTAACTATTGATTAATTATAATTGTTTTAACACGACATTCATTATTTACGTTTTTTTAATACATACAGTAATATTTACTTATTGACATGTTATTACGATGGTTCACCAATTGTACAATTTCTTTTTTATTTTTTAATATGGGCTCGGTTTCGATGTTGTTAACGCGTTCGATCTACTATACAGGGTTATGTGTAATTAGACAGGAATCTTTTAGGGGGTCGTAGGGAGGTCATTTATAATTATTTTCACCCCACATTGTATATCCGATTTTTTTTATGTATTTTTGTTACAAACTTACAACAACAAAAAACTTAATTTAGTTTATTTAAAACTCTGTAGTTTCTGTTTGGGTCCAGATTATTTGGGTTTTATTATTATTTATCACGAACTGGAATGTTATCTCTCAACAAAATTAGATTCTGACCATAATTATTTTTTTTTCGACTTAATTAAAGAACTAAATAAATACAATTTATCACAAAAATGACTCACTTTCGGATACATAATGTATGTATGTAATGCTGTCTAATATATTAATTATTTTTAATTATAAAATATACCAGAATCTTTCAACCTGTGGTCCGTAGACCCCTGGGGGCTCGTAGGCATTTTTACGGGGTTCAGCAGAATCCTTAGCGAATGTGCATCCGATTACTCATTTCTAACATAAATTCAAATATTACAGATTAAATTGCACAATATTAACACCACCTTTTAAATTATCATATTTTTATATAAGAAACCAATATTTCGAAAAAACAGGACAAACTTTTGTAAGAGTAATAAATGGTCCGAACTCTTTTGTTAAAGGGGACCTCTAATCTTGTGTTTTATATCTTGGGATTTAGATAACACTGTAAAATTACACATGTAAAAAATATATAAATATACTGATATTGATTGATGAAAATTACTAAATTTGTGTAAATAAAATCTTTGCTAAATTATTTCCCATTTGGTCCAAATTTCAATTTAGGGAAAATTTCTAATTATTATTCCCAGTGCGTAATAAGTTACCAATTTACCACTTAACAATAATATAATCTTTGCTACATTACCCATTTGATTCAAATTTAAATCAAGAAAAAGAATACCACTCTTTATTGCCCACGTGAAATTAATTATCAATTTCATTTATTCGCCAAACAAAAGACCTTTTTATCGAAACGAGCAATAAAACGCAATCGAAGCGTATCTTTTCGGGGAGCACATGTTTCGTCAAATAAATCACAATGGTAGCTGTTTTAACGGAGTATAATTGTCCGTTGTCGGGGATTATTCCCGTCATAATTCCACAAGTTAGTCACAATAATTATGTCACGAGACGGAGACGCCTTTTGAACATTCCGACGCGATACCATCGTATTGCGTCACCGGGGCTTACCTACAGAGCCACAGTATAAAAATATACCAGTAATGTAATATCGCACCCATGCAGCCAAGTGTTTAAATTCTCTTTGCATGCAGCACGCATGTCTACACAAACTCCAGAATCCTTAGCGAGAAGTCTATACCAAATGACACTTTTCCCGGGTCGAGAGTGAGATATTGTGTGGGCGCACCAGAGATCGTAAAAAAATAGATAAATACACCATTCGATAGAAATTTTAAAGCTACATCTTCTGGTAAAACTAGTTGATGGGTGCGATATAGTCGGAAGTTCCTAACTTTGACAACTTTAAGAAGAAGAATTGAGAATATAAAAATATACGTTGAAAAAATCATACTTTTCTAATGCAATTTCAAAATTCATGTTTTGGCTGTGACAAAACCCTTGGAAAATTACGTAATCTTCTCAATTTTGTTTACAGCTTATTTGGACGTTATTTCTTTATTGTAAGTAGCAATTTCGAGTATACGCGCTCTCTTAAGATTTAATATCTGCCCTCTTACTCTCGAACGCAATCGCGGCCGCGGTTTAATGATTGGTTCACTAGCATATTCTGCCGTTAGTGTACCCAATCAAGAGTATGCAGCACAATTGTAATGTCGATCGGTCGAGATTGGATTCGAGAGTAAGGGGGCAATTGAATAAATATGACAGTATTATATAACCAGAGGCCTAACTGACAAATTTTAAAATCGATCGCAAGCCCTTTCAATTGCATATTTAAAAGATATTCACGAACTTCACGCTAGTTGTAGCGTGAAGTTCGTAAATATTGACATGTGATAGTGATTGAGATCGTTATGTATTTTCGAAAGATATTGGATGAACGACAACGACATCGCTAATTTAATATTAATCGGAAACGTCTAAAGCAAGCGTTAGACGTAAATATTACGTAAAGTTTAAAATACTATTTTTATGATGTCTCTTGATCATTCGAATCATAATTTATTTCAAAAGCGAATGCGACTTTAAACGTTAATGATTTCAATTAGGCCACTAAAGTTTTTACTGTAAGTGTAACCACTACAACGACATTGTAATCTCTGGTATTTTACTAGACTGTGTGATTTTGCGTATAAAAATATAAATTCATTCCTGTTCTCTCATTATATGACTCATAAGCATATCAAATAACACATAACTAATAAATTTAGAATAGGTAACTTAATTGAATTTTATAGAACGTTAAAAAGATAAATGAAAAAGATAGAGATCTGGCTACCAGGTAATTTTAAAGGAAACCACGAAAACACCGTCACAGCCGTATATTGTTATTCTCACACTGAAGTTTTACATTTGTTTCGTAAGTCTAATAGTATGAATGACATTTATTTAAAAACTGAGAATTTAGAAAATAAACATGCCAAAAAGGTTTGCGTAGCGGGTCACCAACATGGCCCCCGACGGTGAGAAGCACCTATTTAATGTGGCCGGTGACCAGCAACGCTAACTTCCGCGTTGGGCGGCGCAGCACACCCCCTTTTGTGGCAACATCGGCCACGCGAACTACTCCATCTTTGCCGGGATACGTGGCTTTTATTTTCCCTCTAGGCCAGCTGCATCTTGGTAGTGTGCCGTCTGCTATAAATACGAGGTCGCCGACTTGGAGGTTGACTGCTGATTGGGATGTAGACCTTCGTGGTACCAGGGTAGGCAAATATTCTTTTATGAAGCGCTGCCACATTTGATCGGCGAAACGCTGAGCCTTCCTCCAGTTCACTCGCCTATAAAGATCACAATCTTCAAATTGTCTTAGAGGTAAGTCGCTACTGGAACTTCCGATCAAAAATGTAAAAGGTGTTATAGCGACGTCCGAATCCTGATCAACAGGCACATGTGTAAGGGGTCTTGAGTTAACAATACACTCCGCTTCTAGGATCAATGTGTGTAGAACCTCCTCCCGAGGCGAACGTTCTTTTAAGGTGACCATAATGGAGTTTTTCACAGATCGTATTAAGCGTTCCCAGCATCCACCCATAAACGGCGCTGATGGGGGAATAAACCGCCAATCTATTTTATGGTTGCTGCAGAAGTCGTAGAGGTCAGGTAACAATCTCGCTGCACCGACGAACGAAGTCCCGTTGTCCGAATATATGCGAGCTGGACAACCTCTTCTCGCTATGAAGCGCCGGAGAGTCATGATTGCAGAGTCTGCCGAAAGGTTCTCCACGACTTCAAGATGTACAGCGCGAACGGTCAAACAAGTAAAAAGAGCGATCCACCTCTTCGCTGTTCTTCGACCTATAGAAACGTTCAAAGGTCCGAAGTAGTCCAGGCCCACAAATGTGAACGGTCGCTGGTTATGTGCCAATCTCACGTCTGGAAGATCACCTAAGGGAGGAGTTATAGGTTTCGCCTTTCGAATCCGACAAACTAGGCATTTTTGTGATACTGCACGAACTGATGGTCTCAAATGGAGGATAAAGTACTTTTGACGCAGCTCATTAACCACCAGTTCGTTGTTGCCGTGTGCATATCTCTCATGATAAAAGCCAATCAACAGTCTCACTATTGGATGTTTGCCGTCGAGCACAACTGGACTACATTCTATTTCCGTAGAAACAGCCGTGCGCCCAGATAGCCGAAGGAGTCGATCTTCTCCAATAAGTAGCGCGATATTCTTTAGCCTACTTTCGTTTGAAACAGGGCGTGCTGCTTGAACGAGCATTAATTCATCAGAAAAAGAATCTGCCTGAACGACGCGGAATAAATGGACCTCTGCAACGTTGAGGTCTGCAATCGAAAGCAACGGAAAATTAAACCGATCGCGAGGGGCATTTGTAGAAAATTTAAGAGTAGAATTAATAAAAGATTTAAAAACTCTACAACATTGAAATACCCGCGCTGAAGCTCGGAGTAAACGAATCCACCGACTGAACCGTTGGTGGCCCGCAACCACCGATGAAGGTAGCTCACGCGGTACTCCTGAAATTAGGAGTCCCACCGATTCTGAAGAACGTTTCAATTCTTCAAGTATCGGTGGGACACTGCACGTAGGTTCACATGGCCAGTTTTCCTGAGAAGACAATAGAAATGATGGCCCGGTAAACCACCGTGACGAGAAAGTAAACGCCCGATTATACCGCGTAGCGTCGTCTGCTACATTTAGAGCCGTCGGAGTATACTTCCAGTGACTGATGTTTGTGGTCTCGACAATTTCTCCAACGCGAAAAGAAACGAAGGCTTTAAATATACAGGCGTCGCTGCGCAGCCATTTTAAGACGGTGGTGGAATCCGTCCAGTAGTATGTAACGCTAGGCTTTCTCCTATGTGCGTCAAGTATATATTTACCAAAACGGGCAGCAATTAGTGCTGCTTGTAACTCTAATCGGGGGATAGACACTGGCTTTAATGGAGCTAGTCGACCCTTGCCACCGATTAAAGCTAAACTTACACTGTCATCTTCAAAAGTTAAGCGCCAGTAAGCTACGCACGCATAAGCGCGCTCACTAGCGTCGGCAAAAATATGCAATTGAACATCTTTGACAGATAATTCGGAAAAACCTAAATAGCACCTTGGAATCGCCTTATTAGCCAAATTTTGAATTTCACAATACCATTCCTTCCAACTGTCAACCAAGGCGTTTGGTAATATTTGATCCCAATCGGAACCTAATTTCCACGTTTTTTGGAATAACACGCGACCTTTCATTATTACTGGGGTAATGAGACCTAGAGGGTCATAAAAGGACATCAATAATGAGAGTACAGTACGTTTAGAAAAGATCTTCGGTAATTCGGGCGACGACTTCATAAAATATAGCGTGTCCTGGCTAACGTTCCACGTGAGACCTAAAACCCTAACCTGTGACTGTGTCGCGGAACCTAGACCTACTTCTGTAACGTTGACTGCATGCAATTCAGAAGGAATGAGAGCAAGGGCTTCTTTGCGATTTGACACCCAAGATCTCATTTCAAAGCAAGCTGCCTTGTGTATGGTTACAATTTCGAATGCTCTGCGAGCAGCTTCGTCAACGGTCTTATAACTGCCCAGAAAATCGTCCATGTAATGGTCTTCAATGATAGACTTTACCGCGTCGGGGTATTTCGACTGAAATTGCATTGCATTATTATTTTTAACCCACAAAGCAGTGCATGGGCTCGACGCGGTACCGAACATCATCGAAGACATACGGTATTCTTGAACTGGAAACTTTGGATCGTCCCTCCACAAGAACCGTTGCGCGTCTCTATCTTCAGGTCTAATTTTTATCTGCGGGAACATTTCCCTGATATCACCCGTAAGAGCCACCGGATGCTCTCTAAAACGCATAACAATAGACAACAGCGGTTGAAGAAGATCGGGACCGGGCAGCAGAAAAGAGTTCAGGCTCAGCCCGGCACACTTCGCTGCTGCATCGTGTACGACGCGCAACTTCTTCTTTTGTGGGTGTACGACACCAAAATGTGGAAGATACCACAAAATTCTACCACAAGTTTGATCTGAACATGGCTCTGCGTAACCCTTGTCAAGCATACCCTGAATATTTAGTTTATATGCTTCGGCATAAGACTTATCTTTTGTCATTTTATTTTCAAGGTTAAAAAAACGTGATAATGCTAGATCGCGACTCTTGGGAACGAAAGGAATATTATCTCGCCATAAAAGGCCCGTCTGATATCTACCAGAGTCTAGGCGTGTCGTAGTATTTTCTAAAATCTTAAACGCGCGGTCTTCGCTAGCACTGCGGTGATACACGCTTTCTATTCCAATAGAATCAAGCCTAAAATATTGTTTTAAAAGCGCATCTAAAGAACAATCATCATTATTTTGAGAGTCATCTATGTGATGAACGAACGAATGGTTCAACATATTAGAACATGGCACGTATCCGAAAAGTACCCAACCCAAGGCTGTAAGTGCAGCCACTGGTTGGCTACGAGTTCCTTGACGTACGGCTTTCGTAAGAAGAAGATGCCAATTATCAGCTCCTATTAAAAGCAATGGTTTGGCTTCCGTATAGCATAATACGTTTGCCAAATCTGACAAATATTCATATTGCACGATATTATCAATATTAGCCGACTGTCTGCTTATGCCTAAATTAAAAATAGACCTCGCCCTAATTTCATGAGTTTCTAAGCTATGACGACCTTTAACCTTTATTGAGACGTAACTAACATCGGTTTGTTTGTTCAACCCTCCAATACAATCTATGCTTAGCTTGCTAGTAGGGCCCTTAGCGCCCACAGAGTCCGCGATTGACTGATCTAAAAGAGTCACAGAACTGCCATCATCGAGAAGAGCGTTTGCGTCTATACTACCCTTCGGTCCTGTGATAGTAACTGCTATCACTTTAAGCAGAGGCTTACAAGTTGATAAACTAGAAGGGCAAAGGCTATGTCCTACAGTGGCAATTATATTCTCGTCTTTAGAAACATTAGAATCGCAAGTTTGATCAAGAGTATTGCGAGGAATATTGTCGATTGTCTGTACCTTGATATCAGTAGACGTTGAAGGGGTTAGCTGTATATTAGTATGAGCAGCTGTCGACGAGATAGCATCTCGATGCAGTAATGTATGATGTTTGTGATTATACTTGCAATCTTTTACCTCGCACCTCTTTTTACACGATCGATACTGGTGAGATCCTTTTTTCAGACATCTACGACATACCTTATTGTTTATGGTCCACTGCCAACGATTGTCAATGTCAAGTAAAACAAACTCTTTGCAATCCATAATGTCATGTTTTTCTTGACAATATTGACATAGAGTACAGGTGATCTTAGGTTTACTTGACGTTTTGACGGATGGGATTGCATAGACTTTGTCTTTGACGGATGGTTTGATGACAGACCGATTGACAATTTGAGTCGACTCTGTAGAAATAAATCCAAATTTAACATGTAAATATGCTTCATTTTCCAAAAAGTCTGCTAAAATTTCTAATTTGAATTTGCCTGAAGTGCATTTATTCGCGGCAAAGTCGACCCATCTCGAACGCAACAACGGAGTTAACTTACCAACGATAATGTTGACAAATTCAGGCGCTGCAAGGTACTCAGGTTGATTGAGGAGTCTAATTACTTCAACACAGTTTCTAATGCGGCATGCGAAGATGTTGAGGTCGCGCGAAGATTCGAAGGTGCCAAGTCTAGGAAGGTTTCGCACCTGCGAGAGTTGCTGAAGTATAATAAACTCCGGTTGAGCAAACCTGTTCTCCAGGGCTTTGATTATCTGCCGCGGGTCATTAGCAGAGACGAGAAGCATGGATACTGCCTCTCTAGCAGACCCATGAAGCGCAGTGGAGATTCTGGCGATGTTGTCCATCGGCGTGAAGTTTGCTTCGGACTGCTCAAACGTCCTTTTGAACGAGAGCCAATCGGAAGCACGACCATCAAACCTAGGGAGATCACTGACCTTCGGCTTCCTTCCTAGATCCAGTATAGCGTTCGCCAGTAAAGTAATGTTGTCATGTGTACCTACAGTTTTATTGTTAATTTTATTTTTGTACAAATTACAATCATTACTACTGTTGTGTGTACCTATATTTTGAGCATGTGTAGTTGTGAATGTGTCGGCGGCTCGTACCCGAGGGCCATCGTTGTAGGTAGGCGGGGACAGGCGTGGTATAGTACAGCCTCGTGCTGCAGATACTAGAGCATCTCTATCCTCTGCTAAACGTGACGCTGGGGGTTGTTCTAGTGGAGCGCTACATAGTGAATCGACACATTTCTCTCTATCGAAAATAATAGAACGGTTATTATAAGCTCTATCTACGGGATTGTCATGCGATGCGACTAACCATTGTTCCACATAATCCGAACGTGAATGGCTCGAAGTAGAAGAGGTAATGGCAGCAAGCTCGGCTTCCAGTTCCAAGTCTGCCAATTCCTTTTCTATTGCGGCTTGTCGTCGAGCATGTTTCAATTTGGCAGCCAGCTGTTGTGCTTTTATAGTTTTTGCTGTAGATTTCGTACACGATCGAGGAGAATTGGTTGGCGGCGGCGCTGGGGCGCATTGTGATGCAGTGGTAAGTAAGTCATCTTGTGGCGCGGTGTGGAGCACGCTGGGTAACGCTGGCGCTAGGGCGCCGGAAATAGAGGCGCTACCACGATTAGAGGCGGCTTCGTTAGACACTTCACGCACTGTACTATAGGAAGTAGACTTACGGGTTTCCTGGTTTTGGCAAACACGAGACCTGGTAACCATAGGCATGATCGTTATTAATTTATCCCACTTCTGACACCAATGAAAAAGATAGAGATCTGGCTACCAGGTAATTTTAAAGGAAACCACGAAAACACCGTCACAGCCGTATATTGTTATTCTCACACTGAAGTTTTACATTTGTTTCGTAAGTCTAATAGTATGAATGACATTTATTTAAAAACTGAGAATTTAGAAAATAAACATGCCAAAAAGGTTTGCGTAGCGGGTCACCAACAATAAATGTTCAATTAATTAATATTCAATGAGTTTTATTTCAAGTATTATTATAACCTATTCACTGCCTACACTGTTTTATACTGCACTGTCTTATCCATCATACAATTAGTTCTGGACACTCACCACAATTATAATGTATCATACTAGGATAAAGTTTCAATTATACTACATCGAAAACTTCAGGAAATCAATAAAATAAGGATTTATTAATGCACACATTCCACCCATTTAACGTAAGTTAATCATCTTCCAAAATTATAAATATAGGTGGGGAATATTCTATTACAGTTTACTTGTTATGTTAAATAAATTAATTTATTAATAATGACCCAGTAGTTGTCATTGTTAGCTCTAATCGTTGTTGTTAAACAACTTTCGCAAGGTTCGGTCACGGGATGGGTATCTAAAAATTTATTATCTCAAGCTGCTACTCCGTTCTTCAGAAGGTTTCGCTGTATTTGGTCGTTAATAAATATGGTTCAAACAAATCAAGTTGGTTGACGTATAGTCTACGCGCCCTCCTGACTGCATTTCTTTATTGGTATGAAAATTTATTTATGTATAATTTTATGAACTTCTATGTTTTAATTAATCATACCAATCAGTGGTGTAACCATACCGTTTGAAGCCCGTGGCAAATTCATCGAATATTAATTATATTTTACTAATTGCGTAATAATAAATGTCAAAAGGAGTTTCCTCTGATCGGGGGCCCCTTTCAGCTGGGGCCCCGTGGCATTTTCCAACTCGCAACCCTAGTTACGCCACTGATATCGATACATTTATAAGTGAGCCAATGTGTGTCTCTATGGCTCACTAATTAAATTATTGGCTGGTTCAATATTAAGAATGTGAATGTATGTGACGGTGTATGGATGTTCGCATGTATGTTACTCTTTCACGCAATAACTAGAGAAAGGAATCTGATGAAATCTGGTATATGATCAATTCTAAGCCTGAATTAAACTAAAAAAGTACCAATCTACTAGACTGATGATATAATTATAATTAATTCGTATCTATCATGTATCGATGTATAAGGAAAACGATAATTATTTTTAACGCGTCATTCTTTTGTCATATACCACAGATAATATAGTACCTATCTATCATAGCCATAACGATAATAATAGCTGATTTTCAAACGAACTTATGGATACTAATATGCATGGCGTGACAACGTGACTGCCGTTATACAAATTCATCATTATAAAAACTAATTAAGCTAATTTCTTCGTCTTCGTCTAAACAAAAGACAATGAACTCCTAGTTCTTTTTGCTCTGGTTCTAACTGTGCAAGGAGGTAAACGTTTCCTCGGGATTATAACAGGGTGAAAAAAAAAGAAAATTCTAAATAGTCCGTCAGTCAGGTAATAGAAAAATATTAGATACATATTTTTTCTCTTCAATTAAACAAGAAATGGCATAGATATCAAGCATTAAAGTTGGGGAGTGGGGGATAGCATTCCCATCGCTTCAAAAGCATGAAGTATCAACATTTCAACTCAATGTATCGTAATTTACTGATTACACAAAAAAATAAAAAAAAAACATGTCTTTAATATTCTTCAATAATTCACCCAAAATTATAGATAATTTAATCCAAAGGAACAAACCAGAAAAAATAATAATTTGTAAAAACCATGTAAAAACTAAAACAAGAAAATTAAGGTAATGCGATTATAGAAATATTTTAGTTTAAGCTAGTGATATTAGTGTCACTATTATATCGCATAAATCAATTCAAGATATAAACAAATGTGCCAATTAAAATTTACACGCTCCATATTAGCACTGTTACAAAGCCGTACAATAAAGATGTAATAAATAATGCGCTCCTCGCAAGTATCAAGGCGAAATCGTTTAATCAACACTGATTTCTTATCGGCAACTCTATGATGAAAAAATACTCTATCCAATAAAAAAAAGTTAGCAAAACAAAAGATGAAGTATTAAGGAGAAATCCTTTAAAAAGTCGTAATTTAATATCAGCAGCTCTATGAAGATAGAAACGGCATTCTCTGTGCTGTCTTCGAATTCTAAAAAGTTCGCAAACCAAATATCACTATGTCAAATAAAGAAATAAACTAAACTTTAACATCCGTAAATTTAGAAAGTTTGTTCGTGTGCCGACGCATACGCACGGGCGCACTCATATACCGTTTTCGGTGCGTATTTATGAAGTTAACGCTACTCTGCCAAAACAAATGTATATGAATAATTATTGGCAGAATTGAGATATGCGCCGACCCTTATCTAATAGAGAAGCCTAGCACTGCGAGAAAGACCCGAGGGCAGCCATGGGGTTAGCCCTAGGAGGCACAAGTGGGAGGTCCAGGCAGTATTAACAGCAATATCCACACACGCGGACGACTAGGGGGAGAAGATTGCGTATTGCTAAATCCCCTCCTTCTGTGGACCGGCGGATAGGGCTGACACCCCACCTGCACTAGCCACTAGCCACAGGGACGGTTCACCGTCTAGGCATGAAGTAGGCGAGAGAGGCCCCTAGGGGGCTGGATCTGGCTGTCCTTTTCAGGGCGGTTTCGGGAGCCCTGGTTTAAGACTCAAGGTTACATTTCTTCTGAGTTAAAAAAAAGTAAATCTCAACATTGAGCATAATTAATTTACAACATTATGATTTCAATAGAAAATGTTCATAACAAATAGTTCTTAACACAATACACTGTCTCCCTATTGCACTACTCAGGCGCCTAACATCCAGCTAGGCTAATTAGTATGTTTATTGAAATGAGAGTGTAATAATACATATAGTAGTCGTAAAGTGTGTGATTGAAACTGGCGCCAAAGATATTTGCGGCGCGATAAAGGCAGGGCTGCCTAGATCCGCATATATCATAACAATCCTCAACATAAACACACATAAGTCACATAACCGTGACGGGGAATACATTATAGCATTCGATAGTTAAAGTTGGAATGTCAATGTATCATAATTTTTTATGATAGGGAGATAGCGTTAGTTAGTTCATTAGATGTTTGTTGATTTCACATTTTTCTTAATGAATGAAATATCATCATATCGCCCAATCATGGCGATATGATGATATTTCATTGCGTCATGAAAATGCAATGCGCCATGAATGTTGTCACTCACATCTCCACACATTTTTTCGTTCCTCGACATGCATTAGTCATGTCATTAATAACATTTGCTCAGTGCATGTAATGCTCGTCAGTTTTTATGATATCTGTCATCACTTTCCGATAACACGCGGACAATTTGATCCTGATAGGATTTCAAATGAAACTTTCCATTTTTGACTACTATATTCTTCCGGTTCCATGATATATGGCTACTGCTTTATTTTTCCTCTGGCATTATTTCTACATGCCCGAATCAATGCAGCAAGTACATTCTATCGTTCAACTCAACTCTCATTCTCAGTTATTTATTAGGTGCAGTCTGGAAGCTTTACTCCAGTTCTACGTAACAATTGTATTTTGAGAACATTTGTTTTACTTGTTCCCGTAAACGTGCTCAACTTTTTAACCGTGTCCTTGCATCTCTTTTCTATGTCATTCTATGTTAAAAACTCATCCGTTTCTTATAATAAGCTTCTAAAGCATTCCAATCGTATTTTGTTTAAAAATCATATAACATCAATTAGAATTAATAAATAGTCTTTTTGAGACTTCCACTATCTTAAATGTAGAATGACCATAGTTTACTTACTGAATCCCGCATGTCAAACATTTTCATTTGAAACTTTGATGACCCCTAAGGATTTCTATGGAAAGAATAGATCGCTATTTTCTATTGGTTCGTACTGGCCAGCAGGCTGGTTATTTTATAGGACTATTTGTTGTTGGCTTTTTTTGACCTTCGTTTTTGACTATGAAGAAAAAGAAGGCCGGGTTTTAGTACACGCCTAGTGTCAAGATTTGCTTGATGGTTCTGCTCATAACTCCTTACTTAGCTATGCACAGCCCCGTACTATTCTAGAGGATGCGCCGCCAAATCCTTCCATTGAGAGGGATCTACATTACAACTTCTGATTTGGCGTTTCTAAAAATTTTTGTACCTGAGGAGTTCTCCGCCCTGTTTTCGCTTGCCTTTTTTGAGTTCAGAAAAAAAGATTTGTTACACCTCTTTTCTGTGTCATACGTGAGATAATGTGCACAGAAGTTGCCGATGTATAAAGTATGTCTTTATGCCATCAACGTTAGTTGGTCTTAAAACTTCAGTATAACGCAACATCTGATCTTCACGACGTAGGCAATTAGGCATTTTAGGTTGAATCGACCCAAACTGCATATGTAGTGATGGTTTAAATACCTTGCATTGGAGGAATATATATTTTTGTGGTCAACTTTGGGTCGCGTGAGCGGAAGACTTTGGAAGACAGCTGCTCAAAAGGCGCTGGCGCAGCAACGCAGCAAACAACGAGTATGATATCTCCTAACCACTTGGCCGCGCTGTTTCTAATATTAATACAAGTAAGTATGTTGAGAATTATCTAAGTTGGGTCTCGAGCCTCGTATAGGGAAAAGGTTAGAGCAGTCGCCCGGATTGCGAAAGGTTGTGAATTTAAGTAACACCTCGGAGCACTCGGGGCTGGTGGATTTTTAACCCGACTTAAAATACCCAAACTTTTGTTTATTTTTGTTGATTTTATTACTTGCTGTCGTAGACTACAACTAATTAATGCACATTATCAAACATCCCAACCCACATTTATAATATTAAAAGGATCTCGCTGACAAACTTTTTAAATTATTATAAATGATCTACAATTGGATTACTTATTTATAATTTTTGATCAAAAACAATCAATGGACTATTCGACAAATTTTACAATTGCGCATTTTACATGATGTTTATATATGACTTGTTTGGACTCACTTATTTCAAGATCAAATGAAAGTTTGTGATTTTCATTCCAAGCGATCTTAATAAGAGTTAAAGATCAATAATTGTAAAAATAATGTGGACCAAATGAATAAAATCACTAAATCTCAGCTTAAGAAATCTCAGTTTTACAGGAAAACAGTAATGAACTATTTAACGACAGCCCTAATTTTACATAAACTGTCAAACTGGATGGCGCCAAGGAAGACATTTGTCAAAACAAACATGCGTAAGTGTAGTTTTACAATTAATTTATTACTGTTAACTTTAAACATAGTACGACAACGACGGCAGCTACTGGCAGCGGTAACTGGAATACTTTAAATTTTTACATCAGACACTTGGAATTCTTGGTCTTCGCAGGGCCGGCTCGTCCAGGTAAGCAAACTTAGCAACTGCCAGGCGCTCGTATTTTGAAAAGCGACATGGCATGGCTACAGATTATATTTGCTCCAATTATTTGAACCTTAAAAATAAAATATGTGCTTTTAAATACATTGGCTTTTGCTTTTTGAGCATGAGTCCATGTCTGCAGTATTTAAAAGAAAAAATTTTCAGACCAAGGTTATGCACCTTAGGAGTCTCTTTTATAATTGGCAATAAAATACTCTATAATCCGGGAACTAACATTAGTTTTATTTTGCTGTTATTTTTTATGGGTGAAATGGTACGAAATGCTTAAAATATACATTAAATACAAAAAAATATTATTGTAAGATTTCGCTTTTTCCGAGTTATTCGCAAAAAAAGCTTTTTACAGATAGGATCACTCACAGGTCTGTATGTCTGTTTCTCACAGCTAAATTATCCCGAAACTACTGGACCAATTATGCTAAATGCTTAAGAAATCTTAGCACTGATTTGAACACAGCAAAAAACAATTAACCTTAACCTTCCCATCTTCAAAATAACTAGACATAAATTTTGAAAATATAGAAAATAGAGCTTATAATTAAAAGAGAATCTTATAGATTAATAATCTACACTATTTGTGATGATCTCTCATACTATAAATAAAACAATTTAATGGAACCAATGACAACAACAAGACAGAGACAAAACGCTGTATATATCACGCGACCAAGCGAAGCAGCATACAGACGCAATATCATGTACCGCCATTGTTGTCTACCTTTTCAACGAGGATTTATTTGATTCCAGATAATGTCATTGGTTTGTTTAAAGCACTCTATTTTCCAGTAGATTTACATTGAAAGTCATTTATACTTGTTGGTATGACACACTTTATACGGAATGTTGTTGTGGCCAAAATAGAACGTTGAAATCGGAAACACAACGTGAAAAAATAAATAAATATATCATTTTATCCATGTGTTTTGTCTATAGATAAAAACAAATACAAAAATCAATTATACGATAACAGTAACCTTCCAAATCTAAAGATCGCACGACAACTGAAGATATTATTATTGTTATTTTTTTATATCCAGATCCAACAAACTTTAATTAATGTATTAAATCATCAACTCTCTTAATAAAAATACCTAATATTTCATATTCAACTTCATATACTGGCTAAATACTCATTTATACGTCAGTGGATCAACACCAAATCTCCACCCGATTTGTAGCGAAGGATAAATATTTATAGACACTTCAATCAAATAGTTTTCATGCATTAGTCTGGATTATAGGGCGATCTATTATGTCATAGACAGCCTGTTAAATTTAGCTTAATGTAAAAATGATGATATATCATTACACCACGTCCAATGGCTTTTAACGAGTGCATAATAGTTTTTTGTATGTCATTAACTGTTTTTTTTTGTACACAGATCATTGCAGAAGTTCATTTTTAGGGTTTTATATCCGAAAGGTAAAAACGAGACCCCATTATAAGAACACCGTTATTCGTCTATCTATCCGTGTATCACCAGGCTGTATCTCATGAAGCATAATAGCTAGGCAGTTGAAATTTTTACAGATGATGTGTTTCTGTTACCGCTTCAACAAATACACTACTGCCCATAAAATAAATATTTAAGGCTAGCCATATTTACTCGTAACATATTTTTGAAATGATGATGACTAAAGAAATTCTAATTAGTCCGTAAATCAGATGATTGAAAAATATAAGATTCTTTAATACTTTTGCTTCAATTTAAGAAGAAATGACTTAGATAACAGCCATAGAACTTGTGGAGAGCTGGCTCGCTACTAAAATAACTAAAATACTAAAATGTAAACAATACTAAAATGTACAAAGCTTGTTGAAATGTCACATTTTAACTCAATGTGACGTCGTAATTTATTGATTACGAAAAAAATACGTGTTTAATATTCTCCAATGGACTACCTGACGGATAAACAAACAAAATTAGCCATCGTCCCTATTGTATGGAACCTTACGTGCACGAGTCTGATTCACACTTGGCCGGTATTTCTTTTCTCATGACGTCAGCGTAACTGAAGAAAGAGGAGATATATGTATATCGACGCTGGAAAGTAAACACGTAGTAACCAACAAAACCAAAATTGTTCTTTAGAGCAGAAAATCTTTATTTTTTTTCGATAAATAATTCCTATTAACATCCATGGTAACAAATAAAGTGTTCCTTAGTCAATTTATACGGAAACAAGATATTTTTTCTTGGAAAAATATAAAGATTTTACATTCTTAATATCGAATTTGGTTTTAATATGTTATACACAGATCATGTATTATTTAGGACAAGGGATTGTTGGTTGTATGTACTTACAAGGATTTTGCACAATTATAAAGTTGGTTATACTGTATTCTGTTAAAAGTGGTTTGACGTATTTGAAGCTTTTTTAAATAAGCTACAAATTTAAACGACAAATTCGTGGCTGAAAATTGAACATAATTATTTACTTCACTTACGTTTATCGATCATCACACACAATCACTCGTCGTACAGTCGAAAGTCACAAATATTTCAACAGTCGATATATAACCGTCAATTTCATTAGTTTTTTAATCACACAAAATTATTAATTTAATGTGTTGTGACGTAATTATGGCAGTCACAACTTTCGTCATCAATTTTTTTTTATATAAAACACGCGTCGCTATCTTGTACGCTTAGCTACACAGCTGAGACGAATCTGTGAAAATTAAATCGCTTTGAGTTTAGATCAAAACAGATTTATCTTACATTGTAAGTATTTTAAGATATTCATATTTATCAATTATAGGTATATATTTCTAACAAAATAACTGTGTTAATTAGAAAACAATTACGTTTTCTAGTATATCTAGTAATTCTACAATTATTTTTAATACCTTCGCTTGTAGATTTGTCTAATAGCAAGGGCTTTAGCTATGTTATCTAATATTTATTTTAAAAAGAATAAATATAATAGCATTTTGAACGCAAACAAGTATTTGCTACATTTTTCAGCATAAAAATTTGGTAAAAGAATATTTATAATTCTGCTAAAGAATAATTGTTAATGCTTTAACAAAACATGCCCTGTCCTCTTAGACTCGTTAATCGGTTTTTACCACTTACTGACAGAGGTTTTTAAGAGGGTTGAAAAAGGGACCTGCCACTTACTGTTATTAATAGTTTTCTCGCTTACCAGACTTTCTCTTAATCAGACAAATGCCAATTCCACTGCATTGAAAACGAAAACAAATAGATATCTACTTACTGCAAAAATGTTTGTTTATTGAAATCTATTATAGGTATACATTCAAAATAACATACTTCGAAATCCTACTTGATTACTCACGAGTATTACAGACAAACATACCTATTAACCCTAAAATATTAACATGTACACGAACGCCTAACTCTAGCTACGGCTTTATACATATGGTCGTACATATACAGTTATAATAGTGTAAATAACGTGCCAGAGTTTTCTAAGACTTAATATTTCAGTATAATTAAGTACAGCAGCAAGTCAGCACCTAGTGCGGAGGTCAGGTGCTAAACGTGCTAAGGCGCCATTCCACGACTATGTGGTCAGAATATTTTTATCTTAACTTACTTATAATATTTTAGTAATCAATTAAATTTCAGCTAAAACTGAATCGTGCTGAAGCGCCGTTTTATGAGCTGAGTAGTACATCGTTTTTTTATTATTAAGAACAAACTTATTACATATTTTTAATAATTTTGAACCCTTGTGTACATTTGATCCCATGCTATATCCGTCACCAGGGGTTCAAGCACTTGACCTCTGCCCTGGGTACCGAGTGATGTATACTAATACCACTTAGGTTTCACGGTGTCATCATCTCTGAGGTCCCGAATTCAATCCCCGCTCGGGTCAATGTAGAATATGGACTTTTCTATATTGTCTTGGATCTGAGTGAATACCGGAGCTTTAGGTACTCATCTTGGAATCTGAGCAATGTATGTGATGTTGTTTCATTTTCATCATCAGCCTATCATACATTGCGCTACATGTGCATGTAGCAAATACTTGTTTGTGTGTGATAAATGCATAGTAGTGTACTTTATTAGCATTATTATTAAAAAATATTAGCCGTTTGCACTTATCCTACATATAAACTTTAAACGTGCCAAATTTCATACTCCTCCGTCCTCGCAATTTTTGTAAAAATTTTTGCTTCACGTATTAATATGTATATAGATAAAGAAGTATTGGCGACTGCAAATGCAGCCAGGACCAACGGCTTAAATTGCCTTCCGAAATACGCAGTATATCAGGGTTTAGTAACAATTCCTGGTGACAGATGGACTTTCAGACAAAGACGGATGGACAGCAGAATCTTAGTAAAAGGGCCGTTTTACCCTTTGGGTATGAAACCCTAAAAAACGGTAAACCAACTATATAAATCTTTGTAATGTTATTTATAAATATGATTCAAAGATCTATATAAAATAAAAATGTATTTGTATTTTGAAGCATGTTATGTCGCGGGTTAAGTAGTCTCGTCGAATGTTTACGATTCACGACGCATTCGAGCGTAGTTTTATAGTAGAGCATTGATTTTAGCGTCTATTAAACGTGCGCCGGCGCCGCGACTGCCACGTGGGCCGCTGCGCTGGCGCCACCGGCGGGCGTAGCTCACGATCTAAACCCGCGCACATAATGACAACAAAATATTATGCCTACTGGAACTGCCTCCCGTTAAAACTTTACTTCTAATGCCAATCCCACACACTACTCACACTTTGATATACACTACTCACACTCACATACACACACACACACACACATAAACTTATTTTTTAAATTAAAATTATTGATCATAGTCCACTTGATAGTCCTGACTATGGTCAATCATCATAATAATAAAAAAAAAGTTTGTGTGTGTGTTTGTGTGAATTGGTTAGAATTGGTCATCTAACGAGTTTCAAGTAAATAAGAAAGAAGATATTACCTTTTTTCCTCGCTAGTCTAGTATGAAGCGGCATTTTTTTCTAGACAACCTAGTCCCACACCGCGTGTTACATTTTTTACTTTGATTATTTGAATGCGAAAATACTATAAACCACAACCTTTTATAAACAGTTGAACCAATAAAATCTCGATGTATTTGTTCAGTTATACAACCTCCGATGTGAAATCCGCCTAACATCTTGCTAAACAATAATTTCGATGACACGATATTATTTTAAGATTGCATAAGAACTTATGTTCGTCTATACGTCAGTGAAATTGGTTTAAGATATTAGAGAATCTCTTTTAGGTATTGTTGCGAACTATTTTTATATTTGTATTTTGTCGTTTTTAAGTCACTAAGCAGGACGTTTTATTTATATTTTCTAGCCAATTTAAATTAAGGTGATTTTCTGCAACCTGTATATATATGGCAGTAACGATGACGAAAATAAAAACTCTAAATATTTTTACACAATTTCTTTAGTCCAAATAGTACACGATTTTAAAATAACTAAATATAATAACTGTCTTACAAACACAATTCAATGAAATTTGTTTATACATATTTTCTAGTTTTCCAGTCTTAAAAATATAATATTGAAGCAAATTCACAAAATTATTTGATTAGAGAGTATATATCTATATAATGTATATTATTTTTTTGTTACTCTTTGCTAGTGTTTCAATAATCTATGATAATGAACTCTTTACGTGAATGTGAAATGTCTATGTTTATGTTAGTCGTGAATATATATATATAAATAAATAAATATGAAATGTTGTATGTACGTATAGTGTACCACACATATACTACTAATAAGAGTTTATTGAGCTTTTATTAAGCCAGAATGTTAATAAAACAATGATGATAAGTAATTGCCTCGAAGAATTTGCTCTTTAGCTGTCATAGATTAATAAGGTTTTATAGTTCATAAAGAAAAACTGTTTGATGGTTGTCTGTTTGACATATAAAGAAAAATCCAGAGATCCAAATACATAACCAAAGATACAATATCGTTTTATTATAAACATTACTAAATACTTGCAAATAAACTGAAAGAGAACGTGGGACAAGTTCCCCACATTAGCGATAATGCCGCCGATTATACAACTTAACTGTAATTGTCATGTGCTTTAATTATGATATACAATAAAATAACAATTCATAGATGATAGGGGAAGATTGGCACCATTCGTACACTTTTTAGTCAATGATTTTTAAAATATTGATAATCAAAGATAAATTACTCAGTTACTTATTAAAACATAAAGCATACTTTCTGCTCCTTATTTAAAAAAGTTCAAAGCCGATATCTTGTATAATATATCAAAGGATTGAATTTTACTAAAAGCTTATGAATGTCCGAATCTACCCCTATTACGGAGTACAATCGTACATGGGCCGGGGAACATTCAGACAGTGTGGTAACTTCATATATATTAAGTAAAATAACAAATAAATTAAAAAAAATCGTTTTCATTGATCTCAAACTTATCAACGATTTAATAAACTAAACGACATATTCCTATATGCCTATATGTCGTTTAGAGTCTAACTATCTTTTTTTACGAAAACCGTGCATCCATCTATATCAGCGAAGCCTGTTTCATAACAATTTTGCAAACATTTATATTTCAAAACTTTATCATAATCATTTGATAGTGTTGTGACTTCCAATATCGTAATTCTGAAATGTGTTTTTGAACTATTTCAATTGATTAGTCTTTTTAATAAAACTATTTGTTTTTTACTATATAAAAACACCTTTTACAGACGCAAAATAACTCATTTAATGAATATTGGGAACGTGTCTGCCTTTTCTTCTTAAAATTCCGATCATTTTTTCTAAATTTTCTGATATAATAATAAAACTTGTTAGTACACAGGGGGTTAGAGGGTACATACATACGCGTACGAATGTGCCCTTGCTGGAAATGTAGGAACGTGCCCCGAAGATCAAGAATAAAATTATTTTATCTAACACAAAACCCACGTAGAAAAATACACAAAATAGATATATTATTATTATCTTAATCGTATTCACTTACGATTAAGCAATAATCCAGTAAAATTTGACGTGTAATTAAAGCACGGAAGATCCAAAAACATTAACAAAATATTTACTATGAGCATGCCAAAACACTTTAAGTTCTCTAGTTTTGCTCGCAGTGGCTGCATGTGTGGCTAACTTCGTGGACAACTAGCAGTCGCCGGCGCCTATCCACTGACACAAAGTCGTAATAAATAGACTTTTCTACAAGATGTAGTAGTGCCTGTATGAAGGTTCCCCGTGTACGAATGGTGCCAAACTTCCCCTATATACTTGCTCACCCGGTTAAATTCGCACCACCCAACTATATGGGAAGAAATCTGCAAAGTTATTATTATTTATAACCGATTTCAAAATCGAAAAGGTGGAGGTTATATGTTTGACGGCGAACTATCTTTCTTATGTTTGTTCACCGATATTTTCGAAATTCTTTTTACATTCGACAGCCTAATGGACCAAGGTGGACCATTTAAATTATATCGAACTTCAATCAGTAGTTTTCATTTTATAACAAAACAATATACGCTTTTCATCACCAAAATTATATGATGTTTGTTTCCATTTATTCAAAATCCGAAAGGAGGATTTTCTATATTCAAGGAAAATATATATTTTTTATGAAATTATATATGTATATTCATCGATTTCTACTTACACTGTGAACTGATTTCTATCAAACTAGCAGTTTCCCCGCGACTTCGCCTGCGCAAATTATAGCCTCTTTGTAATGTTTAGCTTCCCCTAGATGAAAGACTTTTATAAATAGGTCCAACAGTTTCGGAGCCTATCCTATACAATAAAATCTTTCCTCTTTCTAATATGAGTATTATTGAAAAAATATGTCGAGCAAATAAACAAAATCGCCTTTTCTAAGAGTCTCTCTTACCTCTGACTCTCTTACCTGTTATATAAATAATATCAATATCACTAAAAAGCACGAAATAAAAGCGACTTTTTTAAGAAAATTCTATTGAAATCGGGCACCTATCATTTAATTTATAACCTATAGAAAGCCTCCACCCGACTTCAAAAGCAAATTCTTGAATAAGTCGCTTTTAACTTAATTATTTTTAAAGTTTGCAGTCGATTCCATTTTTGAATGAAAAAAAAGAAAAGTTTTTATTCCATTTTCATCAAAAGTAACAGCCGTTTGTCCAATTTTGCGCTTAACAACACATTTTACGATTTAGTTTTCTAATATCATCACCACCAGCAGCCTATTAATTTTCCTACTGAGGGCCTTATGCCTTCCATGTGTATGGAAATGAATTAATTCAAATAGCGAGAATGGACCATGATCCATCCCTCGGCCTTACTGCGGATTGTTGGATATTAACGACTGCTTATGCTTTAGGGACCAACAGCTTAACGTGCCTTCTGAAGTATTCTGAAGCTCCTCATGCTCGAGATAATCAATTTTCGGTCACCCATCTTATGACCGACCATTGCGAAAGTTGCTTAATAGCCGTATCGCTAATAATAACACCGACGATTTACGCACGAAGGTTTCTGTACCATTATCCATAAAAAAGGGCAAAACAATCACATTTGTGGTTATAGCAGCATCAGATATCATCTGTGAAAATTTTAAATGTCTTACTACCACGGTCCATGAGATACAATCTGGTGACAGACCGACAGACAGCGGAGTCTTAGTATATGTATAGGGTCCTGTTTTATCCTTAGGGTACGGAACCGTTCAAATTAACTAAACTATCGCTCTTACGTAAAAAAAACCTAAATGTTTCGATTGAACTGTCAGATATAATTCTCTTTTATCGCTTGTTTAGTCGTTTTATAGTTAATATTGAGAGCGCCATAACAGAAATACAATACGAGTGTACCGATCGAAGTCGCTTTATACGCATTCGCACGGTGCTTTCTCTATTTTTGCGCTGACCGCAAAATATCATCTCCAACCGACTAGCGTCTCGCCATTTCGGTCGGTTATATAGACTAAGGAACCAAGAAAATTTGCTACACATAAATGCAAATATTTATTAGACAACGTTAAGGTTTAAAAAAATTATTTACTCAAAAAAGAATATGTACAATTAACTTATTTGAGAAACAATATATGTGTGACGAAAACAGTAAGTCATCCCGTCACAACCAGCAATCATGTAAATTTCTTTTATCTTTGAATTTTTGTCGTTACACATATTACTTAGATAGGTAAGTGTAAGTTTTATCTGGTTTCACGTTAACGCGTTCACTAGTGAGCGTGTTTAGAATTTGTATGGAGATTTGTTGGTCTTGGTAGTTACCGCTAGGATTGCACCGGATGCCGTACTAAAATACATGCAATGCTGTTACAATCGACGGTGAACTAAAATATCCAAAAAATACACTAAGCGCTCAAATACCAACCTAAGTAGCAAAAACAATTGTATTGTGGAAAACTGAAATAGCGGCTACATTCAGAGGGCTACTGTATTTCAACGAAAACGAAATTTATTCTTTACGCCGACATTACTCCAATTCGTATTCGTACACTCCAACTCTTCTGATAATTTCTGATGCAAGGCAAGCCTACCTCCCTCAGGTCCTAACCTGACACTGCCTCTGATGCAATAATAATCTTCATGGATATGATTTTACCAAAATTATAATATAACGACTGGAGATGATATAGAAATTTATTTAATTTTCTATATTGACCCATGGGGGTGTCGAACCCGGGACCTTAGAAATGACGACACTTTGAAATTAAAATCAGCAAAAACCTCTTCGTCACTTTTTTAATTTTTTTTAAATTATAAGCTAACGATGCGTCCCCATTTTACAGGTGCAAACTAAGCCTACCCGGCTTGTGTAGTTACCTAAATATTCAAAAATAATAATATAAGATTAATACAATTTGAAATCCAAAGTAATAGGAAATGAGACAAAACGGTTTATGACTCTGCTATTCAGTCTAATCTACTAGATAATTGTTAATTCATGTAATGATCTCCAGCAGTTTTTTTTTTCTTTTTGTAAATTAAAAAGTGCTTACTTTATGTAACACAAATGGGGAGGACAAATTAAAAAAATACATATTAATTAGTCTTTATCTCAGATGTTCCTAAATTTGATTTACGTAAAATAAATCCTATTGGTACATAATATTTGTTACGTATTCAATATTTTTTGTTTTAAACTTTCATGATCATTAAAATAAGTGTTTAATACAGAATAGCTATCATGTACCTTATATATTGCTAGAGTTCCCGATATTTCGGCGCTGTTGCAAACGCTATGAACAAGGAGTAATATAACTTACAAACAGCCAGTTGCACAAACGTCTATTAAAATTGTCATTAGTTTGAATCGACATTACCCATAGAAATTTGACATTCGTTAGCGCTTAAAGGAGTCATTAAGCTTTAATGGACGTTTGTGTACTGACTGATAGCATAATTAAAAATCACTTTAATTTTTAAAGAATTGTTACTTTCTACATAATGTTACCACTTTCAATACGTTCTGTCTGAAGGAATCGTATTAAATGGTTTTGCGGTGTATGACGCACGCATGTGAACGGGTGAAGCTTTACTGAAGTGCTTATGAGTTGATTGCATTCTATATCATTTATATTTACTGATAATGATAACCGTAAGAAGATTTTAAAAACTTCTATACAAAGTTATATTGACTATGTACATGCTTTTTATTTTATCTATTAGATCTACAAACATTTGTTTACAATTTTTCGTCCGTATTTATCATAGATAGTTAAGAAATTAAAAAAAAAGATCTTTATTTTCAGACATTAATTCATAGTCCATAGATTGTTAATGGATACATTTATTTTTATTATATTTGATCAATTTTGTCATCACAATGGTATTCTGAAAAATAACCTTAATGAATCGTTCTTAAAAAATCCATTTTTTTCCCTGGCACTCTGAGATGGGACCCGTACCCATGAATTTTCGCAAATCGAGCGACTACTCTAACCATTGAGCTACCGAGGACCTAACAGAACTAACGAATTTTTCAAGCACTTGTTACTCTTCCCCTTCTTCTTCTTCTTATATAGCGTATTCTCATCAATGTTCAGGCAATCCGCCCAAACAGCCGAAATAAATATTTAAACTTTCGATAAAGATAAATTTGTTCTATCCAAATCCAGAGATAATGATGCGGCCGATTGCCTAGCCAGGAGGGACTCAGATACTCCAATCTACGGACCGGAACCATTAGTACCAACTTTCAGCCTCTCAGTAGTCTACTGAGAGGCTGGATATGGGGACGTTACCAACGTACTCATGACGAAAAATAGACCAGCCTCACCGACCGCGGTCAAGCCAGAGTAGTTATCTCTAAGGTAGACCCACGGTTACTCAAAGTCAAATTCAAAATAATCTTTATTCAAATAGAATTATAATAATTCCTTAAAAGTACTTTTGAATCTTCCAACATTTTTTTCCCTACCAATCCTTCAGGACGTCTTTTGGCTGATAAGAAGAACGAGCGAGAAACTCACCAGCTCTAATAAGTGTAATGACATTAATAGAAACAGATCAATACATTATAAATAGACAGAGAGAAAAAACTATGGCCTCATAATGATAACATACTAATTTAATATAAAGATAATTTTTGAGATATAATTAGTTTAGAAGATACACCAGTCCAGTTGCTGGACCATCTTAATTCCAAGCATTCTTATCTGTTATATAATCGGATACCTTGTAATCAAATAAGTTATGCAAACTATCCAGACACATACTACGTCTAATTGTGGGTATACTCACGGGACATGGATATTTTAATAAACATCTTTCTAATCTAGGCATCTCTGACAGTCCACTGTGCAGGGCCTGTCTGGGGTAGAAGGAGATGAGCGCTCACGTTCTCCTGCACTGCAGTGGAGTGACGAGACAACGGACTGCGCACCTGGGTAGCCCAAAGACTCTACTGCACACATGTAAAGACAACAAGAACCTACAATCCTTGAAGAAAATACAAGGATGGCAACACTAAGGCCTCCACCGTTGTACACAAAATAGGCACTTGGTGCCGAGTTACGGAAACAGCCCGCCGTCAAGTTCAATTTCTTATGTTAACTAAAGATATGCACCAGTCTAACAACAATAATAAGTAATAACTAATTATGATATTATTGACACAAGGTCCGCAACAATTTAAAAAGAAAAAATCAATCATTGTTTTCCATGAACATATTCATTAATGATGCAGTGAAGCTTGATAGATTTACTGAAAATTGGATCTCAATGATACAAATAAAATACGATTAGTTAACAAGACAATCACTGGTAGTTAGCCGACATTAGTCTTGACCGACACTCAGAGATGTGACTTACCTTAGATACAAGTATTTGAAATACAGATACAAGATACAAAATACGTATTTTCATCTTGTATCTAAAATACTTTTTTTAGGAAGTATTTTGTATCTTGTATTTAAATACTTTTGTTTAGTATCTTAGTATCTTTTAAATACTTTTTCTGATAAAATACTTTATAAAAAGATTATTTCTTACATTTTATAAATATCACAAAACATTATTTGCCTAAAACATACATATTTACAAAAAGAAAGTGTTCAATTATCAACGCAATGAATATTTAGTTAAAAATAACTCGAATCCAAACATTGTTTGGTGTCATTTAAAAAGTAAATGCGTAGAACTGAACGTACGCTTATACCGGTGTAATACACCCTCCCTAGTAAAAATTGATAGATGGCGCATAGGGCTTGAAATCGAATAACCAGTTACAAGCAATAAAAAATCTTGATTTATGTAAAAACCCGGTTATATGCTATAAATAAAACTCAGTATATCAATTAAACTCATTATTAAATTTTATAATTTTTTTGCACATTATACTTTTTCCACTAACAACAGCATTCAAAAAGTTTATTTTTAAAGAAATTTCACTGTGAAATTCGATACATGGCAAATGCTTGAAATTATATCCCGTGAGCAAAGCAATATTGACTCAACAGTTAATCTTTTTCTATCTTTTGACCACTGCATATTCATGAGCGAAAAAAAAAATCAATATTCACATTATGAGGCATAATACAAAAAAATACTGACAAATCTTCAGTAGTTCGGAAACGAGTGCTGTCATTGCATATATTGAAAATAATTACCCACTGCTTTTCAACTAATCGTCATAAAAATAAATTTGTTAATAGAAAAAATTCTTCAAATAATTTCTTTGACATCGTCAATTAGAAAGAAAGAAAGAAGAAAGAAAAATCATTTATTAAACACACACACATGCAATTTTGCAAAAGACATTAATAAATTATTATTAACTTATAGAGTGCATCCGATGTGGTGTCTAAAAGGTGCCAACTCGACATGTGCTGCAGTTAACTGCAGCGTCAATTAATACTCCTTTATTTTTCAAAAATACAACACAATCTGTGATGTAATCGTATGGTAGATTTTGCTTTAATAAGTAACCATTTAATTCAAGGGATCTTTATTGAGAAACAACAAAAAAATGGGCGGTGTCCTGTCTTAATATTAGGTCTTTACCTATGTAATTGCCGTTCTACTGAACTAGCCATTTAAAATCAAACAATTTTTTTTTTATTTTACTATTCTTAAATCGTCATTTGTTCAATAGTAAGTGTTTTGTTTTCAATGAATTTGAATATTTTTCGTCGTCATGGATAAGTTAAAAATTCGAGTAATTATGGAGTATATGTGCCATCGTGGCAGCAAAGCGGCACGCAACATTACAACGTTTGCAGAGCGAACACTACAAACGAACGCACCACTCGTTATTGGTTTACGAAAAGGTTGCTGTTTGGTGGTCTAACGCGGATGTATTTCATCACAGCTTCTTAACAAACAGGACGACCATTACTGCAGATTTACTGTGTGTATTGTGAAGAACTGAACACAATGACGGAGAAGCGGGCACAACTCCAACCAGATTTTGTCAATCGTTCGGTTCCACTGCTCCTACACGACCACGTACGACCTTATACTACACAATTGGCGGTACCCAAGCTACAAGAGCTGGGGTTTGAAGTTCTCCGTCATCCGCCGTACTTAACAGACTATGCGCCTACAGACTTCTTATTCTTCCAGAATTTGGATAACGTCTTAGCGGGAAAAAAATAAATTCCCGAGAGGCAGTACAAAATGACTTTGAAGTATTTGTTGCCTCCCGTCCAGCTGATTTATTCAAGAAGGCATCATTAAACTACCAATGCGTTGGCAAAGATGTATTGATTGCATGGGTGATTACTTTGATTAATAGAAATAAGAAAATAAAGCTTCATTTATTTTATTAAAAACGGAAATATCATAGATAAAGACTTAATTAATACTTCAAATCCGGTTGAGACCGGATTTATCCGATCAGATGGTAACTAATGGCGCATTACCAACAGTACCAGCAATACCAACTCTACGTCTTTTTAGGTACATCTACGTATTATAAGCCTTTCCTACAAACCAACGTACTATAATCAACCACAGAAGCTAAGTATTTTCTACTAAAAATTTTCAAATTAGCTTAACACACTAAAGGGGCATAATTTTCGGTAATTCTGCAAAAAAAGTTAATATACGTTCCGTTACATACTATCGCACATTCACCTCGTCACAAGTCACGCCATTAATTTTAAAAACCAAGTACTGTATTTATTTTTACCCATTCTCTTCATCTCACTAGGAAAAAATGAATTTTCAGTTCTCCGTAGTTTTACGTCGTACGTAAAACCAGCTTTTTAAATAAATAATAATTTTATAATTAAATTTAAATAATTATTGTTGTTGTTATATTTCAGCAATTTTTCATTTACCATGCTATATTGAAAAAAAAAATTATTAAAAAGGAACTAAAAAATTTAAAATAATTTAAACCTGATGTATTAAATATTTGCATTTTTATATGTTACATTGTGATTGACAAACAAATAAAACGGAGGAAAAGTGGGTGAAATTTAGCTTGTAAGATTTGAGTACAAACACAGGTGAAACTAAATAAAAGCTTACAAAAATTGTTTCTAATGAAAAATGCTTAAAAAATCCACTTACCATCTGGTCTAAGATTTAGGTTTTTGTGGTCTTTAAAAAACAAACTGAAATTCAAATCTTTTTTTAGAAAAGTATTTGTATTTATAAAAAGTATCTATAAGATACCTATTTTGTATCTAGTATTTCAAATACTTTTCTCGAAAGTATTTTGTATCTGGTATCTGAAATACTTAATTTAAAAGTATTTTGTATCTTGTATTCCAGATACTTTGTACAGGGTATTTTGTACATCTCTGCCGACACTTAACTAGTTGTTTGTAGCTACTTTTAGACAATAAAAATCGATTGCTGACGACTGGTTAGCGCTCATTTGTCACTCAAGCTCACTATCTATATAGGGTTTAATATTATTATATGCCAGGACTTTGTGGAGTGAATGATGTAAACATACTGAATCCTAATAAAATCGGAGACGGGGAAATACACACATTTTTTTACGCGCAACAAGCTTTTCAAGTCAATTGACTGTTAGAGAATTTTAAATGCTTGGAATTTATTTATTTACGTTTTAGTGTGCACTTATAAAATCTTGTATATATATAGATATTTACTTTTCACACAATATGTTATTGCTCTCATAAAGACGGATCTAAAGAGCCCAAACACGATGGCCCAAGTTGCGTTATTTCATTGCTAAGTTCTTATGACCACCTTCCAGCTCCGTTATCATCAGACCTTGGTCTGAAAGTATCCAGTAATATAGTCCTCATAAAGACGGATCTAACGAGCTCAATCAAGATGCAATTGCGTCATTTCATCACTAATTTCCTACGACCACCTTTCGACTTCATCATCGTAACAGCAATCTATATAAAATTTCAAATCTATCAGACTTTTGGAAGAGGGTCAAATTCGAGTTCCAATATACGTTGCACTAACTTTTAACTACAAGGTAAACTAAACTTTTAACTAACAAGGCAAATGAAAAACTTTTGAAAACGCAAAATCAAAAGTTGTATGGAAGCCCCTCGATATATTTATTTGATTCTAATTTTAGTATTTGTTTGTTATACATTACCTATGAAAACAAATAAAAAATTTCAAATCACGGTTTATGAGTTACAGTATGGTAACAGCGGAGTCCCGGAGGTAAGTAGCATTAAGATCGCCAATTTATTTTAATAACAATTTGATTTTAAGCGATATTTAAGCAAATTATATTCTACCAGACTTAAACTGAAGATCCAGACAAGAATAACATCGGAATTGTCTTATGCATCAGTACTCTATGCAAATCTTTATGTCGTCTGTATCGTCAACAATGAACTAATTTTTCAACTCCTGTCCACTTAACTCAAACCAATGACGGGTCAAACCCACATACACTTCGCGTATTTACAATCACCGCAACTGAGTGCTTAGTGTGAGTGTTTCGATGTTTACGTTAAAACCTATTTTGAAAATCGGCACAGCGCCTTGAGCGGTAACTATCAGGAACTACAAATCTCCACGCAAAACATAAACTTACCACTCTGGATTGATTTCTTCTCCTTTTAATAGACTCCAAAAAAGTAGGAGGTTAGGTTAGGTTTTCTTGATTTATTACCTTTTTTTTTGTACCAAGGGGAACTGACCTTAACATGCCATCGACCTTGATGAGAGGCCGACTGAACCCGGGCTCTCCTGCTGCGGAAGTTAACGAACCCCTATCTACAGCAGGCCTACCGTGCAAAACCCCCCGTATTACCCTCACAAGGGTCTGGGACCTGGTATCTGGCAAGGAAAATCCAGGTTACGCAGACCATGGGGGACCGACTGAACGGTCCGCCCTCTCTACGGCCAGGAGGGTTTTAGAGTAATTTCGAGGAACCCTCCCCAGACAACTGAGGTGTGCAACGAACGAGGGGGTAATCATCCCCCCGCTCCCCCCGTTAGGAAGAAGAGATGCGCGATTGGGCTATCTCATCTTCCTTTATCGTCTGACACTCTTATTAATCACCTCGGCCTCCCCCTCGAGCTATACTCCTCGGGCAGCCCCGGCGCCAACATCCCCTGGCGCCCATAACGACAAACTAGAGTATTCCCGTCTTGATTCATTACCTACCCAAAGATGCCTGAACCGATTTGGTTGGAATTTTTATCTTTTAAATCGAAGGTCTCATAATCATTAGATTAGAAATTGATAATAGGATTCCCGAGGAGTCTAGGAAAATCTTCAAATTTTATAGACACACTTAATGTTATTTTGATTTGTTTTTAGTGACTGATTAATTGACTTTCGGCATGGGCAATGGAAAAAATCGCCTAACCTTTTGGAAAACATATATTTATAAAAGCGAGGATGTTATCAATTAAAATGAATGTTTTTTTATGTAAATAGGTTATTGTGCATCTCCGGCAACGGTGGAACAATTTCAATTAATGTTTTTTATTTGAAGCTCTGAAGCTTTTGCATTCAAAAGTTTATTGAATTCGACAACTTCCTTTTAGCGTTTAATATTTCTATTTCTTTTTTTAACTGAGTAATCATGACTGTAGCGATTTTAATAGTAAAAAGATTATAGTAATAATATAAAGGTAAGATCATTGACAATGATTTAAAATACATTTCAGTGCAAAAAAAAAATATTTTCCGGTCATCTAAAAAAATATGTACAACCGTAAAAACTCAAATCTTATTAAGAATTTATTGGGAAATAATAAACCAAAAGAAAATTGTACCAGACATTGTAAATACGCGTAACGTCCCTGAACAGTGCACAGTATCATCGTAAATCTCGAGGTGTTGAACTTTTAACTAAAAACGCTCCGTCAGTACCGTAACACAGTAACATATCCCTCGTACTTATAAATATGCAATTTGTCTAATTTGCATTAATTTTGACAGAGTATATTTGTGGTGACACTTCGACGAAGCGTGGGCATCGCTGATTGCATTCGAAATCGAATACGTCTACTAACTTTGCGTTGTTAAATGGAACTTTTTGAATGAAAAACAACCGGCCAAAAACAAGGATTGCGCATCGGATTCCCGCACAAAGAGTTCCGTACCATTATTCATTAAATAGTTTAAAAAAAGCTAGCTTTTTGAAATTTTAGAGTTAAATATAATGATCGAATAAACCAACTTGAGTGTTATAATTTTCTTTTTAACTTCGTTATACTCGTATAAAGGAACTACTGCCGTAACGTTTGAATTTTTACTAACGACCATTTAGTTGGGAGAGGGGGCACTTTAACAAAATTAGCTCTTTAAAGCTTACTTAATAAGTCACAAACTGATTAATAAATCGAAAAACGATCTTCTCATAGCCCTAATGTTTTTGAATACCCTATCCAAGACGATGAATAAAAATCATCCCAACTTTACATGGGAGGTAAAATTATTTTTTCGAAATTTTACTTTACCAGTTTATAGGCGTAATCAACGTGTATCTTCATGCCAAATTACAAGTTTCTAATAGCAATAATTTTTGAACTTAACCGCGTACGGACGGACGGACAGACGGATATAGTGAATATGGGTTCGATATGGGTTCCTTGTTTATTAGGAAACCCTAAAAATTACTTTAAAAAATCGAATAATAATAATTCTTATTCTTATAAATACAATAAACTTTATTTTGTATCGGGCGAAGATTTGCTGACAAAATTTTTACACATCTCATTTCAAATGAAGTTTGAATTGGTAATAATAAGAATTAGATATGCGCCGAATATTCGTTTGGTATTCGGTGTTCAGCGTATTCGGCCGAATTATTAATTATTATGGTGCCGTAAATATAGAACCTGGGCCAAATAATCTGGAAGCAAAACGCATACAATTTATTTACAACACGAGGGTAAAAATAGAAGATCCACGAATGACAAATGAAATACCACAATGTACAAGATGTCAACAATATGGACATACGAAAAATAATTGTATGCGACCCATTCGATGTGTTAAATGTGCCGAGGGACATCGAACTATTGACTGCCCTAAGAAAGACCGAAGTACACCACCCTATGCCTTGGTAAACACCCTGCTAACTACAAGGGTTGCCAAGTGTACAAGGAAATTCGAGCGAGAAAACTGGCACAATCTGCCAACAGGAAACCCACACAAAACATAAAACTTAAAGAACGCAACACAACCCTCTTCCAAGCAGATGATTTTCCACCATTAAAACCAAATAGTTTTGCAAGACTGCATAGACAAGATTGTCCTACTCCAGAGCCAAATAATACTGGACATTGGGCGAAAAATAGAGAGGATAGACAATCTCACCCAACAAGCTCATTAGAGCAAATAATTATAAAACAATCAGAGAAAATAGATCTTCTCGTACAACAATTAAGTACCCTAATGGGGCTTCTAACGACAATAATAGCCCAAAGTAAAAAATGAAGTTCCTTCGCATAGCAACATGGAATATCAATGGCTGGTCTCCTAATAAGCAAGAAGTAGAATTATTCATTGATTTCAATAATATAGATATCCTTTTACTATCAGAATCACACATGACTGATGAGAAAATCATCAAAATTAAGGGTTACAATATTTACTACACCAATCATCCGGACGGAACATCACATGCTGGTGCTGCAGTTATAATAAAGGAAAATATTAAACAGCATGCTCTTCCAAATTTCAAGCAATCTTTTCTCCAGACTGCAATAGTATCAATCGATGACTGGCAGGGTCCGCTTGTAGTCGCCGCGCTGTATTGCCCACCTAGACATTGCATCAATGAACAAATGTTTAATAATTTCTTCCTTCTTAATAATTATTGAATCTGGCATCAAGAGTTGATGCCAGATTCATTGCTGGAGGAGATTGGAACTCCAAAAATGTCAGATGTCAGATTTATACACAAAAGTTGAGTCATGTCTGGATGGTTCTTCCGAACATACATCAGTTATATGTACACTGAGCACCACGGTAATATGGAAAGATACTAATGAAAAATTGTACAATAGCAAAACAGACTGGAGGTCTTTCCAGGACTACATACAGGAAAATGCAGATCTACATATGTCGTTGAAAACTCTAGGAAGACATTGAAAATGCTGCCTGGTATACTACCAATCTTATTCAAGTAGCTGCCTGGTTATCTACTCCGCATTTTGAGTACAGCCCACATAAATATGACTTTACGCTGGAAATACGAAATATGATAACTGTAAAGCGAAGACTGAGAAGACAATGGCAAACTAGCAGGAATATGCATGATAAAAAAGCGCTTAATAAAGCACAAAAAGAGCTGAAAAGAATAATCAAAGAAAATGAAAATCAAACACTTCAAGATAAACTAAAAACTTTATTACCTTTTAAAAGAGACGACTACTCACTCTGGAAAATAACCAAATCACTAAAAAGACAACCACTCCATTAAGACAACCAGATGGTAACCAGATGGAAACCTGTAGAAAAAGCAGAAAATTTTGCTATTTGCTCAAAACCTTGAAGAAGTTTTTAAACCAAATGAGCCTGACATTATGTTTCCAGAGAAGGAATTCGACGACATTCTTGATAGCGATCAGCAGATGTCCCTGCCGTTATGGCTATTTACTCCTTTTGAGATAAGAAATAGTATCAAACAATTAAAAAAGAAAAAGGCACCAGGATTTGATTTAATCACGTCAGAGATATTGAATCGTCTGCCAAGGAAGGGAATCGTTCTCATAACAATCCTTTACAATGCAATCCTCAGATTACATTATTTCCCCCTTATGTGGAAAGTTTCAATCATAAATATGATCGGAAAGCCAGGCAAACCGGCTACAGAAATTATCTCATATAGACCTATAAGCCTTTTACCCCTGTTGTCCAAACTGTTTGAGAAGTTGCTACTGAAGCGATTGCTTCCTATACTTGAAGAACGAAATACAATACCAGACCACCAGTTCGGTTTCAGACAACAACTTGGAACGACTGAGCAAATACACAGGGTGGCCCACACAATACGTCAATCTCTGGAAAGGAAGGAATACTGCTCGGCTGTCTTCCTTGACATTCAACAGGCGTTCGACCGAGTGTGGCACAAGGGTCTCTTATGTAAATTGAAGATTTCCTTGCCACATACTGCATACATGCTCCTCTAGTCTTACCTACAAGACCGATTGTTCCAGGTAAAGTACGGAGACTGTCTGTCCCAATGCTATCAAATAGAAGCTGGAGTACCGCAGGCATCTGTTCTCGGGCCTATATTATATACAGTATACACTGCTGATCTGTCTACTTCCAATCAAGTCATCACCGCAATTTATGCAGACGATACCGCTGTTTTGTCTTGTGATAGATGTCCTATAACTGCATCGCTGAAACTTCAAAGACAACTTGATGTTATAGAATCGTGGTTAAGAAAGTGGAGAATCAAAGCTAGTGTCACAAAATCTATGTACATAACTTTCACTTTAAAAAGAGATAGCTGTCCTCCAGTGACATTTGGTGGAAGTATTTTACCACAGCAAAACACGGTCAAATATCTAAGTATGCACTTGGACAGAAGGCTCACTTGGCGCGAACACATAAAAAATAAAAGAGGGCAGGCTAACAGAAAATTTATGGAGATGTATTGGCTGGTTGGCCGGAGATCTACACTTAGTCTGGAGAATAAAATCATAATTTATAAATCCATAATAAAACCTATATGGACATATGGTATAGAGCTCTGGGGATCTGCAAGTCACTCCAACATAGAAATACTGCAACGCTTTCAAAATAAAGCCTTAAAAACACTAAGCAGTGCAATATGGTTCACAATGAACACTGAAGTACATGAATACTTACAGATTCCAACCGTCAAGGAAGATATAGAAAGGTCTTGTATGGCCTATAAACAAAGGCTACAGCATCATAGAAACCAGCTTGCTGTAATGCTGTTAGATAATAAATCATCTACTTACCGGCTAAAAAGAAAGAGAATAGCTACGCTGTAAACATCTGTTTAAACTTTTGTATATGAGGTGACACATCGCAGGATGTGAATAACCCAAATTGTCATAAATAAATGTCAAAAAATCTGATTATAGCTGCTGGGCTGATTGTAGGTAGATAAATAAATAAATAGAAAAAAAAAAGGTGCCGAATATATTCGGTTCGAGTAATTCTATACTCTTGGCTACATGACGCGGTGTAGAACTAAAAGACAAATCTCTTCTTATGGAGTATTTATGTTACGATATAAGTCATAGAAATCATATAAAGAAAGTGTATCAGTAATAAATAATTATTTTATAAATTATAGTCACTATAAAAAATTAATAGAGATCAGAAATAAAATAAAAGATAAGCAAAAATAAAAACACACATATTTTTATATTTATAATTAATTCATGATAAATTATGGTGCAAAAACGGTTATTCGAGTAAAACCACTATTCGGCGCATCACTTATGAAAATTATTTAACGATTTTAAAGTCTGTTACTATTTAAAAAACTTTTCATTTAAAATTCCTTTATAACAACTACATTTAAACGATGCAGTTCGCCCGCTTTTTAAGTTTTTTATTAAAACTGTTGGAAATAAGGTTTATTTATTATATTTGATCAGTTTTACATTTACAATGCTATACTGAAAAATATTATTAATTAAAAATCCTTAAAAAATTAACTGATTGCGAAAAGTCATGGGTTTGGTCCCATCTCAGAGTGCCAGGGAAGCATTGAGAATATTTTTTAAATATAATAATTGATTAAATTAAATATAACAATTGATTAACAAAACTGATTAAATATAATAATTAAAACAAATTTTCATTTTAATTAAATAAATATTTATTCACCTGTTTGAATAGGTCTAAACATTGACGAATATACGCTTGTAGTAGCGAAAAAGTAAGAAGTGCTTGAAAAATCCGTCAGTAATATAGACCTGTTAGATCCTGGGTATCTCAGTAGTTAGAGCTGTCGCCCGGATTGCGAAAGGTTCGATTCCCATTTCATAGTGTGGATTGGACAAGTGGATTTTTTAAACATTTGTCATTAAACGATTTATGTTACGAATACGTACCGAGTACGTACTCTAAAGTTTATTGATAGAGTTAAATGTAGAGTAAAACAAGTAACATGCTAAAAGTAAGTATTCGTTATAAAATTAATACTAAAACTTTACCTTACCCGGTCAAAGCACAAAGCTCCAAATGAAGTCATTAAATTAAATTGCCTGTTACGCATATATAATTACCTATTTAATTCAGATTGTACACCCGACAGACAGTTGGAATGCAAAACGCATAAATAACGTATATTGCTGCTAATCTGGAATTATATTAAGGAAAATACGTTGGACACGACAAACTATAAGCGGCTACCTGTGATTTATGATATTGGTTTGCCTACCTATGAATTACCTACTAGTTGTAACGTTACCCGCGACTTCGCTCGTAATTAAAGTGCGGAACGCGTGACAAGCCCTTTTTGGGGTGAAATATAACTGTTATGTACGGATCTATCGCTTCGCGCCAACATCGATACAACAATCGACGCCACCACGGAAGCTTCAAATTACATCGCAAAGTCACGAGATAGCGTTGCGAAACCTGAATCGCGCTTACTAAGTTTCACCGCAACTTAAACTTAAAAGGAGGAAGACAATTCCTCTTTAGTCTCCCTTTCGAGATGCTACCACCAAGTGAGACACCTCACCAATCTTCTTGTCCTACATACGGATAGATATATTCTCTTTGTACAGTCAGCAAGCACGTCAGACTATAAAATATCCTCAACATCGACTGCAGAAAGACACCAAGTTGCCACAAACATTATCGATACGATTAATTTCATTTTCATTTTACATGTTGAAATTAATTTATTTACTTGACATTGGCAGAATTGTGCGAAAAGCGCATATAAGCCAATAATAAAAGAAGAAGAACCTTACATTATCAATACAAATTTTCAAATATGAAAACATTCATCATAGCTTAAAATAGTCATTAAACTTGTAGTGAACGTTGGTGCAATTGGGTGATACTGTAGTACCAAAAGCACTGCCGTATGACAGTTTATACTTTTTTATATGTATCATGCTTTTGAAGACATATTGTTTGAAGTTTTTACACAACAGATTCGATGTAAATCTCATTGAAGATCCTTCAAGCATCTCACGTGGACTCATTGAAGTATGCGTTGATCACTCGTCGAGTGTGCAAGGTTATCGTCATCAGTATTAGTCGCTTTTGATGGTCCTCGATGGAAGATACACGACGCATCTCCCGCAGATATATGGTTATCAATATAAAGTTGTATTTTGCCATAAACATTAACCCCTAATCTTGTAACTACCACTATTTCTCTACATGCCTAATGATTTTCCTTATTCATAAGAGCTATCAATAATATAACCCATTTCACTCTCCAGCCCAAATCACACTACCATAAAGACATATGACACAACACTGTGACGTAAAAGAAAAACAGACAGACACATTTCCATTTATAATATTAGTACGGATTGATAGGGATATTTTAGTTGGTAACAAATCAACTTCATCAGTACTTAGCATACTTATCAGTTGTTGCTGACAACTATTATTACGGGAGTATACGTTGATTATAGAATTTGGCGGCCTTCGTAGTCGAAAGGCATGCACACTGAAGATCCAAGATCCGACTTCTAGTTAAGGCCAGCTTTTACCTCCGCTTGCAGGTAAAAATGTTCCTCACTCCCCGCAAACGAATTTGCATCGATAGTAAAGACGCGCTCTCGCGCCTGCATACCGGATCAGCAAAAATAAATATAATTGAGTTTTATAATTGAAATAATTATAATTGACTATAATTGAGTTAAGCATTTTGTATTAAGAATAATTTTCAGTATGGCATTGTGAATGCAAAATTAATCAAAATATTATAATTGAGTATTTGTGAATGAAAAATTGTCTTACTTCATAATTAAGACCGATTTCCATTAACACTTCTTTACTCGATGGTACTCATCAAATAACTAGAGAAACATTTTTATACCTTATTGCGGTACAATAAAGTTCAAAACTCATCCTAAGCGTCCATGAATATTTAGTAAGAAGAAGTAATTTTTCAGTTTTAAAGTTTAATAAAGAAAAAATCTTTGAGTTTATAAATCTTAATTCGCAATTATTTTGGTTATATATTAGGTTCCAATATTTTACCCGTTTGTTTGGAATTGCCGTTGCTTTAAGCGTCAAGTTAACAGACACACCAATAATGAGAAATATCTCGAGTTCTACTGAAGTTATTGAAATGAATATTAATCGTATATAAATAACTATGTAGCTAAATATTTTTGAGATACGATTTAAATTAATACAGATCCCATTTTTATTATGCCTGCTATCGAGATCTCTAGCTAACAGGCACACTCACATTTTATTGAATTATATCTCTACTATTAGGTACTACTTATTGCCACAATTTTGTTGGTGTACCTGCTAATTTGACATACATCATACCATAGCTTACGCAGCCAGACGTCCTACAGACTAACGGAATGCATATAATAAAGTGACATTTCTTTATTAATAAATAAATATAAAAATTGTTATTTCAATTGATTGTAATTATATTTTATCATATATTATTACTTAAATATATAATTTGTTATTAGTATAATATTGAGGTCGCTACAGGTTTTTTCGAACAAAATATTTCGAATTTTATTAAATGCAGGTTTATTCCTATTTATAAACTTAAAATCCACAATGCATTGAAATTTAAATTCGGCAAAAAACCTATTGAATAACGTCACGTGTCGTTGATTGTATAAAAATTAAATAAGTATTGATAGTTTACGAAAAACTATTCTATAGAAATTTTAATCAGGATTTCATATATTTTGATTATCAAAATGATCTGTCTTTGTCACATAGAAATGCTACAAATTAAAATGCACGTGATAAATTGTTGCCACTTTTCACGTGGTTCAAAATTTACGTTTCATTAATTTATATAACCTACTCATATACTTTGAAACTTTTGTCTAAAATAATATTTACAATCACTGTCGTACGTGTGTGTACCGCATTTTCTATACTTATTGGTAACATATCATGCATCAGAAAACCTATACCTTAGCGCCCTACCAATCCGCATTGGGCAATCTGAAACAACGAAGGTACTACAACACCCGGACCCGAGAAAATACATTTCTATATGTAGTTTACTCTCTATATTGACTCAACCTAGAATCGAACCCTCAAAAATGGCTAGACAGGCTTTGAAACTAGCGTGTGACCCACTCGGCCACGGATTTCGTCAAATAAAATTTTTAATTTTCTAATACGACGTGAATCCGCAAAAATGACACATTCATCATCTAAGACGCCTTAGCAGAGACTCCATGGCGGAGACTGATTAGACAGCGCGAGCTCGTTAACCACTTGATAAGGTTAACGAGCTCGCATTTTAAATCACAGAAAAAAAGACAAATGCATTAATAGAAAAATAAATTTAGCTTCCTTTAGATCACATACTTATATAAACTGTTCGGCTGATTATGCAAGTTAGCTGCGACATATACACTATGACTTACAGAAGTGGAACAGCAATGCAAAATGTTACAAAAACGGGAGAATGGTCTACTTTTTTAAAGCTTTCCTTTGCGTGCATCCGTCCATCTTATATCTTATTCAGAAAAAAACACATAAAGCTATGAAAATGGGAGTTGAAGTTCGTATAGGGCATTAAATCGTTACCATAGTAACTAATAGTAACCATTGTTTCAATTTAATTCTTCATTTTAATAATATTCCGTGTCATCCTTTTCCAAATCCATTATTAAATGACTTAAGTTATTTACGCAGAATTAAATAATGTTTTGAATAATTCAAATCGGTAGAATTGTTGTCGCTAATATCAAATGCATATTTAATGTTGGATAAGTACACGAAAATGTTACATTTAGTTGACGCTACTGATCACAACTGTACTTTAAAAACGAGATTTTTATTTTTGTTATGTTTGTAGTCTTTATTTTTCCGATTTTTATGAAACAATGTAGCTTTCGTTTCACATTTTTGTGGTTTTTCAATAACATAATTTAATGAGAAATACAAATTTCTTGTTCTCAATTGATTGTTGAATTGGCGAAAAATAAAATTAGCTGTTTTCGCTAGATGATGGAACTGTATTTTTTAAAACAGGGCTTTGTTTTTTTTTAACGTTTGTCTTTATTGTTCTTTGTTGTTTTCCCGATTTTTATGAAAAAAAGTCACTTTCATTTTCAATTTTGCGGTTCCGTAGTTAACAAGGAAATGTTATAGATTCATTATGTCCCTTTGTCTGTCCACAAATACGATTTTGTATTAGAAGGGTATTTAGTATGAGTATACACTTTAATTGCACTTTAATCTCGCCGACAAAATAGTAAAAGAAATTTTGAAAGATATTTTTTTCTTATCTTCTATAGCGTGGAGTTTCGTTGGATAGGTTTGTCAAAAATATTAGGTTGGGGAAAGTTTTTTCGCATATAGTATGCATAAACTTGTAATAATATCTTTCTGGATATACCATTTGAATCTGGCTGGTTTCGGTATCATCAAAAAGTTTAAATTTCAAAGACGATAACTCCGATTTTAAATTAGGAAAATGTCTGATTTTAATTTGTTTTTCTTACTGTCAAAATGAGTGAATATAATGAATAAATCCGATATATTTTAAAATTTTATTACAATAAAGTTATAAATACAATGAAAGCCACAAAAAATTTGTTACGTTTATGGACCTAGTGCGGTTTCTTTTAGTAAGCGTTTTCAGTCCGGAAATTTTGATGTCAAAGATGCACGTCGCTCTGATAGCCGTGTAAAGGATAAAATGGATGCCATTTTTGAAAAAGTGGAGCAAGATCGGCATATCTGAAGTTACGACGTAGGAGACTGTTTTTTAGGGGTTGACCACAGTTGGAGAAAGCTAGGTATACAAAAAAGTTGGATATTTGGGTTTCTCTCAAGCTCACTGAAACAAACCTAATGAACCGTGTACTCATTTGTGATTCTTAATTACGGCGTAATAAAACCGATCCATTTTTGTCTAACACTGGTGATGAAAAGTGGATAACATACGACAAGAACGTGCGGAAAAGGTCGTAGTCATTGGTCGACCAGGCTACACAGACTGTAGCGAAACCCGGGTTAACTCACAACGAGGTAATGCTGTGTCTATGGTGGGATTGGAAGGGCATTATTGATTATGAGCTGTTACCGCCAAGTAGGACTGTCGATACTGAAAACTACTGCGAACAACTGATGAGATTAAAGCAAGAGGTTGAGAAAACGGCCAGAATTAATTAAAAGAACGAGTGTAGATTATCCTGATAACCCTAGACCTCATCTTTTGCCACTCAACAAGAAATTAAGAGAGCTTGGCTGGAAGGTGTTAATGCATCCGCCGTATAGTACTGAGGGCATTAGAACGCTTTTAATTTAAACTAATTGTTGTGAAATATTACCGTCGTCTTACGTTTAGCCGCAACGGGTGACCGAACGAGAAAGCATATTTTGTAAATATTACCAAAATTAAATGTACTAAAATCACGTAATTTCTACGTGAATAGTACACTATGTAGGTCAAACCAGTCATAAGTCACAGAAATATGTGCCCACTTAGAGCAAATTCACGGCACTGTGTAACATTGTCGTTAAGAGAACTTCGAAAACCTGTCTTTAGGTAATAGAATCAGGCGTTATAACACTGTCAAAGGATTTCTATTGAAGCGAATTCCAGTTAATACACCATGTATGAGGGAGCATCCTCAGAAATTAAGAGACATTGCAGCGCCAACCTCAAAGACTAAGACAGCGGTTCCCAAAGGGCGGTCTGCGGAATCCAAGGGCTCCTTAGAAGAATCACCGAGGCTTCAATCTCATAACTACCTACTTGTAATTACAACTTAGTATGCTTACAACATTATTTCTCATTTAAACTTCGTTTCTTTCATGAAAAATATTCAAAGTAAGTACATTTAATTTCTTTAGCCATCAAAATCGGGCTTCGCCAAATAACACGTCGTCAATTAAGGTTCTGAGATCCAAAAAAGTAAGGTCTAACATCTTCTGAAAATGCTCTGTAGAAAAACATAACACGTGTTGATATTAAGTAGTTGTTATTGGTTACGAGGATACTTTCAGGTTATCCACGCCTAATTATTTGCGGATGAAGCATAGACGTTTCACAGGTATGTGGAAGCAAAAAAAAGTAATTAAGTAATTAGATTCTTTCAATATTAGAATCCAAGATGAGTAGTTACAGCCCCTGTTTTATGGAACTTATGACACAACGAAAGTACCGCAACACCGTTCGTGGTTCCTCTATTGGACAGTTTATTAATAAAACCTATGCCAACAGGCCCGGATCTAGGATTTTTTACAATCGAGGCAGAATAAAGTCAAAGTCCAGTCAAAATAATCTTTATTCAAATAGACTTCTTAATAGTACTTTTGAATCATCCAACATTTTTTTCCCTACCGCTCGTTCAGGACGCATAATGATATTGCGCCCTTCGTGTTCTTATTTTTAAAAACATGTCTGTGCCATGGTACCCTTTAATGTGTATGAATTTTTTTTTATTGTGAATATAATATGTTATTCTTTTTTACTATAGGTATTATAAGTAGCTCGGTGGCATAGTGGATAAGCGCAGCGGCTCGCGAAAGTTGTCTTAAGTAACTTTCGCAAGGATCGGTCACGGGATGTGTAACCCACACATTATTATCTCAGTTGTTAATACCCTACAATCCGGATTGGGTAAGCTTGGAGGATAATGGCCCATGCTCCTTAACCATCCATAAGAGAGCCCGAGACCTGACCCTGCAGTCGGAACGATAAATGATGACGACATTGATACTGGCGCCTAATGCCTCCACTTGCCCCCTAGATTCGGCCCTGTATGCCAGCGTCGTCGGCGTCGACGCGTCGTTTAGCTCAGGTAAGTGGCGCCACTCGCAAATCAATAAACATCCTCGGACGGAATTAGCATTATTTACTACCAACATAATTCTGGTTAAAGCAAACGTTTATTTCCGATATGATATTCTGCGACAAAGTTACGACTTATTAGTATTCATTAATTACTTTAAATGGTTAATGTAACTTCGTTATTATAATAGCTCTCAGAAGCAAGGTCTTAGGATAATATATAAGGTTCTATTAGAATCCTCTTTAAACAGAATTCGGCCTAGAACTCGATCATAAACTTACGTATATGTTATATAAATATTGAATATCAGTGATTGAATTTCCTTTACGGAAAAAATCTACCAAAAAAAACATCATAGCCAAACTGGAAATTATTAAATGATGCTTTTAGATATAAAATTAGAATTATATATTTCCCACGGAAATATCAGGTTTTTACAAAAGACCTTAACATTCCGGATTAATTCCGGATTCAAGACCCTTTTTTGTTTCTTATTTCCTTAAAAAAATCTTATACCAACATTTACGAATATTAAGAAAAAAAATACTCTCAGCTATTAGCGAAGTGACGTCATTTAATTACTTAATACTTCTATGACCATTACCATGGACCGAATATAAACCAGATACACAAACTGAGTTTAATTAACTTTAATTATAAGATCTAAGTTCTCAATTTGAAAATTCATATCGGTAATGTCGCTTTAAACTAATGACAATTTTAATGGGCGTTTGTCGAATTTTTTTAGATAAACGTAAGTTAGATACATGTAAAATCGGGGTAGAGCATCATATCGCCGCTGGAAAGCAAACAGGTAGTAACTTGCAAAACCAAAATGGATATTATATAGAAAGAATGGAAAATCTTTATATTTTTCCAAGAAAAAAACATGTTCTTTCCGTATAAATTGACTAAGGAACACCTTATTTGTTACCATGGACGTCTATAAAAAATATTTATCGAAAAAAAATAAAGTTTTTCTGCTCTAAAGAACAATTTTGGTTTTTCGGGTTACTACGTGTTTGCTTCCCAGCGTCGATATTTATAAATGAAACATATTTCTCAAAAAAATAAATTATGTATATTTCACTTATGCCTAATTACAATGTTAAAGCTCCGTATACTGGAAAAGCGTCGTTATATCTCTTGTGTCTGTACCTAAATCTGTTCAGTAAACCACTGGCCGCTACCACTGTACTCGGACGAGTACACACGAAACTTGTTTGAGTCCTATCGAACACTGAATGTACCCGCTTGGGTACATCTATTGATCTACAGTTTTTAATTTTGATTCTAATACACTTATTAATGTTTAATCTTGTCGATTCAAAGACGCACTCGCGATGTAAACTGTTCCTGATTGGTGGGTTGGTGTGAACTATGCGGATTTTAGAACGCCGCGTCACCGGCCTCATTAATGTATAAGATTCTTCTTCGGATATTTTTTCGGTGTTTGCGTCATTATTTGTGATGGGTTCTGGAAAGATTTTTTTTTTTTTTTAATATATTTATAATCAACTGCGTATCGGATTTCCACATTATGTACTTGGAAGCATGGTTAAATTTCTCTAATCGGATTTAAACCGTAAGCTGTTAACGATAACGTTAAAAATTCTTTGCCTAAATTTGGCCTTTTGTATACTACAAAAGGCCAAATTTAGGCAAAGAATTTTTGTATTTATCTTTATATGTACATTGTATTTTCTTACATAAAATTGTCTAGACACTAACTTTTAACCAGTTCCTTAAAAGTCGTGCGTATCAACATGACCTGGCTAGAAATAGGGTTGTGCAAAGTAAGGTGCGCAAAAAAGTTATAATTTTCTTTAAAAACAATATCTTTAATAAAAATTCAATTATTACCAACAGACAGAAATCGGATGACAATAACGCCAAGAAAATAACTCAAAAATCGCAAAGCGCAAAGATACGTGTTAGTTATGCTATCCTTACTGAGCTCGCATAGAGACGCAGAGGCGTGATGAGGGCAACGCAGAGAGTATAAAATTTCATGCCAAGTATCATATTAATTCGTCCAACTTATACTGTTCAATTGCCTCCAAAGGACACGGAAGGTTTTTATTATAAATAAACTCTTAATTTGTGTATTAACGTCATTGTCATCGGCTGCAGTAGTACAAACTTTTCCAATGAATGCAATCAAATGAAAAATAAACGCGAGCCCAGTGCGGGTTTTTGTATTCTAACGACTATGCAACGTGTCTTCCGAAGAACAGAGGAGCTATAGATACACTTTTGGCCACCCATCCTGTGACCAGCTCAAGTTGCTGACGTGCTAACCCATGCGCCATAAGTAACATAAAATGACATATATATTTACTTGTAAAAGGGAATAAAATCCGTCGAGGCATTATCGAATCTCCGAGCATTTCATACAGAGTGTAATCTGCAGTCACGTAGTCCTCTAAATATGTAGTAGGTTCAGATCTGAGTAGGCAACTTGATGCGTCCTGAAATGTAATAAGTATGTTATATCATGATATGCAACTGTAATACGCGACAATGTTGATAAAAATAAAACCTATCTTAAGATATGGATATAAAACACATTATTATTATTATTTATTGTTGTAAGAGGCTATGCAGTTCCCTGAGGAACTGTAGTCGCCGCTAGAGCAATAGTCACTCCTTTAGCCCGATAAACTTCAAAAAGTCTATAATATTCCTGGCTTTTAGAGATTTTATATCTTCTGAGTTGATTATATGTCGTCTCAGATGTATGCTTGTTTTGCTGTTTCACGTTCCTGTTTGCAATATCTGCAAATGTCAGTGTCACTTAGTTTCATGTTAAATAGGTGTCTGTTTAATTTGCAGTGTCCAGATAAGGATCGTAAAATTGTACTTATATTTGCACTGATCAGCTCAAAGAGCTCTTCAGCTAGTTTTTATGAATTACCTTCAGTTAGGGATTTAACGCGATTTAATCCCGGCTGTTTTTGCCGGTATTTTTTTGAATCCCTTTGCAGGTCAATAGACACATGTTTTATTTATATTTTTTGTGTAATCAATAAATTACAATATTACGTATAATTATAATTACGTCACTCTTCAGTACATCTTCTACAAAGCGGTGACTAATCCCCCGCTCCTCAACTTTAATGCCTATTATCTAAGCCATTTCTTGTCAAATTGAAGTAAAAAGAAATACGTATCTATTATTTTTCTATTATCAAACTGACGGACTAAACAGAATTTCCTTTTTTTACCCAATCTCCATCCCCAATCGCATCTCGATAGAATCTCCACTTGCATTTTGCATTTTGTCATTATACTGTAAATGAAAGACTGAGATCCGGCCATAATGATCTTTATTATGCGTCCTTCTTACTCCTAGGTACATATTTTTACGTCTCGCTCTCACACAACCAATCATTCTGCTATAATCTTTTTACTCTTTTTCTCTTACGCACTTAACATTCATCATCTTTTTCATACAAACTTACGTTCAGAATTACATAAATTAGATTTTAACCTTACATTCCCTTTGAAATTAATATTTTTTTTTTATCTAAATAAACAAATTTTGATTTCACACTCATTCCATAACCTTACAATACTATCTACTGGAAGTCAAATTTTTTTTTTTTTTTTATTTATTTACAGTTCGAGAAAAATTATTTAACATGGTAATTAAACTAAGCCATGAAGAGAAACCAAGAAGGTTTGTACACATGTGCTAGGAATAAAATTATATAAAACATGCATTCAAAACATATCGGCAACAACTTCATTAACATATTATTAAAAACAGCAATTTAAACATTTAAGTAATAACACGCACTTGGCACAGTATTTAGTCACCAAGCACATCTAAGTAATAAACTTTTATTAATTTCTTTAAGTTGTTAGGATGTATAAGCTGTATTAAATCCGGGGGTAGTTCGTTAATTATTCGTGGTACAATGTAACTGGCCGTCCGCTCGCCATATATGTTGTTAGCCCGTTCGATCATAAATCTGTTGTTTGCAATGGCGCGCGTGTACACAGAGTGCTTCTTTTTTTTCAAAAGTTCCTCTCTAAAAAAGTATTCCTTGTGAAGAGCGTACTTTATCTGAGAAAAAATTGGCAAAACTCCACAGTATTTAAAAAGGCCATTATCATTACAATCATATTTTGCGTTGATTTTCGGTAAAACTATCGTTTTTAAAATTCTCAATTGCAATTTGTATATTTTATTAAGATAAGTTTTGTATGTACGTCCATAACTACTCAGTCCATACTGGATGTAGGATTCCGCCAATGAATTGTATAGCATTAGTTTAACCTTGAAGGGAATGCGTTTATTCAATATTGTGATATTAGCCAAAAAAGCCGTAATTTAGTACAAACAGATTCGATATGTTGGCTCCAATGAAATTTGCTGTCAATCGTAAGACCTAGGTATACATGCGACTCAACTTCTTTTATTAACGGACAGACACAAGAACACAAAATATTATTACATATCTGTTACCATTGATATGCGAGGAGGATAGGTAGAGTACAATGGCAAAATGCAAGTAGTTTAGATTCCCTGCTGGCGGGGTCCCCTGATAGATGGATTAGGACGGGAGATTCTACAATAAAGCATCTCCTGTCTATATCAGGGATCAGCCTTATAGACCAGCACGCTTAACGGGCATTACACGTCCCTTGTTCTGTCTGGAGGTAGGGCTCAAGCGTCTCTGACATCTTGCAGTCTTACTTCCCCTTCCCCTACCCGCAAAGGAGGACCCTAAAAACAAGGGGTTGGCAGAAATGGTGGCGGCTTTTACCGTTCATTGCCCGCGTCATTCAAGAACATCGGTGGGTTTTAGTGGGTGTGTTTCTGCACACTAGCCCCCTTTTAGGGGTGGGTCCACAGGAGCATAGGAATCGAGGTGACACATTTCCCATTTAAAAAAAAAGGGTCACGAAAAAACTACCAAACATCGCAAGAGGAAGAGGCAAAGCTTTTTCCCAGAGCGGGTACCTAAATCGAGTACCCGCTCTAGGCAAAAATAATATTCACCACCCTTACACCAGAGGTGGCTAACCAGTCGATCGCGGTAGGTAATGCTTAAATATTCATGTTCAGGTTCTTGGACTCCTTGAGATTGGCTATTTCAATCTCCTATTTTAAACTAGCGAAATGTGTGTGTCTCTGTTGTAGCGAAAAAGGTTATTTTTAAAGATTTTTATACCTAATATTAAAAAGAGGCACGGCAACGTCGCACTCTATTTTAACAATAACCTTACCATTTAATTTTATTAGAAAAAAAAACAAGTGGTACTTTTTTCCTATACAAATACATTAATATGAAAATAAGTTTTTTTTGCACTTGAATCTATTAATTAATTAAGGTATGATATACTTAATATAAACACTTTATGCACACTTAAAAATTAACAGTTTATAGAGCATTTTTTTGTTAAAGTGGACAAAAGTGACTTATCGCTAACAGCCATCTCACGTCAATCATAGGAACTTACAACTAGAGTTATTTGACGTGCCAAGGTTTCTGTGGACCCCGATACATAAATCTCACGGACCCCCAGGGACAGGGACAGGACCATAGATGACCATAGGTTGCAAAACTATACTATAAATAAAGCAATTTCAACAGATAATACTTTTTTTATAATATCTATTACTAGTTGTTCTAAATCTAATTTTTACTCACCAAAAGCGTCTCCCTTAAATCTGGTTGTAGATGATTCCTTCTAGATGCCTGTATACATTCATCTAAATGTTCCAAGTGGTCATCTAAACACTCAATAAGCGCCCTTCTTCCTAAAGCCATAACGCACTTTATCATTGGAGCTGTTAATCTTTCTTTCGTCCCCTGAGCGAGGTAATCGAAAAGTATACTCTTACCTGAAACATGACATATACTATAGTTTATTTAGTACTTACACTGGGGAAAAAATATGTACTTTAAAGATAAAGCAATTGTAACTATCAATGACAACCGGAAGCCAAGTAGAGTCAGAAAAAAAAGAGGACGGACGACCAACGAAAATAAGGATTATTAAACAATATCACAAACATAACTCAAATTTCAAGATGAGTAGCTAAAATCTCGTTCAATGTAGTATCTAAGAAGGTACCATATCGCTCAGACCGGGGACAATATAGAAAAGCTCATTTTGAAACCGGCGTGCGAATCACTTCACTACGAGTCTTCATAAATTCTTTTTATGAAACTCATTGTCAATATGAGTAATTTTACAATTGAGAATATGCCCATTATATGGCTATGCTTAAGATACTGGGCATAATAATTGACTAAAGCAATTCCCAAAATTTTCTTTGCATCTTAAACATGCTCTGTACCTGTAAACTAATACACTGTACATTTGTTAGAGTTCTTTAAGAATAATAAAACCTTAAGTCCCTGACTTATCCTCATTAACATATATATTTAAAATCATATATTTATATTTTTATTGAAAAATGCTTAAAAAATCGACCTAGGTATTCTGAGATAGGGTACGAACTCACGACCTTTCGCAATCCGGGCGACTGCTCTAACCACTGAGCTGCCCAGGACCTAACAGGACAAACGAATTTTTCCAGCACTTTTAGCTTTTTCGTTACCACAGAGCGTATTTTCGTCTAAGTTCAGGCAATCCACCCAAACAGCAGAAATGAGTATTTCTACAAATATTCCAAGCTATCAATTAAGATCAAAATTTGTTCTGTTAGGTCCTGAGCTCAGTGGCTAGAGTACTCACAAAGATTGCGAAAGATCGTGGTTTCGAGTCCCATCTCAGATCTGGGGCAGGTGTATTTTTAAGCATTTTTCAATATGAATCATCAATTTACTTAAACTCCTAACCAGGTACTAGTTGATATTAAAAGTATCATTTGGAGTTAAATAAAGAGCTTGTATCTCACCTATCGCTATAAAAGAAGGCCAGGTACGTGTAATTTTAGTGAGTATTGCAACCATCTTCTCGGCCAATGAGCCGTTACCTAAAATATTTGAGACCATCACTGGAAATAATCGCTGGAACTGTAAAACAAAATTACACTAATTAATTACACCCTAACTAATACACTAACAAATTAAATTACACAATAACAAACAATAACTTTGTGTTTTCAAATATTGTTGAAAAATTTTGATTCTCATTACTAAACTTATAAATTAGATTTTCGCCTCAGTCATACGCTGTCTGTTAGCCTTAATTTCTCTTAAACGCAAATTATATCTAGCGGGTTTCACTTGATAATGAATTCTTAGTGAGGGAAACGAATATTATAAAAAGATACAAGTTTCTATCTTTGTTTGTTTTTATGGAATAATCTTTGGAAATTCTGATCCTATCATGAATATTCTTTCACTTACAGGTTATAATTTCGCGGGAAAAATGGCAGGGCAGCTAGAATATAATAAAACAAAGGCTCCGCCGCAACTGTGTAATACACATAAGCTGTAAAGTGTTTTTTCATATGGTTTGGATTTTTTTTTCTCGTAAATCACTTACTTTTCAATTATGTCCTAGGTTTAAGTTTGATTGCAATGCTAATACAACATAATGAATAATACCTGTTGCTGGATATTGGTGTCCAAACTGCAAGGATTCGAACATAGTGCATCAACCATATCTAATACATTGGACTGCAACGGTTTCTTTGCAGGCACATTAAGAGCATTCAGGTTGTCATCATTCAGAACCAGTACAGCTAAGTTGAAAAGATTAGGGAAAATTGGACCGATTCTGGTATTTGTTGTTAGGTCTTCTACTGCAATTTCTTTGGGTTTCCTTCTAAGGTTTAGTATTGCTATAAAAAAATACACACCTTTTTAATAAGTTTACACAAGCACATAAAAAATATTTTCAGTTACACTGACTGAAAGAGGCGGAAGGGGGAAACGAATTTTCACACCAACAAACCTTGAAAACTAATGATTACAACTAGATATGTGTAATGTTCATAATATGTTTGTAATATGTTACAGTTGAATCCAGTTTTTAGATAGAACGCGTTTTCCCCAGTTAGAACTAGTTTTAGACAAGACGCGTTTTTAAGAAGCGAATCAGTGAAAACTGTTTTATAAAAATCGATTAGAACAATATCACAGTTTTGTATAAACTAAAGTATTTGCGCTATATAGAATTTGATCAATTCAAAACTTATATGTTGTTAGTCGGCCGCTGCTGCGGTGCGCAAAACTACGGCGGGAGACCTTGTACTAAGAACCGGCAAGAAACGACAATTTAGAAAAACTTTTTTTAGTACCTCACAGCATACGTCAGGCGGTGACTTGCACTTCCGCGCACACTATAACAAAGAAGTGACTTCCATCCAAATATGACTTCAATAAGAGAAAATAGTTTATAGGCAGCATCTCCCTTATCATGAAAAGGAGGCTGTCATACACCCGATCAAATGCCTGTGATATGTACTAGAATGCTGCAGAACAATATTCCATTTTTTCAAACAATCGCGTATATTGCTATCAAGCCTGTGGATTTGTTTAATTGTACTGTATCTGTAGTCGAACTGGTGGTTTGGTATCTACCTTCCTTATGATTGGGTGTAATCTGCCCAAGAAACTGTTTTGATGCATTTAGCAGAAGGCTTATGGTGCGATAAGATTTTAGGTCTTCAGCACTTTTCTCTGGCTTTAGAATCTAGTCATAACTATGAAGAACGCGTTCTATCTAAAAACTGGTTTTAGCTGTAACATATACAATGAATTCAAAAAATTTTTCCTTCACTTTATAGATTGATCCAAAATGGTTACGATAAACACTTCACAGTTTATTATTTGTAGAATACAAAAATATGCAATTGCAAAATTTCTTTATACTTTAGCACAGTTACTTTTTACCTCAGTCAATAAATTAATATAGTTTTAAGTAGTTTGTTTCAATTCAGAAAGAAACTCACCTCTGGCGACTTTTGTGTAATAATTCTGTAAGCTTACACTTATATTATTACTGTTATTTAGACTTTTCTCATCAGTGATCCATTCTACAGAAACGGTGGGCAGGGTTGAGTATATATAGCTCTGGGGTGTTAGAGCACATTCAGTCACATTAATTAAAGTTTCCTGTGAAAAATATATCAATTGTCCATTTTAAAGTCTCTTATAACTCTTTCACAGATAATAAACAGAATTTTTAGGTTTATAAATTATGATAGAGATTAATTTAAATTATACAATACAGGCGATATAGGTTAATTTTGGAATAATTATTAATTTTGATTTCCGAGTTGTTAAGATTTAGTTTAAATATTTTCATCCAAGGTCTATTATACTTAAAATATGACTTAATTATCAAATCTTCTCTAAATCATCTTTTCATACTTTGCTTCAGTCTTGAGATAATAAATTGTGTTAGGATCTTATAAAAATGAAATATACTAATGAGATAAGACCATGATCATTATATTAAGTTTACTTACAACTTGACAGCATATTTTTTCATCTCCAACAGGAGTATACTGTGAGGGACATGTGCCAACAATGGGACTTGTATCGGAGAGCATCAATACAGAATTAACATCCCAGCAGTCAACACGAGATTTCTTCATCATTTCACTATGTAAAGCAATTGTCTGAAAAAGATTAATAAATTATTAGAACATTGAAATAACCTACTTGTTTCTTAAATATCAAAATACTTTATAAAAAAGAAATGGTTTAATGAATAGGGAATATATGTTTGATTCAAAAAAGGCTTAAATATATTAATTACGATCATTATACCTTTAGAATAAAGTCTATGTTGATATTTTTTAACATTAGTTTGTTTTCGTCTTGAAAATAATTATGAATATGTGCAAAAAATGTGATAACTTCAAAATATTTAAATGCCATGCTACTTGTCAGAGCAGATGTGACGAAAATGTACATGTATAGGGATGTTGTTACAATAAGTTAACATCAAAATATTAAGTCGCAAAATAAACAACAGATTTCAATTTAAATGATGTTTTAGGCTTTTATTTATATTTCACTAACTTGGTAAACTGTACGAGTTATCAAAAAAGTCTATTACTCTTTAAAAATCGATTAGTTGCTAATCGACTTAGATTTTTGAATAATAATCAATATTGATTTACAATGTCATATCTCTAGTAGTGTACTTTGACGTCACAACAAGCGCTTGTAACTATTTCTTATTTTCATCAATTATTAATGTTACAAAATGTTAGTTTTTCGGTGCTGGGTATTTTTACAGTTGTATATAGAAGTAAATTATCAATTAAAAATATTTTTCAAAAATGTGCATATTCCCTATTGTGACCCCAGATACTGCAAAACTTTGAAACATCTAAAATCATGGTTTAAAAAATATGATAACTGTTTTAAATTTATAAATCGCCAATAATATTCCCACAACTAATAAATATTTAATTCAGATCAGAGTAGATAGACTACAATAGAATCGCTGATGCAGGATTCAATAATATTACTATTATACATAATATTGAGTTTTAAACATTGTGTAGACTTGGGCTAACATATATCCACTTACACTAATGGTCTGTCGTAATTTATAGCTAACATCTTCAGCAAGATTGGTGGCTGCTTCTGCATTAACTTCTGCAGCCACCTGATCAGCCATACAGAGTATGGAATCTGCACCAATTCCAGCATAACGGCCTTGCGATGTTCCAGCATCCTGAAGAAAATTAAAATGAAACATTTGAAATACGTATAAAAATTCATCAGTAACATTTTCAATATATAGATCATAATATAATTCCACATCTATGGAAGTTTTAACTTATAGAACTAGAATACGAATTTTTGATTTTCTTACTTTTTCATTGAGAGGAGGCGTATCACACTGACTGGAGCCTCCAGATTCAGAGGCTACTGACTTGTTTCTATCACGGTCACGGCTACTGTTAGATTTCTTATTATGGTTTTTGCTCGTCGAAGAATTAGACATGGCGTAAACTAATAAATTTAAGATCTCATGGCAAAGTAAAACTTATTTATGTGTTGAACAATAATACTATTGGAAGGTGATTTTATTTTTATTTCCAAAACATTACAAAATATCGCAACCTACTGTTTTCGCATTTCCTTGTGACAGTTGTTGTTCTTGTTTATGATTTTTATAATAAGGCAAAGGGATTATACAAAACATTCATTATAATTTATTTTATTAACGAGTAAAGTGTAAAATCAACATTATATTATTGTAGAAAGTATATGAGAAACAACGGCTATACTTAATTTAATTAATGAATTCTAGTATCGATTATTCGGTTCAAAGATAGAATATTCACTAGTCCATACCGTCTGTGTCATGGTGGCTCCACACAGCGTGTAAGACCAGCCATCCACTTTGTGCCCCAAAAAATTACGTAGGCGTAGCGTAGAATCATAGATTGCATAGAATCGTAGAATGTTAGAACCGCGCTCAAACGTGTCTTTGCTTTCAGGTCAAGATGCTTGTATACACGGACTAGGAAGAAGATACTACGTATCTTGTATCCCAACAGTTTGAGTCGCCAGCGATGCCGCCGGCAAAGAGTAGTATAATGGCCGCCGGTCTGTGTATTAATCATATTTCTAGACAGGACAACATCATCTGGACAGACCTCCATGGCAGAGAGGCTCGCTCACCAGTTTCAAGGTGTCGTCCTCACTAAGGACCTGGGTTCGATTCCCGCTAGGATCAATGTATAATGAACTTTTCTATATTGTCTCGGGTCTGTCTATCCGTTGTGGTAACTTCGTTGTTTCAGATATCCATAACGTATAATTTTATCAGACTTATTTATATACCGCGAAAAAAGTGTTCTAAACTAAAATCATGATGTGAGATTTCAAAATGTTAAAATTTCGCAGATATAGCGCGGCGCTGCCAGGCTTATGTCAGCCCAGCAGCACCACATTATTTCTGAGTTATCTCCGAGACTAATAAATACGGGATTAAAAGATGACCAGGAAAGTTTTCTTTGAAATTCATTTTAGTCAACCCAGCAGCGCCACACTCGTTCATCTCCAAAACTACTTACCTAGGCTATTTCTCCATATTACTGATTTCAAAAGGTTATTATTACTTTGAGAAATTATTAAGCTACGCACGCGCTGGTGGTTTTTTGTCATCATTGACTTAAGTTTCTGTGACAATGCTCCCGTCATTTGTATGGATGTCACCTGATTGTAATGTATTCAAATGTAAATGCTGCCGTAAGGATTTACAGGCACGGTACACAAAATTTGCAACGACAGAAAGTCATCAGTGCACACGTAGCCTTACTGGAATATAGGTAATGTAAAAATAAAACAACTTGTAATCTTACAATATAAACTTATTAAAATTTTTATTTCATAACTAATCATTAAATAAATATGATTGTCATAAAAATATCAAACAAACATTACACTCTTAACTAGACGTATCTATGTATTAAGATATTGGCATAACAAAAAATAACTCTGCTCGATTGAGGCACATTATTATTATTGGTATTACGTTAATAAAGATGATTTGTTTTACCTATAATTTTAAAGTCAAATGGATCACTAATAGAAAAAAAGAGTACATTATTTTATATCGATATCAATAAAAAAAAAAAAAATCTTTCCTGTAATTTTTTTTTTTAAATTTGCAGTCTTTTTAATAGAATTACTCTTATTGTTCCGATATGATAGTTTTATGCTCTTTTCATCATTAGTAATTCATAGCTCTATATATAAAAATTTCATTCGGGTATGGTTACAACTTTGCCTCACCATACTTTACAGAAGTGCAGTACATTATTGTACTTGACATAATTATTATAAGGTATATTTCTGAGTGTACTTTTTATCATAAGAATATACTATCATAGAATAGTAACATTTGCTCTCTGCAAATAAAAAAAACATACTTCTCTTTCTGATAGGAAGATAGAGAAAGATACATAATAAATATTAGTACTGTTATTTCCATAGAAAAAAAAAGAAAAGAAAAATTATTTTAACATATTGTAAACATTGAAAAATTTTCACGCGATAATCAAAGACTTTCCGTAACTAGTGGCAAATTCTGATTCTTACTAATTTAAAATGGAAATTGACGATCCTGTAATGATAATTAAAAAAAGTCGGCGGCGGCGTTTATTTATTAACAAGATAAATAAGGCATTTGAAACATGAAGTATGTATAACATTTGGTCCACACACTCGAAGTTTTGTCCTAATGTAGAAGCAGAGGTAATTAGTACTGAGTTGTCTCTGGTTAGGCATTTAATGCGCGTTTATAAACAAGTTTTTTTTCCAAAAACACTTTATTCTTCTCTAGCGCATCGATTGAAAAACACTAAAAAAATCGTTGGACCATAAACTATCGAAGGAGATTACGTCTCTAAACGGTAGCAAAGCAATAGAGGATCACCTCTACCGGGTTAGTCGTAAATCGGTTTGTTTTATGACAGTGAAACTGTCTTATAGTCTTTGAACATAAAAAAAAAATTATTATTACATAAAAGCTAAATATCTCGTTCTGTCAAAAATAACTTATCGGGTTTCAACTGAACTTCAGATCCGTCCGAAAATGGGACGATATCGAATTTTACCTTTACAAAATATTGTCAAAGACCAATAGATAAGGCTTATTCATATGTTGATATCTTTTACAAAGCTATGTTTGATATAAAAAAAGTTTCAAAGTTATAAAATAGGTCCTTTTATAAAGCTTATTAAGCAGTAAATTCATCATACTGTTTCCTCTGTTAGTTAGTACTTTGAGAAAGAAATAAACAAAAAAATAATAATAAAGAATATAACTTCACACAAGTGATGAACTCGATTAATTAATTTTAATCACTGAATATAAGTGTTGATGAACATTTATTTATCAGAATAGAAAACAATGAAAACTAAGTCTTACTTAAAATAGCTTAATTTATTTTCGAACAATCATAATGTAGCCATGTAGCAAGTAATTTTGACTTAATTGAATTTTGCCTAGCTGAAAATAATTGAGCAATAAAATTAAAAAGTTAATTGTCAAACTTAACATTATTTACAAATACCCCCCAAAACCAGATGTTTACTTAAAACAAACAAATCTCATTTTTTTTGTCACAAGTGAGTTCCATCTCCATTCGTGTCCAGCACTAATGATGAGGAACGTTAGGGCAAAATCAGATATGAAATTTCATAACGCACACAGAGAACACTTATCACCGTAATGTTACAAAATTCCATAGACAAAATTCTATAAATATAAACAAAACAGAAATTAGATTTTAAGAAAAATCAGATCTTTAGCCACATAGCTTGATTCATAGTTAAACTTTTTATAAAGAATAAAAATCAACATATGGTGCTTTTATTATACAAATATTAGGTTAGAAAACAAATTAAACATATAGAAAATAAACTTTACTTATAGTTCGAAGTGCAGGAAAAGAATAATATACCATGTCCAGTACTAAGTCCCAAGTTTTCTTAGAAGAATAATGGAAACCTCAATAAACATCTGCGTATCCGATAACATGTCACAGACTAAAAGTTTCAGATAATACACCGTATCTAATTGTCACAAACTAACAGTATGAGACAGTAGACTATGTCAACTAATCACATACTAAAAGTACAAGACAATGCACCATGACTACTTGTCACAAACTGAAAGTATGAGACAGTAGACTTTGTCAACTGGTCACAGACTAAAACCATGAGACAGTAGACTAGTGCTAACCTGTCACAACGTTCTGATTGAATAGTGACGCCTAGAAACAAATATACCCAACCCGAATAAAGTAATAAGTTTAACGTGAGGTCAGTCCGAGTCGCTCCCGGATTCGGAGAGGCAGAGATCATCGTTGAGCACATCGCTGGGCAAGGCCGGATTGGCTGCAGCGCCTGTCACAAAAATAAAAATACTTTAAATAAATGCAGATGAGATTTATAAACTGCTAACAGTAGCTGAATTTTTAAGAAATTAACTTATAATTACAATGAAAATGTTACAACAATCAAACGAGTAAAATTCGTCGGGTATGACAATACATGTGTATGCGGCCCGCGATCGTTATCGTTAAGCAACTTTCGCAAGGGTCGGTCACGGGATGGGTGACCAAAAAATTAATATATCGAGCTACTCCGTGCTTCGGAAGGCACGTTAAGCCGTTGGTCCCGGCTACATTTGCAGTCGTTAATACCCTCCAATCCGCATTGGGCCAGCGTGGAGGGTCATGGCCCATCCTCTTTAACCACCCATAAGGAAGGCCTGAGACCTGCAGTGGGGACGTAAAAATGGCTGATGATGATGAATCTCTTTATCTATATTAATATTATAAAGAGTCAAATCTGGAGTATGTATTAATGTGAATTATATGAATAGAGATATTAAGTTTATGATAGAGTGATTTGTGAGTATGATTAATATAAAAAGGCGGAGTTAACTCTATGGACAAAGCCATAAAAAGGCGGAGTTAACTCTATGGACAAAGCCATCTGTGAGTATGACTAATATGAATAGTATTTTTTATTATAAAAATAGAACTCCATAGCAAATATAAGGAATAATATGCGCTTAATTAATTATTAGTAATATAAAAACGCTTTTCAAATCGAATAGGGGAAATTAAGTCTATTGGTTTCTGAATTGAGAATTTAAAATTAAGCACCTCTTAAACTTCTTAAATTTCACTTAAACACGTTTTCATTTCTGATTTTATTTTTTTAATGATTTTTGCTTGTGAAACATAAAAGACAAGTTATTAAGAATAAACAGTTGAGATTGTTTACTTTTTCAATTGAGTGATGTGGGTATGAAATCTGTGATATTAATAGGCGATTGAGTTAAAATGACGCATGACGTCCCGCTTTTTTACATTTTCTACAAAACTGTGACGAAGCGATCCCCCACTCCTCAATTTTAATGATTATTAGCCTATTTCTCTATAATCTTACTGACGGACAATCTCCCGCGAAAACGCCGACTTCTGTCATGGCGTCGCTATGACGTCATACCCCACTAAAACTTATATCGCTTTATGTATGCATAACGTTAATTAAATATGGATATGAGTAATAGGGGCGTGAATTATTGCGAGAGGTTGTGGGTTCGAGGCCCATCCCAGAGGTCCAGGGGACGAAGTGGATTTTTAAGCATTTTTCAGTATAGATCATTGATAGCATTGTGTATTGAAAATTTATCAAATATAAATAAATATTTAACAACATCACATAGATTGCTCAGATTCCAAGATGAGTAGCTAAAGCCCCCGTATTATGGAGTATCTGAGACAACGAAGGTACCACAACACCCAGACCCGAGTCAACATAAAAAAGTTCATTTTCTACATTGACCCGACCGGGAATCGAACCCGGGACCTCAGAGATGGCGACACCTTGAAACCGGCGTGCGAACCATTCGGCTACGGAGGTCGTCCTCCTATAATAATGATGTGTATTTATTTTCGTTTACGGTGTACACTAGTATTTGTGAGTTTAATCGATACGAAATTAACTGACCGTTAACAGGGATTCTAGTGTTGGGGGTGTCGTCGTCGCTGTCGCTGCCGCTATCGGAGCCGCTGTCGCTATCGCTGGATGAACTGGACGAGCTGTCCTCTTGTTTCACGGCCTTTTGTGTCGCAAACGAAGGCTCCTGCTGTTCAATCATATATCACATCAACATTTGTATGACAGACCCGTTTTAAAAATCAGCCGTTCAATTGACCGGCTAGTTTTTTAGTGAAAATATTTTGACATTTGGACTAATTAATGAATCGCCGAAATGGTAATTTGGTTTTGTTACCTGTTAAAAAAATTGAAAATCCTGTATTGGACCTTACGGATAATTGAACCCCCAATCACGAATAAGCAGTTTTATATTATTTTTTTTTGGTGTGTCCTATAGTTTTTATTTCAAATCACCCACTACATTATCTATTTTATTTTACTTCTAATCCTACCAATAAATTTCGGTATACCCGATGAATTTGCAGTTGGTTAGGGATGACCTTTGCTCAGTCGTATTGTAGAATGTTGCGTTCAAATACACGGCGGAACGAAGGTCAGCCCGATCCTTGTATGACAATGAGGAAGTATTTAAAAAAAACATTAGTTCCCGAAATCAAACTAGATGTCGCTACGGTACTTTCTTGATTCTCCATGACAACCCTTCCGGTATTCTTTCATGTATAAAAGTAAATTAATTTTTAAAACTCAATAAACAACTCATATTCTATTTGTACTATTTCGTATTTGTATTGATATCTAAGTTTCGAACATTGCAAATTTCAGTTTTTTAATATGTCAGTTAAAAGGAACGTAAATGGCTATCTTTGGTCCATTCGTTTCCTGCAAAAAAAAAACAACTTTTTCTAGAGTCGCCATCTAGTGAGATACTTTTTAGTGCTTTCTTATTTTTTTTAATACTTCCTCATTGGACGGCTGATAAAACCACTTACTTGGCTGCGACTTATTTATTTATTTCAAGAAAAAAATCCACAGCAAGTTTTTATCTAAATAATAATAATAATAATTATATATATATAATTTACATAATAAAAATACATATAACTAATGAATACTGTAAACAGAACTTACTATTTGCGGGGGAGGCACATGGGTGTTTATCTGCGGACGCTCAGTATACTGTCTGTCTGGACGGTCGCTCCGCTCGTTCCGCTCGAGGCGCTCGTTTCGCTCGTGCCGCTCGCGAGCGTAGCCGTTGTGGAGGGGGGCGGGGGCGGGGGCAGGGGGAGCGGGAGCGGGCGCGGGTGCGGGCGACGGTTCGTCTAATCCTATCATCGGCAGCGAAGCGAGCGTACTGTTCCCGCCACCGGACCAACTAAGACAATAACGAGAATCATTAATATCACAGCCATCGAGGTGAATATACGGATGACGACTAGGTAAGGCCCACACTCCACCAAAGCGGAGACGAGACGAATGCAGAGATGTTTTTTAAACAACCAATAGAATTTCGCTATTCATACATCTCGTCTCCGCTAAGCTCCAATGGAGATCGCTAAGCGGAGATGTTTTATATTTGTATGGTGCGATGGAAGCGGAGATGAGAGCTGTGCCTTGACGAGACGCAGCGGAGACGAGAAGATGTGAGCGTACGTTTTTGTAAAAGCGACATAACGTCTACCTTTCGTGTCAGAACGCATACTGAGCATTCAATGCCTTGCAAACTCTCAACGCTATCTAACGCACATCTCCGCGACACTACGCATCTCCGCACAGCTTCGGTGGATTCACCCGAACCCGAATAACATCTCTTCTCGTCTCCACATTGGACATCTCCGCTTTGGTGGAGTGTGGGCCTAAAAGGTATCTATTTAGTTCGTCAGTCAGACAACAGAAAATATTATAAGTTCTTATAGAAAATATTGAGTGCGTGTTAACCATAATACTATTGTTATTTAGCCACCTCCAGATAACAACGCCTATAAAATAAATGTTTTGCCGGTTCGCATTAATCAACGAATAAATATCAAGAAAAGCGTTTTATTCTATCATAATTGAAATTAATTAATCTTTTTCCATCTCTAACAAGTTAAGCTAAAACCAATTATTTACTTTTATGTTTGTTTTTATCTGTAGTGTAATAGTGTAAATAGTGAGTAGATTACTCGTAGGAGTCGATAATAAGAGAATGTTTAAAAATACTCACGGTGCAGCCTGTGGAGGAGATGTTTTCACCCTCGGTGGAGATCTCACCATATTGGGTGAAGGTTTGTGTGTGTTCATACTGCCGTTGAATCGCTGATTAGGTTGAGCACCCGCCGATGCTGAGAAAATTATGATACCCCGGTATAATGATTATAAAAATGCTTAATAATAAAGAAAAAAGTGGCTCTATCTATAGGTTCTCATGGAAGATGTTACCATGGGAACATATGTGTTACCGTGGGAACAAAAGTGTTACTATGGGAACAGATGTGTTAAAGTGGTAACATATGTATTACCGTGGGAACATAGGTGTTCCCGTATGAACATTGCAATGTAAATTGGTTAAGGGAATAACTATTTCAAATCAATAGATCTGGCAAGAAGTCGAATGATCATTTGTCGTTTTTTGTCATTTATTAATTTCTTGGTTATTTTTTTTAACACAGAGGAAATGCAACCTTAACCATTAAACCAGGGCTTTCCGACCTCGCACCCGTCCTGAAAAGCGACAGGCATACCGGAATCCGACAATGAGCCCGCCGGTTCCAGCCCCACATTTGAATAGTTACCTGCATTGTTATTGGTGCGTCGATTGGTGGCAACCCTGGTGCGGGAGGTGGAGCGCTGCGTGGTGTTAGTGAAGTCTGTTATGACCGGCGTCAGTGGCCGCGGTTTCTGACTCGTCTCTTGTCTAAATACAAACCGATTATATACTAACTAAATAAGCATCATTATCTGCCTATTAATATCCCCACTGCTGGGAAATAGACCACTCCTACGAATAGGGGAGAACGGGCCATGAGCCACAGTGCCCTGATTTTAACGACTCAGATACAGCCAAAACCAAAGGTATAACGTGCGTTCTGAAGCACGAAGAAACTATACATATTTGGTTACCTATTCTATGACCGGCCCGCAGACAGAAAAATCAACCTCGCGAGATCTATGGATTTAATGGATTTAATGAATCATTCTTTTCTCTTTAGATCTGTATATTTATAAAAACATCATGTAAAATGGATACGAAGATAATTTTAAATTTAAATATAAACTTATTTCAGATAATCTCTCTCAAATAGTTTTTTTACGTGTGCAAAATAAGAATAAACAAATAATGTAATATGTCAGTAATCAATCGAAATAATGAAACTGCACAATGTGTTTAAATTACAAAAAAAAACAGCACACATTATGCAAAAAAACATATGATTAACGAAATATGAAATCACTGTAATAATAAATCAACGTAATGCGTATTAATTACATCAACAGACATATAGAACAAGGTAAATATTTTTAAGTTGAGGATAATAAAATATTATATTTGGCCAATTTTGCCTGCACAATGTAATTATGACATTTTTCTTTACGATATTAATAAGGATGACGATTAAGTAAAAAAAAATACGAGTTTAATATTTTTCAACAATCTACCTGACGGACGTACAAATAAAAATTAGCCGTCATCCCAATTTCACTGTTCTTGTTTTATAGAATTGTTATTTTTTTCTTGCATAATGCAATAAGTGGCTATCTATTTCAAAATTTTTGCCATCTCTGAGTTTAAAATCGTCTAATTTCAAAATCTACCACAATAGGTAACAATTTGAAATTTGAGATAATTACTTTTAAAAAAAAGATGAATGATGTAGATTGGAGTAGTTTAAGGCAAGCATCTTTTTACTGGCTCCATTCAGTCATTTAGACAAGCGTTAGACGCTAATATATTTAAAGGCCATAGAGCTGTAAACTAACTGCAATCTTTCGACGGCTTTAGTTTTCTATTATGTTTTTTGATCTTTCAAACCAACGTTCGTTCCAAAAACGATTGCGACTTTAAAAATTTATATAATTCCATAAATCGCTAACACAATCGTTACACCTAATTATACATATAACTAGTTCTTACCTTGTCTTTTTAACTTGAATATTACTAGAAAGTTTCTCCAATGTGATTTCACCAGTGATTTTATCAATTATTAGTACACATTCTTTCGTGTAAGGCCTCTGGCTACCCTTGAATACTGTCTGTGGCACACCTGCGCCATCTGTGAAGAGAATCATAACGTTTGTGTTAAAATTGACATTGCTAAAGACTATGGTATCATAACAACAAAAGCATGTTTGTGTTCCCAAGATTGGACCACATAACTATATATGGAAATATGTATAAAAAGAACATATCCACCATGCAGGCCCTTCCCAGTCTCCTTACCACATATTGGTTGAAGCATATCTACCGAAAGATCTGTTGAGAAGCGTCACATTCCGTGACCTATTATCTTTAAAAGTAAAATGATTGATGTATTTAAGATTTGCGCACCGTTTTTTTTATTTTATTTTAACTCCCTCGAGTGTATATCCGTGCGTGCGTGCGTGCATGCGTGCGTGCTTCGATTAAATTCTTCCTTATGTTCAACACACCAAGAGTCAAATATATGAAGTCAATTAAATGGTATTCTACTGTTGATAAATCTAATACCAATGTTATATAGAGTAAAGATTTGGTTGTTTATTTGTTTGCATTGAATATACTTTAGAATTTCTAAAAAAAAATTAAAATTCGGAAGATACGCCACGAGTGATATAAGCTATAAATTACGCAGGCGGAGTCGTCAAAACAATTAAGTAAATGACTATCTTAGTAAATTATAAGTTTCATATAAACTGAATAAAACCTTAGTATAGTACAGTAATTTAAACACCAATTATGTGAAATATCATTCATTTGAATGTAATTGGCCATTTGCTAAACTAGAATTAATGCTAATGATTTCTAATTACCCAGGTGAGGCACTGTTACAGTCACTTGATTGTTAGTACCGACGTCTACGGTCGCCATTTTGTTGACATCCACCGACGCTGGTTTGAAGTCATCTGAAACGATTATATTTTGTTTATTGAAAGTTTTCACAGAAACAAATAAAATTAATCAAATACATTTTACTAAACTAAAGCACTCGTATTATGGAAATCTGAAATAAATAAGGTACAAAATCACCCAGACCCCGAGACAATATAAAAAGATACATCGTCAATGTTGATTCAAAAGGAATGGACTCGTGACCTCAGAGATGGCGCCACTTTGAAATCGGAGTGCTAGAACTACTAATATCACTGAGATCAGCGCGCGAGCTGATCTACCAGCAAGGTACTAATACGGCAAGGTATCGCCTCTTAGGAGTGCTTGATTCCCGGTCTGCTCAATGAAAATTTCACTCTCATCTAGAGTCTATTCACTGTAGTAGTTTTTTGTTTCAGATTTTCATAGCACAAAGATTTCTCAACACATACTTTTTTCTCTATGTGCGTGTGTGTATATGTGAGCGTCAAGTCCAACTGTTATAACTACATAACAACGGAATCAGAAGCAGAAATCTGTTGCATCACTAATGTGTACTCTTTCTTAATATTAATTTATAACAATCAAAATTCGAATAATCCTTTGGTTTTCTTTTAAGAAAAAAAAAACAGATGGTTCATGAGCTATACTTACATTTAATTGTATGATATTGTGAAGTTTTATTATTAGTAAAACTAGCACCCAAATTCAGCTCCCTTTCAGAATAATCCAAGGTTAGTTTGTCAGCCATATTTGCTAACTATGCCATAAGTAACTGTTTTTGTTCTGTAAAAAAAAAAGAAGACTTCAATTATTACTGACAAACATTGACACCATTCGCGATGACATGTTTTTATAATATACAATGTGTAACAGAAATAATGCACATCCTTATTATTTTATCAATCGAAAATTGGAATTATTACTTTTATGTACTAAAACATTGTTTATGTTTGGACAGTTATACTTATTGCTGGGTAACAGTGTGGACATCTTACATATCCACACAAAGACATAAAAATAACAGCTTAGCCTGCAACTACAGATGTATGTACCAACAGCGCAATACCACAATGATACCTAGCTATCAATAAAAATTCTCGACATAAAGAATTATTTTATTTTGAGATTCAAAGTGTTTTATTAAGTTAAGACAATAATTATATTATTACTTGTTATGAATCATAGTTTTGCCATCACATATCACAAGGCGAGCACAGTATCACCACATTCTATCCTATCCCTTAAGAATTTAGATATATAAACTGTACGTTACTGTAACGAAGAATCATCGCATGTGAAATTGAAAATACGATAAACTTAAATTGCGAAAAAATAACACGACGTAATATTAGTCACATATGACTTGATGACTTGTGGTATATTATTTTTCTCTTTGTTTATGAAATATTTTACTCTCTCGTTTATGAAATTGTGCAATATAGTGTTTAAGAGCATTTTAGACTTAAGGCACATTAAAGAAAGCTTATTTTTCTTTGCCTTTTTTTTCCTATGTTGTATTTTATTGTAAGCTAAGAATATAGTTACATTTTCAAAAGCCTTATTACATTAAATTAAGTTTATTTTCTGTTTGTGATGGCTGTAATGGTTATAGGTGACCATAATTTACTTGATTCCAATTAAATATAACAAAAAAAATTACCTATATTAGAAGTTGTTAAAATTGAATCTGTATCTGATTTTAAACAAACTGCTTTCAGGGTGTGCGTTAATTATGTTACACATTGTATTTAATGTGGTAAAACTAATACCTATATTTCCGAACCTTTAGGTTTGAAATAATAGTTCCTTCTGATCTGAAGCCCTCCTTGATTACCTGTAAAAGAAACTAGTTCAGAAGTCTGGAAATAAGAAGTATAATTTATACAGTCAACATCATATCAATTTACTACAAAGGAATTTTTTTCTCAATACATTTTAAGTCTTAATGGTCAAGTTCATGATGGATTGCAGAAATTTGGTGTTCAGTCTTTCAATAGAGGAGACTGGGTCCAATTTATGATTTGATCAAGGGAAATTGCAACCATTTGGATTCCCCCAGGAGAAGAGGTCCGGGACGAACTGTCCCCTCCGCCCCCCCCTTAGACCGCCACTGGTCCGGTTGAAAAGAAGAATGAAAGTGAACGAGGTGAAAGTTGTCAGGACTATGCCTTATGCTCAGACCGCTCTGTCTTCCTACAAGGGATACGGCAAGATATATATGGATAACTTCCACTAGGTGTAGAGGAATTTTTGTATTCATTGCACCACTGTCAAATGTCTGATAAATAACAAAATATTTATAATTTGAATAGATTTTTACGAAATTGAATTTTCAAACCATTGCAATAATTGCAACTAACAAACATGATCACAACATACATTGTTGTAATCAGAAGAAACGTAGCAGCCAATAAATAATTCAAAGGTTATCTCTGTTGATTATTTCAGACTAATAATGTAACAATGTGGAAATTGAATAAAAAGTTAAAAGATGCAAAATGTTTGCTAGAACCTATATTTCTCTACAAATAAGAAACATTGCGCAGCCTGTGAAGACCCTAAAAAGCTTCTGGGCAGTGTTGAATTGGCTGGAAGAAGACAGCCAAGTTTTCACACACAATGGACAGATTCAAGTGTCTAACTTAACCTAACATAACTAAGAATAATAAATACTAATTGATAGGATAAAGATAAGCATAGGATAATGTCACTTATGTATGATCACTTCTTTCCAAGAGAATTGTTTCATATATGTTGTATTAATTATTCTAGAGCAACAAATTACAACATTTTTAGATACATAAGTTCTTCTCTTTTGATTTCATGTGTTAAATATCTCAGAAATTAATTCTTATATAGGCTAAGAAACTGATTTACCTTTTTTCTATGAATAGGTGATAAAATAATCACACTTATAAATAAAAGAGATGAAGCTAAGTTCTGAAATTTAAAAAGCAATAAGCATTCAAACCCATCCCTCACATGAGTTGACTTTTAGGACTCAAGTGGTAAGTTTTTCACATTCAAATATGGTATTATATAATAATAATCATCTATTTCCAATAATCTTAAATATAACTCCTGTAAATTTCTAACATGCTGGAACCTTTTCTAAATAACACCCGTAATGTCATTTGGAAATAGAAAGTATAGCTAGCACAAAATGCAAGAGATAAATTATTTATTAAATATTTTTGAGTAATCCCCAAAATATTATCACAATAATTTAATAACTTTTAGTTTGATAATGATTTTTTGGAATTAATCAATTAATGTGTAAATATTGAGATATACTGAAATAAAAAAAAAACATTTTCTTTGTAATAATGTGAGAAAAAATGGAAGGACATTTTTTAAAACGTAACCAAAAGTAATATTAAAGTGAGAGTCATTAGATATATTTATTATTAGTGAAATTGTATTTACTTATTGTGAAAATCATAATCCCAGCAGTTATTTTAGTCAACTATAGGAAACAACAATAAAACTTAATAATACCAATAGAAACCAACAAAAATATAACAAAAATAATGTGTGATCTCTACACAATCAAACTCAATAAGTGTACTTGTCAACCAGTTTTTATTTGTTAACAGTACTGATTTTTAATGCAATTATATCATCAAAATGATGGCCAGGGACATTGGACATTAATATACTAGGATTATACTTAAAATTACAGAAAGAAGTCTTTGGAATTGTGAAATTGACTATATACATGACAACCTGATATAAGAATCTAAGAAGAAAATATTTTTTAGCATTAATTTTAAAAAAATAGGAATAAAACAGACAAATTTGTGAGTTTTGTGTATATCCTGATGTCCTGTTGACAGTATAAAGAAACCAATAATCTGTAATCAGGTTATATTTAATTTTATGACTAATACCCATCATATATTTCAAGTTGAAAATGCATATTAAAAAATATATGTATTACTTAAACAAAAATTTTGCAATAGATAGTCCCTTATCTTTATACAATTAACATGATAAGTGATAAATAAAACCATTTTAAATTTTAAAAAATGCAGTACTTCACTAAGTTACTTAATTACATAGACCAATGAACTCTACTTTCTACCAAAAAAAATCACTTACTCTATAGGCATTTTTAATCTAAAATTGTTTCTAATTAGTTTGTAAAGTTCCACTTTAGCATTAAACTCTAATCTTTAGTACATAAGTAAGATTTTTACTACGTAACTTTATACTACACAATAATCAATGGTTATTAATGTAGAAAACAAAAAAGCTATGTGCAAGAATTGAATCGTACATAAATCTAAGAGGTATATTCGACAATAAATATTTCTACTTTTATTGACGTCTACATGCTCGGGAATATGAGATTAAAAGTAAATCCGATAAAATACGATGTTAGACTTGTTAATGTGAAATAAATTGCACTAAAAGTATATAAAAAACAGTGTAAATAGACAAAATATGGCAAACAATTTTCTAGTATAGCTGGCTCTACCTTTACCTTCGATTAGGGTTCCGCCGAGGTTATGTACAATCTATCCCGTAGAAATAATTTATCATTATGGGAACGACTTCCAGCTGCTTTTCTATGAAGACAGTTTTAATGAAGCTGGTACGTAATGTACTTAAAATATTGCAAAAAGTAAGACATTTACCTACTATTTTTTCGACCTAGTTCCCATGACGTTTGACGTACTTACTATCTAGTGATGTGTTCAACCTATAGGTATAGGTTTTCTTTTTCAGAGATAAATCAATTGATAGGATGTATTACTAAAGCTTTCAAAGGCAGCACCAGCACATACATTATTGCATATAAAGGTAAGAATGGAAATAAAATAATATTTTAAAACTTATAATTAATAAGAGTTTATGGAATTATTAATCCATCAGTAATTAAAGTAATATTTTCACTTTCTTTCTACGAAGTAATGGTTTAAAATAGTTCTGGTTTAAAATATATTTGGTTTATATTTTATGTGGATATTTTAAACTATATCCAAAAACATATTTAATTCAGTATGCCAATAATGGACTGTCTTATGCGATTAAAAATCCTTAAAATGTAGATAATCAAATATGGATCACATCAATACAACACTACCAAGTTCGATGCTGCCACTTGCTTATTGCGATAAAATACCCGCAAATCGGGTAATTTCTTGTATTTTATCTCAGAGTACAGAGTATGTGTTTGAAAACCATATGGATTCGTTATACCGGAAGCTCCAAAAATAAGTTAGGTAACATGTTCATTTTCAAAACATAGAAGATGTAAAAATGGAGTTAAAATTCTAAATGACTTATAACACGCATGCGCTATCTGAATTGTGAGCAGATTACAACGGCCGGCGAAACACATTAATTCAATTTAATTATTTACCGATATCTTATGATAGTCGATGCTGAAAATGTCCACTTCCTCTCTTCAAACTGATCTGAGCATCACATTTCACTCAAAATAAACATAATCTTCACTAAACTAAAGTTAAACCCAAGACAAACACTAACAACAATTAGAATAAAACTGCACTAAAACAAAATAAAAAACGACAAAAAAGGCGATTCGCAGTGTAACCGACCGGAGGCGACAGAGCGAGTGGAAAATTGTCGGAAAGGATAAAGAAGCTTTCAAACGCGTTCTGAACTGTGATTGGTTAGCGCGTGCGACTGTTGGGAGCGGGCGACAAACTCGGTTCACCTTTTTTAATAAGGAAGTATTTTAAGTAAAAAAAAAAGCACTAAAAGAGCACCTTACTAGATGGCGACTTTACCAAAACATGATTTTTGCAGGAAACGAAAAGGATTAACATAATAAAAACTGAAATTTGCAAATAAACTCAGATATCAATCCAAATACGAAAAAGTACAAATTAAATATGAGTTGTTTATTGAGTTTTGAAAATTAATTTACTTTTATATATAAAAGAAAGTCGGAAGAGTTGTCATGGAGAAATCAAGACAGTACCGAAATGTAACATCTAGTTACATTTCGGGAACTAATATTTTGTTAGTAGTTTTTGAATTTCTGTTTAAATACAATTTTGATAACAAATTCCTCAATGTTTTTAAAACAAAGTACATTTGTGTTAATGATCGACTGTTAGATGACTTGTTAGTTTATCGAGTTTAATAAAGGATCCCGTTTTTAAGGAGTATTATACCAACACATCTTTTGGAGAACTCTGCTCTTTTAATATATAGTAGGTTGACGTTCGACTGATCTTTCTACATTGATTTAGGAAACGTTGTACTCGATTTCTGAATTGAGAACTTAAAGTTAAAAGCGTCTCAAACTAACGTAATTTGAACAGGTTTTCGTTTCCAATTTTCCTTTTTTTAATGATCAGTTGATAGCAGTTTGATAAAACAAGGTTTTTTTTTACTTGTAAAACATAAAAAACTTAAATTATTGTGAATAATTAGTTGAGATTTTCTACTTTTTTCAAATTAGAAACCGGCTGTTAGTCTATTAATTGATCTAAGTATTTTGACTGCTGTTTAGTGATTGTCTGGTAGAATTTGTATGAAAGCCGTCAAATTGATCACAAACTAGTTTATTTCATTTTTAGAAATTATGAGGTCAACGACCGATTAAGAACTTTTTCATTATTAGTATTTCCCAAAAAACATCTGACAACTGACTAAGGGTTGAACACTCATTTATTTACAAAACCTTTGTAATTGTATTACTCCGAAACTATTTTACCTAGACATACCATTTTTTACAGGGTATAATAAACTAAAACTACTCTTCAGAAACCTTGGTTTTCTTCAGAAATCAGTAAGCAGGACCCTCACAATCAATTTCATATTGATAATAAATGTCAAATGTAACTTCTTATAATGCCCCTACTTTAAATGGTTAGGGTAACATAATTACTAAAAGCTGGCAGCATTGGACCTACTAAGTCTGTGATTGGTGTACTAAAAAAGTAATAAAGTCAGTCATTTGCGTTGTTCCTTTATCATAAAAATTTTGTTATTTTCACGCTATCTGTTATAATTAACTTATAAAGTACAGACAAAAAAGTGTGAAGTAAACGATTGAATTCTTTATTTTGAACAAAAAAAAATACATCGCCTTATGTTGCTGTAATTGTCATGCGTGTGTTTTGTTTGGTCCTTGCTGAAAATAATATTTGTACTTAGATTTTACGTAAGAAGGCCAGTATCTTTAACAAAGTAAATCAAGCTGCAAATTGCATAGCAACCAAACAAAATGACAAAAAAGTCTATATCACTTGAAATCGATCATTCGATAATGGAGAAAAACATGAGAATTGTTAAGGTAAATTTATATTATATTTAGTTTATATTCTCTTTTTATCATGTAATAAGTTTAAATTCATAAATAGGATAAAATAATTACTTGATTTAAAAACCTATCAAATGAATCTTATGGACTTGGTTAAGCTGAGTAATAAACTACCCTAATCAAAGATTTCTTTTGACAATGAACCTATGGAATTTTTCAGGATAATCCAGTAGAGGAAGAGTTTAAAAAACTCTTAGCGACAGTGGATCCAGTGCCTTCAAAACTTGTAAAACCAAGGCCAGGTAAGTTATGAAAACTTCATGGCCTAGCCTCATTGAGGATTCGAAGTAGCAAACAAAATAGGGTATGATATAAAGTTAAGAATTTTGTTACAGTATTTTTAGGAAATTCACAAGATTTAGCAAGGACTGCAAAGTTGGAAAGCTATTTTCAATTATTCAAATTAGCACATTTACATAATTTTATAAGAAATTTTTGAAAAAAGTGAGATTTTTTAATGGTAATATCAACAAGAAATTTTTATTATTGTTGTCATTAAAGTTATCTATAATAAAATTTTGTATTTTTCTGAGTCTGGTTCATCCTGTTAAAGAATAAATATTTTTTGTAAATCCTGTTTTATACATTGACCTCAAAATTGATTATCTCTATTAGAAATGAATTTAATAATATTGAATTTTTGTAAATATATTTTTTATTACCACATCACTTAAAACCTCAAATCCAAAACATCACCAAAGATTACCCATTGTATGTGAAAAAGACTAGCAGATATTTGTTAAAAACATATGTTCTACATTAAAAGATGCATACATTAGGTTTAAAAACTATTTTGAAGATTATTTATTATAAAAAGAGCAAACTCAGCCAGTATTTTTATCCCACTAAACATTTCCCTAGGGTCCATGCGGGCGAAGTCGTTGGTGAAAGCTAGTATTAAAATAAAGCCAATTAAGAAATATTTTTAAACACTTATAAAATAGGATGATAACCTCCTTTTTTTTTGGAGGTGTATGTATGTAATTTTGTTAGAATTGCGTAATATTCATATATGTTGTATGGGCTTCTGAACATGTGGGAAATATTTTATAAATGTTGTCTATGGATATCTTGCAAACTATACTCCATTCATTATAGCATTAGACAGAAGTTAAATAAGGTTCTTTTTATGGTATACTTTGTGATAAAATATCAATAATCATGTTACTCTTAAGACTGACGGCTAATTTGATACATATCCACTTAAATACCAACTGCTATACTTAACTGTTCTCATTTAAGCTTTCTATTAAACAAATTTATGAGTATTTGACCAACTTAAATGATTTAATAACTATTACAATAAAAAGTGTGCATCTTAAAGAACCTAAAGAAGCAGGGTTGGATAGTTTAGGAACGATTCTCATGTCACTATAACTCTACCAAATTTAAAACGTTGCCTCATCCCTTCAAACGTTTCGGCAGTACAGTTTTTTAATTTTGTCAGACTATAATGTATTGATAATTGTTAAAATACGTATTTAGTAATAGTTTTGTTAATGTTTTTAAGTTTTGTTAAATATCAACGATGCCGATGCAGGCCCGAGTAGCCTACAACAATTAAGCTTTAATCCCCCATACCTACCTTCAACCTTTGACATTTCAGGAAGTTTTTCTAATGTCTTCATCTATAGTCTAACTAATGTCTGAATAAATGTTATAATAACAAATTCATTTTGTTTACCTTTCTTTCCTGGGCATAAATATAACAAAATTCTATTCTAATTATATGCACTTACAATGAGAATTTATCAAAAAAACAGATAAATAGTTTAAGTTCCATGTTGGCTTGAGAGTGAAAGATGAATTAAGAAAATGCTGGCCTCATCTCAACCCCAAGGTATCGTAAAAAATGGAAAATTGCCCAGCTCTTTCAGACTACCTAACATTCAAAGTTTCAACAAAACTATAATATATATTTTTTAAATTCATCTTTGAAATAAAATGTTCTGCACTGCTGCTTCTATGACCCTCTTTTTTCTAATGTTATAATGAATGGAGTATAGACGTTGCGGATAGCAATGATTCTTTTTTTTTCTTTAATTGCTTTGCTTTAAGTTAGGGTATACTGCAAGTCACATTAAATACAGTTAATTATTTTGATTATATAAGCTATTAAAATTTAATTTACTTATTAATAATTTAACAGACATATAAAACTAGTATAAATATGATGACCTTTTTTAACCTACTTCGAAAAAAGGAGGCCCCTTATTTACCTGTGTATGGCATCATTAACAGACTTCAAAAAGGAGGTCCTCTAATTGACCTGTATGTTTTAAAAAATTTAAAAGAAATTAGCTTATCAATTTGACCGTTATGTATGTAATTTTGTTGGAATATGGTGCAATATTCATATGTTAATCTATATGCTCTTCCATACACATATGTTGTATTTGTAAGTGTATATTGGGTATGTGTGTTTGCCAAGTATTTCTCGTATTATTTCAGTTTTTTGTTAGATTAACTATTTTTAACTTAGGGAACACCATAAGAGAAAACTTAATAAACAAACTGCTATCAGAATAGTAGGTCAAGTTAGGTTACAATTCTAACCTTACTTAAGACCCCTGATAAAAGAATTGCTTTAAGAATAGTGGGTTAAGTTAGAACTGCCACCCGTACAGAAAATATTTATACGGTAGATACAAGTATGTTTATATACAGATGGAAGGTGTCCATTTATTATAAGGATCGGTGAAAACTTATATTTCCGTTTTTTTTTTTAATTATCCGACAACAAGAAAATCATAATAAAGAGAAACGACTGAAAAAAGAGAAATAATACCAGAAATCTTTTATTGTTACATAACAATGTAAAGTAGGTGTTTTAGCGCTACTTCGTCTGCGTGAATTATGTAGCCTATATCACCAGCTTATAATGAAGTTTCCCATGAAATATACATGAATTTTTTAAATCGGTTCAGTAGTTTTGCAGCCTATTTTAAACAATTATAATTAACTACTATCTATAGTATATAATCATCTTACTGTCTGTACACTGAGATATTTTAACCTATACACCGAATTTTAATGTGGTGTTCATCGATATACAGGGTGATTCGAGAGATGAGTTTTATAATGTGAACCGGTGTTCACGCGGGCGAAGCCGCTGGCGGAAAACTAGTAATGTCTATATTTCTCAATCGAATACCCTCTACATTTTTAGGAAAGTCTCACTGAAATGGGTGGCTATATTCTTTATGTATTTTCAATTAAATTATTATTATATTTGATCAATGTTGCATTCATAAAGACAAAAATAATTTCACTAAGATTAAATTATTATTAATTATTTAATTATATACAAATAATTTCGAGAAAAGAAATAAGCAAATCTCTTTATTCCCTTTGCAAATAAAAGAATATTGACTAAGAATAGTGACTTGAGAAAAACTCAGTCCAAATAAAATGAGCTTTTTTCTTAGAAAAAAAGGATTTTAAATCATACTGAATCACAAACGCAATTAAATCTATACTCGTATTATATAGCTGAAGAGTTTGTTTGTTTGAACGCGCTAATTTCAGGAACTACTGGTTCGAATTGAAAAATTATTTTTGTGTTGAATAGACCATTTATCGAGGAAGGCTTTAGGCTATATAACATCACGCTGCAACTATCAGAGCGAGGAAATAATGGAAAATGTGGAAAAAACGGGGAAAATTATTCATCCTTAAGGGCTTCCGTTGCGTGCGCTGCAAAAACGGTTCAAGATACCAAAAATATATGTATGAAAAACTATGCTATGATAACAGCAATCATTGTTTACTTTTCAATTTGTAATTATACCTGTGTCATGCTATGAATCGATACCCAAATAAACAGTTCCCTAGGGTCACGCGGGCGGAGCCGCTGGCGGAAAGCTAGTTCATTATAGTTTAGATTTTAATATTGTTTATTCTGTAAATAAATCTATCTATTCTATAAAACTTTTATCTTATAAGATCAAAGAATACAATCAAATTATAATACTTACCGAATCTCTGCGATTTGCGACACTACCGAACGCTTCGGAAAATTAAACTACAATGAGTTGAGCCGCCGCGCGACGCTGAGTGGGGGGCGCCACATTCGAAAGGGAAAGGACGCGCTGGACGGCGTAGCAAATTTCCTCTCATGTATTGTTTGTTTTGGAAACGCAAAAACATCTTTTGAATTTTTTTATCAAAAAATGCTTAAAAATGCTCCAGTTATTCTGAGATTTTGTATCGTCAATGCAAATTTGTTCAATAGAATATAATAATTATATTGATGTTTAAAATAATGTTTGTTAGTTAGTTGCAGAATAGCGTTATGAATACAACATTGATAAAAAAAAATAGTCTTAATAATTCTTCTAATATTCGAGAAAATCTGGGTGGGAGTTGAATCGTGCCTGTGAAGTAAGAAATTATGTAATTAATACCCATGTAACCCGTATTTTAACTGCAGACTATTTTAAAAACAGAATAATGTTAGATTTTATTTTCCAATAAAGTATGTGCATTAGTTTTTTAATTAGTTGGTATGAAACTATAGACTTGTTAAAAATTTTTGGTCAAATATTAATTGCTTTTTATATAGGTATGTTTGTATTACATCATTTTCAGTTAAGTTTCAGTTTCCAATATGAAATTGTAACATCAATTGGGAAGACAATGGGTCCCATAAAACAGATCAAACAAGCATGAGGACAGGGCACAATGAATATTGTAAACTTATTGGAAATATAAATAAAAAAAAGTCAATTTCGTTTGTTTCGCTGAAACTCGATTACGGCTAGGTTGATTTAAGTTTTGAAATGTTGTCGTAGTCCAGGGAAGGTTTAAACGATGATAGGTGATACGAAATACACCAACATCTAGTTATTAATAAAATATACGTTTAGATGATGTGTACTTATTCGAGTTTCGGTCAAAGGGGCCGCCCATAAATTACGTTACACAATATACACAACACAATACTAAAGTGTGACGTCATTTATGGATGACCCCAAAGACATAATTGAAACGAAATATTCATTTAAAATTGACTTAAAGGCAAACAATACTTCTGTTTTTTTTATAGCTACCTGCATACCTTTACAATTTTACTATCATTAGAAAGGCTCACGCCATTGACGGTGTCCTAAACAATACAAGGGTTATCGGCTATTGTTTGTTTGTTATATTTTTGCAAATTATGAAGTTTAAGTTTTTTGTTGCCTTTCTTAAATTATTATTACAAAAGCTGATTCCAACTGTAATAAGAAGCTTCATCATATGCGGGTAAAGGTTATAATAAAAGCGAGTAAAAGTACGGGAAAGTAGCTACTTAAAAATGTTATGTTATTGTTGGCAACTTTTTCTTTTAAATTAAAATTTTGTGAATTTCAATTGAAAAGAAAAGGTACGTATGTTTTAATGAATTAATAGAAAATCAAAATTCCAGGATTCTGCGTCAAGACATATTCAAAGCCAGATAACAAGAAGGTTTTCGTGAACATATGTTTAACTGAAGCTATACCCTGTCCCAGGGACATAACAAATGATGAGCTCATGCAGATACTCAGTTCAGACGATCCGTCCAGTTACAGGGTCCCCATGAGCATCGGTGAAGGCAGAACCGAACAGGATAAGTCAGGAGCTCCAGCTACAGTTTACGATGTTGCCATTAACCCAGAATTCTTTAAGAAAGTCGAAAACGACGATTTATTCCGCACATTCTTCCTGACAGTTGTATTTGAAGGCCTCCAAGACAAATATCAGTTCGAATTGGACGGTCAAAAGTTTACTATATTGAAACACAGAAAGTCTATTGGTACATTACAATCTCATAGAATACAAATAAGAGATATTAAGAAATGTGAAGAGAACACTAAATCGCCTCTCATTGAAGAGATTGAGGAGAAACCTGCCAAAATTAGTGAGATAATAGATAATAAGAAAAAGGAAATGATATATAGACTCCGAAGAGAGCCTCCGACAGGGGAAATCGAATATCTGTTAGCTGAATTTAAAATACCTAGTGCTGTATGTTATTCCTTTATTCCTTAAATATTACACTACTGCTCCTAGAATGGTTCATCCATTTATTACATTGGACGTTTTTGATCCTCTCACTCTTCTATGAAAGACTTGACCGAGCCCTACGTATCTGTCAGTTTGCAGTGCCAACCTTTTACGATTTTGAAATGAATTCTTAATCCACATTGTCCTTAATTTAGTAATTTACCAGTCCGTTACGAAGTATTGACAAATAACCAAGTTAAAAAACAAAGGTCTTTACGCCTCAGCGAGGAATTTGTATTGAAGTATAGTAAATTTAAAAAAACGGTGCAAGCCACCTTTTAATTTACCAATCGGATTTCTGATTACTCCGATTCCTAGTTTTATCACAGTATTTCGTCACAAATAGTCGAAGTAAGACTTTGGGACGAAATACTGTAAGTGTACTAAATTATGAAACTGTTTTTTTCTTATTTATACAAAAAAGAATTTCCTACATTCTTATAGAACTTTGTAGGTTTTTGTGACTTCACGTTAGAACTGTTAAGACTTCTTCTCTCCCGAATCTAAGAAATATAAATATAATATAAGAAATATAACATGGTAGACTCCCCTCTCCCTCAATCATCTAACACTAAAAGCACTAAAATAAGAATTATTACTTTTTTAAATTTCACTCTTGAAGTTAGAGTTTTTAACTTGTAACAAATATGCGATATTTTTTTCATCAGCCTTTTACGTCCCCCTTGCTGAGGCTCAGGCCTTCCTTATGGATGGTTAAAGAGGACGGACTATAGACCTCCACGCTGGCCCAATGTGGATTGGAGGATATTAACGACTATAAATGAAGCCGAGCCAACGGCTTAACGTGGCTTCCGAAGCACGGAGTAGCTCGAGATAAATTTTTTTTGGTCACCCATCTCGTGACCGACCCTTGCAAGAGTTGCTTAAGAACAACAATCGCGGGCTGCGGCGCTTATCCACTACGTCATCGAGTTACTTACTTTGTTATTACGCAAGAATCTCTTTTGTATATTAAAATATCCTTTAGATTCTTATAGCGTTAACTTTGTGGGTTTTTGTCTAAGAAAAAAATTATCTAGGTAAACTCCCTTCCCCTCAATCCTTTAACGGAATAAATAGATGACACTAAAATAAAACAAATTTTTAATTTTCTTGTGTCAAATATGCGACATTTTTTTTTAATAATTTCATATCTGTTACAGATTGAAATGAAAGATCTGAATTTAGAAGTTGGTGAAGATCGTTTGGTTCTCGACTCTAAAGGGATGTATGAACCAGTGGATATCTTTCTGCCTTGCAGTGTAGACCAAGATGTAATAGATGCCCAACTCAACAGAAATAACGATGTAATTATAATATTATTATTTTTCAAACTGAGGTGTTCATTGTCGTTCTATTTGTATCATTTACACTGGTCGATAGTGCTTGCATAGGGATTTCTACCGTAGATTTGATCATTTTCATTGTTCGGTAAATTGCTTATCGGCCAATGTCGACGACTGACGACCATTACGCTAAAAATCAAATCAAATCGACGACTCTACCGTGTAACTGAAATCCCGATTCATCTGTTTAAATGAAGCTCTAGTTTATCTGTCGGACTGGCAGATGATCTGTCATTCGGAAAGATATTTTAGAGCTCCATTTTAAGAGATCAATCAGAGCTTCAGTTACTCTGTAGTGCAGCAGTTGGTTGATCATAAATCAATTTATTCAAATAATTATAATAATAAAAGGTTTATTATCATAAGCTTCTCGATTCGTCAGAAGCCACTTTCAGTCCAATAGTCAAAGCTGCATCTACTCAGTAATGGAACTCGTAAGATTTATAGATGGTGCGAAGTTAGCGTTAAATAATTTCCGAAGTTTATTTTTCTAATGAATAAGAATCAAAGACTTTATTTCGTAAGGATACATGTTTATAATAAAATATGTATATATATAAAATCTCCTTATTCAAACACTTATTCCGTAATTCTATCCGTTGCACGAACGTCCATTAAAACTCATTAGTTTAAAGCGACATTACTGATACAAACGTCGTTGTTAAACCTTAATGGACGTTTGTGCAACTGACCGTCTTATTTGGATAGGAATTACCGGATAGGTGCTAATGTTGTTAATCAGTCACCACTCTTTTTTTTTTTTGTTACAGATGCTGTCCGTAAAAATGCCTGTAATTCATTAGTTCCATCCAGTCATAGTTCCTAATTTAGTTTATGATTAAAGCATTAATAAACATATAAAAAGTCTTTTTTACCACTTGCCCTTTAACGATAATTACTTTCGGCAGCATAGTGAATAAGCGCCGCAGGCCACGATCGATATTGTTAAGCGACGTCCGCAAGGATCGGTCACGGGATGGGTGACCAAAAAATATTTCGACCTACTCCGTGCTTCGGAAGGCAAGTTAGGCCGTTGGTCCCGGCTGCGTCTGCAGTCATTAATACCATTTAATCCGCATTAGGCCTGTGAGGAGGGTCATGGACCATAGTCCTTAACCATCGATAAAGAAGGATAACCTTCTCAGTGAGGACGTAAACAGGTCTGATAATGTTAGTCCGGCGACGAACAGATAGAATTCTGAAAGATGTAGTAAACATTTTGGGTTACTTTATAATGACAAAACCGGCCAGATGCATCTGTGCGGGCGCAATAGCAATATTTGCGCATGATGAAGGAGAAATGTAAAGCCGGGTCTTCATATGAATTTTCTCTGTTCAGCGACCGGACTTACGAGGTTTACTACATTTCCAGAAGTATTATTTCTCCACTAAAGCATAAAATCTGTTGTATTAAGCTAAAATATATTAATTCTGTGAATGCATAGTACTTCTCTTTTGTTAAGCAGAAAAGTGTGTAGCTTAGAGCTTGTTCACGTACAAACGCGGGCACGGACGCCGAAAATTAATTTATATGTACTTGTTTCGGTGATTGCTTTTCTGAATTGGAGTTTTACATTAAGCTTCAGCACTGCTAAAATCTTCGTTATGATGATCATGGGTTCGAGTCCCATCTCAGAGTGCCAGGAACAAAGTGTATTTTTTAAAAAATTTCATTCAGAATATTTTTCAGTATAGCATTGTGAATGCAAAATTGCTATAGTTTGTAGCAATAATGTCTGGTCGTGACAAAAATGTGTAAGAGTTTTTTACAGCTAGATATTTTAGTATATTGAAGTATTTAAGGTATACATTACTCAGTAGCCAGTGCGGAGGTCCGGTACTGGAATACCTCTGAGATTTGCATAGCCACCGTGTTCCATAATTGTGCGGTCTGAGCAGCGCATTAATTTTTAATATTAAGAACATGCTTCTAATACATTTTTAAATATTTTGAAACTTAAAATGTATGGCCCCAATCTACTTCAAAGCGCCTGTCCACCAGGTGTTTCAGCACTTGATATAATATCAAGCTTTAGAAAACTCTTGCATGGTATGCAGTGGCGGATTAACCTCGAGACTCGAGAGACCCGGGGCGGCAACGGGTCCGGATTGACAACTTTTTTCCAACACGGGCAAAAACTTGATATTACGTTTACACCTCCACAGCCTCATAATAATATTATTATGATTTTAGCGGATATTCCAGCCATTCGGAGGTTCCCCTCCCATAGTCTGCCACTGATGGTATGCTATTACTTAGTACCCATATAAATATTTTCTCCATTGCTTCCCAGAGTTAGTTTTTACGTGATAGCTGTAAGAATATGTATTAAAGGTTGTTACTGTCTTATCGACGGGTTCTGAAGTTGGAATGAAAGAACAACTCAATAATTTAATTGTTTATTGGTTAATTACGCTTAGTTTTCACCATATTTATGGCTCACAGGTTCAATATGTTTATCACTTGGATAAAAACTTTATAACTAAATTAATTTAGTATTCTTACAATATATAAATAAATGCAATAGATATTACAACAGTTAAAATAATTATACTTAAATGTAATGTATAATATCGCAATGTTAAAATATGAGAAAAATATTCCAAATCAATTTCTTCTTAGTCTATTATGCCACACAACACAATTCTTTATAGTAGGATCTGCCTACTATAAAGAATTGTGTTGTGTATATCATAATAATAATTCTTTTAATATTCGTTTAAGCTTATAACAAAATGTGATGTCTTTTGCACTGTACATACCACATCAATACCCAGTTGCACAAACCATCTGTATATTAAAATAATCAGTGATTAAACTTAATGGACTTTTGTGCAACTTGGTGAAAGTTAACTACGTGATCACAATAATGAAAAATCAACAGCGCATGGGATACTAGTGATTCTAACTAATGACTGTTCAGCTGTATTATTATCAGTTCTACCTTATTACAATCTTGAAAAGGTCGACAATGTATGTTGTATTATACATATAAGTATCCAATTAAATTTGAAAAGCCCTATCGAAATTTACGTATATAAGTAGGTACATTGTTTTGTTTATCTCGGAATAATCAGTAACTAAACGGAGTTTCTAATATAGAGATTCTTATTTTTTTTTTTCAAATATCGATAGTCTGCATCTGCTATAAATTTGCAAGTTAAATTTAAAATATTTTAATAAAAATGTACTCACACTCCGACTCGTCTACTCTACTGAGGAACATTAATTTTGTATCACATTTAATAGTGAATAATACTACCCAAGGTTACAATATAAATTTTATGCCCACGCATAAACTAGGTTAAAGCGTTTTTGGAATTTAGAAAGCACTTTTTTAATTTTTCGGTTAATGTATCATATATGATACAAAGCAAAACAATATTCCATTTATTATAAATAAATATTTGTTCATCTTTTGATGTCTGTATGAATAAAGAATGTAATGAAATTTAGTGTAGGTTTTAATAAAAACAGATTCTTCTAGCACTACAAGAGATAAAAATTAACTACTTATCAAGATTAAATTGCTACAATTTTTTTTCTAAAATTCATCGTGTTTAATATTAAATCCTTGATTTCTGACGTCAAAATCTATACTATTTAATAGAGTATCGTCGTATTGTGTTAGATAAGCTTCGATATCTCTCAATAAAGCATCGTAATCCTTCAGTTGTAATGTAATCACTCTACTAAATGTCTGATGTTTGTTGCGGTGTAGATATAGCCTGAGGGATGGGTAGCCGGTTATATGTTCGTGTTGGCACAGGCCGCGATCGGATATGCAGTTCACCTTGCCCACTTCCACCGCGTTACGGAGTAACTGGACAATAAAAAATATTTACATGGATTTTTTCTAATATATACGAGGTTGTTTGAAATAATACTTTTAACTGTTTAATTTAAAAATAGCCATTAACAAATATATCGGGTAAATAAACACGTTTTATTGCCTTAAAATTAAAAAAAAACTTTTATGCCCGCAAAAATGCTGTTCGTCATATTCATGACGTCATTGTGATATTTACACAAAACCATAACTCTATGCACAAAACAGATTCATAGACTAGATGATAAATATATATATGCCAATAAAACATATATATATATATTGTACAAGTACAATGTACTAAAACAAGTACAATGCCATCGAAAGATCGATTACGAAATATAAAGATATAAATAAGCTAAGAACAGCGCCATCTAGGAATTTGATTAATAATGAATAGGTATATATTTATGACTAAACTGACAGTTGTCTCCACGATGACGTCACACAATGGCGGGACGTGTTTCAAGTAACGTGAAACAAAATTACGACTTTTAATTTTAAGATAGTAAGATAATCGTGCTATTTTAAGACTCAAAATCAGAATCTCTATGTTTATTACCATGTAAATTTTAGTTTTTGTGCAATTTCGTAACCTATTTTTCATTACTAAAACTACCCTATTGTAACGTAAAAACCTCGTGAGGCAAATAAAGCATCATTATAAACAATCACGTCCGTTTTACGAGATTTGATAATTCGTTACAAGTTACTTTAATTCAAAAATATAATTTAATTAATTGGTCGACCATTACGTTCGGTGTGTGGTTATTAATGTTCGAAAATACTATAACTTTGGATCATCTGTTTCACATAAATTATTTATAATATAAATAATGTTATTAAATTGATTTACTTACAATACTGGCCATCGCAAAGTCTGCATACATTTCGTAACAATGATAGCACCTCGGTGAATGGAAATACACCAACCACGGCTTCCTATTACTAGAAATAAATAAAAATATTGCCATAAACTATTTTATTTTATTAGATCACTAGCTGCTGTACCGTGACTTCGCATGCATAAATTATAGCCTTTATCAATCCCGTGTGATGTAGCTACTCGTAGATGAAAGATATTTTTTAAATCTGTACAGTATTTTTGGAGCCTATTCGATGCAATCAAACAAACTAAAACTATAGATATTATGCTTAATAAAGAATACTATAATTGTTTAATAGACTATATTAAATAATATATAGTTATTGAAAGAATAACATGGATAAGATATTTTTCCAAAATTATTTCCAGTTTAAACTGAATATGGTTTATATTGATAGTGATATTATTGATACTCAGTTCAAAATTAAAATCAACAAAACTCATCATTTCAGCCCTGTTACGTCCCCTCTGCAGGGGTTCAGGTCTTCCTTATGGATAGTTAAGAAGGCTGGCGCAATTCAAATTGAAGGGCAATAACAATTGCGAACGCAGCCGGGACTAACGGCTTAACGTGCCCTCCGAAGCACGGAGTAGCTCGATATACTAATTTTTGGTCACCCATCTCGTGACCAACCTTTACAAAAGTTTCTTAAGAAACTTCTTAGGAAACCGCAGCGCTTATCCACTAAGCCACCGAGCTACTCAAATACTATTGAGAGTTATATATCCTATTACTACTTACTGTTATTAAATCTCATTTTATGCTATGAAATTAGACCATATTATGAAGTTATATATAACTTAAAATTTTATAATTTTTATCTAAGTGCCGGTCACAAATCATAATAATCTATCAATTTCCAGTTGTATGTAATCTACCTACTTCGATCACAATTATCGAATTCTTCGAAGAAGCATACGAGAGAGAGATAGAAAGATATAATTAAAAACTGTTTTGTAACGGCACACATGGTTTTTCTGCACAAAAAAGTTATTTATAAAATTAATTACATAAAAAAATATGTGCAGTTTAATTATAGCAGCTACAATTACCTTGATGGGTTAAGTTCTTCCGCTGCAACGGATTTTGAGAATAAATTCCAGTTGAGCTTCTGTATTTCATCTATATGACTTAACGCCCACTCGAGGATATATGGCGCTTCGGACAGGTGTTGTAAACTCACTCTGTCAAATAAAATTATAAATTATTGGATCACAATTTTCGATCGTAACAATTTTGTCACAATACACATCACGTCTGCAATTGTGAAGTAACTTAATTGATAAAAAAAATATCTAAAGTGTGAACCACACGGTTGCAAACCAACATTCCAACAAAAGTGACCTAGCTTGTTGTTAATTGTCTAAATAGCAGTATTAAACCGAAATAACACAACTCGCGTTTGGAAACCAGATTCCCACCGAGGTCACCTTTGTTGGAGCGCCGATCATCAATCGTGTGAACCACACTTTAGTTTATGATGTTGTGAATTTTTTTTTAATATTTGTAGTTAGTCATTAATTCCATTACAAATCAATGATTGAGATATTTGCAGTTTCATAAGCTGTATTCCGCCTAAGATTCAAATCATAATTTAAGGGTATAAATTAATGAAGCACGCACTATGCAAGGTCAGTCTTGGATTCAAATAGTTATATGGTATGTTTCTTATATAGCATAAATACTAGTAAAATAATGCAAATGTACACAATAAAATTAAAACATCTTTTAATTAAAATAAAATATTAAAGAACAGCTTGATTTGTCCCGCATGTTTAAAAATGCTTGAAGTATTAGTATTGTATTTTTTACATTCTTAGTATTTTTTTTATAAGAATGACATTTCAAAATATATATATACAAAAAAAAAATATAATGTGAACAATTGAATTTGTATTGAGGTCATATATAATTTTTTGAACATGAAATATTAGTTCAAATTGAAATCCTATTAATTTTTTGCTATCGGTACTGGTGTACCGTACTCACGTGAAGTGTTGTCCCGACGCGAGCGGATATAACCGTGCGGTTGGCGATCGCACGTTGGTACAGAATCCGTGAGAGTGATGAGAACATTCCAGTATACCAACGCGAATGAACTCCAATGGACGGAGCTAAGGAAATGCAGAAAATAATTACTTAAGGCAAGATTGTAAGAAGTTACCACTTTTTAAACCGATTTTATTCTAAGTGTTGGCGACTGGCTGGAAAGACCATTTGATAGGTTTATTTGTTTTATTTTTATATTTGTTCTTTTGCTCTGTTAATTATCGCTTCTATTTTGCTGTGTTTTGTGATCTATTAATTATTATTATATATTTTATAATATATCCATTAGTTTTTATAATATAGTCGTCTTTCCCATTAGCTATTACTAAGGCTATGCTAATGTTTGCCAAATAAATCAAGAGCAATCTTGCCAAAGAGTTAAATGTTTTTAAACATTTTTCATTAAGATATTCTCCAGCATTGTGAGTACAAAATTTATCAAATATAATAAATAAAAACCATTTTATGAAAATTAAACGCATGATCGATTTCTTGCTAAAAAAAGGAACATAAATTTCAATAACCCTATTATTGACGACTAATTTTTATTTGTTCGTCCGTCAGATAGGTTATTGAAGAATATTAAATACGTAATATTTATTGAAATGTCGCATGACGTTACGCTTTTGTACATTGTTTCTCAAAACACATGTTTCTAATATTCTTCTCTATCTGAATGACAGACTAAATAAAATTTCTTTTTTTTTTACCCAAACATCATTCCTATTCATTATATCATTTTGCAGGTTTTCCAGCCCTGACTTCTAGACCAGGTACTGAATTTTAATCTTAGTTCTTCCACATATTGCAAAGCACGTTACAAAACCTTCGCATATTTTTATCACGAGCTATCATTCAATGATAAATAAAATTTTAGAAATAAATTTAATATTCAAATTTTTACCGCGGAAACGCCATTTCTATAATGGCGTCGCTATGACGTCACGGCACTCTGAAACGAATATCGTTCTATGTATGCATAAGGTTGAATTCTCTACGAGTATATGAGTAAGAGGGGCGTGACGTCACGCGCCGTTTGCGGTTACGTGCCAACGGGCATAAAATATTAGTTTTTTTTTCACAATTAAGCAATATTATACATATAATAAACATAATAGTGTGATAATCGATACTAGTATTTTAAACAATACCAGAAAAAAATGAATTTATTTTCGTTTACTGCCTACGCCAGAATTTATTAGCATTAGCATTATTTCTTTTTGTGGTATTTCATTTTGTCTCATATATACAGGAATAATTTAAAACCACTGCGAAGATTTTGTGAAAATAAACTTTAAGTAATTTAAATAAACACGTATTTTTTATTTTGATATGTTCTAATACTAAAAAATAAAGTTATCGCTTATCAAAGATCGAGATTTTAAAACTTAGTTTATGGACACCGCGCGCCGTGCGTCAGCTGAGCGCTCGCTCGACGCCGCCGTAGGCATGTACTCGTAGGTACCTATCTACACGGGTCACTGAACGCTCATTTTGTTAGATTCGAACTAGATTTTATGCCATGATCTGAGGTGATTTCGAAGAGTAATTCCAATTTTCCCTTCATACTTTTATGGTTAAGGCCATCAAAATGCAAAAAAATAAAAGAGAAACAAATTTGTTACCTAGAAAAAAATATTAACGTTATGCCGAAGTTACATAGGTACTTCTGCGTTAAGGCGTATTTAAAAAAATTAGAATCAACTACGTATTTACAATAATGTTTAATCAAAACAAATACCTAACTAATTACTTACCATGTATTTTAATATTTGTTCAAAATGAAGTCCACGTCTGTCCAGACATAAACGTGCACATTTCATTAAATTGTCATTTAATTTGTTTAAAACACTAGTGTCACTTTTCACTTCACTGAAAGCGTTATTATTTTTTATTGTTAAGTCTTCTAGACTTTGTGCCTCCTGTACATCTCGGCGTTTGAGTTCTTCCCATAAGAAACAGTCCCTCACTTGTGAACAATGCCTCATCCGTCTACAAGATGTTTGCATCACGGTGATGTAGAAGCCACTCACATAAGGCTCGACGTGGTACTGGGTCTAGGTCATGGAACTGCTGAACCGGCTGAAAGTGGTACGGATGGAGTCCGGCTGTTTTTAGCAGCTTCAATACCGCAGGCTGGCTCACACCAAAGAGATACGCCGCATCGTGGGTACTGACTCTGGGATTTCGTCTGTTAAAATGGTTCGAAGCATTAGGGGACCGCGGGGTTACGGATCCCACAGGCCCGCATACGAGGTATGCTCTTCGTCGCATACTTTCTCCGAATTGCGCTTATGTAGGTTCTCACCACTCAGAAGATAAACTCGTACATCTCGTAAAACTCACGACGGCGGGCGCGTCGCGTGCGCGGGAACGCGAGGACACGTCACACCGGCGCGTGCGTATGAGTCTCACTGTCGCGCGCGTCGCTCGGTCCCGGCGGGGCGGTGGGGGCTGTGGCGGGGGGCTACCGGGCGCGGCGGGGTTGCACGGTGGCATACGCAAGAGAAGACGTTTTCATTGAAGTTTTATTTTAAAAAATGTGTCCATATTCCACCGTTTCGATAGGGATAAAAATATTTAAAAAAATTTTTTTAACTAATTATGGAAAAGTGTTCTATTACTGATACTGAACCACCAAAAAAAATTTTTGCACTGGAAAAAAAATATTCCTGTATTGAACAAAATGAATCTTATGACACTCATATGAAAATATTACGCTTTAAAACTTGTAAAAAACATAAAAACATGACCACTTTTATTATAAACATAAACGCACAAATAACAAAGATTGCCCAGACGCCCATACGTTTTTCGATACCGTAGCACTGTGCGTAGAATTTGTAGAGAGCGTTTACAGTCGACTAGCAGCAGTTCCAGAAACATGCTATGTTCTCCGAAACTATTCATCGCAAACATGCTGTTACTTTTACATTATTTCTCAGATATTAATGCACTAATTATATATAAATAATTATAAAAGAAAAATTGTCAAGTAGCCTATTGTTTGATACATTTTTTCTTGTGAGCTAAATCAAGTTGTTATTGTATGTAAAAATGTATTAAATCTTGGTAAATCAAAATAAAAAGTTACCTTGTTTGCCACCAGACGCCACTGGTGGGCAAGATGTGAGCATGTGACGCCACAATCGGCGGGCAAGTACGCCACCAGCCAGGTGTGTTGACGACTAGATGGATCAGATATTTCCAACACTTGCTGCTCATCTAACTCTAAGTCTAAAGCGAAATTCATTGTAGAGTTAGTCACTTTTTTAAGTTAAACAGTTTTATTGTACACTAGTTGTATTCCCGCGACTTCGCCCGCGTAAATAATAGCCTATACCACCTGCGGATGGTGTTTGCTTCCCATAGGTGAAAGAAAATTGGTTCAGTAGTTTCAAGTAAAGAAACAATCAAATCTAAACTCTATATATATGAGCCTCTTGCTCCGTTGGAGTAACGGGGTACTGTAGAAAATACTTTGTGAAGGGTAATGACCCCTCCTCTGGGTATAAAAAGGGGTGATCACCCCCACGGGGATAAATCAGCTATACTTGTGGGTTATTATGAGTGGTCGGAATTAGGTAGAGTTATTCATGTATTTACACTGATTTCATACAGCGAAAGAATAAAGTGGATATGCCTCAAATCCCGAGATTTATTTTAAAGAGCAGAAAAAATCCCGTGATTTTTTTAATAGAAAGTTATTTACTTTTACACAATTTAAACTACTGCACGCACGACGTTGTCAAACTTACATCAATGACATCGGATGTCCAAAGTTGCAAAATACCAATACGCGCGATGTTGCCACGAAGGTCCACATTAATATCAACATTTCGATGCAAATACATAAATAACTCTACCTAATTCCGACCTCTGGTTATTATATAACCTTATTATTAAAATCAAATTTAATCAAAGAACACTGACACCAATATACTGATATTTGCCAATTTAAAACAAAATATTAAATTTGATTCACTACTAATATAATAATCTTAAAAGATTATAGATTAAGTACCTTCGCTATCCAACAGTAGCTGTATAAACTCAGTCAACTGATCCTCTTCTATACGGCCATCGTAATAATGGCGTTTTCGATTTTCTTGAATAACAATAGCGGGTTCATTCTGTGCCAACTGACGACAATACTTGTCTGTGTTGAGCGTGCACGTCATTATGCCAAACTGAAACAACGTTTTATTATAATAAAATTTACTTTTCAAGGGTTATGCATTAACTTATACACATTACAGAGCTGAATCCTTCTGAAACACTTATATCAAGAATATATACAAAGGGCATATAAAAAGAAATGTTTTATTTCTAATTTACCGGTTTATGCTGTTAAATAGAAAAAAAGCAAAAACATGTACATCATTAATATACTGAGGAAGTAACATTTAAAATATTGAATGAACAAGGATAGAAATATACACACTTATAACGTCATAAGATAACAAAGCACTGTTACGCAAGGGCCGGTCATAGGATGGGTGATCAAATACCCACTAATTCGTGTTGTAATGTAGAAAATGTAGAAAACGACTCTGGGTGTTGTGACACCACCGTTGTCTCATATCCATAATACGAGGACTTTAGCTATCCATCTTTGGATCTGAGATCCGGGATCAATGTATGCGACGTTGCCTAATATATACATATATATAATTATTATTTAAGTTACTTACGTTGATGTCATTGGAATCAATGAAGTTGAGTGCGGCCTTCATAAATGGATCTGCAATGTGTTCCCAGGACAATTTGTACGGAACCACTGCCAGGACCCACATGCTCGCGTCTGTGGATAAATATAAATGTATACTAATATTATAAAGATTAAAGTAAAGTAAAAAGTAAAGTTTCCAACTTTGTTTGTCTGTAGGGGGTAATGTTCGGAAATACTGATCCAGGGCCTAATTGTCTAATTTTAATTTTAACGCAATCCCTTTTAATTTGACATTTGCAAGATATTCACGAGTCACCGTTCAACTATTTGACATGTTACAACGATATGAAGCATGACATTTAAAAAAAATATTCTATGAATGATATCATTAAATTGACATTAATTGGAATTGTTTAAGCAAAGTGAAAAATGCTTGACACCTATAGAGAAATGTCAAGCTAAAGATTTGAATGCCAATTGCAATCTTTCGACGGGTTTAACGAAATTTATTGAAATCATTATTCTTTCCAAATACGATGGCAACTTTATAAGTTACATAATGCCATAAATCGCTATCGTAATTAATATACCTTTGAAAAAAATTACGATGAATTTTTAAATTTAATAATAAGCTGACGGATTAATAGAATTCTTTTACCTATAAGAAGTTACATCATTAGTTACTACAAGAATTTGCTTTAGAAACTGATGTATTCGAATATTTTAAATGGCAGACGAAATCTATATTTATTTAATCCAATACTGCCACAATGTTTGATATTATTGGTTTAGGTATTCAAAATAGGTCTAATATGCATTACAGAAAGGGCATACATTATATTACATTTATTTAATTAAATACCGGTACCAATAAGAAATAACTAACAGTCGTTTAGTTCTGTTCACATCATTCTAATGTGCCTTTGAGTTCTAGAGAAAAAGACAAAACATATAGAACGCTTATTTATACATTAGTTATAGGTAAGGCCTTATTTATAAAAGAAAATAACATTTACAACTGTCTCTTATATTTACAGATCGACCTTATATACTTCAGTAAAGGGTGAAGTTACATATTTTAGCGAGAGTTCTAATACATTATATTGAAAGACATATTTTTTTTTTGCATCATGTACACTACCCATGCAATGCCAGGGACTCTCCAGTTTTGTTGTTATGTTTCAATATTGACACAACTGTGAATACAAATTAAAATAATTGCCAAACTACAATTATTACCAGCTGACTCATTGACAGCAGTCATTGAGACAATTGATTAAGTATTACGAGAAATGAGCGTCAAAAATTTCTGATCAATTTACACTTTAAAAATATAATTATGAGTAGTAAAGTAGATGTCAGACAGAATAGATATACAAATCTATTTTTTTTTTAATATTTTTCACGAAAATAATCAGGGTTTGACTGGCAAAGGTTTAGAATTGGAATTATTTGCAAAAGAACATGATGTTCGTATATATTGTATAACGGAGCATTGGCTAAGCCCTTGTGAAATGTTAAACAATTTTTAAATGCTGAGTTCGTATACACTTAGGAGACTCCAGTAGGGAGGATCATTAATATTTGTAAAAAATCATAAGAGTCGTCGGAGTATATTTACGCTGAGACTGCACTTAGTATTAGTCAAAATTAATATTATTAAACTGTAACTCAGCAAAGATTAACCTAGTACGAGGTACTAAACGAGTAATAAGTAGGTTTACTTATTCTCTGTATAATTGTTTTGTCGTCATGCAGGCCAAAGAAAGTTCTAGCAACATTTATGAGGCAATAGCAAAAATGCTACAGAAATTTTAAATGTACCATTGCCTAAATTTAAGACTCATATTGAAAATTGTCTACTCAGTAAAGGATATTGACGACTCTGTATAAAATAAAACAGAGAAAAAAGCAGCCCTTGCCTTCTCGGTACATGGTCTCCTGCCGCAGACTTTCGAACTCATGACATACAGTTTCGACTTTCACAATTGCTTTGTATCAGCCTAGACGAAATAAATGATTTTGATTTGATTTTATGAACCATGGCCATATCGTGATCAAATGTGGCTTTTTATCTGGGTGGTTTAAAAAAACTACAAAAGTTTTTTTCGTAGGATCAAATCAAATCAAAAATTGTTTATTCAGTTTAGGCTTTTACAGAGCACTTGTGAAAGTCGAAAACTACGCCATCGGTTCGCAAAACTACGGCAGAAGACCTTGTACTGAGGAGGAATGCATTATAAACTATCCCAGGGTGGCATACCCACAAAGTCTTCTCTAAGACATTCTCATTTTTGGGTAAGGGCCTGGGATATTGAAGAGATGGCTCTTAACACAGACACCGAAGGATTTTATAAGCTATAGAAGTTGATGGCTTACAACTCTGATTTGCCCCCTCCTTAGCCCATGACCTGAGTACATCCAGGTGATATTGTGTTTTTTCGACAATTTAAAGCCTTATTAAGATCCTTAGAACGCTATCAGACATAGGTTCCCACTATTAAAATGCTTAAATACCATGTAGTTCAAAGTAATATTGCATTGAAATTAAAACAATATTGTAAGATAACATTAAACAATTACCTAGGGAAATGACTGAACGTTGACGTGTGTTTATTACTCTACACACACGAACTCATAAATTATCGCTATCACATAACTATTATACACTCATCAATTTGTAAGTAAATTTTATTGGGACAAATCGGCTACTTTACTCTTTGAGTAAAGTATTTTGAAATATCCATATGATCATATTAAACTACTATCAGATATATGATTTTCCAAAATCTTATTAAATAAAAAAAACACATATTTTCACGGGACGTCACGTGACTTTTCGAACTGTGACGTCACATTTCAATAAAAAATAGTGGTTGCACCCGTAACAAAGATAAGACGTTTAGTTTGCGTCGGCGTTTCAGTTCTATGTTATTAGTTGAATTTGAGTTTTTGTTTATCATTCTTTCATGTCGCAACGAGATTGACGAGTGATATGGGTTATTATTACCGCGGACAGCCCATTATTATATTTGCCCACTGATTCAAACATGAAGAAGCAAACATGTTTTTTTTTTTTTGTTGGGGATGGCAACAGCTTATAACTAATTATTACAATATTTTATTACAGCATTTGATGAGCCGATAATACTCATCCTCGATTTAACTAAAAGCTAACATTATCAAGCATATGATTATATGGAAAATTATTTTACATTTCCATTTAATAATAATAGTTTAATAAATAAAACATGCCTTTACTTGTCTTATAGCATGGTAATTGACAGACCATATTTATTCGTCTAAATTTTCGTTTTGCATTCATATAAACAAAGAGGTCATCATCATCATCATCAGCCCTTTTACGTCCCCACTGCAGGGGCTCAGGCCTTCCTTATGGATGGTTAAGGAGGATGGGCCATGACCCTCCACGCTGGCCCAATGCGGATTGGAGGGTAACAAAGAGGTCGGTTGATAAGAATGACATATACAACCGCCACATCGCCACAATTATATTCATTCCATTAAATATATCACAATGCCACTCGACTTTCACAAGTGCTCTGTATAAGCCTAAACTGAATAAATAAATTTTGATTTGATTTGATTTGACTCAGACGCCTAACTCACATTTAAAATAACAAAAAAAATTAATATGGACAAGAGTAAAATTTACATAAATAATAATAAAGTAAAACATGGAATATAAAAAGTAAATAAGATAAAAGGTTATAATTAATAGATAAATAAATAAATAAAGTGTTAGTATGAAAAATTTGGTTAGATGCATCTGTGCGAGTATAATAGCAATATGCTTGCGCATGAGTAAAAGAGACACATAATGGCGGGTCATTGAACGAAATTCTCTGTGTACGGCGACCGGACTATAGAACGATAAATACCTCCTTCCAATATTCTTTGCAGATCCGACGCAGAGAGTGTATGTAAGTTTGTAGCTTGTATAGCGGTCGGTATGAATGTTTTTACATCTGTTCCGTGCGCTAGTTGATATGTCCCGCCAGTTTTCAATACTCCCCATGCCGGCGGCTCCTCCACGTGGAGGGAGGAACATAGCTCTCCCCATTTATCACAATCGATCTCCGCTACAGTACAGAAAAAATATAATCTATAAAAAACTATTTTGAATTGGTGTAACGCGTTTATATTTGACTAGATTTCGTCAGCGGCTATTATCTAAGTTAGCTAATATATACCAAATTTCAACATAATCCATTCAGTACTTGCGGCGTGATTGACGGACAAACATCCAAACAAAGAAACTTTCGCAATTATAATATTAATAGGATTTCATGACGTTTCAGACCGTTTAAAGGTTCCGTGTTTTAAGTGCCTATGATGTCGATTGTGTGGTCGAATCTATATTTTTATACTAGTATTATAAAGAGGAAAGATTTTATTGTTTGTTTGTTTGCAACGAATAGACCTACATCATATGGCGGTGCACATATGCTATATTATATCCCAAAAAAAAGCAAAAGGGATGAAAATGGCAGTAAAAGTTTGTATAACGAATTAAATCGTTACCATAGTAACCATTTTTTTTCTATTAAATTTGTAATTGTAATTATATCCGTGTCATGACATGAATCAATATCCAAATAAACAGTTCCCTAGGGACCACGCGGGCGAAGCCGCAAGCGGAAAGCTAGTATATTATAAAGGGGTTAAGTTTCTTTGTTTGTTTGTAGGGGGTAATCTTGGGTGGGATCTTCGGATATATTAATCCGTTCATAAAAAATCATTCACCTGGAAAGGCACATCATACGCGGGTGACATAAGGTATAAAATAGTATGCGAAGTAGCGGGAAAATTAGTCTACTATTAAGAAGAAAGACTTGATTGTTTGCATCATATGGAAACTAATTAAATATTCTTTAGATGTGGATGACATAGGCTATAATGTATACGGGCAAAGTCGCGGGAAACAACTAGTAAATCAATAAGAATTACACAACATCATATGCATTGCTCATATCTCAGTATCTGGCACTGGAAAATTTAAGTACTTTTCTACAATTTAAATATACAATCAAAAAGTAAGTCAAAACTTACCAAAATTTATATTAGGGAATATATTTGTCATTTGATGTAACAATAATCTGTCGGTGCCTTTTGTTGAAAAATACAATACCCATGGACTTTTAGCACCTTGACGTAAACGGTTCCTTATATCCTATAAAACGAATAATAATAATGTAGTTTGTTAGTTGTGATAATTAATAAGCATAGTTACATATAAATTATTAGATTTGCTCTTAACAATTTGATAAAATTGTTAAAACATCGAAATTAAATTAAATATGTATACATAACATTATACTAACAAAAATAACATGCCAGGTGCAAGTGGATTTGCGTACAAAGGTTTTCATATTGCCTATTAAAAATCGCAAATAAATCATGTTTGTTGTATGCAAGGCTTTAAATATTTTATTTTGTTTTTAGTACTTTTTGTTTATGAGATACGGCTTGGTAACAGACAGACAGACAGCGGAATCTTAGTATTAGGACCCCATTTTTACCCTTTTGGTAGTGAATCTTAAACAGTGTTTCAAAACATATTAAACATGTCCATCCACAAATACGCGCCGCTCTATTCTAAAGTGCAGTCATTGTATTGTTTCGAGTTGCGGATTATCTTGGGTTTATGCAGCCCAGTATCACTGCGACCATTGCTGATCTATTGTGATCTCCACATATAGTTCACGGTCAAGATTACATTCTACAAGAAAATGTAGTATTTTCTTGGCCGTAAGTTCTTTAATATCGTCTGGGTGCATCACGTGCTTTACCAGATAGATACATCGTTTTCGCATTTAAAGTGCAGTCATAGGGTTACTTATTTGTTCTTCAAAGTAAGAACCCTTACTATTCGCAACGTTATTATGTATGGTAGAGAGCTGTTTTTTTTTTTTCAAAGAAAAGAAAAATAACTTATACTGTTTTATTACAAAACTTTGGAAGCTTAAAGCAAATTGATAATGACAGAAGAGAAAATGTCAAATTGAGATGTGTTCCCATATTTCGGTTGAATAATAGATTAAACCTGGTATTGAAGTAGAAACTTCCTCATTTTATAATAATACAGTTAAAATACAAATGGCATCCTCTAACCTTTAATTTTTCAGGTCCAATAGATTCAATTTTCGGCAGAGCTTCAACTATTTCTTTCACTACGTCATTCTCTTCTATGTTTTTTATTTCTTTCTTGATTTCTTTATATTTAAATACAACAGTTGTGTAGTCATCATCAGTTAACTTTGTTCGTAGATTGTCATCCTCCACTATAACTAAAGTTACCAAACCTTTCTGTGAAACAGATGATTTAGTTCAATATTTGTAGAGTTCAAATTATTCATAATAATAAAAGCTATATCATTAAACTGAACTTCAAAGATGATTAAATGGTTAAAGCAGTTCCACAGAATAGATTTTTACTTACTAAATGATAACTAATCCTTGTCAAAGCTCCCCTCTCAATTCGATTTGCACCTAATACATACGCTATAGGTTTGTTGCTGTTTAGTATTTGTGAGACTACAGCCACATGGACACGACTATTCAAATAGGCCATCACAAATTTATCTAGGTGCTCCAGGGTGCGTTCTCCACGATAGTATATGAAGTTGCCATGTTTTCCCTGTCATTGTAAAGAAAAGGGAATCTATCTTATTAGATATCAAGGTTTTATTTTTGTAATTTTTAAACAAGCATGTAATAAAATGATATAATAATTTGTAAACTTAGTAAGGTCATTTTTCACTACTAGTATTTTCAAAGCTTATAAGTTGACTAACACATTTATCTACATAGCCATAGATTCTTTTATTATCACAACTATCTCAGTGATGCTGACAATCACATTTTACAACACATTCAATAGATGTCAAGACAATGTATAATATGTGAGACCAGTAAAAGTTTGGAAGGGGTGTATAAAAAAAGAATCTCTGATTTAGAGGATAAGAAAAACCACATAAATGACATGTTTAGTGGATGTATTTTTAGGATACATATGTGTGTAATACATACAGAATGTTTTTATAATATTAACACTCACATTAGGGTAAAACAGCAGAGATGGGTAACTTCCTATTCTCATTGAATTGTAGCAAAACGAGTTGTGATATTTACAATTTACAGCACCGACTTTTACCTGTAACAAAACATTATTTATATTGGCATTTTAATTAAAATATCCATATTGCTTTCTTATGTTTTCTATGTGCACTACTTGTTTAATGAAACAACTTTAAACAGTTTTAGCATCCCTATATATTTTTTGGATAATTTAATTTAATAAATGTAAAAGTTTACTTAAAATATATAATTTTTGAATTGTTAATGTGTCCAATTGTATTGTTTTGAAGAAAGCTATATATAAACCATGTAACAGCAGTTGTTAACATCCAGCAATCTGTAATGGGTGCACATGGTAAGGCATGACCAATTCTCCTATTCAATTTCATTCATGGGCAAAACCTGACCATCAGCACTAGGTATATTATTAAGCTGATAACATGATTTGCATTATTATGTTTTGTGTACCAATCAGATTTATATACATCTATGGAGCCAACTAATATTTCAAGATTAAAAGATCTAAACTTACAATGCCTTTGTACATTTCCGCAAGCTTCTTCCAGTGTTCAACTAGATTTTGGCACGGAGGACAAAAAGGTGAATAGAAATTGATGAAATGGAATCCTTCATTTAAGTAGCTATCTGTAAGACAATAAAAAAAATATACTGTGCAGTTATAACAAGATAACTATTATGAATTCTAGAATTATTAAGGCAAAAAGTTTCCTTAACATTCCTCAACATAAAATGTAAGATTTTAGTATGATATTCAGTGTGATTATTAAAAATATATCACACTGAACAACTGATTTTTTTTATTAATTTGTACTCAAATTTAAAACATGTTCCATTCTCTTTTTACATTACTTACAAAAAGTTTGTCCTGAGAGTGTGTCTACAAATGAATCATCCTTGTACAATCCATTGTAAAAAAGATTGTTGTATTCAGATTGAGAATGGTAGTCATATTTTCTAGTGTATGAAGGAAATGAACCATAGAGATCATACTTTTGTCTTTTCTCAGGATCTTTTAGAGTTTCATAGGCTTCTGTGATCTTTATAAACTTCTCTTGTTCATCAGTGTTCTGAAATAATTTGTTCATTTAATTGCTGTTCATTTAAAAAGTATTAAGCTACTTTCACTATACTTACGGAAGTTTTATCAGGGTGTAGTTTTATGGCAAGTTTCTTATATGCTTGCCTTATTTCTTGAGTTGAAGCCTGTTTTGATATCCCCAATATTTCGTAATAACTAACATCACTAAGATTGACTGAGTTAATTATCAAAAAACTAATCAACAATAATTTATACCTAAAATTAAATGAAATTCATAAATGTTTTATCCTAATATCATTTTATTTGCTTGTTTTTATTGTTTATTATACTTACATTTCGAACCCGGTGCTTTTTAATGTCCTACATTTATTATTTATTGCGACAGCGATAGACTACGTGACACACTTTTTAAGTTATCTTTTGGCCTATGTACTTTTTGTGTAGGTGTTCCTACAACGCCGTGAAATAATAATCAAATACAGATTACGGCAATATCGAGAGAAAATGAGAAACAGACAAGCAGAACAAAAACTTTGACAGAACACAATGACACTGACCACTGACTGACAGTCGGTTGTTAGGTTTGGGACAATGAGGAAGTATTTAAAAAAAAGAAAAGCACTAAAAAATCACCTCACTAAATGGCGACTCTGGAGAAAGTTAATTTTTGCAGAAAACGAATGGACCTAAGACAGTCATTTCCATTTCATTTAACTAACATATTAAAAAACTGAAATTTACAAAGTTTGAAACTCAGATAAACTCAGATAAACTCAGATAAACTCAGATAATCAATACAAAAACGAAATAGTACAAATAGAACACGAGTTGTTTATTGAGTTTTGAAAATTAATTTACTTTTATACATGAAAGAAAACCGGAAGGGTTGTCATGGAGAAATCATGTAACTACCGTAGAAACATCTAGTTTGATTTTGAGTACATTTTTTTATTGACGTGGATACGTCTATGTTTTCGTTCTACAGGGGGGTCATTCTGTAAGCAGGAGCTTATGCACTAACGCCATCTATTGGCGTATAAGTGAACTATGCTTGCTCTGCAGGGGGAGGGGCATTCTGTCAGCAGGAGTATATGCACTAACGCCATCTGTTGGCGCTAGTGAATACTTTTTTCATTCAAGAAATGAATGCAACGAATATTTATTTATTTAGTGTTTAGTGTCTTCAATTTGTTTATTTTTCTTGTTTTTGAATTATTAATTTATAAATGCAATTATGTCACAACGTTGCATAATTCCGGGTTGTTTTGGAGAAGCGAATCGTTCAGTTTTTAGAGTGCCAAAGAACATTGATAGACGTGAAGAGTGGTTAAAAGCTATTCGTGATGTGTTTCCTAACCTGGATGTTGGTGAAAATTTTTAAGTTTTTGAAAAACATTTTAAAGAAGCAAATTTTACGGCATATATAATTGACAAATCTGGAAAAATTATTCAAAAGGTATCATTATAATATACAATACAATAAATAAAAAAAATTAGCTTTATGCCATACGTATGCATATGTACACATCCATCTACGAACACGTAAATATAGCTTTATCCTCTCAAGTGTGAACTTACCATTTCTTGGTAAGTCAAAGAATACCCCAAAGTGTGCGCTTACCATTTCTTGGTAAATCGAGTTTACTCAGTTTACCCGCAATTTTTTTTATTTTAAAGACGCTCGTAGTGTCACGGCACTATTACAAATGAAAATAGATGAAGTCTATGGTCTATTATTTATTATATTGGCACACCTGTGGTAGAAAAATTTTTTTTAATCTCACTTTGAAAAAAGTACCGCGCATTGAGATAGTCGGCGTATATATTGTGATATTAAATAAAAACTTGTGCGAGTTTTACTGTCTAAGCCGTGAAAAATTATGGAAAGGTAAGTACTTTTATAATTGTTCTACTTTAATTTGTGATTTCCTGTTTCTTTTTAAAAAAACAGACCATTATTCATCGGCCGGGTGAGTTACGGAACTATGAGTGCGAAATTATTTTGATCATATTTGGTGTTTAACACGAGTTTATCGTAAAAGTATTTAAAGAATTAAAACGTACAATTAATGTATTTCAAACAAATGCAATAACAAAGACGTGGTTTTATCTAAAAAGCTTAAATTTCCGCGTAAAATAAATGTAAGTCAGGTTTTTCCAATATTGGTTAAACTCACACACGATGTCTGACAGTGGTTTGACAGGTAATGACGGTGAGGTGCAATAGCATGGATATCCCTTTTGATTATTTTGCCGTCGGATTTTTTTTGCATTTTATATTTTACTAATTTCCTATTTTGTTATTCCTGTTTTATTATTATTTTTTTAAATTCCACATATTTTATTTGATTGCTTTATTGGCATGCTCATTGTTTTTCGCTTTTTTAAATAGTGGTGGACGAGGCCGTGGCCGGGGCCGTGGAGGTCATGGCATGAATAACACGCCAATTGGTGGACGTGGTGGCACGGCGGCTCGTAGAGGTGGTGTGCGCACACGCGGTGGCGTTCGCCCCAATATTGAAAGGCCTTCTTGTGCAGACTCGTAATATTAAGCAACTTAATTTTTTTTTTGTTTGCCTCGAAATTAACATTTTACTTTTGTATTTTTAGTGTAATTTTCCTGAGGAGTGTTGTTACATATTTCAGAATATTTATTGGCATGATGGAGGACATCCCCGAAGGTCGCATGCTGGAGGCGCCCCTCACGGCAAAAAAAAAATAGGACGTTTCCTACACATACTCCACAGGAATCTCCGTAAGTAATTGTTTCTTATTGTTAAGTTGATCATAAGCAGTTTTGTAACAAGAATTTTTTTAGGAGCGTCTCAGTGTGGTCTTCCCTGGACCTAATTGCGCCCAATGAAGATGAAGAAATATTTTGAATTTGATCCTGGTGATGCAGCATCAGGTCAAGGTCACCACTCACTTCCAATATCATTAAAATAAAGTAATACCAAATTTTAAATCGATCGGACGTGTAGAAGTTGTTGGACCTGATCCGACTATGAGCTGATGACCTTCAAACGGTTGAACCGATTTTATACTATCATGTAAAAAAAAATAAGGAAAAATATTTATCCACGAAGCACAAATTCCCATTTGATCAATTTACCGTATGTCAAAACAACAACAAAATTTTGAAAAAAATGTTGTATCCATACTTGTCTAACATCTATGTCACCCAAAATGATTGAATTTTCACTACTTTTGAAAACATATTTTTTGAAATATTTCTATGAAACAACTTGTTTTTTTTAATTTTATTAGATTTTTATATCTATGTCATTGCTAAAAAATAATACTTTTTTCCTTTGTAATTGAAAATTCCTCCAAAATTGTAAGTTTTCAAATGGTACTAATACTTATGTTAATTTGTAGCACCATTTTTGTTAAACTGTTTCTCAAAATCTTATTGATGTATCTTTATGGTGTTCCTTTCTATTTACAGCTAATATACTCAAATTATTGAAAAATACTAATTTTTTAACCCTAGCACTAATAGTTTCTTCAGGTAATGAAGAAATATGACACCCAATTATAGTTACTTTTTAATGGATGCATTTTTATGTCTATTCTTTAAACATATATTACATGAAAAAAATGTACTGGAACATGTTGTATTTTGATCTAATTATATTTATAATGTACCAAACTGTAAATAAAACATTATATTAGCTTCAAATACTGTTTTAATTTTAAATACCCTCAATAAATACAGCAAATTTTTAGGTACCACATATTAGATCACTTAAACAGCTTCAAATTAACGCCAATTCAAAAGTATTGACAGAAAATACGTAAAATAGTTTATCTCACATATTAATTTTAGTGGAAAGTATACATTTACTATATACTATACATAAAATCCAAATAAAAAGAAAACTTTCGTCATCAAAACCCCTGAGTGTGAGCTTACCATTTCTTGGTACCACATTTACGACAAAATGAGGTAAATGACATTCCACATCTTAGTGGTTATATGCGTTAGCAATAAAATGTAAAATATTTTTGAGTGAATTTGCTAATCTTTAAATAAAAATAAATAAATTCGTGCAAATTCAAGTAAAGGACATCGTCGAAAATGGCCCCAATATGAACAAGCATGAATATTTTACAATAAATCGCCGACATCTTTACTGTCATGTCGTACATGAAGCTGTTAAGGATGTTCTACTTGTAATGTATATAATAATCGATAACTTGATTACACTTTAATTTTTACACATTGAACGATTTTTTTCATTCGTTATAAATTGACATATTAATAAATGGCGAAATATAAAAAAAAAAACTTTTTAAAACTGAATACAATATTCGTATATGATTTAATCAAATACTATTTATTAGTACATAATCGTATGCTAATATTTGGTTAAGCATTTGAGAGTATTGCATGTTTTAATGTAGTTATGTTTTAATTGCATGTTACATGTTCGATATACATTACCAATCATATTATAAAAATACTCTGTTGAAGAACCTACTGTAGGTACTTAAACATAATTATAATTGAATAGTATTTCTTCTTCTATTTTTATTTACTTAATTCTTTATATAAGTTTATTTTTACAAAGAAACAAATATGGGTAGAATAAATAAATGTAGGGTGCTTTGTTAAAAGCAAAAACGCACTGCAAAAGTAAATGGTATCGAAAATCATTAAAATCTTTTTCAACCGAATTTTATCGAATCCCATCTTAGTGTATCTGGAACTGGTGATTTTTTTTATCAATTACTCATATATCCATTCATACATAGACGTATCCACGCATAAAATATGGCTGTATCAATGATACAGCTAACCAGGGTTTTTATAATACTTCCTCATAAAAACTTATTTGATCAAAAAACTTGATAATCAGGTTAGCTAATAAATAATGAGCCACATGCGTTACTTAAATTTTTATTCATTTATTTATGTAATAATAGCTAATCATTCACAATGTAATCACTGTCGTTATCTACCACTAGTCGCTAGCAATTAGGCAAAGATTGGATTGCGTCTCTATTAAACTTTTCCGGTTTGGATTTGAAAAAGTCATCTATGTATTGTTGTAATTGGGGTTCATTATGAAAGCTTTAATTACTAAGTGACCGGAATAAATTTAAATCTGTTGGCGCTAAGTCAGGTAAATATGAATAATGTGGAATTATTTCCCAGTTCAGCTCCAAAAGTTTCTGTCGGGTACTCTAAGCGATATGCGGTCGGGCATTATCATGAAGGAAAAATATTTTGTTCTGTTGTGGACGGTTACGATGAAGTTCAAGCTTTTGATTATCGTTCATTACAGTACATATTCTCTGTGATCGTGGTATTGGTTGGAAGAATTTTCCAGTATATTACTCCATGTATATCCCACCATACCGAGAGCATCACCTTGCGAGGATGAAGATCTTTTTTTTTTGCCATTGGCGCTTGCATGTATGGTTAACATACATAATCCACTTTTAGTCTCAGTGACTAGGATGGTCTAGATATTTAACTGTACGACGAAATAATAAAAGATGTACACATATCTCTGCACGGTATGCGAGTTAATCCTTGGTCAGATGGGGTATCGATTATCGTTGAAAATACTGCTAATTTTGAGCATAGACTACAATTTTTTTATTAATGAGGAAGTATTTAAAGTAAAAATTAGTTCTTGAAATCATACTAGATGTCACTCGCGATGTTTGGATTTTGTTTATTTGTAACGTAATAAAAGTAAATTGAGTATCGAAAATTAATGAACATGACATCGTTTTGTGTCATCATATCTAACTTTCAAATTAATTTTTTTTAATCGTAAGTTTAAGTTGTTAGTGTAAGAACAAAAAACGGAGCGCAGAATTCAGATTGTATTTGTATGTGTCATTTTGCATCCACAAAACGAATGATATTAATATAAATATCAAAATTAATTCAGTCTAGGCTGTTACATAATACTTGTGAAAGTCGAAAACTTTGTCAATGGTTCGCAAAACTAAGGCGGGAGATCTTGTACTGACAAGAATCGGCAAGAAACTCAGCAAGGGCCACTTTTTTAATTTCAACTACACAACTCAACTATACTATATTTGAGGGAACGTAACAACCTAACGCATACGACACCAGTCACCACCGCAGAGATTTTTAAGAGAGCATGACTATTCTAGGTATTTAGTGAATAATATATTTCAATTAAACTGATTTCTAGATTAGGTTGTGTATGAAGTCAATCTATTATTAACAATATTATTGTAAGAACCAAACAGCATATACCCCACCGTACGAATTAACTTAATACATGGCTCGACGTCCGCCGTCGACATGCAAGGTCGGTAGCATTTATATTAATATCGTTCGTTTTGTGGTTGCATAATGACACATACAAATACAAGCTTAATTCTGCACTCCGCTTTTTGTTCTTCATTCCAAACCTAAATTCGGATGAAAGTTCTCATCACTAATGTTGACGTATCAACCAAACATCGTTCTTTTACACATAACATAATAAACAACTTAAACTTACGATTAAAATAAATTAAAATTAATTTGAAAGTTAGATATTATAAGGAACCACAAAACGATGTCATATTTATTATTTTTTGATACTCAATTTACTTTAATTACGTCAGAAACAAAATTTGAATGAATATCATAAACAAAATCCAAACATCACGTGTAACTTCTAGTCTGATTTCAAGAACTAATTTTTATTTTTTAAATACTTCCTCTTTAACTTAAACTTTAGATAAAATTACATAACTATGATTGTTGTGAGATTATTTAACTTTAAAGTAACGAAAACAGTTGATTTTTCTTATAATAAGTAGTACCGACGCATATATTACCATAAATCGGACCGGTTTTTAAAGATAAGTTTTTAATGTTTGCGTTCTGGTATAAAATATATATAGCCAATTTTTATTATCTTTATTTAGTTCCTCGCTAACATTTTTTGTGAAAGATATATAAATAACAAAAAAACATGCTATTTTATGCGATATATTGCTTCACTATATACGATGAGTGCATATCTCTATGTTGACAAGTTAAAATTGAACGTCCTTCTTGTTATTTCTTGTAATATGAGGTTTATTTTCTACTGTTACCCTGAAATCAAATTTCAATTTCATTTTGATGCAGTCTACCCCATACGGGGTGGGTCCCTTTGCAGGTTGGGAGTACGTCTCAGAGACATTTGAGACGCACCGCCCAGACAGGGCGAGGCCTGGAAAGATGCCGACACTTTGACATTGGCGTTCGAGCTGGAATACTCAATACAAAAGATTATATTTCTGTATGAAATAGTTTGGTATCACTCTTTAAACAAACCTGACTTCACGAAAAATAAGATCATATCGATCAATCCATGTTTTTGATTCGGCTTTTAAATATAGATAAAATTATTCGATATGTTCACTTTTCCTACATCCCTAAAACTTAGATGACAGCTTGTTTTTTTCAGTCAGGCAAAGGATTACTATTCCTGAGGCCAAGTCATTATGTCAGATTGATGATGGATATTACAGTTATTTGTAACTGAACATATACAGACCCGGCTAAAGTATATTTTTATTCTATTTTCGTATTGAAATATCAGTGTTCATTAACCTAATTATCGACCTTTCAAAAACTATACCGACTACCGATTATAGAGACGGTTCAGAAATATTTGCAGATATGGACATGGTTAGGTTTTTCTCTTAACGTTAAATTGACCATACTTTAAAAATCACTCGCACATTATCAAGAGTTCTCCGTTTATTAAAACAATACGATATAGGTAATTTGACACTTAGAATATTGTATTCTTTAAACGTAACGCATGATATTTACGGTCAAATTATTTTATTAATAATAATAAATATTACATACTAATGACAATTATGAAAACTACTTTTTTCTTCTTAAATAATTTCTCATTGCCACTTTCTGGTTTCTTCTCATATATTTTTGCCTGACATGTGTAAATAGAAGCAATGGACACTTAATTATAAGATGAATAAAACTCATAAGTACCATTACTTTCAAATATTTTTTTATCACAGCATACATAAATGAATTATTTATAAAAATAGATCTCTGAAGAATGGCAAGACTTTTTTTCACGCTACAATTAATTACATACTGATTGGTAGCTTGCCAATGTTGCTTAAACATAGGTAGGTAGTTAATTACTCTTAACTTTACAGTAAATTATTACAATAAGTGAATTGGTTTCATATTTAAACAGGTTTTACACTTCCTAATATCGATAGTGACCCCGAAAGATCAAAGTCTCGGAAGCTCCCTTACAATCTTGATGGATAGGTAAGCTTAGCTTATAACACAACGATGGAGCTTTATTTCAATCATCATTGCTAGTTACTTAATAATAGAATAAATGCTTGTTTTTTATATAATAATTCTTCAATAAACAATAAAATTAATAATCAAGGATTATTAATTCATGGTCATGGTGGGCATCCTATTAGAAAATAGCGTAAAATAACACATATTTCACTTTATTTTAAAAGAAATATCATCAAGTCTTATCTCTTGTAGCTTGTACGGTTGCAAATACGTCCCTAAGAATATAACCCTTGTCATAAATATAAAACTACCGTAATTATAGTGATGTTTACTTTTGTGTTTTATTTTTAGGGCAGAGAAAGGAAGAAACCGCTTAATCTTAACTACCGCTCAGTCTCTCATGTCTCGTGTCTGCCTTAACACGGGACGTAGGAAGTGTTTCTGCATATCGGGCCATAAAATAAGATATTTCACAGTTAATCAGATAACAATAAATTGTTGACTTTAAATTACAGTAATGAATGCTGTATATGTTTTTTTTGTTTGCCATCTACTATTCCGGATACATTTTTATTGATGAATCCCTCACTCGTGAGGTACCTCGTATGAGTTACTCGTTGCGACGAAATGAGGGAGGTGCGTCTTTTTCAACTTTGAACCACCTCATTTTGCTCCTCATATTCTGAGGTCTCGAACACAAGGTATAAACACAGTTATCACATCTCATTCAGCAGCGAGCAGTACCTTAAGCCTCGCTACATAAGTACAACAAGGTAAAACCAGGTCCTCGCTCATCCTCAATAGTAACGTGTGAGTTACACAACACTACACATTTTGTCAAATAACTTTTTTATCGTTTGATATTTGACCTCCAACCACACTAGCTAGTATGAGCTAAATGAACATAGCTGTCATTCCTTGCGATTTTACCGCGTAACACAAAGACAATTTCTGTACAAAATTCTATATGTGTGTAACTGAAGCCCGATTTTACTGTAAATGGAGCCCTGAAAGGTCTGCCAGGATGTCAGATCAATTGTCAGCAGACCAATCAAGATTCGTCTAGGATTGAACAGACCAATCCTGATCAATCAGGGCGGAGCCATAGAGAAAAGTCTTTAGTAGACACTCATTGTATAAGGCTTTATTAACGACGAAAAAGTACAGAGCTCCAGGTCACAACATGTCAAATTTCCGCAACTAATTTTGAACGAATAAAAAGTTTTATTTTATGTTTAGCATGCTTTTAGTTAGGAAATGTATTTAGAAGATTCATAAATAGACTCAGTTAATAATAAGGGTGTAATAATATTTTTAAAGAATAATTCAATTACAACTCTCAATTTTTTAAGTACTTATAACTTGTACTTACAAACTGAAATTATGTTTTCCTAGGTACCTACATACAACTTATAATAGGGGTATGAAAAGCGATTATTTCTTTTGTACTAGGAGCCTGAAAATCACAGATTCTTCAGCTTTTTACCCTAGTCCACCCCAATATGTTATTGTTACTCGTAACTTAATTTTAAAATCGAAATTGCTTGTGTTAAGCAACAATATGAAATTATATTTCAGTTTGGCGAGTGTTTTAGACTAAACCTACGTAGATATTTATACTCAAATAAATAAGTCTTACAGTCACTTTATTACAATATCGTTCCAACACCATTAAAATTCACAGTTAAATGTTAATGATATTCTCCTAATAGCATCAATGTCTGCTATCTAGATAAAAAAGTCTATATTAGATTAGAATACATAACAAAAGTTGAGTAGTTCTCTCTTTTGCATGTAGATAGTCTGAAATTTGTCTATCAACTTTAGTTCTACGTTTAGTCATGGGTCTACATATTGTACACTGATATTAATTACCTAAATAAATAATTACAAATTAACATACACGTCAATTGGATTTCCTTAAAATTCTACTTAACGTGAAATAAGCAACTATCCTTATAATGACTATTTCTCCTAATAGCACGCCGATGTTGGGCCAGTAATTGCCGCTACTGAAACTGAACTGCTTCAGTAATTCCGAAGGATACCTGAAAAAGGGAAAATAATAAATATTTATTCTTAAAATAATTCAAAAGAACAGACAGACAAAGAGCCTTAAAATATTGAACAGAACTTTCTTAGACTGATATACAGCACAGCCGTGCTATTATTTTAAAAAATCAGCATCGAACTTGATATCGAGCACAGCATAAAAAAATATGTATGAGAGCTAGCGCTGTCTATGCAGTCATAGAGGTTCAATCAAACAAAACGTACTTCAAAAGGTGAAAAGCTTTCATTGAACTTCTATGCTGTGACAGCTCTGTGCTCTAAATCCAGTTCGAGCTGATTAAATTACAAAAAAGCAAAGCTTCTCGAACTAGAAAATAATATAGGGTCAGTGCATATCTGATGGAAGATATATACAAATATGTGATATGACATTCAACTTTGCTCACTCGACGGATGATTCGTCGCGTAATCACGCATAACGCAGATTTGCACAGACCTTAATTTTATTGCGTTAACGATATGTGAAATAATAATGATACCATCACCACTCGAACCCAAGACAAAATAGAAAACATTATTCCGTATATTGAGACAACCGGGAATCAAACGAAGTCTCAAGTCAGCAATGGCAACCTTGAAGTCGATCACAGATCCAAAAAATGATGAGGTGCCTAATTTATTCTACTTCCTTGTTGCCAGGCGTCTGGATAAAGCCGGACATAGTTAGGTTTGTTGATTGCGTGTCCGGCTTGAATCTTATTCATTTTGAAAGTCACTCGAAATAAAAGTTTCATACCTATATTGATCCTCTAGGAAGATAATTTACCGTCGTAAATTATCTTTCTAGTGGAGATAGTAATATAAATGAATGATAAAATTTATCTTTCCAAATTTTCACCACCAATTTCATAAGAGCAAAAGATTTAAATAAACCATCTAATGAGGTAGATCATATTCTTATTGAAACATGCTTAAAAATCCACTTAGTCCCTGGCACTCTGAAATGGGACTCGAACCCCTTCAGAGTGCCAGGGACTAAGGAACTTTCGCAATTTGGGCGACTGCTCTAACCACAGAGCTACCTAGGACCTAACAGGACTAACGAATTTTTCAAGCACTCGTTACTTTTTCGCTAATGTCATCAAAGCGTATTTTCATCAATGTTCAGGCAATCCACCCAAACAGTCGAAAGAAATATTTTTGTGAATATTTACTTTCGATAAAGTTGAAAATTTGTTCTTATTATTATATTTGATCAATTTTGCATTTACAATGCTGTAATGAAAAACTTAAAATAAAAATAGAAACGACTTCAAACTGGCAAAAATAATACTCATCTCAAAAGCGACTTATTCAAGAAAATGCTATTAAAGTCGGGCGGAGGTTTTTTATAGTCTATCAATTAAATGATAGGCGCCCCACTTCAATTGATCAAATATAATAAAAAGCTAGATCACTTTGCCAGCAGAGCAAATCTGTGATTTTTATATTTTGAAAATCAAGAACTTTTATCAGAAAAATTTGGTATTTTACACTTATATTTTAAGACACAAAATCTTCCACAACCTATGTTGCACCCTATGGTGACCAGCATTTTTATTCAAATGTCCAGCCATACATACAGGTCTTTCCGGCTACTGGGTTCAGCGATCTGGCAACCCTACGTGGCACCGAAAGACTGACTCAGGTAGTTCCAAAAATTGTTATTTACCGTGAATGGCAGTATAGTTTCGTTTCAGGACACGGCAGTGGCTGCCTGCCATCCGAGTATATGCAGAGTACGATGGCCTCGAACGCGTACCGCATGAAGGAGACGTGTGATACAGTCCGCATGCCGGGGCTCATGTGCGCAAACAGCACCAGGAAACCGGCGAATGCAATCATCGCGCACGTCGTAATGGCGCCCAGGAATGTGCCGTTCTATTGGTGAGACAAAACATATTAGAAATGTCATTTTTATTTTCAAATTGTAATCAGTCCAAAAGAAAAATTATAAACAGTTTCGTTCAAGGTTGTACTGCACTCCTGAGCACACTTTCTAAGATTTGTTATCCTTATGTTCCAAATCGTTTATTTATGGCGTATGGTTTCAGTCTGTTAACTTACGACATGTCAGTGTGCAGGCGCAAGTGTGTAAACTATTATTGTAGCATTTTGGGCATTACTTAATAAAGTTATGCATAAAAAATGTCCACAGTTTAACTTATTAGTTTCCAGGTCTTCATGCATTTTGTCAATCCTTAATCTCTTGGAGTCGGGATTAATAACAAAGTATAGACTTTACTCTGTAACTCTAAGGACAATCGAAATAAAGTTTCACAGAGCTTTGTGCGATAGCAGTCGAATAAGTGATTTTGACATATTGGAATTGTTGACTTTTTATGGTGATTTTGACTTAGTTAAGTTAGCGATAGGTAATTGGCTTTCAGGTGTTATATAAATACGTAAAAGTAGTAAAAATACAAAGTTTGAGTGAAGTTTTTAGTCTACATTTTATCCGAACGTTATATCATACCATCTGGTATTACGTTCTTATTATAACCAGTTATGATGTAGGTATGTTATTTTAATAATATAGCAATTGAAGTAATATTATGTTTAAATGCTCCATTCACGTGTGTGAATGGAGATAACCACTTATCAGCTCGCGTGATCCGATCCACATGACATCAGGTTCATTCGATTTGACCATTATTCTCTTGAATTATTTTCTAATAGATAAACTATTTTATCAATAATTTCAGACAAAGATATTTATTTAAAATTAAGCAAAATACACAATTTATATCTGTTATAAAATTATACGAAAACGCATCATAATCATCAAATTATCATCCTCATTACGATAACACTTGGTTAATATATCGAATTATGACGTCACAGCTTACTAAATATCATCATCTTTCCAAGAATACTTATCTACATCATTATCGAGACATAAATTTTATCTGATATTTATTACCTTTCACATAGATAAAAAATGAAGCTTTGATTAAAGCAGTTTTTTATGATTTTATTAGATATTAGTGGCGTATTGTACAGGGAGTGTCTTGCTAAGCAGTAAACAGCCTCGAATTCGACGTTGAGAGCAGAAACAGAGCTGTCAGAGCATAGAGATTTAATCATATATAACCATTATTACTTTTTGAATTAAGTAGGTAGTTTAAAATTGCTTGAAGCTGTATTTTATGACAACACTGTGCCCCACGTAAAGATCATCACTGATTTTTAAATAGTCCCATATGAATGCCCCTATTTAATTAAGTAAATACTAACCACAGGATTGACGCAGGTGCCAATCACGTTGCCGATCGCGTCGGCGAGCAACGTGACATTAGCTAACACCATCACGAACATGAGGAACCTGGTGAACTCCAGGGGCTGACCCGTTAGGAAGTAAGATGGCGCCGAGTACACAAAACTGTACCAGATCTGAAACGGAGTTAATCCATTGATTTGAACACTAGACTTGGGTTTTTATCGAGTTTAAAGTAATGTTTTAGGAGATTCCCCATTTTCGAACAATATTCTGTGAAAATTAAACATCTTGGGCGCCTTTCAATAGTAAATATTTAAGCATTTTTCTTTATAGCCATGATTTTCTATCTTAAAAAAAATTCCTTAAAAATTTAATATTGCCTATTAAATTATGTGCCTATTAAACGAGTAGGTAATTAATATACTTAGCATTGTAAATGCAAAGTTTATCAAATATAATTTCTTAACTTTTTTGAAACTATTTTGCCTACGTACATGCGTATAATTCTCTATAATATTGAAATTTATACAAAGAGTAAAGTATTTTTTTGCGACTTTATAACTTTTATGACTAATTTAAAAATTAATTCGTTCGGTTAACGAACCCAATATTATTCAATCACCCACTCAAGATTGACTGAAGTCATCAAAGCTAATACTGTTATTATTTACCTGTAAAGGTATACCAGTGACGAGTACCGCTGCATAATATGTTTTCAAATCGTACCAGTTGTTAAAGTTCTCCTTTTTCAGTACAACCAGTTCAGAGGGGACTGTAACAAAGTACAATACATAAATGTAATTAAATTGCAGGTAAGTAATTTAGTAAAGTTTTTGCGATGAATTTCCGCTATTATCATGTGATAATTTAAGTCTTTTTTATAATGTAGATAGATAGATAGATATAGCATTTATTTGCATCACTTTACATGCCTTGATACAATATTAAACATAAGAAACAATTAAATATTAATCTAAGAACTTAAATCTATAATCTTATTCCTGTGTGTGAGTTACAGCGATGCAAAAAGGCAAAAGTTCAGCGATATATTTGCAAAACGCTGATTTTCAACTCCTGCCTGAGGTATGAGACCCATGCTACGAAACCAGACGCCTTAAACCAGTTAGTCGTATATCCATCGTAAACCAACTCCTCGTTTGTATAAAAAATATAAAACATTGTATGTTTTATATTAGTTGAGAATCATCTTCCTAATCTATTAAATTGGTGTTATTAAATAACAATACTAAATTACTAAATAACCTGTTTAATATTGACATCAACTATGGCTTATATGAGTAGGTAATCACCAATGTTACATATAAATTAATTTTCAAAGGTATCAAAATAAAAAATATGACTTAATAACAACCATTTTCACTAGGTATAGTGACGATAACATCCATATATTCTTTATTGAAATAAGTTTAATGAAAACGTAATGGTACCACTTTTTACCTGGCAATCTATTCAGGTAATTTTAACTGACAAGAAAGGATACAAGAAACTGGATTCATAACAGTAATGGTTACGTGATGTTTTTCAGTATTTTTTAACCCCCACTTGGTACATTCTTGGTGTAATAACCGCGCGTTTGAGAAAAAAAAATACACATGATATATTAGGGGGAAGGGTCCCCCTTGTGATATTTCGTGATTTTTGACGAACCCCCTCCCTCCTTTTCGAGCCTCACGCGACGTGATTAATAAACGGCCCCTATTTTTATTAGATTTCCAGTAAACTTTTGCATACATCAACACCCTTAAGGGGTCATCCATAAATTACGTCACACTTTAGGGTCGACGAACTGTTACGACGAACTATTAGAACAATATTTAGTAGAATTTATATAGATAAATAGGTGACAGGAGGGGAGGGGGGTTAAAGATCCTGAATTTTGCGTGACGTAATTTATGGATGGCCCCTAATGACGAAACGAGCACAGTTTAGTACAATGTTCAAAACATTTATCGAACAAAATAAGTCAACACGTCTCGATATGACATTTTCTCTTTTGTCATTGTAGATTTGCTATCAGGAAAGAGTCCTGCTGGATCACGGAAAAATAGGATCCCATGAGGAGATATGCTAAGAGAAATGTTTGAGGTACTTTTCAGATGCCTGATATTTTTTTCCAATTGTTTGTGGCAACGATGAATTTTAACGTATACTATATCATACAATGAATAACACGTGTTTAGGATATAATATCCTTTTAAAATAATCTCTGCTAGTTATTTTAAATCTTTTTTTACAATGACTTTGAATTTTGCCTATTCAGAACACGAACCGAGTGTGTAATATATGGCATAGTAATAAAATATATAAAATTTACAACCTTTTTCTTTCATCATCATCATGATCATCAGCCCTTTTACGTCCCCACTGCAGGGACTCAGGCCTTCCTTATAGATGGTTAAAGAGGATGGACCATGAACCTCCACGCTGGCCCAATGCGGATTGGAGGGTATTAACGACTGCAAATACAGCCGGGACCAACGGCTTAACGTGCCTTCCGAAGCACGGAGTAGCTCGAGATAATAATTTTTTGGTTACCCATCCCGTGACTGACCCTTGCAAAAGTTGCTTAACGACAACGATCGCGGGCCGCGGCGCTTGTCCACTACGCCACCGGGCTACTTTAACTTTATCTTTGAATAACATAATATTGTTCAATATATATTCAATATATCTATTACTTTAAAACAAATAATTTCAAAGAAATACCGTTCAATCAATATAATTTTCTTGATTATAAAAATTATTTTATTCACATTTAATTAAAACTCACACTATATAATAACATTGAGCATTAAAATAAATTTACATGTTAATAATATCTAATAATATTCAGTTCTTATAGTAATCATTTCATATAAATTCAAATCTCATAAAATTATTTAAAATAATGAACATTTGAAATAATATTCAACGCGTAAGGGTTATTTTCATCTAATTTAATATAAAATTTTAAAATACTAATAAAACGCCGTAAATTAATTAAATTACGATTGCTATGAGTTAGTGACCGAATCCGGAAAAATGCGATCACAATCTATTATTTTTAACTTATGGTGTCTAATTGGTTAATCAAGATGTAAGGAATAATTTACGGGTATAGTATGCACGTTACGAGAAAAACATTTACAGCTAAGTATTTTTTGAAGTAAATCACGGTTTATTGTAAAACCACACCGCTGCGCTGTCACGGAAAACAAACGCAACCGGAAGAGAGAGACTTTCGTGTTGTTTAGTAATTTTTTTGGTGACGTGGGTAATGATATATAAATCGTAAATTGCCATTTCACAATTTATTGAAGTTGCACTAACAATAGTGGAAACAAGCAAAAAATTGCTTGTAGTAAAGCCCTTTTTTTAAACGGGATCGGCCTCTGCCGCGGCACGCTCGCTTCGTTCGCTCGGCTCGCTTTATGTGTTGGTCAGAGTTCTAACCTAACCTAACTGAATAATAAGTTCCTTTTGTGAACAACAAATGTGGAGTTTAACTTAATCAATTTTATTACAGTTCTATCTATCTTAAAAAGTGGAATATTATGTTATAGTGGAATAATTTTATTTGTGATTATAATAAAATTGTAATTAATCATTACTAAGTATATACAATAACGTCTATATCAATTAATTGATGTTTAAAATGAATATTATATCAATCATTCGTAATATTAAACGTAAGTTATAATAATTAAACTGTATGAGAAAAAAATTATATTATTTGAGTAATATACAGAGTGATGGATGGTTATATTAAAAAAAATTAAGACAAACGAACGTTGTACAAATTAAGTGTTATATGAAGTGTTTTTGGCGTTTTGAATATTATGTTAATTGATATTAAACAAAATGAATATTATTTAAAATAAGTATTTTAAACGACGTTATGATAATATACACTATTTCACGTGTACATTATACAATATTAACGGTATTGATATGAAATTATATGAAAAGTTGCTATAACAAATGAAGCTCACCCACATGAATTCATATGATGGTTAATTTTGAACAATTATTGTTTGTTCCATATTATTATAACCACATTTTATTTCGATCATCCTTGTGTAGACTTGTATACCTAAGTATAATCAAAGTGTAGACTATTATACCTAATGGTTTGTATATCACTTGTGAACTGATAAGTTGGCCTAAGGGTTACTTGCAAGTAATTTACTGATTAGTAGCATATCCGTACAAATTGAATAATATTATTATTATGATTATAATACAGTTTCTTGACTTTTCGATCGGATTTATTTAATAAAACCATTTCACGAGTTCCCTTGGTATAACTTTTATTGTTTTGTAATAAAAGCGAAAACCTTGTGATCCGAGGGATTTCTTTCATGAAACGAACTCCATAAAATAGTTAATTTAGTATTTTTAGTGGCAAAGGACTAAACTTTTAACTTACTAATTATTTATGTTTTTTTTAAATTGCTAAAAAGCATGTTAAATAGTTTTATGTCTAGTCAAATCTTATTTTGAATATTACTTACACCTTAGAACAGCGGGCATCAGGGAAGTGTAGCAGAGGTACGCAATTGAAACTATCAAATAACCCAAATTACTGATGGTCTTGGATCCATCATTGCCTGCCTTCTCGAACAACAGTCCAAGCATTACGCCAATGAATATATGTAGCAATACTTTTAGATGTGTCACCGTCTGGAAAATAATAATACTTATTTTGTATTATATTTATATTAACGGAATCGCCTAGACAACAATATCGCTTTAGTTGAATTTAACAAGATTTTAGTGAAGAAAAAAACTGATTAAATATTTCAGATTTAGTAATGAATCCATTAGTCAATGGATGTACACTGAAAGTCTATTACATAAAAATAACTTGTTATTTTTAAATAGACTTTTACTGACAATATACATACATAATTTCCGGTAAGATAAACAAAGAAAACGATTACCTTTTTATTAGAACTCTATCCGTGGATATTTGCAATTATGATTTTGACTACGACTCATAGAAAAATGTTTTGCTTCACATAAAAAAAGGTCCTAACTCAAAACTTTTTGAAACTCACCCAATCTCTATACTGCTGCGTAATGCATCTCCTAAATAAAACACCAAATTTATACAGTTCGTGTGGTGGGTTGACAATTATTGAGATCTTTCCACATGTTAAGACTTCTTTGCTATTACTAACTGATTGCGGAACTGCCTTTTCTACGTCGTTTTGTTTAGAACATCTCTCAGCTAGCACTTCATTAAACTTGCCATATTCACCATTCGCTATTTCTAAAACTTAACACAAGTAAAAAGTATTATTAATATCAGTTTATTATATTCTTTGGTTTTTCGTAACTTAGTTTTATGCTATATGCAACAGATATTAAAGTTTCGTGACAAACAGTGGACAACTTTACAATAACAGCATTATGTTATCATTTATAGATTCTGATTTGTGTTCATAAAATACTAATCTACTTTAAAAATTATTTTGAAATTTCGATATCCGTTCTAGAAGTAAAATTTAACGGGACCGGTAGCCGTCAGAAAAGTAAAACTAATTTAATTCTGGTTTGATACCTGTTCATTGTATTAATTGCAATATTTATGCAAAAGATTTAAGGTCAAGTTTTGGTTAGTTAAAAACTTTTGACGGTATTTTAAAATAATTACTTACTATAATCGGCGGGGTTATGATACTTTGGACATTGGAGGCCTACGGATGCGAGATAAGGAACGGTATTTGCGCTGCTCCCGTGGTATATACATAAACCATCTGCTAAAATATATACCTGCAAACAAAATAAAAACCTAATACAATGCTACGATTAAGGGTCGGGGCAATTGTGATAGAAAATGCGTCGCATCACGTGCGTTGCGGAACATAAGAATTTACAAATTATGTAGATTCGAGCTTGCTCACTCAACGGAAATTCTGTAGCGTTATCTTATACTTTTCTTATCTACGTTATCTTATACTTTTATGAGCGGCTTGACATGAATCTCAAATATTATGTTTCTAATCTGAAACTCAAAATTTATTAATAAAGTGTTCATAACATCTTAATGTAAAAAGACTTTTCAGCATAGACTGAATTTCCGAAAAATGGAAAGCTCCAGCGGTCAGACAATAAGTTTATAATAGCGGAAGAAGCGACAAAAATCTCAGTAAGGAGAATTTTCACTCTTCTTCTTTAATTTTTAAATAGTATTTACCAAAAATATTTTAGAAAAAAGACAGGTTAAAAACATTATTAAAAACTTCATCTGAAATCGTGATAATGACCTGTGTAATAAATCTAATATTATCACTGTCAATTTTGGCAGAATCTTTTTTATAAATTCAACGGTTCTTTTTTTACTAATGGTTATTAGTTGCGAAGACTCATAGAATGTATGCCAGCCAATGGTTTTTGCCTGGTAGTAATTAATTACAATGTAATATCATATTGAATGAGGAGCTCGATGGCATAGTAGTTAGCTTAGTTTAGTTAGTTAGTTTGTTTGCGGTATACGATAGTTAAGCAACTTTCGCAAGGCCGGTTAAAGGTCTAATAATTTGGTATATCGAAGTCCTTTGTACTTTGAAAGCATAGCCGTTTGTCCCAACTGCATCTATAGTGCCCTACTATTCCAATCTCGGTATTGCGGGATCCCGCATCTTTTTTCCAATCACGTGTTGCGGGTTAACGCGCGCGGGATACGCGCATTTAACGGGACTAGAAAGAACTTTCCGCGAGCGCGATCGATCGGTGACTAATGGTGTACTGGCGGACAAAATGACGAATCTGCATAATTAAGCCGTAATTACTTTTGTCAACATTCAGTTGAAAATATTATTGGTTTATATGGATTATGGTTTATATGGTAAATGGATTTTAAAATTAATACAAAATTATATAACACACACTATAGATATAGACGACTTTACTTGAACTCAACTGACAGGGTTGCTATTTATTATGATAAATCACTACTGTCACTGACATTTTCAGTCTTTAATTATATATTTTGTTTTATTTATAAAATATAATATTTTCATACCTATTATCGTATTTCTGACAAGGACAAATTCAAAAACACAAATATCATAAAACCGGTCCAGCCGTTCTCGAATTATAAATAGTGTGACTTATACGACTTTCTTTTTAGATATATTTTGTAGTTGCATGATTTTGTTTTTTGTATTTATTTGAGTCCAGTAATAGTAAAACTTAAATGAATGTGGATTTATGTTGATTAATTTATTTAATTTAAAATAAATATTTTATAAAAATATTTTCTATGTGCGGGATTCCGCGGGATTGAAAATATATAGTACCGCAAATACCGAGATTGAATAGAGGTTGCGGGATTGGCAGCCCTTATCTATCGTCATTAATACCTACCAATATCATTGGGTCCGCGTGGTGAGTAAGGATACATCCAGAAAGGCTTGAGCTCCAGCAGTGGGGGTATATTAGGCTGGTGATGATTGTAATTATTACTCACTTGATCAAACATAGAATAAACAGATGCGGTGGGTTGGTGTATGGTGCAAACTATGGTTCTGCCGTCTCGCGCTAGGTTTTTTAACATCTCTATACATTGCACTGATGTAGAGCTATCCAGACCCCTGAAATTAATAATTACACATTTGATACCTGTTTCTGATTGATCATAAATCGTCCGTGCTGGTAAAACCTGTTACTTTCGGACTTTTACAAAATGGGTTTCACCAGTGGATGAAGCTTGAAATTTTCTATCGAATGGTATATTTAACTCATTTTTGTAAATATTGACAGTTAACATGTTTTACCAGCTTGGGTGAGATATATTAATGTCAACCTAAAGATAGTTCCAAATTGATTGCAGATCTGATGTACTGTTTTGTGTAATAAAACAGGCATTTAAGAAAATAGACAAAAAATGACCATTCTTTTAAACAGTTCTGTCTATATAAGATGGCTAGACTTATATAGACTTTATTTTGTTTGTAGTTTTTCGAATTTAATATATATGTATTGTATGCAAGACTGGCCGTCTTTTGTTTTTTAGATTTGGTCGGATGATTTTTATTATTTGTTACATAAGAGGAAGCTGTAAAATACGTTTTATAAATGGCGCTATATATTTTTATTTTTGGAACTTAATGGCTTGAATCTGTAAAAAACTTTACAATTATAATATTAACTTCTGAACAATTAGACTACAAAAAACATAACGTAATTGATTCCTTTTGAAGGTCAAAACAAAAATTATGCTTTGTTTTCAACATATTATTCATAAAAGCATTTTAAAAAAACGTAGACGTAATTACGATAGTCAACTCTCGTGATCTTTTTGATTATCCAAAGAAAAAAATATTAAGCAGCAACAGTTGATCGGCGCAATATTGTATTTAGGGTTGCCAGATAGCGAGACTAAAATATCTGGACAAGATTTGAGAAAGTCGGGATTTTGGGATCACAGACGGGACAAAAATTACTAATAAGAAATCCAGTTAAAAAAAATACTAATAAAAAATAATAACAAGTATCTACTTTTTTGTAATTTTATAAGATCACATTATAATAGCATAACATTTAAACAGCTAATGTACCTACTTAAAATATTTTTATGATATGTGTGTTATTTATTTTTTATACTTGGAATACGATTTTACAGAATCTAACAATTTTGTCGGGACATATTTCTTTTTTTCGGGACTCTGGACATCATACGAAATGTCTGGACAATCCAGACGAATCCCGACCATCTGGCAACCCTAATTGTATTAATAATAGTTAGTTAGTTAATTTGTTGAAGTTGCTTTCGTCATGCATTTTTGTAATTTTAAGATAAGTACAGTGTCTATATGTTTTGTTGTGAGGACAGATGACCCGATTTGAGGGCATTTTAAGAGTAACGAAGAAGTGAACTTTCACATCACGGGACACATTACAGTTGTTAACGGTATTAGTCTTGCCATAATGCAATATTTTCTACATTTACAACAAAATCCTTTCACGCTAAAGTAATATATTTGCCTATATGTTGGTTAGAACGTTTTGAAGATCCAAATGGCCAAAAAGGCAGCAGTGGCCAAACCGGGTCTTCTGTCCTAATTAGATTTTATTAAAATAATATCATCCTATGTACTTACGTGGTTGGTTCATCTAAGAATACGACTGGTGGATTGTCAATCAGCTCGACTGCTATAGAAAGCCTCTTCCTTTGTCCACCCGACAGATGTGCACAGCGCGTGTTCTCTGTGCTGGACAAGCCAAGCGTCTCCAGTACATCGCTTATCTGATGACAAAAATATGTCATTATTGCAGTTGACTATTAGAATATTTTAAGTAATAATATGTAGTTTCGTTCGGTTTTGATTCGTTTTCGATTCGATTTAAACAAAATTTATTTAGTGGAATTGGTCCCCAGGTGTCCCCGAACGAACTCTACAAGTACGCAGGTATTAAAAGTTCATGTAGAGACTACTTAGAATCGAAAGTTCTATGCTTTTAAAAATAAGTTATGTCAGATCGCTCTGGGATCTTACTCTTATACCGTCTAGAGTCTAAACGGTATATTATTACTTTATTATGCTAATTATTATTACTTTTCGGTCTAGACTCTAGACCAAATATGACATTGCAGTTAAATATTTACCTGTTTTATTGTGGACATATTAAATCAAAATGAGTTGTATAAGCCCCATAATTCACACATTTGCCTTTGTAATATCTCTTTAACTAAATGGAGATTTATAAATGTACGGATCACTATTAACTAAAGATTAGGATTGAGAAATTGTATGATCAATTAAAAATAGTCTAATAACCTAACCTAAGGATTGGGATTGTAGTCAATAGTGTAGCAATAGTCAGTCTAGTGTATAGTGATTACGTTCAGCAGCGCCATTCTGTTAAGGCTAGGTTGTACGAAATTAGCATTTTTAAACCAATTTTGCTCTAAGGCTTATATTTGCCAAATAAAAATTAAACATAAAATTACCCTGAATTTTAAAGGCTCAGTGACTGCGATCGTCTGATATCTTCGAGCAAAGAATTCCACAACCGAGTCGCGTGCAAGGTAAACGCATGGCTATAGAACTCTGTCCGATTGTGAAGGACCGAAAGGTGAAGACTGTCAGACAAGCGAAGAGGAAGGTCATGCGTGGACGATAAGAATTTAAAATATTGTTTAAGATATTAAGGATTTTAGGACAACAGCACGGAGAAAAGAAGGGAGAGTATGTGCAAATCTCTATGTCAGACATAACCATATTTACGGAGCCCGAAAAGGAATCTGATGGCTAGACTTAGGAGACGCTCGAAGCTTACTAAAAAAATTAAAAGTAAGGTTGCATGGATCAGCGTAATCGAGAATTGGCAAGAGAAGAGATTGCGCAACAGAAAATTTTGGTAGCAGTAGATAAAAAGTTAAGAAACTTGGCCGCTGCAAACACCTTCATGCTCACTTTAGGAATCTGTGGACGCCATGGGAGTGTTTGATCGAACCAAACTCCAAGATTATGAACTTTGTTTGAATACAGAATTGGAGTGCCTTCAAAGATCACTGACTGCAACTATCTCTGCTTCAGCCTATCCACGAAATAGCCATTGCCTATTGTTATTTGTGATTTATGATTTACCGGATTACTTTTTTATGCCGAAAGATTTACTCCAGGTAGCAATTCGATTTAAATCAGAGTTTACCGTATGGATTGCATTATGTAAACGGTCCAGTCGTTCCATAAGACAATTTGAATATCTGAGTGAGAGAGAGAGAGAGAGAGAGAGTCTAATAGGGATGATGACTAATTTTTGTTTGTTTGTCCGTCAGGTAGAGTGTTAAAAAATATTAAACACGTATTTTTTTCGTAATCATAAAATTACGGCGTTACATGGAGTTGAAATTTCGCATGACGTCATGTTAGGGTACGTTTTCTACTCAACTGTGACGTAGCGAGCCCCCACTCCTCAACTTTAATGCCTATTATCTAAGCTATTACTTGTTAAATTGAAGTAAAAAAAAATACGTATCTAATATTTTTCTATTATCTGACTGACGGACTAAATAGAATTGCATTTTTTTTACCCAGTCATCATCCCTATTATTAATTTCATCGGATCACTAACAGCGGATTGACAACCCGCTATTAAGATAAACCTGTAATTGGATTAAACACGAATGAAAAAAAACATTATCTCGTCATTTTTAGGGTTCCTTACGCATAGAGTAAACGGGAACAGGTCTGTATTTCCGTTTGTCTGTATATTCCGATCTATATCTCATGAAGCGCGATAATTAGACAGTTGAAATTTTCACAGATTATCTTTTTCTACTGCCGCTTTAACAACAAACACTAAAATCAAATATTTTATTCAATAATAAATATTTAGGAGTTCCCATACAATAAATGTGATTTTATGCTCGCTTCCGCTACAGAACCCTTTGTGGCCGTTTTTTTTAAGCAATAAAATATTATGTTTATATATTTCGTAAAAATGCCTTTTTTTGTAGTGAATTTAAATTTACATAAATTGAATATCAGTGCCGATTGGATATCAAAGAGTATATATGTCAAATTATAAAATTTAAGCATCTCGTTTTTTCTTCAATGTCCAAACCTAAATAATAAGAATGAGGAAAAAACGAGTTAAAGTCACGACACGAGATTCTTCAAAACAGCCAATGCGATGCGAAACTGTAGGTACATTCAAATTCGAAAATAAAACTATTTCAATTGCATCAGAGTTAATTAGACTCATCAACATGCGAATATTTCTGTTTGTTGGCATTGAATATGCTCCAAAACTACAGGCCCTTAAAATTTATAAATTTACGCCCGCGTAAATTTATAAATTTACGCCCGCGTAAATTTATAAATTTTAATTGAGAAAAGTACAAAATCTCAACTAAGAATTTTAAGTTTTAAAAAAAAACTCAAGCTTTTAAAGTTTTTCATGTCAAAATTCCTACTGTTATCAACTGATCTCAAAAAAAAAATCAGAAATGAAAACCTATTTAACCCATATTATCCCAAGACTCTAAGATGACAGAAAATTGTATTTTTTTTTAGAAATATCTAATAATAATAGTTCAAAAGAGACAAAAATATGTATTTTATGTTTTTCATATAAATGTAGACTGAATTTCAGGACCGCACCTTAAATGGGGCGCTGGGACAATATGCCTACGGGTTTTGTATGGAATATTAACAACTCAAGGTATTTTTAAAGTTGTTTTATTATTGTTTAAAATGAACTACAAACATAATAGTATTAAAAAAAAGAAATAAGATAATTTTGCTCTGAAAATATAATAAAAATATGCGTAAAAATCATTTTATGGTGCGAATAATTCGAGAACAATGTTGATGCAAACCAACTTCACATTTACTGCATTTGAATTTGGTGTTCTTGTGACATTGGCGGCAACGAATTTGAGTTTCATTACGGATTATGTAGTGTCCTTTCTCGTCTAATCTTATAGAATCAGGCAGTTTGTTCTTGGTAGTCAATCAAAGTAATCGTAAAGATGTAAAGAAGTTATCGCCATAAAAACTGTAATGATCATTTGGTAGTTTCGAAATGAAATTCATCACAACTGAACCACCCACACCAAGACTTGGATTTGTATTACCAGTTTTGGCTCCCTGGTAAGGCTCACCATAAACTAGATAACCGAGTCTTGTGCAGAGAGACCAGATCTTGTATCAGAAACGAATTGGTTTGCCATGAATGTGCTGCTTGGTTCCGTGTTTACCGAAGTATGGCACCATCGATTCATCAATTGATAAATGCTTATCTCCAGGGAAATACTTCAACCATCTTTCATTCATCATATCCCAAAGTGGTCTTACCTTAGCAAACTTGTCATCGGGAGGAAGTTGGGTATTATCACAAGCATGATAATATCGCTGAATTTCCTCAAATCGATTACGAGTCATGCATGCGGCTACTCCTGGATGATGTGTATCAACACTCTGATCCCAGTATAATCTATAGAGTGATACGCTATTGTAACCTGACAAAAGTAAAATTCAATTCCTATAATGTTCTTCACTTCTTCAGTGGTGATCCGAAAGTTGACCTGCCCCTTAGCAATTGCATTCTTTTCTGTACTAGATCGTAACTACTCAAAAACATCACCATCACAAAACATCTCAAAAAATTCTATAGGATTATCTTTATCGAAAACAAAATCCCGGTACTGTTGACTCTCTTTCCGGTTTAGAAGTTATATCTTTATGCCTCCATTTTCGATTCACAATAGTCTTCACTTTCTTTGCAGGAGGTTCTTTTGATGTTGACGTAGACAGTAAACTTTTTTGATCGTTGTAATTTGCGCTTGGTGATCCATAAATGGTTTCAAGGACTCCTTCTGCTGATGGAACACGACACCGCACCCCAGCTTCAGCTAGCAATTGTCAACGAGCAAGATTACTAATATCTTCTGAATCTTCGCTTCCACTGTCTTCATCGCTCAAATCATCGTTTTCAGGTGGTGTAATGATTATGTCTGCTGATAGTATGGAGTTATCATCCTCCAAGAATGATATGATTTCATTAACATTCAGTCTGAAACAAAAAAACAAAACAATGTATAAACAAATATGAGAAATAAAAACAATTTCATGTCATAACAAAAACACTTTGAAGAAAACTTCCATAGTCACCTGTTCCCAGCGCACCTTAGATGGGGCGGTGAATAAATTTCAATAAAATGTAAATAAAAAGTAAACATATATTTTTTTTCATAATGTAGATAAATAATTTAAACATTTATCTATAAAAAAATAGTAATAGAATTATTATTTATAAACAAAAAATATTATTATTACTTACCTTTTTCTCGAACTCATCTTGACCCAATTTCACGAAACTTGCCTACGTTTTGTATATAAACCAAAAACACGTTAACTTCAATTGCACAAATAACACAACACAGTCAGTTGTCTAGCTTATAATAATATTCATTTGCAGTCAATCACTTGACTTTTACTATTTATTTGAGGGTAGAATATAGATGCACCTTAAATGGGGCGCTGGGATAATATGGGTTAAATGATTTTTAGGTGCAGTCTCAGACATTCTTAACTTTAAATTATCCATTCAGAAACCGTTCGTTAGATAGTACTTTCAGTATTCAATTTTAGGTATATTATTCCATATCTGGTTACTTTATTTTACTATTTTTTATAAAATTGACATAACTATTATCACTCGTATACAGGGTACTGACAGACATGATCATTAATTACTCATTAATAAGCACGAAAGTATTTTCATTTGCCATTAAGAGCATTTGCTCAGTAATGGAAATTGTCTCGTAACGTTGCTAGTAATGAGCATGCTTAATTCGAGCAAAGCATTTTCATTTGCCATTAAGAGCGTTTGCTCATTAATGGAAATTGTTTCATAACGTTGCTAGTAATGAGCATGCTCAAATATCAAAAGGGTGTCTTTTTTGAGCATGCTTCCTGAATGGTGGGTGCAAGTTATGAGTGTTTAAAGAACATAAGTTCGAGACTCGTGCGCATGTCTAACATAAACATAAGATCTCAATACATCTACGAAAATATTATGTACGGAAGAAAACATTACCATTCGTTCACAAAAAAAAGGTGTTCATAATCTTAACACAAGAAATAAAAATAAACTTGTCGTTCCAAGCTACAAACGTTAAAATACCAAAGGATCATTTCTTGATAAATGCGTAATTGACCTAATCACAAATAAATTTAAAATTAATATAAAGAACATACTTATGAGTAAAGTTGATAATTATTTTAAGGATCGCAATGTATGGAATCAATAGCCTTCGCTTTGTTCTATAACGGCTAATTATATGTACCAACCTATATCCTACAGACTTTGAAAGTTGTATACGTACTTTTTTGATAATGACATGATTTATGTAAATGTCATTACTTATGAAAAAGAGCTGAAGTTTCTTTCGCTTGTTCTTCTTGTTAGCCAAAAGACGTCCTGTACAAGTGGTAGGGGAAAACCACTTGTACAGGACGATTCAAAAATGAAAGTTGAAACAAACTTATTTCAATAAAGATATTTTCATTTCATGCCAAAAATAAGCATTTGTGTACAGTGAAAGAGCGATAAATGACCATGCCACTAATGTCTGTCAGTGCCTTGCTAAACGTGATAAATATATGAACCACGTTGGACAGTATATGTCCGGCTATATGTAACTGACTCTTTGAAGATACGCGAATTTAGAAGAGAGATCAACGAACTTAAACAATATTTTTTACCTACATCTAATTCATTAAACCCGCAACGATGATTCAATGGCCGGTTATCAAAGTTTTGTTCTGTTTACATTATATTTGTATTCGTTGCTTTATATAAATTATTTCAATAGTCATCCGTAAAACGCGCACATATTAAACAAGTCCTATAAGATAATATTTAGTTTAAAGGTTTTTTGCACCATCACTAATTGATTAATGTCCCCATTAATGAAGCTCAAGCCTTCCCTATGGATGGCATAGAATCAAATCGAATATGGAGAATGGGCCTTGACGACCCACCACGCGGGCCCTTTGCGGACTGGTGGGCAGAACCTCTATTTGCGTGTTGCATATTTTTTTTTAATTAAGTAATAATTACAATGTACAATGTAAATGCATAAATATCATGCTGAATTCTATTGTATATTTTTTCTGAACTTGTTGTAAGGAGTGCCTAGTACTAAAAAACGACGCTATGTCATTTGATACGCACCCAATTGCACAAACGTGAATTAAAATTAAAAATAAAGTGACATATGGTCACTTACGCTTACTAGGATTTAATGACGTCTAATTTTAAGCTCTAATGAATATAATATTTGTATGGGTAATGTCGCTTTACTATTGTCATTTTTAAGGGACGTATGTGCAACTAGCTAATGACATTCACTTTCAGTTCCACAAACGTCCATTAAGGTTTAATGCCACCTTTAAGTTCTTACGTATGTCATAATCGTATGAGTAATGGATTGTAAACCAATGAAAATCTTAATGGATGTTTGTGCAACTGGCTCTCATATGTACAAACATCCATTTGTTTTAATGACGCCTTTAAGCTCTATTTAATGTCTTATTTCTATGGGTAATAACAATGTCAAATTTGTATGGGTAATGAATGTCGCTTTAAACTAATGACTATTAATTGGACGTTTGTGCAACTGGCTGAATGTCGCTTTAAGCTAATGACAACTGGCTGATAGACACTCAGTTGTGCAAACATTCGTTAAGGTTTAATTATGACTTAAAGCTCTAATTAATGCACTTAATTTGAAAGTTTGTTTCGGTAATACCGCTTTAAATTAATAAAAAAATTAATGGACATGTCTGTTAATCTATGACAAGAATCTTTTTATTAATCTATATTTAATTTTCATTTCGAAATTTTAGATACAGCTGTATTGAAATCAATTTTACTGGGAAATATTTATCATCCGTCCTTCGTAGCCGAGTAGTTCGCACGCCGGTTGTTGCCATCTCTGAGCTCCCCTGTTCGATTTCCGGTCAGGTCAATATAGAAAATTAACTTTTCTATATCGTCTCGGGTTTGGGTAATATGTTAACAGCGTTGTTTCATATACTCCATAATAAGGAGACTTAAGCTACTCATCTTGGAATCTGAGCAATGTATTTGATGTTGTATAAAAGGTATATATAATTATATTTAATTAAATAGGAGACTTACTGTTATTCTTAATAATTATTATTCTTGAGTGATATTACGACATATTTATTGTTTGAATATAAATCGGTTGATATTATACATATATATGTATGGTCCTAATTTTATACATATCATATTATGTCTTTATTATGAATATATGAATCTAAATTATCATTAAGTCGCTTATTAAATAAAAATCTTGTTATATATTTTTGAATTTACAAGCTATACATTTTTTATTGACCTGCTCCAAAAATATAATTGCCTAAAGATATACCGGTTTTATATACCGGTTGATAGAACGAGACAATATAACGAGACTTGCCAAAGAGTCCATGAAATAGATAAAAACCGACTTTAAGACGCGAAAAATATTACAGCCATTTCAAATAGCATGTTCATGAAACTTTCATAGAAGTTAGTCGATTAATATTTACAATCTATACAAAACTTACTATACCTTATACGTCAAATAAATAAGTTAACACACATTAGTAGGTACGCACGTAGTACACGTAAAGTACTCACCGCTGCACGTCAGACTATACATTGTGGATTCTGTACCGACCGCGCTTCGTAAAGAACTTCCCTATTAGCAGAGGTCTGCTTACGGTGGTGGTGTGTAGCGTGACGTGCGGCCGTGCGTACGTAAAGAAATACCTACACGATCTTTAATTCTCTTCTATAAATGTCGTCTAAATATTTTTGTTCGGAGGAATGTTTCCATTTATTTAAAGCGCTAATTTTTGTATAGGACACATTAGGCCCATAAGCTTTCCAATAATGAACCAATAAATAAAATATGTAGGAGTTCGAATTGAAAGATTGAGTTCGGAAAACAATCGCTTTACTAAAGTTTTAATACAGTCACAATTAGAATTTTATAATAGGTAAGTAATAAAATAACTATTTGTGCGGAAGGGAGCCGGCCGTAGGTATACTTCCTATGGCGTCGTCGCGTGAACTGGTAGCTATCCTATCGTGGCAATAGCGCTGCCCACGTTACCGCTAGGGATGTTCGCACTACAAATATAATTAATAAAGAATGCAAAATGTATCATATTTAAGAAAAAAAATATTACCATTATAAACAATAACGTACTGCTTATTGCTTGAGCGAATGGTTGAAAGGTTTTTTTGATCGCTGGGATGAATAATTCAAGCAGCCGTCGTTGGTTATGATGTTACGTTATCTATTGAATGTTTTGTCGGATCTGTCGGCATTTGTACTTAGTAACCAAAAAACTTTTAAACAAAATTAATATTTAAACTTGCTAATAGGTATTACAAATATTTATATATTCATATTTGCTATTAGCACTAATACAGTAAGATCCCAGGGCCGGCAGGCGTTACTTATTTTGTTATGTATTGGACAGGGAAGTGTCAGTTTATAGATAGTATTCTAAGATTGAAGTTATATCCTAGTGTGTTGACCTTGATTTGACCTTACAAATATCAAGTAAGAAATAATCACAACTGACCTTTTTTAAAATCTGATGTCTGATTTTGAGGCACATGTTAGAGAATATTTTTAAAAAGAATTTTGAATATCGATTCGTAATTGGCGGAGTAATCACGTAAAAAACACACAAAAAAAACACAGCCGAATTGAGAACCTCCTCCTTTTTTAAAGACGGTTAAAAATCCACTACCAGTACTCCTAGGTACTTCCCGCCGGTTATGGTCTGGGTAAACTGGGTTTTCTTTGCCAGATACCAGGTCCCAGACCTTTGTGAGGGTAATACGGGGGGTTTTTGCACGGCAGGCCTGCTTTAGACAGGGGTTCTTTAACCTCCGCAGCAGCAGAGTCCGGGTTCAGTCGGCCTCTCATCAAGGTCGATGGCATGTTAAAGTCAGTTCCCCTCGGTACAAAAAAAAAAAAGTTACTTCCAGCCGGCAACTCTTTGTAGACGCTTTAAAGTTTACAAAAAAATAATCTTACTTATTGGCCCATGCATAAACTTTATTTAACTATACAACTATTTTATAGAGGTAAAGTTTCCGACTTTGTTTGTAGGGCAATTAATCAACGGGCAGCTATATCATACGCGGGCGCGGGTAACGTAGGCTGTAACGGTACGTCGTGCCACACCGTTAATTTCGTCCTAGGTTTCCGCATCAAAACCTTTTTTGTCTATGATCTTTAACATATATTTTTTTATTATTCACTTTTCGTAATTTGAAATTTTGAGTAACGGGATATGCTCTTTCTGAGTGTCAGTTCGTGAAAATTCATCCAGTGAATATATGTTGTTGTATTATTAGTTTTGTTATTAAATTAGTAAAGAAAATTGTATGCAAATTACTAAGGTTCAATTTGTTCTACAACCCGAGGAAGGTGTATGTAATAGTTTTACCTAACAACTTATTAAAATCCTTACGAACTCATTTTTGTATTCATTTTGTTTGTTGTTATGGTTTTTTTCACCATCAAAACAAAAAAGACGCGAGAAATACTACCCGCATTTCAAATAATATGTTCATGAAACTTCTATTGAAGTTGTCGGCTATGTATTTTAAAAATACCATATTTTTGAAGTTATTTAATAATATAGATGAAAATTGATAACCTGTTCTCCAATACCAATCTATTTATATTTATTGTTCTTGCTCACATTTTGCCCATCAGAAAATAAGTAAGGTGTGACAACCTTTTATGTACGATAAATAAGTAATGTGTGACAACCCTTCATGTAAGATCTTTAAATATGTTTTTAAATTCATCTCAATGTCAAATTAGTGTGCATAATAACTATATTTTGTGTCTTATTATTACTTTTTTGGTTTCTGTTTCATCATCACCAGCCCTTTTCTAATACCACCGAATACCAAACGAATATTCTGTGCATCTCATTGAATATTCGTTTGGTTCGTTTTATATCTCTAGTGCATCTGTACGAATTAAATACCTTTGCTTTTAATTAGAAGATGATAACGAATTGGAACGTGTATAAAAGAAATCGGTTGTTTGAATGAATGAATGAATAATTTATTGAACACACCATTATTATAATAATATTTCTTTTTTTTTTCTCCACAATACCAAAAAATAACACAGTGATCTATCAACGCACAGCCCAAACCACCGGACGGATCGGGCTGAAATTTGGCATGCTGGTAGATGTTATGACGTAGGCATTCCCTAAGAAAGGTTTTTGATAAATTTCACCCCTAAGGGGATAAAATAGGGGATAAAAGTTTGTATAAATCTTAGATTTTCGACTGATTGAACTGAAATTAAAGATTGAAGCTACTATGATAAAGACATTCGCTTAAATAGGATTTTGATAAATTCAACTCCCGTGGGGATAAAATAAGGCATGATGGAGGATGTAAATGTATAAGTTTTAACCTATCAGTACCTAATGGAACGAATAAATAAATATTCGTTAGAAATGCTGCTCAAAGTAATTTTACCAGGCGGGCGAAGTCGCGGGCAAAAGCCAGTATACATATGTTACTAGAGAAACATAGAGGAATATTAATGTATAAAATTATGTTCGCGTTTTTACTTACTTTCTTACTCTATGTATTGTATACTTTCTACTTTCTTGCATGCACTCTATGTGTGGAATACTTGCTTTTAAAATTAACTACAAACTTTAAATATAAATATTTAACCTTACCACAGATAACTTCACTTTTTCAGGCAAAGTATTCCCGAGTTTCATGTCGGCAGCGAATCGCATGAGCTCCTTCACTGTGAATAGCGGACTGAGCCTGTCGTCCTGCAGGATGTAGCAGGACTTCTTTCTGTACGCCTTCAGAGAACTGAGGGACCTGTCTTGCTTTCCCAATACGCAAACACTGTCAGCGGCTCGAATGGTCCCAGACACACCGTTCGTCCTGTAACAATCAATTTAGTTTATATGGTTGGCAAACAGCTGAGCAAATTATCAATTATATTTGATCAATTTTTCCATGATCATTCCCATCTCAGAGTACCTGGACCTGGTGGAGTTTTTAAGCATTTTTCATTAAGAATAACTCATCATCATCAGCCCTTTTACGTCCCCACTGCACGGGCTCAAGCCTTCCTTATGGTTGATTAAGGAGGATGACCCTCCACGCTGGCCCAATGCGTATTGGAGGGTATTAACGACTGCAAATGCAGCCGGGACCAAAAGCTTAACGTGCCTTCCGAAGCACGGAGTAGCTCGAGATAGTAATTTTTTGTCACCATTCCGTGACTGCCTTGATTATCATTATCACTCATCAGCTTCCATGTCCCCGCAGCTACGACACTGGCTTTCTCTATGCATATCATGAAAAACGACGTGGACCCATTACGGATTGTCGGGTGTTAACGACGGCAGATTCAGTAGGAACGGAATATGTTTATTGTCCGGAGGAGGTGGTAACTGGTAAAGAGACTAAACAGAAATTATCTTCCTGCGAGCTGGATGTTGGTAGTCTTTGGAAGAAAAGGGAATCAATTTATGGCTTCATAAGCTAACATCACGTTTGATATGATAATTTGTAACTGATTACAATTATGCAGTATTAACAACATGTTTTGCTATTTATTCCACTTAAAACTTAGTACAAGGTAGACCAGACAACCAGAGAATTTCCTTTTGTACCTACTGTTGCCATGACTTAGTTATAAGACAACATTAATATTAATCTTTATAGGGATTACAATATTACAATGTTACTAAATATCTAGAATAAACATATATAAACAACTAGTATTGTTAATTGGTCCGTCAGTCAATACGTTTACATATATGTATTTGTTGGTATCAGTAATGTTTTATTGTTGGTCAATTAAAAATAAATAAATAATATTAAGTGATTAAGTGCTTGTAAAATTAATAGTCGAGTTGTTTATGTAATTAAAAATATCTTTGATTTTTTTATTACGATTTAGCTTTAGGATTACTTTTTATTTAAACTAATATTATAAAGAGAAAAGATTTTGTTTGTTTGCAAACGAATAGGCTTCGCAACTTCTGGACCGATTTTCAAAATTCTAGGAAGCTACATGATATGCAGTGGCTATATTTTATCCCGAAAACAGTAAATAAAGCGATGAAAGTGGGATTGGAAGTTTGTATAGGTAATTAAACGTTGCCATAGCAACAGTTGTTATCTATTCAATATGTTATTATAATTATATCCGTGTCATAATACGAATCGATTAATAGATATCCAAATAAACAGTTACCCAGGAATCACGCTGACGAAGCCGCTGGCGGAAAGCTAGTCAGTATATAGAAAAGTAAATATTTTTTTAGGATAAGTCTTATGTTTTTGATTTTTAAATCAATTTCGTAGTAAAGAGTTTTAACTGTGAAACCATCTTTTAAAAATAAAAGCAAAAAGAAAAGTATTGATAAAATTTATAGACAGACTGCTTAAATATAGCTTTTGAAGTTTCTGTTCGAGCATCTTTCCAGCAAAGAGCATATAAAAAGGTTTTATACATTTTTATCAATGGGAAACGTTTATATTTTTATATAATATTCTTGTTTTGTTATATTATTATTTATAAATTTCATCAGTGGTTTTGATTGTGTAGTGTCCTGAATTATATATTGTTTGACAAAATTAATATGTGACTTAATTTTTGACAAACAAAGCTGATTTAGAAAACTGTAATAAATTAAAATGATCGATTAATATAATGAAAAATATAACCTTATAATATAATATTAATATATTAATTGCTAACTCTATAATACATTTATGTAGCTATGATTAGTCATAGAGTAGGCAATCGCTAGCGGAAGAACAGCGTCAAAAGGCCTGATTTTTATGCCACAACATCTGATATAATCAAAATAATCTATTAACCTAACAGATTTAGGAAAGTTTTAGGTAATTAATGAAAAGAATTTTTATTTCTAAGATAGGACACACCAACTATTGTCAAGATTTCAAGTCGAGAATTTAAAGCACTCGTATTACGGAATATCGGAAATAATTAAGATACAACAACATCGAAATGCAAGGCAATATAGAAAACTTCATTTTCTACATTGGCCCGATTGTGATTCGAACCCGGGATCCCAGAGATGGCGACACCTTGAAACAGTAGCGCGAGCGGCTCGGGTACGGAGTTCGTTATAATTATAATATTATTTACGTACGAGAATCCTGTTAAGGCATTCATAAGGGAAGATTTTCCAGCACCAGACGGGCCCATGATGGCCGTCAGCTCACCAGACCGGAAACGCCCAGATAAACCCTTCAAGATGGTTTTTTCTGTAACAAAGAGGTAATTCTCGTATAAGTGAATAATTCGAAAATCATCATCACAACCTATAAATGTCCCTACTTCAGGGGCACTGACGTTCTCTATGGATAAAATCACATATGGATGACGGGCCATAACTCGAGTGCGGACTCTCAGGCATGGCGGAGTTTTTAATGTCGGTTTAGTTTCGTTTAAAGCAAACGGAACTCGAGATAATATTTTTATAGCCACATATGCATTTCCTATGCTCAAGCTATGTCAAAGTATTTGGGAGGGGGTGTAAATCAAAAGGGACTCATTTAATTGGTTTTGTTCCAAGAAATAACGTCTAATAAATCATCCTACATACAATAGCTGGAAAATGGTATAGTCCCTTTTTCATACACTGTGCCCGAGTATTGATGAAATAGGAAACTATTCCATCAATATTCTATCCTTTTTTAATTATTTGTGAGTGTCTAAGGCTAACATAAGTTAAATTCATACTAACAATAATATGGATGTTGGATGTCCGAAATAAAAATTTATTATTATAAAGCTGTAATTTAAGTTGAGAGAACTTTATCATAATTCTAAGGGCTCTATCACAGTTAAAAAGAGAATTTATAAAATTATCTCTATAGAATATACTAAATCACCACTTATCCCCTTAAATTCATTATTGCTTTATAAAGTTTATTTTTGCAATTTGACACCATGTAGGTTATTCACATTTATCTCATTACTTATCATTATGTGTACTCATAAATTTTAATGTAATATTCTGTGGTAATAGCCTACTTTTCCCTAATAGATAAAATTATCTCTTTGGCTTCTTCCATAACGACTGAAGGTCATAGAAGTCAGGGCAGCTAAAATTAAAAAAAAAAAAATCCATCCGTTTTCATATATCTAGTTAACGTATATATACACATTGAATATTTTAATGATTTGATAACCTATCGTGAACCGCATTCATTTTCAGCTGTGTATGACTATATGGATCGGCTTTTTGCATATAGTTATTATAATTGGATCCCGATTTATTGTTCATAATGCCTTTTGTCTGCTTTTTTAGACTGATTGGCTTTTTGGTCCCCTTATCTAATAAGGTTGCTTGCCAAAGGTTGATTAGACATTTTTTTGTAATATCACTACATAGTATAAAACGAAGTCGCTTTCTCTATCCCTATATCCAACGGATTTTGATGCGCTCTTTTTTCATAGATAGGGTAATTCAAAAGGAACGTTTTTATGTATAATAATAAGCAGTGTTATTCTGTTATAAACAGCCCAACTCGACATTGAGTTCAGCACTGTAACAGCACAGAGCTGCAATGGATTGAAAGCTTTATTACATTTGATGTAGGTTTTATTCGAACGAACTTTTATGCTTTGTGGCTGTTTTAAAAGAATAGTACTATTTTTGTTTTGTTTGAAATACTTTCAGAAATTTTCAGCGAGTAACAACAGAGGCTATATCGTAATAAGTACTAGCTATTCGCCAGCGGTATCGCCCGCGAGATTCTGTATCATAAATGTATAAACCTTTCTCTTGAATCACTCTGTTTGATGAAATTGCATTAAAACTCGTTGTGTAGTTTACTTTTAAACTTTATTTCTTAACTTTGTTTTATAATATATATAGATAAGGTTTCATCGGGGTTCGCGTGATCACTCAGTAGGTACTTTAATTAAAATAAATGTGATATATGTGTTATTGGTATTATAATGTCATTATTATTTCATACTTACCTATTGACATTAAGACAGCGCAAAATGGTAGGCATGTCAAGGAGGTCTACTATTCAATATAAATTTTTAATTTCAAATAGCCCAAATATCAATAAAATGGACAGGAATTCGGATTGCCTTGACAATAAATAATTTCTACTCTGAGTGTAAGACCAGAGCAACATACACAAAACTATTTTTTCAATTTGTTTTTCAAGCAGTATATTAAGCAGTGTTTTGAAACTTAAACTATTATTCCCATTTCGAAATTAGGAAATAAAATTGCCTTTACGAATGCGTAGATGTTGTTGATGTAACTCTTGACGTTGAGAAATATAATCAGGTACTTTGCGAAATTTATACACGCATCGCAACAATATTGTTTTGTAATTGCGTTGGTATGAGATAACGTATAATTATAATAACGTCGAATTAAACTTAAATTAATTGTATTTATCTAGTTTTCAAAACTATCTTTATTCTGGTCTTGAAGAGCGATAACATCTCGATACAGAGATTTTTAAATACTTACTAGAAATGTTAGCACAAACAAATATTCACACTGATTTGATATCTAAATAAACATTTTTGTTTTTTTTTAATTATTATTATTTTGAAAAACTCTGCCTGATCTTTCTCTTATGTAGTTTTAGGCTTAAATGCCAGTTTTAGAGATGTTCATTTATCTTCAGGTAGTGTATTAAAATTCCCTTCTAGTACAAGATTTAACTTTATTAGGTACCAACCGTTCCCCCCGATTTCGCTTGCGCTATGTCACCCGCGTAATAAAGATTTATAAAATGGGTCCAGCAGTTTCGGAGTTTTTGGAGGCAAACAAACAAATAATAAAATCTTTGTTTTTATATTATTAGGTAGTATTACATTTTAAATATTCAACACATACTCTCAATTTACAAGATACAACATTACGATACGAGTTGCTTTTGCAATGTATTACGCCCTTGTTATTGGTACTTATGAAGGAAAAATGTCCTGTGTGGTTGGCAATGCTTACAAATTGGCGGTTATTAAAGATTGTTCTCGTGATAATTCCATTATTCCTTTAATGGTATGGTAATGTGACTGTTTACGTCGTCATTTCAAGAATTATCTAACTAATTTAACTAATGAATGACGGAAAGCTTTTCATGTGATATCGCGGACAGTCTATTAAATGTAACTGCTGGGCATATGCCTTCCGTATGGATGGTATCTAATAGTTAAAACTTGCCATTACCAGTGGCGTAAAAATTAACGTGGTGTAATTCTCTAATTTTTAAATCTATACCCTTATTAATTAATTCTGTTTAAGTCTTTCTATTGTGTATATATTAGGCACACAATGATTAATTGGTAAGGTCATTAAAATTAATATAAATATATGAAACCATTCATTTAATTAAAAAAATATAATAAAAAATTAACTGTAAGTTTCCAACATAATGTCACTCAGAGTATTTAATAGTAACAAAATTATTACTATCAATTAATAAAGTTATTAACTGCATCTTTCTTAAGTTTTCACATTTTTATTATATTTAGGTATAACAGTTTTTTTTTATGAAATCGGTATTGAGTTTATTAATCGGTATTGCTTTGGCTTTAGGTCAAGGAGTCAAGAGTGTTAAGCTCTTGTCGAAAGTCAAAGTAATCGAGGATGATATTCTGGTTTTATTGTTGTTACGAAATACACTTTATTCTGAGAATTATTCAATTCCATAAAAAGGGAGCAGAAAATGTAACGATAATAATTTGATTATAAACAACATTGATAAAGACCAAATATTAAAATTAAATATACCTAAAGGTTAAACTTGAAAACGTAGAAGTAAAAAAAACTAACATCTGAATTTAGGGAGATGATTGTATTTCTTTTGATTTCTTAATTGCATTATGTATGTTTTAGATAGTGAAATTAATAAAAAATATAGATGGGGTTGTCTGTGGTACGACCTTCTAACTCTCTAGACGGAGGATCGCCTAAATATTTAGATGATATTTAATGCCCATTTCAGCTAAAAACAAAAGATTGCATATTATGAATTCAAACAAAATCCTATAGGACGATTTTCTGTGTTCAAAGGGCATGTATAATATACATGCTCTTTGAACGTAGGTATGTATGTTTATGAAAGTAGGTATGTTCATAGATTTCCTTATTATTTAATATATATTTTTGAATTCACAATGCCATACTGAAAATTATTCTTATTACAAAATGCTTAAAAACTCTAATCGGTCCCTGGCACCCTGAGATGCGAGAAGTTACAAGTGCTTGAAAGATTCGTCAGTCCTGTTAAGTCTTGGGTAGCTCAGTGGTTAAAGCAGTCGCCCGGATTGCGAAAGGTCGTGGGTTCGATTCCCATCTCAGGGTGCCAGGGACCAATTAGATTTTTTAACTATTTTGTAATCAGAATAATTATCTTAGTTTAGATCTAGGTGTGCGATATGTGTGTCACCTCAAAGTACCTTTGAGGTAAGGAAAAATTATTATATATAATATAAATTATTATTATTGACACATTAATGGGCTTGCCAGTCATCAGTCAGTCTATGTAATTAATGCAAATCATAGGTAAAGAATGGTAAAGATGATAATTATAAGAAAAACTTACATGAACATGTAAATCATATATATTATATGCATGTTATTTACAAAACAAATAGACTAATTAGTGATTAGTTACTAAGGTAGATTTTTTAATTCTTCCTAATGTACGCAACCATAAAAGTAAATCCTGTTATTAGGCATGATGATGCTTTGTTATTGTTAACCGACTTAAAAAGGATGAGGTTCTCTTTCGACTATGTTTGGTACGTATTATTTTTCACTTTTTTATAGTTTTATATCGATTCTATTATATGAAAAAAAAAGTCAAAAAGATTAACATCGGACGTAATATCGAGAATAGTGCGCTGTCACTCTAAAGATTTAATTTTATAAAAAAACTACTTCATAAGGTTTTTTTTATAATCTTCTATTAACTGCGGTTTGCCTATGGATCGCACGATTAAATATACGTAAAGATTAATAAAAACACTTAATTATTCTCAATTATTAAATTACATATAAAGTTTTATTTGGCTGTACATCTTTGGTTTAACAGCGTTGTGCACCTTGCTGTGATCAACGCTGATTTTCCATTAAGTACTTATAGCATTTTAAATCCTTTTTAAAACAACTAACTTTAATGACAAAAAATACTTAGATTTATTAGAATAAAACATGTGGCTGACAACAACTATTGTACTGAGGTGTAACAAAGAAATATTAAGCAGTACAGTAACTATACTACCTTTATATTATGAAATTGAGCGAAACGATGGCTGACCCATGTAGGTATATCACACAACCGGCATCCATCCGGCTCGTGATACGGCATGATACCTACAACGAGTGCAGCTAATGTATCCATCGCAGAGAAAATTATTATAATATATTTTTTTGTTATCTAATGAAGTATTATTCAATTTTGACGTCTATGTATGAAATAAATAAAAGAGAAAAAAGCAGCCCTTGCCGAGTTTCTTGCCGGTTATTTTCTTGTAACGGCTTATACCGAATAAAGGATTTTCATTTAGTTTACGCCTATGTAATGGTATAAAATGGCCAAGCCGCGTATTTTAACCAAGGTGTACCTGGAGTTTGTAAAGTTAAGCCTTGAATAGCAAGGGCATGTAGAGTGAGAACATAGTAAAATCAAGCGAGAAGCTTGACTCTAGATAGGATTTGAAAACTTTTCCTAATGCGAGCTATATGGCGACTCCATATGTTGCTAGCACATTATCTTGGCAACATTTTACATAATGTTTTTGGTGTGATAGCGATTACATAAATAATTCAGTGTCGAATATGTTTATCGCAATTACAACGATAGCAGAGAAAAAGTCATTCTTAAGGCTGCAATATCATTATAACTTTTTTTTTGATTGTGTTATTATGACTATTTATGTAATATTTCAAAACATTTGATATGTACAAATGCAACGTAATTGTAGATAAGTGAATAAAAGATAAGCTGGTACTCCCAAATGGAACTTTCCACAGTATATAGAAGGTATTTTTTTATATATTCATTTATCAAAAAATACCTATTAGCCACAAAAATACCTTTATTAAACCCTGTTCTGTGGATGCTTGCGATAGAGACAAAATCATCATTTGCCAATTTATTTATAAACTAACTGTTTTTCGACGCCTTCGCCTGCGTACATTATAGTCTATGTCATCCATATATCGATCCAGTTCCAGTTGTTTCAGAGCTTATTCGATGCAAACAAATATTGAAACTTTTCCTCTTTATTTCCCGACTACGGCGAAGCGAAAAGGAGAGTTATGATTTTGGATAAGCTTTTCCTTGCGATTTTGTTTAAATACACCAAAAAATTAATTAAACAAAAATAAATTCAGAACTAACCCCTCTACAGCTAAATCACGCTGTAAAAAGATTGAAAAAAGAGATTTTATAGCGATAGTAATATTATAACAATTTGTTTTCTTATGATCAGTGGCATGCAGCTACGCTGTCCTTTGGTCATCACTATTACAATATAGCTATCGCTATAAAATAAATTTCTTTTTTCAAACATTTTAGGGCGTGATTAAGCGTTATTGAGTTTTTGAACTTATTTTTTTACAAGTTTGGTGTATAGGTGAGAATTTGTTGAGCTATAATGACAGTTATAAATTATATGACATTAGAAGGATCTTGTTTTATTTTATTTTAGGTCCAATATGGAAGATTTGGCTAATGGTAATTAAAAATTTCATGTGTCAATTTTACATCGAGATCCTTTTCCAGACTGATATTGTCTGTTCAACGTTTAAAAAGTGGTTCCTTCCATACGATAAAATCGAAAAATAAATTATACACGAAAAAAATATACTCAGAGCCCCGTTACTTCAACGAATTTAAATATCTCAACAAAAACATGAAAAAAAAAATGCGATCATCCGCAGAATATAAATATACCAATAAAACTATAAAATTACACCTAAAGTTCGAAAAATACCATATGTTCTTATATCGCATGTGTTATGTTGTCAAACCGGTTTTGGTAATATGCGGATTGTTTCAAAAACAAAGTAAAATATTCTGTATTCATCTATGAGGAATTATAGGGTACTCTAACGAAAGTTTAATCACTTTAATAGTCATATATTAAGTCTCTATATTATCATGAATATACTTATTTTATTTGTTGGTATTAGGTATAAACTACTACGGGTATTCCCGCGACTTTACCCGCGTATGATGTAGCTCCCATTTTCATCAATTAATTTACTGTTTTTTAAGATAAAATATAGTCTATGTTCACGGCATCATAATGCAGCTTTCCGTAGGTGAAAGAATTTTAAAATCAGTTCTGTAGTTACAAAAAATAAAATAAATTTATTCAGTTCTCTACTAAATAATTAGACAGATTCGTATAACAAGATTTTTTCTTTAGCTTTTCAAAACTTGTAGTGGGCGTATAAATATAAGAAATAGTACTATACATAGGTAATTATTATTTTGAATAACATCTGTATTTTTATTACAGCCAGCCCTAAATATAAGTCAAGGTGTTTGTCATAACGCGGATTTGTGTTGTAGGTAATTCAACTATTGTATTACACATAAGCCAGCCGTGACCGTGACTGTGGATACAATGCCCTTCGTGGAGCAAATCCAAGTAGATAATAGTGTGGATATGACCATCGTATACCTACTTATTACAGTTAAGTATCATAAACGTGTAAAATGTTGAAGAGCACTGAAAACCTATTTTAAAAGAATCGTTTTCTTTAAAACCTGTCTTAGAAATATAATATTATACTTCGCGATTCGTAGTCAAGATTAGTAACCTGTAAAAAAGTCTTTATTAACTCATATAACGCATAGTAATGCTTACGTAACACCATTCGCTGTATTTAGTTGAGGGTATTCGAGAGTTAGCCTCCAATTACCCTCCAATCCGCATTGGGCCAGCGTGGAGGGTCATGGCCCATCCTCCTTAACCATCCATAAGGAAGGCCTGAGCCCCTGCAGTGGGGACGTAAAAGGGCTGATGATGATTCGAGAGTTAGGAAATATATTTTTTTGTGGTTAGACCAAGTGGGTATGCTTGTCGCCGTGCTCATTAGCTCATTCGCTTTTTAGTGCTACGCCATTCCACACTAATAAATAATTTTATGCCAATTAGTTTTTTTACAATAACAGTTTTATTAAAATGCCTAAAAGAACGCGCTTGAGTGACGGTTTTAGTTATTTCCGTAAAAAAATGAGAAAAATAGAAAAGGTGTTAAAGAAATTCTAACGAAGCCGGATTATTGAATCATCATCGTCGGAGTCATCAAAGGGTACCTCCATCACCCCAGGAACAGCACCGCAGAACATTCATAACAATTATAGTGACCTAGTTTTGTCAGTGTTTCACTGCATTCATGATCTTGAACTTGATGTGACGTTCAAGTTCGCTTCAGTAATTTTAAATTTATGTTCTTATATACGTAGTTCTAGTATATATCGTAGGTGTAGTCTATGACAATACAGGTTTATTTAATTAAATTATAAGTATTTTATAAATTGTAATGGTTTAGTAAATGAATTGGTTATTTTTCTCTAAAACTAGTATGCATGGAATTCTACGGGGGCTCCACATCATAGTCAAGCCAAAATAAATACAATTTAACGCTTATGTACGAATATATAAAACGTAATTGCCCTTTAAGTGAAGTCCCATCATAATTATACGAGGGATTAGTACGAAGATGAGTAACACCAGTGAGGGTTTAAGGAACATATGAGTGACAGAAAGTATCTACTCGAAACTAATGAACCCCTGAGTACGGCAACAAGCATAGACAGATTTGATTTACCCACCAAAAATATATTTTCAAACTTTCGAATATCCTCAACTAAGTACAATGAGTGGTATCTTATCTCTTAACCAATCTCTTATAATTGTGATTGTCTCTCGTACTCATATACTACTGACCCGATTTAAAATATTATTTCACCTATGGGTGATGCATCATACGCGGGTGACCTTTTCTAGAATTTATGCATGCGAAGTCACGGGAAAACAACTAGTATAATGTAAAACCCACTGTCATAGAAAACATAGGTATGTTAAAGCAGAGAGAAGCCCTAATGTTTCACGATCAAACCGATTGTTTTTCGTTGGAAGGTGATGTCAGAAACCATAAAAACCGGCGAGTATGTATGAAAACAGTAATGAATGTAAAGGATTTGTAATATGTATGTGAAAACATAAGGTATTCAATTCGTTATTATTTAATTCATTTTGCTACCATCACATAGGCGTAAGGTTACTAGTATTACTATATTGTTCATTACTTATTATTATAAGTACAACAATTCATAGTTCATGTAAACGGCCATTAGCTATGAAGACGCCCGCTCAGCTTGGCTCATCGTCTTGGCGGCCACTTCCGAGGCCTTAGATTTTATTGTGCTCCAAAATAAATAAACAACAATAGCAGCAATCATGTTAATTATTATAATGTGGTTTTTTTTTATTTACAATTCAAAAATACAATAGTTGTATATATTTGAACGGTACAAATAAAGTTTTAACATGTGCCGCTGATTCACAATCAGCCCATTTACTGCACGCTTAGCAACTATTGCCTGTTTTCATTGAACTTAGGAGTCGCCCAAACCTGTCGCTTAAATATTTAGGAACGCCTAAGGTAAAATGCATTTCACCATTGAGTAGGAACCATCTAACGAAATTAATGAACGTCTAAAGTTATGATATTCCTTACGCAGCGGCTCGTCCTATGCATTTGCGTATATGATAGGTCATAAATATGTGAAGGGATAAAAGAAAAAATATTTCTTTAAAATTAAGTTAATCTGCTTAGGCGATTCATAAGATTAGGCGTTTCCTAGTTAAGCTATGCCTTGTTCTAGGTAAGTAAAAACGGGTGTTAGCCTCGCATAGTGCATACATGGAAGTTTCTTTAGTGCTTTATTATATACAAATTTGTAGAAAATCGGATAAATATATACTAATAAATAATACATTAGTGAGAACGACATATAATCAAAAATAATATTCATTTATTTTGTCTTAAATTATTTTTGCACGTTTTCGAACTTGAAATTTTCAAATACAGGAAGTAAGTGACATAAATGTCAAATACCTAACTACACTAAGCACAAGGCCATAAAAAGTTTATGTGGACCGCACGATATATGAGTATCAAATTAAATTCTAATGAGTCTTGCCGGTTTCAAGGTGTCACCATATCTGAGGACCCGGATTAGAATGGTACAATGTTGAAAAAAAGAATGCCAATATGCTAAATGTTTGTAATTTCTAAAAATTTGTTGTTTCAACTCCCCTCTGTTATAAATTAAAACCCGTCGGTCGTCTCTTCTAAATTAATTGCCATTAGATTTGCAAGTATTTAAAAGAAAAACAAATGAAATTAAGAAACGTGACTGCTAAAATCAAACTAAAAATAAATGACAGTTGTATTATGTTTGACTTGGCTAAGCAAAAGGGTTTAGCCGGATACGTATGACGAGTCGGCCCCCAAATGGGAATCGATATTGAAACTTATGTTTTAATATAGACTTGATGTTCAAACACGATTTATGTACTTTTCGCGACCGACTTCCGCTTTGACCTTGAGATAGAGAGCAAAATATCCGTATGCTTGACTATTACTGAATGTGATATATCTCTGAAGCTAATTAAGATAAAGAAGTGAAACTAACGCGAGGTGTTAGGTTACATTACAGAGTATATCACATATATTTTTTTATAATTTTTAGAATAAAAAACTACATTAAAAAAATAAAAATAAAAAAAAAACATGTTTTTTTTCTGAGTTCTCTGTGACTTACAATCACGAAATTAATATATGTTATGCTCCTTTGTGTGCTCTATTACCCATAAAAATTGCGTGAAAAAAAAGTTGGTGCAACACAACGAAAAAAAATTATATGTGATTCGCGCCTTGTAGTGTGAGTGTATAAACAAACAAGTTCGAACTTGTTATCGAGCTGTTTACTGCATCGTTTGTTTAGCTAAAGTAGCAGTCATTTGTATTACACAAGAAGGCAGTTTGGGACTCAAATTCTGTCATAGGTATTTTGTATCAGCATTTTGAAATTATTAACTATTGAACCAAATTATTATTAAGTAATAATGTCGAGAAAGTGTAATAATTGTAACAAGTACCTGTGTAAGATTCCTGGTTATAAAAAAATTATAAAGAATGAAGAAGAAGCTAAAGTGTTTAGTGACTGTTTGAATAAAATCGTAATAGTTAATGATATTTTTTGTAAGAAGTGTCGACTTATCCCATATATTAACAAAAAAGCTTCTACTTCTAAATGTGCAGCATTTAACTTGGCCGAAATAATGGACGATCAAAATAATCTCTCAGTACAATATGTGAAATCAGCACCTAATATCATCAAAGCAGAAGTAAAATCAAGACATATAAATAGAAAAGTCTATCGAATTTACATTCACTATATTTCCGAAGGTAATGACTACAATAGTATTCTTCGTTATTGCTGTGATTGCCCCAATGGCGAACTTACAGTGGGATGCTGTTCTCATGTAGCAGCTATTATTTATTATCTATCATATGGACGATATTTGTCCAAAATCGTACGTCCTGATGAGGTCCTAACTAAGTTATTTGCGACTCAAAGTGTTCCGATTGTAATTAATTACAACAGTGACGATGATTAATATTTTGTTTCTTGTATTTTGATAGACACGAAAAAGTAATAATAATAAGTATTGAACACTGGCTGTTTTTTTTTCATTTCTTTTTTAACTATTATCCCATCTCTTAAGACTAGTTACTTATGTTTTAAAACAAGCTGATGTGAAATTTCGAAAAAAAAACAATGATGTAATGTGAAAACCTTATAATACAGGGGTATACCATAAGACAGAAATCACATATAATTTTTTTTCGTTGTGTTGCACCAACTTTTTTTTCACGCAATTTTTATGGGTAATAGAGCACACAAAGGAGCATAACATATATTAATTTCGTGATTGTAAGTCACAGAGAACTCAAAAAAAAAAACATGATTTTTTTTTATTTTTATTTTTTTAATGTAATTTTTTATTCTAAAAATTATAAAAAAATATATGTGATATACTCTGTAATGTAACCTAACACCTCGCGTTAGTTTCACTTCTTTATCTTAATTAGCTTCAGAGATATATCACATTCAGTAATAGTCAAGCATACGGATATTTTGCTCTCTATCTCAAGGTCAAAGCAGAAGTCGGTCGCGAAAAGTACATAAATCGTGTTTGAACATCAAGTCTATATTAAAACATAAGTTTCAATATCGATTCCCATTTGGGGGCCGACTCGTCATACGTATCCGGCTAAACCCTTTGCATTGCAGTCGGGGGACCGTTCTGTGGAACATTTGTCATTTAAGAGATCCTCCGTCTTCAATGAGAATTTTTCAACTTAGTCATTCATAATACAACTTTATTTTATCTGCGGCAGTCTGGTTATTTAATTTTGAAATTATTTCTTTTCATTTTTTTTATATATACAAATTATATATTTTTGGAATGTACAAATCAAGAGCTTTAAATAGATAATACCCATATCGCAATAATTGAAGATTTTTTTAAGGCTTTCACACATCCACCATATCGAATATTTTTGAAAAATATTAGTCAATGTCACTCGGGATGATGTGATGTTTCTAATGATACCTCTTTATTTAAAAAAATATGGTGGAATAAAGAAAACACACAGACACACACACATAGTCGTGAAAAATATAGTTATTAATCCAAAATAATAAATTGAAAGCACGTAAACAATATGCGCATATACTAGCAAATATAACGACAGCCTGTCCCTTATTGAGTGCATGATAATAATATGTAGCTTTTTTGATTAAAATATCATTATCATCATTATCAGCCCTTTTACGTCCCCACTGCAGGGGATCAGCCCTGCGATTCTGTAAAAATTCAAACCCGAATTCGAATTCCCTCGGGTGTCCGAATTCACTCCAAAAAGCGGCATTGAGCGTACCTTGAATTGGTAATAACGTTTCGTGGCATAAGTGAAGAGAGTTTCGAAATGACATAGAAATAGAATATATGAGACACGTAAATTCAAACAAATTTGTTTTCTATTTTTAAATAAAAAAAATGGAAACAATAGAATTTCTACACTAAATGACGTGAACTCGGACACGCGAGTGAATTCGAATTTGGGTCTGGATTTTTACAGAATAGCAGGGCTGACCTTCCTTATGGATGGTTAAGGAGGATGGGCCATGACTCCCACGTTGGCCCAAAGCGGATTTGAAGGTACAACTGCAAATGCTGCTGGGACCAACGGCTTACCGTGCCTTGCAAAGCACGGAGTAGCTCGTGATAATATTTTTTTCGTCACCCATACTGTGACCGACCCTTGCGAAAGTTGCTTAATGACAACAATGCAACAACAACGCGGGCCGCGGCGCTTATCTACTACGCCACCGAGCTACTTAATTAAAATATACCAGGGACATATACAATGTTGTTTTTAACAGGTTTTTAATTGTTTTTGTCTTAAGTACTGAAATGGTAATACTTATAAACCTGCGGTGATATTTAACCCACTTTGCGCGATTGTTTTTAGTATGGAAGTATATTAACCCCGACCCATATGTCGAGCACATCTACAGAAATTAATACCTTTCCGCCCGTGGCTGGCACACGGTACGGACTAAAGGTCGGCACATACCTAACAGAATATCCGTCAAGTATCGGCCAGTACGCGACGGGATTTCCGTTATGTATGTTGAATGTAAGTAATATCATATAGGCTAGTTTAAAACTTTTTTCTTTTATAATTATGTCTTAGTTGTATCTCAGAAATGATATAGAATTAACAACATATCTGAGATTAGTAGTTTCGGAAATACAATGGTATTATTCTGAAATTGCTGTTGGCCGAAAATGCTCCTGCAAACTCAATATCAAACTCAAGTGACGAGACGAAGCGACGTCATACCGATGGTACGGTAGTAAAAAACGTACGGACATCTGAGCAGTCTTTGTCATTTGTGTTTATGTTTATGGTTGATTTAATGAATGTTGTTACATTTTATGTAATTGTATTTAATGTTAATGCTATATGTATTTTAGCAAATATGTGTAACACATATTCCCTATTTTTTTTCAAGCTGTTAAAGCGTAATACATATTTTAAAATTGGTGTTATATGATTTATTTTGTAAAAATGTTGCTTATCCTTCGAAAATGTAATGGAAACCCATATTGTTACTTATAGAAAACATCCTTATTTGTTATTTCTAATGTTCAGCGACGTACGAGACTCGACGCATCTTCCGTCAGATGTGGACCGACCCTTAAAAGCATAAATTATCAGAAACTCGTTTATTTACATTTGCGTGAGTCGTAAACGATAATTACGTTTTTTTTTCTGTTATTGCATTAATTATTCATCCTTTACATATCTTATAACATTTAACAATCTGAAGAAGATTAAGTAAAAAAGAGTCAGGTGTAGGAATTAACCTGAGCAACAATAGAAATACAACATTTTCATACCTACATTGTCTTGAATGTAATTACGAGTATAAGTGACATTGTCTGTTTATTGAAGAAAACATTGACCAGTGCGAATGGGACTAGTGTGCCAGTTCTTTTTTTATATTATTTTTTGGGGTTTGTACAAAAAACGTTTATCCGTCCATATGTAACAGTGGATTTTTCGATTTTACCGATTGAATTGGAAGGTACGTTTATATTTATGTATATTATGTAAATTTGAGAAGAAAATGAAGCCTTCTATGGGACAAATCAAGAAATAAAATATTTGTTTTGCAGGCTATGTCGATTTAATTAAGCAGTCTGTGGAATTTTATATTTTATTTAGAAATATTATATTGACGGAATTTTTCGATAGTTTCATTGAAAAAGGGGTCAATTTTCGTTTATTTAGTTAGAAAACTTCAAAATTATTAAGTATTTAAAAAGATAAGTATGTGAGATTCACACAACAAACTTTCTCATATGATACTCGCATGACCGACGATATAGATTAACAAGTATTTTTTATTTTCTAAATCAATTAAAAGTGACCCCTGTTTTTTAAAAATTATTTGGGTACATATCCGTTTTTGTGTCACCTTCTTCCATAATATGTATATGCTATTTTCAGCTCAATCTATTATTGCAACTTTTACTTTAACTTTTGATATTACAACTATTTTATATTGTTATATCATTGGCTATTCCAGATAAAATGAAATGGATGAACTACCATCTGTTTTAACTCTAATAAATAAAATTATTTCGCATGGGCATAAATATGTTACTTTCGTACAACTTCAAGGTTTAAGCACGCAAATCGTGGGCATACAACTTACATATCAATAATAAAATTTCTCGAATCTGATGTAGGAGGATATAAGTACAAGGAAAACAAACTGGTAGCCATTATCGTATTTTGAAAAACTAATAATTCAAAAACTCGATACTTTGTTGTGCGTGAATAAATAAGCAGTTATTTTAAATTTGTTTTGTTTGAATATGGAGTGTCTATGACCGATATATATATATATGTAAAATATGTTGGTATTCCTTTTATATTAGGCTCGGTATATTGAGATAAACATAAGTGTGTGTGAAACGTTTGTATATTAAAATCGTGGGCATTGCCTTAATGCTCATGATTTTAATATACAAAATGACTTTTGTATGGATTTGAAACTGTGAAAATTTTATTTTATTAAATTTTTGGACACTTCTACAATCGAAGAAAAGAGAAATAACCCGAAGTTTAATCTAGAAAATAAACAAGAAAAGCATACGAAAACTGTATTCAACTCGTTTACTTTAAAAGCTTAACAGAATTATAATTCTTAAGTTGCAAACTAAAATAAGACCTTTTCGTAAAAATATTACTTTGTTTTGTATAAAAAGTGATGTACACAATTTAAATACATTAAATAAATATAAATTAACGGTGCCTGTCACTAAACTGCTAAAAGTTAATAACTAATTCAGGGGTCTTAGTGTGCGCTTCTACAATAAGGTCCCAAGCAAAATACAACAATTAGATATCTTGCAATTTAAATCCACTATTAAAAAAAGTTTATTATACCTTATAATACCTTATAATCCGATTAGAACAGATAAGAATGTTTAGAATTAAGATGATCCAGCAACTGGATAGGTGATTTCTTCTAAACTCATTATATCTCAAAAATTGTGTTGATGTTATTATTATTATTAATGTTATCATTATAAAACCATAGTTTTTTTCTCTCTCTATTTATAATATAATGATCTGGTAATGACATGGTTTTTGTGAATGTCATTATTCCTAATAGGGCTGGTGAGTTTCTTGCTCATTCTTCTTATCAGCCAGAAGACGTCCTGAACGAGTGGTAGAAAAAAAATGTTGGACAATTCAAAAAACCTTTTAAGAAGCTTTTTTGAATAAAGTTTATTTTGACTTTAACTTCAAAAGCTTCAGTTACTGCTTGTGTTTTTGTCTGAGACTATGATACATGTACTCGACGTGCGAAACGGATATAATTTAGCCACTTTGTTTGGGTCAGAGGGAAATCCCGCATACGCAAACCCACTAATAAATACCCTTTCCTATGCTCCTCACTGTGGAACCTGAGTTCCGTTATGAGACCAAACACCATTCTCACAACGGAAGAGGCTCGAGTGAATTAGATCTTATATTATATCAAGCACGAAGGTATGCCATACCGTCGTGCCTGATATAAAATAATCACTCCTATGCCTGGTCTATAATGTAACTTGCCTACTGGACTTGGACTTGTGTCGGTTGCACTATAATATGTTAAATTTGACAGTATCTGTCAGTCTGACGTTGATAGTGGAATGCGTTGCACCATCCTCTTTCTTGGTATAGTAAAACAATAAGTTTAACCAGCGATACTCAGGCGGTTATAGATTACAGTTAAAGTTATGACGCCATGTAATCGGTACTTTAACATGTTAAAGTATGTCGGTACAACTAGTCCTTAAAATTATAAAGTCAGTGTTAGTTTTAAACCGCAGATTATGTTAAACATTATATGGTAATAACCACTTTAACTCTTAAACATATTGAAAAACCACTAAATACATTAAATAAAACTCAAATGTTACAAAGTATGTAGCTGCCTAACTTCGTATGCATAATATTATACTTGCACAAGCACAGTTAAATTATTACATACGATGTCAGCCCTGCGATTCTGTAAAAATCCCGAATTCGAATTTACTCATGTGTCCGTATTCACGTTATTTAGTATAGAAATCCTATTGATTCCATTTTTTGTATAAAATACAAAACAAAATTGATTAAATATACGTGTCTCAGATATTCTATTTCTATGTCATCTCGAAACTCACTTCACTCATACCACGTTATCACCAATTCAAGTTTAAGCGGATGCCGCTTTTTTAAAATAATTCGGACAACTGAGTGATTTCGAAATCGGGCTTGGAATTGTATAGAATCGCAGGGCTGTATACTGATAATGTCATGTACGCATAAAAAGTATAAAAACTTTGTTACTTTTAAATTTTCGGAATAATTAAAAGTGACCCACCGGTCAGTGTTCTACGGAAATGTAGTTTTATTAAATATTTTCCCGATTTCTCTACGAATTGTAGATCGATTTTCAAAATTCCTTTTATAGTCGTATTATATTTTTCTATTTCCAGATTAGCAGTTTTGTTTTCCCGCAAATTCGCCCTCGTAAATAATTGCCTATCTGATCCACGTAAGAAGTAGCTTCTCGAAAACGAAAGAATTTTCAGAATCGATATAATAGTTTTAATGCGTTTTCGATGCAAATTAACGTGCAAATCTATCATCTTAACAATATTAATGTAGACAGTATAACTGAAAGCGTCCTACCAAATAACCAAAATACTTATACAAAATTTTTTGTCGTCAAAGAAAATAAGGAATCGATTATTTTGCTTTCCTCTAATTTAATTACATTCTTTTTACAAGAGTATCACAAGTTTTATTTTTTTAAATTTAGAAATCAGTTTTAAGCCGATATCGACTCAAGTAAGTATATTATTTCTCTTTGCGATAACAAGGAAAAAATGCTTAAGATTAATTGGGTAATACATGAACATAAGAAGGTATCATTTTGACTTATTATTTAAACACGAAAGTCGAACCAAGTTCAATATAAAAAAAAACATACATATGAATAACGTAGATTAAAAAAAGTTGAATGAATTTTTTAATTGGCCTTACAATACCAGCTATAACTTATGCTTTATCGATATTTCTCATGATTCTGTTTATATTCTTTTAAATTTTTTTTTTGTTATTTTTACATTTTACTAAACATTTTGGTTTGTTTTTCTTTTCGAAATAGCATTTTTTGTATCTATTAATTTTATAAACTTCTTGTAACTTTAATAATTCAATAAACAAAACCATTAATTAAAATGAAAAACAACCAAAAGTATCGATTAAATATGTAAATAATAGAAAATTATTAATTTTAAAACAATATCAACATATTCACGTGAAACACCTATAAAGCGTAGGTTATAGCTACGTAACGCCAAAGTAGCTATAACCTACGCTTTATAGCATAATTATTTTTACCTTTTCTCCATATTAACAATTTTTATATAATAAACGTATCTCAATAAAGTCTCAGCTACTGGTACTTTGCCATTTTAGTATCTATCTGAAATCCAATATTATTAGTGCTATATCATTCCCACAAATCAACAGTAACAGTTGTAGTTAAAGCGCTATTTACTTTCCAAAATTGCGTTTACATTATAGCCTCATACAAATACGTGAAAAACGGAAATAATTCGATATAAGCCTGGAATATTTTAAATCAAGTTTTTGAGCCAATTACAAGAGACTATATTTAAGAATCCATCTCATTTTAGCTACGGAAGATATAAAAAAAACATCAAATCAAAAACCTTCATTTCCTTCACGCAAAATTACTAACACGACTATTTTCACAAATTTTTATTTTATTTATCATAGCGACAATGAAAATTACTGAAATCCAACTAAATAATTTACAGGAAATAGTAATTTTTACTAGACTTTATTTTTTAGGTACTTTTTTTGTAGTAGTTTAATATGATAAAACTTTTATTTAAAGTATTTCTGAGTGGATTTTAATGATATTTGGTAAAATATGTGTTTAACTCAAAAATTTGCTGCATATATAAAAATATAACATTTTTAGGCTATTGGTATGCAATATTCCCATGGAAATTTTCATTGGATTCAAAACAAAATGTACTTAACGCAATATAGTAATGTCGATTGAAGTCGCATTTCATTGTTAATATTATTAATCCTTTTACAATTTTTTTTAATATTTATTGTCCGTGTTTTTATAAAAATATGAGTTTCCAAATATAATATTAGGAAAATGTTAGTATTTCATGGAAGTAACATAAGTAACAGTATAAAAATACGTAGAGTCACTTTATATGTATTCTGCTTATCATGCCATTGAGAAATTAAGAGTTTTTTTTTACTAATAATCCGAAAAAAAAGGTCGGTGGATTAATTCATATTTTAAAAAGGAAATATATGATACCCTCATAATAAAAAAAAAAGAAACAGCTGTTATGTTTTAATGTTTGATCTCCATACTGAAAGTTGGTATTTGTATCAGGCTATTAGTAGAATATCCAAGTGGTAAATTTACATTTAAGCACGCGCTTTAATTTTCGTTTAAGGAGATTAAAATTTTTAATTTCAAGTTTAATTTCATAATGATTGAAAATTTTTATTATTAATGTGTAGGTTTAAATGTAATAAAAAGCCAATAGAAAGTATTTTCCCTTACAATTAATAGCAATAAATATTGCGAAAGCGAAAAATATTAAAGATAAATAAAAGAATTCATTATGTAGTTTATTTGATTGGGCCGGTTATTTTAACCAATTCGTAGTAACATCTACGTCAATAGCACACGTGAGAAGAGTTCAGAGTAGCGCATTTACATTCTAAATAGTTTAATTATATAAACAAATGTATGAAAATTTTGAACTTTAATAGCTATATCTTTTGGAATACTATTGTGGCGTATTTTAGGTGTGGCTGGTCATTTCCATTGTTAATTTTTGGTAGTAGATGAAAATATATTATATCTGTAATTCCTAATGTGGAATACTGAAATTCCTTCTAAAATTATTGCTAATAAAGGAAAAATTGAAAATTGTTATAAGTCTAGAAAATCAGCGATTGGTTTACGGATTCGCTTGGTTTATTTTAAAGTGTGTCAAATTTACAATAATTTAGAAAATATTTTCAGTATTACATTTAAGGGATACTATTTTATATTTATTCAATAACTACCCGAATACGGCGAACCGAAAAGAATGGTTATGATGTATGTATGTAAAAATGTTCATCTGTTCCCTTATAACTTCGAAACTGATTTTCGTAACTGGACAAATGTGGAATCATTAGAAGCATGGCATTCGATTATACTATCCTTTGGTCATATTATAATATAGCTATCGTTATAAAATAAATTTCTGGTCTCAAACTTTTTAATCCGTGATAAATCACGCTAAAGCGGTAGTCGGGTTTTAGTTTATGAACTTATTTTTTTCTTTTTTTTAGCATCACATTTCGCAGTAATTGATAGCAATTCTTTTTTGTCCAGTCAAATTGCATTTTCAGTCTTGTAATACACAGTATAAAAAAGTCGCTTCCCGCTCTCTATACGCTGAGATCTATTAGACTACATAGCGGATTTAAATGCAATTTTCATTAATATACAGAGATATTCAAGAAGGTTTACATGTATAATAAATATCAGACAACATCGCATACGTTACTCAGAGCCAGACAGATATTTAAATACTATGTAAATACTCGCCCTTAGTCAGGTCAGGCATATACAATTATATTTGAAAACTAGCTTTTGCCAGCGACTTCGTCCGCGTGGTAAAGTTACTTTGAGCAGCATTTCTATCGAATATTATATCGTGTAAAATATCTGAAATAAAGTTTTTCCCCCTATTTTATCCCCTTAGTGATGGAAAATTAAATTTATCCAGTTCTATTTTAGCTGGAATTGTATCGTATGTAGAATAAAAAAACCATTAAAAACTCTAGTTTCGTTCGGTTTCGATCTGTTTTCGATTCGATTTAAACAAAATTTATTTGGTAGAATTGGCCTCCTGCTCTGGCTTAAGCCAGCACTGCTTCCATGGAAATAAGATAATTACCAGCATTGAAAACTATTAAGCAATGTACGTTTTTCCGACTCAAAATTTTACCAATATCTTATAGTTAGTTCCAGAAATAAAAACAAACAAATGTTACCAACTCTTTATACTAAGTAGATATAGACGTTTAATAAAATGTTAAAAAGAGATAGATAATGTGTTTCTCTATGGTCAGGGATATGTTTGCCACAATTATTATTTTGCTTTTAGGAAATTTACTAGTAGGTTTGGCAACATAAGCGAACAAAGATAAAGGGGCGCCTCAGGGCTGCCTTAATCGGTCGCCCAACGGCGCCCCGCCCTAACTACTGCTTGCTATTTTAAGTGACACAGGATAAGAAAAAAATATTTAATATTATTTCTTATGAAACTGATACCTTATTAGTCACAAAATTGTAAGAATGTTTTTATCATCAAACAAAAATCTATAGTTGTCTTTAGCCTATATATCCCGTCCTAGTTTCATAATAAAAACAAGTCCAAGGTCATGCTTATCTGTATTGCGTTAAGATAGAAAATTATCCATCTTTCGTGCAATTATTGATTAAATGTTGATAACGTGATTAATAAAGGTTGAGTGTAGATTCTATTGTAACAATAATTACATTATTAAGTAAATTTTCTAAAGAGGTAATTAGTAATACTATTATGTAAAATAGGGCCACAAATTCTTCGTGGAAGCAGCTGTTACATTATAAACCTTCAATGAAATAAAATCTTTAATATCAAATAAAATAAAAGCAATGATGTATGAAAATGATCAGAGTCAATGTAATGGACAGGGTCGATGGTAGTTGAAAATATTAAAAAAAAAATTCAACTACTTGCATGCCAATATAATATCAATTTTCTATAAAAACAGTAAAATAACCAAATATGGGAGAGTATAATATAATAAATATCTATAAAAAGAAACAAAACTCAACATTTTCAGAGGACAGACTCGTTATACTTAAATAATCTAAGTCTTAACATTTTCTTCTATATATATATATATATATATATATATATATATATATAAAAATGAATCGCAAAATGTGTTGGTAAGCGCATAACTCAACAACGCCTCGACCAATTTGGCCAAATCTTTTTTTAAAATGTTCGTTGAAGTTCAAGGATGGTTTTTACGGCGAGAAAAATTAGAATTATTGCTGGAAAAACCCTAAAAATAGCCCTTTTCTTTTTCCCATACAAATGATTTGTAACTAAAACGTAGTCAATTTGAGCTTTATTGCTATGGTATAAAGTTCATATTAAATTACAAGCACTCACTGTTGTCTAAGCAATGTAGGTGTGTTCCTAACGTCAAAGATCATATCTATCAAAACAATGTGCGTGTGTGCGTTGGAGCACAGAATACATAGTTGGAGGAGTTTAATGTCGCGTTCCGAAACTCGCGTTTCTTTTGTATTAGTTTCGGCACGCGAGATAAAATGCATCAGTTTCCACGTCATTACATGTATTGCCGGAACATTGATGAAAATACGCTCTGTAGTAGCAAAGCTGTTGGGTCCTAGATAGCTCATTGGTTAGAGCAGTCCCTGGATCGCGAATGGGTTCGAGTCCCATTCCGGGGTACAGGTAGATGGATTCTTCCAGCATTTTTCCTTGAGAATGTTTATATATTTTTTTAATTCGAATAGTTTACTTTTATAATGCTGTTGTGTGTAATGTGTTTTTATGATCATAAAAATCTCTTTTTTCTATATTTAATACTATTACTATTAATACATTGCAATAATAATTATGATTCACATGATTAACAATAAAGCGATTACTTACTTTTAAATCCTTATATATGTTTTATTTAATTATTTTTTATTCACAACGCCCTATCACCAGGGTGACGGTTCTGTTCAGGAGAATTTTTTTAAATACGTAGGCAAAAAAACTGCCACATTACAAATCTTTTTGACAGGACGAAGTCTGTCGGGTCAGCTAGTTTTCAATAAAAACAAGCATGATATAAATTATCGTCTAGAAATTAGATTTAATATTTTATGATATCCAAGGATCAGTTTTTTTTTTAATTTGTAAGAATATTGAATAAAAACTACCAATTTCGTTACGTACAGCTGCGAAATATCGTTATTGTAATTAACTTAATAACTGGACTGCGGCAATCACATAAAAATGTGTAGCAATCTACCTAATATTCGTATAAATATAATTATTTATCATAAAAATGTAATAGACAATAGCAAAAAAATAAATTGTACTGGTTTTCTTAGCCGTAATATTTTTTTTTTTTATGGGATTAGGGGCAGACGAGCAGACGGATCACCTGATGGTAAGTGATTACCGTCGCCCATGGACACCTGCAACACCAGAGGGGCTACAAGCGCGCTGTCGGCCTTGGAGGGAAGGGTTGAGGGGTAGAGGAAAGGGAATAGGGAGGGGTTGGGCCTCCGGTACCCTCACTCACACGACGAAACACAACGCAAGGGTTGCTTCACGTCGGTTCTCTGTGAGGCCGTGGTATCACTCCGGTCGAGCCGGCCCATTCATGCCGAAGCGTGGCTCTCCCACGGACAAAAACATGACAAAAAATATGAACAAATAGATGTCACTTTGGTTGTATTTGAATCGTAGTGAACCATTTGATAAAACCGGGGCGTAATTGTCTAATTTTAGATCTATTGCGATCCCTTTTAATTTGACGTTTGAAAGCTATTCACGAACTCGAAGTTACAAATATTTGCCGACAGTGATAACGATCACTACGTTGTTTTGAAAGATGTTCAATGAACGGAATCGTTAATTACACGTTAATTGGCATTATCTTAGGCAAGCGTTAGACGCAAATATTACTAGTGTAGTTGTACTGTTTTTGGATCATTCGAATTATCATTCGTTCCGAAATCGTTAATTCAATCGTCTATAACCTTTGAAAGTGATTCTGACAGATTTTCAAATTAGAAAATTAACACAAATATCACGGCAGTCTTTCTAGTGTAGAGAGGATGGTTGTCTCTTGTCTCTGCATAACGGCATGATGAAGCGTAGTAATGACTTGTAAGATTGCCATTAGACTATCAATCTGCGCGTGCAGTCTCGACATTGACAGCGATCCTTAAGTAGGTACCAATTGCAAAAGTCACTGACCAAGCTGTCAAATTGGATCGCTAGGTAACTGACGAATATCTCTAATTTGACAGTTGCATTCGGTACGTGCCCGACGAATAACTTTGTAATATAGCAACAATATACCTATCAATTCTTGCGTGTGTTACCAACCTTAGTGGTTTACATGATGCAAGTAAACCAACCTATGTAAACTGTATTGATAGTTAAATAAAAAATAACACCAAAAATAATCATTGCGATCGCTGTTAGTTACCGACTGAATAGAAACTAAAAAAAAATTTGCGACGTGTCAATTAATTCATCAGTTTAAAGTATTTTATTTGCTACATTACGCAGTAGCTTTGACCTTTACCAAGAATAAAGGTATTGATTATCATAAATTTTAATAATTAAACTATAGGTACATACATTATACTTGACTTTTACATGATCTATATAAATTTTGCGCATATCTATACACTTATAAAAGGAGATGTCTTGACATCCTGACTGACAGACAACGTAACAGCTTAAGCCGCTTATCGTAGAAATTTGATATTTGATGGGTACATACGTCTTATTGCGTAGAGGTGAACCAATGACGGATGTTTGGAAATTCCACCCCCATGGAGGTCTCAAACGGTGAAAATTTTTGTAGGAAATTCTTTGTTTTTGGACCTATATCGATGAAAATTGCTATTTGAGTAGTTTAAGAGCCTAGGGAGGTAGATTCTATTTGGTCCCGGTAATCTGTAGCTATTTCAAATCGGATAACTTTAAAGTTTTCAGAGAATAATTCTTTAAATTTTGTTTGTTGAGAAAGGAAGGAGGAAATAAGAAGATAGGAAAAGGAAAAATGGGACAGATAGAAGGAAAAGTTAAATATTTGTAAAAATATTTCTATTAGCTGTATTGGTTGATTGCCTGATTAGTGAGAATACGCTCTATATAGTAAGTAGCGAAAAGCTTGTTACTTTTTTTGATTCATCAGTCCTGATAGGTCCTAGGTATTGCGAAAGGTTGGGTTTCGAATTCCATCTCAGGGTGCCGGGGACTGAGAGGAGTTTTAAGCATTTTTCATTAAGAATAATTTACATGTATAGGTTTTGCTGTATTATAAATAAAATTTGCTTTTTAATGTAGTCGTTGATGTTGTAGTCTCTGAAGTTGAACATTAAAGTAATTTTATCCTGACATAGCGGATATTTTGCTATTAATAAATATTTGTGTGCCCATTAATCTCTCCACTCCTGGCGCTCAGCACTTCCGTGGATGGAATCGAATCAAATTGAATAAAGAATGGGCCATAACCCACCAAGCAGGACCAGTGCAGATTGGTGTTTCATAAAACTACTGGATGCAGCCGGGACCGACTTATCGCACCTTCCGAAGCACGGAGGAGCTCGAGTCATAAATTTATGGTCACCCAACCTATGATCGGCCATTAAGAAGGTTGCTTACCAACATTATCTCAGACTGAGCGTGCTAACCACTGCACCATCGAACTCAATGTTTTTTTCATTACTCCACTCTCACATCAATCTCTTCCATCTCCTCAATTTAAACTCGAAAAAAAAGCTGTGACTTTAAAAATCTATTATGCAATTGTAATTTATATTTTTCTTGGTCTATTTATTTCGTTAACTGTCTGGTAATCTCTTACTATATGATGCGATAAGGGACAATGAGAGAGATTAATTATTCCATACTAATATTATACATATGATACACTCAACAGAGCTGTTTTAACGACATAGGATATAGATTGCTTTTTATTGTGATGAAAGGGTAACGAAGTTTTCAAATTTAGGTATACAATAGTAAGATTGACATACAATAAATATTGACTAACCTGTAATTGACATTTTTATTTTATTTTTATTAATTGAATTTCACGGACATTGTGTTTGATAGTATCTGATATTAGTTTTCTATTTTGAAATTATTGTAACATTTTAATTTGTTTGACATTATATGAATGATAATGATATAATTTAATTAATCAATTGTTAATTTAATTAATTGTTTGATAATTATACTTGTATGATGTGATTTTATAATCAATATATTTGCATGCTATTGTTGATGGCTAAATGGGCTGGACTCATTAATATTGTATTTCTACCTATGATGTACCTCATTTAAAGGCAAATAAATATTATTATTATTGTTAATGACGATAATTTACTATTTTTATCGCAAGATCATCGCAAATAATGATAATATATGAGTTTCTTACTGAAATTTACGCAATTTTTGCAATCTTTGTAATAGGTATAACAAGCTTGATTTCTGTAACTGTAGTAGTATGAATATAAAACTCACAATCATCATCATATCACCAGCTATTTTACGTCCCCACTGCAGGGGCTCAGGCCTTCCTTATGAATGGTTAAGGAGGATGGGCCATGACCCTCCAGCTGGTCCAATGCGGATTGGAGGGTAAAAAAACTCACAATAATCCAATCCAATCGCAATACCTAGTTTGCTTAGCAGAGTTTGGTTATTCACAAAATACGATATTTTTACTAATTCAGTTAAAGCTTTAAACTGGCAATAATTAAGTTCTAGTTGTTGTTCAATTAATCACACATGAACCAGTTTAATAAAAATAATCAGAAATCAGTTTTATTTTAGTAATTTGAGCAAAAGCTTAATGTTGCCGACAGCCTTACCATGTTTTTGATATATTATTACTGGCCTCTTTAAGGAGGTTTTTATACTTATTTTTAATTTATATTTGTTTATCTTGTGTTTTTGTACGTTATTCATTAATAAATCTTTTTCTTTGCTAAAAGTTATCTTATTAAAATTTTATACAGTCCATTGTGCTTGCTGTCGATTACACTTAACAAAAGCCGTTGCCCGTTCAAGCCAAACGCATAATTCCTTCACCGGACACGGGCTAAAAAGTCAAATAACTTTGGATAAAACTTGACAGATGGGAGCCCTTGTCGCGTACTAATGAGGAAGTATTAAAAAAAAAAACGAAAGCACTAAAAAAGCACCTCTACTAGATGGCGACTCTAGCAAAAGTTGATTTTTGAAGGAAACGAATAGACCAAAGACATTCATTTCCGTTCTTAAACATATTAAAAAACTAAAAGTTTGAAACTTAGATATCAATACAAATACGAAAAGGTACAAATAGAATATGTGTTGTTACTAGCAGCTTGACGTGCCTTTCAAAGCACAAAAGAGTTCGAGATAACCATTTTATGGTCACCCATCCTGAGGCTCGCCTTTATGAGATATGCTTATCCATCGCATTGCAACTGCGTCAAGCGGATTTTACCGTTAGTGTGATGCTCTCAATATCTATTAAATTAACTATCCCATTAAAGCTAACTCCTTAAAATTAGGGACGTCAATTTGAAATAAAAAAATATTGAAGTCAATCATAACGGTGTGAGGTGAGACCCGTAAATTGCTAATGCGCTGGAACCTTGTCTAAATAACACCTGCATGACGTCATATGAATATAGAAAGTATAGATAGCACAAAAGGCAAGATAAAAAATAATTATTAATTATTGAAATATATATGAATAATCGCCAAAATATTGTTATAATAATTTAATAACTTTTAGTTTGTAAATTTATTGCATGAATTTTTGGTAAAGAATTAATTTGTTTGTAGATATTGAACTTTCTATCTGAAGTACAATATTATTAGTGACAGATATACTTATTTTTTGTCTATCTAGTAACCAGAACTGTGGCATAAAGAGGTCGTAGTTAAAGCGCTATTGATATAGTAGATTCCATAATTATGTTACCACTAGCTTTCGCCAGCGGCTTCGCCCGCGTGGACCCTAGGGAAATGTTAAGTGGGATAAAAAGTATCCTATTATCTAAGTCAGCTAATACCCTATCTGTTTACCAAAATCACATTTATAATATTAATAGGATAATAGGATTAACAGAATTGTTCTACTTACTGATACGATTTGGTAGAAGGTACAAAAAATGTAAATAAAAACAACAAAAATATTGTACTTTAATACTAGTTTGGGTTTCCAAAGTATCGATAGATACATTTATAATCAGGACAATAAATAACTTTAAAATTGTATGTACAGTTTTATCTAAGACGCCTTATACCAGTTTATTTTTTTAAATCTTATATACAAACCGTGTCATGAATCGTGGGACACATAAAAAATAGAATTATCCTATTTGGTGCAGTCGGAACTGGAATTCTGAAGTTATGTATATCTCGCCGAGACGTATGTGCGTACATACATACGTATTTTTATTCATCGATATTGTATAGCTCACTCGGAGATTTTTATTTTTCGATAACTCATTAGCAATTTTTTTTTTATAAATTTGAATTTTTTCCGACATATTGAATTAATATCGTTGTAATATCGTCAGTTTGTACAAATCCTAAACTTACTATACACTTAAACTTTCCTCAATAATTACTCTATCTATTGTTAAAAACCGCATCAAAATCCGTTGCGTAGATTTAAAGATTAAAGTTTACATTGGGATATATGAACAGAGAAAGCGACTTTGTTTTATACTATATAGTGATGGGTGTTTTAAAAGGGCTTTGTATAAGTATATCTTATAATACAACATTAATTATATTTTCCCTTTCCTTTTATTAATCTTCTCCATAAGGCTCCTGGAAGAGATCGCTGTTTAGCGATAAGGCCGCCTTTTGTGTATTGTATAATTTTACCGTGTAATTTCTTTCTGTTTTCCTGTCTGTATGTGTGCAATAAAGATTATATTATTATTATTATTAATTTATAAAAGTAGATTTATTCAGTTTAAGAAATAATCTAATACACATTCGGTATGAAAAAAAAACTACCTACTACTACTTTATGAATATATTTCTACCATCAGCTTTACCATCATTATCCATGTTAATTGCTCTGCATCGCACTTTATCTTTTAGATTAGTTTTGTTCTTTGTTTGCTTATACAACTCAGATTTAAAAGGAAAAGTGTTTATTTTTTCTTCAACTTCTTTAAAAATGAATACAATAAAAATAATGTATTTTTCCTTTGTCAGTTAACATTATTTATTCATAACTAACACGGTAGTGTAAGAAATGTGCATATTGACAGTTTTAATTCGTTTTTTTCTTATTTGTCGTATCCATTTGCTTGTTGCAAACATTTATTTTGTACCAGTCAACGCTGAGACTTGGAGTAAACAACACATTACCAGAAACATCTTTGCTTAGCAAAATTATTATTCTATATAGCATTGTTAATGCTATATTTATTAAATATTAAATTATTATTGTTTTAATTCTTGAGTTAATGGATATTTAAATATAAATAGTCTGTTATTAACATCGTTTTGCTTGCTTATGTATTTTACGATTAACTTGGTAAAGTCATTTTTAAACGAATTAAAAATGAGGTTATTTTTGTTTTAAGTCAATACGACTGTAATATTCGTCGAGAAACTTAACAAATTCAAAGGATCGACGTTATTAATATAACGGAAATCTTCTGTTTTAAAACGGATATTTTGATAATAAAAATTGTAGACTTGCTAAAGTTGTTCGGTATTGAAAAAATACCGTAACACGAAAGAAAATCTAGACAAAATCAATGTGTACGTCAACAACTTAGAGGATAACACATTACGCGTCAAAACTTATGATCATTACAGTAAAAGTGTCTCGTAAAGCTGCAAAGTGACTTATATATTTATCAATTTTCCTTGTATAAATATAAGTAGTTATATTTAATACGACAAGAAACGGAAAAAGTGGTGTAGCCAGTACAATCACCCCAAATCAACGCCACACCTAATTAATTAACCTAATTCTTATTATTTGAACATAATCCGTAGATTGCTCCATTAATTGACCTGTCTCGTGATAGATGGGTCACTAGGTCTGGTTCGCCACCCGATAACGAATAGAATTCGGCCATACTTATATCATACTATGTTTACTAAAGTCCACTTGGAAATTACGATTTATTTCTTGGAATTACAGCGCACACAATTAATTTATTTAAGTGGGATACCATCATTTGATTATTAATTTTACCATCAAAATTATGCTTCATTTACATTAATTCATTTCTTTCCCCATGAAAAAAAAACCCTTAATAAAGCACTTAATGCAATTAAAGCCCTTAATGAATGCCCAAGGCATTACGTGCGAGTTATTATGTACTTATAAAGCATTTAATAAATACTCAATCAGGTAGCATATAAACCGCTGTCGTGATTTATTGGCTGTATGGATATAAATTCCTTTGTTTCCCATTATCAAGTCTCTTGTGTAGAATCAATTTTTGTTTGGTATCCGGGCACCCAGACGATGTCTGTGTATTAGTTATTTAATGTATAAATTGCTCGATTGCTCGAACAACACAGAATAACAATATTATAATGGTGAGATGTTATAAATAAGGAAGTTAAAATCCTAATTATTTATTTAGTAAGAAGCTAGCCATATGAGCAGCTTGTTATTATTCATTCATAATACACGGGATTAATTATTTATATATTATTTGGTTCATAACAATTCGATAAAAATTGGTCAACAACCTCCGTAGATACAATAGGGTGTTCAAATGTAGCAACGTATTTTTTATTACACAAGTGTCTATAAAGGTGTTCTATAAACACTTTACAGTTATAACTTAGAAATAAGACCCATAACCTTACTAAGACTACGCTGTCTGTCTATTCATTCGTCCGTTCGCCTGTCAGTCCGTCGGTTCATAACTAGACAGTAGAAAATTGCACAGATGATTTCGTATATTTTTCGGTTTCATCGCGTCTGTATTTTTTTTTATTAAGTAGTTAAAGAATAAGGTATTGATTGTCTTTTTAATTAAAAAAAAAACTACCATCAAACAATACTATTAGACACATTCACTATACAATATTATTATATTTTATTGAAACGTTTACATTTATTGAACTAAATTATTATAAAAAAATACATTATTTAATTCATCAGTTTCAAATTTGGAAGTCTTCTGTGAGAAGAACTGGCGAAATAAACTCCCGCAAAAAAATGAATTCCTCCATTTGATTTAATAGTTACAGAGTTAACTAACTGTATCTTTTGGTTTTACAATGTGTCATCTGGATTGAGGATTTATTTGACTAATTACAAGATTCCCAAGCCGGTGGTATATTGGAACCTTTATCTCTATTAAAATTCGGATGTGAATAAGGACTGGACATCAAAACTGACCATTGTTTCACTATCCACGAGGCGTAGGTCTTTAATCCCACTGATAAAACTGTATGAATCATTCACAAAAGCTTTAGTGTTATCTCGAAGTGGTGAGAGTATCTTAGCTACGTGCCGAGCCAATCAGTAGGTTGGTGAGTTGATTTGGCTAACAATGTTCGGCGACCCACATAGCTTCGGTGGTTTGGGACAGGCAGGAATCAAATATTCGACGTTCAGATCCAACGAATCGGAAAGTGATTTTCCTAATCAAAGTTTGAACCATACTGTGTATCGTAAAGCAATACCAACTGATAGGTACCTCAATCGTTACTCATACCATCATCCTAAACAGTTAGCTTACGTAGCGAACTCTTCGTTTCAGAGAGCACAAGCCATCTTGGACCATCCACACCTGACAGCTGAGCTTCAGCATATCAAGCAAGTACTGCGGGATAACAAACTGCATCTACCACTCCGCAGTAATAAAAAACGGGTCAAGCCTACCACAGTCGATCGTCAACCTGCTGTATTTCCATACATGAAAGGTGTCACAGACAAGAATAGAAGGATTTTGAAGCGAGGTTCTATCAGTACTTACTTTAAGCCGCCGAAGAAGATCTATCAAGTGTAATATCCCCTTTCAAGTTTAAGGTGTATACAAACTAGATACGACTATGGGCTCTCATACATCGAGAAGACAAAGAAGAGCATAGGAACTCGCGTTAGGCGTGAAAATAAATCTGCAGTGTGTCAACATGCGTTAGGAGGACACAAGCATTACACAAGATTTATCAATTCAAAAACTTTTGCGACTGAACTAAGATTCATCCCTTGAATGATACGCGTGGTAAAGTAAAAAAAAAACATCCGTATTTTAATGGTGATAAAGGTTGGCATATACCACCGGCTAGGGACCCAGTAATCTATACTAATATTATAAAGCTGAAGAGTTTGTTTGTTTGAATCATAATCTCAGAAACTGCTGGTTCGAATTGAAAAAATATTTTTGTGTTGAATAGATCATTTATCGAGGAAGGCTTTAGGCTATATAACATCACGCTGCAACTATTAGGAGCGAAGAAATAATGGAAAACGCGGACGAAGTCGCTGGTGGCCACTAGTTAGTCAAATAAAATCTCAATACAGGTCATACATTGCAAAACCAAATCAAAGGGAGCAATTCACTTTTCTTATCAGAGATTGTTTCGCCAGTTCTTCTCAGAATTGACGAATGCTATGTTGAAAAAGTTATAATGACATTAAATAATGCAAAATTTGAAGGCTATGATAATATATGTACATATGTGATAAAAACATGTAAAGAACAAGTAAGCCCTATTTTATCATTTTTGATAAATTTGTCAATGGAAACGGGAATATTTCCTAATAAATTAAAACACTCTATTGTCAAACCTTTATATAAGAAAGGCGATAAAACTATTTTAAAAAATTATCGGCCCATTACACTGATAGCAGTTTTATCAAAGATATATGAAATAGTTATACATAACAAACTAACATCGTTTTTTAATAAATATAATGTGCTAAAAAATAATCAACATGGCTTTCAAAAAAATAAGTCGACTACACTTGCGGCCTTTGACTTAATTAACGAAATATTACAAAGCATTAACAAAAGCAAATATACAACAGCTCTTTTCTTTGATATGTCAAAGGCATTCGATTTCGTTTCTCATGAACAACCACTAAAAAAATTATATACCAATGGTATCAGAGGTACAGCTTTAAATTGGATTAAAACATATTTACAATATAGAATGCAATCTGTTAAAATAACTAAATTAGATTCAAAGGGCATAAATCGAAAGTATCAATCAGACTTAAAGGAAAAAAACATTGGAGTTCCACAAGTCAGTGTTCTTGGACCTCTTTTATTTTTGGTGTATATTAACGACCTACCAAATGTAACACATAAAAGTATTTTATTTGCTGATGATATATCAGTGGTAGTGACGACTAATAATAATATGAAAATTTCTGACCACGAAAACGACATAAATAATACAATAATGACCATAATAAACTGGCTTAAATTCCATAATCTGACAATAAATATAGACAAGACATATTTTGTGAATTTTAATAATTTATTCTAATAACTTGATTATTAAATACCAAAAATGCACGCTTGAAGAAGCCGATAACGTTAGATTCTTAGGCATAACTATTGAAAAGAAACTAGATTGGAAACAACATGCAGAAATCGTTTGTAATAAGATAAATAGCTTCTCATTTGCATTATTTACGTACGGCTCTCACAGCATACTTCGCTTATGTGGAGTCAATTTTACTTTATGCAATTATTATTTGAGGCAATGGTACAGATGCGCAAAGGTATTTATTGCCCAGAAAAAATGCATAAGATCCATATGCGGGATCGCTCCCGACGTCTCATGTACATAAGCAATGGTTTAAATTTCTTGGTATTCTACCTCTTCCTTGCTTATATATATTTGAAGCAGCGAAATTTGCCAAACGATACTCTGATTATTACAAAATAGCTCATGAAGTGTATAGTTCTTGACATAGTCCCAAAAAGCGCGCGATTTAAAAATAACTGCTACTGTATGTGTCAAACAATATTTAATAAGATTCCGGAATCTATAAAGAATACACCTTTTACTAGATTTAAGAGAGAGTTATATAACTGGCTTGCTGAGCGTTCCTCTTATTCGTTGCATGAGTTCTTAGACTATAGAAACTGAACGTTAGCCTGGGTCGGACTGGTGGATTGATTTTTTTTACGTGCTTTCAAGACGAACCATAGATTGAAAATATTGCGTAAACTAACCACTACACGACCATAAATATTGATCGTCAACTGAACGTTTGACAGTTAAGAACAGTTCGTATGGGAAAATCAGGTAGTCGTTTTTAGTATTATACTCGCAATTTTGTCATATTTTCTCATCGTTTAACCCTTCCCAGGACTTCCTCGAATATTTCAAGACTAAAATTTGTCAAATCGGTTCAGCCGTTCTCGAGTTTTAGCGAGTCTAACGAACGGAAATTCATTTTTATTTATATAGATTTCTATTATAAATAAAAATGAATTTCCGCTATAACAATAAATACTAACACTGAATAAGATAAATGAGACAAACATGAGCACGAGTCCGGCTCGCACTTTGCCAGTTTTTAAAAGTTCCATTTCCGAATGATAAAACGGGAACTAAGACTTCGCTGTCTGTTAGTATGTCAGTCCGTCTATCTATCACCAGGCTGCATGATAGATAGACGAACCATGATAGTTAGACGATTAAAATTTCATTAAAATTTTGTTACCGCTATAAACGACAAATAACAGAATAAAATAAATATTTAAGTGGGTTCCCATACCACAATAGTGATTCTTTTATTCGTTTCCGGTACATAACCCTTCGTGCGCGAGTCCGACCCTCACTAAATACCGGTTCAAAAGGAGAAATAACATGTTTTACTTACCGACTCATTAAACTAATCTATTTTATCATCTTTTCTGAAGAATATAAAATATAGAAATATAATATAGAATATAATAAAGTGCCCTATGGAGATAGCAGAAGTGGAAAAACCTGTATTAAAAGTTGGAAGACGACCAAGCAAATAAGGCGTAGCATTTTATGACTTGTCTTACATAGCCCGATTACCGGTTACTTGAACCATGTGTACTGTTACACATAATCCTGCGAAGTTGAGATTTTACAAGCATTTATTAAGTGGAGTTATTTAGTGTATTGGTGCAAATCAAATATTGCAATCGATATTTGATCCACTTCCCAGATTTTAATAAGCTGAAATTTTGACACTATTGATATATTAGGCTCGTTATATTTGACAAGAACTTAGTTCTACAAAAACTTGTTTTAAAATGTTTTTTTTTTTATTATTTTTAATTATTCATACTGTAAATAACAACTTAGTTATTATATGTACGACAACGAATGTATGTTGTAAATTGTTATTGTATTTATGTTCTCATGTAAGTGGCGCATATGTCTTAATGAGAATAAATGTCTTTAAACCTAAACCTAAATAGCTAAGATAACAGGATAATACTAATTATTCTACAGTATAATTAAATTACTTAGCTTATTTATTATACATATACAAACAGATATTTTTTTATTCATATACACATTTTAATTGATAATTTATTTTAATAGTTATCTAGTGATATTTTTACTTTAGTAGTAGTAAATGGATTGTCAAGCCGGCCTGTCCTTATAGGCAACCTAGGCAACTGCCTAGAGCGGCATGATATGACAAACAGATTATGATTGCTCTAATTATTTGAACCTTAAGAACACAGTACCTTTCTTATAAAAGGGCTTTTGTTTTTTTAAACAACAGTCTATGTCCGCGGTATTTAAATTACTATTTTTTCGCATCAGCATTACTTAAGGGTTTTCTTTTATAATTGGCAACATTACACTCTTTAGTTGATGTACCTATGTATTATGATTTCGTCGTCGTCGTTCCCGTGTTTTACCTATTATATTCACTATAACATTAGAAAAAGAGGGTCATAGAAGCAGCGGTGCAGAACATTTTATTTTCAAGATAAATTTTAAAAATCTATATTAGTTTTGTTGAAACTTTGAATGTTAGGTAGTCTGAAAGAGCTGGGCAATTTTCCATTTTTTTTAATAACTCGGGGTCGAGATGAGGCCAGCATTTTATAAATTCATCTTTTAGTCCCAAGCCAACATGGAACTAAAACTGAAACTATCTGTGTGTTTTGATAAATTCTAATTATAAGTGTAATAAGTTAGACTATTGATGAAGACATTGAAAAAACTCCCTGAAATGTCAAAGTTTGAGGGTAGGTATGGGGGCTTAGAGCGTTATTTTTGTAGGCCACTCGGGCCTGTACCGGCATCGTCCATATTTACCAAAACTGAACAACAAAAATAAAACAATAACATCACGAAAAACGGCAAAACAATAAGAAAGGCAGTAGCATTCACAATGGATGATAATCCCAGATTACGATTTTAACAATTATGAATAAATAATAGTCTGACAAAATTAAAAAGCTGTACTACCGAAACGTTTGAAGGGGTTAGGCAACGTTTTAAATTTGGTAGAGTTATAGTGACATGAGAATCGTGCCGAAACTATCCAACCCTGCTTCTTTAGGTTTACGATGAACACTTTTTATTGTAATAGTTATTAAATCATTTAAGTTAGTCATATACTCATAAATTTGTTTAATAGATAGCTTAAATGACAACAGTTAAGTATAGCAGCTGATATTTAAGTGGATATATAGCAAATTAGCCGTCAGTCTTAAAAGTAACATGATTATTGATATTTTGTCACAAAGTATACCATAAAAAGAACCTTATTTCACTTCTGTCTAATGCTATAATGAATGGAGTATAGAGTGCCGAGTTTCATTGACAAAACAAAAATTGGTAATTGACCTCCGGGTACAGTAGGTATTCGTAAGGAGCAATGTATTTGTAAGAATTTCTTTCTATTTATCACTGATGTTAGCAGGCTATAAAAAATAGAAAAAATATGAATATCCTCTACCGTAAGGTTTTCTGTTTTTTATATACTTTATTTACTACTATTGATATATAAACATAATATGATAATAAATATTATTATATCAATTAAAATATGATAATTTATAAAATCTCCTAAATATATCTATTAAAGATACACAACTGTAGGAAAAAATTGTGTTCATATTTTATTTCCTGTTTAAAATTGTGTCAATTAACAAATTAAATATATCAACTGGTTTCTGGGTTTCTTTTGATATAATTATCCTCGAAAAACTTATAAAAAATGGACAATCTATTAACAAATGCTTTCCGTCCCACGATTGCTCCAATAAAATTAGTTTTATGTAAATCATAGATCTAATAACAACCGGTTCCTTTATATAGACGATTAGGGTTATCTTGTAACCGTCAGAGTTGTTTGCTGACGTCAATGTTATTATAATTTTTCGTATTTATTGTTAAATATGTTTGGCCGTACGAAAGATCAAACCAATTCAAATTGATATTAATACAAATTAAAGTATAAATTTATACAAAAATAGTAACACTGTATCAATGCAAAACAAACCTTTTGGGAAGTTTCCATTTCATTTTTCTGGATATCCGCGTATTTAATTATCAAATGAGGAAGTATTTAAAAAAAAAATAAGTTCCCGAAATCAAACTAGATGACGCTACGGTACTTTCTTGATTTCTCCATGACAACCCTTCCGGTTTCCTATCATTTTTAAAAGTAAATTAGTTTTCAAAACTCAATAAGCAACTTATATTATACATGTACTTTTTTGTATTTGTATTGATATCTAAGTTTCGAACTATTGAAATTTCAGTTCTTTAATATGTGTGTTAAAAGGAACGGAAATGACTGGCATTCGTTTCCTGCAAAAATCAACTTTTGCTAGAGACGCCATCTTCTTTTATTAATGGCTTATCTGCATATTTCCCACAATTCTGCCAATGTCAAGTGAATAAATTAATTTTTATAAGAAAAATGAAAATGAAACGAATGAAAGATGGCGATGATCAAGGTTTTAGTATCGAAACGTCTTCCGTGTCTCCCTTTCCCGCCGAGACGTATTTCAGCGCGCTTTCTGACACTATGGCCAACGGACAATATAAAATGGAGTGTATAGTCTTTAGAGAACTTTTTGCTGTCGTCACCAAGGAAGCAACTACGGGTATATTCATAGTTGTAGACGTAATCTCATCTTTATGAATTTGTTTATTCTGTATTGCTATGTAATTATAATGTAATGATAAATTATGTATATCATGTAGAAATATTAGAAGTATTGCTATATTGTAATAGTTTCATAAAGTAGGTTATTTGTTAAAGTACTTTAAGATTAGTAGTGATTAAAGACAGGTTTAATTATGTTGTAATTAAATATCGTATCTTATATGTTTTTTTAAAATAATATTGCATTTTTAAATTATGTAACGCTAATCTAAGAATTTTATTTGAATCGTAGGTAACATAAAACTCTGTAGATAGTAAACAAATACTTACGTGAAAAAAATGTATGACAGACTAACAGCCAGTTGCAGAAACGTCCATTAAAATTTCCATTAGTTTAAAGTGACATTACACATACAAATTTGACATTCATTAGAGCTTAAAGGCGTCATTAAACCTTAATGGACGTTTGTGCAACAGACCGAATAACATTTATCTTCAACAGATGATTTTTAAAAGTATCAGAATCTGAATTTCATTATACCAAGCTCTGTATTATAATAATGTAATTGCCGGATCTAAAAGTATTTCTTGAATTTTGTCAACTGATTTTACATTTAATAAATATTATAGTTCAACTTCTTTTTTCGGTGTTAATAATCCCGTTTATAATAAATTTTTAGTTGAATTAATTTACGGAAATATTATAAAAAAGATCGTAAAGAAATAAGATCACACATGCATTACAGATTCAGATGAGTTACTTACCTAATTTATAAAATCGTGTACTATTCAATAATTCTAACGTTTATATATATATATATATATATATATATATATTAGACATTCATTAAGGTAGAACAGATTATTATGATATAATAGTATAACTGTATAGCAAGTGGAAGGTCATTGTTAATGTGTCTCGCTTGAAGGTTATTGACATTACCGTTCAGAATGTGTCTGTGCAACTTTTTTAATATATACTTTTTTACAGTGTTGCCAACACAACTTATTTAAAGCTAAATGTATCTGCATGAAACGTAATAAGCAGTTCAACATATTCTTAGAAAAAAATAACCCTATTTCCTGACGTTAAAAAAAATATTTTCTTTAGTCAGATTACTCTGATATCTGCATTTCATAAATAGCATATAAGAATAATTTTGATACCATTATTTTACTTATTTATCCATTAAAAAAGTTTATAAAAAAAAAACTTTCATGTTACGGGGTATGTTTCGTATGACATATTCAGTTCAAGGCTTAGTTGTTGTCGAGGAGTTTCTCTACCTAGGTACGAAGATATTCAACAATGGCAGCTGCGTCCAAGAGAAAAAGACGCTTAGGTATGATCAAGGATGCGGTGACACGTCTCCACAAAATTTGGAAAACAATGGTATCTCCAGGAACACCAAAATGCAACTTGTTCCTTTGGTTCATCTTTTTTTCTTGCCATGGTTGGACGGCAAAAGCAGAGAACAGAAACACATTGATGCCTCTGAATGTGGTGCTGGCGCATGTAACGCATATCCTGGATTGCGAATACTTGATTGTACCAACGTATCTAAACTCACAGAGCACAATATAAAAACGCGTCTCTCTTCAGTTATTTTGGCCATATAAAGAGAGAAGATGGTGAAAATTTGGAACGGTTTATCATCATTGGAAATAATGAAAGCAGAAGATCATGTGGCTGACCACCCACGTGATGAATCGAATCAGATGGATCTTTAATATTTGCACATCGTCTTGACGATAAAATATGCTGGTCTTAAATTGTAAAACTATATTTTCGCTAATAAATATTATTATTATCGACCAACTAAGGAATTTACACCCTTCTCACAATTTCCAAGAGGTGGTGAGGTGCGCAATTGATCGCACTTGTTGTCGAAAATGCATTTGTGCTCTTAAGACGACCACCAACCACGACCGTTAGTCAAGGTGGATACGACCAAGACCAGAGGAGTCAAGTGAAAATAACTGTAATTACCTAAATATTATTTCATTGAATGGCTCCACTACGTAACATAATAATGCCAATGTGCAAAGAAACCTTTATAAATTATCTAGTCCCTACCTACTTACATTATAATAACTCTGTATAAATCTCTTCTCACGTTGTCATTCTATTATATAAGTAAGTGAGCACAGTTTTCAATATAAAGCTAGGTTTATTTGGTTGAATAAAAACACTAACTCTTTTCTTACAGCTAAACCAGTTACTCAACCAGTTCTCATCTAAAATGAGAATGTCTTTTTCCAAAAGGATATGTACACACTGGTAGCTGGCTGCACGTCTGACTATGAGAAAATTTACATTTTTCATAATATTTTCGCCATTTTTTTTTTTTGCTCACAACACTTTTATTCAAATCTATGAATCTTTATACGCTCAAAGATACATATATATATATATAATGCAAAAAGCTATATATAATGCTCAAAGATATATATATATATCGCCCGACCGTATTCGGTCACGGGGACTGGCATCCAATAGGTGTGCTGTCGTGTGACTGATGTAGACGATTTTTACTACAGGACAGTTGTCGCTACAGCACACCTCCGACATAATTATAATGTATGGCCACAGGTGGTCCTTGTTCTACCTTTTGCATCCTCTCAAACTCAAACATCTTAGTGCTCACGGTATGTCTCTATGAAACTCGATCCTCTCCCATTATGCGAAGTCTAAGTCAGCGCTTCATCGTGTGTCTTTTTAACACACCTTGGTACTGCAGCAACTGATTGCTTTGTTTTCGCTTCCGATCAGCGTATATCATAATATCACATAGGCATTTAAGACGGAACCTATCCAGTGCAACAATGTGCTTGCTGTATAGAGGCCACGTTTCAGAAGTATATAGAAGACTAGGTATTACAGTTGCCATGTACACACCTATCTTTGTAAAGAGCTTGACTTCATGTGAGCGGAACACTTTGAAACCTGGGTATTATAGTGCTACTCAGATATTTGGATTAGCTTATATTCCTAAGAGAGTGATCGCCAAGTGTAAAGAAGAAGCCACGTATAAAGAACAAAAAATATTAAAATAGGGTGTGAAATGTTAATGAAAATTCAAAATACTGAAATATTTAAATACAAAAATTTCAGAGATGCGATTAACCTGAAATTTGATTAATGTTCAGGGCTGGAAAAGAAAAACGTTAATCGGAATTGTCTAAGGCAAGTATTTTTGAGAAATTTCAAACGAAATAACATAACGAAATGCTATCTGTAAACTTTCGATAACTTTTAATTTTATTTCTTCATCATTAAAATCATCGTTCGTTCCAAAAGCGATTGCTACTTTAAACGTTACATCATTCCGTAAACTATTTTCACAATCGCTATACTTTTGAAAGGGGTCGCGATAGAATTTAAAATTAGACAATAAGTCCCTGATTTTGATTATTATTTTCTAAAAGATCACTGACTGATCACTTCAGCGACACATCAAATTATACAAAATTCAGTTTCTCCAATTTATTTTGTACCTTATTGCGTTAACAGGAGAGCTGAAAATAGAGTACAGGTCATTTTGTAGTAACATAATCTACAAATCGATATAGTAATCAATTATATTAGTATTTCTTAAAGACATATCCGCTTCATTGAAGACCTGTACTAACTCATTTCGACTGTATTTAACATTGGAATTTAGACACTATCGATATGATGACATAAAGTCTTCATTACGTAAAAATATTTCACAATTCATGGACGTTATCGTTCAGAACTACTCGCAGTATGGAAATATTCGTATTGGTATCTAGTTCATTATTTAATTGTAGGTATATAAATATCTTTCATAAATTTTTGGGTTCCACAGGCCACTAGGAAAAACGGCACCTTTATAGGATATTTGTTTGTCTATCTTGCGCAGCTGATCTTCTCCGAAGCTATTGGACTGATTGACTTAAACCTTACTATCCATGTGTAGGGCAGTAAATTATGAACATGCATACTCTTTGGAGAAGAAATTATAAAAGTGAAATAAAATTTCTCAATCTATAGTATAGTCACTATACAAAATATCAAATTCCCCTCTCGATTTTAAACCTAAATACATTGAGGGCAGAGGTCAAATTCATTGCGGAAATTTGACATATTGTGGTAACCTGACGTGCAGCCGTGTGTACGTGTATATCTTTACTAACATTATAAAGAGGAAATATGTGATTGTTTGTTGGTTTTGTTTTTATGTATTGAGTCGTACGTGTCTTATTTAGGCTATAATTTACGCGGGTGAATCGTGAGAATACAGAGCGCTTAGTGTAAGTTTTTTTGACGTTTACGTTCACTGTCGATCGTGAGCGCGTTAAGATTTTAGTATGGAATCCGGCACAGCGCCCCTAACGGTAACTATCAAGAACTACAAATCTCCATACAAATTCTTAACGCGCTCACTAGTAAACGCGTTAGCGTAAAACTTACACTTACCACTCTGTTCTTTAAAAAAAATGATAAACATAGCAGGCAACAACACTTTTGGAATAAGGCCTCTTACATACTTTACATTTATTATTGTATTATTCTGTGTTCTGTGAGTATTCATTCATTCAAAACCAAGAATTTTAAAAGTAACCTAAATTTTCAAAAAATACAGACGATCGTTTAACCTTACAGGAAATCTAATAGAAGTCTATAATTTTAAACATTTAATATTTGTGTGGATCCCACACATTATATTTATTTATCTTTTAATTGAGTTGATAATGGAAATTTTTCTAATTTATCAGATACGTAATTAGGTACCTACTATATACACTTTTGAGTCAGTAATCAGTTTTGTTGTGAAGGTTGAACTTGTCTTGATTTGATATCAAATCAAACTATTTAATAGGTACCTTAATTAACTTCTCAAGATAATGAATTAATGACGATAAGTAAGATTTATTTAAATGTTTGTAATTATACAAAAGTTTTTATTTTTGTTAATTTACTTTAGTTGTAGTCTTCCTTCTCGGCGAATACTTTAAGTTGGATACCTACACATAATAAGTCCGCCATCAAAGGTGGTCCCACGCAATGAATTAAGAATAAAGTCCCTTTATTATTTTCGTATCTGTTTTAGTAAGCACTTAATACCCTAGCATGACAGTTACAAACAAATAACTCTTCCGCCATCTTGGTGCGTTCCCCATATTAGATTCAAATTTATCTTACATAATTATCTCCGGTTGTCTGGTAGAGAATGCCTACTGGCATTAAATCCGCCATTTTTACACTTTATTTGTGCAAAAAAGTTTAAATAAATAAATAACTAACCATGTAATGTCATCTAAATTAAATCTGTTGCAAAATTTGAACTTCCTTGGTTGAGGATGAAGACTGGGTAAAAAAAAAATTCTATTTAGTCCATCAGTCAGATAATAGAAAAACATTAGATACGAATTTTTTGGCTTCGATTTAAACAAAAAATGGCTTAGATAATATGCTTATTAAAGTTGAGGAGTGGGGGTTCGCTACGTTACAGTTTTTTTAGGAAAGTACATAAGCGTGACGTCATGTCAACGTATCGCTTTAATTTCTCGATAACGTAAAAAATAAAAAAAATATACTTATTCAATATTCTTTGATAACCTACGTGGCGCACAAAAATTTGTCCTTATCCCTATTGAATATAATACATAGAAATTAGTGTATAAATCTAAGGTATAATATAATATATACCTTAGATTTATACACTAATTTCGTATCATGTTATTATTAAAATTAATGCGTTAATAAAATAATATTGGTTATACAATAAATCCTGGTTTACTAATCAGATATCAGTGTCAAATCCATCAATATTAATCAGCTCGTTTTCGCGTGACGATAAATATATTAAAAACTTTCACATTTTCTTATAATAAAAATAGAAAGTATGACATTCTATTACTTTTATTTATTAACATTTGTGTACGTTAATTTATGGGAATTCTAAACTTAAAGTACACAAAAATCACTGACAGATAACATCTCTCAAGTTTGTTACGTATATAAAAAATCAGTAAGTAAGTATAATGGTTGTCACTAGATGCCGGGTTATGATCGAAATATTTCTGTCAAGTAAGGATGACGTTAGATTGGTCAAAGAATATTCTTTGCTTTATTTTTAATATTATAATGGTTGGCAAATCGATTCATAGTCTAAAGTATTTTTTTTTAATTTGACTGTGTGAAATAAAACAGAGACAAAAGGCGGCCTTTGCTGAGTTTCTTGCCGGTTCTTTTCAGTGCAAAGTTTCCTGACGTAAATTTGTGATGGCAGAGCTTTCGTCTTTCACAAGCGCTTATAAAAGTTGAAAGCTATAAGTGTTGCCTCAATACAGGTGCCTAGACTGCCTAGTCTGTTACCTAGACTGAATAACTTATATTTAAATTTAACATAAGAGAATTGTAAAAATGTCATCGGATAACCATGGCACTAAAAATCATCTTTACACAAATTTAACGAATTATACACCAAAACTCTCATCATTCATAGGACTAGAATAGGAGTTGTAGACAGACAGACATAACAGTATGTATTTATAAAACGTGATGATAAGCTTGATTGCCACTTTATTTGGCAACACCCTATAGCTTTCGACTTTCACAAGCGCTTGTGACAGTTGAAAGCTATATGGTGTTCCTTCAATACAGGTGCCTAGACTGTCTAGAATGTTACCTAGGCTGAATAACTTATATTTAAATTAAAAGGAAATGAATTGAAATCAAGTCATCGGATAAGCATGGCACTAAAAATCATGTTTACACAAAACTTAACGAATTATACACCAAAACTCTCTTCATTGATAGGACTAGAATAGGAGCTGTAGACAGACAGATATAACAGTAGGTATTTAAATTAGGTGATGATAAGCTCGATTGCCACTTTATTTGACACATATCATCACTACAAAAATGAGGTCACGGTTGCGTCAATTTCAGTGGTAGGTACTCCATTTATTTGCGATACTAACCTCATTCGACTATTGTGAATTTGATTACGTTTAATAAATATAATATCATTGTGTGCCTGATTGTTTTAGAAAACGGTTACCGTACCCACGACATTCATGATTTTGTTTTTTTTTTCGTTACCTCTTCTACAAAAGAAAAATTTTTTTTCGTAAAAAAATCTCAGAAATTTTTGATTTTAGAAAGCAAGGACAAGCTGAACATCAAATCCCTATGAGGATCAGGCGTAGAATCTTGCACAAGCAAAGCATCAGGCTGTTTTAAACCCAGAAAATAAAAGCCTTTATCCAAAAGTTAGAATAAGCACGTAGTCAAATATCTAATTCCTAAAACACTTTAAAGGGCTTTTATTTCAAAGAAAACATTTGTTTGTATTTTTGGGAAGGCTTTTTGATTCACGCACTAAAATGGAAATAAGAGCAACTGGACTATTCTATGAAGACATGAGCGTTATCCACAAAAACGTCGGTAGTGTTTTCTTATCTATTGGGCAAACTTATCTCTTTGCAGTGAGGACGCTGGTAAGCTAATGATACAAAGGTGGAAGCTCACTGGCATATTTTAAAATAAGATTAGCTTAATGCTCCAGTATAGCAGGCCAGTATGCACACAGTACCCCTTACTTACCAGTTGTTTATAAATTGATAATAATGTTGATGTTTATGTAATGGTAAGGTTTATAATTGCCAACTTATAATTTGAATTCACAAATTTTAAGTTTAGAATTACGATGAACTGTATTTTTGTTCTAGATTGAATATATCATAATTCATGTTGTGGTTCCATACCTCAAAAGAAAAAAAAATTGTTATGCGTTTGTCTGCCTCTCCTTTAATTTACGTACAGATGTTACTAATTTTATTTTTTATTTTAAATGTACCTACTAATATTAAATGTACTATTTTTTGTTTAATTTTAAATGTACTAATTTTAAAACTTAACCTATTATCTATTAGTTCACGTGTGGTAATCGTGTGAAACGCCTTCATGTGTATAGTTCAAATTATATTTAAATATTTTTATCGATCCATGAATTCTTGATTACTATAATGAAAAACATACAAATTACAGTTTTTTTTTTTTAACTTTGTTGCTTATTTTGTTTGTTTTTATAAGTTCACGTTATTAATATTTTAGTATACGCTAAAAATATACTTCCGTCATAAAAAAGTACATAAACATGATATCTTGGCTAGCTATTTCTTATTTTCTACTGCATCGACTGGTTTTTAAATCTGTAAAATATGATTATACGACATGATTATAGACTTTTAAAATAGTCACATTCAATTAATTTTATTTATAAGAAACGTTTTATAGTTTTTTTATAGTTACAAACTAATTAGTTTCTAACTTCGTAATCCACGAGATTTGTAATGAATTCTGTCAAATATCTGCCATTTTTTTAATTATAGTTAGAAATTTTGTAATTTCACGTTTATTCTCTTCTTTAGAGGTTTTTAACTAAATTTCAAAAGTCGGAAGGAAACAACATTCATTGTTGTCATTCATATATTTCACAGTAAGTGTAAAACATGTCGCTGTAAACTAAAACGGACAAACAGTTATGCGTCGAATGCTACAATTAGAGACGCTTTCATTCCACGGTATCCTAATAAAAATACAACGTAAATAACACAATAGTATTGCGGTAGTTAAAATTCATTCTTAGAGGGCACAGTCGTCCTTGAACTAACCACTAGCAAATTGTTTCTAGAGTAGGCATGACATAGTGCCCACCCATTACTCCTCCCTGGCTATTGCGTAATAGAAGGTGTACTCTATATTAAAACTCTTTGATGTTTCAATTTTTAAGATTTTTCTGGTTAAATTTGATGGAAACGTCTTAAGGATGAATGCGTTAGTACGCGACGGATCTTCCGTAGAGTGTGCAAGGTTAAATTGCACTGCACGTCTTTGTATACGTGCAGTTTGTGGGCAAAATACTCGCAGAGGGTATAAAATTCCCTCCGAGTCCAATTTAATAACGCATTTAGGGCGGTATTGGGGCTGTCTCGTTTTTGTAGCGCATCGGGCATGTTTGCTGCAGCGAACACCGACTGCTTTCACGCAAGTATGCGCAAAAGAGGAGCCTTCATGGTGAGCAGGATTCAGGCCAGCTCCAATGCCATCCTGGCTGTGATTGCTAGTAGGCTGGAATGTCCCTACTACCGACATTGCTGTGAAAGACACGCCCCACGATGTCGGAGGGTGAGACTATTTTAATGATGATATTAGTGACGATTAATTTAATTTAATTTTTAGTTGATTTCATTTTTAATTAATTTATTAATAATTGATTATGAATTTAATTGAACTGTATCGTATTTTATATGTGTATTTTTAATTATGTCATTCAAATGTATCACAATATGGGTTATTACCACCTAAAATAAAGAGTATATATATTTATTTATTTACTTAAATGTCATTCCATATATTTGTCGGTTTTGGTGTTTCACGACCGGCGATAGATATCTTACGGCAAATATACACCAACGCTACCTTTGATACATAAAAAACTATATGCTATTTATTTAAAAAATCAGTTAGTGTTTGCAAACTTTTAAAAGGTCCTAGGAGTCGTGGTTCCGTGACCAAGACAAATTCATAATGCTTTAAAACATGTATCTCATAAAGACGTTTGTTCATATTTAAAAAAAACTATTAATTTTTTTTTGTTGTTTTTTATTTGTCCCTAATACAATCAGAACAACAAGAAACAAAGTCACCACATTCTTTTATCTTTAGGTTAAGTCATGAGAAGGACGTTGATGTCAACGTTTTTTTATTAAATGATTCACAAGTGTGCGTGTAAATATAAGAAACAAGTATAATTATAAGCAACTGGTGTTGTATTTAATAGCAAATTAATTAACAGCGTTAGTGTGCAATCCAACTGGTATAAATGGAATATCCATTCGTTACTTACATTATTTTTATTACTTTTGATTTCTGTTAATGAAGTAAGTAATGTATAGTATAAAATAAAGTAGTATTAAGGCATATTTTTTTAAAATATTTTTTTTGGATTCTCTAACATTTTTAGTAGGTTTGTGTCAAGTTTTGCTTCGACTTTAACTTGTAATGTATTATTAGTGGATAGAGGTTAAATAGTTATTTGAATAATTTCAAAAATTCTTTAATGTTAACATGTGTTTCCATTAACATTTTGTATTGATTATAACTCTAAAGAATCCATGGAAAAAATACTTCAAGCCTTAGAATAAAGAATAATCTAGAGCGTGTGACGTCATACATACTTATAGGTCAATTGTCAGTCTTTCTCAAAACTCGTGATACTGTATTATTTTAAATACCAATTTTATAGTCATATGGTTATTTTGGCACCGGATATAAAACCAAATTTTGAATAAAAAATATTTGTTCTTATCTATATAAATATATTATGAAGAGAAAATATTTGAATGATCTTTGTTTGTTTGTCACTGAATAAGCTCCGAAACTGTTGGATTTTTTAAAATTATTTTTACCTACTTAAAGCTACATCATAAGCGGGTGATTAATTTACGTGGGTAAAGTCACCCCAAAACAACTAGTATGTAATATAAGAAAAAAATTCAATAAATATTTATTCACCATCTTCATCATCGTTTATCTGTATTTTAAGTAACAACAAAAAAAAAATAACTGTAAATGTCAGCTTTTGATGTTTATGTATTGGAATTCAACTACCGAATTATAATGTGTGGAATGTTATTTAAAATATTACGCGGAAAAATATTACCAGGGACTTTATTATGACATAGTACGAAAGATAATATCAACCAAATGATGTAAATACATACAATTCAGACAAAATAATTGTAATAGGTACTTTATAGATATTTACTTTAAATGAATTTCAAGGGCTTCAGATTGTTAAAAAAATTCTACATTCAATGTAATTGTATTCTTAAAATCAATTTTCTATACATTGTGAACTTATGTACTCTAGGGAATTGAAATATGTGAATTAGAACAGGATAGATGACGACGATAAATATATATTATAGAATATCTATACTAATATTATAAAGCTGAAGAGTTTGTTTGTTTGTTTGAACGCGCTAATCTCAGGAACTACTGGTTCCAATTGAAAAATTATTTTGTGTTGAATAGACCCTTTATCGAGGAAGGCTTTAGGCTATATAGCATCACGCTGCAACTATTAGGAGCGAAAAAATAATGGAAAACGCGGACGAAGTCGCTGGCGGCCACTAGTTAAAGATAATTTCGATTTTAGATCAGATTGCGAATGAAGATTAACTAGTTTCATTATTAATCACTTTTTTTTTACTATTATCCTTCGAAAAAGATGGTTTGTTCTAAGACACCCTGTACTAAGCATTCTAAGCGTGAAAGGATACAAACGCTTACATACGATCTCGGGCCTGAATGTAATTATATATAAGTGGCTTGAATTGATAGATTCAAGTTCACTGTCCCTTACTGACATTGAATGAATGAATTCTATTAATTTTCATAATCTGGGAACTAAGGTTTCGATGTTAAATGATAGTATGTTGCATACTGATTTATTATTTTAAGCCATTATCAAATGTTTACATGAGTTCTATCTTTCTCACATATCTCCACTTCCAGATTGACAAGTGAACTGATTTTTTATGTGTGGATATAAAAAGTATATAATCTCTTTTTATCATGACATATTACATATTCGGCTACTTTGCTGAAATAAAGTAAGTAATATAATTCATTTTGTTCGAAATAAAACAAATTAAGATAGAACTCATTTTTATATGCTTTGTAATTTTGGATGTTATGGTCAAGAGCCAAGGGCATGGACGATAACTCTTTTTTTATCTATCTATGTCACACTAATAAAACCTTCAGCGATAGATAATATGACGTTAATACAGTTTCCTTATAATTTAGTTTTTATAGATACGTAGTTATAATTAAACATTGTTTTATTTAATTATTAGTATAAGACTGTGCTAGTTTCTCAAAAATTATACATATTTTCTTCCTCGACAAATAAATCCAAAAGTATTAATAATAGTTTCCATTTTTATTTAATAATAAAATTCGCAGTAGTAATTGTTAAAACAAAAAATATTAAATGTGATACTCAAATTAAAAATCATAATTTGTCTGATTTGATTACAGAAAAGTAGGCGTTACCACTATGTTATATATGTATAACGTACTGCCTACTATAGACACCAGTCTCCCACAAATTAACGAGTAAAATAAACTACAAAAAAATGTATGTACACATAGTGTAGTATGTGAATTTGTGAGGAGAAATAAAAATATATATCTTTACTATTATGTATAACAAAGGTATTATTTTTAATTTATTATTAGCACTTACTTTTAGATCTTATCCCTCCAGACAGTTTGAGAGTAATATTTGTGAACTCGATGTCAACCGAACTCCTTGCTGGCACATTTACTTGTAGTGTCCTACACTCCTGGGACTCTTTATCAACCTTCTTTGTGCCCAAACCGGTAAGCATCGTTAAAGCACTCGCCATTTTCACTTTATTTTCAAAATCACTCGGTCACAACCCGAAAAAGTTCTTATTGCATAATAAAAAAGTAAAAATAATAGAAATTAGAATTCAGATTATAAAAGAGAATATACCTAAAGAGATTTATTTTTTAAGTTAAGCTTTTAGCACTTTGTATATGGAACGTGATTTGTTTTTGTTTTTTTTTGTCACACGCAGCGTAAGTGTGCGAAACGGCGCGAGCGCGATTACAGACTGTTTGGATCGCGTTTACCTACTTCACAAATTGTGTTAAATCAGCGACGCAAACGAGCCGACGAGTCCGACAATTATTAATACATTTTTTTTTTAACTAATTAAGTTCCATTTTACTTTATTAGATAAGATTTAAGTGCGATGGCATCTGAAATCATTTATGTTATTTTTAGTTATAAAAATGTACTATAACGAAACGCGTCTCATACACGCGTAGTTTTTAATGCTATTAATACTTCGGTAATTAGTCTGTGTCCTGAATGTAGCCTTTTTTAACAGGATCCAAGCAAATAACTTCTCCCAACCGGTGATAAGATAGATAGATAGAATATTCATTATTGTACACAGAAAAACAAAATACACTTATATAACGAAAAGAGGAGATGTACAATTGGCGGCAATTATCAATAAAAGAATCTTTTCCAGATAACCTTGGGAAGGAGTTACATATAAAAAAATAGAAAAGTGAACGGTGTGCTTATAAACAATTTATAAATATAGAATTATATACGATTGTTAATTATTTATGATTAATTTTTATAATATAACTATTATCATATAAATTATAATACAATTATAAACATATAATACCTACGTGCATACTTTCATGGCCAAGTAGTGCTCCCTAACAAGTTTCCTAAATATATTAATAGAACTAGTAAAAGATTTATCGTAGCACTTGGTCCAAAGCATGGACATTTCCAGCCGCAGGTTTTCTAATAATCTAGTAACACGGGGGTGCGATTCTTAGACGAATTTGAAACGATCTTTTAGATTAGAAGGGGTAATGGATGGCCGATGGTAAGTGGCGTAGAATTCCAAAGTTCCTATTCTATTACATTATTTCGCAAAATCTCGAATTATCCTTATTAATCGCTAAGACATTCGTGAAGATTATCTGTGCATTCGAATCGGTGTCGGGTCCATTGCACCTTAAATTATCGAAAAACGGGTTTCTTTGGAGTCATTAGCGTTTCGGAAATAGACGAAATTTTGTTTTTGGAGAAACAAAGACGGGGACTTCTGATGCTAATTTAACACTATCGGTAATTTTGCCATGAAATCGTAATAAAAGTTGTTTTTGCATTTTTAATATCAATGGTATAGGTATCTCGAGCAAATGAAAATTAACACAAACATTAGCATTTATATCGTCAATATCCAACATCCGACATATCAAAGACGTATACGCATTTTTTTTCGGGAGAACCAACAAAAAGTTTAGATAAAACGTTGAATATAGGTATTTAACATAAATATATAAATTAGACAAAATCACATACGTTGCTCAGATTCCAAGATGGCACCTAAAGCCCCCGTATTGTTGAGCATCTGATACACCCAAACTCAGATAGAAAAGTCCATTTTCTACATTGACCCGAACGGCAATCAAAACTGGGACCTCGGAGATGGCGACACCTTCGAACCACTCGGTTTATGTCTTATTTTTTTTTGGATGGGTATGTAGGTTTATAACGTAAGTAACTACCTAAAACATTAGTCCAAGAATATTTTAAAGTAAAATGAAAAACAATTCAATTATAATATATGTATGTATGTATGAATGTGTAATTTATTTCTTTGTTTTTGAACAAAATTTGACATCTTTTCCATTGACACTTGATAATACTTTATGCTTTTATTGAAATGTCACTCAAGTTATTGGTGATATTATAATTCAATGTGAAAATGAAATGGCAACAATTGATCTTCTGAGGAATTGCCAAAAACAAATGAACAATTAGGTATTTCTGTAAAAACACGTTCCGAATCTAAACAAAGCATATCGTTATCTAAGAATAACCCTTCTCGCCCGAGAATCTAAACTGAGACCTAAAATGTAACGAATGACACTGCCAAAACTGAAAAGTTTTACCAAGTTAATGAAAATCGCAATTACAATATATACCTATTTAGTGAGTCAGGGCATTGACATTAATTGATCGAGTGAACCGACAATATAACCCAGATTAATTTCGTACACAATGCTTTATTAGACGTCTGCGAAGTTGTGTAATCAAATGATAGGCAATGTTTAAATAATAGTCTAGGAATGTTGCTCATCGACCGTCATGCCTTGTTCGTATTACCTAATTCGAAACTAGATAGATAATCGGCACCTATATAAAGAAACCGCGTAAGGCAAAAATCACCTTATTATGACATTTTAGAGCTCATTGGGAAAATTTCGGAACTGTCCAATGACGTTACATTATTTGAATTATTCTGGCACCTATCAGATAAATCTTTGTAGTATATCAAACCACATGAGTGAAATAAAAATTTCAACAGTATCCATTTTGAACGCCATTAAAAGTCAATTATATTGCAAATTTTTAATACGTTTTATAAAATATTTTTGTCACTACTAAAAAACACTTGGAATTTGACTTACGCGGAATTGTTATCTAAGCGACTATATTAAAGTCTAATGAAATAACAGGAACAGATAATTACGAGTAATTAAGAAAAACTAACGACGACAATTTACATAATACAAAATTACTCTTTAATTTAATTTTGAAATTACTCTCTAAGTAGCTCGGTGGCGTAGTGGATAAGAGACGCGGCACGCGATCGTTGTCGTTAAGCAACTTTCGCATGGGTCGGTCACGAGATGGGTGACCAAAAATTATTATCTTGAGCTACTCCGTGCTTCGGAAGGCACGTTAAGCCATTGGTCCCGGCTACATTTGTTGTCGTTAATACCCGCAAAATCGCATTGGGCCCGCGTGGAGGGTTATGGCCCATGCTCCTCAATCATCCATAAGGAAGGCCTGAGCCCCTGCAGTGGGGACGATATAAAGGGCTGATGGTGATAAAATTCCTTTTTCTGATTATTTTTTTTTAAGTCTAACACAAACAAATAAAAAAAGTTAATGATGCCTTTTAGTGATATTGATATTTTTATATAATAGGTAACACTAAAATATTAATCAATCCATATAAATAAAAATATTTATCAAAGTGAAAGTCTCAGGAAAGGAGATTTTGTTCTTTTGTTCGACATTTATTTTTACAATACTCATATTATAGAGGAATGATTTTGTTGCTTGTTTGTTTGCATTGGATAGGCTCCGAAACTATGGGAACTATTTATAAAAGATCTTAATCCACGGGAAGCTACATAATACGCGGAGAACATAGGCTATAACTTACACAGACACAATCGCGGAGAAACAGCTGGTTTAATAGAAATTGGTTCACAATTCAAGAAGAGATCGATAAACATACCTTTCATATAACATACATATAGTTGCTGAATAAAGAAAATCCAACTTTCGGATTTTACAAAATACGCTATCTTTTTTTTAGCTGAAATAAACATAATATCATCTAAAATTTGATGAAAAGAGACATATCTGATGAAAAGAGTATTTTGTTTTTATTATAAAAGAAAAACTACTGATTCGATATCGATAAAATTTAATTGGGAATTTCGTCGTTTCATTGAAATTCTGAATAATAAGAAATTTTAATTAAAAAGAAAAAGTATTTTGAAAATCGTAATATCAGTTGTATGAATTTTGGTTTACTTTAAAAAATACCTTTTTTCTAGTAAACAAACAATTTTTAGTATAGAAGTCAATTTAGTCTATTGTGTACAACAATATTACTACCAATTGTTTTAATATCTAAGGACTTTCTACTGGTATTATAATTATAAACTACAATGTGTATCAAGGTTACGAAATCATTATTTCTGTCATTTTCTATTCAAATCTTAGGTTTAGTATTAGTAGTTGTTTTTAGGCAGTAATATGGAGCAACTCTTTAAAAATTTGATATTTTTTATAGCCTAGAAGCAATGAGTCAAATCTTTAAAAATCCTTACTGTACCGTGTTTTCGTATTCAAGATCTTTGTAAAAACAACCTTAGGACTGTATTACAAAAAAATAACTTATTATAACACAAGATTTCCTAATAAATTATATTTTCCATTAATAAGAACAGACTATTATAAAATTAATATGTAATGTCAATTTAAAACAAACAGAACTAAAATTGTTGCCACAAAATTATTTCAGTCACGTTTGAAAACATGATTATTTAAATGATTTATTCAATTGATGAGTTTTTAAATAAGAGACATTATTTGGAATGCTTAAATTGACATGGAGATGAATTATATACAATATTTATTAATAATGTACCTACAATTACTTTATTCGAGTTATTGCGCGCCGTAAAATATGAGACAGTTTTATATTCCATGACATCTTTTGTAGTCGACATTTTATGTAATAAATAAATTATTTGATTTGTATCAATAACAGATATGCGATTATAGTCTGAATAAGGTTTTTTAGGAAATAATAATGGAAGGTGTTCTCGGAAAATTATGAATTCAGGGAAAATGATAGATTTTGATTCCAGGACAAGTATTTTTGATGGAAAAATGTTGTTATATGTCGGCGGGTTACTCCTTAGCCATCCATAAGAAAAGCCTGAGCCTCTGCAGTGGGGACGTAAAAGGGCTGACGATATGTCGGCGGGTAGTCAGAAGGGGCTTTTACGAAGCCCAAAAAGATGGTCCATGTCGTAGGACTATCTTTAAAATAACACTGCAGGCGTGTATACCAACGTGGATCTGGTCCATTTTATCACTTTTCATACGAAAATATAACGAGATGAGCGTGATGTCGTCGGATGTCTTTATTCCTCGGCGATCGGAAACAGAATGTGTGCGAAAAATGGCGGCAATTTGCTTTTTGTTAACGAACTGTCAAAGTCAGTGTCACCATTTTAATAAAATTAAAAGTATCGATAATCACGCACTCTCTACAATCGAGTAATTAAGGAATCGAGTAACTAGAAATTAAAATAAAATAAACTAAATCAAACGATCTTCGTAAAGATGATGCGACACATATGTTTTTTTTTTTTGAAAGTTTGAATGGGTAAATGTTGGGAGGGGATGGGAGTGATGGGGATGATTGGGTGATAGTGAATGATGATGACTTGAAGATGATACATGGTCGTGGGAGGCCCCTATATTGCAAGTGGGGTCACATTTCAATATCTATGTCCCCCGGCAAAGTGGGGATGCAAATGGAACTGTCCATATCAACTATGTACTTTACGATCCCCTTGCAAAATGAGGGGGGATCATGCTATTGCCTGGAAGAGGCCTAGATGGGCAGATGGGCCCTGGAGGAGGGCTGGTGCATGATAATATGTTGGACATATATGTCAGGCTACAAATATGTCAAATTTACGCTGTTGATTTTTAACTTTCTCTTTTAAACTATTAAGGTTTTAAAGTCAAGTGAACAAATTTAGCAGTTTGTATAACATGGCATATTGTTGGTTGTACATCTATTGATCTATTGTTGGTGAAATATTTCCTTTCAGAGTAGAAGTTACAAGAAACGATAAAATAACAATGAATTACACGTTCATTGTTTGTCGACTTCGTATAAATGATTGTTTCCGATTTGAATAAATTTACGACATCTAATTAATTCGTTAATTTATGATTTAATTGTTAGCGTTAGCGGTCTGAATAGAATGCTTTTAGATGGTACATACTATTTTAATTTAGAAAGTTATTAACGTTTAAATACCATAATTTTCTCAGAACTCCAAATACATATTGCATATAAATATATAACTAGCTTTTTCTTTTTAAAATATCTTAAAATGTAAATAATGATAACAACAAAAAAAAGAATTTGAGTTTATGAAAACTTCTATTTGATTTCATTTATATGCACTAGCAGTGGGGATAGACGATGACAAACTTTTAAACCTCTTTTCACTCCTTTATGGGATATTTTCCAGAATAAAATCCTATAAACGTGTAATCATAACTGTCAAGTTGACAGACTTACTTTAATGAATCTTATGTATGAATTACATACAATTAATGTTGTCGTATATATCTTCAGATAAAACACTCGCTTTATGTCGGAAATATTACGTGTGATGTAAATAATTGATACACTATACAATAATTGCCTGTTAGAGAGAAAGAAACAAAAAACTACTTTCATTCGTAGCAAATAAGGTTGGAAGCTATATGAACGTTCCACTTTACATTATTCTCAAATACACGTGTTGTCTGTGTACTTATCTAATAAATATAAGGATGTCACTCAATTTCAATTAAGCGATTGAATTTTTATTTAAGCGAGTTAAATAGGGAGAATGGTCCCACCATGCAGACCCAGTCCGTATAGCTTGGTTTAACGACTGCAGATGCAGCCGGGAACAACAAGCGCATAACGTGCCTTCCGATGTAAGGATGAGTTGCAACTTTGGTTAAAGTTACTTGTCTTTCGCATTGCCGACCCGCGCCATTAAGCTGATGTTATCTAGTTTAATAATAGTTAACTTTATGATAATGGCGCCCGGGAATGCAGCTTGGAGTTGTTTTTAATTAAAAATTACAGTTGATTTATGCCTTTAATGTTCCGATAGTATCTTTTGTTCCTCAATTACCATAAAATAAGTGCATATTTTACGTTAACATTTTTTTTTTATATACCTATCTGTATTTTTTCCAACATCTGTGAATACAGAACAAAATAAAATAAAAAGGTGTAAACGGTCTCCAGAATGTTTTCCCGTAACATTAACATTAAGGTATGGCCTACCCTTATTGCTTCATCTCGAAAACCTCATTAAGTTTGTTAATGAAGTAATATCGGTCCACTTCAGTGGGTTGTCAACCTTAAACATTTATCAATAATGTGTCGTTTAGTATCCTAACAACAGCGGTCGTAATCACTTAACACAATATTTGCGCTACGTTTTAAGGCTTACGTCAACAGAAGTAATTTCAGTGAACAATTGATTCCGAACTTGATTTTCCTGAGATCTATAATGGTTGTGTTATCGTGCCTCGGTTTCCTTGTGAATTTTTTAACATTCATCAAAATTGCGTATGCATGTAAATATATATCATTTGTCATATCTTGCAGCTGAATTTTAAAGGAGTAACCGTCACCTAAAATGTTGTATACAGATTTAGTTTAGATAACGATGCATGGTTACTATGATTTCAAGTTGATTATTATGATTCTAGACATAGATCTTAATAAACAGTGTTATTTATTAATAAACAAGGTTTAGCGTTGGAGTAAATCTACGCTGTCACTGTACTTGGTATTAATCAAAATTCATAATATTATACAGAGACTAACGGCCGGTTTCTGAATTGAGAAAAGCACAAACTCTCACTGGATGTTCTCAACAATTTAAGTTTTTTACCTTTAATATGGCAAAAAGTCCTAGTTTCATCAAATTGCTATCAACTACTTTTATTCAAATTGCTTTTATTAATTGTGGTTGATGTCATTGGTGGCAAAATTATCAATTTGTATTGTAATGTCTGCGTGTAATATATATTGTATTTTGTCACTGTTTGTCTTACCGAAATAAATAAAAAAAAAACTGATCATTAAAAAATTATAAATCAGTAATGGAAACCTGTTTAATTGACGTTTAAAGTGGCTTAAGCACGGTTTGAGACGTGCTCAACTTTAAATGCTACGAGCTAATAATAATACCTAGCACGAAAATTTACGGGAGTAATATTTACTCTTAGAAGGAAAGAAAACTTAAAATCTGTATAGTATGAATTTGGATCAATACTTACATTGCAATTATAGCGTAAATTTACTCTGACACCAAACCCTGTTTATTCATAGCACTGAAAGAGTACACAATAAATTTAATTATAATTTTAAAATAGACTCTACTCTTTGGGCAAACGTTTAGTTTTTTGACCAATAACATAAGCATGTCGGTTTTATTCTTATAACATTAAAAAAAAACTTAAAAATATTAAAATTACAAGGAGACTGCAAGGGTGTGGGGTATTCAAATCATGATGAGTTTTTGGGTATAAAACGTACTCAGTAAGAGTACTCACACCCTTAATTTTTAAGGCGCACCTCTCAGCCATTGTCGAGAAAAAAAATCAAATCGTTTTTTCTAAAAAAAAATATCATAATTTGATAATTCGTTATGACCTTTTCTTTCAATCATGATCGAACAGTAAATTAATAAATTGAACCCTTTTTTTTATTAAATACATAAGAATTTTTAAATTTTCAGTGTTTAGAGAGTTATAAATTCAGTTACTCACTGTTCGATCATGTAAGAACATTGAAAGAAAAGGTTCATAACGCATTATCAGATTATAAGATTTTCTTTAAAAAAAAGATAGGATTTTTTTTCTCGACAATGGCTAAGAGATGTGCCTTAAAACTTAAAGGTGTAAGTACTCTCACTGAGTACGTTTTACACCCAAACACTTACCATGATTTGAATACCCTACACCCTTGCCGTTTCCTTGTTAGTTAAAATTGTATTAAGGTTGTGGGTACCTACATGAGCATACGCGAACAAACACGGATCATGTGCCGCGGTTACTCAAACATATACGTCGACTACACTTCTTACTCGTACGAATTAACATGACACCAGAGTGCTTAGTGTAAGTTTTTTTGATGTTTACGTTCACTGTCGATCGTGAGCGCGTTAAGATTTTAGTATGGAATCCGGTACAGCGCCCCTAGCGGTAACTACCAAGAACTACAAATCTCCATACATATTCTTAACGCGCTCACTAGTGAACGCGTTAGCGTAAAACTTACACTTACCACTCTGAACGCTAAGTGTAAGTTCTTTTGACGTTTTACGCGTTCACTAGTGAGCGCGTTAAGCTTTTAGTATGGAATCCAGTACAGCGCCCCTAGCGGTAACTATCAAGAACTACAAATCGCCATACAAATTCTTAACGCTCAACTAGTGAACTAGTGAACTAGTGAACAACTAGCGTTAGCGTAAAACTTACACTTACCATTCAGAAGGCTTATTCAATTAAATAAACGCATTTGTGATCATTTACATAAGTATATGTTGCGATAGAGGACCCCTCTGATGCACAAATAATTTTCACGTAGGTATATGATTTTAACAAAATAATTATAATTACAGAATCGAAATTTTCCGAAATTTCCGAAGACGAAGAAGCGTATGAAGATATATTTATTCTTCTAATATTCTAATGTTGCACCTATAGTTCATGTAGCCGGTATGTTATTAAACTATAATAATAATAATATTAGGGAATCTTAACATTAATGTTCAAGTTTTATTCAAAAAAGCCACACATATCTTTTTATTTTACAGTATTTTTAGTTGGTCTTTGTTAATGCAAATGGTTTCAGTTTACATAGGATGGTACAGTAGTGTTTGCTTCGAGCTCGACTTATTTGGAGGCCTAAGGGTGACATTTTTAAACATATTTTTACTCAAAGTTATTTCGGACAATTTTTAGTCAGGTCTTCAGTTTATAAGCATCGATTTATTTATAGTAATCTCATTTCGCTTTGAAGTTTCATACTAAAGTCACGTTCAACTCCGAAAATAATCTTTATACCAAATTGATACCATTTAATATTTACCGTGATGTACAATAATCAATACAAAGTACTAAATAAAGTCGCTTTCCATCTTCTGTCCCTATGTATTCTTAGATCTTTAAAAATACGCAACCGATTTTGATGCGGTTTTTTATGTATGGGTCAAAAGGCAGTATTATATTATACGTTTTTACGTATAATACAAGACCACGCGGCCTTAGCCGCTGATGGAAAACAAGTGGTAAATAAAAACAAGTAAATAAAAAAAGCAGCTCAAAAGCAAATTGTTTATAAAGAAGGGACGCATTTAACTACAGCAAAATCATGTTTTAATAGAATAGCTCGTTCTAGCATTTTCGAAATAAAATCTAGTGTAGGCTATTAATAAAACTAATTCTGTCTCTCTACAAAACAATGCAATAAAAATATTACTGGCACCGTGTGACATTTACTTAAATACACTTTATTACAGAATAAATTAGGTAGAACTTTAAATGAATTATGCAAATCAAAAGACTTAGATATATTTTAATGTAGTATATCAGGAGCTAGTCGGTTAATGAGCGATGATTTTTTTGTTGAATCTTACTGAACATGCATTAGAATTTTTGTTTGTAATTGTTCTGATACATATTGTAGTTTTCTTTTTTTTTTCTTTTTCTGGTGCATATATGTTTTTCTGTTCTAAAATTCCACTTTACGATACGTATGTTCACTCTGATTGTTAACTATAACTGTAACTTACCGTGGAAACCTTCTATAGGCCATCTGTAACGCAATTTGATGTCTACATATAAAAATCATGTGCTGTTGGTATTTCTGAATATATATGTCGCATCATCTTTATGAAGATCGTTTGATTAAGTTTTTTTTATTTTAATTACTAGTTACTCGATTACTTAATTACTCGATTGTAGAGAGAGCGTGATCATCGATACTTTTAATTTTATTAGAATGGTGACACTGACTTTGACAGTTCGTTAATAAAAACCAAATTGCCGCCATTTTGGCACACATTCTGTTTCCGATCGCCGAGGAATAAGGCATCTGACGACATCACGCTCATCTCGTTATATTTTCATGTGAAAAGTGATAAAATGGAATAAATCCACGTTTGTATACACGCCTGCAATGTTATTTTAAAGGTAGTCCGCTGATATGGACGATCTATTTGGGCTTCGTAATAGCCCATTCGGATTACCCGCCGTTATATATAAATAAATAAAATATGAAATATTTTTATTCACCAATTTAAAGAGAGAACACAATTTAATATTAGGTTTTAATAGGCTACCTACTTAATTTTAATGGTAATAAAAGGAGTTTCATAAGTAATTGAATGATTATTATCAGATGTTAACTTTGATTTGTTTATTTAATGTGTATATTATAGGAATAGTTCAAAATATTCATTTCTACTTTATTTATGTCTATGCCATGAATTACTGTTGGTTTTTACTTAATTTAATTATATTTATGTTCTTTTATATAAGTAATAAGTTAAACCCTAAAAGTTACAAGTTTCTAAGCAAGCATCCCCGCAACGATTGGGACTGAAGTTTACTTTAACCACTACGTTTACTCCTACGCAATATTTCAATATGCTTAATAATTTCTACATGTTCGCTATTTTATATCATCAGGCGTTTCTAAAGCGATGTGTCTTTTTAATTTTTTTGTTATACCCCTTATATATTTTTGAAAATATATTTTTAATTAGATTAGAGAGGTTCTTTGAGGATTCCTCGTGATGCTCCGGTGAATTCCTGCCTTGTCTACGATAATATAATTTCTACATGTTCGCTATTTTATATCATCAGGCGTTTCTAAAGCGATGTGTCTTTAATTTTTTTGTTATACCCCTTATATATTTTTGAAAATATATTTTTAATTAGATTAGAGAGGTTCTTTGAGGATTCCTCGTGATGCTCCGGTGAATTCCTGCCTTGTCTACGATATTATTCGCTTCGGTTTAATTCTTTATTTCTGGTATACTCCCACTTTGCCTCCCACATTTTTTGCAAGGCATCTCAATTCTACTACGTACTAAAATGTAAAGTTGAGCATTTGGACTATTCTATGAAGACAAGCACGATATACACAGAAACACAGGTTTATTTTCCATAATTGCTTCCATCTAGGCAAGCCTATGCCCCAACAGTGGCGACATTAATAAGCTAATGGATTTTTAATTAAGATTAGCTTAAGACTCCAGTATAGCAGGCCAGTGTGCACACAGTACCCTCGGACCACGTGGGCGAAGCCGCAGTTTATAGCTAGTTACCTATTTATCTATACTTATGTGATAACATACTTTCTCTTAAAAGTTGATGGATTGCAGGTAAAAATATCAATATCCAATTCATTAGCTATGAGTTCATTATATTGGAGGCACATCCTAGATTTGGGATTGTATTATGAAGTATTATTAAGGTACTCGGTACAAATTGGTTCTGTTCTGTTTATCTGCTGCTTTAATGTCGAATTTGCTTTTACTTATGGATGGAAGGTATACCGTTGTAGCATAGACCTCGCACATGTGCGGAACGCCTCACTTACCTGACACAACTGTCACAAGGAGTTGTCACTCGCTCGAAATTGTTTGCTTCTTACCACTTTTTACCAGAAAAATAACTGATTTTCTAAAACTAATTGTGATGTGTTGTAACTAATTGAAAGCTGAATTAATTCCCTAGCAATAGCGTGTAACTGTACCGTGCATAAATTTCTTAGGTATGTAGAATATACTGGACGTACATCGTAAATAATTTATTGTTTTATTAAGAGCCCAATCCAATTCATTCTACTACACCATCACGGGAATGAAAAATGTAACAATGTGGACAAGTTCGGAGTGCAAATCCGGCATACTACAACTACGAGCCTCTGCCTTCTTTTCCGCTATCCTCTTTCAGCTTTCTTTCTTATAATCTCTCTGATTCCTTCCTTTTTTCCTCTCATTCTTTCTCTTTCCACTCCGAGATCTCGATACCGTCTTCAACTCAACACTGGAAGGTATGGGATTTCGAGGCTTACAATTGAAAGACAGTTTTTCTCATCCAAGTTACTAATAGTTGGGGTGGTCCCGCTTCTTCAATACATATTATAGTAGGTCCCAATCGGCCCCACTATTAAAATTAAGTGACAAAATACGACCAGATCACTTAACTTTACTAAACAAATTCAAGCAAAAGGATGGATATTCTAATTCTAAACAATTTTTTATATAAATAAATGTTATTATTATATATTACGTCGTGTTTCTTAGATCTAACCAAATAAAATAAAAATCGTTTTAGTCTGTCTGTCTGTCATCGGTTCATAATTATACGACGGGAGACTTTGTTCAGACAATAACAGGCAAGCAGAGTAATGACGGGATTTTGATACCGCAGCTTGTGGTTCGGGTTCCATGTTCCGAAAAATAGTGTTAAATTCGACTTAAATTACATAATTTTAGTGGAGTTTTATTCAATTTAGTGTAGTGAAAGTGCACTATTTTAGGGAATGTGAAACTCGACGTTATTGTGATATTTTGTGTTGCTCTATTACTCCGCTTGATATGGTTTTAGTATTGTTCCACCATTATACCTGACTTTTTGGTGACTGACGGACGGACTATGACTTACTTGAAACATTTTGAGCTCGATTTGAGCGAAACTTGATACAAATTATTTACTTGATACTGGATATATGTACAAACCGAGCGAAGCCATAGATAATTAAAGAAAACAGGCAAGAAATTCAGCAAGAGCTGCCTAAAAACCGTCGAGTCGCCTTAGGTAACGTGAAAGATTGACAAATCAAATAAATACTTAGATATAATGTTAGTGATATCTAATCATTCAATTTACAGTGCACGTGCAGAAACTTGTAAATTTCAACTAATTTTGAGCAAAGGTCGTGAGAACAAAGTCCAATGTATCAGGCTACATAAGTATATTAACATGATGTCTAGAAATAATTGAAATAAAGAACGATTAAACTCACTCGTAAAGTTTCTAAATTTTTTTCACTTAACTTGTTCAAAAAGTCCGTCGTGTATACAAAGAATAAAATAAAGTCACTTCTCGCTGTCTGTGCACTGAGATAGTTTTTTTTTTTTATAGGCTAGCCAACTATTATTAATTAAGTGTAACATAAAATCGCAATAATGATTTTGAGGGTAACTTAATATACATAAAAACAATGCATATTGAGTTATCCAGAAACGACTGAAAATAGAAAATATTTTAATAAATAAAAAATAAAATCATAATGTTTTATCTTCAATTAAATCGAAACACAATTAGTTTTGTTTTTGCAACGGTTTGTGCACCTTTGCATTATCATCTGTAAATAATATGACTTTGAACGTGCAGTTTGTTGGTATTAGTCGACTGACATTTCGTCTACTTCAAATATCGCAAAGATATCTCGCGTATATTTTTACTCAGATAATATGTATGGTAATCCTCAGAAAATTTCCTAATCGTTGGTCCCAGGGCCGTAGTTCTGAACAGCAACAATTACTTATCAATATAAGATATTTATTAAAAAGAACTTTACCTACACTCCTGATAAAAAAATGCTTAATTTATTTCTCTTAAAGTCATTCCCTAACTTAACCTAACCCTGTCCCTTATTCCAAAAACCATACTAACAAAACTTCACGTTCTAAAATACCAGTCAATCTTCTTTTTTTATTAATAATATTACAATATTTAGAAATAGATGTTAATGGTATGTGAAAGCATTATTTGATTCAATAAACATAAAATTTTTAAATCTACTATAAAAGCTGTAAAATAAAATAATTCCCCCACTGTATTACGAATGATTTAATTCAGAACGCATTAAATAACATTTGTAAATTCTGCTTTAAAAAACTTAACGACAACTTGTAGTAACATACAACTATCCTAAATTAAAGATTTAGGTGAGTGTCTATCGATGTGTGTACATCGGGTGCGATTTTTTCGTAAAGTTGCGGAGACTTTAACATACTTAAACAGAGCTAAAATATCAGGACCTTTAAAATATAATGTATTTATAGTATCTACGTAGTAACCTTAATTTTTAAAGAAAACTAAATTTTACGATTTTGGCGCCGATCTTATTAATATATTCTAGAGCAACACTGATAAGGAACTCAATTGGTATTCACTCCAAGTCACAGAATAACTGCGCCTAGGTACACCTTCTTACATGTAAATTGGTCAATTATCTTTTGTTTGATAATGCCTGAATTAGGGTAACACATTTTGACGTATACACCATACCGTGTTCCTCGTCGGTAAAAATTAATAATAAAACAACAGAAATGAAATTTTATATTACCAAATATTAAGACATTATAAATGTAACAAGGTTAGGGCGTTTATACGAAATTTAACGACGAATGTCAAAGTCACATCACTGAAGACTGAATGAATTTTAAAATCTAAACCAAGAGGAAGGCCAAGTATCTATCTAGGTATATTTAGTATACAGTTATAGTACTGGAAAATTGTTTTTTTTATATAACAGAAAAGAGAAAGGAAATTGTCTATAATACAAAATAGAAATAACGATTCCTGGTGATTTTTTCCTTTTTAGGGTTCCATAGGGTTCCATCGTAAACCGGAACACTTTTACTAAGACGCTGTCTCTCTGTCTGTCACCAGGTTGCCATCTCATGAACCGTGAAAGTTAGACAGTTGAAATATTCACAGATGATTTATTTCTATTGCCACCGTTACAACAAATACTAAAAATCAAAATAAAATTAATATTAAACTGGGTTCCCATACAAAAACGCGATTTTTTGCTCGTTTCCGGTATGGAACCCAACGTGCGTGAGCCCTACACTCACATGCCCGGTATTTTATTATTGTATTAAAATGAAAACCACGGAATAGTAACGTATAACATGTTTAATAAAACATTGTTTTCGACTCATAATAATAATTTCCAACTCTCCCATGAAGTTGTTTACAATGGAAATACCCAGACGGTCCATTCAACATTCAACAGAATTTTCCCTTTAACTTTAATAATATGTTACGAACTACACAGGTATTATTTCAACCAATCAATCATTATATTTAAAACTCATCTCTAATATAATATAACGAAAGTATTGTTTAAATTATGCAGCAAAATATTACAGGTGCAAATGACTTTATTGTTCACTTTAATTGCCTACCTTTTGAAACAAAACTTCACACTTATACCGATTTACTGATGTCATAATAATTAAATTCTAATCCAAAAATGTAATTACTATCTATAATGTAATATGGAACCCTTATTATCATATTCATAGAATAGCATATATATTAAAAGAATAGAAAAGCTTCAAAAGAAATTCGTGAATTCACTTAATTATCGCCTAAATATTACTAACGTTTCCCACGAGTACTCATTAAAAAAACACAACTTACCACCTTTCCAGAAGAGACGGAAAATATTCGATATAGTATTACTATACAAAATACTAAACAACTTCATTAACTCCCCGACTCTCTTAGGTAGAATTCGTTTCATATCCCGGATCCGACTTCCAGAGTGCTCTTCTCGTAAACGTTTACTTTTCACTCCCCCAAATCTAAATAAACTTTTTACTAAAAATTGTTTTATATAACGTTCCACTAACATGTATTACAGAAATTTTACTAATGTAGATCTTTTTAATATTTCCCATAGCAAATTAAAGAAAACTTTAGCACAACAAATTGTAAGAAATTAACTTTAACTTTTTTTATTTAGATTTATAACCGATGCTCTCAACTACTATAATAAAAAAAGAGCTTTAATTGTAATCAATTATTGTTTAATGGAATGATAGCGCTTCATTTTATTTTTTTTTGTCTTCTAAGTCAAAAATGTATTTTCCAATCAAACAATTTGTTTCTATGTTTATGTACAAACTATTTAAATAAGTCTTTCCATCAAATATTATGTTAGTAAAACGATAGCACGTTAATAAATAACTTAAAATACACTTATTTAATAGTTATATAAATAAGTGTATTTTAAGTAACTTAATTATGTATGACTATTGTTGCCACAAATAAATGAAAGAAAGAAAGAAAAGATCACAAGTATTCAATGAATAGTGATAGAAGAATCCTTCTATTTCCATCATATTTCCACAAAATATATGTAATTTCCACTTTCTAGTCCCCTCTAATCCTCTGCCATCTAACTCAGTCATTGTCTTAAGAAATAAGATTAAAAATATTTACACTGTAGATTGAAATATAATTCGAGTTCAGCCCATTTAACCGTCAGCAATAGCATTCAAATATTGATAAAATTACAAAGTATATAATATCTAATGTCAAAACTATTAAATTATAAGTATCATTGTTTCATTAAACTATTATTAAATACAATTATTATTTCCACTTGCAAAATATCAAACAATCCATCACAATTTCTGGTATTGAGTAGGGGGAGTCCGGGACACTTGATCAGGTGGGAGAGATGATCCACCTCGCATAATTCGTTCAAATTACGCGCCATCGGGTTCATTGACGGCAAGTGGCAATTTTATTCGATGCTTGACATTTGCGCAGCGCCATATTGACTGAAGCTAGTTACGGTCGGCAGTGAGCAAAACAAACGCATTTTTTCGCCGGTTTAAAGTGAAAATTCTGGACTTTTTACTATTTAAAATTACTCCAACAGATATTAAGGTGCGTTTATCACTTGAATTAATTATTAACCATAAATTTGAGAACGTAACTTCAACTAGGGAAGATTGAATGAAGGTTAGGTTGGGGAGATTTGATCTAGGGTAGGTGAGGGAGACATGCTCGAAGGTTCAAATGTCCCATAAGTATGTTTAACATTTAACTTTTTGTTTTTCTGTTTTTAGGTGCGGATATTATGCCGTTTCAATATAAATCCAGAATAGGTTCGAACGGCAAAAAAGTGACTAAACAGGAAATATAAAATGCTATTCTCGAAGTAAGCTCTGGTACTTCTCTAAGTAAAACTGCAATCAAATATGAAATCGATAGAGCTACTTTATGTCGATACATTAATAACGATGAAAACCTGCAGATACAAATCTTCACAGATTTTTACGATTAAAGAAGAAAAACTTTTCATTGATTACTTATTGAATTGTAGTAAAATGAATTATGGTTTAACTCAAACAAAAGCAATGAAATTAGCATTTGAATTTACCTCATCAAACTCCAAAAAGATTCCAAACAGTTGGTCAAGAAATATCTCTGCAGGAAAGGGCTGGTTGCGTGGCTTTCTTCATAGAAACCTTGAAATTAGCTTGCGTACTCCTGAAGCAACGAGTTTCTCCAGAGCTACCAATTTTAACAAAAAGAATGTTGGATAATTTTTCGAAAATTTGAGATCTGTTAGAGAAAGATATAAATTTGAAGCTCATAATATTTATAATTGTGATGAGACAGGATGTACCACTGTGCAAGCCTGTCCTAAGATAGAATAGGATAAATGTTCTAAAATGATGAATTACTCTTTGCAGATTCCAATTCAGCTCCTAGTCGTGAGGCTTAACTTATTTTCACTGCTCATGCAGCCACATCAGATTCACAGGACAATTTACATGCCATCCCTAATATTTCTTTTGACCGAGACTTTAAATCATTCTGAAACCTCCTTTAGTTTACTTCAAACCGAAGCAAATGATATGCAGTCTTATGCAATTGATCAATCTTTACCGTTACAAGAGCAGCATGACGATCTTGATGACGAGAATTTATCTCTACCAGAACGTCATGGATATATCTCTTCTGAATCAGCTGTGAGTGACCCGAATAATCCTGATAATATTTCAACTTCAGCCTTATCAACTCAAAATTAGCCTTAACATTTAAAAAACACGCTTGTAACACCAGAAGCAATAAAGCCATAAGACATGGGGTGGTAGTCAGCCAGGAAAAACAATGAAAAGGACTACAGATGATCCACTACCTGGTGTAAGTGGGTTCTGTAAAGAAATTAAAATTAGCAAAAATAATCAGAAGAAAGGAAAAAAGTCTAATGTGGAGAAAACGAAAAAACAAATCCTTCAGGATAGTGGGAGTGAAACAGAGTGTGAGTCTGAAATTGATGTGACCAAAAATATTATATCAGTTAAAGAGAAAACTATGAAACCAAAAAAGAAGAAAAATAAGGAGAAAGACAAGTAGCAAAAATGAAAGCAAAGTACATGATGACGATCGTGAAACAGGCCTCAAATTTAAAGACAGTAATGTATTGTTTTGTATGCCAAAGAGACCAAATCTTAGATATGAAAATTTATATTTCTTGCAAGCGATATATTCACGACATATAGTGTTGGGTTGACCAATGAAGATGGCGGAAATTTCATTTGTAATGAATGTGAAATTTAAGGATTATAACTTGACGTCTAAAGATGATTTTATCTATGGAAATGTAACTTGATTTTGAATTTGTTTATTTTTATTTTTTACGAAAGTTACTTTGTTTGTCATAATTTACAGATCTGTGACTATTCATTACAATTTATATGTTGATTTTATATTATGTTGATTGTTTTGTTTAAACAATTTTATTTAAATTATAATGATAAATACCGACTCTCGATTTTGTAAGAAACAGTTATTGTTAAAGTTTGAGACATTTTTCTAATAATTTTTTATAATTTTACAATTTATTTCCTCATTTTTCCCAATACAAATAGCTATGATCAAGTGTCCCCATAACTATGGTCAACTCTCCCATGAGTTGGGGAGACATGAGCCACAAGTGAAAAAATATACAAATGTATATCTGGACCTGAAAAGCATTAGGTCGGATGTGCAGAACCAGCTAAAATCACTTATCGCCATAACGTTGCTACACTCTTTTTTCTCTTTCCAGCAAATTAACTCTTGTATGTTTGTGCCTTTTTACTCATGAGCAACAGTCATGCATAAAGTCGGATCAGACGACTTTTTCAAATATTTTGATTGCATTTAGCTATTTCTGTTTTTATACAGTTTTTATACATCCGACCTAATGCTTTTCAGGTCCAGATATATCTTCCAAAGTATTAATATAATTGCAACTGTAACATTGTGGAAATGTGCTTTTCCACCAACGCTTTATACATACCAAAACCTGTGAAGTTTGGAGTCATGGTTACGATTTTATACATGATTATGTAAATGGGGGTTCAACTACCCGGACTCCCCTATCCTATACATTTTTTGCCCGTTTAAAGTGACCCACGTGTTGTTTTACGAATTTAGCGACTTCAAAAATGTATAAACAAGGTAAGGTTAATATTTTCAAAGATTTAAATAAAGATTTGCAGGGTTTATCAGGAACAGCACCACATGTCGCCCTCATACTTTTTTTGAGCAACAAAGGCTTTTTAATGTTTGTACTGTTACCCAATATGATCGCCCGTATATAAGAACGGATTCTACGTAAACGGAGTACTCTGTAACAGCCGTACCGCTAGTAGCTATCTTTGATAATCTATGAAGGGCAAATAAAAATCGGTTATTAGAATCATCATCAGCCCTTTTACGTCCCCACTACAGGGGCTCAGGCCTTCCTTATGGATGGTTAAGGAGGATGGGCCATGACCCTCCACGCTGGCCCAATGCGGATTGGAGGGTATTAACGACCGCAAATGCAGCCGAGACCTACGGCTTAACGTGCCTTCCGAAGCACGGAGTAGCTCGAGATGATTTTTTTTTTGGTCACCCATCCCATGACCGACCCTTGCGAAAGTTGCTTAACGACAACGATCGCGGGCCGAGGCGCTTATCCAATACGCCACCGAGCTACACATTAGTTATTAGAATCAAATTAGTTGAACTTAGACAAATAAATGTATTGTATGTGTAGTATAATGTTATGGTTAAATGAACAAAAAACATATAATTATAACATAGGTACTAGTTTTCCGCCCGTGGCTTCGCCCGCGTGGTCCTGTATTATAAATCCGTTGTCTATTATAAAAAGATCTCCGTGTACAAAAAGCGGGAAAAGACGTTTTTTATACTGTCAATAGATAAACTATAAATAGCTAAACTATAAAATAGATAAATTAAAATATCTTCCCAAACAAAACACGAAAGTAAAATCTATATTTAAAAATGAATCCCCATTTCCCTTGGTCACGCCATCACACGTGAACGGCTGGACCGATTTCGCTAATTCTTTTTTTGTTGTGTTTGTTATTGTGAGGAGAAGGTTCTTATGAATGAGAAACAAATAAGAAAAATGTTTGAAGAATATTTAACCACCATATAAAATTATTTCTTTGCATTGCATAATATAAACTTTTTTAATGTAAACTTATTAATGTAAACGTTTGACTTGCTGCAAAAATCGTCAAATAGAGTATAAATAAATCTAAATATCCTATTAACGTAAGTAACTATAAACAATTAGAGTACCCAACTCATATTGTTTACATTAGCAAAAGTCATTCCCACTTTGTTAAGCGAGAACGAGCAAACAGTCCTTTATTCCACTAATGTTTAATGAAACGCATTGTTTGCAATGAAAATGTATTCAAAACGTTCATTTACGAATTGTCTCCGGTATCATACAAACGTGCAATTACTGGACAAAGAATTGATAGCGCATTTCACGGTACATGCTATAGGCGTACGCGCATTCATTCGCGCGCTGTGTCCAAACGCGCACGCGTATCGGGACGATGATGCTCGCCGGAGCAGAGATTGTTAATGACGGTAGTGTGTCTTATAAAAATGAGGCAGAGGGGAACGTGGCAATATCCCTGCCTCATCCAGAAGTCCAGGAGGCGAATACTTCTAGAAAGCTAAACTCGCCACTAAGGGAAACAGTTGATATGCACTTTTCGAATATTACATGCACTGTCAGCTTAGGATTCAATAAAGGTATTTATATTATCATTTCAGTTATTTAAAGTGAAAAAAAAATACTTATTTTGTTGATTTATTTCTCGAGAATTATATGTAAAATAACACGCCAGCTAATTTATAAATAAGTACAAAAACTTGTTTATTTATGATGAGCTGCAGAGTTCTGATAAGTATGATAATTAATAATACAAAGAATATATGGAACTGAATTCGTTTTTACACAGAAAAGAGACAAGAAAGATGTACTAAAATAAATTCTTCTTATTTAGGATAAAATGCGATATCATTATAAATAAAGTATAACGTTCCACTACTTCGTTAATTATGAGAGTAAATAAAACTTGTTTGTCGTCCAACTGAGTCAAATGTCAAGTACAAACAAACCTAGAATCTGAATCAGTCAACGATAACAAATTTATGATCTAATCAAACTTGGTATATTTTCTTTATTTAGACATAGATCTTGTTTATTTCATCATATTACACCTAGTCAAGAGTCAAGACAAACATTTGTTAAAAACAAACATTAAATGCTTAGTAGAATTATCGATTTTGCATTTACAAGATTACGAGTCTTAAAATGTAATTAAACATTTATTTTTTGGTGATGGATTATAAGAACTATTTAATATACTGATAAAGTGATAAAGTTGTAACTTAAATTCGCCTGCGCTGTCGAAGGTCAATACGGCATTAAATTAAATCATAATTTGTTATATCTTAGATAGGCACTTCCTTGTATATTTGAGATGCTAGAATAATATCTTGAAACGTAATATTTTATACATAAACTCTTTTCAATAAAGACTCGAGAAATCACACGCTATTCTTGCTTCCAACTTTTAAAAGCCAAATAACAGTTTTAACAGTAATTATCCTATAACCATATTTTATCAGGAATATAACGGGAAATAACATGCGCGATTAAAATAACGGGAAGTAGTTCATGTGAAAGGTAAGAGACAACGTAAAATTGTTTATAATTACCTACTTGAACAAAATTAATAATGTCCTTTGATTATAGTTCAAACTCTAAAGAAACAGATTACAAACAAACATATATTATATCTACTCCTTACAACATGTTATGAAGACAAATTTTTTATAATAAGTATTATTCGTTTTATGTCAACATTCGGAATAATTTTACATATTTTTGTTTAAAGAAATGAATTTTTAAATAAAAGTACCGTCGGTACATTTATACGTCCGAATTGCTAAGACAATTGCAACGAAATTTGATATTAAATAGATTTAAAAAAATACTCGGTTTTGTTTGGTCAATCGTATTATTAGTTTTTCTTCTTTGAGAATGAGAGATTTAAATAAATAATATTGTTTAAATATGTCATATATTATTTTCGAATGTAGCTAAAGTGAACATAAAAATAATTATACATTTCTTAAATGTCAAAATATAATAGACAGCTTCGTTTTAAAGTTTATGCGTATCTGTGGTTTCAATTTATTCAATTCCGAAGTTCGACAAACAAAATTGTGACATATGAATCATTGAGAAAATTCTTCCTAACAAAACTTTAGCGGCCAAAATAAATATTTACCTAATATTTGGGTAATTGTATGATCGTAAAATAAGTTGACAACAAAAGTCATTTAACAATTAAAGTTTAATGCATTCATATTTATTGCAAATATGATTTAAAAATATAATGATATAACTTTACTTTGCCTTTTAATGTCGTAGTGTAATATCTACAGAATAAAATTAAGTAGATCCCACTTATATGACTGTATGTTTCAACGGGATATCTCTAAACTAACGCCAATTTAATGTACTAAAGCAAACTAAAAAGAATCTAATTTGTATTTGGCTGAATATCCATATTCCCAAGTCAAATATTGTAATAAAAAAATGTTTGTTTAAGGTGTTGTTCTGTTCAAAATAAGAGTAGAACACAGCGTTTTCGTAACATTAAATTAAAGGTTTAAACAAAGTGAAAAATAATTTAAGCTACTCATATGTTTCGTTTATAAAACTGTTTGATATCATATATTGATAGTTATTTAATTGGTTTTAAAGTACAGATGCCATTACATCTAATGCTGCATTCATTTCATATGTCCAAATTAACACGTTATATTACTCGTATAAACTTAAGAAGCACTGACTTCTATGTAAAATATTTTTCAAATATGACCTAGGGCTTCGCCTGCGCGGTTTACACGATTTCATTTATACCTAGGGTACAGTTTAGTGAGATTAATTTAGGCTTAGAATTACACGTATACCAAATATCATAAAAGCGGGCGGCCATACGAAGTTTCTGCTGTGGTTAAATAAATTATTTATCCGGGCTTGCGTTAGTTATTTCTTAAAACTAATTGTTTATGCAAACACAATATCTAATCACGATAATGGCCAATAAATGGGATATATTTTAATTATATTATACTAACGGGAAAATATCGTTTAAATAGCGTTTCAAACGGATGCTCACACGATTGAAGAGTAAATCGGTGACATCCTATTGTTCAGATTATAAACAATTGGTTCATGAGGTTCGAGTACTCGACCGATTGTGGTGACGATTAGCTATAAATACTTATCTAACGATACTGATTATTCGAGTGAAGATCATCGATATGTTATCGAAGATCCGGTAAGGAACGTGCACATTGGTTTCGATGAAACATTAATTCTTATCAACTCATTAATTTTACTAGAATGACAATTAACACAAGGCCTTTAGAAGGACGCTAACAACATGTTTTTCTCGCAATGCAATTCTTGCTTTTCTTATTTTTAATTGACAAAGAAAAGATTTTCGAGTCCTTTCGTATGTTGTTTACATAACATATTAAATAGTGTATGTTTATGTACAAGTTATTAATTTTTATTAATAGCACGTAATTTCTATTGTAGCTCGGTGGCGTAGTGGATAAGCGCCGCGGCCCGCGATCGTTGTCGTTAAGCAACTTTCGCGAGGGTCGGTCACGGGATGGGTGACCAAAAGATTATTATCTCGAGCTACTCCGTGCTTCGGAAGGCACGTTAAAACGTTGGCCCCGGCTGCATTTGCAGTCGTTAATACCCTCCAATCCGCATTGGGCCAGCGTGGAGGGTCATGGCCCTCCTTAACCATCCATAAGGAAGACCTGAGCCCCTGCAGTGGGAACGTAAAAAGGGCTGATGATGATGATGATTAATTTCTATTGTTCAATTTTATTCTATTTTCGTATTATTCAAACATATTTGAGTAAATAACGTTTGTTAATTTATTCCAATGTCACAATAAGTTAAGTCAATTTCATTTCTTCAGAAGTCATTATAATTGTAGATACGTAAACAAATAATTTCTACACCAACTTTAGTACAAATATATAAACAAGACATTAGGCGCTCCATAATATACTTTTCACGATCAGATTTTCTTTTAAATTTATCTCGTTCACTAAATAATTATGTTTCGCTGATAAATAAATATTTTCATATTATTCCTATAGTAATTATATTTCATAATTTTGTTGATATAGTTTACATAATTTTTAATGTAAAAAATTATAATGTCTTGCGTCCATTCTTGCCTTCGAACTAAAACGTGGGAGAAAAAAATAATGGACATTTCAAAAGATTTGTATTAATGCTAACAATTTCAATATTTATCATTATGACTTTTACTTAACTGAAATGCAAATCTTAATACATAAAAGAGGATGGCAAAATTGCGCGTTAAAATTTATATTTCTTTAATTAAATGCAATTGTTACGATTAATTCAAAATTACTACATAATTCTTTCGGTTATAAAGTGACTCATATATTTCTCAATAAACAACAAGAAATAGAAGAAATATCGCAATGAACCTGCTCACATAAACTAAATCGCTTCGTCTTTACGTAATTATGGTCTTTTCTATCAAGATTTCTTTGTGAAATCCCCATTTTGTATATTTTCTATAAAATATTTAGAAGTTTGATGGAGTTTCTAATTTTTTATTGTTTGAATCTTATTTTTTTTTATACGAAACCCATTTAGTATTTTTGATGTTGGGTGCACGCGCCCTCTTAACTATAACATTCTCACGATGACGCACAATGCACGTGGTCGATCAGTAGTAATGCCTAGTTAATTATAACACATTATAATATTGAACTTAGAACTGTTTGATATAGATAAGCTGTTTGTTGCCAATCAACATACACATTTACTGGGAAACAACATGTTATAATAATGATAAACGTTGAAAATTTTACTTTAACAAGGTCTTAATGAAAGAAAAACTGAAAAGATACAGTGTGACCTCTTTTTCTGCTCTATGGTGTGACCGCCGGCTGGTGCTTAGGTACATACCAATTTCAAAGGGTTGCCATTAGTAAGAAGGCGACACGCTGGAAGCGGAATTCCATTCCTATTCCATTTTGTTTTTGTTTCACAAAAATGCTTTATTGAAACTTTAGTCTCATATAGTTTAAAGTGTCTTCTATATTTATTTATTTGTCATTATTTTTCTGCAAATTAATCGGTCATTAACCTGTGGGTACCTGTTATGTGGGTATTAACCGTGGGTAGGTATATCATATCTAGCAATGAGAGTAACATCTCTTTTATCTCCAATATTATTAGGTTAAAATAATCTCAAATAAATCACGCTTGTTGTATGGGAGCCCCTATAAATATTTAGTTTATTATGTTTTCAAACATTTATTATTATAACGACAGCAGAAAATCATTTGTAAAAATTTCATCCGTCTAACGATTACGGTTCATGAGATACAGCCTGGTGACAGACGGATAGACAGACAAACGGACGGACGGGCAATGGAATTTTAATACGGTCCCGTTTAAAAATTTGGGTAAACGTTAAACTTGTAGCCCCTCTGGTGTTGCATGTGTCCATGGGCAACGGTAATCACTTACCATCAGGTGATCCGTCTGTTCGTCTGCCCCCTATCCCATAAATAAAAATAAAAAAAGAACCCTAAAGAACGCTTAATAAACACAATTAAAATTTTGTGTGCTTATTACAAATTGTTCTTGTATATGCCCTAATTTATTTATATATTCCGTTAGTATTCTACGTCTTAGATGGTCATTTAATATTATCATCAAGCCTAGATACGTATTTAAAAGTGTCAAGGTGATCACTAACCGCAATCATAACACATCGCGTTCTCATAATAAACACACACTGGAACGGTAAGGTAGAATGCCTTATATGAAATGTGGGTATTTATAGCCTACATTGCAATTAAAAATATACTATACAACTTATCTTGCAGCAAAATACTCGAATAAATCTTGGCCTGCGGATCCAGGCGCACATGAGGGTCATGTAATTAATGTTTTAATAATTATGAAATTAATGTTATATCATGAAATTAAAACATTAATAAAACACTAATTATCAAATTCCGTTTTATAATTTAACCAAAATATGTCTAAACATTATTTGAAAAATAACAAGTAAATAAGTTTGTCAGTCGCGTTTAAAAACATATATGCCTGCTACTGATTATATACAGGGTGGGGTTAACGACAACCATTACAATACAGATGATATGTTTTGATACCAACTTGCTAACGGTTTTTAAATTTCGATAAATAAGGGTTGTTTCAACTCCCCTCTGTTCCGAATCCCCTCGGTCTATTTTATTTACATCCTAACTTGCTAAAGCTTATTGATAGTACCAGTCTGCTCTTTAGGATAAATGATAAATTCTACACCAAGGTGTAATAATAATAATAATTTATTATAATAAGGTGTAATTATAATTATTACACCATGGTAATTCAAAGTTTTATATCGTCTTACTTTAGGATATAGGATTTATCTTGATGGTCATATTTGTATAAACAACAAGTATTAACATTAAACAAAAATAATCTTTTGCGATAAATTATTCTGCAACCTAAACCTACCCTCTAATCCGCATTGGGCCCGCGTGGAGGGTCATGGCCCATCCTCCTTAACCATCCATAAGGAAGGCCTGAGCCCCTGCAGTGGGAACGTAAAAGGGCTGATGGTGATGATGATTATTCTGTAAACTGCATTTTCATATATATGCTGACTTATTAATATTTAATTAGTTAATAGAAATATGCCTGAATAATGCATAAGCACAATAAAGTTGCGCCATAATAGCAGTTAAAGTTATACACTCCTGTGCATGATAATATATAAATCGGACTTTACACTATGACAAATGTCTATACTTAGTGTATACTTCATAAGTTAATCTTTAGAAATATATAGACCTCGATACTACGGCAAAGTTATTATAGGTTTAAATAAAAAACAACTATAAATATAATATATAGGTAGCAATTAGAATGTTTAATTAAAAAACTGTCTAACTAAATAAATATTTTACCTATAATAAGTTTAAATATTGCTTGCGATAATCTATTAAATATGCTCTGCATAGTGATCAAATAGTTGATGCAGTGCATAAAATCAGTGCACTTCGTTTGGGTACTGATCATATTCACTACTTAGATTTTGGGCGAATTAATCCACGCGAGCCCAATGCAGACTATAACTGTAGATTCAGTCGTGACCAATAGCTCAACGTGCATTCCAAAGCACGGAGAAGTCCTAAATAATATTTTTCTGGTCATCCATCCTATGATCGGAGGAAGATACTTAAGTTCCGCGTGCAGACCGAAAATATAACCCACTACGTCATCGAGCTTTTCGCAACTAATTTACTATTATAAAAATTTCAACACTCTTTAGGTCTATTGTCTTAAGACCACCGTGTTGGACTTCGATTATATGACTCCATGTTACAAGTATTATAAATAATCGTGTAAGCATACAATACGGATCTCTATGAAGTCGTAATAGCGTCGAAAATCTATAAATAAGAGATAACCTGATTAGTTTAATAACTTAAGACTCTGATTCATTTGTTTCGTAATAACACAACCTTCAATAGCGCTCAAACAATTATAACGACTTATTGTTTTAACACAATTTGTTTTTTATAATTATTATTTAACTGCTGAGGTCTTCTGTTAATGTTATCGGCGGAATATCCTTAAATTAAGCTAGGCACATGCGTATGGCCAAAAGTATAAAATATATGTCTGTCGGTACACGGTTACAAATGGTCGCGTACTTATTTACTATTATATTTACAAAGACGCGTTGAGCATATCTTATTTTATTGAATTATTTATTTGCGATATAAGTAGATGGTCATTGTTTATAATTAGCGGGGCGCTTAAGAGGTGCTAGCTTAGAGCGCGGTCAACATAATTTGCCTCGTAACAATAAACTTTGTTCTTACAAAAATAAACTATTCTTCAAATGTTTCTTTACACAAGAAATAAGAAATAATAGTTGTTTCTAGTACCACGTTAATCGTAAAAGATGCCTAAGTAAAAAGTTCTTATATTAAAGTTCTTACTTTATAAAAAAAAGTTAGGGCAACTGTATATTTGAAATAACGAGTAGCAGTTTTAGTGTACCTTTCGTAAGTAGATAGTATTCATTGATTCGTAATTAAACTCTTGGAAATAGTTCTGATGTGTTTTATATATAACTCTTTCAACTTTTAAGTGATATTAATTTCAACATATTGTTTCTTATACGCCTAAAATTAACCTAATGCCCAAGAAAATTTAATATTTGAAGCTCTAATGTTGAAACACTTTCCAACATAAATTATTAAAAACAACTGATCAGTAGAAAAATATTACCGGAATACAAACGAATTTTAGTTGTTTTTCACTCGGACTTACAAAAAGAATGGGCCTGTTAAGGGTTTATCCCGAAATAATTTATTAAGATCATAATGTTTATAACATCCCTAATATAAGAACTACGTTTTTAGTCACTCATCTCTATTCGTTTTATTCCAATGTGTCTTTCATTTCAAGTGAAAAGAATAAAACACTATACTACACAAAGCTTACGCATTGCGTATTACATACTAAGTCATTAGAGATCAAACCACTTTACTGGTTCCATTAATTGTCCTAAAATGTTTATCAATTTCCATAAAACACTTAATTGAGATGCTAAGCTGAATACAAAGGTTGTTTGAACCCACGTAGACCTTCACTTATAGACAACTGTACGACTGAGAAGCCTGACTTGATTCAAGGTTCCGCGTTGTTCCTTTAGTCGCGGCTGTACTCCGGTTACCAAACAAAGAGACTTAATATGAATATTTCAGTCTTTGTTGTCAACAAAAGAATATTAACATTACACAGTTTATCAACTCTTAACAGGAGAATGACATTTATATAAACATTATCATTACCAATTCATTATCAATGTTAAAAAATATGTTTAATTTCTAATACTTTTAGATGTTAATTCTTGTATATAGTACATTATATGTATTTATACAGTTCTTGTAATCTGAATCTCGGAAACAGCTCCAACGATTTCAATGAAATTTGGTATAGAGGAGGTTTCGGGGGCGATAAATCGATCTAGCTATGTTTCATTTACAAAAAAAACTATCGCGCTAAACTCGGTCAGCCAGGTACTATGAATGAATGAACGTAAGTTTCATCAATCATTAGCGTACGCCAGAGTTCGGCAACTTTATAAAACTGAATAGCTTAAAACCACAATATACTGAATTTCACAGTTTTTTAAGAGCTAGCGGCTCTTTCGATTGAATTTATATTCAATCAATGAGGACTTTGAATATCTATCTCTCAGCAATAGTCTGTATATCTTAAACGTATGGGTGCTCGCCTTTTGACTGATTACACGATAAAAATAGTTTCGCCAGTTTTTGTCAAAGGAATTTGAGAGTTACAACTTTATATCGGAAGAGCCGCAGGTTACCGACCTCTGACTTAGGCTCTTCTTTGTGTAAGAATATGGTAATAATCTGGTATTTTGCCTCGGAGTTGGTGGCATATTCTGCTGTCCATTCGTTACTCACAGAAATTATCAACAACTAGTTTCTGTGGTTATATTTGTCATTATTATATTAATTAGTATTGATATAGACATAAACAGCATAAACCTTCGTGGTTTACAAATGCTGTGAAAACTTACAGAATGTAACTATGTTTAATCCTGTAACGTAAATAAAAATAAATATCTGAAGCAAAAACTTGGAACTTCGGACCTCCGTAGCCGAGTGATTCGCACGCCGGTTTCAAGGTGTCGCCATCTCTGAGGTCCCGGGTTCGATTCCCGGTCGGGTCAATGTAGAAAATGAACTTTTCTATATTGACTCGGGTCTGGGTGTTGTGGTACCTTCGTTGTCTCAGATACTCCATAATACGGGGCCTTTCGCTACTCATCTTGGAATATGAGCAATGTATGTGATGTTGTTAAATATTTATTATTTATTATTATTATTACACGGTATAAAATTTGTGACAATATTTAGAAGTGCAGAATGCAATAAAAATTATAACATTAACAGCTATACGTTTGAAACTTTTATTTATTGAATTACACACAATCATATGGAAGGTAGTTTTTGATAATAGAACCTTAATAATGTGGTCTCATAAAACTACAATACTTTATAGCTGTCCTTATAAAATCTTTCACCGGAAAAGAAATATCACATAAAAAAAACTAAAGCTTATCAACATTAATATTGCTAATTAATCTTGAGCTTTTGATCAAATCTTTATATCCATGATACAAATGGTACAAGGTCCAATGTCAATGTTCTCAATCTCATATACACCAACAGATTCTTTAGACTTTGGACTTTGTCTTCGTCTAATATATAAATAAATATATATAAACAAAGGTTTGGTAACTGCGTGACGTGTTCGTCTTTATAATTTTATAAAGTTTATGTAAATTTTACTTTATTACTCAGAGCTAAAAGTTTATTTTGCCGTTATCTTTTTACAGTGAAAAGACATACAGAAGACTCAAAAGTGCTTTCGAAACTGACCTTTAGTAATGAAATAAAAATTACATTTCAGATGAACTCTCTCTAACTCTGATGTTCATAAGAAATATGCGAATGGATTATCCAGATACTACGGGCTGAGATTATAGGTTTATTTAATAGATAAATCCAAAACGTTAGACTGATTTTAAAAAAATGCACGATTAGAAACATTAACTACATTTAAAATTGGTGATTTTAAGTTCACAAAGTGAGCTAAATTGTCATACTTCTTAAGTTACAGTTGCATTTATATTGAATTTCTGTTTTAGAAATTTTACCGGAAACCTGCAGTTATCATACTTAACACTATGCCAATTAAAACTACTAGCTTATTAAATAAAATATTACAAGATAACATATTAATTGCAAAATGATAATTTATGACATATTTTAATTTGATCCATGTCCTAATTGATTATTTTTAAACCAATCTATGGCGTAGCTTAGATGGAATGGGTATATTTACTGTGTTATACACAAACATTCTAAAATAAATAAAGAAATCATGTGATTAAGTGAGAATTACTATGGTTAATTATTTATAATATTTAGCAAATAAATATTTAGCAAGATCACATACGTTGTTCAGATTCCAAGATGATTAGCTAAAACCACCGTATTATGGAGACGACGAAGGTACCGCAACACCCAGTCAGGAGACAATTTAGAAAAGTCCATTTGGGGCCATGCATAAATTACGTCACACGTTAGGAGGGCGGGGGGGTCAACGAACTGTGACATTAGAACAATATTTAGTAGAATTTGTATAGACAAACATGTGACAGGAGGGGGGGGGGGGGTTAAAAATCGTGAATTTTGTGTGACGTAATATATGGACGGCCCCTTCTCTACATTGACCCGACCGGGAACCAACTCGGGACCTCCGATATGGCAATACCTTGAAACCGGCGTCCGAACCATTCGAGTACGGAGGTCATCTACTATAGTTTTCAATTCGGTCAAACGAAAAACTCGGTCGACAATCTTCAAGGGTGTATTACGATATAGCAATGATCATTGTTCTAATTCTATTATCACATTTTTATCGTTTATTTTCTAGATAAATTATGCTTAGGTGAGTTTACTGGGTCAACTAATATTAGGAAATCGTAAGCACACATCGCTTTAGTTTAATAATAATAATTCATTTATTGCATATCACATAGTAAAACAGGTGTTATTATTAGGTACAGTTTATGTGACACCCTGTAAGGGTGTAGCAAATTTAAATTAAAATTTAAATTTCATTGTAAATAGTAAATGCTTTAAATAAAATCTTCTATATCTTCACTTTCCTCAATATCTTACATTCATAAAATTTCATTTAAATTCACATTCGTCCCTAATTTTCATTTTAAAAATAATCATAAGTATATAAAATTAATGTTAATTGTCTGGTAATTTTCAATTAAGTACAATAAATGTCAAATGCTTAGAATTAAAAACTATAAATTATGTCACAATGTAGATGTCAAAACAAAACAAAAGTTAAATTGTCAAGAGATAAATTAAATTGTCAAGGAAGAAAGAAAAACATGGTATGTCAACGGCAATAAAATATTACAATTTGTCATCAAAATATTCTTGGACATTATAATCACCACCAGCCCTTTTACGTCCCCACTGCAGGGGCTCAGGCCTTCCTTATGGATGGTTAAGGAGGATTATAATAACACTTGTCAATGAGAATTTGCTTCAATGTCGTTACAAACTTTTTGATATTAATTTCATTTTTTAAATTATGGGGTAATCTATTAAAAAATTTTATTGCCATTACATAGGGACTCGTACTGTGCAAAGTCAATTGTGATTTTGGAAGTATCAAATTATTCTTCAATTTATAGTTTAAAATCGTTATTACATTGAAAAAAATATATTGGGCGAGTAATTTTACTTTTATACTAATATTATTGAGAGGAAAGATTTTACTGTTTAAAATACTGGACCTACTTTAAGCATTCTTTCACCTATATGAAGCTACATCATATATGGTGGACAAAGGCTATATTTTATCCCATAAAACAGAAAATAAAGGAATGACAATAGAAATGGAAGTTTGTATAGGGAATTAAAACGTTACCATAGTAACCATTGTTTACTATTCAATGTGTCATTGTAATTATATCCGTGTCACGATCAGAGATGTACAAAATACCCTGTACAAAGTATCTGGAATACAAAATACAAAATACTTTTAAATTAAGTATTTCAGATACCAGATACGAAATACTTTCGCGAAAAGTATTTGGAATACTAGATACAAAATAGGTATCTTATAAATACTTTTAATAAATACAAATACTTTTCTAAAAAAAAGATTTGAATTTAAGTTTGTTTATTATAGACCACAAGAACCTAAATCTTGGACCAGATGGAACCAGGGACAAAGTGGATTTTTTAAGCATTTTTCATTAGAAACAATTTTTACAAGCTTTTATTTAGTTTCACCTGTACCGGTGTTTGTACTCAAATCTTACAAGCTAAATTTCACCCACTTTTCCTCCGTTTGGAGGTAACAAATTAAAAAAGGTTTTTACATAAATCAGGATTTTTTACTGCTTGTAACTGGTTATTCGATTTCAAGCCCTATGCGCCATCTATCAATTTTTACTAGGGAGTATACATTACATCGGTATTACCGTACGTTCAGTTCTACGCATTTACTTTTTAAATGACACCAAACAATGTTTGGATTCATGTTATTTTCAACTAAATATTCATTGTGTTGATAATTGGACACTTTCTTCTTGTAAATATGAATGTTTTAGGCAAATAATGTTTTGTGATATTTATAAAATGTAAAAAATCTTTTTATAAAGTATTTTATCAGAAAAAGTATTTAAAAGATACTAAAATACTAAACTAAAGTATTTAAATACAAGATACAAAATTCTTCCTAAAAAAGTATTTTAGATACAAGATGAAAATACGTATTTTGTATCTTGTATCTGTATTTCAAATACTTGTATCTAAGATAAGTCACATCTCTGGTCACGATATATGATCAATTATAAAATTATTTAAAATGTGTACATAGGAGTAAATAATCTTACTAGTATTTATTCCGCTAAACTGTTCTCTAGGGTTCACGCGGGCTAGTAATATTTAATTGTATACTGTTGACGACAAAAATACTGTTAATCTACAACATCTGACTTTTATTAACTAAGTATTTTAAATGTATTAATTAAGTCCTTTCATTTAATACCCTACACGGAATGATTGAACAGAGAGAGCATAATACACGGAATAAGGCGCCAAAAATATTTTTTACTTATCTCTCGGAAGGTATTACTAAAAATGATTGTAAAACACTAAAATTTCATGCTATAACAATGAAATTACTCAAATTTGATTATTTTACAATTAAAAAAGGATAGATATTTAAGAATAATTATCAGAAGATAATTTCTTTAGATTTATTCTATCGGCTTTTGTATAGTTTTGCACATTATTTAGACATTGTTTTTTGTTGAATTAAAATTTTATATTATAGCTTAAATTATAGCTTATATAAGTATCCATGAGTTTATCTTGGGTGAAAGAATGTTTATAATCAGTCCAGTAGTATCGAAACCTATTCAAGGCAAAAACAAACTAGAGGAAACTCTTTTTAATATTAGTAGATATTAAAAGTTTTCTTGTCATTTTATAAAGAAAAATATAGTCGGTAACAAATACGAAACCAAATTTTGTATGAACCTTAGGTCAATACACTTAAAACAACTGTGTAGGTAAAAGTAATCGATCATATTTGTTATCTTTGAGGAAAAATATACCTATGTTTATCTACTCATAATTTAAGTACATGACAAAACGTTTTTATAGAGAAATTTTCACAATGAATATTGTGAATTTCTAAATTTCAGAGAAAATGCATTGGCGTAGAGATTAAAATACCAAGAAGCGGCGTTTATGTTACATTTGTCTTATAGACAAAGCGTGTAGGTGCACGTGTCATTTGTCTTTTGGACAATATTCAGTGCGCGAACTTCGCATCGGTCGCTGACCTGTGACGTCACCACAGCTGATAATTACAAATAGGTTATATACTCATCGAACGTCAACAGAGAACCAAACTAATTTTTTCTGTGGAAAACTCAATATAAAAAAAGTCAAGATAGCACTATGCAAATTCGTATTATTAAGTTCTAAAATTGCAAAGCTCTTACAATCATAAGTATCTTTTCGATTATTCCTCTTATTATTATTATTCCTCTAGTCAAACAATAATTAGACTCGAGAAAGTTAAATAATGTAACAATAATGTTTTTTAGCAATTTCATACAGTGTGTATGAGTTATTGTGAAGGCTGGTAAACGCACTTGAGAATAAAACTCGTTTTACAGGTTGTGAGGTCTCCTATAAGAAGAATATATATATATAAAGAATAAAATGTCCTTATCTTATATATGAGAGAAAGGGACAAAGTATTAGTGGCAGGAATAATTCGCAAACCATTATGTTTTATGGTAAAATGGATGCATAGAGACCGGCTATAAAGTGATTCCCATATTTATCCATTTTTTCTATAAAAAGAGTACAATTACCGGAAAACCATTAACTTTTGTAACCAACTTTATCTGGAATCTATTTTTAATTTTGATTTATTTCAATGACTCTTGTTTTTACAGTTGACTTAGTTACCTCCAGCGGCTTCGCCCGCGTCGTCGGTTTATTTGTTGCTTTTAGAGATAAAATATAGCCTATTTTCAGTCTATTATGATTACGGCCTCCCGTAGGTGAAAGACTTTTTAAAATTTATTATAGATAAAATCTATCTATAAATTTTACTATAGTTTAGTGCCGGTATCTACATTGTTCCAATACATGAATACATAGTTGGAGAAACTTAACGATTATTAATTTAAAAAAAATATATAAGTTCACGCTTTGACTTTGACATATCCCTTACAATAGGGATGATGACTGGGTAAAAAAATGTAATTCTATTTAGTCCGTCAGTCAGATAATAACAAAAATATAACATACGTACTTTTTTTTTACTTTGATATAACGAGAAATAGCTTAGATAACAGGCATTAAAGTTGAGGAGTGGGGGGCTCGCTACGTCACAGTTTTGTAGAAAACGTACCATAACGTGATGTCATGCAAAATTTCAACTCCATGTATCGCCGTAATTTAATGATTACAAAAAAAAAATACGTGTTTAATATTTTTTAACACTCTACCTGACGGAAACAAACAAAAATTAGTCATCATCCCTATTATGTTGTATTTTTCTCAGTTTTAAATCTTACCACCCTATGATAGCCATCACAATATAAGGGATAGAACTTTCGCAAATTCAGCAGTGGTTCTCCCATCGCTTAAAAACTTTATATCGTTTTAAGCAATTTTAAGATATTTGTGCTATAGGTAATATGGACACAGCTTACTTATAAATAATAATACAAGTAAATAATAGAGTTTTCAATGCTAAACAATAAATTAAATGTAATTTGTAATCGGTTGATACGTATACGACCTAATTAGCTACTATCTATCAGCAACTGTTGCGTTATTACGAAATGTTGAACGTGTTTTATACATAGATAGTTACCTATTTATAATATGTTAAATAAACTTTAATCCCTAAAAAATACTATGTTACATAAAATTGTGAATCATATTATTTAGAATACTGAAATAATGAAATTAAAAGCTGCTGGTTCCGTGGAGAATCGGTATATTTGACAAGACGTACATAAAAACAATTACCTACTTCTATCAAAAAAACAAAATTTTAAAAACTATAAACATAAATAATATCAAGAAGTTTGTGCTTCAGCACACATATTAATCCTTATTTGTTCTTATTAAGCTATGAAACGTAAGAATACTGAACGTCGACTGAGGAAGCCAAAAAGGTGTGTAAAGACCGGTAGGCCTACAGTGTAACTACGTTTCTTTTGAATTAGTTAACAATGGATTCAATCAAAACACACTCAACGTTCAATACTGTATAGTACGTTGAGTGAATTGGATTATACATGACTAATTACACACTCTATCTTACAATACAGTATTGAACGTTGAATGAATTTTAATTGAAATCAATGCCTACCAAACCGAAATTAATACTTAAATAAATAAGCCTTTGTTTTAATTATAATGTAAGCCAAAACTATTAGGTATAGCTAAAGTATATAAGGAATAAGGACATTATAGAAAAAAGAAGGGATAACTTTTGATACATCTCCTCTTTTATCAGGCAACTTACAAAGTAGAGTTTCGAATACCTGTTATCTGATACGACAATTGCATATGTAAGAGGTCAAAGTTTAAAAGATGTCTTTTTGGTATGATTGCTAATTAAAGTAATTATAATAATTTTATCACTATATTATATACTTAAAACAAATTACCTCTGCCTCGTGTGTTGGTTTCAGTCCGATTAACTATCAAATTACTGTATGAATTTTCATGCGGTGTTCATTAATTAAAGAATAAATCATTGGGAAGGTTGAATTGTCTTAAGAGAGGTACAGAAAGTCAGTTATTGAAAAATCGTTTGTTTTACGAAACGCTGAAATGACTCCAATGGAACTAATTTTTCGATAAATTTATGACGAGATAGAGATAAAATCTGACACTGTCTCTTGCGGACAGATTTCGAAATTTTTAAAAAATTATTCGAAATTTTCTGAATTTTTGTTCGTTGAGAGTAAACCCTCTGGAATCGCGAGTATTCTATGATGGTTTCTATTGTCATGGAATGTCAATCCATTTCTGAAATGTTGTTATTTACAGATGTTAAGTGTCATATTTTAAAATCGCAAAAATTACGGATCAGCAGATTTAAAATGGCTTAACGTTGCTAACTGATGTCATCTAAACGAAATTGTAGTGTATGTATGTTTGTTAAACGAATTTTGCGTCTGTATTTCTTAAGCGGTTATCGTCAACCGCTCCAGCTGAAATAATTAATATACACCCGGTTTCTGAAATTAAAGTAAATAAAGTAAAGAATTTAAAGTAATGCACGTTTCAAACCGTACTGAAGCCATTTTTAACATCACTTAAACAAGTTTTTGTTTCTGTTTATAGTTATTTTAATGATCAGTTTGATAAAACTAGGAGTTTTTGCCATGTAAAATGTAAAAAAAACTAAAGTGATTGAGAATAATCAGTTAACCGGCCACTACGAGTTTAATAAAAGGGAGAAGCTTGTAAAATAAGTACTTTCTTTAAATATATGGTTTAAATATTTCTTTTCAGTTAAATAATCTTGTAGCTTAGAATGTTTCTTAACTAATTTCAAAATTGATTGGATAAATTTGGTCTTTAGATTTAAGATTTTTTAACTTTTCCTTTGACTGATTTGGATCAGAAGTTAATCTATTTTGGTCAATTAATTGTATATTTTCTCTCATTGGTTTACTTTTTTGTTAGTTAGGGAACACCAAATGATTTGATTACACGTATTACTTTTCTCGATAACAAATTACCTACTCACTTTAACCATACTTCTTATCACTTTTAAAAGCTTTTCAAGCTCTGTTATTCCTAATTACCATTATATCACAATAAATCATAATGGTTTGTTAATAATTTCTCATTATTTGTCCCTTTCTGTCATTATCGGGCGCAATAAGATAGACATTAACCAACGTAGATAAAACCACAAAAAACTGGAAGTACCTGTGTAATAAAAATATAATAAATTATATTAAAAACACTAGCTCTTTTTACTGCGACTTCGGCCGCGTAATTTATAGCCTTTGTCATCAGCATGTAATGTAGCTTCTTGTATATAATGTTGTGGTAGTTTCAGAGCCTATTCAATGCCTACAAAGAAATCTTTTAAGACCAATTATCCAAATAAAGCTATTTGTTCATAAATGTTAATGTAAAGCTAAGCCAATTTTTTCTTTTTTTTAAGTCCGAGATATAATCGGAAAATTGATGAAAAGCAAAATCGCTTTTCTTTAGACTTTATTGAAATTAAAATGGCTCATAGTCTGTGTAAGAACAGTGGAGTTTTGAGAGAAGAAGCAAAGTGGATATAAGCCGCAGTCAGCGATCGTTTTTACTAAGCAACATTCACAAGGATCGTTCACGGGATGGGTACCCAAAAACTTAAGCCGATGGTCCCGACTGCATTTGCAATCGTTAATACCCTCCAATCCGCATTGGTCCAGCGTGGAGGGTCATAGTCTATCCTCCTTAACCATCCATAAGGCCTGAGCCCCAGCAGTGGGGACGTAAAAAGGCTGATGTTGATGACTTTCGCAATAATCGTTCACGGGTTGAGTGACCAAAAATCATTATACTGCTCTGTGCTTTGGAAAACACGTTAAGCCGTTGGTCTCGGCTACTTTTGCAGTCGTTAATACACTCCAAACTTTGCTCCAAACTCACAGAGGAGCTCAAGATAATGATTTATTAGTCACCCATCTTATGGCCGGCCCTTGCGAAAGTTGCATAACAACCAAGTGAGCTTACCACTGCGCCCTCAAGCTCCGTATTCACTCCAATTAAATACTTATTTGATCTTTAATTCTGCAAACAGTTCTAATGGCCATAAATTAAAGATATGAGGTGTAAGGTCGCATATTCCTGAGTGCTGACAGCCATAATCGCTGACGTACATATGAGGTTATCACTGGGTCACAGCGTACGGAAGCCAAACGAGATCGCCATGTGGGTCGCTTAAGTAGATACTGGGCCAAATAATACTTGATAAATCCATTGCAAATTTGAAAAAGAGGATTTAATTTATCTTATAAAAGTATATAAAATAAGTCTATCACATAACATGTACTCTACTATTAATATTATAAACATAGCATAAGATTACGGTACAAAAGCATAGACAATAGTTATAATGTGTTGTCGACTTTTTGTCTTTTGCTATGAACTAAAAAAAAAGAGTTAACCAAGTTATTATTCAATATCATTAGATTAAAAAATTATTATCGGTGCAGTTAAATACTTATTGAAATATTCGGTTAAATACTATGTTTTATTATTTACATTAGTTAAACACAGATATTTTTTATAGTTACTTATCAATTTTCGAAAGCCTATAGTAAAAAAATTGCCGCTTTTTTAATACCATTAAAAACATAGTAGATACTGTATGTTCATTACATAACAAAATAAAGAAAATTATAGTTATAATTTTTAGGGGGTTCAAAATTATCTGCAATCGATTAAGAACAATATGAATGCTTCCTTATTTATGTCAGCGAAACCTAAAAAGTACTTGATGGATTGACTTAAAATGTTTTCACAGTAGTGTATTAAGATGAGATAAGAGTTTTTTGTTTATAATAACTGTATTGTTTCCGCGGACACTACTTATCTGATAAAATTAAACGAATTCAATTGCGTATAATTTTTGTGTTGATACACTTTTTCGTTTTTTACGTTTTTCGTCCTTTACCTTTCATTTTTGATTTAGAACTGTTTCACCAAGTAAGGCTACGCGCACAATGGTGGTATTTTGTCACCATGTCTTGCCATTTCACCGTGCTTAATAATAAATCTATGGTGTTTAATCCTTGAGGTGTGGCGTGAGCACTTGATCACTTGACAATTAAGTGACTAGTATAGAAGCAACAGGAGTATCATGATAGAAAAAATAATTATTAAATGATAACAGCTTCATAGCCTGAAGTGTTGCTGACTGTATTAATGAACTCCCTTCTTTGTTGCACCAACTTTTTTTTCACGCAATTTTTATGGGTAATAGAGCATACAAAGGAGCATAACATATATTAATTTCGTGATTGTAAGTCACAGAGAACTCAGAAAAAAAAACATGATTTTTTTATGTTTTATTTTTTTAAAGTAATTTTTTATTCTAAAAATTATAAAAAAATATATGTGATATACTCTGTAATGTAACCTAACACCTCGCGTTAGTTTCACTTCTTTATCTTAATTAGCTTCAGAGATATATCACATTCAGTAATAGTCAAGCATACGGATATTTTGCTCTCTATCTCAAGGTCAAAGCGGAAGTCGGTCGCGAAAAGTACATAAATCGTGTTTGAACATCAAGTCTATATTAAAACATAAGTTTCGATATCGATTCCCATTTGGGGGCCGACTCGTCATACGTATCCGGCTAAACCCTTTACTCTAACGCTACACCTTGTTTATCATTAGCACAGATAGGAACTATAAATCCAAACTAGATAACATTACGATCTGTTGTGGCCAAGTCTGCACGCCTAATGAATTTTTCAAGCACCTTTTACTTTTTGAAAAATATTAAGAATAGTTTCCACTATAGCATAGTGAATGCAAAATTCATCATATGTAACAAGGTTTTTGTTCCTTTATGCTAAGTAATATTTAATAGACGGAAGAAAAACGAAGGGAAACGGAGGAAAAGGAAGAAGGTTCTCAATTCGACTGTATGTTATTTTTTGTTTGTTACGCGATTGCTTCGCCAATTATAAATCGATTTTCAAAATGATTTTTTATGCGACAGCTTAATGGGCCGAGGTGATACCATTAAAATTTTATCGAAATCGAATCAGTACTTTTCCTTCTATAACAAACCAAAATATGCTTTTCATTAGAAATTACTTTAATATTTAGATGATATATTTATACCAGCGAAAGAATAAATACCTATAGTATAGGTAGCGTATTTTACATTCATCCAAAATCCGAAAGGAGGAATTTCTATATTTAACCGTTGTGTATAATTTTAATGTAAGTAGGTATGTTCACCGATTTCTTTGTTAATTGTGAACCGTTTTTCTATCAAATTAGCTGTTTTCTTATTACGTCGTGAAAATAAATAGAAAATATTAGGGCTTTCGTTTCGTAAATATTATTTCTTTTATAAATATATTTAATACAATAGAGATACCTATACAAAATATTTGTTTTTAGTACCTACATAAAAGTATCAGTAAATATAATGGCTTCTTTTTTTTTAAATGGGACTGACTTCAATCTTTAATAAAGTGAAAAATAATATTTATCTGTAAAACGGATCCATTTTTCAAGAAACATTGAAATCTGGCAAATCTCTCAAATTTCTTCAAGTAATTCTGAACCTTAACGCGTTTATGTTACAATAAAAAAATGCGAAAATTTGTCTGATTTATATATCGTGACCTGCAGCTGTGTGCACGATTCACAACTCTGTTCAAACCTCTTATGTCACTGATAATATTTTCCTCGCTCATTTAAACATTTGTTAAAATATTTCAGGCCACAAACAAATTCTGCATGGTGTCCACGGGAGGTTCAGGCCACGGCAACTGATCGCCATCATGGGCCCATCTGGTGCCGGCAAGTCGACGTTACTGGACATCCTCTCAGGCTACCGCATCTCCAGGGTGGGAGGCGCAGTCTTCATCAATGGACGAGGCAGAATTATGAGTAAGTACCTATATACAGTTAAAATAACAGCACAATTAAAAGTAGGGTCAATCAGCTCCTTAAACACTTGATGGCGGTGGATAGCAATACTTCAGAAAGTCTTTTCGGATACGGTGCTCTCCAAACCGGATCCCGGATCCTTACCCCACGCGAAGCAGTGAGTTTTATCAAGTAGAACAACTACACTTTGACCACACATCTCGGGCAGTTTCTAGTGGCTGGAGAGCACTGATTTGAAGCATAAGAATCTTGCATTAACATTTTTTTTAAGGATTTTTATCTAGTTCCATGGTAGTGACCCTCCAAGGCCGGTCCAATATTGTTTCCTCAAGTATACGAATATGGGATTATATTAGTGGCTATAAATGCGATCATATCTATTAACACAAATATATTTAATTATCTCATGAATAAAATTATCTATGGTACCGGAAAGTATTCATTTATTTAAATAAACGTTACGTGTAAATAATGCAATTAGATTGCAGCTCTGACATTGGTTTTATCAAGAAAACCTCAGAAAATGTGATCCCGGATTATGAACTGGTTTATCTAACAAGCACAAGTTAATTAATAAATATCTAGTAATAATTAATTAGCATTTATAGATATTAAATTTTCACTAACAAGTTGTTGTTTCTGTTACATTGACATTTCTTTTGAATTTAAATGTTCTTTTCTAACCCATATCCATTATCCATTGATCTTTGTTGACCGAACGCTATGTTTACTAGTTTTTTTAACTATAAATAGCGCTATGTTTACTAGTTTTTTAATTTTTTAGCAGAACCAGAGTCTGGTCATAGAAGAAACCGTTGAGAATAAATTAAACAACTTTTGAACACTTTCATCTCGTTTGTATTTAGTTATATTGACGTTTTGGACCCTTTACAGGCGCTATCGGCGCTTGGTTTTTGGCGTAAAGACATGTAAGATTTATATGAACACGGATATTGCGCGCGAAAATATAAGAAATCAATATCAGTTGAGAAAATCTTCTGTTTTAGAAAATAAGTTTTTTTTATGTAAAATCTTAACTTCTTAAAAAGACAGATTTTGGTTCTGATTCAGCATATAACTAAAACATTATGTTACATTGGTTATTTACATTTTGTTTACTTTCATCACATTCATATTTGAATAGTTGGTTATTCATAAAACAGATTATACGTTTCATAATAATAATTGTACAGTTGCGAAAATAAATTTTGCGTGTAAGATTTCGCATTTGCTTTAGAAGTCACGTAAGTCAGGTCAGACAATGTTACGTTATATTCCGGTTTTCGTTAATGCCAGAAATTACTAACCTTACCCAATAACAGCAGAACAAGTTGATTATTCTATTGTTCATATTTATTAAGTAAATAAAAATCTATAGATATAATTTAATCTAAAGCTCAATAGAGCTCAGGTAATAGAGGAGAATGCGCCTTACACACAACGTGGGTCCAGTGCGCATTGATGGGTATTAACTTCAGTTGTAGCCAGGACCAAAATAACGTGGCTTCCGAAGCAAGAAGGAGCTTGATATAATAATTTTCAGGACACCCATCCTATGATCGATCAATGCGAATGATGCTTAACAACCGTATCACAGACCGAGCGCGCTAGCCACTGCACCATAGAGCCATCAGCTCTTGATATTTAAAAGAATCGAGAAACTAAGGTGTATTTAGCCAAAATAGTAATAATTTTGACTTTAAATTGTAGAGTGAAAATAAAATATGTATTCTAGGATTGACCGATACAAGTCACATACAGATATTGAAACGTATAATGTATCAATATAGTAATATCCGATATGAATGCTTGAAACTATATTGCTGCAAAAATTCCACTTCCGGCGTAGTAAACACAGACATACCGAAAGTCACTCGTGATAAAAATACCTCAAATATGTGTTCGTACCTATGCAAATAACATAACTTTGGACTATCAACAAGGATTAAGTTGCGAGAAGTGCAGGAAGATTGAAGTCACACACGATTATCTGTTGCGGAGTGAAAAATAATTGATACAAAAACAACCATCAAAATAACCTAAAACCTGGACCTGGACGCTATGGAAGTTAGCAAACACATTCAAAAGTTGAAACAAGATAAAAGTCCGGGACCCGATGGTTTACAAATGGCTCTGCTTTGTTAGTGCGCCTCCTTACCTACTTATTTAATAAGTCCTTAATACTGGTCAGGTGCCAGTACAGTGGAAAAGATCCGATATAATCTTGTATTTCAAAAAGGGAGACCCAAAGGATATAGGAAACTATATAAGCCTCCTTTCAAGCGTGTACAAAACTATTCACATCAATTTTACATAGCAGAATGACTCCAAAAAATTCAAAAGATAAGAAAAGAGAACATATAAGAAAAAAGACAAAACTAATAGATGCTCTCAAGTATGCTCTAACACAAATGTGGCGTTGAACAGGACATCTAGCGAGATATACGGACCAAAGATGGACATTCAGAACAACAACATGGAAAGGGCCAATAGGCAAAAGAAGAAGAGGTCGTCCAAGAAAAAAATGGATTAAAAATAATTAATACAACAGGAAAAGATTGGAGAAAAAAAGCAAAGAATAGGGAAACATGGAATAAGCTGGAGGAGGCCTATACCCTACCTGGGGTTCCAATAACAGAATTATAAGTATATATGTAAATTTAAGAAAAGTATGAAGACTTATTATTATTAATACATGCAAAAGTATGGTAGTTGCCATACTTTTGTATGTATTTTAGCAGATTTTGAATAGACTTTATTTTGTGAAGAATACGAAAAGAGTTTGTAAACAAGCATGTTAGTTTATCGCACGCCGGTTTATTTTCTCTTGCTAAATTAGCAAGTGTAAACGTGACATGCTTGATTTGTTTTGCTACTTTTTTGCGATTGTATTCATGACAACTTGATGTTACCGAATACAGATCAATACACACAAATATAGTTTCAGAATCCGATGTTGAATATCGATATGTATGTAGTTTCGACTCGGTATTGTAAAATATAAGAAAATTACCCACCGCTAATATATTATATACAGATATATAAAGTATAATCAAACCGTTATCAATTACGAATTCAAAAGTTATTAATTTTCATAATTTCAATTAGTAAATCCGACGAACTTCGTGCCACTTTTTACATATTATATTACAAAGGGTTTTTTACAGACTAATGATAATGACGCTGCACGTTCGTTTTTTGGTTTTGAATGACGTCAAATATTTGATTGATGTATAATTACGTAATCAAACTGGTAGTGAACTATGTACACTTTATTTGTCCGGGAGAAGAATTATTTAGTATTTCTACCTAAATTTTTCATTGTTTTTTTTTCTTTAGATAAACACCAATGATGATTCCAATGAATATAAAAAAAAACTCGGAGAATTAGTCATTAAGGCTTTTTCAGTGTATGCGCTTAGCTACTCATTGAGCAATTTATTGTATTTAATGACCTTTGATTCAAAATAACAGCCAAATCAGTTAATCATCAATAAATTAGTATCAATTAGAATAATATTTAATTAACACCTAGATAAATTACAAAAAAAAAACTAAAACTCAGTACAAAAAACATGTTTTACAATAAGCTAGGTGCCAAATAGGCCATCCGCTCAGCATAATGTTAGGCACAAGAGTACCTTACGCTGATTTTTAGCTGTTACCCTATGGTGACAAGATACGCACATAAAATATTAATAATTAATAGTAAAATATATAATTAAATTTATAATACATAATTTATAATATAATCGGTTAGTAATAACAATACAATCAGTCAGTAATACCTAGTTAATAATACAGTCCTCATTCAGATGGGTCCCGGTCACAACATTCTCAAAAACCACTCGAACAACAATAAACCATATTAAAAAGATATGACATAAATATTTGGCAGTGCAGCGTACAATTTTACGTGTTCATACGCAAGTTTTCGCATTCCTATTGAAGAACAGGACAATCACTACTGGAACTCTTTTATATGTGTTTCAATATGTGCATTTTCAGTACTATCATTATTAATTAAAATGACTGCATATATTTTCAGAGAACTTTAAGAAGATGTCGTGCTACATTCAGCAGGACGACAGATTGCAGGGTTTGCTGACAGTCGGAGAGAATATGGCGCTCGCTGCTGACCTCAAATTATCCACAGACAAAGACAAATATGAGAAAGGAGAAGTTGTAAGTATCTTCCATGTTTGTGCCCTCAAAAGAATAACTCTCGCCCCAAGTACATAGATATTATAATCGTTTACAACAATCTTTGGTCAAAGAAGGGAATGCGACGATGGGGTAAACTCCATTGTATTAATTGTGTTACTCATTGTGTTGCTCGGAACGAATATAAAAGAATATTCCTGTTCTACCGATGTAATACAATATTTTTAATGATGAATATCAACTTTTAGAGACTATTTTAATTCATTTATCTTGGCGTTTCTATGAACTGCAGAGCGATTCTGTAAAAATTCAAATTCATTAATGTGTCCAAACTCACGTCTTTTAGTGTAGAAATTCTATTGATTCCATTTTTTATTTAAGATACAATTCGTGTCTCAGATATTCTATTACTATTTCATTTCGAAGCTGATTTCACTTATGCCATGAAACGTTATTACCAGTTCAAGGTTGAGCGGATGCCGCTTTTGAAGTGAATTCGAATTCGGGTTCGGATTTTTACAACTCGCTTTTACAGACTCGCAGGGCTGGATGTAGAAGCCATTCGAATATAAAGATCGTTTATTGTAACACGAAGGCGATGATTTATTATTGTAGCGCCTCGATTCATAAAGCGAATAACATGATATATCTAAATAATATTCATTCTAATCATCAGCCTGTCAATATTTTATTACTGCTAGGGCACAGGCTTTACAGTAACAAGGAGAATATATTATAACCATCAAATGATATTAACACAATCAACTAATTTCAAAATTTGCTTAGCCTCCGCGATTGCACTAAATGCATTTATTACTTTCTAACTCCTCAAAAGGACGAAACTGTTAAATCTTAAGATATGTGAACTAATACACTGTGTGTATGTCTCCAGATAGAAGAGATTCTTACCAATCTGGGATTATATGAGCATATCAATACACGGGGGGCTCAGCTGTCAGGCGGGCAGAGGAAGAGGCTCTCCATTGCTCTCGAGTTGATCAGCAACCCTCTCATCATGTTCCTCGATGAACCTACCACGTGAGTATTCAAAACTAAAATTGAATAAAACTGAATAGGGAGCCTGTGTAATCTATTATGCAATCCTAGTGCGAACTGGTCGGTTTTGTTAGCTTTCTTAAGCACGGAGAAGCTCGAAATAATGAATTTTAGTCATCCATCCATTCAAACTAAAAAAGTGATAAATTATACTTATCTTAAAAGCGACATATTGAAGAAAATGCTATTGAAGACGGGCGCCTTGCAAATTAATAACCTACAGAAGGCATAGGCGTTATCTATCACTTCGATCCCATGTTCATAAGTTTGTGTTTTTTCGATTCGCAAATCTAGCGGAACATTTCTGGAACGTAATACAGAAATATGCGTACATGCACAACGTATCATCTATTGGATCTGTAAAATATATTTTGCTAGTTCGACGTCCCACAAGATTGATACGCGACGATTCCTTCATCAGATAGGCACCTAACCTTACTACTCACAGCGCGCAACTAGTGTTGCAATTCTCTTTGAAGACGTGCTATACAAGAAGACTTCATTAAGATTACTAAATCTAAGTCCGTGGAAGTCTTTCATATTTTTATAAAACCCATTTTTTGAATAGAACAGGGACGCAAAGCAAACTTTGCTCTGATTCTTGCCAGTTCTTCTCGTTGCAATATGTACCACAGCATATTTCCGTAATCATGGCGTATTTCTTTGGCTACAAGTAGTAGTACTCACCAATATCAATAAGTAAAAATAATTTTGCAATATTCGATGAAGAATACAATTCAAGATGCGATTATACCCAAAGTAATGTATCTTTATAAGTAAAGGATAATCTACACTTAAGGACTGTTATTTTGTAAAAAAATATATGTAACATATAAAAATAAGTACGTCAAAGGTTTAATCAACGAACTACCCCCGGATTTAATACAGCTTATACATCCTAACAACTTAAAGAAATTACTAAAAGTGTATTACTTAGATGTGCTTGGTGACTAAATACTGTGCCAAGTGCGTGTTATTACTTAAATGTTTAAATTGCTGTTGTTAATAATATGTTAATTAAGTTGTTGCCGATATGTTTTGAATGCATGTTTTATATAATTTTATTCCTAGCACATGTGTACAAACCTTCTTGGTTTCTCTTCATGGCTTAGTTTAATTACCATGTTAAATAATTTTTCTCAAAGTGTAAATAAATAAAAAAAAAACTAATAAATGAGTACACACGTAATTAACATCAGTAAATTGCAAAACAAATAGGACGTAACGCTACGCGTTGTGCGCCTTGAAAGCATTAATGTTATCGAACGTGGGCCTTGACCTTCGCAATACTGGAGTACTTGCTCATTATGTTTCGCACTTAATCAATAGTAATTATAGTTCTTATGAGATTAAGTTTTATCGAAACATAATCGACCTTGGATAATGTAACCATATTTACAAATGGTGACGTTTAAGTAACCTTATAGCTCTTTTCGTGTTCTTGTTAAAGGTAAATTTAGGCTTTTTAATAATTCATAGTCAATACGTAAAGTTCTTTCAGTAAAATCAAGTCTCTTAAAGAATTCAATAACTCCTATATAGTATTTCAAGGAAAGTTTATCCAAACGATAAAAAAAACCTTCGAGGGAGCTCTCTCCCTCGAAGGTTTTTTTTTATCGATCGAAAACATGATTTTATACGAAAACGATTTAATAATGTAATTTAATCTTTTGAAATATATTTAAAGTTTCAATATTTAAATAAATCGTCTACCAACTATTTTATGACTCATATTTTTCAGTATAATAAATCAGTCTAAAACTTTGAAATGTTGTTTCAAGCGTCACCTTTATAGTTGCAATTTTGGAATAGATATGCAATTTCTTATCTCCGATGAATCATTATGCTATCAGCATATGAAAACTCTTGAACTTGCCACCCACGTGGGTACCATTTTAATTTGCACAGTACAGTCGATGGTTACTCATGATGGTTTGTTTGGTGCAATCGGTGAGGTAAACCCTGAAAGCGCTCCTTACATTAAAAATGTCGATAATTCTGTTGCTTCTTTTTTGTCACAAGTCTTCTCCTTTATATATAAGCTCCTTTCGATCCCATGTTCATAATATGTGACATGCTGAAAATACAGAATACGATATATGAGCTCGATAGCGCAGTGGTTAGCGAATTTGAACTGCGATATACGAACTTAAATAACTTATACAAGCGCCGGACATAGCATGAGTGACCGAGAATGTATTGTCTCGAGCTCCTTCGTGCTTCAGAAGGCACGTTATGCCGTTGGTCCCGGCTGCGTCAGTTGTAGACACCCACTAATCAGTACTGGGTCAGTGTTGTCAGTCAAATCTGTTCAGTTGAATTTAATTCGATTCCATCTATAGGGAAAGCCTCAGACCCAGCAGTGTGGAAATTTATTAGCTAGTGATGATTACATATATGTAAGCTTAAATAGACTAATCATTATATTTTATTGGTTTTGAAATCATGATGTTATACTGTAAAATATTCATAATGAAAACATGTCATGGGTTCGAGTCCCATCTCAAAGGGCCAGGGACAAAGTGGACTTTTTAAGTATCTTTCATTAGGAATATATTTCAATATAGCATTGGGATTGCAAAATTGATCAATAATAATAATTATAACCAATTTTCATCTTTATCGAAAGTTTAAATATTTGTAAAAATATTACTTTAAGCTGTTTGAGTGGATTGCCGGAACATTGATGAATATACGCTCTATAGTAACGAGAAAAGGGCTTAAAAAATTCGTCACTCCTGTTAAGTCCTGGGAAGCTCGTTGGTTATATTACTCGCCCGGATTGCGAAAGGTTATGAGTTCGAGTCCTATCTCAGAGTGCCAGGGACGAAGTGGATTTTTTAAGCATTTTCCATTAAACTAGACTAATGATTGTTCCAGTGGATTGGACAGCTCGTCTTGTTCACAAGTGGTGCAACTGTGCCGTACACTGGCACATCAAGGGCGCACTATAGTGTGTACAGTCCACCAGCCTTCTGCGTCACTGTTCGCTATGTTCGACCAGGTTTACATTTTGGCGGCTGGCCAGTGTCTCTACCAAGGTACAACGAAGAATTTAGTGCCATACTTGGAGCAAGCTGGAGTACCATGTCCGATATATCACAACCCGGCTGATTACGGTATGTATAATAGTATTGATGTATTTTAATGGTAGTTTTAACCAATAATCTCTGCATTAGTGAGCGTGATTTTTAGTGTATGCCTTCGCTAGACTTTCAAGGAGAAGATACAAAATGCATAAAGAAACTATTAGAAACAAAAATAATTAGCATCTAAATGACCCAAAATCTACTGTAATTCTATTTCATAAAAGATAAATAATCTTGTCAATTTTTATTCACGCTAAAATTTCAATTTAATTACGCAAAATAAAAATGAATTATTCATTTTGTTTCATATGACAAGCTACATCAATTTATATGTATTTAGGAGCATCGAGAAGAACCTTCGTTTAGAAGATTTTGCTTAGCAAACGTTTTCACTGCAAGTAAATCATTTAAGCCAATAAGTTCTTGTAATTATTATAATCACATGCAAGTTAGTACAGCGTTGGTATCCAACAATACAGATTTACAGCAAATGTTATAGTAAATATTGTATTAAGCTTTTCAAGCATTGCCTGTCCCCCAAATCAAGAAAATTAAATGAATGTACTGAACTAACAGGACTCATAAATTACTGGTCAGTCGATCGGGATTAAAAATTAAATTAATTTTCAGTTATTGAACTGGCTTGTGGAGAATATGGCGATGATAAAATCCAAATCTTAACTTCTAAAGCTGAAAACGGCAGATCTCTTGATTTCTTTGAAAACCCACAAACTATTCCAACAATGGAGGCTTTGAGGAAACAATATCCACTTAGTATACTGAGGGAACAAGATACTGGTCCTGGGATGGAGGAGACGTCACAATCCAACCAGAGGTCCGTGCTTATAAGGAGGGGATTCTTAAAAGCCAAACGCGATTCTGTAAGTATTACATTTTGAATTTAAGTCTTTGATTGATTCTTTGTATTGCAAATCATGTCAATTTATTCGCGGCACAACACAACTCAAAATTTTGTTTTAACTTTACGTATCGACATCTGATTTACGATATTATTTACTCAAATTGAAATCCTAAAAGTGTCTAATATACATGAGTTATAAATACTTTAGCATAATTTACTTAATAATCATGATATGATTGATTTCTTGAGGTCCTAATTGTCAATTTGTACAATATAGAGATCAAATGATAACAATTATTAGTTTTTTAGACTATTTAGATGAATAAAAAGAAGTTTGTGTGTTTCTAAGTGAAAACCCACGCTAATAGGCTAGGTGACAACTTATTTTATTTTGTAAAATTTTATTATTATTAACATTTAAGAAATAATGTAGAAGTAACAGCATGTCTACGATTAATAGTTTCGGAGATACGGTGCTTTGTAGGTGGAACTGCCGATAGTAAGCTGAAAACGCTCCAAACAAATTCAAGGCACTAACAGTTGGTTTCTGAATCGAGAAAAGTACAAAATCTCTACGGTTTTTTTTTAATAACCTAAGATTTTTATTTTTCAAAAGGCTAAACGTCCTAGTTTTACCAAACACCTATCAACTTGATCATTAAAAATACTTAAGTGACATAAGATTTATTTTGTTAAGTATCTATAAGTTAAAATGATTCATATGTTCCGAACATAAAACATAAACCTGTATTTTCACTTGTAGTACGCAACCCAATTCTTCAATTTTCGAAAATAGTTATTATTATCATTGAAATTTTCACAATTTTTTGTTGGCCGTGTCACCAACATTCAACATCATTTTTATTGAAAATTTGATTAAAAAATCGATAAATTAATTATCATTATGAAAAATGCTTGAAAAATCGACTTTGTCCCTTGTACTATAAGATCCCATCTCAGAGTACCAGGTACAAAGTAGATTTTTTAAGCATTTTTGATTAAAATATTTTCCAGTATAGCATTTTCAATGCGAAATTGATCAATATAATAAATAAATTATCTTCATTACACAGACGATGACCCACCTTCGATTGATAGTGAACGTGGTGGTGGGAATTATGCTGGGCATGCTGTTCATTGACGCTGGCAACGAGGGCTCCAGGGTTTTAGAAAATTACAACCTGTTGTTCGCCATATTGATGCACCACATGATGTCACCGATGATGCTGACTATTCTCACCTGTGAGTAGATTTACATCAATATATAAAGACAAAATCGCATGGATCCTAAACTGTGTAAATAAATAAAGCTTTTGTGTTACGTTAATAAGAGACGTTTACCCCAATCAGAGTAAAAAAGTTCATTTTCTACATTGACCTGAGCGGGAGGGAGTCAAACCTGGAACCTCAGATATGGCGACACCTTGGAACTGGTGTGTAGCGAAGCTTGGCCGATATATAAAGTAGCTATTTGTCTGAATCATCATCATTATCACCAGCCTTTAGATGTCCCCATTGCTGGGGCTCAGGTCTTTCCTTGGATGGAATCTAATCAATTAGGATGAATGCCATGGCCACCACCCGGCCCTAGGTCAGTTTGGTGGGTATAAAATTTTGAATTAAGATATTTTGGCTGTTTGGCTAGATTTCCTGAACGTTTATAAAATACCCAAGTGATAAGTAACGAGTACTTGAAAAGATCGTCAGTCCTGTTGGGTCTCCGGTAGCTCAATGATTAGAGCAATCGCACGGAACATGAAAGCTTTAGATCCGAGTCCGATCACAGGGTACCTGGGACTGGTGCATTTTTAAGCATTTTTCATTTAAATAGTTGGCGGTCTTTAATGATGATAATAATTGATTTTTAAATGTGTCTTTTCCAGTTCCGTCAGAGATGTCAATTTTATCCAAAGAACACTTCAACAGGTGGTATTCACTTGGATCGTATTACATATCAATAACAATTGTGGATCTACCAATATCGGTAAGTAGTTAAAATCATAATTCAAATATTTTTTTTACCTATATACGACCAGCAAACAGCTGATTGATATTTTTTATAAATATTAATATCTTAACAGATAATCTTATATTAACTAGCAAGAAGACTTGAGTAGAATGTTAACATTCCATTTTGACATTATGTAGGGCAGATGACCCGGTTTGGACCATTTTAAGATTATGAGCTAGCTTTAACCACTTTGAAAGTTACGATGAAGTTAACTTTGATACACCATTGCTGTTAACGCAATTAGTTTTTGACATAAGAAAACACTTTGAAAACCGTTCACGATAATATTATATTTACGATACGATATTTGTTAATGCATTAGTTAGAACACTTTAAAGTTCAAAATGGCCAAAAGGGAATCAGTGGTATTAACCGGGTTTTCTACTCAAATAATGTATTGATTTTACATTGAAAAAATAAAAAAGGTACATTTTATATCCTCTACCAGACACACCCGAATTTTTGTTTCTTGTAAACCTCTTTCAAAATGTTACTGTGCTGTATTTCTACCATATCTCCACCAACTGCCGGGGAGTCCACTTCTTTGAGAAACATGTTATCTAGATGTCTGTGAAGCTTTGACATCTGTTACAATGTTTTAGATCGTGTCGTGCTTGATATTCAGCGTGATAGTGTACACGATGTCTGCACAACCATTGGATATAGTGCGTTTCTGCATGTTCTTCGCCATCTCGTTATACACGGTGCTGGTCGCGCAGAGCTTCGGCCTCATGATCGGTGCCGCATTCAACGTTGTCGTGAGTATAAAAATCATCCTATTAATATACCAACAGCTGGAACTTAGGTCTTTTCTGGAATAGAATCATATCGAATGTGCGGATTGGTGGGTGTTAAAAATTGCAGATGCAGCCGGGCAATGGTTCAACGTGCGTTCCGAATTACGTAGTATCACAATATTTTATTTTATATACTTCCTGGCTAAGAATTTCGATTTTGCAGTGGTTACCACGTTAAGTCTACCATTGGGATTCACGTAATCGATAATGTTTCAACGTGTATCCTGCTCTAACTTAATGTATTTTAACGCTATAGAATAGGACATGTCCTCTTGGATATTTGGTGTAAAAATGACATCCTGTTGAGGATTTTGGTATATGATACTGGTCTGATGATGAGACTGTTCGTATCATAATACGAATGACTGTTAAGGTTAGTGCATATCTGATGGAAACTGCGTCGCTTCTTGGCAGATCATCTGACCTTGCGCGATTGAGGAGATTGTGTATGAAGTGATTTTTTGATGTTTGCAAGTGAAATCCAGACAGGACAATAATAATTAAGATGTTTATTGTATAAAACTTCTTTGTAGAATGGCACATTCCTCGGTCCGACGTTATCAGTGCCGATGATGATGTTCGCCGGCTTCGGCGTGACGCTGCGTGATCTGCCGTCGTACTTGTACTGGGGCTCGTACGTTTCGTACTTGCGGTACGGCCTAGAGGGGTTTATAGGCGCCATCTACGGACTGGAGCGACCCATCCTAGACTGCAACCAGGCGCCCTACTGTCACTACAAGTAACACTTGAATATTTTAATTTGAACTAAGAACTGCCTAATGTGTTAATTGTACTTGCACAAAAAGGTTTCCGTTCTAACGGTAATCCTTAAAAATCTCCCCTTAATAATCTATTTTATTCTGATTTTGTTTATTTGTTATTATAGCGGCAAAAAATAGATCATGCATAAATAGAAACTGCCTAACTATGACAGTTACGAGGTACATCCTGGTGACAGACAGACGGACAGTGGACTCTTATTGATCCATTACGTAACCTTAAAAACATTAATGATTTATAGCTGTAAAACTATGATATTTAACCCATATGTTGTTTTAAGCTTTCATAGTGATTTACCATGTACCTTGTTTTGTATATGGTAGCAATCTCGCAAATACTTACATTCTAAGTTTCAAGCACACAGTTTGTACGTATGTGCTAAAAGTTCCCTATCCGTTTGTTTAAAATGTTATGATAAAATATAATATGGCATACTTTTGTTTGTCTTCATTATATTTAATAATGCTTGCACAATTTTTTTAACATAAAAATAATTTGTACATCGTGCTCTGATCATTGCTGCCGTCACCGGTGTAACCTAACTTAATAAATTTATTCTCTCTTCAGATGTAGGCTCTTTCAGATGTAGTAAGGTTACGCGTGATAATTAAAAATAAAATGGTTTAAGAATAAACAAGTCAAAACAAACTGTATGCCAAAAAGTAGTTTTGACAATGCCAAATAATATTAGGAAAAAAATATTCCAAAAAAGAATAGATCCCTCTGCTAGATACCTGTGCTTTGCCACTTCGGCTTCAGTAGAGAGTCACACACAACATATGAGACAGCTTAATAATATTTGACTAATTTAGCATTCACAAAGCTATCTATACTGATACATATTTTTGAAGAAAAATGCTTAAAAATACCTTTGCTTAAAAACACTTTTTACACTTTTTATTTTAATTAAAAAAAAAACTTTTTTTTGGTTGGCAGACATCCGCGGCAGTTCCTGACGGAGGTATCGATGTCACCAGACATGTTTTGGTGGGACGTGCTCGCCCTCACCGTATTCGTACTAGTGCTCAGGGTTGCCGCATTCTTGTTGCTCAAATGGAAACTCAACGCAGTACGATAGGCATAAAATGCATTCCTAAATACATTTTTTACTTGTTTTACTGTAATTGGGTGGATTAATGGACTGATTTTGGGACTAATCAGGTCCAAGATGTAGCCAAAGAGATTTTTATTGTTGTGTGATTTTAAAATTTAACCTAGCTTCTTGCTGAATGTGATTTAGGAAAAACTAAATTTTTGTATTGTAAACTTCCTCTCCATTACGCACATTCCTGAATTCAAATCTGAATTCAAAATTCTGCTGTGAGCTAAAAAAACATAAGGGAATATTTTCTGTAACTATACTGTGATAGATTTCCTTACGATGTGGATAGAAATTATAGTTATTTTTTTTTATATTTAAAGATGTGATTTTTTAGTCAATTTTTTTATATACCAGTTCAAAACTCAAAATGTGTAAGGGTCGGTGCATATCTTACAGAAAATCCAACAAATAATTCACGGAATACTCCCCCCGCTTCAACCAAATCACGTGTATTTTTACCTACAAAAAAATCTTAATATTCGAGTCACACGTGATTAATGGACGGACCCTAACCCTTTAAATCGAGTAATTGATCGATAGTTACTATGATATAATACGATTGAAATACCTGACAATGACTACGTAGATATTTCAACGTATTGTAATAGTAATTTAAATATTATTTAAACGAATTCTTTCAGTAACTCTCATGTCTCATAAGGTTGCCATCCCCGGGAGTGTTTTTCAAATTCAACCTTGAAATCTTGCACTCTTGCATGTTTTTGTCACAAAATCTTGGACATATATCTTCCGTTATTTATGTGCCGACCTTAATTATTGGCTATTTGACTCAATAGCTCATTCTTCTTTTGATTTAAAGATTATAATTATATGTTGAAACAATTAGTCTATCTACTTTGGTCCTTTGTGTTAGAAACTTGATTAGGACTAACATACGGTTTCTGGAATTTAAAGTTAAGCAGAGCTCAAAGTGTACTTAAACGTCACTTGAACATGTTTTCGTTTCTCATTTTAGTTTTTTCAATGATCAGTTGATAGTAGTTTCATAAAACTAGTACTTTTTGCCTTGTGAAACGTAAAAACAACTTAAGTTATTGAGAATATTCAGTTGAGAATTTGTACTTTTCTCAATTCAGAAACCGGCCGTATGAGAGATTGAGTCGATTTTTTGATTAAACAAGTGAAAACGGATAATACTTTGAGTGGGTCGTCAAATATTTCTTTTTAGATATATAACTTACCCCTTAAAATATATTGTCCTATGATTATGTTGACAGGTCATCAAATATTTCTTTTTGGATATATAACTTACCCCTTAATATAAATTGACCTGTGATTATGTTGACAATACCGAGATATTTTTAGAATATGAATTTTACAAAACCCATGTCATACGATGAATACTAAAAATAATATTGTGTTTTTGTTATTATGAATGTTATCGACATAAAAAGTTATTTATAAAATTTGGTACAAACAACCTGTTTGGTTGAATATGGATTTATAATTACGATGTCATTTATAAGAGTAATTAGCACTTATCGTAGTATAAGTCCATTATACGTTTGATATTATGTTTTACATATTAAAAGTACCTACGTGTAAGTAGGAATAGAAATAGTACTAAGATTTACACCCGTTTTCGCTAACCTAGAACAAGGCAAAGCTTTACTAGGAAACGCCTAAGCAGATTAGTTTAATTTTAAATAAATATTTTTTTTCTTTTATCCCGTGACACATTTGACTTAACGCATTTGTCATATAACGCAAATACCAAGCGCAAGGAGTAGCATTACGTATAACATAACTTTCGCTCAGTGCCGTTAGGTGGTTCCTTAGTCAAAGGTAAAATGCATTTGCACTTTAGGCGATTCCTAAGTATTTAGGCGACAGATGTGGGCTAATCCTAAGTTTAGTGAAAACGGGCATTAGTGTTATAAAGTCTTGCTCATGGTAAAATAGAATTAATGACATGAATAATAATTAGGCTGAAATTGTAAATTGGGAAATGGAGACTAAGTATAATTGATTTCAAAGATAAAATCACAGATATGCTAAGCTATAACTTAGATTGTTTTCCAATAATAAAATTCTAAAACTAGATATCTTAATACAATTAGAACTTTATGGAGAGCAGCGCCTCTACCGGTAAATAATAAATTGTGTTTTCTGGTTGGTTTGTAGGATAATTTTGACAATGTGTATACGTAATAAAAAAATCAAATTGTCAAATTCATAATTAACTGTTTTAGAGAATAAAACATACTTACGTTATTTATTATTTAATATGTAGTACTAAGGATATTTTATTTTTTACTGCAAATTGTTTATTTTTAAGATATGAAAACAAAAAGTTTTTAATCGAAAAGATATTAGGTATAATGTTATTAATAACATTTTTAGGTGTATTTTACTGATGTGTACTTTGAAACAAAATTTTATATATTTAGATGATTAAATTAATATTTTTTTTCGATGTGTCTTATTTCAATTTTGTATATGAAAAATAGAACGAAAAATGTGATTTAAAACGTGCTCTTTTAAAGTGATATTCTTTTGTCAGATTTTACAATATTTAACTGTATTTCTGCGAAATTGTAAAATCCTCTAATGGGGGAAAACGATGGAAAATCTTAACCTATTTCGTGTACTAACATCGAAAAATGTGTATCGGTAAATTTTCAAACGGCGTCGTTATTTTGCTGATTAATAAAAAGGCGGGCATGTTGAAGTTGAAACCTCTTTTAATAATTTATGCAGGATTTTACTCCATAATGATCCACACGCCAAAAAAAAAAGAAAACTGATTAACATTCACGTTGTTTTTATCTTTAAATGTCTTCAGCATAGCGTTATAATAGAAAATCTTTATGCCTCACTATTTAAAAAAGTTGACCATTATAGAACAACATAATACTAGGATCACTTCTTATTTAAATAAAACTTTATCATGCCTCTAGGCCTGATTTATATCAAAGCATTTTAATTTAGGTACCAATCTGATTAGTTCAGTTTAGATATAGTGCCCATTATAATATTTATGGGCCAGTTACGGTTTGCTTGGTCTTAGTCTAGACTATACAAATTGTCCTCCAGGAGGAAAAATTCTCTAGTCTCCTTTACCAGGGGGCCAATTCTACTAAATAAATTTTGTTTAAATCGAATCGAAAACAGATCGAAACCGAACAAAACTACAGTTTTTAATGGTTTTTCTATTATACTAAGTGACATACGATACAATTCCAAATAAAATAGAGAAATGAAAATGGGACCCCATGGCACTAGCTATTTCAAATAAAGAAAGAATCACAAAATTCACCCAGTGAAAAATTATGAGGTAACAAACAGGAAAAAAATACAGTCGAATTAATAACCTCCTCCTTTTTTTGAAGTCGGTTAATAAAAAAGAAAATTGCTTAGTCTAAAGAGTATACCTTTATACTGAAACCTTTATAAAACCTTTATACTGATGACCATGATTACGCCAAGTTATTGCGATCATAGCACATATTATGTCTGTGACTGAATTTTATGTATCTCGGCGATTCAATATGAAACGTGATTTATGAAGTACTACACCAAAAACAAAAGAATATTCAATGGATCAGTTTTCTGGCACTTTAACGAAAACAAATAACTCCAATTGCGTTACTATTGAGTTTAAAAAGGCTAATTAAAAAAATACACTTGAATTACTCTACTCTACTACCCTTGAAACTCTTCCCTCACAAATATGATATTACTGACAGCCTCTATCGAAATGGGAGAATCGTGGACAAATCCAGATTGGATAAGTTAACTAACCCTCAAGGTATTTGACATAAAAATATAGATAAGTTAACTAGACATAATTGTCACATTAAGCCGGAAATATTTCGTAGGGTTTGAAATAGTTCCGTTATAAACCCGGAAAAGTAAGCTCACAAGTGTCTCGTCACTAAAAATTCTAAAACAAAATAGTATTTTATTTTCAAAAACTAAAACCAACTTAAAAAATAAATGCAAATTCTAAACACGAAGGCGGTTAACTAAGAGACTCATTTGAATTCAGACGGTTAATAGCTAGAAAATTGTTATCAAAATTTAAAAGTTTCGATTGGAGCGTAACGATTAGAAGACAATTTCCGATCATAGTGCTAACCTAAGAAAATGTTGATGACTGTGTCTAACTTAGATAAATATGTTATTTTTTACTTCTTCTGTGGTTGTGATCAACCTGCCAACCGTTAGTGCAATTTGGCAATTTCCACCTGTGTTTTACGAAACATTTCTTTTCTCAGTACCCTGTACGCTCCAGCTGAAATTACCATGATTAATTTTTCGATTTCTTTTTAAGTATTTTGTTATAATAATACAGAACCTTTTAATAGACCTGTAACGTAACAGCCTTGATAGTCTGACATGTCTTTTTTTACTAGTAAGCTCGGTCAGTGCGCACGCGCGTGCCCAATACATGATAACCACATTTATCTACATGGAACAGGTTTTAACCCCCTTCGATCGGGTTCTATCAGAGTTAACCAATATTATGTCAGTATGTTACGTTTCCGGATTAAGTTGGGTAGGTATCTTTTAAAAACGGAGAACGAATAATAATTATAGTAATATTTGGTATAAGATGGTATCCCTTGTTATTTTTTAAGATAAATAAAGATAGCAAGAAATATTTAGATATGATGAAAAATATTTTGTATATTTTGCTTTCTAAATAGAGCAGAAGAGCCGCTCTTGGGACACTGCCCCAATTTTTGGTATATACATATATTACTATAATAGGCAAATATGTTACTTTACCGTAAACGGTTTTTAAAATGTTACATTACGATAAAAATGTTAACTGTTGTGATATAATAAAGTTCACTTCCTCGTAATTCTTAAATTCAAAACTGGGTCGTCTGTCCTATATCATCATCTTTAGCCTATTATTGATGGGACATAGGTCCTTCGTGGAAGAACCCAAGAAATAAGTACGGGTCATAGCCCTGCTTGTAGTGCCGAATTACGACTATTTGAAGTCCTAAACCCTCGACGAATCTGAAGACCGGCAATTAGGATTGCCGGGAAGCGTTGTATTAGGACCACGCGCGACCGATCGACATGGCGGCTTTTGAAGCCTTCGTCCAGCAGTGGACGTTTTCCGGCTGAAATATGATGCCCTACGCAATAAAACTTATCTGTATATGTTTTCAAAGTACATAAATGAAATAAAAGACAAAAAATCATACACTACAAAAATACAGTACCTTTAATTGTTATTATTGTATAGTTTCTTGCTCATCTCGAAAAAAATCCTAGATATCAGTCCTGCTATTTATTAGATAAAATATAAATAAGTCTGACATCCCACTATTATATAATTAAGTTTGACTAAGTGTTTACTACATAGCTATGCGTAAGAACATCATGCACTGACCGATTATCATTCTCGTGATATCGTCAGACGTCAATCATTTATCGACAATTTATAATTAAATATGTGTAAGGACAATTGATAACTTCATAATCTATTATTTTTAACTGAATTTGTAATATAGTCTAAAATTTTAAATAAAAAAAAATTGTTTAGAAAAATCAAGTGTCCAAAAGAAAAATCTATCTATATCTAACGCCGGCTCAATAAAACATGAAAAAGTAGGACACTGTTGATGTTGTAGTTTTGAATATCACTAGCATGGACTCATGTTCAAAAGACAAAATTGTTCTTTTTAGTGTTTTTCATTGTGTGGTATAGTATGCCAATGCTAATGCTGTGAGAAGGTGAAAAAAATGATATTCCATAACCCTTAAGAATGTCTACAGACCAATACCGTCAATTGTATGCTTTTATTGTGCAATTAAGTTTAAATAGATGTGTGATCCATACACACAGATGCGATTGGCGCTCGGTAATTTTCAAAACCTACTCAACTTATGCCAGTACATAACATTTAACCTTCCGCTTCCTTCTACCTTTATCGTCTGCACCATCTATTATTTCTCTACTGTCCGTTACTCGTTCCTCTTGCAGTATCGAATGGCCTCGTGAGTATATACCTACCTGACATTCAATCCACTTCTTGTGAGTCATGTCTCATTACAATAATAACAAAAACACCGATTTTATCGAACAAAATAAAAAAAAAACACAAGGGTAGATACTGCATTAAAAGAAAACACTATTGGCACGTGATATACTTGAATGTCTCAACACGTGATTATTTATTATGATACATTAATATTACTGTACATACTTATCGACCTAAATATTACTTATCTTTTACTTGTGTACTAGCAGTTGAGAGGAAATCGGGGCACTCTATGAGAAAAACTAATATAAAATGTTTCTAAGTAAAGAAATAAAAAAATGTAGCGTGCTACGAAACTACGACGCTACGAAACTTACCCTGGTGATTTGAAGTGGATATTGGATATTTTTCCCTTGGGAACCTTAAAATTTCTATGTCGGAATAAAGACTAATGTCATGGACCAATATTGTTGGTCCATGCTAATGTGTACCGAATTATCACCAGCCCTTTTACGTCCCCACTGCAGGGGCTCAGGCCTTCCTTATGGATGGTTAAGGAGATGGTTAATGACCCTCCACGCTGGCCCAATGCGGATTAGAGGGTATTAACGACTGCAAATGCAGCCGGGACCAACGGCTTAACGTGCCTTCCGAAGCACGGAGTAGCTCGAGATAATAAGTTTTGGTCACCCATCCCGTGACCGACCCTTGCGAAAGTTGCTTAACGATTACGATCGCGGGCCGCGGCGCTTATCCACTACGCCACCAAGCTACTCATTAGGTACATCTAAATTGATTAGTACCGAATTAGGTACATCTAAATTGATTTAATCATTAATGGATGATTGATCAGCATACGAATAGACTACGTACAATACATTCTACAGCACCACAGGTTGTATCTAGCTAATCTCCACTCGATTTTAACCTTTTCTCTTTATTAATGCAAAATACCTAAAAATCCTCCAGCTTCAGGTACCCCGAGATGGGATTCTAACCCACAACCTTTCGTAATCCGGGCGACTGCTCTATCCACTGAGCTACCCGAGACCCAAAAAGGATGACCAATTTTTCAAGCACATTTTTATTTTTCTACTAGCGAGCGTCTTCATCAATGTTCAGGTAATCACAGTTGAAATATTTTTTTACAAATATTTTAAATCGAAAATTCGTTCTATTCCTTTTTTTGAAGGGTATATTCCCATATACTTTAATAAGGATTGCTTTAGTAAAGTTATTTATAAACCCGTATTGCAGCAAACAGGTCATCTATCTAACTATCTCTAAAGTTAAAACAAAAAGATAAATAAGGAGGTATATATCTACTATACATCGAGACTTAATAATACAGCGCACTCCAGGACAATGACCCAAGTATTCCAAAGTACGCAACGATAACCAATACTTACTTTAGAATGGACATTTCATTATTATGCAGTATTAAATTAAATATTAAAAGTATATGTTCATAAGTACTTTGATAAAACCAAGGATAAAGAATAAATAGTAAGTTATCATATTAAGTTACTATGTCAGATACTAAAACATCTTATTAAGGAAAATGCACTTTTATTACTTACTAATTTAACTCTTGTTAAATAGTTGTGATTTAAGTAATACAGATTATGTGTGATAATAAAAATTATATAATCATAAACTAGGTGTAACTGTCTCTTCATTATGAGCAATAAAGCTACAGTACCTACAGTCATACCAACTTGTTTATTTGCCTTTTAAAATATATATAGAACGGTATTACAGTTATTCGATTTCCACTTGAAACCAACAGAAATGCCCCCACCAAATTCGAGCAATACAGCGAAAAGGTACGGTCTTAAATACACGGAAAAACTTTTTAGTTTACAATACTACAAAACGTCTAGGTTAAGAGAAATATTGTAAAGATAACTATAATTTTGTACACGGAAACAGAAATATTGTTAACATAAGTTGACATTTTGTAAGCATTACAATTACAGTTCTGTTATTTCTGAAATTGTAATCAGCTCTGAAAGTATATTAAACATTACAAGAAAAATTTTTTTTAAAAATCTACAACACGAGTTATGATGTGTACTGAAAATACGTTTGTAATTACAATACAATTAGTATAGAGAACAATCAGTGATGTTGCATTTGCAAAACTTCGCGCGGCTTGGCGGCGATCGAGATGCGGGGGGTGAGGGGCAGTGAACTTATTGCATCACCTTTTTCTTTCTTTTAGTCGCGCGCGCAGTGAAGTGACAGTGATAGGATTACTATTATTCTATGGGATAATCGCCAGCCGATCGCCGCCTTTACGCTTCCTAATCGTGTTTTATTGTTTTAAAATTGAAATGGACGAAGATGTCAGAAACTTATTGCTTGGGGTCTCAGCGGTTATGTGGATGTATTTTCTGGTAAGTTTCATTTATTTAATATGTACTTATCAGAAATGATATACGCCTAACTTTTTAGATTACATACATAGGTACTTATAATCACGCCCATATATCGGGGCAAGCAGAGCCCTACGGTGCAATTCACACAAGCGGCCACGTCTGACGAGGGGGCTAGATGTTTTTATTGTGTTACTGAGTAGTGACATGCTCATCAGCCCGTCGTTGCCTCAATAGAGTACTTTAAAATGTCCTTTCCCTTCAGGCTGATACTCAGATTTTGGTCCTTGCACGGGAATGATGGCAGCTGTTTTTCTTTTTCTCCTAGAGCTGCGTATGAGTACAGAACTTTGTAGATATACAAAATGTTATGTTGTGAGATGTAGATGGGACTGCGATATAAAAGTAAATCCTTACCTTTTTTTAAGATATTAGGTTTCGGGCTGACTGATCTATATATTATTTATTATTATGTATTTTTAATTTCAGAAAACCACATTTCGATGGACTGCTTAACGCCAGTTGGACATAGAGTAAATTTTATTAAAAATTTAAACAATTGGAAGACCTTGATGGATTTTGAGAACGACAATCAATCCAATCAATCACAAGTAAGAATTTGATTTACATACTTTTAATTATATTATTCACTAGCTTTTGCCCGCAACTTCGTCCGCGTGGCTTCCGTAGCCTATGTGTTGACCCAACCTCATAGTAATATTCATGCAAAATTTTAAGTAATTCCATTTAAGTAGTTCTTTTTGAGTTTAACCGGACATACAAACAGACTGACAAAAATCCTAAAAACTATATTTTTGGCTTCGATATCGATTGTTGATGACACCCCAAGTATTCTTTTTACAAAATATTCAAGGTACAGTTTTGAAGTTCGTACTATTTTATTATATGTATAGATATTTGCTACCATTTCCCACTTCAGAGACATTAGGCATTAATCTGTCGGTGCCAAGTTCATGAATCATATTATATTCTCAGAAAATATTCATAAAGACCTTGAGTGGCTTAGAAAATCCAGCGAGCCTTGGAAAACAGTTGAAGAGAAAAGGAAAAATACATCCAAGATTAGACTTGAAGAGACTAAAAATATAACAGTATCTGACTACATGAATGAGTACCCTGTTTTAAAAAAAACGACAGGGTATCAGCAACTTCTAATTGATTCTACGTTTTAATTAATAAAAGTGTTGATTCTTATTATTGTTTGTTTATTATTGGCATTTTTTGCGGGAACTGTCGTGTATCGACGTGATTGCTTAAAGTTCAGAGCTATTATTTCTCGAAAAACTTAATGAATCTTGAGAAATAAAAGCACATTTTAAGCAATCACGTCTTTACCGACAGTTCCGGTGGAATAAGCCAACTACTTTTCCTGGTCCATTTACAAAATAAGAAGTTACCTACGCAATACTCTATTGTTGTCATTACAAGTCATTTTGTAATGTGAACGTATCATTCTGTTCCATTTATAATACAATATTTGTTAGAGGTACACATCAAATCGTATTAGTAATTTTTTTGTAGTATATAAAACTATGACATTCAGTAAATTTAATTAAACATTTATATGTTATTTACAAAACTTTTGATTAAAAACACAAACTTTCTTGTTGGTAGGACAAAAAAGGATTGTAGACCTGAAGAATTAAATAGTAAAATTAACAATAACAATGTGACAACTACAATTCATGTTTAACTAGAATCATTGTGTAACGCTTACGATACGAGTGGTCGTCACATATAGAGCAATAAATATTGTAATGATAACCAGAATATGGTTACACATACCAGAATAATTTTTCCGTGTAGCTCGAATGGCTTCGAGAAAATATTGGTACCCTTTTCTCGAACCCATTCGAGCCACGTTCGACTGTAACTTCGATGTGGAAAAAACTAGAAGCCCTAATTAAAATACCAAAAAGGCATTGCATAACTAGACATAAAAATTTCCAAATCATTTAATTAATTAAGAATTAAGTATTGCAAGTCTTAGATTATTTTACTAAGTCGGAAGCTCTAGATTTAGAAATCGCTTTTATTTAGCCTATAAAGCAAGGATTTAAGACTTTAAAAGCCCACTGTCGAAATCGAACTAAAATTAATAAAAGAAACAAGTTGTATTACTTGACTAAATAAAACTTTCGTTGTTTTTTATATATTTAGTTCGATTTTGACAATCGTATTTTTTTATTTGTAAATTATATTTTCATATTTTTAAATGAAGTCATACATCCGCCATATTAAATATTTAAATATATATATAGCCAGTGTTACTCGGTATAATGTATAGTTGCGAATAATACCCTAAATATTTATATGTGTTAAACTCACATTCATACATCAACCCTAAATACAATACATTCCTTTTTAGGCAGTTAAGTAAATCTATACTTATAAAAACTCGCTTAAAACTCGATAAAAGATTATAATTATATGCAATCGGGTCTTGTTCGTGCATTTTTTAAAACAATTAATTTACCTCGACGTTTCGGCTACGTTACAGCAGCCGTGGTCACGAGGAGACTGGAGAACTGGCGGGTGTCGTCTTCTGATTTTAGTTGAGGGTAATCCGGTAATAATGTTTTTAACTGATTTTCAGATGTACCCTCCACTTGATTTTATTATACGTAAAGGTGGCGACACACTGCACTTACGGTATCCGAGAATATTGTTCGTGGTTGTTTGCGATCGCGACACTTATACATTTTTATAACCGGATTCCACGTTGGTGAGAGTTTATATCCACTTTCCCGGTTGAAATTGTTGTGTTTTTTGATTTCAACCGCTTCACGAACAATCCTTGGATAGTAATGTCGTTCAGTGGAAAGGACATGAGGTGTATGTAACTCGATCCAGTGGTTTGATCCAGATGATAATAAGTGCTCTGCAATCGCGGACTTCTCCACTTGACGATTTTTGACCGCTGCTATGTGTTCTCTTACACGTTCGGCGATAGTCCGCTTCGTTTGTCCGATATATGAACTACCGCAGCTGCAGTCAATTTTATAAACGCCAGGTTTTTGGTAAGGAATACTATCCTTTGGTGATCGCAATTGGTGTGACATTTTTGATAAAGGAGTAAAAATGGTGTCTATAGAAAAATTTTTCCTCAAAATGGAACCGATTTTGTCCGTTACTCCCTTAACTGTAACGTAGCCGAAACGTCGAGGTAAATTAATTGTTTTAAAAAATGCACGAACAAGACCCGATTGCATATAATTATAATGTATACAAATCGTGTGAGTTTAAAAATATTATCGATAAAAGATGTTTTAAAAACAAAGCGTTACCTAGAAACCAACGAAAAGCTTGGTAAGTTTGTAGTTATCACACTTGAGCTCATACCTACGAAAGAAATGAAATCCTATCAAAAACAATAACATGTAAAAAATGCACAAGTCTCGCAACGCAATTTTTTTTCCATAAGAAATTACGGAATTGAATGTAAACAAAGTTGGTTATTACAGTACCTACCTTTCTATGCGAGTAGCTTTGTTATTGGAGAGCTTTCTATCTTTCAAAGCAATTAACTTTCTTGTCTCTTCTTAAGTAGTTACGCGTTACTCCGGAAAATATACTTTATCGTAAAATTTTATAAGTAAAGAATGATACTAAAAAGTAAATACTGAGTTAATACACAATTGAGTGTGATGTTTGAAGCTGCAGATATAAATATGAATTTGAAAGAAAATTCGGAAATTTTCGAATCGTTCATACAATTTTGCTACATTTATATTCGTGAAGATTATCTATCCATCTGAGGCAGTTTCGGGTCCTTCCTCCGTTACCATAAATTATGGAAAGACGCGTTTAAGTGGTGCTTAATCTCTATACGAGTCGACAAAATACTGCGTCGAACTTCGCCGTTTCATTGCGACTGTTGGGTCAGTTACTTCCAGTTAATTCTAAATAATTGTTCCAGATGCTTAAATAAATACGTTGTTTTTGTTTGCTATCACTATTTTTTATTTATTAGCCATACATTCTATTTATAATATGACAGACGTGTCGAACATGTAATTAATTTAGGTATCATCATATACTAATTGTACTGTACGTGTTGTTTATAAGTCGCGACTTCATGGAATTTTTTACGATATGCCTATGCCGAATATTAGAGGTCAAAGAATCCAGTTGCCGTTTCGAACTGAGATATTAATATAGTTTTGTAGAACAAAATTCAGACGAATACTATAAATAGGAAAAGTAATTTTCGGAAATACTGATCCGATCGTAAATTTTTTTTCACTTACGGTACCATAAGCTACATCAAAGGCGGACGACATAAGCCATAAATAATTAGGAGAAAACATCTGATATATTTTTATATGATCAAAGTATTTTTATTGTCGTTTTTTATAAGTACATATTTGCCATCTAACTGGAAGATCTTTTAAATTAATGAAAATAACTCTGGGGATTTGAATCTACGTTTTATAGCTATCTAATTAGGGACACGCTCCACAGCAACTATTGTTTTCTACAATAAACGTGGTGCATATTTTTTTTTCTGTTGGACAAGTAAGATGGATATGAATGGGAGGGTCCGGACTCCCAAGACCCTCCTCCCCCCTCCCTTATATACGTCCGTGGATTACATTTGTTTGATTATAGTAATAATAGGTATTTATTCAGACATTTTTTTCTATTTTTACTTAATCCAATGACTCGGGTGAGTTAGAGACAACAAAAAACCTCAGTGTTAGACGACTAATTGTGGCAAAAATATCTCATATTCTTTCCGTTTTCATTGTTCATATTATCATGATACCTTTTATTTCTATAGGATATATTATATATCAAATTATACAACACTTGATACTTTTTCAATATTGTTTTTATTATATTTTAGAACCTAATTAGATATTTTAGAACTAAATTATTATTTTTTTTCCTGTAGAACTTGTCTTTGTTTGATAACAAACTACACAATAAAGTATACAAATGCTTTAGCGTACTACTGTTGGTTGTTATCATAACAATGTTGAAATATGCCTCTGTTACTCTCTTATCTTTGCTAAATAAGGGCTCGTCTTTATAATTACGATCATAACCAACTCCTACAGTAGAACGTTCAAATAAATTACATAGATATTATTTGTTTAAGGGTTGTGTCCTACAATTGAAGATACAGGTTTCTGTGATATGTTCGGAAAATATAAACGATTTTAATTTTTAAATATTTAATAAAAAAAAATGTTATTCACGCTTAAAAAAAGGACACAACTTTCATTATAACAGATATAAACACACAAATAACAAAGACATTACAAAGAGTGCTCGAACTCCCATACGTTTTTCGCAACCTGCTCAGCAGCGTGTGACATCTCTTAGTGACATCAGTTTTACAAACATAGTACCATATTTTAATGAAAACTACTTAAAAAACTTACTTCGTCCCTGGCATTCTGAGATGGTATCTCAGAGTACCAGTGAAGAATATTTCTACTTCTCAGAGTGAGTGACGATATTTTTTTTCCAGTATAGCATTGTGAATGCAAAATTAATCATAATAAATAGCCCCATATCTCCGAAATTAGTAATCGCAGATACGCTGTTACTTATACATTTCTCAGATATTAATGGACTATTTATTTATGAAATAAAAAAAGTTCTCAACTAGCCTAATATTACAACTGCTTTATTTACGTTCAGACATACCCAAGAAATAATAAAATGAATAGAAACAAAGAACGAAAATTCTAGAAATATTATTACTTTTATGTTTTGTAGATAATATATCCGTAAAAATTATCAGTCCATCATTGCATGATAAGACATCTAAAAATAGGTTTTTGGGAGTAATTTTATAGGTTCATGAGATATAACCTGTTGACAAACGGATGGACAGCGGAGTCTTACTAATAGGGTATTGATTTTACTCTTTTTGTGCGGAGCCCTTAAAATATCATAAATAAAAACACGATTGATTTCATCTTGCTGCTGTTAAGGCGCAGATATGCGAAAACAACAAACTTTGGATACTTATCACCGCCTTATGATACGTCACACAATTCACCAGTTTTATTTATTACGACAAATTATGAATTGCATTGTTGTTTACAAGGATAGATGTTGATAATTGTTTGTTACCACAAACAATTAGTTGTTGACGAGTAATGTAATTAACGAGACGACGATCCTTCCTCGTGGAATAAACCGTTCTTATCTTTGGTTACGTGAATTTCACATAGAAAAATTTCATTGACAGAACATAGGCAATATTAATGTATGTTAATTTATGAATCACAAGCTTTATTGGTTATAGTACTTTTCTGTAACTGAAAGGACAGAATGATCTTATGACTATGATTTGACATTCGCTATTTTATGTGATTAATTTATTTTTCATATTAAATCAGACAATTTATTGTATTTTGACTTTAAATTATTGACGATAAAATATGTTGGTCTAAAATTGTAAAACTACCTTGTAACCATATTTTCATAATGTGATGTTTATAACAGCTTATCGGTCAGTTGCACAAACGTCCATTAAGGTTTATGACGCCTTTAAGCTCTAATGAATGTCAAATTTCTATGGGTAATGTCGCCTTAAACTAATGAAAATGTTAATGGACGTTTGTGCAACTGGCTGTATATCACGTTATCAAGCGCAGCGCTTTGACAGCGTAAAGCTTAAATACAAAATCAAATGTCGTGGGGAGTTGAATGGAGAACTCACATTATCAGAACTAATTAAATGTATAACCGATTAGCTGTTTTCTTTTGACTTCGCAGGTGAAAGAGTTTTTAAAATCGGTGTAGTTATGGGGCATATTCGATGTAAACAAACGATCAAAGTATGTGACTCTTCTGAAAATTACTTAAATTTCCAGCTGGTCGCATCTATAAAATTTTTGTATTCAAATATTTTATTACGAAAGTATTCTCAGTTTTTATTAATAATTTTTATCGTAGATCATCACTTTAAAAGTCCAAAGTTTGATATTTTTTTTTTTGCATTTTTCGGTACTATTCACCCCAAAAAATTAAACTTAATATTTTTATGTCAGCGCAATGAAATAATTTTTTTATCAAACGTTACCTCTATTTAAAAGATCATTAAAAATCTAAAACCAGAAACGAAAACCTGATTAAGTTAGGTTAAAGTACAGTTTCAGGCGAAAAACGCAAATTTTGTAAACTTTAGGCTTTTAAAATGAGAATTAGTACTAAAATAAGATGAAAAATATTAACGAAAACATATGTTTTGACATATCTAAAAATAAAAATTTTATAGATGCGATCAACCTTAAAAAAATAAAGTAAGTTTCTGGTACCTTTTAGGGCTGGAAATACCCCTTATGAACCATCATCATTTTTATAATATCAGTAATGATGAAAGAACTGATAAAAAACGCACTTTAAATATAAGTTTACAGTGATGACTTTATCTATTGTAAATTAATGTTCACTGTCCTAAATCAGGATTTAGTAAAGCGACCCACTTATTAATAACTAGCTTTTCGCCAGCGGCTTCACTCACGTGGTCCCTATGTAACTGTTTAGCGGGATAAAAAGTAGCCTTGTTAATCAAAACTTAGAATTATATACTAAATTCCATCAAAATCCTTTCAGTAGTTTTTGCGTGAAGAAGTAACAAACATCCAAACTTACAAACTTTCGCCTTTATAATAATATTAAGTTTAATTTAGGAACCTAAAATAAACCCTATCTATGATGTTCTTACGATAAAAAGGATGTTTTTCTGAATCGTATCTTAGGCTTATTAATATGGTGATATATCTACTTTATTCAAGTAATTTAATATTCACTATACATTATATCTAATACTAGCAATACCATAAGAGCAATACATACATAGAGCGAATAAATTAATGGTATTTACCAGTGCATGTAAAAAATTGCCAAGTTTTAACGTGCAGTTCTTGTATCTGAATTTCTGAAACGACTCCAATTTTTTTCATTAAATTTAGTATCCAGTGAGTTTCGGGGGCGATAAAACGATCTGGCTAAGTTTCATTTGCCAAAAAGATCATCCAGATACTGTATAATAGTACTACCAAAAACACTAGTACTTATTAGTTACAAAGCTATACCTTTTGGCGAACGCCATGAGTGGAAAATTAGTTTCATTTCCTCCCAATGACACAACAAGATGTCCGTAGGTATTCCCATGTTGGCAGATGATCAAGAATGACCAAACAGTTTCAGAATACAATCGATTTTTTTTTTACTTTAGTCGATTACAGCACTCGTACGAATTATGAATCAGCTGATTCAGAAATGCTGTTCTTGGTTGTCATCTATAATCATAGCTTTCCGCCAGCAACTTTGCCCGCATGGTTCGCAAGACTCTATGAAACTTTTTATCCAATGATAAACCCTTTCATGGGATAAAAAGTATATTGTCAATTCAGAATACTATTTTCCCGTGGGAGACCCACGCTTCGGCATGAATGGGCCGGCTCGACCGGAGTGATACCACGGCCTCACAGAAAACCGACGTGAAGCAACGCATGCGTTGTGTTTCGTCGTGTATGTGTAGGTACCGGAGGCAACCCCTCCCTATTCCCTTCCCTCTATCCCTCAACCCTTCCCTCCCTATGATCATATTCGTCCCTCAAAGGCCGGCAGCGCGCTTGTAGCCCCTCTGGTGTTGCAGGTGTTCATGGGCGAAGGTAATCACTTACCATCAGGTGATCCGTCTGTTCGTCTGCCCCTATCCCATAAAAAAAATACTAAAAATCAACCCCTAAGCAAAAATTTAAGACTCTTAGCACTTTTGGTAAAGAAGTTACATATAAACTGATATGAAATACGCATAACAAAAAAATATATATATATTTGATCGATTTTGCATTCACAATGCTATATTGAAAAATATTCTTAATAAAAAATGCTTAAAAATTTCACTTCATCTCTGATGAATGATGAAAATACGCTCTGTAGTAGCGAAACAGTAATAAGTGCTTCAAACTTCCTCAGTCCTGTTAGATCCTGGGTAGCTCCGTGTTTAGAGCGGTCGCCCGGATTGCAAAAGGTCATGGGTTCGAGTCCCATCTGAAAGTACCAGGGACAAAGTGGATTTTTTAAGTTAAAAATTAATTACTACAAAGCAGACTCATGGAATTGAGTAGCACTCGTTCACGAGCATAACGCATTAGCTAGCCCTCGGCTTTTGACCCTAAACTACCCTAAGTGTGACCCTACTTAAAACTGACCTTCGCACTTCACCTGATCGCGGAGGTGATAATTCCTACGCCACAGAGCTCCTCATTCTTATCAATAGTATCCAATAAATATAGAGCTGAGTATCACCATTAGCGATCTATTAATGTCCACATTGCTGACGCTCAGGTCTTCCCTATAGATGTAATTGAATAGGGAGAATGGGCCATTACCCAACACGCGGATTCAGTGCAGATTGGTGGGTATTAACGACTACAGATACAGCCGGACCACGGATTCATGTGCCTTCCGAAGCACGGAGGAGATCGTTATAATAATTTTTAGGTCACTCATCCTATGACTTGCCATTATGAAAGTATCTAAACAAACGTATTGTAGACCGAACGCACTAACCACGGCGTCATCGAGCTCCTCTATCATTATATTAATCTAGGTATGATAAGGAATTATTAAATAGTTCCTGATAAGTATGATGATTCAAAATTGTCTACTCGTGACACTTATCTTATTAATATCTACAATATTATCTAACAATTCCATAATTAGGTGATTACAGCCAAAATCCACTTAAAACCAGAACGAAATCAAGTGTATGTTAGTTTTTTATAATGGAAATTACCGTTGTTATTAACTTTTAAAATGTGATAATATTAAATTTATTATCTTTTTAAGGTCACACTTCACTCGGCCATATAATAGCAAGAAGCTTATGATTCTTTTGTGATGCTGTTGCCAGCCTTTTTAGTACATTTCACTTTTTCTTTGTCATTTTTTTTAATCTATTTAAAATATAAACAAAAATATAAACAAGAATGAATGAATGAATATTTTTATTGTACACCATAATTGACATCCCTTAGCTGCAACGTATCTCTAATTTATATTAAAATAAACCTATCATTTCGTGCTTGTACAGCCTCATTTCTACTTAGCTCTCATTGGACAAGTAACTGCCATGTTTGTTCAAAATGGTTGACAAAACATTGACTAGTTTTATTTGCCAAATAGCACCAATAAGAAATCGTGGTAAAACACTGAAATTATTCCTAAAATTTGTAAACGTTCAATAGGTCCAGCAAAACTGAGATCTGCATGTGGAAGGATTGGCGTAATTTATTACATTTTTTCCATAAAGAATAATTTGAGAATGAATTTTATATTAGGGATAATATAATCTATATTTGGTAACTTTCCTCTATTTTACATAGCAAGAGAGCTCGTACTTTTTCCCACATCCATAGTTTCTTTGCTCTCGTCTAATAACATATCAGTATATCAATGCATAGCGTCTTTTATAATGTCAAATAATATTAAAGTCTAAATATCGTTATTACTTTTTATGTATGTTATATAACGTATATATTTTATAGATATTAATATTTTCGTTTCCTGATCCTATTGCTAACCTGTCGCATATCCTACCCTTTTTCCTACCATCGTTTCTCTACCTTTGACACTGGCAAATACACAAACCGTGTGAAGCCAAAAGAAAAAAAAAAGAAAAAGCTCGTACTTTGTTAATATTTATTACATTACTTTGTTTCGTATACAACTAGGAATCGTGACGAGCAAGCAACGCTACCGTTTAAAATAATATTATAGTTATAACAATAAATGTTTACTTTAACACTAAACGATTCAAACTAAACAATGAATATGCCGACCGCTGCATGCCTCGGAAAACTTCAGACTTGATAATCACCTTTATGACGTCACAAACGTAAACAATCATAGTCACAGTACGAATTCGATGCATACAAGAACCGCACTTATATTGAGCTCATTACAGTTGGAATTTCTTTGTTTGCTAAACAATGTTAGGAGAACTCGATGCCGTTCGCTCTTCAAGGTTTTATCTTAATTATTCCGTGCACCTTAATCGTAAGCGCAATTCATAATAATAAACGCACGTGGTTTGGTAAATATCCAGTTTATTTGCGTTATATCCTGTTGGATCTTTAACTACGAAGTTGTCATTACGTAGGAAGTTACGTAGAACTTATTATCAAGTTATATTTTTTTATGTTAATGATATAACAGTACATCTATTTTTTTTAGTAGGATATTAAACGTTTACAGTTAATGTAAAAAGGTATACAGTATTTTTGATAATAACTAATTTCATAAAAGTCAAAAAATTCTTTCAATAATGTAAAATTGGTAAAACATATAGGTAAATTTATTAAAATCGGTAAAACAAATTATAACATTGATACTGGAAGAGTTTCGTAATTTAAGTGAAATACTACTTATATTTAAATGTACTTTAAAGTGAAATGATTATTATCGTAATAAAGACGAATTAAGCAGACGACAAAAATTCCGAGTCACTTAAATAAACTGAAAGTAAAAATTAAAAATTAATAAGTAAATAAAAAGAGATCAGTATACTTAACTTACTGAATCATAAATTCTCTTACGTACAACTCATTTCAATGAACTATGTTCGATATTTTGGAAGATAACGAGGTTTTCATAAGTGACCCGGAACATTACGCATCAGAGATCAACTGCTGAATTTTTTTTTTTTTGTTTACTTCACCGGTTTCAGAAACAACTTTTTCAGAAGAAACTTCTTTTTTTTCCTTTATAGTTGTTACTTTCCAAACAGTTTTACTTTTACTTTATTTGCAATATTTGTTTTATGACTAGTCGGCGCTTTCAAAACAGCTAAGTAAATAAATACGATAATATTCAGATATGACGTCATAACCTCAGAATAGATAAAAATATTGAAAATAACATAACATATCAGCTATTTACTTTCAGTTAAGATCATTACAAGAGGAATCTTTATTAAATCATCATATTTTTCTTTTTATTGATTCATCGATGAATGTACAAACAACTTAACTTGTACGACGGAAGATCGATTTCTACCTAAACCTCTTAAGAATATCAAGGTCAAGTTTACACATTGTTTACTTACGTCACAGTTTATTGTTCTACATACATACATGTGATTATGTAATTTTTACAATCATTCATAAGGTTTGTTTTCCGATAACATAATGGGAAGATAACGAATAATTCGAGAAATTATTAGATAGATAGCAAATGTGTGGACCATTCAATGCAACCGGTGTGTTTAGGTCAAGAGTGATCCACGCGCGATTGGCACGTGTAGGGCGCGTGCGCATCACGGCGGCAACACGCTCGCCGCCCGCGTATTTGCGTGAACGCAATGGAAACTATTCCCGTCAGCCGACAACTGCTGCTTGTAATAAAATTTATAAATGAATTTACCTAGATAAATGGGGACTTTAGACAAATAAATATCTTCAATAGATTTGCGTTTCTAATGTGATGTTCTGATTTTTTTTTATCCATAACATATACTTACAGCTTTCCTTAATATTTTTGTAAATAGCCGTTATTTTTATGAAACTGCAATGAACAGCCCCATTTTAATTAGGTATCTTAAACTATTATATAAATATAACTAGTAACACAAATAGAAACATTATATTCATATCATTTTATTTAATTTATGACAAATATAGACTATTGAATATGATTGAATTCATATAAAAAATATTTTTTTTACTTACAGTAAGAATGTGCGAATATGTTTCACTTACCCTATTTGACTTAATTATAATATTTTCATTATAAACTACATATCTATATTAATCGCTTTGTATGTAATGAGATTCTTGAAGAGTTTCTTTAATCGACTAACTGTTCATATCGACTAATCGTCGAGTAAAACTTCCAGAACATCGAGAACATTACAGATAAGGGATCAAGCTTTTCTGGAATTCTCTATATACGTTATTTGTGTGACCTAATTGCTAATTACCATAATACAGATTCCATTATTTTAAATACACTGCAAAAAAAATAATGATAAAGTATGAATGCATACCTACCTACTTTATTGCACGTAGAATATTTTCATAAAAACACACATAATTAGGACAAAAAATGCTAAAACCAAGCTTATTTTTAAGGTTAAGTAAATTCAGAGGGATATCAATTAAAAACTGCTTTTACCAGTAAAAAGAGCAACACAGTTTCAGTAATAACTGTTAACTACTAATACAAATGATAATCAATATTTGCTTAGAATGCCTCTCCACTTGTATTACTAAAACACTGTTTTTAAATTCTAAAAACAAAGACATAATCTGCCGATCAACGACAAAGGATCGTTAAAAGACTAAAACAAAATATATATTATAATGTGGCCAAGCTAAAAAATTTAATCTTACAGTTACTCCTTGATCATGACACTTGCTAACAACCCCGTGAAAAACTAAGTATTACACAAATATAAAAGATAATGGAATAAAAAAAATACATAGGTAAAACATTCAATTTTCTTTTAAATTTAAACTGAAATTCTAACCATATTTCACTATATTTTATCACAATGTCATTGATGCTCTAGAATACACAAAATCAATAGATTATTATTGTGAAACTCATCGTCAAATCTCTTGAAAAGTGTACCCCAAGCAGCTGTAACTTTATAACATCGATAGGTCGAAACAGACTCTAGAATAATTCAACTTAGCTGCTAGTATCCATATAATAGGCCCTTTAAGAAATGTAGGTTGATGCAAGATAGTGTTTGCGTGCTCCTAACTTGAATGCGGACTCGTTTGAAGCGTTAAGTATTTACTGTTAAGTAATGTTTTTGAAGATTAAAAAATAATCAAAACATTCAATTTGTTAGGGTCAATTTATTGATGGCGAGTATATTTAAAATGATTTAGGAATATTTACTTACGCACTTAACAGATGGGTACACTTTTAAATAGGTCTTATAACAGTGGTTTTATTATATAAGTATAATAAAATGAAAGTATCGGACATATATTTTTAGATGTGATTCCAACTAGTATCAATAAATTATACTAATTCAGCTACGCCCACACAACTTAGGAAAGTTCAACACGTTATCTAGTGTTTCCGAGAAAAATTCGCGAGTCGATATAAGACAACACGGGATGGGTCGCCGGTTTGATAAGTTGATAACCCCAGTGGCGGACCTCCGCGCAGACGTAAAAAATCTTTGCCCTTATGCGACACATCTTACGTAGTCTATAAAGGCACCAGGCGCGCGCCACAGACAACAGTTCGCCTCCAAACACCGGCGAAGATGTTTATTTAGTTGCTTATCGCCATTACATTTTAATCCGAATAACTTGCGATGACCAAACGCGTACAGTGACGTTACATTTACATTAAAAATTAGTTTCGTTCTCAATTTGAATTTTCCCACGCTTTTTGGGCGCATGCGCTACAGCGCTTCTGTGATTGGTCGTGGAAAGGAACGTACGAAAAACCGAAAATTATGGGTGTTATAGAGAACTGTGTCAGTCGTAGCTCGTGCAACAGCAAAGGGAGCATGATTGTTGTTTCAAACAGATTGCCTTTCATTTTGAAAAGGAATGAGAAGACCGGAGACCTGGAACGGAAGGCCAGGTACGTCAATAATTTTGTTATTACAATGTCTAAAAAGTGTTAAATTGTTTAAGAATTGATGCAAATTAATTTGAAGAATAGATTTTTTCCGAAATCTAAAATTTATACATTATTTAATTGACGAATATGAATGAAACATGAGTGTACAAAATATATGCAAAAATATATTATGCTGCCTTTAGTAACAGATGTTACATGAATTATATTTAACAGCGAAACTAAATAGAATAAAACCGCTTATATTCGAGTAGCTTGTAAATAGGTTACATCCATAATTATCAAGAATAAACAGTGTAAGAACAAAGAAAACAAAAAGATCTTTTGAATAGAATAACTAAATATTTAAATTTTACCACGATTCGAAATTCAATTTCAGCCGGCAATAAACTTCAAAGACTTTCTAGAATATTAACGTTCGAGAATCTTTCTTCGGTTTCGGGAACTTTCCGCGCATGCTTAAGCCGGCTTTTTACCTTTGTTACACAATGGGAATCGAAAAACTAAAATCTTATCTGAAAATATATTTTTTTTGTTTTTCGATTCATATTCATTACCTCGATTAGAATAATAGTCAGAGCTATAGTAATGTGTTGGTTTTATATAATAACTATATTTTTATTACTCATATCGTATTTGTAATTTGATTATGTAGAATTTGTACCTCACATCAACATCAAAATTTTCTTTACTAATCTCTCATTTTTACTCGTCTTTAGGAAGTGTATGATTTTTCTTTTTTTATTTATCGTGGTAATAGGGTTTTTTAAAACGGAAAGTTCTGAAAGCTTATAACTTAATTTCAAAGATTATCTAAGTAAATAGTGTTTTGGGGTAAACACGAAACCGGGAAAATTCCCAAAATATTATAAAACAATATGTTTGTTCGACTAACATATCTAATTGAGAGTTTATGTGATATTGTTAACAGTTTATTGTTGATAGCAAAAATAAGTCTGACTTTGAGGGAATTCGCCATTTTGTGAATATCCCCATTGTTGTATTACCCCAGGAGCACTGGTTATCTATAAAAACACGAATAATGAGAAATTCCTGAACTAAAATTAAATAACATGACGAGAAATTATGAGTCTTTATAATGTATTTCCATGAGGACCGGTTCTTAAACAAGTTGACCGTGACCTGAAAAATAAACTTGGAATCAATATAATCCAAACAATAATATATGTTTATAATATTAAATGAAAAATGTCGTAATACTTCAAACTGAGGAAATAGTTTCCTATGTCAAGGTTCAATAACTTTGCCCAAACAAGTTTTAGAACTGAAACAAATTATAACCCGGCCAAATTAAAAATTTTCTTCATCTAAAGCAACCTTGCTAGTATCGTTAGCATCATAAATGAGTGTATAATATTTTATGCTACCTCTTTGTAACCTTGGACTTGAATTGTTTGCAGAGCATTATGTATTGTCAATGACATTAACTAAGCAAAACATGCTATTGTAATAAAAATAAATTAATAGGAAAAACTGAAAGTATCTCGACCAACTAGTTAAACAGAAAGTAACTTATTCCGTTAGCACAAAACTATTTTTTTCTTTAATTATTCTAACACTATTCTATTTTCAAAACTATCACAGAATCTAAAAGGTTAAAGGAAAGTGTAACTCTAAAAATAAGAACATTAATTTTTAGAGTTTTTTTTTACATTTTTTATTAATTTCGTTTATTCTCCTACTTTAGAAAATAAATTCCAAAAACTCTCCAGCAAATAAAACGTCTTCTCTCAATTAATGTACTTACCAACCGTACATAAGCAAGTATATCCATCAAGAAAAGTCATACGAAAGATTTTTAAAAATAAATACCTATATCATTATTAGAAAATTATTCCACGAATAATTATCTATGAATTGGTTCTCTGACATAATTTTTTATTTTTACCCAGGGAAAATGCGTAAGCAGGTGCATAAGAATGTGTAACATAACAAGTTTTTTTTTATCGCAAACTTTACTCAACCGATTTAACTGGATTTGACCAATACATTCTCTAAATTTTAATCAATCCTATAAAAAAAGTTACCAATCAATTTTTCCCTCAAACCATTTTCCTGGTTATCAAGAGTATCTTGAAATAAATCCTAAAATTACGTCCATTAACTTCAAGTAGTTAGGCCACTTAATTTTAATGTCTTTCCCAAAGTTTTTCTATTAGAATAATAAGATCGGGGAAAATTAAAATCAGTTACTCAAAACAAGTCTTTGGCTAAAAAGAGATTGATATTAAACATTTAATGTATATTCGAATAGTTTAGACTTATATCTTAACGCTTTTAAATTATCTGTAAAAAAATTGTGCTCCTTTAATAACATAACATAATAATATTGTGGACTTTTTTAGTTCTGATTCACTTTTATTTATTTCTGCATTTATACAATAACTGTCAACATGACTGTCTGGAGAAACAAAACGCAAATGTTAATAAAAATAAATAAAAAATCGCTTGTTTTTCTCTATTTCGTATTTCTTTTGTGGCCAGCCAGAGCGCAAAAAGTTTATAATGCAGTCGGACGTTCCAGTACCTAGGTTGAAGTGTTGGTTGACATAGGCCATTTATCTATAATAGAAGCATTCACCGCGGTTCGTCGTAACGTGTGTTGCTAAAAATACATCAAAGTTGATCGACTCTGCAACGTGCAAGGCCAAATCGTTCAGAACCCTTCGTAGGGCATCTTAGTATACACGGCCAGAATAAATAATAGAATATGAACTATTGTTCCTCGTAAAAATGAAAACAAAAACTTAGGTAAACCAGTTTCAAGAGATATGAAAAAAAAAAAATTGAACTCTAACACCATAGTATACTAAAGTAATGATTTAAGTTCATAAGAATTTCATAGAACACAATACTAAAATGTAAGTCAAAAACCATTATTCCTCATTCATTTGCCTTAACATTCAGTACTATTTACTAGGGATGACGACTGGGTAAAAAAAATGCAATTCTATTTAGTCCGTCAGTCAGATAATAACAAAAATATTAGATACGTATTTTTTTTTTTACTTTGATATAACGAGAAATAGCTTAGATAACAGGCATTAAAGTTGAGGAGTGGGGGCTCGCTACGTCACAGTTTTGTAGAAAACGTACCATAACGTGATGTCATGCGAAATTTCAACTCCATGTATCGCCGTAATAGGGATGACGACTGGATAAAAAAAATGCAATTGTATTTAGTCCGTCAGTGAGATAATACAAAAATATTAGATACGTATTTTTTTTACTTCAATTTAACAAGAAATAGCTTAGTTAACAGGCAGTAAAGTTGAGGAGTGGGGGCTCGCTACGTCACAGTTGAGTAGAAAACGTACCCTAACGTGACGTCATGCGAAATTTCAACTCCATGTAACGCCGTAATTTTATGATTACGAAAAAAATAAAAAAATACATGTTTAATATTCTTTAACACTCTACCTGACGGACAAACAAACAAAAATTAGTCGTCATCCCTATTGATAACGCACAGAAAACTTCCGCTCGACTTCAATAGCAGTTTCTTGAATAAGTCGATTTTAAGATAAGTATAATTTCTCACTTTTTAAAGTTTGAAATCTTTTGTATTTTTTGACAAAACATTTGGTATTAAAAAAATAATGTATCAGTCGCCTGGATTGCGAAAGGTGAAAGGGTTCCCAGTGCCAGGGACAAAGTGGTTTTTAAAGGATCTTTTAATTGTGAATGTAAAATTTATCTAATATATATATAAATTAATGTCATTAATAAAATAGAGAGTCTTCTAGAAGTTGAAATAAAATATATTTTACAATCGAATCATGCCCCTCAGGAGGGTATTTTCTTTTTTAGTTTATTTACACGATATATTATTGCGCTCGACGACATTTCTCTAGGAAATTTATCTTTGGATATGACAAAAAGTTACAACTTGATATTAAACCTTCTTACATGAAAACACACGAAATACCGAAAACAGTTTTTGTAATCTATGTTAAGATAATATACTGGGTATATCAATTGGGTTAGTATAGTTTACTCTTAGTTATGCAGCCTTAAATAAAAGCCGCTACATTCTTCGTAGCTTAACTATTTCTGTAACTGCGATAGAAGAAACGAGGGGTTTGAAAATAGAGATGAGTGAAACAACACTGATTTCACAATATTTAAAAACTGTTGGGTTAGTATAGTTTACTCTTCTTTATGCAGCCTTAAATAAAAGCCGCTACATTCTTCGTAGCTTAAGTATTTTCTATAACTGCGATAGAGGGAACGAGGGGTTTGAAAACAGAGATGAGTGAAACAAATCTGATTTCACTCATCTGATTGCTTGCGGTTGTTTCAACTCATCTCCGTTTTAACAAACCCCTGGCTCTCCCATAAGTACATATATGGTAATGAGGATGCGTAGTTAAGTCGAGAACTTAAACTATGTCAGTATCGTCATTGTACCTTGAACTAAGACGCCTTAACGTATAATATTTAATAAATAATATCGATAACCTAAATACTGACGACCCACTGTATAGAGGTGCCCGTATTACGTGACTACGATGATCACATAATCGCAACGAGGAAAAATTAATTACTATTTACATATCCTACATTTTGTTCTTGAAACTCACTCTTATCGACAATGTTATACCTATATCAGCAGAGCGATTCCGTTAAATCCGACCCCGAATTCAAATTCGCTCATGTATCACGTTACTTAGTGGAGCAATTCGATTGATTCCATTTTTTTGTATAAAAATAATACAAAACAAAATTGATTTATCATACATGTCTTAAATATTCTATTCTTATGTCATTTCAAAACTCACTTCACTTATGCCACGAAACATTATTACCGATTCAAGATTGAGCGGATTCTCCGTTTTGAAGTGTACACGGACACCAGCCCTGCGATTTTGTAAAAATCCAGACCCAAATTCGAATTCACTCGTGTGTCCCAATTCACGTTATTTAGTGTAGAAATTCTATCGATTCCATTTATGCATAAGAATACAAAACAAAATTGATTGAATATACGTGTCACAGATGTTCTAATTCTATATCATTTTGAAACATCACTCATGCCAAGAAACGTTATTACCAATTCAAGATCGAGGGGATGCTGCTATTTGAAGTGAATTCGAATTCGGGTTTGGATTTTTGCAGAATTGCAAGCAGACATCAAAGTAGTTCTGCTTGGAAAATTTAATCATTATGTTGTATCCCTACGGATGTCTTCAAACTAGGTTTTTGGTTATATATTACATTAGCTTAGGTACTAATTATTTAGAAGAATATTACATTAGCTTAGGTACTAAAGATTTTCTGAGATTAATTTCACATTATCATCGTGTTTTCTTTAGATATTTTTTTCCATATTGGTCTCAAAAAACATCAATGTTTTTTTTGCTATCTTGGGGATCTCGTAATCGGCTATAATACGTATATCATTAAAAATATTCATTATTATTAAATCAGACTTGAAAATCGATAAATATTTAAGTACATACTTATAAAAGTCAATAAACAGTTAGTACTAATAATCATACTTACTACAAAATAAAAACATGGCAAAGCTAATCTACTCACGACTTTCAAAAGAAGTTTCTTGTATTCGTCATGAATTCTAGTTCGCAAGTGTTGTTATGTACGCCTAGAAATTTAAGACTTCCTTCGTTTTTTGTGAAATTATTTAATAAACTGCTAACAATATAATTTAAAATCCAAACATTGAAACATAACAATTGGTATGGTTAATAAATAATTATTATGAAAAATATCTCTTCTTGCAACGTTATACCTCTCAAATTGCCTAGATATAACATATACATATGTTAGCAACATTGACTACCACGACACTCCAAATCTTATTTGATACGGGTCTAGAGGAAGTCGCCAATAACTTCATGAGACATACATCATACCGTAGCATTTGTTTGAAAGCAATTTTATTTGTGAATCAAATTACATTTTGAGTGATGTAATATTGTCGTCAAGTACTCAAGGTGAGTTATTGCATAGTAAAAGAAGTTATTGCGACTTAGTTCTATCTAAATGGATTCGGAAAAAACGTTTTGCGTGCTAAGTTTCTTGTTTGTCCTCATTGAACGATGTTAATTCGTAAAATATTACATTACTGTTTGGAACGCAATTTTGGGTATAGGTATTCCTAACACGAAAACAATATTTTACATAGGCAGGTATAAAAACAAATATGTAAACTATTGTGTATTTCTTGAGACGAAAAGTTGTTTCGATGTCGATTGATAAAAAAAAATATGTTTGTTTATCTTAAAAGTTTATCTTTATATGTAAAAGTAAAAGATTAGAAATTTTAACAATGAAATTGGATTTGGATCTTTTTTAAACTTTTATTTAAAAATTTATAATTTTTTGAAATTAAAAAATTTAAATCTGTAGACAACGGATAATCGTATCAGAATAGCTTGTAAAATTACAATAAATAAAAATCTTATGAAAAAAATAAAATAAAACAGACTTCATAAAATAAAAAATATACCTACTTATTTTGTTACCTTTTTTTCTGATTATATTTATATTGTTCATTTATTCAAGAAACTTCTATTGATAGGAAATATGTTATGGGACCACCTCAAGATCTTAGGATAAGCTTTCAAATAAAAAATAATTTTGAAAATCAATAAACTTATATAAAGAATATACTACTTCTGCGAAACAGGCTAATGGAGTTTTATTTCATTAAACTTCTATGTTATGATAGCGCGGCGAGTTGTTTTTTATTATTACATATTAGTAAAACTGGATTTTGTGACCTCTAACTAAAATTCTGGATGTGATTACGTCTCATTTACAGTGGTCATTAATCATGTTCCAGTGCCGGTGGGCTAGTGACCGCGGTAGCGCCTGTGGTGATACGCGGCCATGGCATCTGGGTGGGATGGCCTGGCATACATCTCGACGATCCCAAAGAAAAGATCCCGGAGTCCGATCCAAATGACAAGACGCCAACGGCCGGCCTGCTCTCTAAAAAGGTGAGATTATCAAGAATTTTCTAAGGAATCCATCTTCTTCTGAAAGTGCCTCTCCAACTAGTGAGTGAAGACCATCAGTTTCTTACAACAGCCCTTAGTTCCCACGAATCGAACCAGCTCGACTGCACTAACTGTTCCCGTTCACTCTCTGAAAATTCGGGGCCACGACTTTTCATCCTTCCAATGCTTCTTTTCCCGAGTATTTTGCCCATCATTATAAGTTGCGAAAAGTTGGTATCGAAGAACAAGACCCAAATAGGAAACCTTTCATCGTTTAATTGTGAATTTTGAAAAGTTTTGAACGTATTGACCAAAAAGGCACATGCTTATTCCTTTCAAAACTTCCACGTTGGTCCCTCCCTCTTGAGTCCTGTCTATGGATAACATGTGTCTGTAAGTCCAGATTTCGAAATTTTCTATCCGCTTTTTAAGGTCTTCTTTACAGGAAATAATATTTCAATTAAACAAAAACCCTTTTGCAAAAATTACTTGTATATTTTTATATTCACGATTAGTTTAAAATGAGTGATTTCGGTTTGGGCTAAGACTGCAGCACAACACCACAACCGTCACAACAAACTTAGCATGGCGAGGTCTCGACATGGTCCCGATACGTTTTCTGTCTGGCAAAGCCTGGTTAGATCAATAATACCTTATGAATCGGTCGTGTCTACACCGTATACAGCTATTATGTAACACTGACTCGGCTCATGAGTAACAACACTCAATGTCTCAAGGAGTGAATTGACGTTAACATCTAAAAATTATTACGGCAAATATTTTTGTCCATAGCTATTACCCACTAGGGAGCCTGTCATTTTACAAACCATTATATTGTATGTGTAAACAAATCATACTTTTCGGAAAATTTTATTATTTTTTATTACCTACTGTCTCTACTGTGGCTTTGCTTCCCATGGCGTTCCTTTTGCCAATATGCTCAAAATATTAAAATATTTGATGCATTGCAAAGTCCCTTACCGAAAAAGTTATTCGTGGCTATGGTTTGACGATAGATCTCTCATTTTAGATCGTGCCAATACGCGCGGAACCGAACCTCTTCGATAGCTACTACAATGGATGCTGCAATGGAACCTTTTGGCCCCTGTTCCACTCCATGCCTGATCGAGCCACGTTCATTGCTGACCACTGGAAGGCTTACATTAAGATTAACGAGGAATTCGCTGAGAAAACCATACACGCTCTGCACTTACTAAAAGAAGACAAGGAAAAAAACGGATCTCCGCCTATAGTTTGGGTCCACGACTACCATCTTATGTTGGCTGCTAATTGGATCAGACAGGTTTATATTAATAAAAAAAAAAGTTAGTGAAACTTTGAACTCTGAATTAACTCTTATAGTGAATATTTTCCAAACTTTTACAGAGAGTGGAAGAGGAGGACATTAAATGTAAACTTGCATTCTTTTTACACATACCTTTTCCTCCGTGGGATATCTTCAGATTATTCCCGTGGTCTGACGAGGTGTTACAAGGAATTCTGGGTAAGTTAAAGATAGTAAGTTGCGTCTTCTAAGAACCTGTTTAGAACGTATTTTGTGGAACTTAATATTATTGTGTTTTTAGGTTGCGATATGGTCGGATTCCACATCACAGACTACTGTTTAAATTTCATAGACTGTTGCCAAAGAAACTTAGGTTGTCGTGTGGACAGAAAAAATCTTCTAGTCGAGTTGGGTGGTCGAACCATCTGTGTCAGACCTTTACCCATCGGAGTCCCCTTCGACAGATTCGTGCATTTAGCCCAAAACGCGAAACAAGTACTCTCTACGAGCCAACAAGTAATCCTAGGTGTGGACAGGTTGGACTACACCAAGGGTTTAGTACACAGACTGAAAGCATTCGAGAGGCTGTTGGAGAAATATCCGGAGCACATAGAGAAAGTGGTGCTTCTCCAAATTTCAGTACCTTCAAGAACAGACGTCAAAGAATATCAAGACTTGAAAGAAGAGATGGATCAGTTAGTAGGAAGAATCAACGGAAGATTCACAACCCCTAACTGGTCACCGATTAGGTGAGGCAATATGAAAGAAAGAAAATAAAATTAGCAAAACTACTTATCATAAAATTATTTCTATCAATAGTTCTGTATTTCTAGGTATATATATGGTTGCGTTGGTCAAGATGAGTTGGCTGCTTTCTACCGTGATTCTGCTGTAGCTCTCGTGACACCATTACGTGACGGAATGAATCTGGTAGCTAAAGAGTTCGTTGCCTGTCAAATCAACAAGCCACCTGGTGTATTGATCGTATCACCATTCGCTGGAGCCGGTGAGATGATGCACGAAGCTCTGATATGTAATCCGTACGAACTGGATGACGCCGCCGAAGTTATTCACAGGTAAAAGATATTTTCAGTCACTAAACAAGTCTTGTTTGAAGATCTGTGTTTAAAGTTGATAAATGCCCATAATATATTTCTAGTTCAGCAAATGTTACAGTAGATACTAATGTGCCAAGTAATATAATGTACAGAGTTTTAAGCATTGTCTTAAATTGGTGTGCCATTACAACGTCAGCATAGTTGTTACAATGAAAGTTTCATATTGTTAGTAAAATAGGCTAGAGGAGATAATACATACAATATAGACTGGTAAGCTACTAAATGTGTATTAAACTTCATAACGTATATCTCTAGAGCATTGATAATGCCAGAAGATGAAAGGACAGTGCGTATGAACCACTTACGACGGAGAGAGCAGCTCAACGATGTCGACTCCTGGATGAGAAACTTCCTGAAAGCCATGGATTCTTTGGAAGAGGAAGCAGACGATATAGGTGCCACATCCATGCAACCCATCACTATAGACGATTTCGACGAATACCTCTCTAAGTAAGTAGATTGGTTTTAAGTAATGATTCAGTTATTGTACTGTTTTCAATTTATTTGAAGAGAACTCTGCTTCTAGATGTATTTACCTAGATATCGAAATTGAAAATGCTAGCTGAACCAGCTCTTTAGACCAAAATATTGTGGTGATAGATTTAATAAGTAAATATTATTTACATTCTCGGGAACAATTTGGAGAAGATTCTCGATTTTTACTTTGTACCTTAACGTAGTAATACTATAAAAAAAAATTAAAAGATACTGTAAATATAATTCTTACTTAAATCTCGATTATATCAAGACGAGCTTTTTTCAATGCGCTTACTGAATATCTCTCCTTATCTGTAATATAAATGAAATATTCATTCCAAAAAGATTCACACATATTAAGATAATCGTTTCCTCTTGTTTAACTTTCTGGTAAGACAGAACTTACTGTGTCATGTAATTCTATAATGTATCTACCATTCTATTCCATCTAATATAGAATTATCAAAAAACCGACAGTAACTGAATGAATACAAAAAGAATATTTACATCTCCAGATACATAGGATATACGCAAAAGCTGGTCCTCCTCCTCGATTACGACGGCACATTGGCACCCATCGCACCACATCCTGATCTCGCCACGTTACCTTTAGAAACCAAACACACGCTACAGAGGTTGTCCAATATGTCAGACGTCTACATTGCCATCGTCTCCGGCAGAAATGTGGACAACGTCAAAGACATGGTAAGAGAAACCAGTTAACACACTTATATATGTTTACTATAACAGTAGATAATGTTAAGTCCTTAATCAGACCTATCTATCGTCCGTGAATGCTTTTTTCGCTAGTTAATTTTGGATGAAAGTCAAGAATATAGTATATAGTAAGTATGTGGTTCAGGTGCTGGTAGAAATGTGGAAGACGCAAATATAGTTAAAATAAGCCCAGATATCCTCTGCTATTCTCTCCTGATATGCTTATAATTGAAGGGTTAGGAGTCCAAATCAGACCTGTTGTTATTTTAAACGGAATTTAAAGTATCCTAGCCGATGGATGATATTCGATTACGTAAGATAGTTTCAAAAGTGATTGTATTTGTATGTTAAATGAGATCAAAATTTACGATGATGACACTAGAAAAGTTAGAAAGTGAAGTTAGTGAGAGCAAAATTGAGAGAAAGGATTGTAATAAGAAGATATTATATATATCCTTAAGACAAAATTGAGAACTTTTATTACGGATAGAGATATAAAAGAGAGGAAGGCCAAATTAGAGTGTTTATTGAGATGAGCTGCCTATAGCGAAGTTTGAAAGAAGAAACCTATTGCGCTGACCCTAAATAACAGGAACAGGAATCACCATCATCACCCAGCCCTTTTCCCTAGTAGCATTTTTGGTACGGCAATTCGTTGGGCCTTTGTTTGCTGTTCGGTTGGTCAACTGTGGGTAATGGCACCCCTGATTGCACTGCTGCCCACAAAGCTAAAGTACCGTGGCCCACCGTTACAATTGGAGAAAGGGCCAACTGAAGCTTTTCCTTCGTTGGTCCTAGTCACCTTTTACGACGTAAAGCCAACTGCGAATTTTCCCACAATTTTCTCACATAGGGCCAACAAACATTCTATAACGTTGGGCTGACCGTTCATGGTAGGGCAACTGTGGTATTTAATCGTAGGCCTAACTTAACTTTTACTATATAAGGCCAACTGCAGTGCTCCTCATAAAGGGCCAAGGACACAGGGCCAACTAAGATTTACTCATAATAGGGCCAACATATTTTGCAAAGTAAGGCCTACATACACCATCTTTGTAGGGCTTACAAACTGACTGCACAGTATATCATCGAATTCATGAAAACATATGAATATCAGCACTATTAAAAAGTATCAAATGGCCAACCAAAATATCGTAATAAAACATTTAATTAAAAAATGTATTTATCAAATGTTTTTACCAATGTTGGTAAATACTCATGAACCCGATGACATGCCTACTATTCAAACTGACGTTTGTAAATCCCACAATAATGTGTCTGAAGGTCTTACTTTGTAAAACAATGTTGGCGCTATAACGAGTAAATCCTCAGTTTGGCCCAGTGTCCTTGCCTTTTATGAGGAACACTGCAGTACGTCTCGTAGTCTTGGTGGGCATCTTGGTGAGGCTGTAAAAATAAAATACAATTGTTAATTTAACCATATTTTATTTGGCTGAAAAACCATGAATTGGCGTGATACAAAAAAAAACAAAACTTGAAAAAATTACAATCAGTAGGTTTTTAAAACATATTATAGCTGTGTAAGAGCACCACAAATTGTATGGAATTGACTCACTCCCCACACTCTTAAAATTGAAACTAGCATTTCTCATTGAGTAAATCTCGAACACTTAATAGTGCAAATTCATACTCACATAAGGTACACAGATAAATGAATGGTCATTACTATCAAAATTAGGCAACAATAAACATTTCTTGCTTAAATCGTTTGAATTGACAATAACATTTTTTTCACCACTGACCATGTATATTCTCAATTTGCTACTTTCAATGGATTTTTTGTAAAAATCTTTTTGTTTAAAAAACTATTATATAGTGTAAAGTATAAGCATCAGATTTTGCTTCTACTTCAATAGATTTAACCACAATAATATCTCCATTGAAAGTAACAAAACAAGAATCTCTTAAACAAGTACTTACAGCACAGTTAAATACAAAAAATCTTTTTATCCGTCCATCACGAATTATAGCCTTATTATTTTTCTTACTAATATTCACATTATTATCAAATTTCTTGTCAGCTGCTTTTTCACCCAGCCATTTAGCAATTTTCTCTAATGGCATATTATGCGAATGAAGTAACCTCTTTATTTTACACATGAAGTTTTCAAAAGGAAATGTTGAAAAGGAATCTAGTTCTCCAAAGTTATATACATCATACATTATTTTGATCAATATTATTACAACACAATCTGTATATTGCACAATGAAACATCAAAAAATGTTTATACAAACTACTCGATAATATATTTTTTAAAACAATGGGACCCAAATATAAAAGAAAAGCTCTAAATTCCGTTGCTTTCCAATACTTGAATAAACTTAAAGACCTAGGCTGTCTCGAAAATTCGGTGGGATAATGTACGTATAATTTTTAACCATTCTGATACTTTGGATATTTTAGAAGCATTTAATTTACATTTTTTTGGTCCATTACATATCCAACTTAGTATCATTTTTTTCATAACGCCTAAACAAACTAAACGCATAAAGTCTAATGGGACTTGCGTCACTAAACCTAAATCAAGTTCTGTAATTCAGTTTTAGATATGTGATGATCCTCATATTCTTGACTAAAAAATTTTGTGTCAGTTTGAAGGCACATGTAGTTCTTCTCTTTTCTCTTCCTCCATGGAGATCTTTAGTAAATCTGAACCAACCACTTATTATATTCTGAATTACATCATCAGTTGCGAACTCTGCAATCTTATGATGACGTACAGCATCTGTGATAATTTCCAACAGGTGAGTTGCATATCACATACTACAAGTACCAACTAATGTTATTATTAAAATAATAATAAAAAAAACATATGAATACTTGCCAACAGTTTATAATTATCATTTGAAATCCAATTTTCTGAATCTTGTAAAGATTGTTAATCATCACATGATATTTTAATACCATAAGGCAACATAGCAGGTGATAGAGTTGAAGATGGATTCCTTAACCTTGTTAAGATCTCATTTTGATTTGATTGCAATTCTTTAATAGCAAATTCAATGTTAGCTAGATGGCGGGCAATTACATCTGAAAATGTATTTCATATCACTTAGGGATTATTAAACTTATTCATAGCTATATTTATGCATAAAAGAGCATAGCAATATTAACATTATATTTTTTACATCTGTTAAAAAGTAATAATGTACAATACTTGTGTATTTCTTACCTAGACACTGCGAGTTAAGCAAATTGTCCTTAAAATAAGTGTCAATGTTAAATCCAATGATACTGAAATATAATTACAATAATGTCATTTATATGCATTTAATAAGAATTTAATATAGCATATTTGTAAATAACAAATCTTAGGTGCAGCCAAGTGTAAAACAGAAAAGACTGAATTAATATTAAAGTAATAGTAAGTACATATAAGATAGTGTTTTTGAAACGTCAGTATCGCCAGTAGTACTGCTTACATCTAAAAATTGGATAGGAATTATTGCAATGTGATTAATTCCACAAAGCGAGGTTGTGTATGCTTATATTATTTAGCCATGCAATTAAATATTATTTTATAGCTTGCATACACAGCATGTTGGTAGTCTCACAACCATAACCATATTAACACACAAGTAGATAGTCCACAACCTATTTCACTAGTTATTGAAATGCTTACTGTACCTGCTGCATGTCTGTATAAATAAATTGTGGAAAATCTGCACTAAATTATGGAGTATTTAGTGATGCACTAACAGCTTACCCTCTTATTTGTCTTAAAAAATATACAATATAAATAGGTTTTATAAGATTCTCAAGCTAGGACAGGCTTAAATAAAAAAATCACTTTTGATAATCACCAGGTCAAGTATTATACAAAGACTTACCGGTTTCATAAAACATACGTCTTATGCTATAAATATTCCAGGTAGAATCAGGATCTGTGCCATCGATCAAACTTTAATTTATCCTCTTGTTTGATGGCCAAACACAACTATTTTTTCTAGGAGTCGACTATTGTTGTCGAATAACGCCTACGCCGCCATCATCAAACTCTACCACCTTGTACATTGTTAATATCTTTATATCTATATAAATAAAAAACGAAGTTGATTAACACTATGATAGGTACATATTTCGCCAAATTTAAATGTTAATTTGTTATATAATGATTTGAAACAAGGGGAATCAACAAAAATTTACGCGGTTCAAACGTAGACATCAAACAAACGGCGGTTGTGCAGTGTTGCCGCTAGTCACCCAAGAAAAGTCCGAAACTGATTCGAAAATTACCCAAATTTACCCGTAATGTTAATTTTTTAACCAACTGTAAAAAAGATGGTTTCTTTTTTTTATTATTTGAAAAAAAAAACGATTTATTTTTACATACGGTACGTTTATAAAAATTAACAGAACTTATTGTGATATTATTTGTTTTTAGGACCGATTTATGTCTTCCAAAAAGGTGATCTAAACTTTATTACTTATTTGATATAAAAAACAGGATATATCAAAAAAATACCAGTTTGGTCTTTTTTTACCATAAGTAAAAATTGTTTTGACAAAATACAGAGTAATTATTTATTAAAATCACAATAGACAGAGAAAGAGAACAACAGCATATGTTAATGTCACACACGCCACACATTGTACTGCTATACTATTCGGTCCAGTTAACATGATGCCTGAGCGCATTTAGTACTGATTATTACCGAGGTAATCGATTCTAATACTGAATTTAATATTTTAGCATTAACAATGCTTTTTTATAATTTTGTATCATGTTTATACACGTTAGATTTATTTCGATAAATTTTTGAAAATCTTGTTAAATCAATTATATTATAGACTAACTTGCCCGTGACTTCACTCCCGTAGTTAGGATTTTGTGTCAACACGATTTTTCCCGCGTAAATCCCGAACCCGCTTGAATTTGGGGTAAAAAGTAATAAAAACTATCTTCCAGTGAAAGTAACATCAAAATCAGTTCAGTCATTCCGGAGATTACCCCTTACAAACAGAAAGACAGAACTTTTTATACTTTCGAATGATATTATGTAATGTTTTTAATCTAAGTATGCTGTAATTCTCAAACAAAGCAATTTTTATAGATTACCCCCAAAAACGTTGTCAAATCAAAAGTCACCATTCTCCTTTACCCAAGATATGTTGGTAAAGGACAATATGGTAGTACTGTTGTATAATGAAAATTAGATCGTACAAAGGTGTCAAATTGTGTTATGTCAGAAAAATCTCTAGAGTAAGTAATAAGTAATACCTTAATATTTTATTTGTTGGATATTTTCTCAAGTGAATTCTCATTTCATAACATTCTTTAAATATATGCATATATATTTTGACATTTTCTCTGATGCTGAGAATATAGTCCAAATTGGGAGAACGTCCTTACATCTAGCAACATTAGCTAAATCAAAAATAAGATGGCGCCTCTTTGAGCCTTTGTTGGCGTTTTCGGTTGGGAGTCGTTGAGATATTATTAAAATACTAGATAGGGCCCTCATCAGATATCTGTATTAACTTTTTCTTAAAAATCTAACTCAAAACTGTGGTAGGATGGGGTAGTATGTTTGGGACATTCTTTGCATTTTCAGTAGGGATATTAATAAAAATACTGCAGTTGGGCTCAAACCAATTTTTATGAAAGAAGATGGACCAAGGACGGCACTACATAAAGATTAAAAAGTGCTAAATAATCACAATAAAACAAAAAAAAAAGAATTATCAACGTTAAATAAAATAATTATACCTCCGGAAAAAAAATGGTTTATTAATTAGTTTAATCCGCAAAATATGAAATGATAAAACTTGATTTTTCAGAAGTATTTCTATATGAGAGGTTTACAAGATAAAAGAAGAATAAATAAGAAGTCTGTCTGTAAAGTTTTGTGCATGTTCACAAATATTAATGTTAGTACTAAACTCAAAACTAAAGTCGTGGTAGTTTGAAAATTAATAAGGTTTTTCAGTTGGGATATTAAGAAAAATACTATGGTTGGGCTTACGCCTGATTTTGTATGGAATTTTCGTTACAATACTAACTAAAAGTAAGGCCTAGTTTGAAAATAAGTAAGACTTTTCAGTTGGCATATTATCAAAATACTGTGGTTGATCTCACGGCAGATTTTTGTGTGGGATTTTTGTTAGGATTCCGGCTAAAAGTCGTGGTAGGGCCTAGTTTGAAAAAATGTAGGGCTTTTTAGTTGAGATACTAATAAAAATAGCGTGGTTGGCCTTACGCCATATTTTCTATGGAATTTTTGTTAAAATTTCTGCTTCAACTCGTGGTAGGGCCTAGTTTGAAAATTAGTAGGACTTTTCAGTTGGCATACGATCAAAATGCTTTGGTTGGGCTCATGGAAGATTTTTATGTGGAACTTTTGTTAGGATTCCAACTAAAAGTTGTGGTAGGGCCCAGGTTAAAACTATGTAGGGTTTTTCAGTTGGGATATTAATAAAAATACTATGGTTGGGCTTATGCCTGATTTTGTATGGAATGTTCGTTACAATACCAACTAAAAGTAATGGTAGGGCCTAGTTTGAAAATAAGTAAGAATTTTCAGTTGGCATATTATCAAAATACTGTGGTTGGGCTCACGGCAGATTTTTGTGTGGAACTTTTGTTAGGATTCCAACTAAAAGTCATGGTAGGGCCCAGGTTGAAAATTTGTGGGGCTTTTCAGTTGGGATATTAATAAAAATACTATGGTTGAGCTTACGCCTGATTTTGTATGGAATGTTCGTAACAATACCAACTAAAAGTAGTAGTAGGGCCTAGTTTGAAAATAAGTAAGAATTTTCAGTTGGCATATTATCAAAATACTGTGGTTGGGCTCACGGCAGATTTTTGTGTGGAACTTTTGTTAGGATTCCAACTAAAAGTCATGGTAGGGCCCAGGTTGAAAATTTGTAGGGCTTTTCAGTTGGGATATTAATAAAAATACTATGGTTGGGCTTACGCCTGATTTTGTATGGAATGTTCGTAACAATACCAACTAAAAGTAGTGGTAGGGCCTAGTTTGAAAATAAGTAAGAATTTTTGGTTGGCATATTATTAAAATACTGTGGTTGGGCTCACGGCAGATTTTTGTGTGGAACTTTTGTTAGGATTCCAACTAAAAGTCGTGGTAGGGCCCAGGTTGAAAATTTGTAGGGCTTTTCAGTTGGGATATGAATGAAAAACTATGGTAGGGCCCATATAAAATTTTGGTATGGTATTTAAGATGGCAACCCAACCAAAAATCATAGTAGGTCCTTCGTTGGGTTAACGTGAGAAATATTTGTGAGAAAAAATAACAATAAATGACAGTAGGGCCATAGTTGGATGTGCGTATGGTATTTTTTCCTGCAATAAAACTGTTGGCATATAGTTGGAACTTTGTAATAAATCTCACTAACGTTTTCCCAACTTGTTCCCGACCGTATTGCACGGTTGGCCAACCCAAAATGCTACTAGGGTTACGTCCCCACTGCAGGGGCTCAGGCCTTCCTTATGGATGGTTAAGGAGGATGGGCCATGACCCTCCACGCTGGCCCAATGCGGATTGGAGGGAACAGAAATATCTAAGAGTTAATTTAGCGGTGGATCAGATCTGCTGCTCACTTGATAACCTCGTGTTATTATTTAAGCCCGGATTCCACGCAAGTGGCACGTCATACATATGCTGTCGTCATTTCACATCTGCTTTCATCTTTAGTTGATAAAAATGTAACCGTGTCCATTGAGCGGTAACATATTTTGGTAGATAATTTGAAGCACCAAAATCTAGACTGGGGGTGTGTACCCCAATACTTACAATATAATTATAATGCATTGATCATCTGCTGTCATTCTTTAGTCTTTGCCGTAAATGGTGATTGTCTCCTTCATACGGAGCTATTCTAAAGTTCTTTGTTTATCTTTTATAACTTTCTGGATGGTTATTCTGTTTTTCTTTCGCTTCTACATTATGATATCACGTTAATAACTTATGGTCACACAGTGGTCGAGTTACAACCATTAACTTTGGACATTATACAGTTGTATTAGAGGAAGTAGGTATATGATAGTCGGTAAACAAAATGCCAATCCCATGGTAGTGTGTGTGAAGTTTTTACGGGTAGTGTGCACGTAGTGTGTGTAATGTTTTCTTTATTAATTTTATCTATTATCACGCATTACTGTGAAAATAACATTCAACACTTCTTCCCCATATATACTTTACATGCGTCAAATTTCATACTCCTTCATTCTCGCATTATTTGTAAGTGTCCACAGTTTTTGCTTCAGAAATAGATTGATCCTACATACCTACTGATCTGTATAACCGCGCGGATCTTTTGAAGAAAACGTAAAAAAAAAAACAAATCAACAAGCACAATATGTTCTTTTGTTAAATAAAGAAAAATAAGTGTTTATATAAATGATATATTTTATCATTATTATTGTATGATGAAAACATTACAATAAATTAAGATTTCTGATGTAAATCGTTAAGGTATTGTACACCCATGTATAGAAATTATGTTCTTGGGTGACATGCTTATGCTTCACAAACGTATGGATATAATATGGGTTACACAAGGGAATACGCTTTTGATGCGGCTTAGAGAACATTACAGACTTTATCATTTCTTTGCGTGCTGTATACGTTCATAGCATGGTCTTGATATGACAGATTTCAATGTAAATATCCAAATTTTTCAAGAATGATTTCTTCTTTTCTTCCTAAAGTTATTGTTATTTAGGAAAAAAACTTTTACATACTTATTACTTTTAATATACTTATCTTTGTTAAATCTCGGTTCACTTATACAATGCGATGGCGAAATAGATCGGACAGTTACGCACAGAATTAACATAGGATGGATGAAATGGCGGCAGGTTACCGGAACCATTTGTGACCCCGCATTCCCCTTAAACTGAAGGGGAAGATCTATAAGACCTGCTGTCCTGTATGGATCAGAATGTTGGGCCATAAAAGGGATGAATGAAAGACAACTGCATGCAGCTGAGATGAGAATGTTAAGAGGAATGTGTGGTGTTACGCGAATGGACAGAGTACGAAATGAGTATATTAGAGGTAGTTTGAAAGTGGCACCGGTAACCGAAAAGTTGCGTGGAAACCGGTTGTCGTCGTATGGCCATGTTATGCGAAAGGAGGAAGAAAATATTGTGAGAAAGGTTTTGAGCATGAACGTGGATGGCTATACAGGAAGAGGAAGACCAAAGAAACGATGGACGGATTGTGTGAAAGACGATATGGTGAGAAAGGAAGTTACTAGTGAGATGACATCAGATAGGGAGATATGGAAGAAGAAGACATGCTGCGCCGACCCCAAATAAAATTGGGATAAGGGCAGGGGAATGATGATGATCTTTGTTTAATTTAATGACCGCTATATTTTTCACGGAAATATAGACCAATTCGTTTAGTAGTTAATTTTTTACATTCATTTTCCCTAGCAATGTGGTAGGTAATGGCGATAGGTATTATTATCATAAAGCGATGTCGGTCTCCAACAAAAATACAACAATAAATCTGAAACGAACAAGCTATCATGATAACTTTGTAATTCACCCCGCAGTTGACGTCACAATATAAACTCGTGCGCAACCTCGTGATCAAGAGCAACGATCTCTTAACTATCGACATTTGTTATAATAATTTTATTTGTATATTTGCCCTAAAAATATAAACATTGTTGGTGATAATCAATCTTATATTAAAGTTTGTTTATATAAAAATTTACGACACCTTTGCAATGATTGTAATCTCACATCCAATTCTTTTCAATGCAATTTTTCGGTGCTGTTTTTATATGGGTAAAAGGGAACCCTATTACTAAGACTTCGCTACCTATCACCATGCTACATGTCATGAACCGTGAAATACAGTTGAAATTGAAACAGATAACATATTTCTGTTGCCGCTTCAACAACAAATACTAAAACCAGAATACAATAAATATTTAAGAGGCTCCCATACAACAAACTTAATTTTTTTGTTCGTTTTCGGCGCGAGTCAGATTAACACTTGGCCGATTTTTAGTGCCCCCTAAGACGTGATACCTTAAGCTTAGAATGTGTACCCTATGCAAAAAGGAAGATGTCTGTGTAAAAAAAAGTAATACAAAAATATTTGATATGTATTTTTTTGTTTTAAATGTGAAACAGCCTAAAGAAACTCTATTGCCCCGGTTCGCCTTAAGTAGAGGATAACTCACACAATTTAAGCTCATTATTTAAGAATATAATTGAAATTTTCGTTTTCAATCACACGCACGTATTGACCCAAATTAATAAACAAAATCAGTCTTTTATAATATGCGTATGAGTGCGTCGTGAGACGTTCAATGAAATATCAAGACAATTAACAGAAGGCTACGCAATCGCCGCGAACTTTGACAATGTTATCGGTAATTTAACAAATAAATTTATAACGTTCAGTTCTATAGAAAGATAAAGAAAAATTTGATAAAACATAACCGGGTTTCGTACGTAGGAACTTATCATATCTGACCATTGCGTAATATTTGCGATGTTCAACCTCGGATGAATAGATACCTACTTGACATATTATGTTGTTGATGAATCTTTACCAATAACCTTATAACTTAGTGTATGTTTATTGTTTACTTAGAGACATGAGTAAAAAATGATAAGATTTCGTCATTTCTGTGACTGGCCCCAGTCTATTAATTAACTACACAAATATCTTAAACGTTATATAGTTTATTTCTATTATATTGTGTAATTCTTAATATAGAATGGAAGTATTCTAATTAAATAATTTATAAGGATTATAATTTAGCCTTTACGCAACAGAGGCATAGCATCCACTTCTGCCAAGTATTTGGGTTAAGATACATTGAAATCTAATCCAGACATTCCTAAACTTTGCAGACTGCTTTTCCAAAATGAAGAGATACCTCAGACGCCCATATCCCAAATTTTTTCTCTCAAACTCTTTAAGTAGTTTTCCCATAAGTAATACAAAAAAATGAGTTGAAAAACTTATGGAGTTGAATGAGTTATCTTCACATCATTTAACACCAATCAAATAACACTACACATACTAATGCATTGGTTATTCTTAAAACAAGGTGTTGTGCCTAACAATTAGGGCTTTGAAAGTTTCAAATGAAAATTAATTTATATTAATAAGGGACTCGTAGACCCCAAAATTCAGTTTTCGTTTGTGTTAACCCATGAGAAAGCAATAGGGCTATCAACCGCTTTGGGAATCCCTGGTCTATATTGACAATTGACAGGGTATCAATTTATTATTTTTGTTTGCAGGTCGGAATAGAAGGCATAACATACGCCGGCAACCACGGGTTGGAGATCCTTCATCCTGACGGCAGCAAGTTCGTCCATCCGATGCCTATGGAGTGCCAAGACAAAGTCGTGGAACTTCTTAAGTCGTTACAAGAACAGGTAATTTGTTTTATTTACATAATTCAAACATTGTTATGTATCTGCTAGATGTATATAAATAATAAAAATTATCTAGTAAGAATTACCATTTGAACAAGATATAAGAAATGCAATAATCAACTCGTACCTAACCGGTTTATCAGTTTATTATACCTTTACCCTTATTTTTTTGGGTTCAACATATTTATAACTATGATATGGATAAATGGTCGATATTTAAATAAACAATTCCTTCACTCTTTGACTAACTACTACCATTTCTACTCTACACGTGTTTTGCCCTTTCACAAAGCACATCCTCCAGGGTTTGTTACTTGTTATTGCATTAAGTGGTTGGTATTTTAATAATAATAATAAGTTTATTTCAGGATATCCCATATAAAACATTACATCGTGTATAACTTGTCAAATAATATTTAAAAATTAATGCAAATATAATTTCAATGAATTAATGTCAATTAATTAATTAGTCACTAATTATATTATATGTAATACTATAATAATTATAAAATCTTACAACACCCGATAATGCTCTATGAAGATGTGAAACACATGTCAGCAGGTCAGCGTTTTCCAACCTGTGGTACGCGGACCTCCGGTGGGCGTTATTATTAGTATTGATAAATCAACGTCAACAAATATTGTTATTTTGAAATCTATCTAAATGAGAGATTTTCATGAAATTTCCATGGACTCGGATGTTTTACAGATACAAATTATTGAAATTTTGACTGTTCTTGATAGCGCCCTTTAGCACCCCACACAAGAAAACGATACAGATATACAGATATCGTTTTGTTTCGACGCGTGTTGTATCTCATGTTATCATTAGTTTCTTCATCTGCCCTAGGAAAATATTTTAATTTTGTCGAAATTGGTTTATTTTAATTCCCTATACAAACTTCCACTCCCATTTTCATCCCTTTATTTGCTGTTTTTCGGGATAAGACATAGCCCAGTAGCTTCGTGTAGGTGAAAGAATTAAAAATCTATCTAGTTGTTTCGGAGTCTATTCGTTGCAAAACCACAAACAAACAGTCAAATCTTTCCTCCTTATAATATTAATATAAATAGATATCGTATTTTCAGTTATTGCAATTAGAATACAATAAACTAGAATAGAATGTGTTTTTATTGATAGTTTGAGAATAGATTTTTATGAACTACACAATTTATAGCATGATTTTTTACGATTAAACATAATACAAACAAACGAAATATAGATATTTTGTTTGTTCGTGTTGGCTGGCCCCGGCTCATTATAAGCAGTAAGGGGCCATCCATAAATTACGTAACACGTTAGGAGGGGGGGGGGGGGTCGACGAACTGTGACATTAGAATTAGTATAGTAGAATTTGTATAGACAAACATAAGAGGGGGGGGGGGGTGTTAAAATCATGAATTTTGTGTGACGTAATTTATGAACGGCCCCTAAGGAGAACCTGCACTATTATTCTGCCGAGGCCACAATTGACTTTGAAAACGACTAACTGTTACATTGTCGCACGCAGGTGTGCAAGGACGGCGCGTGGGTAGAGAACAAGGGCGCACTGCTAACGTTCCACTACCGCGAGACGCCGCTGCCGAAACGCGCGGCGCTAGAGGAGACCGCGCGGCGACTGATCGCCGCCGCCGGGTTCACGCCCGCGCCCGCGCACTGCGCGATAGAGGCGCGCCCGCCAGTGCAGTGGGACAAGGGTGGGTATTGATACCGCCACACAGTATACAACGTGTCATCATCATCATCATCATCATCACCAGCCCTTTTACGTCCCCACTGCAGGGGCTCAGGCCTTAGGTGGTCCGACGATCTATTAAGCCGATCAAGAAGAACCGATCGTCGTAGATATCAATGAGAAAGGCCTAAGCTCATCAGTGGGGGTTGTATGGCTGCTGATTATAAGATGAGAATGTGTATTCATCATTGTCACCAGCCCTTTTACGTCCCCACTGCAGGGGCTCGGGCCTTCTTTATGGATGGTTAAGGAGCATGGGCCGTGTCCCTCCACGCTGGCCCAATTAGGATTGGAGGGTATTAACGACTGCAAATGCAGCCGGGACCGACGGCTTAGCGTGCCTTCCGAAGCACGGAGTAGCTCGACATAATAATATTTTTTAGTCACCCATCCCGTGACCGACCCTTGCGAAAGTTGTTTAACGACTACGATCGCGGGCCGCGGCGCTTATCCACTACGCCACCGGGCTACCTATACAACGTGTAATATTATTATATACCGGGACTCTGTGGGGTCCGTTTAACAACACCGGTATAATCTAATTTTTAATTGGATGACTTAATCTGACGTTTAGTGGGCAAACAAAATTGTAATATACAATCTTTGACAGTATGATATAGCTGATTGTTTCTTCGTGAATTCGGTGTTACTCCCGTAGTACGAGGGTGGTTTGAAAAGTTCTCGGCCTAACCGAGATTTGAGGGTAGTATGTAAACTAGTTTATTGTCATTCATTTAATAGCATATCGAATGCCAATGTGGGGGAGAGTATGTATAAAATAAACCGTATTTTTATTTTCTTCGTTTACTTATTCGAACCATGGAGGCAACATTGACATTGACAACATTACATATAACAATTTTGTTCGCCCACTAAATGTCAGATTAAGGCGTCCGAATAAAAATCAAACTATAGCAGTTTTGTTTAACGCAAAGGGATCTTAGATCATACAGCCTATTTTCAGTATTATGAGTCTTCTTCCTGATATGTCTTTGGAATTTTTTAATCCAACTGAAAAATGTAAATAAATGATTCATGCACATTTTTACGTAAAATTGACAAAACATTTTATGTTTACAATCCACGCAACGTTTTATTTCATATAATTTTATATTGTTTCTTGGCACTTTATTTCTCGACAAAAAGAGAACCTCTCGAAATCCACTAAAATATCTGCCATTAATATGCACTGCTTAAAATAAGTTGCAAAAGCGATTTAATACATCCTTATGCAATATTTACACTTTTCGTTTCTAGGTCGAGCATCTATCTACATTCTAAGGACAGCCTTCGGCTTAGACTGGTGCGAGAGGATCAGAGTGATATACGCCGGTGATGACGTCACCGACGAAGACGCCATGTTGGTGAGTCGCTTTACAAATTATTTTGAACACATTTTGATTTTATTCTTAATAAACGCCTACAAATTTCAACAATAACTTCATATAAGCATTTAGTATATTTCGTCACCAATATCATAATAGGCACTAACATTAAAAAAAATATTTAACTTCAAAATTTTGTATTAGATATCTTAGTAACCAATGGTAGTTTGCGCTATGCAAATAAAAATATACTTGCAGTCGTAACATCCTACAATTTTGGACTTGAGTTCATATTTTTTTTTAATATAAAAATATATTCATTTCATTTCAATACAAACGTTTACATCGGTTAATCTTCTGGTAGTAATATATTTTAAATCAGCCAGTATGCAACCTCCAATCATCATCATCAGCCCATATTCATCCACTGCTGGACATAGGCCTCCCCAATTGCACGCCATCTAATTAATAACCAACCTCCAATACGCACCTTTAATCTGACACATTAAATGCACTCTTAAATATAAAAAGGTTCATAATACTTATGCTCGAGTTTACCAAAACAAAGTCTACTCAATCAAAAATAGAACAACGAAACAAACATAAATTAACAAATAGAGATTGAACATTACCACAGATACACATAACATAGAACAAAACGTGGCCATCCTAACTCGGGCTTCGGGCTATTTTGTCTTAATTAAATCGGCACTAGATGCCGCAAATGAGAAAGCAACACTTAGAATTGGACTTGGAACACCACAAAAGAACGTTAATATAGATCCACATTAAATATACCCTACATAAAACAGTTTCTTGTCAATCAATAAAATTTAAACACCAACAAAAAAACGGTTTTAAATAAAATAATAATAAAAACGTAGCCATTTACAACGTCATCTCTGCACAGACAATTAATTATTTAACATACCTTCGCTCTAAAATTGTAACGAATTGTAATTTTACGAAAACTAGATTAAATAAACCTTCATTCAATTTTTCCGAGCTTAGGATTTTTTCCCTTTAAGAAATCATATTGGTATATTAAATGATACATGCAACGCCATCTATTGTGGATTTTAAGAACAAATATTTACTAAGCAATGAGACCCCGTGCAATTTCCTAAGAAAATAAATAACAACTAAAGGAACTAACAACTTAAAGAACCCTTTTAGAACTTAAATTTTCTCATTCACTCAATGTTAATCTGTACAGGCTTTAAAAGGTATGGCGGCCACGTTCCGTATCGCGTCATCGACAATCACCAAAACATCCGCAGAACGCCGTCTATCATCCACGGACTCGGTCCTGGCGATGTTAAAATGGATAGAGCGACATTTCTCCAGACGCAAGCCAAGAGCTAATTCCCTCACATACAAGAGCGCAAGAAAAGCGAGGGACTCCTTGCAAATGCAGATGTCCTACCAACCGATGACGAAATCATCACCGAGGAATTCACCGAAAACATCACCTAAACCATCACCACCCAGAACACCAGACAAAGCCTCGAGCGGATCAGAATCGAGTTAACTCTCTTGCTTTTATAATAACAAACCTTTTTCTGTTCTTGCTACGAAGAATTACACTGCAATAAATTTTTAACTTTAATTTATTCACATTAAAATTCAAAATCGATGTGATTCTGTGTACTTAGCTCGAAAGAAGCTTTTCAACGAAAAAAAATATCTATCATGCAGTTAGAGATTAATTTAACTTATAGTGTTTTTGATTAGGTCCTATTTTATTTTAATATAATCGATAGAGAAAATTATGATTTTACTAAAAAAAAACACGAATTTTGTTTTCATTAAACAGTCTTGTTTTGTGTAGAATGGTTATAATCATAGGTATAGATAGACTGCTTGATATTAATGTCGCTTAGTGATCTATGTATTTTAGAAGCGTTAAGAACCGATGATCTCGTTTAAAAGTACTCACGAGATAATATCATGCGTATTTATACAGGTAATAGCGTTCGCAATGACACACGCAGACGTGTACACACCGCCTTACATTAACGTATGTACATTATTAAAATCATAAAGCCAGTTCACACTGACTTTATGCTGTCACATTGGTGTAAACAACCACTTTGGTTACAATTCGTAACTTCGCTACCAGTGAAGAAGAAATACAATAGATTAATTATGATTTGCATGTAAACAAAACACGCAGAAAATCTGGCATCTGTGATTTGTTTCATATTGTACCGCACTCATGTAAACGTTCAGTTTGTTTTAATAATCCTAAACTTAATTATAACCTCTAAATAGGAAACCTGATTTCCTTAGAATGTCATTCCATTGTATTTTTTTAAAGGTTGTGTTTGACAATTGCTATTTAGATAATAATTGTATAAATGTATTTTTTAATATTCAAACTAAATACTATTTTTTTTTTATTTATGTGTATGTTAATTTGTGATTTCATTTTACAATTTAAATATAACATTTAATAAGTCTTTGAATAGATGTATTCGAACGGAGATAATACGTATAGTATTTGTTATTTGATAATAAAGTATTTACAGTGCCCAAGCTAAAGCAACTGATGTAAATGTAAATTATATAACATATTTTTTTAATCATACAGAAACAGAACTGATATATGCACAATATTATCACATGTATACATTTTGAATTGTACAATCGGTGATTTAAAAATTTTGTATATGTGTGCACCAACCCTAAGTAATTAAAAAACATAATATACACATAGTGTTGTAGTTAGTTGCCTTAAATTATTTAGATTTATCGATGTTCCTCTTTTTATATAATAAGACACTACTTTAGGCCAATAAATAATAATGATAAATTCAAAATTTATCAATAAAAAATGGTATACACACAAATATTATATCTCGATTCAATTAGTGTATGTGTTTTATACGTAATAATAAAACATTTTCTAGTAATTCATTATAACCACAGTTTTTATAGTGAATTACTCTGTATTGTAAATATATTCGATGTAAGAATGGAGTAAGCCTAGTCTAGTGGTGTACCTGCAAAAATATCATAATCTATCCAAAAACTGTACTGATTGTCTCGAATTTTCACTCAAGCGTGTATTTTTAGAATCGTGTATTTGAATATGAGATGTTTTGTAAGGATTTCAAATAAAAAAAAAATGAAACAGACGGAAAAATATCTTTTTTTTTAATTATCATTATTGATTATTTTATATACAAAACCGTGTTTTTACATAACCTATGATTCAGTTATAATAAAATCATTTGGGACTGGAATGCTCACTCGTGCCGCAGAACTAATAATGGAAACTTCGAGAATATTCTTTATTATATACTCAATAAGGGTCAACTAATTCGAAGGTTCCATCGTCACTTATAATACTAATAACAATCATAGAAACGACGATACAATGACGGATCGAAAATTCATTACAATAAATATAGAACTAATACGCTTGCAAGTCGAAAATGTTCATACTTAAATATTTAATAATATAATAATATTCACAAATTACCTTAAAGTCCATATCACAATGACATTACACTAGTTGTTGCCTACACGTTGGTGTGTGACATAACAAGCCACGACAATATGAAGTAGAAAAGGCATATCGGATATACAGCGAGTGCCTTCTTGCCCTCCGGTTGACTATCCCCTAGGAATTTCATTGATGCTGAAAAAAGTATAAATATTTAATTAAAACCACATCTTTTTTATTTATTACTAGGTTTCCGCCAGCGGCTTCGCCCGAGTGGTCTTGTATTATATATAAAAGCCTTCCTTTTGAATCTCCCTATCTATGAAAAAAACTGCATTAAAATCCGTTGCGTAGTTTTAAAGATTTAAGCATACATAGGGAGAGAGAAAGCGACTTTGTCTTATACCATGTAGTGACTAGCTTCTGGTAGCGAATCCGTCAACGTGGTAGTTATATTGGGCGGAAATATTCTTTTGAACTTTTACTTATATTTTATTAATTGCCTGATTAAAAAATAAACATGATATTTATCTTTTATGAAAACACATTTTCATCCCCTATTTCAACCAGATAAATGTTAATTTTTGACAATGATGAATACACATTCTCATCTTATAATCAGCAGCCATACAACGCCCACTGCTGAGCTTAGGCCTTTCTCATTGATATCTACGACGATCGGTCCTACTTGGGCTGCATCCAGCGGCTTCCCGTAACCTTTATTAGATCGTCGGTCCACCTAAGGAGGGGGGGGGGGGGGGGGGGGGAGGCTAACCACTGAACGTCGTCCGGTACGTGGTCAGAATTTCAGAACCTCCCTCCAACGGCTATCAGTTCTTATAGCCATCTATTCCGTCCACTGCCACTTCCGCTAAACAATTCTTCGAGCAATGTCAGTAACGCTGGTTCTTCTGCAGCTTTGTTCGTTGCTATTACGATCTCGTAGAGAAAAACCAAGCATTGCTCTTTCCTTTGCCTTTTTTTTATTTAAGGTTTCTCTACTCAGTAGCAGGCTTTTCTACTTTTTATATTCTATTTTCATTTTTGTTACTTTTAATCACTATTACATAAAATTAACACCCATGTTAATTTTTTCAACCTTGTCTTTGGAGATTTTTTTCCCCTCGTCATTTCTTTTATATATGTACATTAATCTTTTCCATATGTATACTCTATCATAATAGACTAAGTTTCGGTAGTGAAAAATAAGTTACGAAATTGCACAAAAACTAAAAGTTACGTCGTTATAAACATCTGATTTTGAGTAATAAAATCGCACGATTATCTTGAAATTAAATGGCGTAATTTTTTGTCTGTGTGTCACGTGACCTGAAACACGTCCCGCCATTGTGTGACGTCACTGTGGCGACGGCTTTTCTGTTTCGTTTGCAAGGTTACTGATTCCGATTTATTCGTCATCATCATAACGAAAGTTATATTAGGTGATTGGAAGAATGCCCACAATTTAAAAAAAAAGCCATAAACGATAATGTACCTACCATTATTTTCAATCGATAATCACATTATAAGCTAAATTGAGCTTGAAAACTTGTATTGGCGGGTTACTTTTACAATTAAATTATGGAACTGCTTCAAATCACCATAAAAATCCCATTTCCTGACAAATGTGTAGCCTGCTTTTCTGTTTTCTTTTCTCACTTCTTGCGATCTCATTGTCACTCGTGGTTTGAGCATTTTCTTCGACTTTAAGTACTTTTTTTAGTGATACCTCGCTCTTACAATCGTTATTCTGTTTTGTTTTATATGATTCATTATTTGTTATACATACAAACTGCTATCTAATGTTTTGTTTTTCAACTCCAATGCAAGGTTGCCTGGAAGAAATCGCTGGCTAGCGATTTCCCTTCGTTTGTGCAACAAAGAGTATTTATTATTATTAAATAAAGAAAAGTGTGTTTGTAAGAATTTTTATTCCAATTATACACTGAATTAATTTTAAGCAGACGGGCCCCACTACAGCTTAATCCGGCCCTGTTAGTGTAGTATATAGTGATAGTAAAAACTTACCAAATGTCGCCCACGCGAATCCTATTAGTGATATGACGAGGCGTAGGAAGAAAAGAAAGGTAGTCTGCGGTGCGAAGAGAATAACGCGGCACACCACCAGCGCAAGCGCGATCGGAAACAAACAGTAGCCCAGCACGCATACGGACTGGAAGAACGAACTGAAACACACGGACGGAACAATTCACATTATGTATCCCACAAAACAACGTGCGTGGTTTAAACCGTGGGCGCCTACAGCAAATTGACATTGACGCGAGAGAAAACGTCAATTGCGACATGGTATTAAAGTTAGTACACAACACACAAACACAATAGGGCAGTTTCTGATGAGGATTTTTGTCTGTGTATCACGTGACTTGAAACACGATCCGCCATTGTGTGTAGTCACTGTAGCGACAGTTGGAAGACTAGTCGTAAAGATATGCTTATTAATTATAAATGAAATTCCAGGATGGAGCTGTTCTTAGCTTATTTATATCTTTTTATTACATAATTGGACGTGAGATGGCACTGTTCTTGTTTTGTTGACATCTTTTAATCTTCTACTCTATGCATCAGTTTTGTGTACATGTCGCAGCCAAGTGGTATAATCAGCCAATCAATTGGGCGGTTAGACCTTTAATTGAATGGCGCCATTTGCGATCATCTTAAATTTCGAGGTTACTTTTTTTTAACAGGTAACAAAACTAAGTGAATTGTAATTCAACTAAAAAGCTAGGCGTGCAATGGAATGGCGCCATTCAATTGCACGACAAAAGGTTTGTGTTATGAAAACTATTTAGGATCTATGATCTGAGCAATGTATGTGACGTCATTTAAACTCTGTATATTTGTTGCACTGAAAATATATAAATATGTAACTCTATAAACTAAAGTAGTACAGCACTTAGTAGATAAAGATGTTATTGTAGCTAATTCCAATTCAATATTACCTTGGTTAAATATATAATCACTATTACATAATACACAGTAATAAACGTGCATTCATGAGCATGATTACATTCTACTTGATGGACTAGTTTCTTATTCTTCAACGATTCTGTAGCCGTCTTTGAGGTTTTAGATTCAATTTTCAGTCAGATCAACTAATCTGTCTCTCGGCTTATCTATATTGTGTATGTAGCTCGACAGCGCAGTGGTAAGGGTGTTAAGTCTACGATGCTAAAATTAAGCAACTTTCGTAAGGACCAGACATGAGACAGCTGACCAAAAAATTATTATGTCAAGCGCCTTCGTGGTTCGGAAGATTAAGCCGTCGGTCCCGGCTGCATCTACAGTCCTACAACAAACAATTTCACTGGGCCCGCGTGGACCCTGTACCATCTAGGGTAGGCCTGTCGCAACAGCAATCGTTATTCCTTTCAAAGGTACTACAGTTATAATAGTGATTGTAATGATGTGGTCTTCCACGACAATAATACAATCGTGTATTATTAAGATATTCATTTAGTTGTAAGCACTTGAATATAAAGTAGTTCTCGTCGGAGCCATTGCGGAAGAGAGGGTGTATCACAGATAACGAAACAGAGTAGCTATAACACAGACTATCTATAGTATTAACAAACCTATTACAGCGATTTAGGTATCTTTTAAAGTAGCAATCGCTTTTGGAATGAATAATGAATTGAATGATAAAGAAACATAATATAATTATAGTGAAATCTGTCGAAAGAATTCAAATATTCAGCCGAAAGAAAGAATTCAGCCGAGTTTGTATGTTGTGATACATTTGTTATTTCCTAAGAGTGCTTTAGCTCATCTTGGAATCTGAACAATGTATGTGATGTTATGTTATATATTTATCAAACCAAATAACAATATAAAAACAATTAAAAACTCACATATTCCCACCAAGCAGTTTGCAATTCAATGTAACTACAGCTGCGCCTATCCAGACTAGAACAAACACTTCAGCAAATTCAGGTCCTCCATCACCATTGGTGCCACCTCGGTCTTTTGATCCTTGGAGGATGGTAGCCATAAGTGTGCAGAGGAGAAGTGGTCCCCATAAGTCCCCTGTAATAAATAGATTTTATTCATATGAAATAATGTAACCATATAACATGGAATGTTTGTTTAGATAAGGCTTATCAGTGTCGTTTTATTGTTAGTATTGGTAATTATAATAGATTTTAGAACTACATTTTACCATTTCAAGCTTTCTGTAGAATAAAATTATATTTAATTAATTTTTCAAATCAATTTCTTAATCTTCCCAAAGTTTTACTGACAATTTGGGAAATTCTTAATTGATTGTCTAAGATAATGAACACCAAGTGGAAATGTTGTATGATTTTAATGTTAAATTGTTTTCTTAAACAGTCAAGAAACCATGGAGATAAAACTTTATTCTTCTGTAAAGTAGATTAATTAGTTACACATTTTAATAAAAAAGCGAATTTTTTATTTTGCAAAACAAATATGTAAAATCCATTTCCAAAGCTTTGACTAGAGACAATGGGACTTAAACTGAAAGACTGTTCCACCAAATAATGTGATTTATTTGGTTTTTTTTTTTATAAACTATACATTCCATTAATTTTCACATTGTCCATCTGTTTGTCAATTTTTTAAATGTACAGGAAACAGTCTTAAAAGGTCATACAGTCTTAAACAGTCTCAAAATATTTACAAGTGAAGCCTTATGAATTTGATAAATAAGTTCAAAATCAATTGCACAGATTATTGATTGCAAATAAAGCCAAAGTAACTTAATATTCAGCTGTGTGTACATAGATAAGTTTTAATGAAGTGATGGAGCATAAATGAAAATTGTATTTCAATGTTAATGTAACTTCTACAACTAAAAAAAAAATAATTAACTATAGATCTAATATACTGCTAAAAATATCACACTATGAAAAAATAATAATACTATGAAAAAATTAATAATTTACACACAACATTCATAAATAAATTAGTTAATAATTTATATATAATAATGATTCATATGACTCAATCTTCACTCACATTCTTTTAGCAAACTGGACTTTTCTCTAGGTACAAGTACATGATAAAATTTGTTGCCCACAGCTCTGAGGTCTCGTAGCTAGAAAACAAGAGGATGGTTGTTGATCAAGTTGCACAATGTTTTTTTAATTTTGAACAATTTTTTTCACTTAAAATTTTTTATGCTCTCTCAAAATAATAGGATACTGATTTTTTTTTAAATTATTTATTAACATCACACCTTTGTTCATTTCTACATAGTCCTGGCATAATGAGCCCCCGCTCCTCAAATTTAATGCCTATTATTTAAGTGATTTCTAATTAAAATGAGAAAAAAAAAAATATGTATACAATATTTTTCTATTGTCTGGCCAATGGAATAAACAGGTTTTTTTACCCAGGCATCATCCCTATTATATATAGCTACTACTAAATTTCACTGGTAACTCAGCAATAACTTTGACAGCTTATATCGTGGAAATTCAATTTAGAGAATTTTCTCTTATATAGCAATTTACTGCATCCAGAGCTGCTAATTAAAGGAATCTTATAACACTTCTTATAACATAAGCTTTTTTTAAATCATTACAGTACTCAGTTATTTTATTTACCTTCACAAATTGTAATTATCTGTGTACAATAAAGAACTGAGTATTGAGTACAAACTGCAGTCTACTGTTAATTTAAATAAGTAATTATAACAAATTGCTATTGTTAATGAGAAATATTAAGGTTCGGAAAAGTGACCTAAGTTCACTTGCACTCCGCTACAAATGCTTAAAACCCTGAATACTTTAGACATATTTAACAGAACAATAATAATAATTATGGAGACTCTACAAGTTCCAACAAATTAAGAAAGAGAACACTAGAAATATAAACAAAACTATTATAATTAATAAAAAAGTATATATTTAGTATATCTCACAAAGGTTTCCTTAATTGGTTCATCCAATGTATTAAATTCCATAGGATCACCGGGTGTCTGATTTTGATTTGGAAAGTTCATTTCTCCTTCCACCACTCCCACATCACCAGAAGGAAACATCTAGAAGTTATATATAAATCAAAAGTGATTAAACAAACAATTGAACATGTAAAAACAGCTGTGATGATTCATCCTCTAAGAATTTTATGGAATATGATACATTTAAGAATATACCATGCCTTTATTGAATATTATTTTCAAATATTTAAAAAAACAATATACACACAACCTATATAATATACAACAAATTGCTGCAGATTGGTGCAAGAGTATGTATCTCTTGTAGTCATTAAAAATGAAAAAAAAAATTTGAACTACTAATAAACATAGTTCATAGTTTAGCAAATCATGTTAACCTAAATCAGAAAGTCGTTTGATGATATTAAATTATAATCAGTAATGTTTTACTGATTAATTTTTATTAAACTTTATAAAAATTCATTATATATAATAGATACACAAAATTAAACTTACGTCATACTTTGAATCAAATGTTGTCATAGTTTTTAAATCAAATTCACGGTTATTATGAAAAAATCAAAAAAAATATTAGGCTTTTTCTGATAATTTGGAAATTTCATCTAACCATCTAACGCAAGCAAGAAAGCCAACAAGAACAAAAAAAGAATATAGAATTTGACATATGACATTTAGGGATGTCAAAGATTAATCGAAACAATTAATAATGTCATCTTCGTGTGTGCGGATTTACCCTATGGTAGCAGTTGCGCAGGGCCGTGCGTGTACAGTTTTACGGTAGAGTATGTAGCATATACCTATGTTGAAATAAAACTCCCACTATACAGCATAGTTTCAATACTTTCTAATGAGTTTGACCACATGGTCTGGGTGATGATTATTTGATATTTGTTGGTCACCATCGAAATAGTACTCTGATAACTCGGATTAATATCAATTATAATTTGCATTTAATATCGTAAGATATTCTACACTAAACAGATACCCATCGTTTAGATGATTCTTGGGAACTTTGCCGGCAATAAACTGGAAATATTACTGGGAATTTTGCCGGGAACATTGCCAGTATCCTGGGAATATTCGTTATTATGATATAAAAATGACAACTTTCGTATCCAGTACACAGGTAACCATAAAGTTATTCAAATTCAAACGAAATATTTTGAAAACTCAAAAAATTTATCCAATAATCCCAGTAAATTCCCACTTTGGGAGCGTTGCCGGCAATGCTTCCAACAAAATTTCCAGTCCTTGGGAGTGTGCCCGGGCACGGTACATCACTAGCCGTGTACAGTTTTACGGTAGAGTATGTAGCATATACCTATGTTGAAATAAAACTCCCACTATACAGCATAGTTTCAATACTTTCTAATGAGTTTGACCACATGGTCTGGGTGATGATTATTTGATATTTGTTGGTCACCATCGAAATAGTACTCTGATAACTCGGATTAATATCAATTTGAAATTCAATTAGTTAGAGATAGGTATGCAAACGCAACTCGATTAATACGAAGTAATCTTTGAATAATTTTTTTTTTTATTTGTATAATGGAAAATTGAAACTAACATAAAGGAAGTGAACACAGAGAAGGTTTTTTAAAAGTTATGGAAAACAATAGAATAAATGCTGTGAAATTATTAAAAGTGGCAGTTAGCTACGGTATACAATAACATTACAGTGAAATAGTTTTTATAAATAAAATACTTATACTATAGTAGGTCTAGGATTTCTTTATTATAATATTTAACAAAAGTCCTGAAAACATAACAACTAGGTAAGTTAGCTTTGTTGCTGTTAGTTGTTTGTTGAACTGACAGCAACAAAACTATATCAAGTCTTAATAATATTTTTATATTATGCGTGGTGAATTAATGAATAGGGTTTATTTATCAGCAACAAAGGTCATAAAAACGATAATTATATAAAAAAAATCCATTTATATATACTTAACCGATACCAGTGGGGGTGAGTTTGCACTGGACTACTTAATTTCACATTACACATTCCAACAAGACTTCTCAGTGCGAAATAACACAGGGAGAAAAAAGCAGCCCTTGCTGAGTTTCTTCCGGTTCCTCTCAGTACAAGATCTCCTGCCTTGGTTTTGCGAACCGTTGGCAAAAAATTTTTGACTTTCACAAGTACTATGTAACAACCTAGATTATATTGATTTTGATATTTATAATAAATGGTACATATGGAAATACTGTACATATAAAAAACAAGCAGAATTCTGCGCTCCGCTTTTTGTTCTTGATTCCAAACATGAATTTGGATGAATCGAGTTAATTGAAGTTACGGGCAACCAATGAGTCAACTTACTCATCACTAATGTTGACTTAAGCCAAATATCGTTCCTTTACACATAACATAATGAATAACGTAATCTTACGATTCAAATAAATTAAAATTAATTTGAAAGTTAGATACTATAAAAAACACGAAAAGATATCATATTTATTAATTTTCGATACTGAATTTACTTTTATTATGTCAGAAACAAAATTTGAATGAATATCACAGTGACATCTAGTTTGATTTCAAGAACAAATTTTTATTTTTTAACTACTTGCTCATGTAAAGCTTTGATGTTCGATAAACATCGATTTCTTTTGCACACATCGTCATCAACAAATGAAATAACTTTAATATCAAACGACATTTTAAAAATTAAAACATTAGGGAATAGAAACACTAATAAATGTTCCAATAAGAAAATAACGGCAAATTTTTCAGTGACGAAATGACATATCATGGAAGTTTCCTAGGATAAGACAAAGGTATTTTTCCGTAATTTGGTAGCATTCAGAATTTGATAAATACTTACTGTGTGGGTAAGCGTTCATAGATTTAGGTCAATTTTGTACTACTATGACGTGTCGATAAAATTTTGATTGTGTTCCTGCTAACATCAATGTTACGATGTTTTATTTAGTGCAAAATCGATTTTAAAAATTGATATTTTATTTTTTAACAGCGATGTTTATCAAAATAGATGATCGTTGGGCATCCCTACAATAATTGTTTATTCTGTCATTTACAGAACAATATGTAATTTCTGAGCATATTTCTGTGGTTCGAATTTAGTAGATAATTTACTTTTGATTTTGTAGCTCTGCTTATTTTGCTAATGAAGAATCGAACTCGGTAAATGTGTTTACCGAGATATGAAAGTCACCATTAAAAGTAAGTAACTTCTATCACTGCAACAAGATGTAATAGAGTGTAGTCGACCTCACGGGATTCTTAATATTGACCTCTGAATTTTTTTGAAGATTGGACTGGTGTTGCGACTTGGCGTTGGGTGGCTAACGACGACAATTGTGGTATTTGTCGTATGCCGTTCGATAGTTGCTGCCCAGACTGCAAATTGCCTGGTGACGACTGCCCTCTCGTTTGGGGTGCTTGCTCACACTGCTTTCATATTCACTGCATTGTTAAATGGTTGCACTCTCAACCACAGCAACAGTGTCCTATGTGCAGACAAGATTGGAAATTCAATAACAAATAGAGTTATATGTAAGTATTAAAGATGTATTTTTTTTATGATTCTATCCCAAATGTTGATCTAAGCCAACCACTAAGTAGTACTTAGTGGTTGGCAATCTAAAATATAAATATTCAAATTATAACCCATGCAGGTTAGATAGTGACAACTGAAAATAAATTAATACAATAGGCTTGTGTCGGACAAGTAAAAATACATGTTTCAGTTATATGTTTGAAAAATATGACCATTTCTCTTATAAATATTTACAAAATAAATTGATGTCACTAATTTAAAAAATATTATACTTTGAATACTTGAAAAGAGTAGGGAAAATATACTACAAATGTTTGCTAAAATACTTATAACATTAAAGGACATTGCTCAACGTCCATACCAAATACCAAAAAATTATAGGAAAATACTGATTTTATTGTGTGTCACTAACTAATTCTCATTATGTATTTATTATACCACGACCAAGTTGTAGAACTTATTATCATGCAAAATATAATTCATTTTGAGGTTATAATTTGTTTGGAAAACCACCAAGAGATGGCACTTTTAAGTACATGACATGATATTGATGTCTATATTGTCGAAGCAAAAAACTCAACTTTAAGAAAGTCGGTTTTTCGTTGTGACTTGTAAAAGTTTCTAGGTCAATACACAAATAAATCATTCTAATAGTTAAATAATAAACCTATTGATAAGCTTAAAATTAAAAAACCTATAGCTTTTTGATGGTTGATATCAAAAGATGGCGCCTTAAATGCGTAAATGACATGATGTTAATATGTTTACGAGGAATATAAAGGTAATGTAATAGAAATAAAGTAGTATTTAGGATATGTCGTATGAATATCAATCTTTCTGAATAAACAAGATTGAATTATCATCATTAACAGTTAATGAATTTAGTTTTAGAAATATAAATGTTCTTCTTGATCTGACATGTAAATAACATCCATCTGACTCAATAGAATTTAAGTGTATTGAATGTGAATATTTGCGAATAAATATGTTACTGTTAAAGTACTTTTAAATATTAATTATGGATAGCAGTTTGTCCTTATCAAATAAATATTTGATAACAATTTAATAAATTAATTTATAATTATTATTGAAGTATTAATATTTACTGGTATTGGGGCCATTTTCGGCGATGTCCTTTGTCACTTAAAATGTTAAAACAGCTTTTATTATAATAGCTATTATAACTATTATTCGCATACTTGCAGTTACTTTTACATTATTTCTCAGATATTAATAGACTGTAAAGTTGTCAACTAGTCTATTACTTAATATAGATATTCGCTTATTTAAGCAATTAAAAGGGATAAATTTGTTTAAGTATATTTTAAGCTTTTTTATTTTGATGTATAAAAAATCCAATTTAAAAATTTACTTTTTAAAACCCTGAACTTTTATAAATGTCAGGTACCAAAGCAATAGCCAAGTGAACTGCTTTCAATCGCCGTCATAATTATAGCCTACCCGCTATAATGTAGTTTCCCATAGATCAAAAAAATTTCATCATCAGATCCTTCTCAATATTGCACCCACTCCCCACAGTATCTTTATTCGTTATCCAGTTTCACCATAGGTTGCTTGGAAGAAATTGCTGTTAAGCAATAAGGCTGCCATTTGTTTACTCAATGTTTTTAAATAATAAGCTCCTGTAAACATTGTATCATATTGAGTGTAATAAAGTATATTATTATTATTATTTCTAAAGATAAACCCTCTACAAACAAACAAAGTTAGAAATTTTACATTTTTATAATGTAAGTATAGACGAAAAAGTAACAACAATTAACTAAAACTTTTAAACAGTATAACCAGTGCCTTATTGCTAAAAGGAATTACTCATATCTTTGCGGTAACTATAAATTAGATTATTATGATTTACCAATTAAAAAAATATATATAGAAATTTTACTAAGCATGCAGTAACTATGTAACTGTAATGATATTTTAGAGGAAAACTGCAATATTCACTGATTATTTTATCTAAATTAAAAATATTTGAGAAAATATAATAAGGTATTTATGTACAGTCAACAATGTGTATAGCTCTGCATCATAAATTTCCCCGTTTGATTTTGAACCTTAATATATTCAATAGACTAGCCTTTTGCATGTGATTTTGTTTGCATAAACTATACTACCCTTACAAAGTTTCAAGTAAATCTGATGTCAAACAAAAATTGTTGAGTAAGCTTTGTTAAGATCTCTTTCTTCATCCAATTTAAGGCACTATTCAGGGCTACGCACGTGGACCGTCTGCCACGGATTAGCAGAAGCGTCCGTCGTGGGTTAATTTGTGAGAGTTCCGCCCTGCTCCAGCTCCTCACCGTATTGAACGGAATGTATAGGAAACATATTTTACATTTGGCCACGGACATCTTAAGTTATCCGCATCGCACTGAACCAGGCCTAAATGTTTAATTTTCATAAACATTCATTTTCCTAAATTCTAAACTGATGGAGCCCCTTTACAAAACTTATGGTGCTAATTAAAAAAAAAAAAATATTCTGAATCCACATTATAAAAGGAAACATAGTCCAAAATTCAAGTTTCTGTTACATACATAGTTTCAGGCTGTGCTTTTGTTAGTTAGTCAGTCATAAGTTGGCTTTTATTTTATAAACATTATGTAAAGTTAAACAACTCCAAACAATATCTCACAAACAATAGATCGGAAAGTATTTTCAAGATAACAAAAAAGCTATAGACCGTCGCGTGCGTCGCGCAGTGGACCTACAGTATTGTATTCTCACTGTAAACAATAGCTTTTACTTTATTAAAAGTGTGGGTCAACTTATTGTTCGCCGGCGCCGCTACATAAATCCGATATACGCAACACTTCGTAAAGTAATTCCCAAGTGGACAAGGCAAAGTTACGGAGCCGATACTAGAACGCAGTAAGGAGCAATTTGTTCGGTCTGTGATAGTTAAATTGCCGGGCGGCAGTCGGTGAGTCGCGCTCGCGGGGACGGCCGTGTCGACCCCGCGTCTCGAGCGCTCGCGTGTGTAGTGACTTATTGCGGTGCTAGTGCAAACGCGCTCTTTATACTATAGTTTTCCTTTTATAGTATTGTTCGAGTGACACTTCGCTTAAGTATGCTGATGGTACAGACAAACACTCAACCTATGAAGACCAACAAGCTGAAGGGACCACCCCCGGTCCCTCCGCGGCCCAACCAGAGCGTGGTAGCTGAGGCTCTTGCGAAGACAAGAAAGGCTGTGGCCGATTCAAAGGCCAGCCTCTCCAAGTCACGCACACCATACAAACAAGAGAACTCAGCTAAATCTAAAACCTTGGACAGATCGAACACTGTCAATCAGACTACTGTATCGCCTAAACAAAATGGATTAGCACGCGTTAAGTCATTCATCAGAGATGTTATTAGTGATCGAAGCTCTTCTTCCGATGAAAGGAAATCAAGTGGACAGAATTCAAGGAGAAGTTCAAGCGATAGTTCCACAATACCGGCTACAAAGAGATCTAATGAATCGCTCAATTCTAAAGCTGTTAAAACTTGTAAACAAATCTTAGTTCGATCTCTTTCGACATCTAATAAATTAGATCAAGATACGAAATGTAAAGTATCAAAGTCTTCAAGTTTTGCTGAGAAAACGTTGCCATTAAGAAAAGCTCCTCCTCCGCCTTTATCGCCTAAACCTAAGTTAAAACCAATGAAACCTTTACCTGTACAGAGAAGCTCTAGAAGCAGTAGTTGTAGTTCACCTAAACAATCGCCTGAAATAAGTCCTTATTCCTCGCCAATAGATGCGAAACCACCTCAGACGCCGGTACCAGAAGCGCCATATGCTTCAGTCGAGGAAGTTCAGGAATTCGATGACAGATTACGAAGCAGCCCTTCTAAACAGATTAATAACCAACCGGAAATCCCTTCAAGTCCCATACGTGACGAAAGTGTAAACAAAAATAATAGTTCCCTAGAACGCAAGACATCAAGGGTCACCGAAATGTTAATTTCAGAAATCCTCGCAAGTAGAAACGGTAGTAAAAACGACGAGAACACTGTCATAGACAAAGGGAAGGATACCGAGAATCTGACTAACGGCAGTGATTCGCCGGAGATTGAAATGATGAAGGACATGAACAATCACGAGATGTTAATATACGAATTACAAACGATGCACTCGCAATCTAACGTGCCTGAAATTATAGATGCAAAGGAGACCACTCCGTCGGAATCAGACAAAAATGGACTGTGTGATTCTGAGGACTCCGATCAGATTTACGCCATGTCCTCGGTGACAAGTGGGAATACAGAAAATGGATATGATCAAACATACGCGTATATATTAGATGACGACCTTAAATCTAGGTAGATATGTTTCTTTATTGTTAATTAATGCATGTTATCTTATTATCTGTAAACCGATCTTTGGTGGCTATTATTGCCGGTAGGTTTACTTGAAAGGTCATTCGCACGCGAAACCGGGTTATGCGTGTTATCCGGTTAGTAGTCACAAAATTTACTCTGTTGTAGGTCATTAAAAGAGCACAAAGCCGTAACAGTGCGATCACGACTCCTCGTGTGTCGGCTAATGTGAATTGCACAGTTTAGACACAGAAGTGTGTGTCGTGGCTAGTGTCATAAACATTATTTACACCGCATTTCTGGTAGCAAGACAATAACGAAACAAATAACAGTTGTTAGTATAAGCGGTAATGGCACGATGCTGTAAACCAAAACATTGTTTATTTAATGCTTAGAAGTTTGTAACTATGTAAAGGAGGCATTACAATGTTTTACATTACATTTTTTTGTCAATAACAAGGTGAGGCCCTGTAAGAATTGATATAAAAAAACTTTGATATCAAACTACGTTTATTATGAAGTATTCAGTCATGTGCATATCCTTTTTGTTTTATTTCCTTATTAATAAAGTTCAGCGAATTAAAGCCCTTTTTACCTTCATAAAATGAGAATATACATTTCAGAATTCTCGAGTGTGCTGCATAATTTACTCCCTTGTTTAAATTAATTTAAAAATCCATAATTTAATTCGCAAAGGTTCAAGTTTTGTTTTCAAGTTTCATTTGTATTCAAATGAAACTTGAAACTAATAACTTAACTAAATAAACTTGAAGTTAATGAACTAGCACTTGTAAGAGTTAAAAAAAAATCACCGTCGTTTCGTTAATCTATGGCAGGGATTCTTGTACTATGAAACTAAGTTGTAATTTGTAAAAAAAAATATACGGATCTTATTGTTAGAATCACACATTTATTATGTAACAGAGTAATGACGTACTTATATTTTTCAATTCTTCAGGAGACGCTTTAAATTTTAAGATGAATGCGTAGTTCATATAATTTTAATGTCTTACTTTTGGATAACATTTGTCTAATCCATAATGATTTTTAATATAAATTAAGGACCTTCTGTACCATGTTACAAAATTATGTCGCTTCCCGCTGTCTGTGCCCGGAAATCTTTTAAATTAACGGATTTTAATACGGTTTTTATCAGTATACAGAATGATTCGAGAAGGTTTATATGTAATCAAACAGGACCACACGGGCAAAGCCGCTGGCGGAAAGCTAGTTTAATATAAATGAAAAGGAAAGCAGTACGTTTGATTCTAGGAAAGTTCGGACGAAAACTCTATGAAATCGTTAATGATTAAATCGAGAATAATATTTTATTTTTGATAATACCCAATCGGTCAGTTGCACAAACGTCCATTATGGTTTAATGATGCCTTTAAGCTCTAATGAATGCCAAATCTGTATCGGTAACGTTCCTTTAAACTAATAACATTTTTAATGGACGTTTGTGCAACTGGCTGAATGCCTTGCGAAATACATTAAATTTACAAAGTAAACATTACACACACTGATAAAAAATATACACAATAGGATTTAAAATATTAGACATATTCATTTGATACTTTTGTTTATCGATTGCCCAACAATCGTCTTTCTTAATAAAACCTTAATAATTTTGAAACTTTGTGATCGAATTAAGACGTGTTCACTTTTTTTGGTCGGATAATGGTTTAAACCTGGTATTGAAGTTAGCCCTCGTTCATAATAACATAGTATCTATAAAAAGCTCAGCGATCTTATATATAAAAACTGAATCATGAACTATATGCAATCATGCCATTTATCTATGACCATTAACCAATTCATTCATCAAATGTTTTTAGAAGTCAAATATTATTTAGACCTAATTTTATACCTAGATAGTATTTGTATAAAAATTGAAATAATAACGTCATTATTCTGTTGAATAAACGATATACAAGATAGATTATAGAGATGGGTTAGTAATCCATCCATCTCTCCAAAATGACAGAATTCGCCAAAAAAAATCCCATCCATTTGTACTGAAAATTTAATATTAGTAGTTATTGGTCCCAAAGTCATCTATGGTATTTAAAAAAATTTTGCTGACTGTACATTTTTTTTCAAAATCTGTAAATGGAGTTCAGAAGATCTTAAATAGGTATGGATTGTCTCTTAAGAACGTTTTCTTCTCACAATAATCTCATCTCAATAATACAACCTCATAAAATAGCCATTAGGTAGCACTTTACGCTTTTTCTTTTCAATTATTGATCCATCTTTCGTTGTATAGATTGCGTAAGCAGTTCCGTGCGATCAGCACCATGTCCCTGCAAGGACTTCCACCGTTGCCGAAGAGTCTAAGCGGCTTCGCGGACGGCGAGCCTGAAGTGGAAGTGACGCCTACGTCATCACCTGCCGACCCGCCGCCGGCGGACCTCGACTCTCAGCTTACTTACCTCAAAAAAGAAATGGTTAGTATTACGTTTGTTTAAGTTCGTTCCTCACATGATTTTATGTCTGAATATGTATTAATTTTGGTTAATTATGCTCTAGATATAAAGTACGAATTACGTATACAAGGAAAAGCAAATAGTATGGTTATTATATAATTAGTAGAACTAAAGACGTCTTTATCGTAAGCTAACTTGGCTACTCTTCCATTACTGGTATAAGAAATATACCCTATGTCACTCAATCGTACCATTCTACCGGTGTTTTTAATATTTCTATTCCGGTTGGTACCTTTTGGGTTTATGCATTACCAACATTTTCCTTTTTTTATTATATTTCTAGTCCACCCCGTCATCGTACACGTGATAAACAATGTAATTTCCTATACATCGGTGAAAACCGCACCGATTTCCGTTGCATGGTTAAAAGAGGATATAAAAGCGTGATAGAAAAGGATCATAACCCTTATGTTACTATCTAATGCTAATTATAATGCTATATATTTTATGATGTTAGCAAATGAGTTGCAAATATTTTGAGAGATGGTAACTTTCGTTAAAAACAACTAAGTTTTAGTAGAAATTAAGAAAAAGAAAAGATATATACATTTGTTTTCATTTATTTAAGGATAAAAATACAAATTCTTTATTAATATCCAGTGCGTTTTACTGACAAGCTGTTTCATATCATATTGGTATGTCTTAAATGTTATTATCATACAAATATATCAATAACGTGAAGTTACCATTTATGAGACAGTTAATGCATGCCATTAAATTCCAGTCTCATTAGCGAGGTGTTTTTATATACCAAATTCGTTATCCAATTTTGTCCAAATAACAATAAAACCTATAATGATTTACACTTTAATGTATTCCCAGAGCCGAGTACTATATAATATAACCTGAATAAAAATATATCTGCAGCTATTGTTAACATCCCATATAACATTAGATTTTTATACTTACCTGTTAACATAAGTCGGCAGAAGTCTTCATTGATTGTGTAAAGTATGAAATATTTTTATTTATGGATCCTTTTTTACGTGTAAAGTTACAGTTTTTTAAATGTACACACAGCCGCACGTCAGGCAATCACAATATGGCTTTCCTCAATTGGTACCGTACTCTAACTACAATATATCAGGTGATAAAAAATCAAGTGCAGAAAGTTGACGATTTTGTATGGTCTGAAGTGCTGTTGACAGTACGATACTTTTTTATTACAAAATTTATGGGCCAACAAACTTTTAATATGTCAATTTACGCCGGTAGATTATTTACTTCATAGATAATAAATTAAAATTTGAAGGAATACATTAGGTACAGAGAATATTAGATGGAGCCAACCCAAATAAATAGGTATACCTATTAGTTACGTTATACCTATTTAATTGAATAATGTAATAAAATATTTATAGTGTCGTTGTGCTGACGAAAAGCTATCTATCAAGTTATACTTAAGCATAAAACTGTTTGTATCAAAATATTTTTTTCTAGTACCGTCTGCAAAAGAACGCATATTCTATATTGTTGATGACTGCGGATGCAACTTTGTTAATTTTATGATATATTATATGACTTCTTGAAGATTATGATAAAAACTTAAAACTTGTGAAAAAGTAGTGTCCTTCTTTTCATTGAACATATGGCTGTTCTATTACATCAACAGCGGCAAACCTTATCTGGGCAAGTGTATTCGATTACTACAAGGGAAAACGTTGTAACTCAGCTTTTGGTGCATTTAGTGATATAATTTTAAAAAATTAGACTGTGTCATTTATTGACAGTCAAATCAAATAAAAACCATGTTGTTCACACTTAAATTCTTACATCAGTAGTTCTTGACCTTTTTGGCTAGCGACCCAAACTTATTAATAATATTTGAAGCTTTCGACCCTGACGTTTCATTGATCTATAATTAAGTATCAGTTCATTAACCAATAAGATTTAATAAAAGTCCGTGGTTTTCACAAATTGATGTAATTATAAAACATCTTACATTCCATATCAGGATGACAGTGATTACATTATAAATTTGAAATCGTTTTATTAATGAGTTAATAATGTTGCTTAATTTGTTGACGTCCATTTAATTCATCTTTTTCGCGTTCTCCCGTAAAGTTATGAAAGCTGGGTTACAGCGTTCCTTCCTGCAGGTGTCGAAACAACACCGGATCACTAAAAGGCCACAACCAGATATTTCATAAAAAATAAAACTCCGGTAATGCACACCGAAATAGAATTGCTCCCCACCATTACGTACACAAACATGGCAATGTTTGATCTGTGCACGCGCGAGTGAAGTTTAAAAAAACAGATGTTTATTATGGTCATACATCGCTCGCTAGGTCGTTTCGTTACACATAACTAGGCGAATACCGTTTACGCTTGTTTGGCAACATTCGAAACTGAAACGTTCCTAGTGGTGCTGACTTCACATTCCGTTGGCCAACTGAACCGTTTATTTTTTGTTTTCCAAGACCGCTTATTAACCGACGATGTCGTTACAAATAGTTACCATCGACTACACTTTAATAATGTTGTTGGCTGGATCATTTCATAGATAATCCGGTCGTACCGTTAAATTGTTATTTCTATGCAACAAACACTGTTAAGAAGCAAACTGGAAAGAATTCCTGAATTTCTTGGATAATGTTCTTGGATAGAATTGACCAAACATCTAATTGATTATTATCTGTACTTACTATAGTATTATAAACAGGAAAAAAAATATAGTTTGCATTGAATAGGCTCCGAAACAGCTTATTTTAAAAATTCTTTCACTTACAGTAAGCTACAATATTCGCGGGTGACATAGGTTATAATTTACGCAGGTGAAATCGCTGGAAAACGGCTAGTAATCAATATATGTTGTGAATGTAGCCTTATTTTGATAACGTCAAAGCTTTTGTACGACCACTAAATCTAGTTGTAAGCTAGCTAGCTAGATTAAGTCTTATACGTCATACGATACGAAGGGATTTCAATAAATACTATTTATGTAGGCACTTGTAACTTCATTTATGATATATAACCTTCAGTGATCTCTTAGACTCGAGGATCAATCTGTCGAAGCTCAGTTAACGTTTAATATAAGAAATGAAGTAACAAAACGCGATTTAGTAAATAACTAAGTTCATAAACTCTTTCGAATTTTTCTCAATCAGATCTTTTTATGTACCGTTTTATTATTATTCGGGTACACGTGCAAAGGTTACATTTTTGTAAATCTTTATACATTTATACATATACACACGCACTTGCGCACACACGGTTCGGATCCGATTACAAGTTTTATTATTTTCATTGTAAAACAGTGATATAATTAGTGCTATGAGGAAAAATGCACCTGTGTCTTCTGACTGCATCGGAACTCCGAGCAAATTATGTCTATTACTGTAGAGGGTTACCTTAATTTTTGCAGAAATCAGGATACTAGACTAAAAAATTTTTTATTGAAAAGTAAGATATTTCATACTTATGTTACACATTCAATCATAATAGCGCAAAAACTCTATAATATTTGTACACGTGCTCAAAAATAAGTATCTATATAATAATTATCGAGGTAAATAATTATGCCGTCTAGCCACCGCTGGATAAATACAAATGTGACGTAATCGAAAACAAAATGATTCACCATCAAAATGTTTTCGTTTTAAAACTTGGCAAACGACGCAGAGGTGTCTGTACGATCATAACGCAACTTGTTATGTGATGAATCGTTTATTTGTATAGATGTTTGGTACTAATATGCGCTTTGACAGTTGTGTAATACACAGTGTTTTATCTGGGACATTGGAAAACGTAACGTGCGATGGATAACAATGATAAATTTATCGGGATTAGTTTTAATTGTGTTTTCAATGGCCGACAAGCTTTGTATATATATTTTTTTTTATTGCCCACTTTTGTAACTGTTGTTTAACGTTTGTGTCGATTTTAATCGTAAATATAATCAGTTAGTAAATAAATGGTTGTTTACAATTTCGTGAATTAATAAAATGGTTAATTCATTTTTGAATCTAAATAGATTGATGGTGTTGATTGCAAATGTAAACAAATGTAAATCCTGTTAATATTATAAATGTGAAAGTTTCTTTGTTTGGATGTTTGTCGGTCAATCACGCCGAAACTACTGAAAGGATTTTAATGAAATTTGGTATACAGATAGGGTATTAGCTGACTTAGATAATAGGATACTTTTTATGCCACTTAACATTTTCCTAGGGTCCACGCGGGCGAAGCAGCTGGCGAAAGCTAGTGTAATATAATTTTTCACCACGAAACATGGTGTCACTTCTCGCCAAAGCCAAGCGCTGGCCTCAGCGCAGTTGCGTTTCTGGGAAAATTATCTTATCTCAACCTATAGCTTTTCATAAGAACAGGGTATCTCAAAATTTGCCTTTTTTATTCTTTATTTAAACATTGTATAAGTCTTGCTTAACTAAATAGTAGATTTAAAATTTCAAACTTGGGTATAAGTTTCTGTGTTTAGATAATGATGGATAAAAACTTCTTAACGAGAAGGAAATCCTTTTATATACTATGTACTTCAATTTAAATTAAACGAATAAATATCGATGCGTTAGATACTGTAGATACAGTAAGATAAGTAAGTTAAGTCGGTCGTGTTAATTTCCGTTTGTAAAACAGCAATAAACCGCGGCAGTGATCTTTATGAGACTATGTAATTTAATATGATTTTAATATTATTAATGGCATTAAGTTTCTTTACAATTATCGTTCATTTAGTTAGAGACTGATATGGCCTTGTAATAATTTACATCCCACACAACCGAGCGGCTGACTGACTGACTCGACTGCATATTTTACCTCATTATCTACCTGTCAAACAAGGATATTGTTTCAAACAATTTTTAATTATCATTGTTAACGTTGAAATGTTATGTGTAATCACAAATGTGCGTATTTATTTTGCAATTTATCTAACTATTGCCTTTATAATAGACTAAATGTTATTTATGGATGTTGTATGTTTGTCTGAAACTTTTCTGAAAAGAGGTTCAGAAACAAATCTCACTCTCAAAAATTATAAACTTGGCTCTTGTTGGTCTCGTGACTTCGAAAAGAGAGGAGGTACCTGCATCTTAGTCAGACTAGATTTAGATATCAAAAAGTTTCTACTTACTGATATGATATCTGAAAAATATAATTTTGAGTGCTGCGGTATCATTATAAAAAACCCAAAATTAATACTCATCTGTATATACAGAACACCTACTTCAAATTTACAGATTTTTTTTGAAAAGCTAGATACTTTATTACATAAATTGCATAAACATATAATTAAAACTACAAAAATTGTTCTTTGTGGGGATTGGAATATTGATCTCATGCAGGAAAACAAGGATACTCAAACACTAGTCAGTATATTACAAAATCATAATTTCATTATACACATAAAAACACCTACAAGAAAAAATGCGTGTCTTGATGTGATTGTGAGTAATATACGTGACGGTATAGGAATGACTGAAGACTTGTATCTCTCGGATCATAACACATGCCAAATACTATCTTTTCACATAAAAAATTGGAATATTATTACACATTGGACGGAATTCAAAAGAGATTTTAGTTGTGAAAATAAATTTAAATTCTATAATTATATAAAATCCTTATCCTTTAATGACGTTCTACAAGAATCAGATACAAATAAGTCTTTCAATTTATTTCATGACATGTTTAAATTGCTGTTTGACCAATGCTTTCCAATCTTAAGAATAAGACAAAATAACAACTATAGAAAAATTAGCTGGATAACAAAGGGCTTAAGAAATAGCTGTAAACAGAAACGATTGCTATACCATAAATATATTAAGTCAGATAATTGTAATAAATTACATAATAAATTAAAATTTAAAAAGTATTCAAAAATTTTACAAACATGCATGAATAAGGCGCAAAGGATAAGCAACTTCAAAACTATCCTTTATTCAAAAAAACAAATGTCGCGCATCCTGGAGAATTGTTAATAATAATCTATAATATATAAAGCTTAATTACCACTCACTGACTCACTCACTCACTCCATGCTTTTTTCAGGTAGAAAGAGGGGGAAAATGACGTTTTCATGTATGAAGCGTGACAATATTTTTTTCAATCGAGTTGAAGTACCATATCGGTACAGCCAAAAAACAAAATGGCGGCGAGATAATTTTTTTAATTTTCCAAGTATACACTCTACGATTACGATATTCAAAATGGTCGTAGATATGGCTAAAAAAATGACACTGAAAAAAGGTTTAATTAAAAATACAAAATGGCGGCCGAGATATTTCACCTGGAAATTTGGCATTTTTCGACCTCTGTTCGGGCAATCGTCGTTTCTTTTGTGGTGGGTTTGGAGGGGGGATTTTTACGCCGGCGACTCGGAATTATAGTCGATTTTCACGTACGGGGAGTTTTGGCTTGCGAGTCCATATGGCGGCGACGGTGGCGGCCATTTTGTTTCGGCAATGAAAAATCGCCATTTTCGAGTGAGATTTTCTCCAAGATGGCGGCGTTGGACAGATTCGCTATCTATGGGCCGGTCGTAGGGCTCAGTGGGATCTTTCTACTTCACTACCGATTTCTACCATTTTCGTGGTAGTTTATGAGATTTTGGGAGAAAAGTGAAATTTCGAAATACGCACTTTTCGCGGAAAACAGACTCGGTGCGGTATGGCGCCGAGGAAGCCCTATAACTTTTGGTAGTTTTCGTTTTTGCGAGCTGACAACCCTGGGCTCCACGGTAGAAAACATGTTTTTCGACATGCCCTCATAACCCGAATTGTTTGGGAACCTGGGTGGCCAGAGGAGAAAATCTATGAATGAGGTGTCACGCCAAATATAGTCGTGACTATAGGAAAATTATGAAACTCGGGAAAATCATCATGGCGGCGCCAGCAGCGGCCATTTTGTGATTTTTTCACTTTTTCGAAAAATTCAAACGCACTTTTAGCCTACATGGCAACATCGAAGCTCTTCGCCTTGTATGGAGCGGTCATGAGTCTCTGCTGGCTCTTTCGAATGAAGTGAACTGTTTCCCCGATTTTAGGGTAATTTCGGAGATTTACCCCAAAAAGTTGAAAAGTAGAAGGAGCCGTTTTGGGATTTCAAAAATGCATTCCTTCGACGGAGGATGCTCCCATAAATGATATTTGGCCATTTTCGTCGTCGACACCTGGCAATCCTGGTGTATGTGGCGATTTGAAAAATTTCCCCCTTTTTTTACTTTGTAGACTCTAGCGCAGTCAGTATTGCCACTAGGAAAATGGTAAAAAGTGCATCGAACGCGCTATCGAGTTGGCCACACCGGTACGGAGCCGGATTTTCGAAATTCAAGATGGCGGCCAAACCAGCGGCTATTTTATCCGAAAAATTGGGTATCGTCACCACGTCGAGCCGATTTTGATGCACTTGGCGACATTTGTCAGAGTACTTCCAGGGAAACATTTTTTAGGCAAGTAACTAAAGTGTTGCCTGGTGAAAAAAAATCTTGAAAATTTTTGATACTTTATGATAGTTTTGAGGAAACAATTTTTGTCGAATTTTTGAACTTTTTTAATGTAAATATTTTGATTTTAACTTTTCAAGATACCCGATGGAAAAAATAGAACGATCGACTGGCAACACTGAGAGCAAACAACGTTTGAATTTCAACCTCGATTTTGACCGACTTGGCAACCCCGAAGGTATTTGGCATGTATTGAGCGATTGTGTATCTTTATAGACTCTTTCATATGGTGGAAAAAAATTACCCGATTTTAGGGTAGTTTTTGAGATTTACCCCAAAAAGTGTAACTGTCAAAGGAACAATTTTATAACTTGAAAATTGGTATCCGTCGAATGAGGGCACATCCCGAAATCACACTTGACATTTTTCATCGTCTACTACTACCTGGCAACCGCGGCAGCTACGGCGGGTTGAATATTTAATGCTCACTATTCACGTTTTGTACTCTAGCGCAGTCATTATAGCCGCTAGGAAAATAATAAAAACTGCGTAGGATGTGCTAATAGGTGTGCTACACCGGTATGGGATTAAATTTACAAAATTCAAGATAGCGGCTAAAACTGCGACCATTATATCTAGAAAATTGATCATTTTTTACGACTTTCACTTTATAGAGCTGATTTGAGCGTTTTTGGTAATATTTTTCCGAATAATTTTAACAAAAAATAAGTTTTCAGCTGAAGTGTTGCCAGATGAAAAAAAATTTGAACATTTTGTGATACTGGGATTTTTGAGAAAGTTTCATGAATATTATTATGAAAAATATTAAATCATTTTTTTACAATCCATATAAATTTCAGAATGATTCTGACCGAGCTGGCGACTCGGGAGCTTTATAGCATATACAGACCGATTGTGTATCTTAACTCAATCTTTACGTGGTGAGAAAAAAAATCCAATATTTTCGCCAGAAAAAAAAAGCGAGCGAGACATTGTCATTCGGTTGGATTAGTGTGTTGGATTAACTGTGACTAAAACAAAAAGCGAGCGAAGCGAGCCATAAAGAGTGACCAATTAGAGAGATTTGATTAATTGGTAAGGTAAGAACTGTGACTAAAATAAAATGCGAGCGAAGCGAGCCATAAAGAACACCACCAATAGAAATCTGATCAATCAGTTACATTAGAACTGTGAATAAAACAAAAAGCGAGCCATAATAAATGGAGACCTGGTCAATCGTTTAAGGGACTGTGACCAAAATAAAGAGCGAGCGAAGCGAGCCATAATACGAGACCATTAAAAGAGACCTGATCAATCGGTTATGTTAGCACTGTGACTCAAACAAAAAGCGAGCGAAGCGAGCCCTAAAGAATAACTATTAAGAGTGATTTGGTTAATTGGTAAGGTTAGAACTTTGACTAAAATTAAATGCGAGCGAAGCGAGCCATAATAAATGGAGACCTGGTCAATTGCTTTAAGTACTGTGACCAAAATAAACAGCGAGCGAAGCGAGCCATAATGCTAAACCATTAAGAGAGACCTGATCAATCGATTATGTTAGCAATGTGTCTAAAACAAAAAGCGAGCGAAGTGAGCCATAAGGAGCAACTGTTAAGAGAGATTTGGTTAATTGGTAGGGTTAGAACCATGACTAAAATAAAATGCGAGCGAAGAGAGCAATAAAGGACACCATCAATAGAGACCTGGTCAATCGGTTAGATTAGAACTGCGAAAAAAACAAAAAAAAAAAAACAAGCGAAGCGAGCCATAATAAATGGAGACCTGGTCAATCGGTTAAGGAACTGTGACCAAATGTTACTCTGAATCTCTGAAACAAATGTGCTTATAAGTGTGCTAGAAAATGTATAATTTTTTACGGTTTTTACTTTATAGAACTTTATGAGCAGTTTTTATTTTGATACTGTGATTTTTTGGAAATTTTCTATTGAATAAGAAAAAAAGACTACAAGGCGATCTATACAACATTTATTTTAAGTTTTCATACGTTTTTCAACTGAATATTTCTTTTTATATTGCGTATAAACTGGCAATCTTTTTTTTATGTATGATGTATTGCGTAATTGAGGAGCTTTTATTTGAAGATAGAACTTACTAACTTTTTCTAGGCAATTTTATACTGTAAACCCAACATAACAAGAGGCGGTCTTAAAACTTCAATATCTGTATTAACTAAATATTAACTTACTTTTGAATAAGAATAAGAGAATAAATGACTACAAGCCGATCTATTCCAAATTTTATTTTAGTATTTCTTGCGTTTTTCAACTGAATGTTTCTTTTTCTATTTAGTGTAAACCGGCAACCCTTTTTCTTTGACGTATGGTGCGTTGTGTACTTAAACATAATTCATTTGAAGATAGAACTCACTAACATTTTCTAGGCAATTTCAAACTGTAAACATAACAAGAGGCGGACCTAATATCCCACCGTTCCGATTCCACAAGCGACTCGTTTATGCTCAAGAATTTTACAATAAGTACTTAAAGCAACAAAAACTTGTATAGGTTTGTTATAACATATGGGTTAGGTTAGGTTAGTGTATGAAAAACAAAGCCAGAAAAGAATCGCTTTTGTTGATGGTAACATTTGGTTTATAATATTTAAAGATAATCGTGTAAGGCTGACTTTGAGCAATACAGCCATGCTGTGACCATTTTTATTTCAATTTTGATTTCGATGGACTTCACAATTCGGGATCTTTATAGCGTGTATATATGGACCATTTGTGTAGGTATGTACTTTCACATAGGTAAGTATGGAGAAAAGAGAATTCAATTTTTGACACGATATTTAATACTTAAAATATATTTTTCTATACTTTTAGATTATTGAGAAAACATGTTCTTTTGATATTCAAAATGAAAATGTTCTACGTAGGTATGAGTTTGAAATTTGACATTTATTTATTTGGTGTATTAGTTAAGGTAACACTTGGGGAAATATCTACTCGATCCTTTATCATATACTAAATATAAACTTGTTATTGAATAAGAATAAGAGACTATATTTTATTTAGAGTTTTGCTTGCGTTTTTCGACTGAATATTTCTTTTTCTGTTAGACGTGTACTGGCAACCCTTTTTCTTTGATGTATGGTGCTTAAACACCTTTCATTTGAAGACAGAACTCACTAACGTTTTGTAGGCGATTTCAAACTATAAAACAAACATAACAAAAAAAATCGAAAAACTCAAATTCTGAAACGAAGGCGGACTTAAAACCCCATCGCGTCGTGAATTGATCTATTCTAATATCTGGCCACGACATCGGTTCCCTTTTCATCTAATAAATAATTCTTACATATATAATGTAATGTAATAATGCAATTGACATTTAATTGATTAATTAATGATAGTAACACTGATGGAAATATATGTTTGATTGTTTTTTAATATTATACAGTAATTTACTAATAAATAAGAATAAGAGAATAAAAAGACAAAACTTATTTTAAGTATCTATATAAAATTTATTTTAAGTTTTGCTTGCGTTTTTCGACTGAATATTCCTTTTTCTATTAAGTGTCAACTGGCAACACTTTTTCTTTGATGTATGATGCTTTGTGTCCTTTAACACCTTTTATTTGAAGATAGAACTAACTGACCTTTTCTGCGCATTTTCAAACTGTAAACCCGACATAACAATAGGCGGACTTGAAATCCCACCGCCCCGATTCCACCAGCTACTCGTTACCTCCCCGGGCTGCTAGCAGCCCGGGGCAATCAAGCGAAAGCTAGTTTAAATAATAAAGTTACCCAACATGACATTAAATCAATTGTATACAATAATACTAACATTGACGACTTACATGAGATAACGACAGCTTTCAATGAATTTTTTATTAATATTAGTGATGATAATTTGACATGTAAAAATAATTGTAGTAAGAAAACAACTAATCATTTGACTGTCAGAAATAGTATTTATCTCACCCCAACTTCGGAGGAAGAAGTAGGTCGTACTATACGAAGTCTAAAAAATACAAATTCTGTAGGTTATGACGACCTTAACACTGACACTTTAAAATTATGTTGTAAGAGCATTGAAATTCCCTTGGCTCATATTATTAATTTATCTTTGCAAAATGGTATATTTCCTGAAAGGCTTAAATACTCGGTAGTTAAACCACTATTTAAAAAGGGAGATGAGAGTGATATGAATAATTATAGACCTATCGCTCTTATTCCCGTATTAGCAAAAATATTTGAAAGAATAATGGCCAAAAGAATTTTATCATTCATTAAACAGAATAAAGTTATAGCAAATGAGCAGTTTGGTTTTCAGGAAGGAAAATCAACCACACTGGCTTGTTTTAATCTTATCAAAAAGGTAACTGAAAGTATAAATGATAAAATACCTAATTTAGCAGTGTTTTTAGATATGTCGAAAGCCTTTGATCGGGTTAATCATAGCATATTATTGAAAAAGGTTTTTGAATGTGGCTTAAGAGGAAAAGCAGCTGACTGGCTTACCAGCTACTTACGAGATCGCAAACAATGCACAGAGATCACAAGGTTAGAGAACAATATTAAAACAAAAGTGAGATCAGACTACGGTGACTTAAAAAATGGAGTACCACAAGGGAGTGTATTAGGACCTCTACTATTTTTATTATATATAAATGACCTACCTAATGTGACTAAAAACGAATGCTTTCTCTTTGCTGATGATTGTACTCTATTTTTTCAAAATAAAGACATTGACATATTGCAGTCTGACATTAACAATACAATATCTGACATTATTAATTGGATGAATGACAATAATTTACAAATTAATATAAAAAAGACGAAAGCAATACAATTTCATACATATAAAAGTAAAAAAAAAAATATTAATTTACAATATAATAATGATAAAATTGACATAGTGGACTCCACTACCTTTCTTGGAATTGTACTAGACGAAAATTGTAATTGGAAAAATCATATTGATGGCGTTTGTAAAAAAATAAATAAATTTGTATTTGCGCTTGGTAGAATCAGGAGAATCGCATCTTTTGATATAGCACTACAGTCATACCACGGCTATGTTGCAGCAGTTTTGCGCTATGGCTTGATAATATGGGGGAATAGTGTTGACGTAGAAAGAGCATTTAGAGCCCAAAAAAAGTGCATCAGAGCACTGTGTGGAATAAAAAGCTGGGAATCATGTAGGCCTTTATTTAGACAACATAAAATACTAACATTACCATGCATGTATATAACAGAGATGTGTCTCTTTGTAAAACATTACCCTGAATATTTTGTCACACACGAACAAAGAAATGAAAGCGCTCGGGATTCCAGAAAAAATAAATTATGTATACCAAAAATTAATTTAACCCTCTTTAGTGAAAATGTGTACTGTATGGCTATTAAAGTGTATAATAAGCTGCCACAAAATATTAGGAAACTTCCATATGAAAAAAATATATTTAAAAACTCATTATGTCATTGGCTTGGAGAACAAGTATACTATTCTATTAATGAATACTTGAATGACAAATAACTGCAATAAAAAAAAAAATATTATATCTTCTGACATTCTATTATTGTATATTTCATTTTATCTTATAAAAACTGACATTAAACATTATAATATTGACTATTATGTAAATGACCTATTCTGGTGTTCTTTGATTTATATTGACAAATTTGTGTATATTGATTGTATTGTATATGACATTGTAGAATTTTATATTGTATTTGGATAATATCACGGACATTATAATCAAACTTAAATTATATGATATTTTAAAAATTTAATGACATTAGAAATATAATATTTGCACGCCTACTATATAAGGCAAAATATTGTTGAGCATGAAACCTATGTAACAACTGTACTGACACAATATTTGAGCAAATAAATGTTTTGATTTGATTTGATTTGATTTGATTTAGAATTGTACGTATACCAAATTTCATAAAAATCTGTGAAATGTTATGTTTTTTTTTATAGTCACAAATGTGCGTATTTATTTTACAATTTATCTAACTATTGCCTTTATAATAGACTAGCTGTCCCTTAGAATTGTCCGTAAACCAAATTTCATAAAAATCTGTTCAGTAGTTTTTGCAGGAAACCGTAACAAACATAGATACGACCTCGCAATCTTTTGCATTCATGATATTAGTAGGATAGGACGTAGACATAGATTTAGGTTTTCACTGTGCAATACATTAATTAGGTTCCCACAAAGTATATTTGTGCAATCTATTTAAACTCTATGCGCTACCAATTAAAGGTTAAAATCCATTGTGTAATATTAGACAGTTTTGTGTACTTGGTGTGCTGGCATAGGTCCGGTTTAAATAATGCTATGCGTCCAATGTGTCGTAATCTCATTTACTTTTAAATGTTTTTTCTAATTTACGTAGGCGTCAGTTGACAAAACCGATTAAATTTTACTTAAGATAACATAAAAGTCAAGTATACCACAGTTACTTTTAAATATACATAATTCTACATATCTAACTCGTAAACTAACTTCATTATCATCAGCAAGTTATTTATGCCTCTAATGCATATCTTAAGAAACATAGTAGTCAGGCCAAAACCCACCACATGGGCCCAATGTAAAGATATGTCTGATTTATATATAAATTATTTATAATACTAGATTTCCACCGCCCGCGTTGTTTACAAGATTACATTATTAAAAGTAATACCCATATATGTAAATTCAAGCTTAGTATTATCCGGTTATCGAATATCTTCAAAATCAATTCAGTAGTTTTTTTCGTGAAAGAGTAACAAGTATACATAATCCTTGTAAACTTTCGCATTTATAATATTAGTGCGATAAGGCTCTGTTACGTTGGTACGTCTTGTTTTCTAAAGGCGCGTTTACATCACATACCTATTTCGGAACATGAAAGTGATACTTATCAGCAGTGAAGACGAACGGCTTTCTATACCGACTTCTTTTGTATGGGATCATCTTCCCACGCAATTGTTTTTAGCCACAGAGCTTAGAATGGTTTGCCGGTAGCTTAAACTTGCAGTATCATTAATATGTGCAGTTATTTATGCTAATTATGTGTATAAACATATTTAAATTATGCTTATAACAATTGAACACCAACGGAATAAATATAATTTATAATTTTTTTTTCTTCCACATACTTTTCAATACTAATATTATATTATAAAAAGGAAAGATTTGAATGTTTTCATTTAATATGTTTCGAAACTACTGGACTGATTTTATAAATTCTATCACCAACGGGAAGCTATGTCGTATGTATGACATAGGCTATAATTTAGGCGAAAGGTGTCGCGGGAAAACAACTACTTTTTAAAATAAACTTACATCTACGGAGACGAAAGTAAGCGTAATATAAGACGAAAGTAAGCGTAAGATAAGACGAAAGTAAGCGTATGATAAGACTTCAAGTCACCGGCGACTGTAACACGCAATTCTGGTTGATGTGTCAAAATGAAGCACTGACAGATCTGTCACGATGACAGATCAACAGCTGCTCAATCAGGATCGGTCTAGGATTGGACAGAACAACGCTGATTTGGTCACAGTAGATCCTCCTCTTCCCTCAGAAGCAAGGTGTGATATTGAGATATTTTATGACAATCGTAAAGGTTTGCGTGTAATTAACTAAAGTGTGCCTACTTTTGTTTTAATTCACGCAATATGCCATCATCTGTCTCTATCTTATTAACTTACCCCGTGATTTTGTCTCATTTTCTCTTATACAAGCGTTCTCCAATCACTTTGGTATTTTAATATTGATGAAAATCTGTTTGGTACTTTTTTATTTTATAGCGTTTGTACAGTTGAGTCATACAAAACTGTTTCTTTATTTTAACTAGATATATTATCATTAAAATTTTGTGGTAACCTACCTGATATGCTGCCGTTTGTACAACGGACACAGCGGGGGATACATTGTTTTATAATATGATGTAAGGATTAATACTTCTATTGTTCCGTCATTATTATTAATGAATGTTAATTCTAAATCTGAATGAGATAATGTTTCAGAACAAAATTAAACCTAATTGGTGTCATCTTAAAGTGCAAATGGAACTTCCTCATGTTATCTATAGGTGGCATTTATAATCTAAATGCCAGTGCGCCTTCGTGTTATGTCCGATGTTCCTATTCTTATTAGTGATTAACCCTCTACCCGCATTGTCTGTCGCGTCATAGTTCAGATAAAACTTTCAGTAGGGAATCTACTCAGAACATTGGAAGGTTTGTCTTATTTATCAAATCGAATGACGTTTTAAGCTGGTCATAAAGGTCCTTGTAAAGTGATAATAAATGAGAAATTAATAATTTACTAAGACAATAATTTTATAAAGGAAATACAGTGAAAAATATTAAATGAAACAACCAATACCCAATTGATCAATAATTCTATGAAAAGTTGAATAGAACTTTATACCTTTACGATTTACACTAGAATTTTTTTACGATCTCATAATTTCGTATTCTTTAGCTACTGGCTTCTCGTTATCGTTTTAAGTATTAACAGTACCTATACACACATCAACTTTGGCAAGTGGTTTCGTTTAAAATATCATTGTGTGTAAATAGTTACGTCAATTTTATAAATATGATGTTCCAAAACCGGATTCATTCTTGTTTTGAATTGTATTTCGAAAGAGAAAATTTCCAAACTGGATCTATCTAATCTGTTTTACAAATGAAACTTTATTGCGTGAACTTTATAGTATAGAATTTTTAAGTTCGTATGTTTTTGCTAGAGGATTAAAATTTTGAATCTAAACCGGAATTGTGGTGAGAGGACATTAAAGATTTTTGGATTTAAAATGAAAAGATAATTATGTAGGTACAATAACGTTATTATATCACGTTTTAACTGTAAGGAGTACTCCTTCGTGGGTATAGATAATGAATCATTGAATTCAATGTAAATGCCTGTTTTATGACATATTTTGTATTAAATCCATCTATTTTTTAGTCTATTTTTTGTGAATAAATTATTATTATTATATGTTTTTTCTTTAGCAAATGCTGGTAGTGATAGCTGGCTACAGGCTAGGCCAAGTTAGTCGGCTCGTGTACTGTTGAGGGTGTTTCTGTGGTGGATGTGAGGAATCGCCTGACTATGGAGCAGGTGTCGATAGTAATTGATCTCTGTAGTGTAATGTACGTGTTTTGTGTAGGTGTATTTCTTTTAGTCACGTGTCAAGTGATTTTAGGATGATGCCTGTTGATGAGAGTACAATTGGAATTATTTTCACCATATGTTAATGCCACATTTGGTGTATGTTGTCGGCCAGCGGGATGTATTTTTAACTAGTTACAAAAATCCTTAAGGAGGAAATTATATGTTCGACGGCGATATATGTTTTTTTTATCTATGTACACCGATAATTCCGCCAATTGTTGACCAATTTTCAAAACTCTTTTTTTTATTCGACAGGTTGATGAGCCTAGGTGGTCCCATTTAAATTTTGCGAAATCAAATCAGTAGTTTTCCATTTATAACACAACAAAGTACGTTTTTCACCATATATCACCTAAATATTTAGATAATATGTATTATATTTCATGTATTTCAGCAGAAAAACTAAAGATTGCGTATTTTGAATTGATTCAAAATCCGAAAGAAGGATTTTCTATGTTCAGGGAGTATATTTTTTTTTTATGAAAGTATGTCAATCGATTTCTACTTGAATTGTGAACCAATTTAAACTAGCCCCGCGACTTTGCCTGCGTAAATTATATATCCAACGCGTATGATGTAACTTACCGTAGGTGAAAATTTTTTAAAATCGATCCAGTAGTTTTAGAGGCTATTCAATGCAAACAAACAATACACACATATATATGTGTATACTATATATATATAACTAATATATTTATATATATAATGTATATATAAAAAATTATTACCTATAGATAATATAAAATAATTTAATTGATAAAGTTGTTAAATCTTTTCTTTTTTATATTGTATTATGTTTATGTCCCTTTAGTTAATGTTATTGGCGTTATGCCGTATTAATTAAAATTAAAAAAAAAATAGTCATAATACATCAGTTTTGTGTCAGTAGTAGAAAATTCATTTTTTTTTCTATAGTGTCATAGAAAATTACATTCTCACAAACAAACGGGATACACATTATCTTGTTTTTATTTTATCTCTTATATGGAGCCGGGTGCGTTTACTATAACCGGAGCATGTCGCGTCACGAGCGGTCGGATCTCGGACGGAGCTGGAGAGCGCGTGCTGGTATTTTTAGCGCAAGCGACGACACCCGGGGGCGTATTATAGTTATGTCACACGGTGCAATGTTAAACGGATCACGGATGAACGTTCTCTTCTGACGTTTGACGTGTTTTCCTTGTCTAGGGGCCAACCATGTGCTCTTATAGCAATGCTTAATCCGTGCAGCGTGCGGGCCACCGCTATTGTTCCGTATAGCACTGTCACACTCGCTGCACGCATTAAACATTGCTATAAGAGGTGACAGTAACCCCTCCAGAACTGCAAAATTGCTGGTATCCCTGTCGACGGAGAATTCTTTTCTCGTTTTTCTTTCTATAGAAATTATTCTCGCGTGTTATTTTTCGAGATGTTATATCAGAGAATTGAACACAAACGTGGAGCAATACCTATATTGGTTCAAATTTGCCTTATACTACTTTAAGACTTATGATCAAAATTAAATACTAATCAATTGTAATAAAAATGGAAAATAATTTATTCAAATAAGCTTTTCACAAGCACTTTTGAATCATCCAAAAGTTTTTCCCTATCACTCTGAACGAGTGGACGTCTTATTGCTGACAAGAAGAACAAGCGGAAGAAACTTACTAGGGCCTCAATTTTTACATAACAATTTCATCTCAATAGAATCTTAACGACTTGTATTTTACCATTGTACTATCTACACGAAGTCCAATATTATTACTGCCAATAACTCCTCACAAATCAATGGTAACAGGTATATTTATTATTTTGCGATCCAGTAACAACAACTGTGTCATAAAGGGTTGTAGTTGAAGCGCTATTGACTTTCCATAACTACGATAACATTAGCAGAATTGCCCGTTCTTTGTCGAATTATCGACATTTACATGAATGAAGATTTGATTATACTATTTTCTTTAGTTTCATTAAAATAGATACGAATAAAATCAAAGCGGAGCCAAGTATTTCTTTATCCGTAGCCTGAATACATTTCATTTGAATAGGTAATATTTTATGTTCTAATTATTGAAAAGCATGGACGAATCATTTATTAACATAAAATTTAATTTACTCGTACTGATTTAAACAAATATTTTAAAGAAACCTGTCTATTCTGACGTAAGTTAATGTGCTTCTCGTCAACACCTTCTATATCAGCAATGACAACATACAGTTTATTTAATCTTGTAATTTATCTCGTCTTGGCATTTGAAAGTAATCGAATCATCTGTTAAATAGGAACGAAGAGGGCACCAATGAACGGTGGTGTAACGCTAGAATAAATATTGACTGGCGTCTACTTTGAACAAACGTCAACAACGGGAGAGTCAGGACACGAAATATATTCCCGAACTGGATTGGATTACGTCCCTTTATTTTAAAACTTTTCACAGTCGACGAATGCTCGGCTATGCTATTCTTTTAAAAATACAGCCTGGAAGTCGTCAAGTGAGCGTTGTGACGTTTCATGCTTTAATGTAATAAACCTTATTAGGTACCTTTTAAAATAGGTAATCCTCTATGAGGTGGCAACAAAGCGTTCGACGAAGAATTTGTTTTTAAAACAGAACTAACGACTTCGCCTGCGCAAATCAAATTAAATTATATACTTGTTTAATATTTCACCAATGGGACGTTACATCATGTAACGTCCCATTGGTGAAATATTTTTTTAAATTGGTCTAGAGTCTATTCAATGCAACAAAGAATATAATCTTTCCTCTTCATAGTATATGTATAGATAGCAGTGCAGAACAGTGTTTAGAATTAGGTAAATGAATTAGGGCAATTATTGTGATATTATGTTTTTAAGAAACTACAAACGATAAAAATTATCTATTAATTATCTACTACATAGAAATGTAGTCATTATTTATGTAGTGTAAAAAATGTATGAAAGGACGGAAACTCTGACTTCACCGGCAAATCCGAAACTAATGACTATTCAAAACCAGGTTAATTACCTCTACCGATAATCATTCTTTTCGTTGCCGTACTATGCTATTCGTCTCTAAATTGGTTCTCGAGTAAATTTTTACATTGTATCATTTTAATAAAAGTTAAATAATCGGTTCTTTAATTTTACATTTCATATTTATGTCACAAATCATAATGATGAGAGCAAAGATATTTTTATCAATGAATGGCCAATCTTCTATCATGTTAAGCGGAGTCCCATAAATAACGAACTCAACGATGCATCCACCAAAACAAAACACGTTGACTTGTTACCCAATGAATCGCACGGCTCGTTTAATACACATATTACGAAGTTCGTTCATCCTTTATTTGGTTCTTGGTCTCTTGTTCTTTATATTTAAACATGCTGTTTTTCGATGTTGCGATTTCGTCCCCCTGTGTTATGCCTTTGCCGGCCGTGTATGATGTAGATTCCCATAGGTGAAATCCCGAAAATTACCCCCAACAAAAAAACACACACAGTCCAAAATTTTACCTATTTGTGATATTAGCACAGATTGAGGGTTAAGTTGCTCAAAAAAAAATTATACAATAACTACATTCAATTTCTTTACGTAACACTGTAAATTTATACACAATTTTTAGGCATAAATATCTCACAAGAACACTACAATCATACTTAAAATTGTAACTACTCTGGTCATACTTCGAAGATATTCTCAAAACTCAAAGCAGCGTCGAGAAAATATCCTTGTGTTCATCGATGTAAACTAATTCGAAATATACATTGCTAATTAATCACACATCACTAATCTTAGATACAAAACTATAACACGATCATTCAATTGCTTTTCGTTTAAAGCACCAAAAACTGCTGTTGAGATTTCAATTTGCTTAAGTCTACTATATCAGAATAACAGAATAGAGCTTTGAGGATGGCACTAACTCTAACTAATGGTTATCATAATAAATTCTGTGACGATGGCACTAACGCAATGGTTATCATAATAAATTTTACGTGGTAAAAATCCTGGCACGCGTTCAGTAGAGCATGAATGGACGGACGTTGACCCAGCAATGATATAAGACCTTACGATTGGATTACCGACAACTGAACAAGTCATCAATTACCACGTCGCCTCTTCTAAAGCTCACTCACTAGTCCTAGTTGACGAAATCGTATAATTGGATTCTTTTACCACCGACCCAATTCGAACTATTTATATTTAATACTCCTTGCCCGGTGCGGACAGCTGTCTCTGAATCCCGATAAATGTTGGACTTCTATTTCAATAAGCTATTAGTACCGAATTCTAGTCAACAAATGAGTGTTTTATCTGTTTTCCATTTTGTGTATCAGTCTGTGTTTGCAATAAGTCGTTACATATTTTGGTTTGTTATTAAATATGTATATTTATATCTTTTTCTTGAACGTATATTGCTATCAATTTTAACTACTTGTGAAGAAATATGAAGTGAATTGTACTGATCCTCAAATATATATTTTAATACACCAATTGATTTCAGTACTCGATTCTTTATAAAAGCAGCAAATAAAATTGCTTAATTATTTTAAAACGTGCAATGTTTTTTAAATATCTTAACCGTTAGACCACTTTTCAATTAAATCCTCTACTCTAAAGCCAAGAACCGGTAAGCAAAGATCTGAATCTTATGTTAGACAATTTTATTCAATATAGTATAATTTAATCTCGGTGTATCAATTATATTTGACTGAAGCATCGTAATAATACAGTGTCTAATTATAAAAGTGAACTTTAACACGATGTTCACAGATATGCCGCGATCACGACCCATAAAGACAACTGCATTCCAATTCTGATCATGCCAGGCCTGATGTTTATGTAAAAATGGCATCTATATACTCTATTCATCTGAATAGAGTCCAATATTATTAGTGCTATGTCTTCCTCACATAATAATGGTATCAGATTCACATTGGACTTCAGGTAGATACAATGACATTGTATTACCGTGCAAGTAGTTGATATTCCATTGAGCTGAGATTATTACCTACGCAACATTAACAGAATTGACCCGCTGCAATGAAGCTCCATTCAGCTCAGTGAGTTAGTGGTGCTAGTTAATTGCATCATTTGCATTAGCTAACTCGTCTTGCACATACTCGTATTTAACACTTCTCCTTTAGTTGTCTGTCACCTACGTGATCATTAGTGAAATGCTGCAAGTATTTCATTTGACTATTGCTTGACATGGAGCTTTATTAGTCTCGTTTGTGTAATTATTTATATTAACACGTGCAATTATGTCGTAATGTCACCGGCGCATAATGAAATATCAGAGTTCTATTGTCATAATGCCCTACTGTAGTGGGCTGGGATGAGCCAACAGTTAAATGCGTGTTGTTAGCTTATTATGCGAGCGTCATAAGAATTATTCACCTGTATGTCATATTTCCCATTGTTTATCTAACGCTGCATTGTTTGTAATGTGATCAGACTCAACACGTTAAGGCTTACTCATTTTGAATAAACTGCGGGTATGGGGATAGTTTTTTTTAATCAATATCATTATTATATTACGGCGGTTGCACGGCTTTTATCCCAAGGGAGCCGTTCGTTTAGTGGGATAAAAAGTAGAGTATTTGTTTATCCAGGCTTACGCTTTAATAGTTTTTGTGTGAAGGAGCAATAAACATGCAAACCCACAATTTTTTGCCTTTATAAAATTAGTAAGATTGTTTTAATAAGGAACTAGCGTATTAAGAATGAAATATAAATAAATATTAAACAACATCACATACATTGCTTAGATTCCAAGACGAGTAACTAAAGCCCCCGTATTATAGTATCTGAGACAACGAAGGTACCGCAACACCCAGACCCGCGACAATATTAATAAGTACATTTTCTACATTGCCCGACCTGGAATCGAACCCGGGACCTAGGAGATGGCGACACCTTGAAACCGGCTTGCGAAATACTTGGATACGAAGGTCGTCATATAAGACTTATTATTATAATCCTAAACCTTAGTATTATATCCTAAACTTGTTTTTGGAAATGCGATCTGACATTTAAATATTCATATCGACAATGGTTAATGTACTAATCGATGCGTAGCACATAATCTTGACCTAGCGAGAGGTGGTCCGTTATAATAGCTCCCGGCAGATGCAGTAGTTGCATTAGGTGGGTCGCACACGCGTCTGCCGCGCACCGGCGCATGTCGGTCGCGCACCATGTACACCGGACACGACATGATGCTCACACGCACTAGCCAGAGTATATGAGGCGTCAACAGTATGGGAACTCTTCACCGATTACTTACCTTTTTATTAATTAACATGAATCCTTTGATCGTAGCAATGTGTTCGGCAGTCGATTGAATTTAATTGCGAATTTCATCCTTTTCTGCAGTGTTTCTTAGGTCTAATAGGGAATATGACATAAAGCTCAGCTTTGATAGCATATGTAGTATACAATAAAGTTTTTTTAACATTTTCCCTTTGGAATGACTCCCTTTGCAGCAATGATGTATTATTGTATTAAATTACAGTGTTATTAATTATGATTTTAAAAATAACTTCCTGTTCATACTTTACTGTTTGCTCGCTACTCTGTGAATGGCGTTTGGCATTTATTAAAAAAAATATATTATATTTATTTGGGCTGCAGTCTGGCGACAGAAAGTTGTAGTAATACGTTCAATTACAGTAAAATCTACCAAAATGTGTTCTACTTTGAAATCATCATTAGCCCACTGAAGATTGCAGATGCAGTTTGGACCAAACGCCTTAATTTGTCTTCTAAGGAGCACCAACATAATAATTGTCGCCCATTTTATGATCGGTCTTTGCGTAAGTTGGCCACATCCCGCATCGCAGATCGGACGCACTAAAGACTGCATTACAGAGCTAGTACTCTTGATCAATTCTTGACATTAATATACTGTGTACTATTATTTACTGTAGCCAGAACACTGTGATACCATTTAGCATTACTTTCACACGTCACGATATACGATCGTCACAATTTCACCTACATTTGGTATTGATTTACATTCCTTCTATTTGTTTCAGTCATGCAATCGCAGTATGTCATATAAAATTATAATTACAATAGAGTTTTTGCTCTCTTGGAGCTTATAATTGTTGAAGCCGTGAACGTCTATTGATTTCGTAGAACTATTTTAATTGGCAACGTTTCTCAATTTTAATGGTGGCTTTTTTTATTTAAAGTAGTCTTAATCCAAAAAACTAACATTTGTACTTAAAAACTAACAATAGATGTTGTTGCCATTCGAGAAAATATGTCCTTCTTTTACTACAAAGTAATTTTTTAACTTAAGAACGAAAGTTGAGGAGGAGTGAGAACTATCGAAAGAGAGACAGATAGAAATAAAGTGAAAAATAATTTTATTAATTACCTACTCTAACGTTCAGTTGCACAAACTTTCATTAAGGTTTAATGACGGCTTTAAGCTCTAATGAACGTCAAATTTGTATGGGTAATGTCGCTTTAAACTAATGTCAATTTTAAAGGACGTTAGTGCAACGCGCTAAAAATCATTACAATTGTTTATTGTAAAGTCGCCCGTATTAATTCATACCAACAATGTATATATTATATATAAAATAAATAAATAAAACGATTAAATTTTTGTATAAAAAAATGCAAACTCGTTTTAAATAATTATTTCAATCCATTTGCCCGTTTTTTATATTCGCAATAACACTTTTAATGCTTTAAAGACTTACATTTTTCAAATATGTATTATTTTTTAAATATTGCATTGACTTAATTAACTTGAAAGATTTGACGAAAATGTTACTGAAAACCAATCGTGAAGCATTTGCATGTTTCAATAGCAAAAGCAATGCCCCATGTAATGAAGCTGTTAAGACAATCTTGTTTTTTCAATGCTGCAATAAATGTTGCTTACGCTGTTTTTGTGGAAACTTTAAGTAATTGATAAGATGATACATAAAGCAAACCCCAAAAATACAAAAAAAAAACATAAATAAATACCAGTGTAGTTCATGTAGTTGTTTGTTTCATATATTCGTTTTAATAAGCTTTGGGGCTGTCCATTAATCACGTGAGGCTCGAAAGAGGGGGGGAGGGGTCCATATAAAAGTCACGAAATATCACAAGGGGGGAGGGGGGGGGGGGGTGAAGTAACATAACATATAACGTGTATTTATTTTTTCGACAAACGCGCGATACTCAACCGAAAAGCGGCGTAAATAAGTGTAATAAAATTATTTTTACGTCAAACGTTCATTAAATAATAATATTCATAAAGTTTTTCGCATTCCATTCATTATTTTTATCAATCAAAAACAACCTGCAAGTCCTGTAATCTTTCTGTCTACTTCTAGATATTATTGTACTCTTTAATTGTCTATAATACAATTAGAAAATTAAGATTCATTGTAAGTACTAAAAATACACGTGATATATGGGGAGGGGGGGGGGGGTAGTCTTAAACCTCACCATGTATCACTATGGGGGAGGGGAGGTCAAAAAATGACAAAAAAACATCACGTGGTTAATGGACGTCCCCTTTGCGCCAGCGGCTTCGCCCGCGTCTTCCCTAAGGAACTTTTTATTTGTATGTATATCGATTCATACACAGAACAAAGAAAAGATGACACATATATAATTGCAATGATAAATTGAGTAGTAAACAGTGGTTACTGTGGTAACGTTTTAATTACGTATACCCATTTTTTATTGAGTGTCGATCCAAAAACATTATTGCGCTGTTCAAACAAAAACAAAAGATATTAGCTAAAACTAGCTTTGAATTTCGCTCTTATCATCAGCCTCATTTATATTTGCTTTCGTATTCAACTTCTTGATACACTTTCTTTTGAAAACATGAAAACAACATTCATGCTAGCATCCTTGTGATCGGGTCGGGCTTGTGGGTCAGTGGGCAAGTGGGAAATATGAAATTCGCATCACGTACAGCTGTAAATATGTCGTCCAGTAGTACTGCCACGTACTGCCATTCTAGAATTCTCATTATTTCCACGATCTGAGATCGTAAAAATATATCTATACCAATATTATGAAGAGGAAAGATTTGATTGTTTATATGTTTGTTTGCATCGAATAGGCTCCGAAACGGCTAGACTCATTTTAAAAATTCTAGGTTGACATAGGCTACTTTACGCTTGCAAAGTCGCGGGAAAACGGCTAGTAGGAAATAATTGAAAACCACCTGAGATCGTAAAAATATATCTATACCAATATTATGAAGAGGAAAGATTTGATTGTTTGTATGTTTATTTGCATCGAATAGGCTCCGAAACTGCCAGACCTATTTTAAAAATTCTAGGTTGTATATAGGCTAATTTACACTTGCGAGTCGCGGGAAAACAGCTAGTAGGAAATTATTGTAAAATGTAACAGTGAAAATTATATTCACCTTCTGGCATCGGAGGTAAAAAAACCGGCTAAGTACGAGTCGGGCTCGTGTACGAATGCTTCCGTGCCAATATCTATGAATAACACAAAATAACGTTTGTTTGTGGAAAGACAATAAATATAAATTTCATTCTGTTTTTAGTATTTGTTGTAATATTATGTGAATTACGTGCGGTCGATGACGAACGGACAGTAGAGTCATTGTAAAGTCCCGTTTTACCCTTTATGTACGGAATGGTAGAGTGGCATGAGGATTTAACGGCCTATTTCAAAGAACCCGGGTACGATTCACGAGCAAGGCAATGGTAGAGAATGAACTTTTGTATATCGTTACGGATGTGTCATTGCTACATTTTTAGAAAATACTAAAACTAAATATTTTAAGTCACTAATGTTAACTAAATATGTTTTAACATTAATCGAAACTAAAAAGTGTGTCTCTTTTAACTATTCTATATTTCTGTAATTGATTTTAAAATGCATACTTCACAGCCGCGCTTAGTGACGTGACATTCATAAAGCTAATTAGACTGATTGTAATAGAATTTACACTAATGGATCGGTATAAATGGAGCTTAAGCTAACAAAACACTCAATTGGTTTTTATGTTCAATAATCACTAGAGCCGCTATCGTTATGGTAATTGCGTCATAATCTAATTGACATAGTAAGCAGCCGTAAACCGTAACTGTCCGATTGTAACATTTTATACCGATTATATAACGTCTTTAATCAAATAAGATGTTTTGCAATAAAATAATCGATTTTTGTTTATGGACGTAAGATGGGCAACAAGTATTGTTGCCTCCATTTGACTTTAATATAGTTTAGATTATTATTATTAAACAGATTTTTAAAAATATTATATACGGCGATAAATTGTGTTAAAATGTCACATGACGTCTCACTTTTGTATATTTTCTACAAAACTGACGTAGCGAGGCTCCACTACTCAACTTTAATGCCTTTTATCTAAGCTATTCCTTGTTAATTTGAAGTAAAAAAGTATCTAATATTTTGAAATAGATTTTTTTTAAACCAGGCATTATCCCTATTAGCGACAAATTAGTATTCGTTTATAAATAAAAATAATCTTTATTCAAATATACTTCTTAAAAGTACTTTTCAATCATCCAACATTTTTTCCCTACCGCTCGTTCAGGACGACTTTTTGCTGATAAGAAGAACAAGCTAGAAACTCGCTAGCTCTAATGGGAGTATGACATTTACAAGCTTTAGTTAATTTTCATAACCGATGTTTCGATCGAGGCTATCTGTGAGAGTTAAATATACTTTATTGTACTAAAAACAAAAAGAAATAAACATATATGCATAAAGCGGCCATATTGCTAAGTTAGCAATATACCAGGCAATATATCCTTTGGCTAATAGAAACTATACCAACTAAGGACAAATATTGCAGGTTAGTGCATTAAATAAATAAATATACTTCACCAGAAAAAGAAAAGTAAAATGGAACAGAGAGACGGAAAGACAAAGTACTAAAATGAAGAAAAATCCAGCTTGAGGAAATAGTTCTTAACTAGTTTCAGGAAAGAGTTCCGAGACTGCGTGCGTCTAATAACCACAGGCAAAATCAGTCGAGTGGTATGGGATCACTAAGGAAAGGTTTTGGAAAGACCGTAGATCTCGTATGAAATTAGAGAGGAAAAGACGTAGCGGTCTTTAAGATAAGAGAATGAAAAAAGAACTGATAGGAAGTGATAGTCTCTTTTACTAGAAATGAGTAGTCAATGAAGTTAAAAACGGTAGTTGGAGAGTTACGTAGCCCGAAAGAACAGTAAAATTGTTCAAAAGGACTACCTGAAAGATAATAGTTTTTTTATAACTCGCTTGTTATTTGAACGCAATAATGTAACAGATAAATATACAATACCGATTATAAGTGCAAATCAAAAGCTAGTCGTAAAGCTAAAACGTCATATATTTGCAATGCTTAATGCTTTGCAATGTAATTTTTTTACAGATGGCTTTTGCATTGTTTTAATACACAAGGCGGAAATCTACTCAGCTGTTTAGTTTTTGTTCTTAAATTTTATCTATTCTTTTTATGTATTTCTGTGAAGGTTTTTTATGTCAATGAACTAACTTGAATTCATTCAAGTTAAAAAAGGAGAAGACTATTTCGAAACATCTACATAATGTTTATAATTGTAAAACTAAGAAATGCTGACTAGTCTTAGTTCTCTACCTACTCTTGGTTGAAGTTCACATGAATTTCGTCTTTGGCATGCCATTGCAACATTTCCTAGAAAAACAAACCTAAGCTAATTTGTACTGTAATATAACATTCTGTATTAACTATTTATCGAAAGTTCCACGTGGTGTCGGATATTACTGAGTTCGCATAATTTGTTTAGGTTTTTGATAGAAATTTAATCGATTGCAAATTTATATAACTAAATTCCGTTATTTTAAAATTTGTACTATAATTTCGAGCTTTTTGTTATATATAAAGTGTAATATTATTATATGCCCCAAGTTCGTGGAGTGATGAGTTAAATATACTGAATAACTTTTATTATGGGAGCAACACTGAATTCAGGAAAAAAGCTGTTTATTACAAAATTGCAATACCTACAGTCGCCAACAGTATGAAACAGGTGATTATTTTTTCGTGAATTCAGTTTTGCTTCCATAGTAAATGTTGTCACGAAGTCCTGGCACATGTTAATATTACATCTTGTATAAATAAGTCTTTGAGTGCCGCTTACAGTTATTAAATACTTCTTATAATATCTTTACATATAAACCGCTCAAATATTGTTTTATTAAAATAGCAATTCTTCGATAGAGATTATTTTTCTGAGATTTATACATTAGTTTAACTCTCAGAAAAATAAATCTTTACAAATCTAAAAATTATCGCGCTTCAACTATAATATTACAAATGTAGAGAGCCTAATGCGGACGTTGCAAACCCAAAGTCCCTATTATAATTTGATGGATTGATTTAAGTGAATCTGATTATGTAGCTATTTATCTAAATAAGGTGTTAAATCACGTCTTTTCACATATCTTACCTTCTTTTTAATACTACTCCTACCCATAACTCTAAGAAAGTTATAAATAAACAAAAAATAAAATAATAATAAAAATGTTTTTTATTACTTTTATACTGCACTCTATTAAATTCACAATTTCATATCTATTAAACCAGTATCTAATAATCGCGTTATCCGAAAATTATCGGTTATTATTTCTTTTGTAACAAGGCTGGCGTTCGCAAAATAATCGTATTCGGTATAAATCGATTTAAAATGGTTATCTCGTAGCGAAACGCCTGCGTGCCCGTGGCCATCGGCTTAGAGACACTTTTACTGATTTTTGTATTACATGCCTCGTTCACGCTTTCCAGTTCCAGGTGCCCTGTACCAAATTAAGTCTTGTGTTTACTTATTGATTTATTATATTTTCACGCGCACTATCCATAACTTTTAAAAGGTTTCGTCGCGTTTGTATTTAGATATTGTTTAGTTAAGTTATACTCTTAAGTAAAAAGACAATCAACACCTTAGTATTATGTGAACATGGAACCGGTAAAAGATCCAAAACGTCAATAAAACTAAATATAAAAAGCGACGAAACCGTTTAAAAGTTATTTCATTTGTGTTTATTTGCTTGGATAATATCTTTAGTTGCAAGGATTGTGTTATTGAAAACAAAAACAACCTTGTAGTAGTTTATTTTACGGCCGGTTTCTGAATTGAGAAGAGCACAAAATCTTAACTGATTTATCTCAATAACTTAATGTTTTTACGTTTCATAAGGCAAAAAGATCATTAGATCATTAAAAAATTATAAATCAGAAATGAAAACCTGTTTAATTGACGTTTAAAATGGCTTAAGCACGTTTTGAGATGTGCTCAACTTCAAATTCTCAATTCAGAAACCGGGTGTTAGACTTAGACTGAAAATTTGCAGGGATAATACACGGTGTTTTTTAGATAAATGTATATAAGAGGATCTACAGAATACTTGCTCGTATGGGCCGTTTATAATTAACCGTGAAACTATGATATCTGACAACTTCCACACACAGTCAGCATCCACAAGAGCTGCTGTTTAGAGTGGTGATTTTACGAGATTTGTTGCCGTTTGTACATGTGAATTTGTGTGGGGACCGTACACAGTCTTGCGAGATCATAGTTAATATCGTATCGTAGTTTCACATTTTAGGATTAATAATAAACCAAGTTTTCCTTTTCGTTGTATATTTACTTATAAGCACATACTACCTAATTCTTATTTCACCCTTCACATGGCGTGTAATGTTTGAAAGACATGACGTTACAAGAGATTGCCTAAATTAGATTGGTCTATAAAGAGTGTTCTAAACGCTGCATTTAATTATATTTCCACGTATCTGTCATCGTGTCACGCATCTTGTCTGTCAATGAGACAGATATAGATGGACGATAGTTCAATGCACGGAAGAAAACGATAAAATATATTTTTAATTAATTATTTGGAAGACACAAACCTACCCCGCAAAAGATATAACATGACATTCTCCAAAATAAATGCAAACTAATAGACAAGAATTTACAAAAAACGCTGTTCACATTCTTTCCGATACTCGATTTTTATTATAATTTTAAAACCTGACATGTCAAAATAATATGGCAAATAATTTAAAACTTTATGGACGGTTCTGAAGGTTTAAATTAATAGTTTCGTATATTCTGTGTTAATCCATTGTATTTCAGTCAAGTCAGCTTGTATAAAGTTTGATACAGTGAAGTGGTGATCACTCATGTTTATTGCATGGTTTTTTAATCGATTTAAAAACAGCAATTGTATCGATATTTTTGTTGGTGATTATTGCAAATTGATGGCCGCTTTCGCTGTGGAACCATATTAATTGATACTTTTCAATAACTTTCTAACATATTAATATGTCGATGACATTTAACTTTGTAATGACTTGGAACTTTTACTGTTACATTTATCTCTACCGAGACGATATAGGACAATCAATTAACTACATATTTAACTGGCTTTGTCTATTATTGTAGAAAAATAACATATTGCAGACAATAAAACTACTTTTGAGGCCAGCACTTTAAGCATAGCACTTTTCATTACCAAACCGTTATATTTGTAGACGCAACAAGATCATAAATTTACAAAAAAAGTCCGTACACAGACGTATTTCATCCGCCTAAAATGTGACACGTTTACAAAATTCCGCGGGCATGCTCTATAATATTATGACCTTGCTTTGCATTAGATCCATTCCATTTCCATTGTCGTACTGTCATTGTCAAATGAATGATTGGACACGTTTCAAACGTAAATTTTAATACTCAAAGGTTAAAAATCACTGATCTATAGTATTACGATCCCATAACTGATTTTAAGATATTTCTTTTAACATGCATTAATCAGTATTCAGGACGAAAATAACCCTGAAAACCAATGGAACTACCTGTCTTAAGAAATTTGATAGTATGTCTTACTTTACGGCGCAGTCGGGTTTATAAAAAACTTACAACCCTAGCACCAATTTCATTTCACTGTACATTACCTAAATACCTAGTGCATGTTATTTCATACATTTCAAGTAAAAGTGCCGCTTTTAACCACAAAAAAACTCCTCAAATATATAACCATAAAAGCAGGCTTTATTCGAAGACTCGCCAATAGCCCTGAAATGTCATTTGATAACGGAATTACATTAATGATGATAATACATCAGTCGTCATCGATTTACATTACCGAAAGGAGGCATTAAACCTCCCTTAATGATCCACTCATTCCGTCTCACTTGCACGCAGCGATTACTATATGATTCACGTCGCGCGACGCCGTAAAAAATATGCCAACTAAATGCATAGTCACCGTTCACTAAAGCTTTTTGGCATTACCATGACAAAAAAGAAATATAAAAAGCTGTGTAATATAGCCTGTTGGAAAGGGCACTTATCGAGAAAAGCGTTGTTTACTATAGATTGGTTGAATATATTAGGTACCTGTTATAATGATAATGAAAAGAGTATAACTTTAGCTACAATTGTGAGAGGATTATATATTCAGAAACTATGTAGAAGATATTCATCGATGAAGTTTATGGTGTGAATGATTCATTGTTTTTATATTTTGATCAAGCAAATGCTAGATCAGATGTTCAATATAAAAAACAATATTGACGGTCGTACATAATGTCTTGTCTAATAAAAAAAGTCGATAAAGTAAAAGAAAAGCGCATTAGCAACAAAATATAAGTATGTAAACAAGAAATCTGATGGAAGATGCTATTGATTTAATGTACTTAGTTATTATATGTCAAGTCAAAGTAACAACACCCTAGTATCGAGTAAGTGGGATACTGAAGAAAGTTACCGGATGTGAGAAGTCCGCACTAATTTTGACCATTTTTAAATTCAAAGAGTCACTTGAGCCAGATGCTGAAGTATTAAGTACGCGAACGAAACCGGGTCGAGATGACGATGCCTTCAGCGATTAACGTAGATTTTACCGTAGAATTTCTAGATTTTTTTGTATTGCTACGTAATTTTATACTTCAGTGTGGCGTTACGTTTTTAACTTTGCGCCTGGTTAGTACTGCTAAGGCTTCATAGCGTGACTAATACCAGTATAGAAACACTGAATCACGAGTTAGGTTAAGAAATAATAATAACAATGTTCGTCTTAAATTGTAAAGTTATAATAATAATTTGTTCCTTTTCATATGTGTCTTCTTCTCATAGACATCACGTTGCAAAATATTCATTATTATATCAAATGAAATGAAATATCTTTATTCAAGTAAGCTTGTCACAAACACTTTTGAATTGTCAAAAAAAAATTTTTTTTCCCCTACCACTTGTTCAGGACGTCTTTTAGCTGAAAAGAAGAACGAAAAGAAAGAAACTTACCAGCTCTTTATCATAAGTAATGGCATTTACAAAATCATGTCATTACCAAATTGTGCATCCAGTGCAAGAAATAAATCAACAAGAATGTGGGTGTTTGTACGTTACAATGTATCGTTATTGAATGCATATTGTAATAAAAATTATATTAAGTTGTATTAAAATTTATGTTTTACAACAACACATTTCAATGCAGCCTACTCAAAGTAATGATAGTTACCAATCAATATCCCGTTACGTTGTTAGTTCAATGTCAGCAACTACATATATTGTTCTTGGCTTGAGAACAAGCCAAACTGCAACAGTTAGCAAACATAATTTATATTTATTATATCATATTTGAACAATTTACAATGCTATACTGAAATATATTAATGTAAATATTAATTTTAGCAAAAAAGTAACAAGTGCTTGAAAAATTCGTCAGTCCTGTTAGCTCTTGGTTAGGTTTAAGCAGTCGAGTATTTGTTCGAGTACCATCTCAGAGTGCCAGGGACTAAATGGGTTTTTTAAGAATATCACTTATATTTATCATTTGAGTATTATAAATAAAAGAATATTCTCAATGCAGCCGGCAACTATCAAATACGTAAATAGCCGGAAACCATCGAGTAAAAAGAGAAAATGGTCGTTTACAAAAATATGTACCTGAAGATAAAGTGTCGATTTATTGTTGCTTTAACCAAATTGGGGCCCAGGAATCGTGAGAAGGCCATTGTTTCTATTCCGTCATAACATTCACTAGAGCGCGACTAGCCCAGGGCCTTATAACTATAAAAGACGGCTATTTGGCTGATATCAGAAGGGTAATTCGTTTTACGCAATCTAGGAAGAATATCATTGTGTTCTATCCATCATTATAAACAAATCATTATATAAACATAAACGGACATCTACTATTCGTGTATTTTACGGTTCTCCTTTCATTGTAGAGTTATTTATACACCTAGTAGTGATGCTATAATACTTCTCAAGATCTTTATTGTCATCATACTCTTGCTTTGATCACAATTCCCAAGATGTCCCAAGTGTTATATTTGAGCAATACAAACCCTATCATAAAGAACAGCTTTAATTATAAACTTTGAACATTAATACGGTTTATTTGAATGGTATATCTTGTTGGTTGTTCTTGTTCTCCATATACATTTTTCTTTTTGTAAAAAGTGGTAAGAAATTTTGCTTCATGTTAGCGAATGTATTTCAATCCAATTAATGTGTGTACATTTGCTTAATTAAACCAGCGACACCTTTATTCAGTCGAAAATATTGCCAACGAAATGAATTTTTCGAGATACATATACATGTGCAGCATTTTGCAAGTGCAATAAAAAACGAGCTATTGAATAATTCAATTAGAAGAAGACTAATATCATTTATATCTCCTCCTCTCTAAATACTTGTTTTCGTTTAAATATGTTATATACCCTCCAATCCGCATTGGGCCAGCGTGGAGGGTCATGGCCCATCCTCCTTAACCGACCATAAGGAAGGCCTGAGCCCCTGCAGTGGGGACGTAAAAGGGCTGGTGATGGTGATGATGTTATATACACAAATTAGTATGTTTTTCTTATTTCATAAGTATCGTAAAGGATCCTAGGTCCTTGAATACCTTCTCTGTGCACAATGGTAACTGTGCTTCTGCTTGCATTTAATCGGTGCTATGTTAGCAAGAGCACCATAGCACCGATTAAATGAATTAATGCTTACTGATCCAATTTATGATCTTCATTCCTAACACGAAACTAATAAATATATATAAAGTAATTTGGAAAAAAGTGCTAGTTTTTAAAATCTATTTATAGTTTTAGAGTTCATCAGTCAGATGCATCACACAAACAGTGTTCCATTTATGTAGAGAAAGAGATCAGCCAAAACAGATGACTAATATGTATTTTCACATCCAAATCATAAATAGCAGTTATTAAATTCGTAACATCATATCCGAGAGGCAATCCCTAAGCTGTACAGGCGTCCACGTATCACTGTGAGTCATCACCGTCGACCTTTAACGTGGCTAAATTCGCGCTATCATGCCAACGGCCGGCGAGCGTCGTACACCACGCTGTAATTGATCATTATGATTGTTCGTCTGCAAATTTGATTTTTGTATAGTTCCTCTTTGACCACGATGAAGTCCTGCTATATGATGTTTATTTTTATCGCCATCCTGGTACATACAAATCTTAACAAATAATAGAGTTGGCAAATTGACAGATTTTACTTTTAAGTAGAAAGTTTGTATCCTCATTCTTATTTGTGCACTTCTTATATGGTCAACCGAATCAAACCAGTTAATCAAACTCGAGTGGTCAGTAGTACCGAAAATAAAAATAACTTCGTTTAATTTTGTACTGAAGAATTATTTAAGATCTTTTATGTTTATAATTTTTCGATGAAACTTCCATAAAAAATGAAGGTAAATTAACATACAGTTGTCTTTATGTTGACAGCTTTCGAAATAGATAATTGTGTTGATTTAGGTATTATAAATTTCAGATATATTTTTAAAATCTAATTTGATAATATAATTGTTCAATGTCCAATAAACACCATAAGCGCAGTACACAATTCATTGAATCGTGTCATATTTGCCCAATGATTGAAATATTTGTTTATTTTATATGTCTGTATATACGTCTGTTGTTTACTTTCATCAACATGGATACACACAGCAGCTAACATTTTTAAAAATTCAACGTTCACGTTTCGAATACTAATTTCATATTTGGACCCACTTGTTAATGCTGTTCGTGTAACTCATTCACACCTTCAACTTTCATGAGTCACACTCTTGTTATCATTTGTTGTGTATTCGTAATTGTTTTGTTTTTGTTAAGGACCTTAACCAAACCAACAAACCCAGAAAACACGATATAAATCAGGTTAAGTAACAAGAGTTTTCCATTAGGTATTCTTACACGCAGCCGCCATAATACCGTTGTTGCCAAATATTTCCTTAACTCGTACCGTATATATTTCTTCATTCGTCTCGGAGCGAGTTTCTAGGACGCGGTCCGTGGCGTGCCCCATTGTTCCTAGGCCCCATCCGTCACGCCATGCGCTGTCACTCGCCCTGCAGACTGTGTGGCTCGTCTAATGACGCCATTGTTCACTTATTTCAAGGCTAACTAGCCTTATATTTTCCCAATGTAGGTACACAGACCAGCACTGTAGGAAACTACAAAATGTCAATTATCTGCAACCGATTCTGAATTTCAGCTTCTATATATTAAAGTTTAAAATTTGAGAATTTTGACTAGACTATTCTGATCTCGAGTGTTAATTGAAAATGAAGCACCGATACCATTTATCCCACCAAAATAAAAAAAAAAGTGAGCTTATTGTGTAATGTTTGTTTGGAATATGTTGTAGTTAAAGATAATATTTTAGATATTTCAATATTCCATTACTTTACGATTAGGGTCAAAGCAGAAACTTTCTTTTATCGATTGAGTGATTGGAGTAGGTACCGTTTGTCATCCATAACACTTCATCTACCTACTACGGAATCATGCATTTATTAAATATTTCTTCTGCTGTTGTCATAAGATATTAAATATACCTCATGACAATATTTTTATAATAAATTACATACAGCCCACATCTTACACGCGAAACGCGGTCACTGACTCTAGTTTAGACGGTCATCCACTAAAGTTACACGTGGGTTTAACTTAGGTACAAACCAACTCTGCTTATTCAAATGTATATTGACACCAGCCTACACGACACGCAACTTGAACATGTTGTGGTTTGTGACATTTCCAGCTTGTCACTCACTACTTACATCATCAAATATTTAAATATCCATACATACTGAAAAATGAGCTGACATATCAGGTGGTGTTTGTATGAGCACATTATCGTTATCTATATTCACGTATAGTGTTAATAAAACGTATTGATAGTTAATTTCTATAATATAATTACACTGCCGTTGTATCCGTTTCTGTTTGCTCGTTCTAAGAATCAAATCGTGTAGTTGTTCACACTTCTAATTTTAACGAGCGTATTTAAGTGATATTTATGAATAAAATCATATTCTACTTAATTGTAATAAAATAAAATTTACTACTACTGATTTTCTTTGGAAAGCTTTTTCGGTAGCCACAACAAATGAGCATCTGCATCTAAATTTCGTTTAGACATTTTAAGCCTAATCTATGAATGGTCTGATTCACGGCGCATGTTTACGATTTCACAGTAGAGCTCGGTGAATCAGCACAGGACAAAGCAATAATAAGGGAATGATAAATATAGTTTTAAAAATATATGACATTGAAGAATTTAACAGATAACTACACCATAATCGGCGCACAAATTACACATAGTCATTACAATTTTGCGTTAGTTTTTAATAAATGTCTTCAACATTAACTATGACTGCTTCTAATTTTGTATTCCTATCTCGCAGTAGAGGATATTTGAATATATAAATAGAGTTTTGTAGTTAAGAATAATATTCAAAAATTTCCTATTGTTCTCTAACTTACATCAAGTTACCTAAAAGTTCAAAGTATTAATAAACTGTATTTAGTGAAAAGAAAGGTAGATGTTTGAAAGTAACACTATCGGATTGTTATTTAACAGTGGGATTAATGTTATCACCTGATTCGCTGTGACCTTCACTTCGCAAACAAGGAACTACACACAACTGGTTCGTCCACCATTGTAAATTAGAACTGTCCCCACCAGTTTGCTTGGCTGTCTATTTTATGAATCAGATACGATCAATCGAAACTCATTATATTTATGTGTCTTTAACTTATGACATGATTTATAAATTATTTTATTTGTGTGTCGATATAATTATAAGGTAGGTGACGACAACTTTATTGACAACGACACACAGCAGCTTTGAATGTTTTATTATTTTATACCAAGGAACTTCTTTTGACTCTTTATTTGTCCTCTCTTCGAAGGAAGACAACTTCAAACTATTTTGATAATACAAATCATCAAAAAAGTGTGTAAATATCGAAGTCTAACGTTTTACCGCAAAAATATATAAGACCTAAATGGTCTTAACAATAAATGTTGAAAAATTTTAATGCAAGTATGCGACGGGTGGTTGGGGCGAGACAAAAAGTAGTAGCACAGCTGCACACCACTTGTTTATTGGCACGGCACGCGTGTGCAATCCTACTAATATTACATATGCGAAAATTTGTGAAGATGGATGTATGTACTTTGATAAAATTTGGTATACGGATACTTCTGAGCGTAAATTAATATATAAGCTACACTTTTGATCTCATCAAACAGTTCCCTAAGGACCACGCGGGCAAAACCGCTCACGAAAGCTAGTTTTACATAACTAGATATATGCAAGTAAAATAATACAATAACTCTTAAATTATTATTCTGAAAATATTCTCCCTGAAATGAATTGTCTTACAATCGTATCTATAGTCGAAAAACGTTATTACCTGAGAAAACAATAGACGAGAAATTGAATGAAGTAAGAACCGTTATAGCTTAACAGTTCTTACTTATTCATATTCTTGTCTTTTGGCGTCAAATATCAGCTTAAGCTATATCAGATTTCAAAGTAATTGCTTCTACTATAGAAACAAAGGTTATAATATCAGGAATTAAGTTAGGCCCTGAAGAACACTTCAATATAACAGATAAGCTTTTTATTTATCTATAGCTCGTTACTGCAACGTCCTGCGCTTGCCAAGACACGCGCCTTGCACCTGCCGCAGATTAAATTGATTTGCCAGTGATTATCGAATTTCTGATTTCATTTTCTCCAAATGAAATTTTATATTTGTCTTGTTTAAACTTTGATATTGTAGTAATTCTTATTTTTCTTTGAATCATTTCTCGTTTCTTATTAAATAATGTTATCAACAATGTTTTTGTTTGTATTGAGTATTTTCTAGTAGCATTGCTATCTTAGGTGATGTTAAAATTTCTTACATACATTTTTATCCCAATATTCGTAATGAATTGAATTTGAATGCCAACTCCGTAACAAACTTATGTACACCAAACAACTTTTGTTCAAGTTTTTTTTTTGTATGTTAAATACAAAACCGGACTACTCACATAATTTAGCGGTCGCCTGCGAGCGCTTTGCACGACCAAATTAAAATTTTGCAAACTTAATGTCTCACGTTTTTAAGAAGTTCGAATGAGTTCAGTAACTAACCCTACTGTTTTATTTTCCGCATTTTTGTTTGTTTTCTACCAACTTGAATATTATATTAAGTATGGATCATAAAAAAGTTTATAACAGATTGTATTATAATACAGGAATTGTATAATGAAAAAAAAGGTATGAAACATAATAAAAAAAATACTTTTCAATGCAGTTGCTCATAAAGCGCTATTTTTTTTAATCCATTGTAAACACCGAAAGTGAGTCTTTAAACACGTGTTAAATAAAAATGTACTGAAATCCTTTACTGCACACGTGCTTCAAAGTATTTTTTAATTTTTTTTGGCCGAGCACCAAAGAAATTAAAAAAAAAATTGATGTAAATATGTCAAACTTTAGAAGCAAAAGTATTTCAAGGAGCCTAGAACGAATATCTATATATATAAAAATGAATCGCAAAATGTGTTGGTAAGCGCATAACTCAACAACGCCTCGACCAATTTGGCCAAATCTTTTTTTAAAATGTTCGTTGAAGTTCAAGGATGGTTTTTACGGCGAGAAAAATTAGAATTATTGCTGGAAAAACCCTAAAAATAGCCCTTTTCTTTTTCCCATACAAATGATTTGTAACTAAAACGTAGTCAATTTGAGCTTTATTGCTATGGTATAAAGTTCATATTAAATTACAAGCACTCACTGTTGTCTAAGCAATGTAGGTGTGTTCCTAACGTCAAAGATCATATCTATCAAAACAATGTGCGTGTGTGCGTTGGAGCACAGAATACATAGTTGGAGGAGTTTAATGTCGCGTTCCGAAACTCGCGTTTCTTTTGTATTAGTTTCGGCACGCGAGATAAAATGCATCAGTTTCCACGTCATTACATCAGTCAAACAAAAATCGCGTTACCAACAGTGTTTTATTATTTTTAATATCCAAATTTTAAATCAATAAAACAATTCGTACGGCTTAAAAGGATTTGACTTCAAGTCATATCAAATTTAAAAAAAAAAAAGTTGTCTGTGACCTAATCTACTGAGTTTGCTTTTGTCAACTGATACACGAAACAAATTTTTTTAAATACGTAGGCAAAAAAACTGCCACATTACAAATCTTTTTGACAGGACGAAGTCTGTCGGGTCAGCTAGTTTTCAAATAAAACTGTATGACACGAAAACATGTTCAAATATCACGTTTAATTTTAACAAATAATATTTACCTTTAATACATACTTAGTTTTATTAACCTATATATTTGTTTTATTTCCTCGCAAAAAGCATTGAAAAATGTTGTAAGAAACTTAAGCGTAAAAGGTTTTTCGAATTCGTGCCAATGAAAACCCTTGCTACGCTCGTCTTTTCAATTTGTCCCTTATTCGTAAAACCTTACTTTCCGCACTCGTATCTTAAATAACTATTACGCAACACTAACTTTGTTTGAAAAAAATAGGAATTACAAACCACTTACAATTATTGTAACTACTTATTTACTTTAAATAAATATATATGTATTTCATCTATTCAACATCCAGAAACATTATGTATTTCTATCTCCTTCACATTCAACATTAGTAATTGTGACTCAATAACAAGAATGTAAGCAACACGCACATGTCCACATTACTAAGAAATCACCGTTCAGTTATGTGTTATGCAAAAGATAATGATCAACCAAGTATACTTCAAATCTGATTCTAGTATGATCACAAACCTACTAAGGTTTTTTTATTTTTATTTTCGCCTATCAATAAATAGTTGACAGCCACCGGTAGAAGCAAGTGTACGAACAAGGTAAAACGGGGTCCGTGTATGTGCCGTGGGTGGACTGGTCCCTTGAGCCGATGTTTTTCTAACGCCATCGATGCTAACTGTATCGAATGCCTTACCGAACACGCACGGTATGTCAATAGAGCCTTGGGCTTGGGAACCGTTTCAATTATTAGAATTTGAAGTACCTATATTATTGCGACTAAATGCAACTCGTTAAATGTATGCTACTTCAGTTGAAGACTGACTGATATTACGTTCTTTTTTTCCAGCTTCATCTTTATCTAAAACTTCACTATAAAGAATCGTTGTTAAATTTTTTCAATAACCAACCGGGGTGTTAGGCGTTTCTGAATTGAGAATTTAAAGTTAAGATCGTCACAAACTGTTCTTAAACACGTTTTCAGTTTGATAAAACTATTACCTTTTAACTTGTTAAACGTAGAAAACTTAAGTTATAGAGATTTTGTACGTTACTCAATCTGAAAGCCGGCTGTTAGTTTACAGTACCATCTCTATATTTTGAAACATAAATACATTTCTCATAAATAAGATATATTTGATTACTCTGATAATCAAATATATCTTATTAATGAAAACATCAGAAATCGTGTATCCTAAACTCTATGACTGCTCAAACAAAAAAGGTTTCTCCAAGCTACCGCTTAATAGAAGAAAACGGATTATTGGTCGCTTCCGCTGTAACGATTGTATCTCAGAACCGGAGACGGGTATTGAATTTAAATTAATGGAGATATGGTACATGTAAACGCACGAGACCGACCTTTAGAACCTTAGCACTTAGCGCCACCGGCACTACTACTTATGAATCAGAGTGGGCGACACCGGTTAATGAGAGATGTAGTAAAAGCTGTCGGTATAGAATATCTCTTATCTTCATTAGTATGTAGATTGCTTCTAAAATTACTAGTTACCAATAATGGTGCCAATTCTATTTATTATCCATAGCTTGCTTATTAAAGGTTTTTCGGATATTATATTTATTATCGTTCGCATTGCAACAGCGTTTACTAGTAAGTTGTTTTTACAAAACCTAACACCTAATATTTTCTAATTCTCAACCGACATGATTGCTCGCTTGAATTAATGATATTAAATTATTGTTTTTTGTCATTTGATATGAACTATTTATAGTAACAAAAAGCGAAAATGTAACCTTAAGTATCCGACCTCTGATGCTAGGCTTCAAAGCCACGTGATTAGGTTACATAAGAACGTTTTTGCTGCTTGCTTCCTTGTACTATATTAATTATCTTTATAGACGACTGGAAAATAATAATAACATCAGAACTTTATTTCTAACATTGTAATACAAATACAGTCCGTGGACTCTATCTAATAAAAATATTAAAGTGTATGGATTTTGGTTCATATGATTTTATTAAGATGATCACTGGTGCAAAAATACTTAATTTCATTGTAACATCAATATTGTAAAAGTTTATGCTTTTATATATGTAATGTAGTACCGTCTCAAAATTGTTTTAGAAAGCTCCAACGAAGACATAGATAAATAGAAATCTTTCAGCTCGAGTGTTAAAAAACCAAGAAGAAAAAGAAGAGGTTTCTATAGTTCTTCAATCTACTGACCTTTAAAAGCTTTGTAATGACATTTTTACTTATTTTAATTTGTTTTTTAAGACTCGATATTTAGAAAACAATTGGTGTTATCAAGTGGCACCAGAACCACCTCATATAAACTTCAATACAAAAGTGTAACAATGAAACTTAACATTGATTGAACTTCAGACGGATCGTTGGCTCGCTATACACAATGAAACGGACGTCAATTTACTAAAATAGCAATTTCCTTTGAACTAGTAGTAACAACAACAGTTGCCGCATTTGTTGATGTAACTGTTAGCTACCATTCGGAGAAACTATTACATTTTTTAACATAGCTTAGAAACATGTAAACTAGTCTTAACAGACCTATGAAATTCTTTGAAGTGCCCTCTTGGTTTAGATCTACATGTAGCATCAATCTATTCATTTATTCATACTTAGCTATCCAAACACCTATATTAAATAAAACCTATATTAAATCGGTTATGGTAAGTTAAATCTGGCCAAAGTATTTAGTAAATAAAGTCCAACTAACTCCAATATTTTAGACCAAAATAATTAAAAAATAGTTCTTAAAATTCTCCTATCTATTTAAAGTACATTTGTAATTGTACTTACTGTTTTTATAGTGACATTGAGTCCTGATTCTGATATAATGTGATTTCACTATTATCGAACATAATGGTGTACTTATCATAAACTAGCTGTTTTCCCGCAACTTCGCAAGCATAAATTATGGATTATGACAACCCTGTAGGCTACAGCTATGCTATAGGTACCCGTAGGTAAAAAAAACATCTTTCGGAGCCTCTTCGATCCAAACAAACAAACAATCAAATCTTTCCTCTTTATAATATTAGTATTCAAAACTATTTTTATTTTGCAAAAGACACCATAATTTATCTTACTTAACTGGTATATGAGCGTTTCACACTTCACGTGTTCTTCACATTTTTTGGATTACTTAGGTTCTAGTGTTTGCTTATCTTCAATTTGTTATAATGCTTTTAAAATTCCATCATTCATCCTCGAGGGTGTGGGCAGTGCTTATTTAATTATGGATCCATTTGCTTCCCCTTTAGCTTTACGACATGACCAGTAAGACTGGCTAATGGTGAACCATAAGGGTAAACATAAAATGGTTTAATAGATATAATGGATTCTTAACACGAAAGGCATATGATATTTTACTTATTTCTCTGAATTTCTTTCGTATTTGAGATTTATTATAACCAAAAAATACTAATTAAAAAGAGACCTAAGAACTCCTACTTGTACTACATGCATCTAAAAATTATGAAGTTATCTAGTATTTCTTAACAGCGCATTTAGGATGAGCCGCGGGTATAAAAAAAAACACGCTGTGAAAGCACAAACCTTTTTTTTTAATCTTATTATTTAATTAACACCGAAACATAAATAAATTAGGGTCACCGGCTTGATATATATTTATAACTAGCTTTCCGCCAGCGGCTTTGCTCGCGTGATTCCTAGGGAACTATTTGGTGGTATAAAAAGTATCCTATTATCTAAGTCAGCTAATACCCTATCTGTATACCACAATTTAATCAAAATCTGTTCAGTAGTTTCGGCGTGATTGACGGACAAACATCCAAACAAAGAAATTTTCACATTTATAATATGTAATTTAACAAGTACTCTTTCCAGAACTCTATATACTCTCTAAATAGGTTAGTATAAAAGTTCTTACACCACTGTAAAGATAGTGAAATAATATAAAAATCTTTCGATTAATGAATAATGTATGAAAAACAGCAGACTTTTATCCTGGATAATACATTCAAGTTGATGATAAATAATTGCACCTTTGTGTGTTTTGAAATTTATCTTGGCATAAATTTACATCAGTACCTACTGTTTATTTAATCTATAAACACAAATACCATTTGGCAAAGCTCGCATATCGGATTTATTTTCACAAAGAACTAATTCTTTTCAAACGTTTGACCTTAATGTAATTTTGGATGTTATTCATAACTGTTGATTCATATTTTTATGCCGCAAAGCATGAAATTAAAAAATATTCTTAACAAATTTGTAAGAAAATTATTTGAAATTTTATTTAAGTAAGTTAATAAGTCCGGTCCAAAATTCAATAAATCCCATAGAATCGCACTTACAGTTATTTCAGAATTTTCCTACAACTTATCTAATATCTACGTCTAGATTCCTTTATTTTAAATTAAATCAAAATGTATTTTAGAATTCGTCATTACCATAGCTAATACGGATATTTTTTTATTAATATTACGTTTACCTATTAACAGTATCGAGACATTATTGTTTCTTATTATATTTTTATTAATTTTGCATTTACAATGCCATACTGAAAATTATTCTTAATACAAAATGCTAAAAAATCCACTTGGTCCCTGGCACCCTGAGATGTTTCTTTCGGCTGTTTGGGTTGGATGCCTGAACGTAGCGAAAAGTAACAAGTGCTTCAAAGATTCGTCAGTCCTGTCAGGTCCTGGGTAGCTCAGTGTTTAGAGCAGTCGCCCGGATAGCGAAAGGTCGTGGGTTCGATTCCCATCTCAGGGTGCCAGGGACCAAGTGGATTTTTTAAGCATTTTGTATTAAGAATTATTGTTTCTTATCCATATCTACATTCAGACTTTGCTTATCACATTTCAGACCCCCAGAAAATTGCTTACTAATAATTTATAAAGCAGGTTCTTTAGAAAAATCTAAGATCATATCCGAGTTTATAGCTTAAGCACTGCCTGCAGCTTCAATTTCTTGACATGACTGCGATTAGTCGATCGTGTCACGATATCAATGAATCACTCGGCCGGATCATACCCATTCATTACATCTCCGGCTGAGCGTAAAGATCTGCTCACTTTCCCTCTTTTCCTGCGCATACCTACCCGAAGCGGAGCCAATGTAAAATGCAATTTCATTTTCCACTCGCAAAGCGATACTGCCATTCTTACACTTGATTCATTGTTACCGTGTTTTTATCGTTGTCAATCGCTTTATGTTTCGATTGCTTGGAGAGAATTTAGACAATAAGACCTTGTGATTAGTTTTGCGAATGCCATTTTTATTTTCCCCGAACAAATCTCATCGAATAATTTTCCTGAAAAGACTGAAGATAAAGAACGTGCTGAAAATTATACATGTACTCTTACAGAATCCCACTCAAGCCCAGCGTTTGGGTCTAACAGATTTGTCTCGCATGTCGCCTCTGATTGGTCTCTATCAATGATAGTTCGACCATTTCGGTGGGTTACAATTGCGTCGTGATCGCTCCGCATACCAAACTAACGCAACCGACACCGCGAAGGTCGATTTAAAGTTATTGTAAAGTGGTTCTGATTATCGATATGCATTTTCAAGTATCAAAACATTACTGTTACGAGTTACGAAACGTTGTTTTAGAAAATAAATGTCAAAACAAGTCTCCAAACCTGCGATTATTTGTTTCCTTTACAATCTATTACTATTATTACCTTGGAAGCAAACTTATTATATTTCTGACTTTAATCCATCTAACTGGGTTTGCTTGTTCACTAGACGGCGATAATTTGTCACTGTCTGTATTTATATTCTAACCCAAAGACTTCTAACACAAACAAGTCTTTGTCCTGGCCCTATTTGTTATAAATATGGCAAAGTATGTCCTTCATTATGGAAAATTGTTATTATTTCATTTCTTTTTTTTACTAGCAAATGAAATATTCTACTTTTACTTTTACTTATAACACACGCATCTTATTATTTACTCAACTTCAAATAATACCTGAAGAACATGTTTGCCATAAAACTTGGTATTTGCAGTCAATACAACGTAACCTGTTTCTTTACACACTGTAATGTAACTATGACTTACCTAAGCCCAAACTCGGTCACATCTAAACAACCGGATTCTGTTTGACTGTTATCACTTATCTCGATGTGGTCAACGTCTATCATTAACATCGATTCATTGAAAGTTTCATTAACGATCGGCTCAAGTTCTTGACTTTGAATCGAAATCTTAGATTATCTAAGGTCGGAGTATTTCAGAATGAAAGCCTGGATGATGAGCCTAGGCAGTTCTTTTTCAACAGATCACTAGTCCCAAATTCGGAACTGTTATAGGTAGTAGTGATAGTAGATAAACTTGTAATAAAATCTATGAAATAAAACATCATAATGGTTTCATTAAAGTTTACGTATGCATGGAAATGTATGAAACCAGCTGTTTTCTCGTGACTTGCATCAATTATAACCTACGGTGTCCACGTATGTAGCATTATCGGTGATGAAAGAATTTCCATGATCGGATCAGTATTTCTGAAGACTATCCCCCAAACTACATACAAACAAGAACACATATTAATATAGATAACATTTTTTCTGTGATCTATCAAAAAGAATTGTTGTTTTAATTTGTATGCATATAAATTAAGAGAACTCTTTGTTCGTATTCCAGGCGAGTCTACGGCAGTTGGACCTGTCACTGTTGTCCGAGCTGTGGACGCTCAGTGAAGCCATGGCGTCGTGGAGACGCCAGCTTGAGCGTGGACCACGCCTAAGGCCGGCGCCGCCGCCTCCGCCGCCGCCACACTACCTCAGAACATAGACCTGATGATAACACTTCAAATACTAGACTGCCAATACTTTCTTCTCAGTCGATATCCTGACAAAGTGAACAATGTCATTACGTAGTGCGATCGTGGACAAAGCGGCTGTTCCAGAATAATCTAATCCTAGCTTTAGATGTTTCATGAGATGTACTTGAATCAAAGAAGTGACATAACGTATTTGATAAACAATTTGATAAAGCAGTCCGCCAGTTTGACAACCGTGTTTTATTTTAGATGAGTCGATGTAGATGCCTTGCCCAACATTTTCATTTTAAGGTTTAAAAGACCGATGATCTGTCAATTTGAAAGATTGGCCTACAACTCAAATAAAGCATATTGTAAGATATACATCTATAAGGTTGAATTTATTAACAGGTATTAAAAGAAGAAATACTGATGTGGCTTCGTTCACGTCTAAATAGTTCATACTAAACCACTGGAAATACTTGCTTACTTCACGACTGACCTCTTATTTCTTTCTGACTCATCAAGTGCATACGATCAAGCACAGAAAAGATATATTTCTGTGCGATCAAGTAACGAGCCGTCCAAAGCAGCTTTTATTTTGTTCATTGCCTTAGATGGAAAACCGTACACGTGACATAATATAACAGATAAGTGGTGTGTTCTATACCACATTTCTGTATGTAAATGGCATCAATATATGTAAAGTAATTGTACTAGACACAAAATTGCATAGAGATCGATTGCTACTTCATTTCTCTATAGCAATTGAAGACTATAGAAATTGCTATTGAAAACAAAAACAAAAATTGTATATACAATTAACACATTCAAACGGATAATAGAGAATTGAATGACAGCTATCTGTCATTCTGTATATGTGTTTGAAATGTTAATTGGAAATACAAATTTTGTATTTGTCTTCAATAGCGTTTAGCAAGCACCGATTATTATTATTATTACAAAGACAGGTTAAATAGGCATTTTTTAATGAATATTGTGAAATTAAAATGCATTTTTGACTGCAAACTTATAAGAAGCAATTTTTTAAACTATAACCGCTAACTTATTGATATTTAGTATTTTGATCGATACTTTAGTACTTAATGATAAACGACTTTCTTGCGATAATTTATTTAAGAGAAATACTGCAGACTATATTAATATTGTAATTGCGTACATTCATTTTACTTTGTCAATATAAATGAAAAGTTATATGTAAAATAAATTAAGCTGCTTGTAATGTAAAATCCGCTGTCATTTTCCACTTTTAAAATAACCAAAATAAACGAATTGTAGCATGACACTGAAGTGGATGTTGAATTTATCTAGCGGGTTTTGCATGCTCAATTACTATTACATATACTTAATTTTAACGCAGTTGAACTACAGCAAAATCCGTAATACCTAAAAAAATTATTACACTAAAGTGTTGTAATAGAAACTCTACTTCTATTGGAAGCTGAGTGTTTATTATATATAAAAACAATTTTAGACAATGATTCCAGAATATACCGAGTAATTATTGTAAGAAAGTAATAACTGGTCTGTAATAACGGGATGTACTTTAAATAATATTTTGTGAGAATATCAAGCTCTACTTTCATACACTCGTTGTTTGACAAAAATAGTTTCACTGTCACTCTTACGTGTGTTATGTGTATATCGTGTGTAAACTATGTTAGAGTATTAGAACTAAGAACTTTTTTAGAATAAATGGTAACAAATTGTTAAAACTTGTTTTCTTATTTACATGCAAAGCCAAGCAAGCTGTTCCCATCGCTAAAACTATGTAACATATTACGCGGTGCCGACTCAATAAAACATAGTGCCCTAGACTAAACACTGTAACTTGGCGCTCTAGGAAAAAACCCTGTATCTTGGCGCCCTAGGCAAAACACTAACTTGGTGTCCTAAGCAAAACACTAACTTTATGCCTGACAGAGACAGACCTGACAAATACTGACAGGTTTAGATAAATATTCATCCGAAACCAAAGATAGCTATTAATATTTCAAATATTACCACCTGATAAACAAATAAAAATAGAAGTCCTGCCTTTAGTTTATGTGCGCAATAAAGTCTAATTTACTGGACATATTTTATTATTAGTGTCAAAATTGCAGGCTGCGTTTACCCACTAATTTATGTATTATAAAGATGGAAAATTCAAGTAGGCCCGGTGCCTACCTACCTACGTGTATCTATCTACATATGCCTTTACGCTGTAGCCCATGAGGAGTAGGCAAAGAGGATCGCATGTCGCAGAGCACGGTCCTTAGGTACATCTTTCGCTTCCTCTAGTTTTAAAGTTTTCTTTGCTCGCTGGTTTTTATGACTTATGGGATCACCTAAAAGCGCATAAATTGATTTATGATAATAAATACCTACTTCTGATCAAAAGTAAAATAAATAAAGTGTTTTTCTGAATCTGTAGGTTTGACGATAAACTAAAGGTAGTTATAAATTAAATGAGTATCAACACGTAACAGTCTAAATGAGATCTCTGACAGCCATTATATTTTTATTTTGGAGAGGGCGCCACCATCATGAGCATTCTTTCTTTACCTCGTTTCTAAAAAATTCTACGGAAATCCGAAGTTAGTCGATTTAAAAGTTGTTTTGCTTGATGAAAAGGGTGATATGGGTGTAACGTAAGATACAAGTCACTTATTTTCTTTGAACTGTTTTGTCTGAAAAGTTGAACACCATCCAACGTTTTAGTGAAAAAATAAGTTCAAAAACTAAAACCCGACTACAGCTAAATCGCGCTCCAAAATCTGTTAAAATAAGAATTTATTTTTTAAACTATTACGATAATGATATTATAATAGCGAGTAGCGATTAGATACTTAGAGCAAAGAACAGCGTATTCGTATGGCACTGATCATAACAAAACAGTTTTTGAACTCATTTTATATTTAATTAATTTTAAAATATATTTGAGCAAAATCGCAAGCAAAATATATTTAATTGAAATGTGCTAATAAAGCCCTTTCATTTTATACCCTACACTGAATGATTGAATAATATATATTTTTTTATTTCTTACTTTATGCTCTCTAGTGGGCGCTGTTGCCAATTTAATATGAAGTCATATTATAGCCTTATATCACGCGGATAACTAAGACTATAATGATATCTCGTTTGTCCAATTATGACGAGTAGTTTCGAAGGTATAAGGGAACAGATGAATATTCTTAAATACGTACATACAATACATACTGGACATAATCGTAACCTTCCTTTTTGCTTTGCCGTAGTCGGGTAAAAAGAGGCCAGAATACGAGCACACACATTCTTAAGTCGACTGAATACGTATTCAGCTATACTGGATTAAACCTATACCCATGCGATCATTCATTTGTCAAAATTTAGTCTTGAACTAGGCTGTATGATCTAAATTCTAGATCCCTTGGTCTCTTTAATAAAATAAAAAAGTAAAAATTGAAAAGAAGAATTTCGAATTTCTTGACGTAATTTTGTGTTTTTATTTATTTCTTGTTCTTCTTTCTATCATTATTAATTAAAAAAGTATTAATTGCAACTCATGTCAGAAACCTCACTGCAGGGAAACCCCAAGGAAGAAAAGCCTCCGTCTAGAGTTCCTGAATCAGTGAAGGTTAGTTGTTGTTCGGTTTTATGAAAATGAAATAAAATTTTTAGGTTTCATCAAAAAAAAATTCAAACCGAATCAATTTCTAAGCCTTTTTTAATGCATTTTAACTTCGGCACATAAAACAACCCTTCTGTTATAAGTACGTTGATAATACTTATTATTATTTCCAGAGAATAATAGCAATGGAAAAGGAAAATGAAACAAATGCTAGCCGTAAATCAAGAATCGATCTCAATGCACTGCCCACTCGACAATACTTAGATCAAACAGTAGTCCCAATTTTACTACAAGGACTGTCTGCACTAGCTAAGGAACGGCCGCCAGACCCAATCAATTACTTGGCAGCATATTTGCTCAAAAATAAAACTACATTTGAAAATAATAATTCAGGAACCAACAACAATCCACCACAAAACCCTCAGAGTTAACTTTAAATTAGTATTTAGTTAGTCTATTTTAACATGTAAGTATCCAGAATAGGACATTATATCCTTCTGATATTTCAAAAAATTTAGTTATAATAATTTTTTATCCAAAGAAGCTTTGAAGCAGCTGTATTTGTGATTAAGTTACTAATCTGACAGAGGCGTTGTCTAGAGTCTCTTAAAGTATGCATTAATATGTACACATATACTATTTAAATTATGTGCTTCGGCTATATTCGTCAAGCTTCGGCAATCCTAATGTATTTTAAAGATAACTATATAAAGTTGTTTTTACATAATTAATCATTTCGCTTAAATTTAGATTAGGTCAGCCAATTTAAAAATAAAAGTATACTGTGTTTCTAGTGTTTCTTGCCATCAGCTGATACCGAAACGAAAACCTCGGATTAAAGAAACCTAATTCAGATAAATCGGTTGTACGAACTAAATAAGTTTGACACAAGTAAGTAGAACAGTTTTTTAATAAAACAAAATTCTTCAATCACAATTTGATATGACTTCTATACCCGACATTTCAGACTCAGAATCATTAATGTTGCTGCTGGAACCAATGTTTTAGTACCTATATTCAAATAAGGTAATTTGGCTTATTACAGCTCTATACAATTCTTAATACTGAAATATTGCATGCTGACACTTCAATCACAGTCGAGGTACTGAGGAGTTTTGGTGGCTAAAACTATGATCACACATTGGTTTCTTGATTGGTTAAATTCGTAAACATCAAATATACCAAGGAGCATAATTTAAATAGTATATGTGTATATCATCTGTCAAGTGTGCAAGATCAAATATGTGTTATATATTTGTCAGTATTAATGTTCCATGACCTATGGGATGCAACATCTGTCAGATTAGCACCAATCCGAATAGATCTCGTAAACTAAAAGTCACTATTGAAAATATAAACATATGATTATATTAGATAGTTTGCTTAGTTTACACATCAGTAAAATCTCACTTCTTTGAATTGTGTTCTTATGTTTGTCACAAAAGCTCAATGATTATCGTTAAGTTCTTGGTTTTTAATTTCCGTTTATATTTCGATCCTGTAAAATGCCATTGCCGTAACAATTATTTATGTGAATAATATTATAAAAGCTATTATTGCATATTTAGTATGGTTATTAAACTAGAAGAATAATCTTGACCGTTTCTTGATGGTTATAGATTAATTGTATGAGATCTTAAATAACACATTGTGTTAAAAATGATTTCAATAAACAGATATTAAATGATAATCAATTTATACATAATGAACTCAATAATTTCAGTTATGTATGTAAAACTAGCCATAATTTTCTTTTTAAACAATAAATATGTCAATGCAAGAACGGAGTTTGTGGTTAATTATACATATAATATTTACAATCTGGGTTTTAAAGCATGTAAGTTGCTTGCAGCCAATCAAAATATCTTATTGACTATGTTGCTTTATACACCGTACTGCACATTATGTACAAATCTGACAGATTTGTATAACCTGATGTGCTGTACAGAGATATTATAATGTTTCATTAGTATGTCAAACAATTTTTTTCAATTGATCTTAATTTATTTATTACAAAGAAACAAAAACATGCCATCCTGCCTCTTTTAGCCTGCTGCCGCCCTGTCAATTAGAGTAAATACATCCCTAGCTGTATTGCCTTTTACATACTTCTTAAAAATAGCCTCATTTTATATAGTAGGTAATGAAAACAGTTACATAATAAAAAGTCAATTTTAATTTAAAAACATTCCTACTCCTTGTCTTGTTCGGTCTCTTCCAAGAACTTCTGCCGGTGCATAAGCCAAGAGTCATTATTATCAGCCCCTTCCTCTTCACCTACTACTGAAGGAAGTTCAAATTGTATAGTATCGCAGACAAAGCTCTCTTCAGTGAGGGAAGGTATAGAGTCGTGGACTGGTAACGGCACTGGCTCTGGTGGTAGAAACTCAGCCATATAAGCTGTCACGTTGCGCGCACGCCATACAGCTACTTTACCTATAAAATAATTTAGTATATTATGTAAATATGAACTTGATGGACTAAAAAGCGATGTTACAAAGTGAAGTTATATATCATGCGTCTCTATATTATTTTTTAAATTAATATACCAACATACGTAGTTACACGCAACTGTCAATGATATTAATGTACTATAAAGATTTAAGAGCTCGATGAGGTCTAGCACGTTTGGTTTCCGTTTGAGCAATTTTCTTACACGGAATGGAAACTGCCTTACCCATTATCTCTGCTACCTGACGGGGCAGCAGGGAGGTGTGGGACCTCCGAAGGATCTTCTTCATGCGGTCTGTCCCCAAGCCGATATTATGGTAGACATTTGATGATTAATTTCCGAAACTAAGTCAAATATCATTTTCTAATACTTAGTCTCTTGACACTTACTCTAACAGAGACAAGTCGCAAACTGCAGAGAAGCCACAACGGGTCGGTATTAGTAGCAAGATTGCTTTCAATTTCAATTATTGTAGAGATACATTTTGCAATTACAAAGCTATGTTAGTATTTTTCTTTAAGATAGCACATTACAATTAAACCATCCTTCTATTAATTCTCCCATTGTAAGCAAGTTCTTTAGATAGCGTTTCTTCGCACACCTACTACTAAGAATCGCTTAGAATTGAAGTGAGTTTTCTAAAATATAAATTTATCAAAAATATACTCTACCTAGCGTCTCGTCGATCTCTATCTCTTCTTCCTCTTCCAATCTCTCTTCTTTGACTTCCTTTTCCTCTTTTTCTTCCTCTCCTTCACCATACTCTTCCAAAGCAGGGTCCTTTACAAGCAAGTAGAATCCATGTTGCATGCAATTCGTATCGAATACGAAACACCCTGGTCCTTTCGGTTTTCCTTTTAGCCATGAGCCATGGTAGCGCACTCGAGGATAAATAATTTGGCCGGGGCCTTGGATCACTCCCTCCACCCACGTCCCCATAAATTTGACTTGATATTCCGCATAGAAATATGTCCCCAGGCCATGCCTCTTGCCTTTAAACCACGCGCCTTCGTAGATATCTCCATTTGGATAGTAGTAGGCGCCAAATCCTTGCTTTTGATCGTGTCTCCAATCGCCTTCGTATCGCGAACCGTCCGGGTAAAGCATAGTGCCAACGCCGTATTTCATAGCACGCCTCCATTCTCCTACAATTGTAAATTAATCATGCCCCTATGATACACATAAAGAAACTGACTAGCAGCACGAAGGTCTATGTCATCTATAAAGTAAGCAGACTTTCATTAATAGCACTAATCTGTAGTTCCTTTCGCTTGCCAAATAGTTGGCAACAGTTTGAGTAATAATAACAAAGATTTAAAACACGATGGAGATAAATTCACAGGTTTTATAACAATTTACCTTCATATCGCGCCCCGTTCCTGAAGACGTATAGCCCTTTGCTGTTCCGGAGTCCTCGACAATAGCAACCTTGGTAAAAGTCGCCGTTTGGTAAAACTGCCCATCCTTCACCGTGACGATCACCATCCGCGTTTCGACCACCTACATAAATCTATTCGGCAATGTTACAACAAATACAATTGTAGAGTTCGTTAGTATATTTTATTAGGCGCGCATAATAACAATAGATTAAAATATATTTATTTATATTGCTAGCATTGTGTTAAATTTGTTTGCAATAAGTAAGACTGTGGTAATTTTAATTAGAATAATTAATCACATACTCCAATTGTATCTTCATCTTCTCCCTTTTCTCCTTTTTCTTCTGCCATTAAGTATTGCAACTAATAATGAATTATTTGTAGGATTTCTTTTTAATGAATCTTAAAATTTAAGATTCTCTGTGACAACATTGACATTTTATAAGTTTATTTGTCGTGTCAAACGCATGCGTTTTGATATACTCTTTACTTTAATAATCATTAATAGAGCCTTTTTCAATATCCCTACACTAGTGGCCGCCAGCGACTTCGCCCGCGTTTTCCATTATTTCTTCGCTCCTAATAGTTGCAGCGTGATGTTATAGCCTAAAGCCTTCCTCGATAAATGGTCTATTCAACACAAAAATAATTTTTCAATTCGAACCAGTAGTTCCTGAGATTAATGCGTTCAAACAAACAAACAAACTCTTTAGCTTTATAATATTAGTATAGATATGTCAAAAACTGCTGAGTGTTCGAGACAATTTTTTAATTTACAGGAACATGGATACATAGAATGAAAAAGACAGCACTGGTGTTTGTTTGTTTGCATTGAATAGGCTTAAAAACTACTGGACCGATTTTTAACATTCTTTCACTACGGAATGCTACATCATTCTCGGGTGACATAGGGCTATAATTTACGCGGGCGAAGCCGCGGAAAAATAGCTAGTTACTTGCTTGTATACCTATTTGGTACCTTTACATCTTAAGTAAAAAAGCGTAATTTCCGAAAAGTCATTGCCATTACTGCGTGACGCTTTAGAGATTTTTGGATTTTATGTTTTCATTGGTATCGTAGTGGATAAGCGCCGCGGCCCGCGATCATAGTCGTTAAGCAACTTTCTCAAGGGTCGATCACGGGATGGGTGACCAAAAAATTATTATCTCGAGCTACTCCGTGCTTCGGAAGGCACGTTAAGCCGTTGGTCCCGGCTGCATTTGCAGTCGTTAATTATCCGCATTGGGCCAGCGTGGAGGGTCATGGCCCATCCTCCTTAACCTTCCATAAGGAAGGCCTGAGCCCCTGCAGTGGGGACGTAAAAGGGCTGGTGAAGATGATGATGATGTTTGGTTAAATCTACTTACTTATGTATTAATTTAGATTCATTGATAAACTCTACTTATGTATTAATTTAGATAATATTCTTTTTGGCGGGTCGATATTTGCCATTTTGAAATATCAACTAAGGGATAAATTGTATTTTTCTTCACAGAAGACTAAATGGACGAAACGACTTCCAATAGTGAAATTATGAGTAAAACAAGAATAAATAAAACAAATGTACATAATTTATTTCTCACAAGTTTGTAATAAATTACTAGAAACTAATTCTATATCTAATCAAAAACGCAAATAAAACAAACACTGAGATAGCTAGGTTTCAAACAACGAAGGTTAGCAGGCAAGTTTTGCAGACATACTGACTAGAAATTGATTATGAGAAGACTACAGATTAATGAAAGCACTACTAAAACATAAACACTGAAACTATGAAAGGTCAACACATTGCATACTCTAGTAGAATACAGACATTCGAACATAGCCTCGTATTTTTTAATAATAATATCAAAAATAAAATAGTTTCTATACAGATAATAAAAATTTAAATCGAAGACAAAAAGATCTATCTTGATAAATATAGAATTCACATAAAAATGAAAATATTTCATGTAGATGCTTTTATAAGTCTGAATTATAGAAATATATTAAAATAAAATTTGATGGGTGTAGAAAGTGCTTGGTTTTCACGCTTCTTTAATTCATCAATTAGTCAAAGTAAATAATAAAAAAACATATTTTGTACTTTTTTTTAGTTTCTTTTCCTGTGTGACATAGAGAACAATATTCACTGGCAAGTTGGCATTTCTCCATTGTATTTTCATTGACTACCTACTAGTTAAAGTTCTGTTATGTTTGATTGATAAACAAGGTCGAGCACTTGATTTTTTTCTTTAGGTCACGAGACTCGACGGCATGACCTCGATTAAGTCGCATTCCAATCAAAACATGTACTATCTACACATATCACTTAGATTGTACTTTTGTTAATAATCACTTTATTCTCTTATAGCTTATAACAATAGTTTAGCGGGGAGGTGCTTGCGGAGGAGCATCTTCAAGTTTTCCCCACACTACATTACACATTTCACGTACTAAAGCTTGTTCTCCTGAATCCAGGTCAGGTGCAGGCCTCCGCCTTTCCCTTTCAACTCGTTCTCGCACTTCCAACACCTGTAACGCCCTAACAACAGCCTCCGGTCGTTCATTAACGCCTCCGCCTAATCCCTTTTCAGCTTCTAATCGTCGCACTTTCTGTTCCAAGTCTCGAACGTACTGTACTGTTCTTTCTGCAAGCTGTGGGTGAGTGATGGCTACGCTGGGTGCTGCTCTCGGACCTTCATCCACATTCGTGCCGCTACTACTACCATCTCCATCATCTCGTTCTCGACCTGATGTCCTACCGCAATTAACACAAGTTGTTCGCTCTCGTTCTTCATCCAAATATAAACACAGCTCCTTTAGTTCCAAGTTGTCGCGTATCAACTCCTGTTGTTTATCATCCAATTCCCGGAGCTTGTTTTGGTACGCTGACACTTCTTGGCGCATCACAGACGCTGTATACCTTCCAAATCTTTGCCATTCACGTGCTAACTTGCGTCCTTTCTGTCTATCGTCATCCAGAAAGCAACACAAATCACGTAATTCCTGATTATCTTCACTCAGTCGCCGGTTGGCTTCTTTCAGTGCTTTTATTTCGTCTAAAAGTGTTTGAATTTGACGTCTCTGATCCGTCGAAGCTCTTGGACCGTCAGGTTCAACTCTTTTTGTGAACTTCAGCATGTCTGCCGACCTTCGGTGAATCTGTTCCTCTTCAATATTCCTTTGAGTTCTCTGTGTATCGTCTGCACTTCTAGCTCTTGTTGTTGGTTCTGGTTCGTGTACGATGGCTTTTGTTATTACTTCTGCTGATGGTCGGACTAAACGTAAAGCGCCTGGAGGTAGAGGGTATCCCTGTGGATATCCTTGAGGATATTTTACGAATGGTACTGAACTGCTCGGGTATGGTTCTGGTCCTACGCCGTGTATTCCGACCCCAAAAGGATACGATAATTTGTTAGGATCTAAAGATTTCCCTGTATAAGGTTTGAACTCTTTCGCAGCCGAATCAACAGTGGCTAATTTGGGGCCACCAGCAGCCGGCGGAGGCGGGTGATAATGCGGTGGAAAGTTGACCGGTTCTATCGAGCCCTGTTTACCTAGTTGTTGTTTTTGTTTATTGAATTGGCTTGCGTTCTGATTGATTGACATTGTCGTTGAAGTAGATTCACAGGCGGTAGTCAGCTCAGTGTCATCATTGCTGCGTATACCAAAAGTTGGTTATGTCCAAAATATCGAATTACAACAACGCGAAAGCCGCAGCAGCATGAGTTCAACGATTGGTCCTTGAATGAACGTTGGTGGGGGACGCCGGCTGCGTAGGTTGTAGACCGTGGCATTCGCGCAATTAACTAGATTTTGTATATTTGTCACTGTTGCACTTTGTTTACACTTTGATTTAAAGAAAAGCTTAATTATTTTGTTTTATTATTTAAAAACAAATGTTTTGCTTTTGTATTATTGTTGTTTTAAGCGCATATAATCGCGTAATTTCAGTAAAAATGACGCGGGCGTTCGCGAGCCGCATGTCTCAGACTGACGAAGGCGCGCGCGCACTCTACCTGCGAAGGCAGTCGAGGATTAGGGCTGTCAGGAGCGTACTTATTTTATAATTCGTTAGCTTTCTCAAATCACACAAAATTAATCAATAAGAAGGTTTGTATATAACTTAATAAAATTCTATTCATTCCATTTTTTGTATTTATTTATTCATTCATTAACAAAGTATTAAAATACAAACGAAATTGAATAATTCATACGTGTCTCAGATATTCTTTTCCTATTTTATTTCGAAAACTCACTTCACTTAAGCCACGAAACGTTAACACTATTCAACGTTAAGCGGATGTCGCTTTTGAAGTGAATTCGGGTTCGGATTTTTCGTGAATCGCTGTTGGTAGTCAGCCAGCAAGGCACGATATTCGACCTCCGTAGATTTGTGGTGTCATTAAATTAAAATATTAATATATATATTTATATAAGAAAACGTTATTGTTTCATAGAAACTGCTGTTTAATCTCCCTTTAACAATCGCTCTGCATGACAAACTCGACGTCACTTTTCTTGAGTCGAGAGTGAGAGAGTAGAAAAATATGCACCGGAGGCGGCGCGTGTATCCTACTTAATAACAACATAGACTACATAGAATTAACGGAAATTTCCAATATGTCAATTGAATATATAAAAGAGACTTTTGTAATAAAACTTGTTGAAGAAAAAATAACAAATTTTATAAATTCAATGTAATAGCAGGGGGTGATGTAAATTCGCATATGTTAGAAAAAATAAAATAAACAAAACGAATAAGAATAAAGCAAAAAACTCACTGATTTAATGCTACAATATAGGCTGGCTCAGCAAATAAAATGCCCTACTCGAATAAATAAAACAACCTCCACATGCTTAGACAAGATTTATTTGAACTTTAACGACAATACTCTTCAAATTACAGTAGAAGAGTTAGGTCTATCTGACCATAGTAGCACAATAATACATTTAAATTTGTCAAAACATATCAAACAAAAAACATGGTACACTGAAAAAAGTCATTTTAACAATAAGAATCTCGAAAAATGTAGAGTTCAATTAAAATCAATTGATTGGATGAATTTATTTGAAATTAAAAATAAAACTATTACTATTAACACCTCTATACCTCAAGGTAGCGTACTTGGATGTCTCCTATTTCTAATCTACGTCAATGATTTTGCAGAAGCTCTAAATGAATATTGCGTCATGTTCGCAGACGACATATCAATCCTGATATCTAGTCCAATTCAACAAATTTAAAAGGAAATATTAACGAAATATTATCAAAAACAACAAAATGAAACATAACTTACAAATAAAATTATCTAAAACCAAATTAATGTCTTTTTATCCTTATCAAAAACCACCACTAGACATAAATTACATAAACAATAATATTACAACAGAAACAGTAGATCAACATACATTATTAGGTCTAATAATTGATACCTGTGTTAGTTGGAAACCAAATGAATAGAAATTACATCGAAAATTGAACAGTTTTATTTACACGTTACGTGAAATAAAGAAAACTACAGATATAAATACGGCAATAACAACTTATTATGCATACGCGCGAGCATGGCTCAGCTATGGAATAATTTTATGGAGATGTGGCACTGATGCTTCTACCTTATTAACAAAACAAAAGAAACTCATGAGGATAATATTAAATATAGATGAAACAGAATCATGCAAGTCTTACATTATAAAATATAAAATCCTAACGCTACCTTGCTTATTATATATATTTGAACTATGCAAGTTTGTTGGAAAATACCCAAATTTCTATACCAAGCGAGGTGATACCATAATTAGACCTTTTAAAAGACGAAAATATATAAAACGTAAATTTTAATAAATATGATACTTATTTTTTTGTAATTAATATGCATTATAATGAATGAATGGATGATAAACAACAATTAGTAATAATACTAGGTAAATATAAGGATTTCATATATTTATGTTTAATTATAACATTAGCGAAATTGAAAATGTATAATTACGTATTGTTTATTTATTTATAAATTACAATAATAAAAACTAGTGCTCCTACTTTCTATTATTGTTGTGCTGTCGGGCACATAGTGAGATTAATTAAACTATGTAACATTATTTTTAAATACTAATGGAAACAATAAACTTATTGAGTATTGAGTATTCATGCTGTATGGATGCAACCGAGAAAAGTGGTATTTGGGTGTAGACAAAAAGTTCTCTAGTTCGTCATGATATGCGGGGCTCGGTCGGTCGCCCGAAAGATCCGTAGTTGGTAGAATAGCTAGCCCGGTAGACCGTCGGTCGGCATGTGTTGTATCCAAATATATGATGTGACAGCCCTGCCGCGGGTCGCCGCGTCTCACTCGCTGCGTCACGTTCTTTTGTATACTCCGTCGACACACACACAAAGAGACTCTACGGTAGAGCTTCTCTATATACCAATCTTCACGTTTATAGAGTACACAGGTACAAAATTCACGCGCAAACTCACTAATCTTATTCTTCCTTTTGAGAATCTTGCTCCATACACCTATCGCCTATTTATTAACATCCGCCTTTTAAATAAAAACGTGCTTAATTAAATAATAATCTTACTCACCTTTATATTATATATACCTTATTATATGTAGTAAGTACTTTTATCTTCGCGGTATCATTACATTTGATGTCGCAAGAAATCTAAGTCACGATCGCAAAAGGTCTCACATAGGTCGAATTTAGAAGATAATTGTACCTGTATTATCAAATTATTCTCAAGTCTTCTACTCCTTAAATGTGAACATTTGTTAATACAATTCTCACACATTTGATAATAATTTCACCATCCACGTTATACTATGCTGAAATAGAAGAATGTAATCGTTTTTACTCTTATAATTTAGCGGTGTACAACATGAAACCAAGCAAATTAAAAAATATATCAGTGTAGCGCCTGATAATCTAATTGAACTTTCTTAAATTATGTGGCGCCTGAATTCTTACAGTATGCTACAAAATACATATTGACGTATCAGGCGTTAAAAATTGTTATAAAGAAAATAATGTTCGTAAAAGTTTATTTCATATTTTCAGCTACAATAGTTGTGATGACAATCACTGTGGCCAACTATCCCGCACGCCGTTTTCATGATGTTGCTATCTCGTAAGACCCGGATTCCATTCCCGGTAAAAAAAAAATTCTTTATTGTCACGAGTTTGAGTGGTGTAGCTTCATTGTTTCCAATTTACGAAAACATGTTAAGCTACTTAATTTAGGATCACAGAAATGTATGTAACGCTGTTTAATATTTATAATTAATTCCGCCAGCGGCTTCGCCCGCGTGGTATAGTATTATACATAAAAACCTTCCTTTTGAATCACCCTATTTATGAAAAAAAAACCGCATCAAAATCCGTTGCGTAGTTTTAAAGATTTAAGCATACATAGGGTATATAGGGACAGACAAAGCGCTTTTATTTTACTATGTAGTGATATTGATATGTTTTCCTTTCTTTTCCATACCCTTATTCAAAGCTGGATAAGATACAGTAAAAAACTGTAAGATTGATGTCATGATAACTAAAACTGAAAGCCTACAGCATTTTTACTTGTGAACCAGATGATCTCGTACCGTTTAAATCGACAGTTTGAGTTCTGAAACTGAGGTACGACAATATTAGTTTTAGGGCAGAGTCTTTGATACCATAGTAATTTAGCTTCGTTACCTGGGGGCCAATTCTACTAAATAAATTTTGTTTAAATCGAATCGAAAACGGATCGTAACCGAAACGAAACTGCAATTCCAGTTCTATTTTAGCTGGAATTGTATTGTATGTCACTTAGTAGAATAGAAAAACCATTAAAAACTGTAGTTTGGTTTGGTTTCGATCCGCTTTCGATACGATTTAAACAAAATTTATTTAGCAGAATTGGCCCCCAGTGTTCGATGCTCAACGCAATTGGATAAGTCACAAAATACTCCAAGAGCTTTTCTTTTACAATTAATTCTTATTAAAAGAGTGTGCAAAAATGATACACTGGAATAAGTAATTCTAATCACAAACAATAAATGGGTTTCTCAGCTGTGATTAATGTGAATGTTTAATTGTGCAAGTACATTGTTTGTCAAGAGTAGGAGTAACGAAAGTCTGTGGCAACTCGGTCACCATCAACTTTACTTCCATTATATGTTAAGTTAAGAGAGGTTAACAGTACCAAACTGTTATGATTTGTGATGTTGCTCACTAATCGTGAGTTCTGATAAGTGTTATGATAAGTTTGAAAATAGAAAATTTAAGATATTGAGAAACCAGAATGTCACACGTAAAAACACTTATTAGAAAGTATTAGGTTAAATGTATTACAAAGAACGATTAATTGCTGAATACACAATTGTAATTAAGATTTGCACATGACTTTAAATCTTGACAATATATGATAGGTGCCAAGAAAAAAGATAATAATGGAATTCAATTCTAACAATACTAAAAGAATAAACGTAATAATTACTGTGTGTATATTATAAACATATGAAAAACAATGTTCCCGAGGTTATCAGAAGTAGAAGTCCTCATAATTTTATTGTTAATTGTTTTGAACAGCTGATACAAAAATCTTCCAGTCCGTTGACGGTTTGCTGCGGTTTATTGCGATAATTATCGAACACATATGTAATGTTACACTGTAATATCACTGCCATATATGAATTATGATGCATGCACTATTGCTAACAAAATTTATTTATTTAAAACTGAATAAATAATTTAATTATAATTTTAAATACGGACGAAAACATTTGACAAGTGAGGCCCATCGACATCAATAAAGCCAGAATAAGTTCCATTACATTAGAAAACATTTATAATCTCATTTTAATAACTTAAGTATGTGTCGAGAATAAGTAAGATACCGAGCCTGTATATTTAAATAGCAACCCAATAGTATTATCCCTTTATCACTAAAGAGGTTATATTCTAATGAACCTCCTGCAAGTTCCGCTCTGTGTGTTGCTTGCAGCATTGTCTGTGGTCAGTAGTACGACGTCTACCAGCCGGTAAGGATGCGTGCGTCTGCGCAACAACTCGTCGCAATTACGGTGGCGCTGCTTTACCAAGGTAACACTGTCATATTAACTAAGCTAGCGTAATTAAAATTTCCTATATATCAGAGCTAAAAAGTATAATACTTTAGGTTTTCTGTAATGTAGAGATATTGTTTAAATTGCATTTCCTTTAGATTACTACAAATTTCTGAGTTCGATTTCCTTTCCCATGATTTTGTCCAACTTTAATATTAACTCAAGCCCTCCGCATGTTCCCTACAATATTATATTGATGTTCACTTAATAGGTTTGCTGTATAGATTCCAAAGAAATAAAGATTATTTCATAAGTTGCCATCATATGAATATTGTAACTAATTTAAAACAAAAATAATTTTTGCTTTGAAAAGCACGAATCTGACATATCATGTATCTTACTTAATAAGTTTAAACTGTTAAAATTCACAATTTTAAAATAATCATAAAAAAATAAGGGAATTTCATTTGCATTGCATTGCCAAACCTTAGAGCTGTGACAAAAGTAAATCCAAAAGATTTTCATTAAACAAAAACTAGTTTTCCTAATAAAGAATGCTTAGAAAATCAACTTTGTCCATCACACTCTGAGATGGGACTCGAACCCTTTGGGACTCGACCTTTCGCAATCCGAGCGACTGTTGTAACCACTGAACTACCCAATAGGACTGACGAATTTTCCAATCACTTGTTAGTTTTTCGCTACTACAGAGCGTATTTTCATCAATGTTCAGGCAATTCACCCAAACAGCCAAAAGAAAGAAGCTGAAAGACATATTTTTACAAATATTTAAACTTTTGAAAAATATGAAAAATTTTCCTAATTATTATCTTAAGTTTAAATCTCAGAGTGCCAGGGACAAAGTGGATTTTTTAAAGTATTTTTTATTAAGAATATTATTTAGTATAGAGTTGTGAAAGCAAAATTGATCAAATATAATTAAAAGTTTACTTAATTAGACGCCATGTCAATAACTATCCTTAAAATTTAAATAATTTTATTAATGTTGAGTAGGTAAATCTATTTTTTATTAGAGCTTGCGTAGGAATTTTAAAAACATTCGTTTGTAAGTACCTACATAACTCGAGAGCGATAACATCTATTTACTTTTCTTTCTTTCTTCTTTCGTTTCTTATTTTAAGATAAAAAAAATATATAAAAATGACTTGAAAAAAATCAGGAACTACTTCGAAAGTCTGCTTCTTAGGATTCCAAGTGATAATAACTAAAGAGCCTGAAAAAACTGGACTGAATATATCGTTCCCAGAGTCAACAATAATTATGGGTATAAAAGTCATAACAAGAGAATTCCTATACTAAACAGCTTACCTGAAAATATTAGACTTAGAAAAGTAGATTCAAAATATTTGCCAATTTACTAAAGAAATATTTAGTGGATAACTTGTAACTTTTGTATTTGTGATATGTAAGCACTAGTGTCATCTTATTATGCAATTAGATGTATATACTGAAGGTATCATTACATAATAATTCAGACTCCGAGCCTATCCACACACAAACTGTTAATATAGTTTTGTTATGCGAATATTAAGTAATTCTTGTACTGAAAATAAATCAATACATAGTATAAAATTTTGCTTTCCATCAGTCCGTTTTTAAAACTACGGATTTTGATGTGATCTTTTTATTAAATAGGTTATTCAAAAGCAAAGTATTTATATATAATGCAGAACCACACTGGCGTCGCCGCTGACGGAAAGCTAGTAAAAAATAAAGTATTCTCATAAATTAACAGTGGGTGTAATTAGTTGTTTTAAAAAGAAAGTTAAAATTTTTGTAAGCTTGTGATATACAGTTTTTCATTACTAGTACTTTCTATGGATGCCACTATGTGGTCTGTGAGTGGAATAATGTATACCTATGTGAAATCTTCGATGTTGTAAGCTCGCGACAGTTACGACATATATAATTTCCGTGATCTCATTGCGAAAAAAACAGCTACTTTATGTGAGTACCTATGTGTTCTAACATATAATTTTCTTATAATACCTTCAGAACCTCTTAATTTTATTAAAATAAAAAAGCAATAACTTTAACTACATACCTAAAACAGATAAAAGGCAAAAATCCTATTACTTCAGTTATTTATATTTAATAAATTTTGCATTCACATTGCTATACTGAAAAAATAATTATAATGGAAAATTTAATGAAAAAAAAACCACTTTGTCCCTGTCACTATGAGATGGTACTCGAACCCATGTTGCTCTAAAGCAGTCGCCCAGATTGCAAAAGGTCATGGGCTCGAATCCTATCTCAGAGTGCCAGGGACAAATGGATTTTAAGCATATTTCACTAAGAATACTGTTACTTTACTCCGCCACTGGTGAACCAAAGAATCAAAAAATCGTGGAAGTAGTAATATTTAAATAATTTCTGTGACGTTATAATAAGACGGCCACAAAAATGAAGGTTTCTATACTAATATTATAAAGAGTTAAAGTTTTTAATTTTGTTTCTTAGTAGGGGGTAATCTTTGGATATACGGATCCGATCATGAAAGTTCTTTTACCTACGGGAAACTATATCATACGCGAGTGAAATTGCAAGAAAAGTGCCAGTTCTGTAAAATCAGCGTTGAGCTTATCGTTACCTATAGCGCTATCATAGCATAGTTTCGATGAAATAAAACTTTTATTAGCTTTGAATACGGCTTTAATCGAACCTCTATGCTGTAACACAGCTGTGCTTGACGTAGAGATATGTGAGGTGGTTACCCTTTATTATAGAATAGAATAGGTTTTTATTTGGCAACACAAATCACATACACAATTAATCATCATAATCAACAGCCTATATTAAAAGCAATCGAATCGAATAGGGAGAATGGGACAAAACCCACCACGCGTGCGATTGCGGATTATGAATATAAATGACTGCAGATGCACCCAAGATCAATGAGCCTTCCTAAGCAAGGATCCTATGCCCGGTCCTTGCGAAAGTTGCTTAACTACCGTATCGCAGACCGAGCGCGCTAACCATTGCTATATCGACCTCCTCTTAATTTTACCTATAGAGAATATAATTTAAGTTCATATTCATCTTCTCAGGGGCGAGTGGTCAACGGCATCCGATCAAGGAGGCTTTATTTCTTCACAATGATAATTACAACGCGACATTTGAGGACTGCGTGTGGCGACGCGAGAAGGAACCGTGCCCCGACCCTGACGTGATATTCAACATGTACACAGAAGCTGAACCGGTCAAGAAAACCGTAAGCAATTGTTTTTTTAACCTCATATTTATTAAGTGATTAGAATTATTGGAAGATCGACTTTTTAAACACCGTAAATTGCGCCGTTTTACGCGATTGTACCGGTAAAAGACACTATTAACAATATCTTATAATACAATAATGTAAAAATGTTATTTGTTATAACTAATACAGTTACTTACCGAATATGCCAAATTTTCATATTATTTTCTTACTATATTCATAATAAACAACACTTTAGTATAAAAGACTTCAACGCATCACATCTAATTGTATAAAATTATTGAAACGTCAATTAAATTACTTATATACCTCAAAAGCTTAGATTTTTTTACACAAATGCCTACTAAAAAGAGTGTAGTGTATTTAATGTTAATATGTACTTGGTTTATTTATTACACCATAACTTTTAAAAGACTTTAACGGATATAAATGTATAAGGTATCATAAAAAACGTTACATCATCCTCCTGAGTGACACTGGCAAAATATTTATTTTTTAATATTGAATATGGCGAATGTGTGACGCTATTTAAAAAAAAATCTTTATTATAGTAATACGGTTATCAATTTTAAGGCCTTGTTGAGTACAATATATAACATTTACATAATTAACAGCACACTAAACGTAATAAAATATATATAAGAAACACAACGACCAAAATACAACTAAAAATAAAATAATCTCTTGACATATTTATGACCTGTCATATACGCAAATACTTAGCGCAAGGCGCCGTATATAGAATATCATAACTTTAGACATTGCTTAATTTCGCTAAGTGGTTCCTAGCAATGGTGAAATGCATTTTTACCTTAGGCGATTCCTACATATCTAGGCAACAGATTTGGGCGACTCCTAAGTTTAGGGAAAATGGGCATTAAACTCTATATCACCTTAATATACCTTTGTGATTATATATTTAATTATGATTATTACACCCGTACTATATCGATTCAAAATATAAATGAATCAGTGATATCACCAAAAAAACCGGTATTTTACAAAAGAGCAGAGTAATGAGTTTGTATAGTGTTGAATTATGCAATAAACTGAGGTTATATATTCAGGAAACATTAAAAGGGTCATCTCTTATTAAACGACGAGCCTTGCAAGATAAGGTCAAGCTTTTATTCAGCTATTATAATATTCGATAAGTAAAACTTTATTAAATACTATTCTTTCTTAATATGAGTGCTATTAATATATATTTAGTGATATTTTGATTTTTATAACGATTAATATTTATGATTTTTTTTGAGTTAAATCGTGCAGTTCGATACGCACTTAGTAAATTTAGATGCATAATCAGTACACTTATTACTATTGGTGCTCGAAATAGTGTTTTAAGATTCCGAACTCATTCCCTTTCTGTTTTGAAGTTGGAGTGAACTTGACATGATAAATGAGACGAATAAATGAATGTATGGGGGGAAAACCGAAAATATTCTAGGTTTTCCAGAAGAATTTAAGTAACATAGGAAAAAAATATTTATTATTTACTACATACACCGTAAACGCAGACATGTGGTTCTTCCCCAATCGATGTATTGATTACAATTTTTGAATAAAATCCTGAAAGAGATATTTAGAGAAAAATATCCGTAATCACGAGTGTACCCACGATGGGCCAAGGTTTGATTTAGAAATATTACATGGGGTTATTAAATGAAATACTATTTAATTTAATTCAATAAATATAAAAAAAATTCACCAGTATTTTTAGAGTACTCGCAGGTTATTATTGAAATGAAGTTATCATTAAAAAGTATGCGAAGTTTAAAATATTTATCCAATTTCGTTACTTTTGTCCACTTCAAAATAAATATTAGGTGCTTGATAAAGATGTGTTTCAATGTCTTCATCTTGAATTACAGAACTATCTACAGGTGAAAATTATATGACTTATGATTAAATCACGCACAAACAGATAATGATTTGACTTATAATCCAATTTTATGCCTCCGACTGCATGTTATGTATGACATTGCATGATTTTTTATCTTGTTTCAGCCAAAATTTTATTTGTCTTTTTAGTTAGAGAAATTACCAGGTTGGTTCAGAAAGTGAAAGAACAAAGTCTATAGTTTTAAACTTTATCATTATGTTACTTTTATTAGTATTAAGGTAATAGTCATGATATAACTTTTTGGAGTCCTTATGTTGAGCCCTTTAATATGATACCCAATTTTTTTTTATTATTAAATGAAATGGCGTTGCGTAACGGCTATATTTAACTTTTTAATGTTTTTAAACATTTGGGCTACTATGACAAATCTAATGATAGGGTCAAGTGTTGTAACTTTGGACGGCTTTACCTATGGACACCTTAAATAACCCAAAAACTAAATACCAAACATTTTTGACTCTCGGTATCCTTGAAATATTACCATTTTGCTCGATCTCAAATTAATATGTCAGTTTGCCGTTCAAAAAATAGTATATAAAATAGTATTTTTATGCGTTTTTATGAAATATAGATAAACATACGAGCACAACTTTATATGAATTACATAATCTGTTATGTATTGATTTGGTATGAAATCTCCAAAGATATGTGTAATGTTGTTTAACCTTATGCAATTTAGAAGTTGTAACAGTTTATTTGTACCTATGGACAAAATAATATTGTATCTGTGGACTGTCCATAGGTTCAGTGATTCTGTCGATATCGAGAGGTAATAAAGAATATTACATACATACAAGATACGAGCGAAAAACATATACCTTCCTTTGCAGTCGGGAAAAAGGTAGTACGAAGTTCAAGGGGCCAACAAGTGAAGGTAAAAAGATAAACACCAAACTACTGAAACGATTTTATTCAAATTTCAGGTCAAAGAGAATAGCAACGCGCGGTTAGATCAGATAATATATTAACAATCTACATCATTTAATTATATGGTTAAATCAGTTTCTTAAATGTAATATTCACTTGTTTTTGCATGAAATGCAATTAAGTAACAAAAGTGACTCTTGTTGTCTGTTTTGTCTATTGAAAATATACTTAAGCACATTTCCCACGTGTATATTGCATAATTAATCAAACCAATATACCATTACATCAAACATTACTAGTAGCGTTTAAGAATGATAATATTTCAGACGACAGATCTTGACGAGGCCCTTGTCCGTTGTGGAAAGAATTTTAAAGTATTACTTTGCATGTGACTTTACCCGCGTAAATTTATCAAAAACCAATTTTTACAGATTAAAAAAAAATCACAAATATTTTTTCCCCATTAAATGAGTACTGCTTTTACTATAACATATCTCATGTTACTCGTTGATAATATAGATTTATATTGTAGAAAGAATTTAAAAAAAATCGGTCCAGTATTAATTAGTTTTATCCTTCACTAAAACAAAGAAATAATCTCCTCCATAAAATATTTGTATGGATTAGCCAATGACTTCTTCTTAGGATACTAGACATTGAGGTCAAATACAGATCAATAGTATAACATATACTATTCCCAACGAAATATGGACATTAAATGCAGGTGTTATAATTTCGGAGATTAACGAGATATTAAATTATTTTCCATAAAACTTGTACCTATATGAAAGAACACCATATTTTAAGGCTAACCAACAGAATTACTGAATATGCAGAAAACTAAAGGCCTATACTAATAATTTTATATTTTAATTATTATTTTAAATTGCCGTAGTTCGTCCATAACTCACCATGCAGATCCCAAGAGGTGGTGTCTGTTAAGAGGGCTATTATAACCAAAGTCAGTAAATTTTATAAGAAGTATTAAGAAAGAAATATTTTTTAAATAGTAACTTACTAATTCTTATTACTACTAAGTAAGAAATAATCGGGAAAACTCATATTTCTAGGAGGACTATCACGGCCAAAACGTGTACATATATAATTTAAGTAAGTTTCCCCTGAAAATCATGTTCTTTTTCTGTTTCTTGTTTTAAATTATACTCTTTTAATACCAACCTTTCTAATTGTAGTTTCACACGCGCAATCTAATGAACAGACAATTAGCTTATCATACAGAATGAATTCCTGTTTCAATCAATAAAAAATGCGTATTTTCTTTCTTTATAGTTGAATCCTCGTTCATATATTAAAATTTGAATTAAGTCCACGGTCGACGCTTCGGTCTGTGACTGACCGACATGCAATTGTTTGCGAAAACAGAGTGTGTAATATCATACCTTACTTCTTGTTAGTAAGGGGCTGTCCATTAATCACGTGAGGCTCGAAAGGGGGGGGAGGGGTCCATAAAAAAGTCACGAAATATCACAAGGGGGGAGGGGGGATGAAGTAACATATCACGTGTATTTATTTTTTCGACAAACGCGCGATACTCAACCGAAAAGCGGCGTAAACAAGTGTAATAAAATTATTTTTTCGTCAAACGTCTACCTCTAGACATTATTGTACTCTTTAATTGTCTATAATACAATTAGAAAATTAAGATTCATTGTAAATACTAAAAATACACGTGATATATGGGGAGGGGGGGGGGTCTTAAAAATCACCATGTATCACTATGGGGGAGGGGAGGTTGAAAAATGCAAAAAAAAACATCACGTGATTAATGGATGGCCCCTAAGACGATGAAAGATAAATAGAACCCAAGAGAGCTAAATTATTTAATCATGAGTCATACAAGCATTTGACATTTAAATAGTTCTGCAATTTTAGCTAACATTATTCAAAATGCAAGATGAAGATATTAAAATACATCTTTACCTAGCACCTAATATTTATTTTGTGGTGGGGCAAAAGTTAAGAAACTGGATATAAAATATTATAAATTTTACATGCTTTTTAACGATAACCTTATTTCAATAATAACCTGCGAGTATTATAAAAGTACTGGCTAAAACTTCGTTTTTTTTTTATTGAAATAAATAAAATAGTGTTTAATTTTGTGACTTCATGCATTATTTCTAGGTCAAACGCCTTACTTTGGGATACACTCGTGATTACGGATATTTTTCTCTCGTTATCTCTTTCAAGATTTTATTGAAAAAATTGTAATAAATACATTAATTGGGGAAGGATCACATGTGTGCGATTACAGTGTATGTAGTAAATAATTTTGTCCTAAGTTATTTACTTAAATTCTTCCGTAAAACCTATATTTTCGATTTCATTAAATATTTTTTAAGTATGAACGTCTCATTTATCATGAAATGTGCACTAGAACTTCGAAACAGAAAGAAAAAGAGTTCGGAATCTGAAAAAACTATTTGAACACCAATAGTATTGATACTGAATCTAAATTTATTAAGGGCGCATCGAAATATAGGATTTAATGCAAAAAATTTAATAAGTATTGATCGTTATAAAATCATAATATCATTAAAAATATATTGATAGCACCCATATTAAGAAAGAATTTTTAGTTACTCTTTGTACTCGTTATTTGCGCAGTAATTACGATATTTCAATAAATTCATAAATTCAAGTTGAACCTTTTCTAGACGGGCTGTTTTTTTTATAGAAAGGTTTCCAAAATAAAGCGTACAAAACAAAGATATTATGAGGGTCATTGAAGGGTTTTGACATTCAAATTATGAATCCGATAGTGCGAAATGCCCTTTTTTTGATCATAATGTGCTTTGAAAGATAGTTTACTGTTCACAGTTATTACTAAATCTCTAATACTATCGACTCGCACCAATTCTATATCGTTAATCTCATATGGATATGTAATTGTTGAAGGTTTTCATGAAAAACTAATGATATGCTATTTGTCAGTATTAAAGAATAAGTGATTATCTCGGCAATATTTGATTAAAAGAGTCCAAATAGCTTTGTAATCCACGACAATCATCTTCATTAATGATGACGTTAAATATTTTTGTGTCGTCTGCATATTGTAGGTGGCAACACTTACTCAAGGCTTCATTAATGTCACTAAGGTAAATGCAAAAGAGGATAGGTCCAATATGAGAGCTCTGCGGAACTCGAGATGGAATAGATTAAAAGGCGGAACAAAAACACTTTGCGCAAACAGCTTGACTACGGTTGTGAATGTAACATTCGAGCCATCTAAGCAAATTACAGTGTGCACACCGAGTGTCCAAAGACTTTTGTAAAAGTATGTTATGAGAAATTTTATCAAACACCTCTGAGAAGTCGGTATAAGCAGCATCCACCTTTTTGCTCTGAGATATAGCTTGAAGAACAGTCTCTGTAAATGTTATAATATTGGTGTCAACCCTGCGAGAGTTAACAAAACCATGCTGCATAAGGGATAAATGATGACGGATAATAAACTAATATATAGCGACTAATAACCAGGGGTCGGAATTAGGTAGAGTTATTTATGTACTTGCATCGAAATGTTGATATTAATGTGGACCTTCCCGGGATTTCTTTATTTGTTTATTTCTTCTTTCTTTCATTGATGTAAATTTGGCAACGTCGTGCGTGCAGTAGTTTAAATTGTGTAAAAGTAAATAACTTCTTATTTAAAAAATCACGGGATTTTTTCTGCTCTTTAAAATTAATCTCGGGATTTGAGGCATATCCACTTTATTCTTTCGCTGTATGAAATCAGTGTAAGTACATGAATAACTCTACCTAATTCCGACCACTGCTAATAACAGTCAAAATTCAATAAGGTGTTCATTATGTTTGATAACCTAAAAATTTGCCTAATGTCATTAGGTGGCTACTAATCGTTGATGCAATGCATTTTCACCTTAAGCGATTCCTAAATATTGAGGCGACAAATTCGGGCGACTACTAGTTAGTGACAACGGGCATCAGCGTCCGTTATAGACACTACCTATTATTTTTCTTTACTCGTGAAAGTAACTGTCATTCAGTATTGAAATTGAACACGTAGTAGCTTTTTGTGTTATCTATTTTCTTGAAAACAATTCTTTCTTTTAATAAGTAACTCAGAATGCCGTTGTGCTGACGTTTGGCATAGAATGCGTCCGACCGCTAGCCGGCCTGCCCGACTCGCATTCATAATAGTCCTCCGCGATGCCCGAAAACAATTTAATTGTGTCATATCTATATCGGCAAATAGGTATGTCGGTTACCGGAATTTTATTACTGAAAAGGTTTAGACTATCATTTGCTTAGATTAATCTAGATTTCGGGTCCCCATTCTATAATTTAAGCTCAATAACAAAAATATTTTATTCTGCGCATAATTATTATAGACAATATACTACAATTGGTAGATACGTATTATACAAATGAGCAAGTCTTTCATTACAAGTTTTCTGCTATGATAAAAAATAAGTAAAGGTTCAAATGGGAAACAGCAAAACATAGTTTGGTATATGCTCATATGTGGGTGGGATGTCTGATTAAAAATAAAAGTCATATTAACGAACTTCTTCTTCTTGATATGCCACTCCTATCGGAGGTAGGACAGCGTCATGTTTATCTTTATTTTAGAGGCTGCTGCTCGGTACAGGGATGTAGTGCTCCGCCCAAACCAATCCCTTAAATTTCTAAGCCAGGAATGTCGCCTACTTCACTGCACTGCGTTTCCCTATAATTTTCCCCTAAATTACGAGATGTAGAAATAGGGGTATATATCCCAAGTAGCACAAAACACCATTACATCAAACTTATAATAGCACGAATCCAAGCGCTAAGCATTATAATAAAATCGTATATCAACCGTATTTCTTTTAAACGACTCTTATACATAAAATTTGGGCCCCCCCTTTGTATGACTTTAAGCTTTATAAAAGCTGTGCAATAGCACTACAACTTTTGTATAATAGCATTAATAAAGTCGGGTTAAAGCATTCTAATAGCCACAAAAAGTTCAATTAGCACCTTAAAGTGCTAATTGAACTTTTTGTGACTATATTACAATTGATATGCGTAAATCAAAATTATAATACGTTAATTTAATATTATAAAAATGCTTACTGTTTTATTTCCTTTGTAAAAAAGTATATTTAATAGATTTTAAAAACATATAATCGGCTTAAATTATTGTTTTGTGTAAGTGTCATGACATGTTCTCTTGGCTGGTCTTTTAAGTATTTTTGAATATTGATTTAAACAGCTCGTTTTGTGTGAAATAAGCTGCACACATCAGTTTGTGGAGTAAAATATACAAGTTTATGGTGTAAAATACACGCGCCTTCGCAAACTTCCTTTAATATAATAAAAATAATAAAAAATTTAACTTAGTAGCATAAATTTTTGTTGAATTTTAGGCTTTTTAGCATTGTTTTAACAACATAATTGCTTTTAAAGGCATCTGTGCACAAAATAAATGATTATTTACCCCTTTTCATCTGACACAGTTGACTTTAAATATTTTGTAAGAATTGGAAAAAGAAAGCAAATGGCGACTCGTAAAATTAAAGCATTAGGTATTCAAATATGGTGTAGTAGAGCTGTTAATCATATTATGGTTAGACACAAAACTAAGAGCTCGTAATTCACCGTATAACACACTCCCATTTTAGTTACAGCCGTATTTTTACACTTCAGAAGTATCTTATAGTGCTTATAATCATCAAACGATTATTTCATTTTTATTTTGATTTTTAAAAGCTTCAATTAAATTAGAATACTCTTTTTTCAGTTTTCATTTATATCCACCTGTTTCTTTGTTTTTCCCAACGTTTTTTGTCCATGGCGCCAGCGATGCGTATAAAATGCCACCATTACAATACAATACATAAAATAATTTTACATTTTAATTTCACATAAAAAATAATTACGATCTATTTATTACTTCTATCTCTATAAATAACTTAATATTGATCAAAATATAGCTTAATGTTTTATAAAAGCATAGATTAAGAAGATAAAGGAGCTTGAGCTTGATTAAAGAATACTTTAAGAACAAATCGGTGCTAAAGTTTTACTAGTTCTTTATTCAATGTGTATATAGGATAAGCATTAAATCGATACAACCATAGACCATTAGAAAACCTTTGTTTCTAGAAAATGACTAAATACAACTAAGTGCACTAAATAGTATTACGTTAATGCTTATATAATATATAATGTTTTTCATATCACCGAAATACGATAACAGCTTTATATTAATATTACCCAATACTTAAATAGGAGTTTTGACATTGGTATACTTTTTTTATTAACCATAATATGGCATTAAGCATTATTAGATAAAATAAATGCCTTTAAACAGATTCGAAACTTGACCAGAGCTGATTAAAAATGTTAGTATGACTTTAGGACATAAATCAGTACTTATTTTAGTTAATATATTATTTATGTGCTACTTGGGATATTACGAACATTAATTTTAAAAAGACTAGGTAGCAATGTAAGTCCGTGAAGTATCCTGATTCACTATCAGTGCCCAATTTACCGCCTTTCGCGTGCAGTTTTTATATTATGAATGTTAAGGGCCCCCTTTTATATATACAAATACGCAAAAAAATACCAATCGAGAGTAAAGACGCGATCTCTTGATTTCATAGATTTAAATGACACAAAACAAAATAAATGTTATAGTTATATAATATATATATAATAATTTTATATATATAATAATTTTTTATATTATCTAACACAATATATAATATAGTGTTAGATAATATAAAAAAAAATTGTATATATATTTTATATATAGTTAAGATGAAATATATTTGTCATTAAATCGATCCAAAAAAATCTATTTAGAGTCATTCTACCTCTATTTAGATTTTTTCTATCGAGTCAGTTATTAAAATTGTTATTTGCGAACAATCGACCATACTATTAAATTTTATAAAACGTTTTTTCGGCATTAGGCAAATATTTGCATTGCCTTAAAATAATATTGATTAAAAAAGTGGTAATTTCGTAAAATCTCACCTTAATTGTTGAAGGTGGACTTGTTTAGCGAAGATTGGCTGCGACAGAGCGGCTGGGAGCCCTCGCACGAGACCATCCTGCTGGTACACGGGTACGCGGGCGGGGACGACACACTGCCCATCACTGTGCTCAGAGATGGTAAGACTTCATAGTGAATTAATATTAGACACCATCACGTAGATTCTAACGTAGATGCATACAAATTCTGTAAAAATCAAAAAAATCTGCGGCGAACTCAACGTTTATTTAATTGAATCTCTTTGCTGTGTCAGCACTGTAATAGACGTTGAGTTCGAAGCGAAGGTCCGTCACCCGTGCATAGAATCGCTTTCTTAGATAAATAACTTGTACCTAAGCCTATGCTTACTCTACATCCTTCCAGCTATGCCAAAAAAATGTCATCTGTATCATTGCTTTATGACGTTAAAGTCGGACTTAAAAGTGCGATATTTTCTGTATTATCACCCTAAAACAACTGAACCGATTAAATTAAATTTCGTCAGTCATTTAGTACAGTTTTTATTTTTCTAGGGCTGAAAATAATGGTAGCAATTTGTATGGGAAATCGATAATATTTCATATTAATTAATGATTAATAACTTATGTAAAGAAGATGTAGTATGCAAAATAATTACATCATATTCATCTACTTTATCTATTCACATAAATTTTTATACGTAAATATAGCGTTTTCACATCGGAGTATTAAATTAAGTTATTTTTAAACCTTAACGTATGTACATACATACTCGTACATAGCGTGGCCCAAATGAAGAGAGCTGCAAAAAACAACAGCTACTGAAAATACGATTGCAAAAAATCCTCTTGATATCAGAAACTTGGACCTGTAGGATATCTAGACTAAAATAACGTAAGGCCTATTTTCAATTATTTATTCGCATAATCATAATGGGGTCGTTGACACTGGAGAAAGCTGTGGGAAGTTGCTGTATCGCCTGGCGTGTGTATCATCACTCGACAACAGCGCAGCGAGCACGATGCATTTATTTCCTTTCGCTTTCTTTACCGACACTTTTCTTATTGTCATCGGTACTCAGACGTTAAACAACTACAATTTAGCGTGATACTAGAGGCGACTATGGTAGCATTGCGAACTACAAAGTCCAAAAAAGAATAAAACAACAGAAAATAGAAAAGCATGTCACTAGCTAGCTAAAAAATTGAACAATATGTTTTTTATATAATATGTTTCTTATGTAAAAAGTCGAGAGTTTAAAAATTTTATTACATTTCGAATTAGAATCGCTTTGGGAATCTGTGGAACATGTGTAGATAATGAATCCATTTTTAGTTTATGCAAATTTGCGAAAATTTAAGGAGTCAAATTAATATTCTTAATGAAAAATGCTTAAAATATCCATGCGATTATACCATGCTGTCTCTCTCTCTCTCTCTCTCGTTGCATCATAATGAATGATATCAAATAACAGAGTTGGCCCTTTGGAATTCTGACTAAATTCCAAATTGACTTGTCAAAACAAATGAATGACTTCAGTTTGATAGATCAATCAAGGCTTCTGTTAATGTTTAGGTCTGCAGTTTCTGCTAACTGAAATACCCTTTATAGCGTATCTCCGTCGTGGCGGCTACAACGTCATCATGATGGACTGGGGTGCGCTATGTCAGCCGCCCTGTTATGTGGCTGCAGTACATAACCTGCGGCCGGTGGCGAAATGTGCCGCTGAAGCGCTTGGCACGTTGAGGAGAGCAGGACTGCGCCCCGACCGCCTCACGTGTGTCGGGCACTCGCTGGGAGCTCACATGTGTGGTATCATGGCCAACTACCTCACATTCAGACTGAATAGAATCATAGGTAAAGAATATATTTATCTGTGATAAATATTTGAAATAATCAACTTGGAATTACGAGATACGCAACTGTTTCGGGTCTTATATAATATTTAGTGTTTTATTGTATTCAGAGCTAGATTTCTCCTAGTATACTTGTAGGTAAACTTCTTTTGTTCAGTGGTGGACTCGAATGTGGTCTCTAATTGGAAAAAAAATGTAGGTAGTTATTATTACCTCTCCTGTTTAGTTCTAATCATGATTATCGTAAATCGAATTGAAACATTTTCATTGTTATCATAATGTGGATATGTCTGGAATTCAGGTATTCATATTTATTTGAGTAGTTAAAAAAAAAAACACTTTCTTTTATTTTTTGGTAGTTAAACAATCTCTAACTCTCTCTACTAACTATGGTTTTGTTTTGAAACTTTTAGCGACGTTTAATATTCCAAACACTCGAGTCATATCCATACGTATTTACTTACACATTAAGAATCAATCATTAACCCGGAATAAGTACGCTTATAAATATTAATCGGCAGCTTATGTATCCAGGGCTAGATCCAGCGAGACCTCTGATCAGGTCAGCGCCCGCTCTCCGCCTGGACCCGGGTGATGCGCGTGCGGTGCACGTGTTGCACACCAACGCGGGGCGGTACGGTGAAGCGGCAAGACTTGGACACGCCGATTTCTGCCTCAACGGTGGACGTAGTCAACCTTACTGCGAGGATACACCGAGTAAGTGCTCTGTACCATACGGTGCGAATTAAATTCGTACTTATTACATTTATTTACGGCGGTATTTACAGTTTAATTATCTAAGTTATTGGATTTTGACATCTTAAATATATTTCTATCTTTGTCTCATTGATATTTTAAATGTTTATGTAAAAATCTTTTTCCATATATTATAAATAGATGTTGATTATAAATTTTGTTTTTCTTAAAATGTAAAATATTTTTTCTTCTTAACAGAGCAAGGTATAGTTTTGAAGAAGACAAAGGGATCTAGCCTCTTACAGCCAAAATGCTATCGAAAATCTATAACTTGTAACTGCAATATTTACATTTTAAAGCATTTTTCTTTAAAGATATCAATATAGCATTGTTGAGCAATATATATTAATACTAAAATTGGGTGCATTATCAATAATCGCAATTATTTCTGGTGGTAGATGAAGCGTTATGCAGCCACATCTGGTCGATCTGCTACCAGGCGGAGAGTTTGTTCCGTGAGCGGGCGGCGATCCCGTGCGGGCGGCGGTGCTCCGTGCGCGTGCCCCCCTCGCGCGCCTCCGCCCTGCCCGTGCCGCTGGGACAACCCGCCCCCATGACGTAACTATAACTCGCCTCATAATCTCACCCCGTCTGAGGGGCCTCCAAATGGCTGCAAAGTCCCTTGATCATATTATAAATTCGGGTTGGAGACCCCGTAGACAAATAAGTACAGCCTGTAGCGGGGGTTTATTGCCGTATTTACCATAAAAGCGAGTATAACTTACCCCTACGACGTTAACACTATGGATATTAAATGGAATAGTTCGCTGAAAAAAACTAAAAGAAACAAGCTTGTAAATCGAATCCATCTGTTTTCACACTTATTTATAAAACTGTCCATTTTTTAATAATGGTGTAATCCTAGACTGAGGAGTTGATAATTTGGTGGATTTACATGGATGTATCTTCAATAGCTCGGAGGTCATATTCCTTTTCTTTTTAATTTTACTAGCTCAATCATTCACACACATAAAACTATTTTTTAAATATTTAAGAACACCCTTGCCTGTTTGTTTTATTTTGAGTTGAATTTTGCGTAGATAATTATTAATGAGAGGAGCGTTTATGCTATAACATCAATAGCGATGACCGAGGGATCTTTTTTATTAGGCGGGTAGTATTACAAAAGAGGTTTTATCATCTACCGCTCGATTTTTATGTATAGTCTTTATTGATGAAAAAATGTGAGTAATGTAATATTAATACATATATATATAAATAAGGGCGCAGACAAATAATAAAAGTTTTGTTGTTATGAACAGGGCATCAGGCGCATACTGCGTGGAAGATTTCTCGACGCCGTTCTGTCCGTCGACGTCCGGTCTATCGGAAGGCGACTCTCGTTGTTGCCTGGACGCGCAGTACGCGGCCGCCGCCACCACCACCGCCCCGGCCCGCCCCCGCCCCCTCGTGCGCCTGCGCGCCACCAGGATTAAACCCGCGCCCACAAATCAGTCAGACCAGGCGATCTGACAGGAGAACGTCGGGCACGAGACGTATTGACATATATGGATCATTTACACGAAGCCAATAGCCGAGACGATCCACAGAAACTGACTTGAGAATTGTCTCAAGTCAATACTGACCGGCAGGTTAACTGACGACCTTAAATCGTAATCACAGAAAACATTGAGCAACTCCAATGTGTCAAAATAACTTATTTGTATTTTCTATTAATTTTTTGCAATTTTGAAATGTCACAGAGCTCTATGAACATTTTTTTTCGGTTGTCCTCAAAAATTGGCAGAGTTACAAAATAAAGAGGCTGACTTCCCAGACCGTTTCAGCTATTGGACTCGTGTTAAATGTTCTATTACAGCGCCGGATCAATGCAACGTGACGCCCTAAACAAAACATTGGAACGATGGCCATAAATAATCACAACAAAATAACTCTAATAGCACTGATTATAGTGTCATTTTGCCAATTACAGAAAAATTCTAAAAATGTTGTACTTTTGAATTAAGCCTTAAAGTTTTTTAAAGGCACTTCATTTTTAAGCTTATAATAAATTAGAGTAAACATAATCTGTTTGCCATGTCATACCACCCCCAAATACGAGCGTCCTAGGCAAGGGTTTGACGCATTTAGTGCATTTCGCAACTTGTGCAGTTCTCAAACTGGTTTACTTCTCATATGGTGCACTTATTTAAGATGAGTTGAGATTTGTAAAATTAACTAAAAATGAAACATATCTTTGGTTTTGCGCAGATAATTTTCTTTTAATCAACATACACTTTTCAGATACTTAATCAACAAATAAAGTAGGTAAGACACCCAACAAAACAATTAAACTTTACATAATTTCTTTAATTGGAGTCGGAATCTGACGGCAGAACACTTAAAAACTGAAAAGCATCATATTTCTCCAATTATTATTTACGTATGCGCGTATGCAAAAGCAAAACATTTGCGAAACTGCTGAAAGGGTTGTCACCTTTCGAGAAACAATTCGTGAAATTCGGATAGTTAGGTGGCAACCCTGAATGCGAAACATGTGCGTATGTAACGATTATTTTTGCAGTCGACCGCGTAACCGTACTGACAAGGACGCAGCTATTTCATAGAGCTAATAATAGAGCGAGACAAAGCACATGCGGAACATTCCCATACAACTGAAAAGATTTCGCAAATATTTCGTATTCGCATGCGATTGCGTCGGTGTACAAATGACGTAAACGAACCTCCGCACTGGCTCTACCGCGTAACAATAGCACGGATTGATCTGTCAAAATGACAGCTCAATTATCAACAGAGTAATCGGAATTTATATTGGATTGGACAGACCAATCGTGTCTAGTCTGCGGACTGTCGATCTGTCAGTCAGACATATTATTCAGGATTTTATATTAGACAGGCGATTTCGAACCTTAGTTACGCAGGGAAAAATTCGTTTCATGCGCCTCGCTCAGCTTGAGTTGATCGAAACTCGACGGTGATAAGACTTTAGAGCGATTTTCCAAATTACTATAAAATTCACGATGAATAATTAATAAAAAAAAACACTCTTCTTAAAGAAAAAAGACATTTACGATAAGGAAATTACATGATTTACCGGAAAGTTTTGTCATAATTTAAATCGACCATAAACGCTACAAATGATATTAAAAATTAGACTTTAATTAGAATAGTTTTAGAAATAAGTGAAAGTGTAATTTAGTAATCATATTAAGAAATTGGATGATGTTGATAGCCAAAGAATTCATTGTACCAATAAAATAGTAAACTATATGTTTGTTTTTATTTATTTCTTCTCATTATCCATTACATCAACGCTGGCCTGCTACTTCTATTCTGTTTTAGCTCTGTGATTATATCATAGACATTCGAAATACTATTTAAATATAAGTGTTTATAAAATCAGGAATAAATACTATGGTAACTCGGTGACGTCATAAAGTCATTACAATAAATCTATAGTAAAACGAAGACCATAAGTCACATTACAGTTACTAGGTGGCGCTAAAGTAAATTGTATGAAACTTAAATCGCGTTTACGAATTTTTTCATGTGAAAAATCTGTGTAAAATATAAGCTTTTTTGTAGCTTAACCCAAATCGGGCAACACTAAAAAAATAAAAGACATAAGTACCTATTCAAATACATTATAATGTTAATAATTATTCTAAATACATTTAATTCTATCAGCTTTTATTATTAGACATCAATAGAGAGAGTAGGGCTGCTTTCTCTTTCTCCTTCTTCCTTACAACATCTAAAGCTCGATTTTTCCACGTGCTTTTACGTAGTTTGATAGGACGACTTCCAACGTAGCGACCTGAAATAGTAAAACAAAAAAATCTAAGTGCAAACTACCCGAAGTTGAAACAAATGCAGTTTTCTACATTCATGTTATATACATTCAGAATTAAAGTAATAAATGTAATTGTTTAATGTTCATATTACATTAATATTTCTGCTTTCTTCGAAAGCACAATCAAGTGCTAACTCACTCAGACACAACTGTTTCTAAGCACAAAATCAATAAAATATTGCATTACGCGGTAGATTGAAAATTTATGACATAAATACTCGATATTTTAAGTTAATTTTTGTTAATGAAATGTATGACATAAATACTCGATATTTTAAATTAATTTTTGTTAAAGAAATGTCTTTTTTATAATTTATAAATACATATATGACAAAAATACATAACTAGACATTTTTAAATCAAAATCAAACTTTAATCCGTCTGAAATAAAGACCAGAATCGATTACTAAAATTCAATATTTAGTGGTACATAATTACTTTGTTTATAATAATATTTGCTGATGTTAATTTTATTAAACGTTAATTGTCTTACCGTCCATTTCTTTCATTGCTTTGATGAAATCACCGGGGTCCTTGAAGCTAACGAAGCCGAACCCTTTGCTCTTGTTAGTCCGTTTGTCCCTTATCACTTTGGCCCTTTGGAAGGATGTGTATTTGCTGAATGTCCGCGTCTGAGACGAAATAAAGTTTATTGGGTCATATTTTCGTACTTTAAGAAAGAAAACATGGTCTATTAACAACAAAAGAATCCCACAATTGCTTGCAAAGGCATTTTTTCTTCCGGTAACCAAAGGAACTATTATAATTTTTTTTTTTTATAAAAAAGAAGTACGTTTTTGAAAAATCATCAACGCTAGGCCATATCAATAAAACTCCTATCAGTTTGTCTGTATCACGAATAATTTTGTTAAATATTAATCAAAATGTAGCTACGATAAAGGCAAGTGCTTACTGACGTAAGATACGTAGCGTCTTATTAGCAGCGGAACATGAAAACCGACAAATATATGATAAGCCATTCAACCTTGCATATTATAAGTGGTTGTAACAAAACGGCGTGATATAATGGCCAAGACTCACGAGCAGTTCATCGGTGACGTCGTTGCCGAGGTCTCCGCAGAACATACGAAAGTCGTCGTCGGGCCAGTCCAGTAACGTCACGTCCTCCCACACCTGCCCGCCCGCTGTGCGGACCACCTATCATAACAATATCATTCTTAAAGAAATAGTAGTTTTCAATGCAGTTGCTCATAAAGCTCTATTTTTTTAATCCATTGTAAACACCGAAAGTGAGTCTCTCAACACGTGTTAAACAAAAATGTACTGAAATCTTTTACTGCACACGTGCTTAAAAGTATTTTTTTTTAATTTTTTTTTGGCCGAGCACCAAAGAAATTAAAAAAAAATGATGAAAATATGTCAAACTTTAGAGGCTTTCAAGGAGTCTAGAACGAATATTTTGAAATAAAAATGTATGACACGAAAACATGTTCAAATATCACGTTTAATTTTAACAAATATTTTTTACCTTTAATACATACTTAGTTTTATTAACCTATATATTTGTTTTATTTCCTCGCAAAAAGAATTGAAAAATATTGTAAGAAACTTGAGCGTAAAAGGTTTTTCGAGTTTTTATTATTAAGGCCCGAAAACCTTACTTTCCGCACTCGTATCTTAAATAACTATTATGGATGTCAGTTCATAAAAAAATTCTTCTGTTGTGAATATGTAAATCGTAGAAGTTAAAAAAAAATGCATCTAAAATAAAAATTATAAATAGAATATATAAAATTATATTCTGTAATAGCGTCCAAGTTTTTTTTGAGAAACCCAAAAAGGGGTATGTGTTTGTTTTATTTAGCAATTTTATATTAAGGTAAACATATGAACTGTTTTTATATTCATTTTTTGGTTGTTAGTTTCTTTTCTTTACCCATTATTACCATAAAATAAATAAATTCACAAGCTACTCAGCCTTTCATTAATTGGCCCAAACACCGAACCCCTCACACTAGTAACGAAAAAAGTAACAAGTGCGTGAAAAATTCATCAGTCCTGTTAAGTCCTGGGTAACTCAATGGTTAGAGTGGTCGCCTGGATTGCGAAAGGTCGTTGGTTTGAATCTCGTCTCAAGAGTACCTGGGGCTGATGAATTTTTTAAGCATTTTTCATTCAGCGCGTGACGTCACATTTCAATAAACTAAACATCATCGTTTTACGCCGCTTCATTGCTTTACTTTTCTTATTTAACTTTTTTCTAAATTATATTTCGATTTCCTTATGAGTGCACCACTAAAGGAATATCTGGTGTACTTTCGGGGGTCTGCTGTTCTGCGTCGCCGCCGTGGACGCTACGAACTATGAAGGAGGTTGTATTACGTACGCAACCTCACCGCTGGCCGCATAGACGCCACGACGGCATAAAAAGAAGAAAACTTCTTCTGTCATTCGCCTTTTGTCTTTTCACAACAACGCTTAAATAATATCTACCAGCCGCATAAATAATATAAATATTTCATCATAATAAGTATACCCAGACTGAACACCAGAAGGATTGTGGACGGAGCGGTATTGGAGTTCGTGTCCAAGTGGCGTACATCAGTTCAGTAAGTACTCTCGATTTTATATCAGGGTTCCATCGGGTGCGCTCTAAGGATAATCTCTTTCTTTATTTCTTTTCTTTCGCTTTTTTTTCTCTGTAACAATTATTTACCGCATACGATTAAGATCCCGCGTGAGGTCTCGGCTATTTACACGCCGCCTCACCATTATTTATTGGTCCTTCTTCGTTCGGATATTGTATCAGCGTTTTTATACTTATTTGGAAGTTCATAGATCATTGCGTAATTCATTGGCAATATATCTCGACTTTCATAAAACAGCATATCTTATTATTATATCTATATAACATATAATTACTTTATTTCATTCCTATCATACTTATTTCATTTAATTACACAATGTCGGAAAATAAACAAAATAAATTATCTATACTTCATTGTAAAAAGGAGTCTTTATTTGCACGTTTTAATCGTTTATATAAGTTGTCACAAAATATTTCTACTTTTGATTCAAGATCAAACGATGATTTCGTTACTGAGACGGAAACATTAGACAGTTTATTCTCAAAATATGAGAGCATTATAGATGATATTAATGAGCTTACTTTATCTATAAATGCTGATGCGAAGCCGGATTATTCGGCGCTTGATTCGTGTCAGGATTTATACATACGTATTAAAAGTGCTCGTAACAAAATATGTTCTGAGTCTTTATCTTTGCGATCTGATTGTGTAAAATATAATAAAACTTCAATTAAATTACCTCCGATAGAGTTGCCTAGCTTTGACGGAAAAATTGAAAATTGGTCGATATTCTATGAGACTTTTAAGTCGAATGTTCATAATAACGAACAACTTACCGATTCACAACGTGTACAGTATTTAGTTGGTAAACTTACGCATTCCGCTCTTAAGCTCACTGCGGGTATTGTACCTACAGGGGAGACGTATAGTATTATTTGGGATAGTTTGGTGAAAAAGTACCAAGATACGCGTACTTTAGGAACTCATTATCTTAACAACATATTTGAATTAAAAAAATGCTCTAATTCAGAACTTAGCTTAAATTCTTTCATAGAAACTTATTCTGCTTCTATTTGCGCTTTAAAACAATTAAATATTCCGGATATTACAGATTTTATATTACTACACGGTGCCTTAAGAAAAATGGACAATCAGATTTTACAAACTTTTGAGTTTTCAGTTCGTCATAAAGAAATTCCATCATATAAAGATTTAATCTCTTTTATACAAGATCAAGTAAAAGTTTTAGAGCGATCTAATAATAATAATAATAAGACTTTTCAATTTGGTGCTCGCTCTGTAAGTGTAAAGAATAATTATTCAGCGTCATCTTTGCCACGAAATACAAAATCATTTGTTTCTCGTAACGAAGCATCGGCGCCTGGAATAAAATGTAATTTATGTGATAGTTTGGACCACACACAATTTTATTACTGTCCGAAATTTAAGAATACTCTCTCTACTAAAGAACGATTTGAAATTATCAAATCTAAGCACGGTTGTGTAAATTGCTTGAGCCTGTCACATACATTGTCTAATTGTAGATCTAATTCTTGTTGTAAAATATGTAACAAACGACATCATACTTTATTGCACTTTGACAATAAGTTACCAAATATCACTAATACGCATATAGAGATTGGAAGCTCAACGTTACTAGAGAACAATCTTCTTTCTTCAAATACCTCATCACATCTGCCTACTAAGAAGGTTACAGAGAAACTGCCTGCTGTATCATCTTCAAACTCAAAGTCTTCATATAATAATGAACATGATTCTAATATAGCACTGCCTAACATGAATTCATCGCTTTCTTTTAGTGTTCAAAATCATTCTACAGTTCTTTTGTCCACCGCTCAGGTTTTCGCTAAATCTTATGATAGTAGCAATAAAAAGTTAATTCGTTGTTTAATTGATAGCGGCTCGCAGAATAACTTAATTACAATTGATTGTTGTAAATTACTCAATTTATGTATAAATCCACTAAAAAATTCATATGTAAAAGGTATAGGTTCGGGTTCGCAACCTTTACATGGTTTTGTGAAATTTGAAATCGAGTCTCGTTTTGATGCAAATAAAAAATATGATATTTACGCTCTTGTAGTGGATTGCATCACTGAACAGTTGCCATCTCATTATATTGATAGGCAGGATTTACATTTTTTGAACGGATTGCCACTTGCGGACCTTACTTGGAATATACCCGGTGAGATAAATTTAATTCTAGGTGCACAACTTTTCCCGTATATTTATTTAGGTAATCGATTAAATTCAGATTCTAGTGCTCCTTCCGCGATTTTGACTTCATTTGGCTATGTATTGATAGGCGACTGTCAAAATAACATTTCTAATAATTTACCAAAGTCACATATTACGTTCACCGGTTTATCTTATAATGAATTGGAGTTAAATATGCAACAATTTTGGGATTTGGAGGAGTTACCTCGTAAGCAGTTTTTGAGCCTTCAAGACACTAAATGTGAAAATTTATTAACCAGTTCAGTAATGCGTGATGATAGTGGACGCTATTCCGTTTCGTTACCATTTTGTGACGACCCAGTGCAATTAGGGAATTCTCGTACTACCGCTTTACGTCGCTTATATGCTTTAGAACGTCGTTTTAAACAACAACCTATACTCAAAGACAATTATAATACAGTAATTTCTGATTACATAGAAGAAAATGGTTACTTGATAGAAGTCTCTGATAATGATGATAATGACAGGGGTTATTACATTCCTCATCATGTAGTTGTACGTTCGGATAAACTTATGCCTAAAATTATATTAGATGCTTATTCTAAAACTCATACAGTATTATCTTTGAATGACGTGCTACATACGGGACCTTCATGGTTGCACAATCCAGTCTCGAAATGGCCTGTAAGACCGTTCTCTCCCATCGATAATAGAGAGTTACCAGAATTCCGTACAAAAACACTAGTTACTACCGCTGAGTGTAATCAACCTGTTCTCTATGAACTTGCTTTACGTTTATCCTCTTGGGATAAACTGTTACGAATTGTAATATATATTCTTAGATTTATAAGAAAACATGATTCTGTTAATACTGTGAATAATTTATTTATTGCAGAACGAATGGTAATTCTTTCAGTACAACAAGTACATTTTACTAATGAGATTGATTTAATAAAAAAAGGAAAATTAACTTCTAAAAAATTAAGAAATTTAAACCCCTTTCTCGATAAAGAAGGAATCCTCCGCGTAGGTGGTCGGCTGACACATTCTGATTTACCGTATGATGCTAAGCACCCTGCTATTCTACCGAAACACGATCATATGGTTAATCTTATTATTCAGCATTTTCATGTAATAAATTGTCACACAGGAGCCGGTCTACTTATATCAATTTTACGACAGCGATATTGGATTTTAGATGCCCGATCTGTAACTAGAAAGGTTGTGAGGAAATGTAATTCCTGTTTCCGAACAAATCCTAGACATCCTTCTCTAATGATGGCTGATCTACCTTCCTGTCGTGTAACTGAAACTAAGGCTTTTGTTCATACTGGCGTTGATTACGCAGGTCCTATACGCATTACTCTAGCCCGCAGAAGGGGACAACAGTCTCAAAAGGCATACATATGTCTTTTTGTATGCTTGTCAACTAAAGCCGTTCATATTGAATTGGTTTCCGATTTGACTTCTAACACATTTTTATCCGCCTTTAAAAGATTTATATCCCGACGAGGTCCAGTTTCATGTCTTTATTCCGATAACGGAACGAATTTCGTTGGTGCAAAAGCTAAACTTGATGAATTATATCAGTTTTTACTCAATTCTGATTTTAATGCAACTTTAAAAACTGAACTCGATAGTCATCGAATTGAATGGAAGATGATTCCACCCAGAGCACCGCATTTTGGTAGTTTATGGGAATCTAACATTAAAAGTTTAAAGACACATTTGTATAGAGTAATTGGAAATCAACTGCTAACATTCGAAGAATTACAAACTGTACTTGTACAGATTGAATGTATAATGAATTCTCGCCCTTTAACTTATATTTCTTCAGAACACTTTCCTGAAATTATAACGCCAGCTCATTTCTTAATGTCAACTCCTTTAAAATATTTACCCGCGACTGATTTAACTAATGAGAACGGTAGACTTAGCAATCGTAAACTACTATTAGATAATATGGTCAATTCATACTGGAAGAAATGGCATAAAGAGTATTTACACACGTTGCAAATTAGGCAGAAATGGATAACTACAGATCGCAATGTTCAAATTGGAACAGTAGTATTGGTGGGTGAGGAAAATAGTCCTCCCTTAACGTGGCCTTTAGGTATAATCACGGATGTCTTTCCAGGACATGATGGTATAATACGAGTCGCTATGGTTAAGACTCAGAACGGTAGTTTCAAACGTCCTATTGTGAAATTATATCCTTTACCGAATCAATAACTATAACTCATTATATCTTATTAATTTAGATCATTCACATTTTTACTTTATTATATTATGTATTTTAAGAATTCACTATCACGCTTTGAAAGTTCCATGAACTTCCAAGGGGGGGAGAATGTTGACGCCGCTTCATTGCTTTACTTTTCTTATTTAACTTTTTTCTAAATTATATTTCGATTTCCTTATGAGTGCACCACTTAAGGAATATCTGGTGTACTTTCGGGGGTCTGCTGTTCTGCGTCGCCGCCGTGAACGCTACGAACTATGAAGGAGGTTGTATTACGTACGCAACCTCACCGCTGGCCGCATAGACGCCACGACGGCATAAAAAGAAGAAAACTTCTTCTGTCATTCGCCTTTTGTCTTTTCACAACAACGCTTAAATAATATCTACCAGCCGCATAAATAATATAAATATTTCATCATAATAAGTATACCCAGACTGAACACCAGAAGGATTGTGGACGGAGCGGTATTGGAGTTCGTGTCCAAGTGGCGTACATCAGTTCAGTAAGTACTCTCGATTTTATATCAGGGTTCCATCGGGTGCGCTCTAAGGATAATCTCTTTCTATATTTCTTTTCTTTCGCTTTTTTTTCTCTGTAACAATTATTTACCGCATACGATTAAGATCCCGCGTGAGGTCTCGGCAGTAGCGAGTACTTATGTTTACTGAAATGTGATGTCACTGCTCGAAATGTCACTGACTAGTGGATTCGCGGGACAATTTAAATTATTGAATAAGAATGTTTTTCCTTTATTTTTTAAACACTTTTTTGAGAAAAATAGTTCGTGTACATACGTGTGCCTGAGTATCAGGTATATGATTATAAAGAATTAAATATTATTTAATGTCGTATCTTATTTAACAATCTATGCTAATTTCTAGATATTTCCACATCTTACGAAATCAAAATTTCTAACGGCGCAGGATCTAGATTACATATAGTTAGATTTATTTTAGTATAACTAACATGCCAAGTATGATTCAAATAAATAAAAATGGAGAGTCTGTAACATTAAATTAACAGCTTTTTACTAAATACATTTTTGACATTTTTTGTTTCTTTGTTGCGGCTTAACTCAGAAACGGCTGGACCTATTTTGACAGGACTTTCATTGGCAGATAGCTTATGTTACATTTAATAATTTACGCTACATTCCACGCGTACGAACTCGCAGGCACAGCTAGTAAAATAAAAGTCTGTAAGACCGGAACATACCTTTCTGTTTTTCTTCTCCTTCTTGGGTTTGGCGGCGGGCGGTTCTGGCGTGATGATGGGCGGGGGCGGGGGCGCCGGCATCGGCGCGGGCTCCGGCTGCGGCTCCACGCGCGCCGCCGCCGCGGGTGGGGAACGTTTCTATGTACAGTCAACAGCACATCAGCTTATACATTTCACTACATAAGAATCTGATTGCATTTCGGAAAATTTTAACAGAAGGCAACATGGGAAAAATGTATAAAGACGTCTTGTTGTTATACTTTAATATAATAAACACTTTTCACTAACTGCCTCATAGCATTGAAGATACTCTTCACCATATTCCTATATGGGCAAATTTTGACATAGATTAGCCATCTGTGTGGGACATAATATAGTGCACAAACATGTACCTGTACACTCTACATTACTAACATTTAATATTTTGAAGGAACAGTAACCAACCCGGTAAAAAAGCCCAATAATTTTTTTACTCAGAATGTAACACAAATAAATAAAAGACGCTTTACTTTATTTATTTCTTAATTACTAATCTCTATTAATATCACAACTGCTGTTACGCTTACTCATGTAAATCAAATCTGCTTTAGTTTATTTTTTTCTAGTCACAGTTCCTATTTTTACCCGGCGTAGGGAAATGTTTTCATAAATTATCCTTCGCTAGTAGTATGATTACTACACAGGCCAATTAATTCTTTAAAAAGAATAAGCGCCAAGACGTCATATCTAGTTTACAGGTATTTATTCAATATACCGGTCAATTCATAAACATACTTTAAAATAAATAAAAAAATGGAATTTGTAGATCCGCTTTCCGAAAAAAAAGATTCACTGTACATATTCATTGGAAATTACTATACAAACACTTACCCGTTTCCTACTTTCATGTTTTTCTTTTTTGTCCTCATCTTCCTTAGGCTGTTTGTATAATTTGGGTGCAGCAGACAAGACTACAGGCTGCGGTTTGGGAGGGGGTGGCGGTATCAACTGTGGTCCCGGCAGTCCCGGCCTAAGAAACGGCATTGGACCCGGAAAACATTCGGGCATACCAGGAGGGCGAAGTCTTTGAACCTGAAGCATATAATATTGATTTAACTTTAGCATTGAGAAATAATTTTATAAGAATGGAGACTCAATAACTACTTCACTACAATAAAAACTACAGATTTTCGTGTACATGGTCACAAAAGTAACCAAAATGTATTTGTCGATTTACGTCTTGGTTACTAAAGGGACCTCCGGTGACAGTGTGGGAAAAACGTTATTTGTTTTTGTTGGCAACATCAATGATTGTGTACGTTATATGTGGTATTTAGTACTTAGTACGAAATATAGATGACGGTCTATTTAAAAAATAGTACAATAATGTATTCTAATATGTCTGAAATCAAATCATCATAATAAAACAAATATTTCCGTGAAATAAATCAAAAATATTTTTTTATACCCGCGAAAACGTTGCCGCCATATTCATGACGTCATTGTGATATATGCACAAAATCTTAACTCTATGCACAAAGCAGATGCATATAGTAGAAGATCAAAGTTGTCAATGAAACAAGATCCATGCAATAAATTGCATGGTTCATGCATGATCGATTTCTAAATAAATAGATATAAATAAGCTAAGAACAGCGCCATCTAGGAATTCGATTTATAATTAATAGGCCTATCTTCATGACTTATCTGACAGCTGTCGCAGTGGCGTCACACAATGGCGGGTCGTGTTTCAAGCCACGTGGCACACAGACAAAAAATCTCGACTTTCAATTTCAAGATAATTTTGCGATTTTAAGACTGAAAATCAGAATCTCTATATTTATTACGACGTAAATTTTAGTTTTTATGCAATTTCGTGAATTTGTCACTACCGAAACTACCCTATTGAATAGTCTATAACTTATATATCGCTCGATAAGTTTGTGTGATATCTGCGAGCGTGTACTTAGAAACATCATACGTTTCTAAGGGATGACTGATCGCGATTTGAACGTTAAGTGATTAATAATCTAATATTTTAATACATCTCAAGATCTTCACATTTTTCAGCAATAATAAAAATTTACTTATTTATTAAAATGACAGTTACATATTACCTTGCTGAACTATGTTTGCTACAAAATCGATGTCGCTCATATAAATTAGGGAATAAATACTGTTTCTGGTTATTCAGAGTTATTATAGGTGATTATACTGATAAGGTGTGAAACTGCTTATCCTTATTTCGTAAGTAATAGTTTCAGGTGTTGTAGTGTTGTGGTACCTCCGCTGTCTCAGATATTCCATAATACAGGGGCTTTAGCTACTCTAATGTACAAGATATTGTCTAGTATTCAATTATGTATTATTATATGCAAATATAGTAAGTGGAACTGATATCTTTATTTTATCGCCGCCATTATTAATTAGATCATTAATTAGACATTAATCAATGCAATATTAATGTCTTGACTAGAAATAATATATCGGAAGAGTTATTTGGCTTATTATCTAAATACAACTTGACCAACCATATCCTAAAACCAACTAGGTGAAGCTTGTTTAGACTTTATTTGCTCAAACATAAAGGATGTTAAAGCTCATTTTCAATTTGTGGCTCTATCTGATCAGATCCGAAGAAACCGGTCAGATTATTTCCTTACCATCTCTTAGATAAAACAAGGTTAAAGTATGGAGCCCAATTTTTGTTTCGTATACATAAGCGATGAAAATATAAAAAAGTTGAAGGACTGCCTTTCATCACTTTCATATAACGAAATTCTTAAAGAAACTAACACCCTAAAAAGTATTCAACTTGCTTCATGATGGTTCTTTAATACTTATGTTAAAGTAAAAAATAAGAAAATAAAAAATAAATGGCGTACAAAAGGGGTAAAAAGTGTTGTATACGTAAACGACAACTATACGTAAATTATTTACTTAATTCTAAAAACAAGTCTTCACAAAAATATATAGAAAGTATTCGGGTGTACTTCGAAAATGTAAAATTATTAATAACCATTTAATAGAAAAAAACAACAGATACTGCATGTTGCTGTTTATGGAGCATGATCAATAGATACTTCAAGATCATCATCATCATCAGCCGTAAAACGCCCACAGCTGAGCATAGGGCTCCCCCATAGATTTCCACGACGATCGGTCCTACGCAGCCCGCATCCAACAACTTCCCGCAACCTTTATAAGATTGTCGGTCCACCTGGTGGGAGGCCTACCCACTGAACGTCGTCCGGTATGTAGTCACTATTCGAGAACTCTTCCGTCTTAACGGCCATCAGTTCTTCTAGCTGTGTCCCGCCCACTGCCACTTTAGCTGAGCTATTCTTTGAGCAATGTCAGTAACGTTAGTTCTCCTACAGATTTCCTGATTCCTAATTTGATCACGTAGAGAGATACCAAGCATTGCTCTCTCCATTGCCCACTGGGTGACCTTGAGCCTTCTTATTAAACCCATAGTGAACGACCACGTTTCGCTTCCGTAAGTCATCACTGGCAACCTGTAGTCCACTTGGCACTTGGCACCTTTGGAGAGACTGCATCACCGCTCATGTCTCGATCGAATCAAAGGTTTTCTCGTAGTCGTGGCCGGTTATACTCTTTGGACTTCTGTATAACTTGCCGCAGCGTATGAATATGGTACACGGTACTATAGCCTTTTCGGAATCCAGCTTGTTCGGAAGGTTGGAAGTCGTCGAGCCTGCGAGTGAGACGATTCGTAATGACCTTCGAGAAGAACTTATAAACGTGGCTCAAAAGCAAGATCGGCCTATAGTTTTTCAAGAGTGCTTTATCACCCTTTTTTAAAAACAGGACGACCTCATTCCCACTCCATGCTTTCGGCATTTTACCTTCGAGAATAACGGAATTGAAAAACCTCTGGAGGATTTTGAGTATCGACTTACAGCCCGCTCTCAGAAGCTCTGAGGCGATTCCGTCGTCACCTGTTGCCTTGTTGTTTTTCAGTTGTTTAAGAGCCGTATTAATCTCATACAGACTAACGTCCGGATTTCTTCGGTTAAATGTCGGGTAAGTTTGACTCTAGATCTCTTGCCTTGCTTTCGGCAGGTATTTGCGTGAAGTAAATCTGTCCATAGAAACTCTCGATCTCCTTTAAGATTTCCGCTTTTGACGAGATGATGCTGCCGTCGTCAGATTTCAGCCTCGACAATTGGCTTTGCCCAATACAGATCTTTCGCGAATACTATGGTGCCTTTGTTCCGCTCAATTGCCTTTAATACGTTCCGTATTAATTCGGCGAAGATAGCTTCAAGGTCTCTGATATCTGCCTATTTAGTAGTCGATAACGATTTGCATCCATTGAGTTTTGTGCCTCATTTCGTGTCTCATTTGCATGAGTTGGAGTGTGTTATCAAAATGTTTCTTTGTTCTGGGACGGCGGGTTTTGAAGAACTTGGCCCCTACCATACGGACAGTATCCACCACCATGCTGTTTAGATCGTCTACATCCAAATCGTTGTCAAGGACGCTAAAGCGGTTCTGAAGCTCGAGTTGAAAACTTTCGGAGTTTTGGATCTGTGCAGGTATTAAAGTCCCCCATCACAACCGTGTAGTGGGTATTGTAACTATGCATGGCTTTTGAGATCTCCTCATTCATAGCCTCCACTTCATCATGTGCGTCGATGTCGGAGCATAAACCTGTATTAAATTCAACGAATATCGATTTGATATTCTGAGTATCAGGTATGCTACCCTGGTCGACACACTTCCAATGGTAATCACGTTGTTTACAAGGGACTTGTGGACACTGAACCCAATACCAATACTAGGGACTGTTGATCACCCTCCCGATAGTATAGCAAATAATCAGAATCAAGGATTATCGAGTCCTCCCCCTCTCTTCGGACTTCAAATAACCCGACAATGTCCCAGCGTAACTTACTGATACATTCTTCCAACTCCGTCTGCCCTCAATGATCGCGATCGTCGTAGATGGTAGCCGAATCTTACCCGGGGATTCTTCGCACCCTTTGCCTTACTGTTACCGTAATCGCTAGCGTAACTAGGGATAGTAGGGCTGCCGGGGACTAGAGGCCGATTTATTTTTAGGTTATCTATAAGGTGGGGGAAATAGATACTCGATACTTGCAAACCTTTATTAAAAAGTAAAAACATATTATACTTATATGTGTTTGAAATATTGAAACAGTCAAAGACTATAATGTGCCTTTACAAAAACTAAAAATACACAGCAGTAATTCTTTTTGCAGATGGACCGCATATTCAACAAACTAAAAAGAGTCCTTTTGGCCTGTGTTCACCCGTCATGGACCACAGTAGCCAATGTTATATTGACAGCCGCAGCAAAACTTATTGACTAACCATTCAAATAAAATATTGTTGATAGTTTAATAAGGCTTCCATAATTCAATGCTGACAAAATGTTGTTTATTTGTTATTATTCATATGTCTATAAACTTCGAAAAACAAAAAGTTTTTCTTTTTTAATATCTTATGCATATATGATTTTTCCTAAGGTTGCAATAATGATAACATACCGATGCTGGTACCATCATAGAAGGTGGTGGTGGTGGCGGTGGCACCGTTGGGAACATCATGCGTGCGGCCATCGCCGCTGGCTCGAAGGGCGGCATTATCGGCACTGCCCGTTCCAGCTGTTGCTGTACAGTACCAAATGTAGCTGCACCGATCACCGGCCGAACACCCATCTCCACCCCAGATATCTCGGCTTCGAATCTGAATGATAACCATTAAGCTGCTATTGAACTCTCTTTAAGTAGTGATTTGATATAAGAGAATGCCCAAACTCCCTTTTAATTATAAATGTGCTTTAATTGCTTAAAGCATATTATTAATGATTTCTTTTCATTTTCTACATCCTGCTATGTTATTTTATGTGCAGGATGAAAGGTAGTTCTACATATGATAGAGTTTCCTATAGGTGAATTCATTATTTAAATTCGATTCACTTTGTGTTCAATGTGATTTTGTTTTACAAAATGATCAGTAACTAAGGATAATTATTATGATGATTATCCAAAAAATATTATCTTTATAATTACGAATGCTGGACTATGATAACTATACACATCAAAAATAATATAACAACATGTCCTGACAAAAAAAGGAATAGTTCGTAACACAACCCTACTACATGCACAATAATACAAATTGTGAGATAAATGTGAGATGGGTTTCTGTGGTTACAGTTTAAAGAAAAGAACAAGAAAATTAAATTAAAAATAAAAGTATGATTATGCTATAGTTATAACATGATTACATTAAAACAACTAATATGAGTTATCAATGTATTATAGTTATAAGGACAAAATGGATTAAAATTTATAATTAAATAATTTATGTTAAATAGTGTTGGGAATTGGTAGGTCTACTCTGCACAAACGAAGTTTAACAATATCCTATTTTTTTTTTCAGTACACCATACAATCATTTTAAATATAATATAGTTTATGCTATGGATACATATTGTACTCTAGTGCAAAGTAAAAAAGATAACAATAAAGATATCTACTGCAAATATTGTATTACGACAATTGCATATATAATTTATGTAGATTTTTACCAAATACCCAAAGACTCCATTTCGTGTAAAAATTGTGCACCATCACACAAATCTCAAAAATGCCATTAACTGTTTATTGTTCTATAACCATATGTACCTAGAATAATACTAACTGGACCTATTTACCTTGACATTTCATCTTGCATTTGCTGGTATTTACTGGAGTCCTCCATGGCGAAGTCTTGGAAATAACCTTAAAACAAGTCCAAAAAATTACGAGTAACGAGAAATTTATTAAACGTTTCTACTATAAAAAATTCTTGATACGTACAAGCATTTTAAAATACTAAAATATCTCGTTTTAGGTACTAAATTAATTAAAGACTTGGCTGGGCTTAGCTTTTTCTTCCACAACAAAAGTCAAATACAAAATAGGGATGTTCGATATTCATCGATGTTCATTAAACATCGATGTTCAGCTAGAAAATATTGATATTTTGTCATCGATGTTTTAAATTCGATAACATCGGCATTTTCTAGCCAAACATCGATGTTTCTGAATAAAATATCAATATATCCTAACGTGCTCTAGATATACTAGCTAGATGATCTCGTTCTCAAGTTCAATTATTTTCCAATAGATGTCACCGGTTGCACTCGTAACTGGAGTTACCAAACAAATAGTTTTTTCTTTGCTTACCTTTTCCAAGGAAGTTAAAAATAAATCTGTAATCTTCAGCGCTCTTTATTACCATATAATTAACCGAAAACGTACTTCAATGACCGTTACGATTTTATAGGTTATTTTGAGAACGTTGCCCGTAATTAAAAGTTGCCCGTGAGAAGATTACGATACTAACTGCTTGCGGATTTTGATTTGCATTGAAGGTATAAAAGTTCAAGAAGAATCTTTTTCTTCTCTCCCCTCCCTCTGTTTACAATGTTTTCGCTTTTATAACAAAGGAATAATAGTTATGCCATGGGACTTCTTTCGTGAAAGATATTCTAACTATACTTTTTATTGTTTCATATTTCAAAAAACATTGAAATTTGGATAATAAGAAAACCAAATTTTTGTTTAATACATACATATATTGAAATACATATTTTACATACATGTTTAGAAAAGTTGGCTCTACTTTTTATCAATAAAGAAATATATTAAAAGGTTATTCCTTATCAAAATTATTTTTTCTTCAATCAGTTGATATAAATATTGGAATATGTAATGATTTGTTCTGTTTCTTTATAAATTCTGAAAGATTCACTGTATTTTATTTAAAATCATTGATGTTTTCCAACATCGATGTTCAGTTTTCGATAAATATCGAAATCGATATTGAGCTTGCGATGATGACATCGATGTCAACATCCAAGTTTTTTTTTTAATATCGATCATCCCTAATAAAAAACTTATGTTATAGTGTAGTGACCAGTGATCAACACAAGCCCCTTTTTGCTCGAGTCTATAGATGACTGAGTCAGACTGACTAAAATAACTACCAGGTACTCAAGAACTCGAGTACCTCGAATATAAGTTCTAAGTACTAACGACATTCGAATCCTAAATATGGAAACACATTATCGGACGTGGCTGACGGACGCGGCTGACAGCCGCGACTTATAAGTTTGCACAGTCTTCAAGGATGTGGCTTGCGGACGCGTTTCGATGCCTATTCCACTAGGAACTGTTGACGAAGAAACATGTCGAGTAGTGAAAGTGAGGACGAATTTTTCGAATTAGCGGCAGCAGCTTTATGTTGTCCAGCCAGAAAGAAAATAAAAAGAAGCCTTTGGGTCCATGACATAAATAAATGGAAACAAATTATCGGTTGTTTCCAGCTTAAGTCGTGCACTTTAACAGCGACCTTATAGCTTCACGCATATAGTCGATTTGAATAGAATTGATTGCTTTTCATCCGAATGTCTACTTGTTGTAGCAGATTTGAACGTATTTCCTCTCCTACCCGGGGCTTCAAAGTGTCTAATTTTCAATCAATAGTAATCCCTGTCAATTTGACATTTGCAAAATATTTACGAACTTCACATTACAATTATTTAACATGTGATAGCTATTCCGATCGAGTCGTATTTTTTGAAAGATATTAAATGAACGATATTGTTAATTTAATATTAATTGGAATTATTTCAGGCCAGCGTTAGACGTAAATATTGCTTAAAGTTTAAGTTACTAAATTTTTAATTACAGGTCTTGAACACTTAAAATAAAATAGTTTGTTCCAAAATTGATTGCAACTTTAAATTTGCGTTATTCCGAAAATCACTTTCACAATCACTATACCTTAGAATACTGGGAGGAACAAAATGATCGACACAGCCGAAAGGTTCAAGTTAGGTTACATGCAAACGTTCATTTTATTTGACAAATATTTAAAAATAGAGGAGTTGACAGCCCTATAACGCGCATGCACAATATCGATTGTGCGCAGATTACAACGAACCGCGAAATACATTGATTTAATTTCTCAGTCTTCAGAGAGGAAGTGGACATTTTCAGCATCGACTATCATTAAGAGCCATATTACATCGCAACTGTGATTTCTGCGTGATTTTTCTCGGAAACAAAAACAAATTAACAATTTTGACTTGTCGAATAGTGAAGAATAACTCTTGGTATAGAAATTAGTGGCTCAACTTTTTGGAAATTTTGCTCATCTTTTTAATTAAATCCAAAATACCAGAGAAAGTTTTTCATAAAATGCGCAAAGACACTTTTTTAAACGAAATAAAAGAAATAGAATGATATCTCTTATATAGTCGTAAAGTAAACAGTAGCTCGAAATTTTGAAATAGCACTGATTAAATATAGAAAAACAATTATATTACAAACCAAAAAACATCAAAAATTGCTTGAAGTTAACTTTGAATTTCTCTTAGCCACAACAATATTATTTAACAAAATTTATGCCAGATTAATGACTATTTCATAAGGAACAAAGTTATCATAATTTTAAAGGATAAATTTATTATATTATTTCAATAAATACGATAAATGTAAACGCAAAATCACTACAAAATAAGATGCAGCGGCCGTCTGAGCTCAGTACCGCGCGAGCGCTCCTCAACGTTAGACCTGTGTCGCATTTCTTCGCGCCATTTTTCGATCTAGATACGTTCGAGCGAGCGTAAATAGAGCAGTATAGTGGGACTTCCAACTTTGGTCACAAAGTTCGATTTATATGGAATTTATATAGCTTATTGAATTATTTCTAATACACATTTGTTATTTTCAGCATAGGTCGAAAGACCCCTAGGTATATTTGTATAAGAAAGTTAAAATATATATTTATATTATGAAATGCAAATAAAGCAAGGTACTTCTTCTCTCAATACACTTATACTAGTACATAAAATTGGAGTGCATATTTGTAATATTAAAATAACCGCTTTTCACTAAATACATTTGTGTGTATACATGGTACATATACAAAAATAATATATTTTATCTGTCTGTCTGTTAGTTCTGGCTAATCTCTGAAACGGCTTGGCCGATTTTGAAGAGACTTTCACTAGAAGTTGATTTACGTAATGAGGATTAACTTAGACTTATGGCTCGATGCAATTCGACCGATATCAAATTTATCGGAGATCCGCATATGAAACAACTTTTTCTAAATTCAATATATTTTTAATCCCGGACGCAAAAACGACGCGGTGTTATAAGTTTGACATGTCTCTGTGTGTGTGTGTGTGGTGTGTTTGTGTCTTTTTGTGGCACCATAGTTCCCGAACGGATGAACCCATTTTGATTTTGTTTAAAAGGTGTATTAGTCGGGAGTGTTCTTCACTTTGATGAAAATCGATACAAGATGGCCGCCGCCACAAAATGTCGGATCACATATTTTATCACCATTCCATCAATATGGGTATCAAATAAGAGGGCTTGAGTAGTAGAATACTGAACACTATGACCAATTTCAAATCCAAGATGGCCGCCACCAAAAATGTTGGATTACCTACATATTTTTCACGACTCCCTCAATACGGACATTAAATAAAAGGGCTTGAGTAGTAGAATACTGTTTACTATGACAAAATTTTATATACAAGATGGCCGCCGCCACAAAATGTTGGATTATCTATTTATTTATTTATTTATTTTGTACACACATACAATTTCATATGAACAAATGTAACAGACATTAGTACAAGGGCACTGCTTATTTCAAATTGAAATTTCTACCAGCAGGCCCAAAACAGGAAAAAGAAATACAATAAGGTAGTCAGTGTGTACCTCCTAAATAAATTAATATGGAATAAAAAAAACAAATTCAAATACCGGGAAAGAGAGAAAATAAAAATACATAACGGTTCAAACATTATATAAATAATAATATATATATCTATAATATATAAAGATTAATAATACCTACACTATTCAATATCAACAACAGGAAAGATAATGATCCTTTACTCTTTTTTTGAACACAGAAATAGTGCGACTGTCACGTATATCGGCAGGCAAAGAGTTCCAGAGTCTAGCAGCATGAACAGTGAAGGAATATGAAGCAAAATCCGTTTTGTGTGAAGGAGTTTCAAGTCTTAAGGTGGGATCTGCAAAGAGCATCAGGAGAACGGAGAACAGAGAAAGGAGAAACGCTCACGCAGATAGGAAGGATAGACGGGATTATACAGGATGTTGAACAGAAGACAGACAATCCTGACATATCTACGCTGACGAATGGGAAGCCACATGAGCTGCTTACGTAAATGTGACACATGATCATACTTACGAAGACCATAAATAAATCTAATCGCTAGATTTTGAAGTCGTTCAAGTTTGTTTAATAACTTCTCAGTGGCATCCAAGTAACATGCATCTGCATAGTCAAGAAGAGGTATAATTAAGGATTGTGCTAGTAACACTTTAGTTTTAAAAGGTAAAAAGTTTTGAAGGCATTTAAGTGTGTGAAATGATAAGAAGGTCCTACGACTAACCTCAGATACATGGGCAGTCCATGATAGATTTGAATCCATTGTAATTCCAAGATTTTTTACAGTGTCTGTTAACTCGATCTGAGTCCCATCCAAAAGCAGGGGTGGTAAAGATAATGCAGAAATAGAATTAATATTAAACCTGCTACCTATCACAATGGCCTACCTTAACCTCCTCAATCGCAAATCAAACGAGCTATCCGGCACCATCGAGCTTTTCATTTGTTTATATACGGATATTGCCGTATTTTTTTGTAAAATTCAATATATTTTTATGATATGGTAAGTATGAGCAAATGAATCGTTCCTCGATATTATTGAACAGAAAATCAAAAGCAGATCGAGCGTTCTACCGCCTTCATACATTTGAAGTGATACCGCAGACCATGAGATTTGTGACCGATATTGACAGATAGTACAATCTCATGAGCAAACACTTGAGTTTTTCCATACATTTTATAAGTGCATGCGATTCGTGTGATATCGTTCATTCATATTGAATAACATCGCATCTAGCCATGAGAAAAGAACCTTAGGTTACTTTCCATTCGCATAAAGCCGCGGGCACAACTAGTTTAATATAATTCTAATTTACTACTTTTCCAAACAGGAAACAGTCCATGTTTCCTATGGATGACGAAAATATTTCGAAATCGTCGACGAAAAATATGGCACGCATATTTTTTAATTAATATTTATAATTTTATTGATATATTGTCATCGCTATTTATATTTATAGCCTATGATTTGGCTAAACTTGTTTCTTTTAATTTTTGTCCGATCTTAGCAGTCGTCTTTTTAATTTTTAAATAATTTTTATATTTTATTCATTTTAGTGAGCAGTTAATTTTGTATACAGATTATATATTTTTAATGGACCTTTAATTTGATACCCATAAAGTTATGATTATAAAAAAACATACTTTTTTAAATGGCGTCACACGTCCCCATACCTATTTAATATTAATAATTAAGCTAGTTTCACTGATACTCTATGTATTTTGTGGTTACTTAGGATGATGTTTCTAATGATACCCTGTACATTCATATCCGTTATATCTTTCAAAAGTTATGGTGCAATAAAAATACTCACATACATACATTAATTCTAAAAACAATAGACTCCTTTTCGAGAGCAGTCGTTTAAAATATTCGGGAATCGATAATGAATCTCACCATAGAAATACTAAAATAAATACAAAAATTGGGAAAAGTATCAAAATAGCTTGAACGTGGTTTCAACACAGTATTGTGGACTCGTGACCTTGAACAAGTTCTCGAGAACTCAAATCACAGAGTGAAAATTTGTCATATGGCTCTTAAGATATCGGTAAATAATTAAATTAATGTATTTCGCGGTTCGTTGTAATGTGCACACTATCGATATTGCGCATACGTGTTATAGGGCTGTCAACACTTAGAAATTTAAAATTTTTACTCAATTTACACCTCTATTTTGAAATATTTGTCCAGTAAAATGAACGTTTGCATGTAACCCACAGACTTAGTAAGTATGTAACCTAACTTGAAACTTTCGGATGTGTCGGTCATTTTGTTTCTCCCAGTATGTCGCTACAGTACGTTGACAACCTTTCCGGTTTTTTCAAGTTTAAAAGTATATTAGTTTTCAAAAATCAATAAACAACTCATATTCTATTTGTACTTTTTAGTATTTCTATTGATATCTAAGTTTCGAACTTTTCAAATTTTAGTTTTTTATTAAGTTAGTTAAAAGAAACCGTTCAGAAATCCGGTCGTCAATTTTGGTCTTCGAACATTTTGGTACTCGCTTAAAAGGATTTGAATCAGGATTCGAGTCGGAAGATTTGGATAGGTATTTGAATACTTGCACAAGTTTTTGACTTTTTAGTGGACTCGAGTACTTTTTGAAGTAATATTTATAGTTTGCTTTTGACGACATTACCTAATATTTCATCACAAATCAGATATATATGTTTGAAAAAGATTTAAATAATAATTAAGATGATGTATAATTTGATAAAAAAATACGTATCTAATATTTTTCTATTATCTGACTGATGGACTAAATAGATTTTTTTTACTCAGGCATCAACCCTATCTTCTAATTTCAAAATCCCAATTATACTCGTTGGAACAGAACGACCGACACTCCCGAGGTTCCTGGAGGGTACTATTTGTCTTTAATATAATGTAGATAAAATTATAAGTCTAGGTCAAACAGTTTCGGAGATATTAAATAACAAAGTTTTTGAAAAAAAATGAGTGTTTTCAACCCTGAATCAGCTGTTTTTGGGACGTACTAAGGAGAAGTTTTTAATCGGTCATTGACTTCTTTATTTCTAAAAACGAAATAAACTAGTTTGTGATTTATAAGACTGCTTTCATGCAAATTCTACCAGATAATCAATAAACAAGGCATTCAAAATGTTTAAATCGATTTACAGACTAACAGCCGGTTTCTGATTTGAAAAAAGTAGAAAAGAACAATGGTCAAAATGGACTACGAAAAAAAAGTTCTTGTACCAAGATGGAACTATCACCAATACTAACAATTTATTTTAAAAAGCTGGGAAAAGAAAGATAATCCTCTATAAAATATGTCTTTATTTTTTAGAACGCAGTTTAAATTATGTTATATTTGAACGCATTTTATTAATAATGTCATTCCTAGAGAAGTCCCTATCTTTTCAAAGAACAAGATCGATTTAATTTCTGTCTAATCGAATTTGATACAAATCTTATATTATTTACTAACCATATAAATCCGTAAAAATTATAAAACTTAGATCAGATTACTAATATAATAAGTTGTTACTTAAAGGAAAATAGTTTATTTATAATGAAATTAAAAACAAATGATTGTTCATAAGAATCAATATCACAGTATTCAATCGATTGCGACCTCCCTTTTTTAGACAAGTATGTGTAAAAGTGTTGGTGATTTTGTATTATCTTCTGTATTATGGGGAGCATACTAGGATCCATGGGCAGTATAGAATTGAGGTCTGGAGAGAAATACTGGATTTTCTGGATTTATTAGAATTAGACTTAAATATAAATAAAGTTCTAATTATAACGGGTAGAATTAAGTCGAGAAATTGGGAGGAAACAATATTATGTGTACATTTTAAAGAATAATGACACATCCGGGTTAGATGGCATAAGAGAACACTGCTGTAATTGTTTTATTGGTCGATGTACACTGGGATGCTGTGCTCATAGAGTCTGGCAAGCGAAACGTGTCACAAGAAAAGGGCGGCAATTTCAAAAATTCTTAAGCAGTAAACACTGAATGTAGTACTGCAAAATAATTTTGATACTTTTATTAATTATATTTAATCTTAACATTTAGATATCAATTAAAATTATTTGTTTTGGAACATTTGACTAAAGCGTGACTGTTCTTAATTGTACAGTTAACAGCATATCAGTAGGCCTATTCACTAACTCAACTGACAACCAAGAATCGTCATCACCGTAAAAAATAGACACTTTGATTGTGTCAAAATCACTATTTCGTATTCTCTATCAATGATGAGCAATTTCGAAATGTCAATATCGGCATTCTCCACTGGACTCCATTTTGACACTTGATTTCGTATCGATAAACTGTATTAAAGTAACATTGTTGCAAAGCATATTTGAAGTCGTCGCATAGTACCTCTTAAGCCATTTGTTGTTAAATTAAAGCGAAAAAAAATACGTATCCAATATTTTTCTATTATCTGACTGACGGACTAAATCGAATCTTTTTTTTAACCCATTCGTTATACCTATTGGCTAACAGCACTTATAATATTAAAAATTCATATTTGTCATTAATTAAAAGGGTGTTTTTTGCAACGACTTCTTTGTTTTTTTGTAATGAATATGGGCGACTCTGGCCACATTTTTTTAATAAATGTGATGTTAGCCAATTTTGATTTCTGGCCCTTATATTTATAATGTGTTCATAACACATACATGTCTCCTAAGGGATTTTCATCACAACCTTTTGCTCTGATCCAGAACCACTATCTATCAAATTAAATTAGTCAATATAAACACCAGATTACAATAAAAAAAACATTTATTTTTGTTACAATTAAGTGCCATGGATAAATTACATAATACAGGTGTCACAAAATCATCATGTTAATCACAATAGAAAATTTAAGATAAGATTTTGACTATGAATCAGACTAAAAATACTTTAGTCTGATTCATAGTCAAAATCTGTTTCTAAATATTCTACACCTGATAACAATGACAAGGAATCATCAGAGTCACTCTCTTCACTACTGTCTGCACCAACAGATATAATAAATTTTTCAAGTTCGTTTTCAACAATGCCATCTTTTAATTTGTAATCATTTTCGACATTTAAAACATGATCAGTGTATTTCTTCCAGTCACTAGGGGTAATTAAGTTAAAACACTCTATTATTAAGTTTTCCATTTCCTTTCCTGGTTCTCCAATGTTTCTGCTTGCAATTTTTCTTTTTGCTTGACTCCAAACCATCTCTATTGGGTTTAAGTCACAATGATACGGTGGCAGCAATAAAAGTTCATGATTATGTTCTTTTAAAATCTCTTCAGCTTCATATACAGGCAATGTTTTCTTATCATTAACCAAACACATTAACTCTGCCTTTGTCTGATATTCCTCAAAATGTATTCCATTATTTACAAGCCATTTACGGATATCTGCTTTGGTATTAGACATTATAGGCGGTTTATTGATTTGTTTTATATGGTAGCTGGCATTATCCATAACAATTACACTGGGCTTACTTAAATTTGGTATTAATTTTTCTCTGACCCATTTCATAAAGTTCGATGAGTTCATATCATCATGATAATCAGCAGATTTGGATTTACTACTGAACACTAATAATGCACCAGGCACAAAACCTTCCTCAGATCCAGCATGCACAACAATATGCCGTTTTCCAGAGGATATCTTTGTAGTGACACCAGTTGTTGAAGGTCCTTGCCAAGACTTTTTAACTTTATAATTCTGATGTACATAAGTTTCATCAAGGTACACAATTTGCTTTCCTTCGTTTCGTTTTATATTTATTTCTCTCAAATACTTGTGCCTCCATGCAGAAATCTGGTATTTTTCTATAAGCATAGAACGTTCATTTTCATTGCTTTTAAAAGAAAATCCATTCTTAAGCATAATTTTTCGTAAAGTCTCACGGCTACCACTGAATCCTATTGCATCTTTTAATTCATTGTGAAGGCTTCTTAATGTTGGAACAATTTTTTTCACACAGTAAAATTCATTTACTTTATTCCGAATTGCACTTAAATCAAAATTATCTAAAGCAGACACTGTTGGTTGATGAGGTCGTTTTTTCCCAGGAGTGTCCCATTTTCCTTTATTAATTAATGCTTCATTTTTTATCCTTCTTAGTGTCCTTATACTTACATCTATAAAAGATTAAACACTTTGAAACAAAGATATGTTAAATGTATTTAAAAGCAAATAATGATAGACACATACATCAAAATAATTTAAATACCTATTCAACTATGAATGCAATTTATGTTTAATTTAGTTAAGTTTATGTGCATATTTAGCATGTATAACAATTACATGGTTTGATTAGTTTCATGAATTCTGTGAATTTCCTTGTTAAACAAAACATTCTTATGACATCATTGGATGTCAACAATAAAAACCAATACATCATAAAAAACCTATGTAAATATTATAGGAATACTATCAATCTATCTTAAATCAAAACAAGAAAAGAGACCTGTCATTGAAGAAATTTTTTGTAAGTACTGCGTTTCCGAATTCAGCATTTCTTGTTTTTCTAAAGTTTTTATTGCATTTATCTCCTCCATTATTGGTTGAATATCACCATCACAGTTATCTGAAATAGAGCAATATTTTATAAAAAATATCTGTTTAGTTAATTACAGAAAATTAAAACGAAAGTATCAAAATTATAATACAAAACTAACCTAAAAAAGATACAACTTTATCTAATCGTTGTAATTTCTCCATGAAATTTTTATTTAATTCAGTTTTCACTTCAGTAAACTTGTCAATCATGATGGAAAGAAGTTTCCTCGATGAACTTTTTATCGGCTTCGACATAATTTTTAACCAAAAACACAAGTTCAAATTCGCAAAAACAACAAAATTCAATATTCTTGAATTGTCAAACGTAGTGTCAAACTGACAGTTCTATGTTGTTGCCATATGAAAACGGAAAAATAGGTGGTGTCACGTTTCGCTTGCCAAACTCTATGATGACCATAGTTTAGTATCTTGGATGGGCCAGACGCGAACAGAATGTAGCTGCTCTTGCAGCATTCCGTATTCATTAGTAATAAAGAAAAGAAAAATCAACATGTTGTTTTGCTAGATCCTTTTGAAATTAGTATTTTCACTACTACTTTATATACGTTATAGTGTAAGATAGAAAAGTAGAGTTATTGAGAGCAATCTTAGAAATTCTATTATTTTTTTTGATGTTCATTGGTTCACAAAAATGATTTTATTTCTTACAGTCAATAAAAATAATTTATCAGATATGGTTGCTCCATATCTGATAAATTATTTTTTGAAGTATTATGTGAAAGTATGCACTTCTAGGACTACGATTAGGCATTATCTGAAGTGTGCTTTACATATTTCAACTGTAATACCTCGAACTCAAAATGCTACAGTTTAAATAATACGACGTAACCTCAAAAATATATTACACAATTACTCGATACTCCCAGCTTTTAAAAATATATTGAATTTCTATCTTTGTTCTAGCTGCATAGGCAAACAAAATAACATATGTTTCATCAAGTTGCGTTTTATTCGATTTTACTAGTCCAAGCATGTTAGGCAGATGGCCATTGTTCTTTCTACTGCTTATTCTCAATAACCTAAGTTTTTTTTAATTTCACAAGTCAAATAGTCTGTTTGTTTTTAGTCTAAGATTGTATTTAGTTTTATGTGAAATATGATGTATTTTGCGCGTGCATGCACCGGCATTGAAAACACATTTCACACAAAACTAAACACAATCTTTACTAAACTAAACTTAACACTCAAGACGAACACTCTAGTTTCTTATTAACAAAAATTTAATTAAAAATGCACTAGAACAAAAAAATATCGACAAAAAATCGGTGGGGCTTTTATCCAGGGCTGACCTCGTTTCACCTTTTTTTTAAATTCGTCTTTTGATATCACGCATTTTTATAATGTTATTTTTAAATGCAATTACTTAAATACTATTTTAATAACAAATTCCTCAATGTTTTTAAAACGAAGTACATTTGTGTTAGTGATGAATCGCTAAAAGATTTGTGAGTTTATCGAGTTTAATTAACAATCCCGTTGTTAAAGGAGTATTACCCCAATCAAACAAATTTTTTGGAGAACTGCTCTTTTAAAATAACGTAGGTTAATGTTAGACTGATCTCTCTACAATAATTTAGGAAATTTTACATTCGATTTCTGAATTGAGGATTTAAAGTTAAACGTCTCAAACTAACATCACTTAGTTTTGTTTTCGATTTTAGTTTTTTGATGATCAGTTGATAGCAGTTTGATAAAACTAGAACGATTTGACTTGTGAAATTAAAAAAACTCAGGTTATTGAGAATAAGCAATAGAGATTTTCTACTTTTTTCAAATCAGAAACTGTAAATCGACTTAAGCATTTTGACTGCCTTGTTTATTGATTATCTGGTAGAATTTGCATGAAAACGGTCTTATAAATCACAAACCAGTTTATTTTGTTTTTAGAAATGAAGAAGTCATTAACCGATTAAAAACTTTTCCTTAGTACGTCCCAAAAACAGCTGACTCAGGGTTGAAAGCACTCATTTTTTTCTAAAAACTTTGTAATTTAATATCTCCGAAACTATTTGACCTAGACATATATTTTATTACATCATATTAAAGACAAATGATACTCCCAGGAACCTCGGGAGTGACGGTCGTTCTATTCCACCGAGTATAGTTTGATTTCGGGAACTAATGTTTTTTTTTAAATACTTTCTCATTGTTGCAATACACTAGAATTAGTAGAAAAGGAGCGGCAAACGCGAGTTGAAAGATTCAAAAATAACTTCTTCAGATCGGTCTTCATCTTTGGGGTTTCAAGCAGTTACTAGATGGTAGAACCATTCGTACGAAATCTACTAGGCAAAGAAATAAGTATAAATTTAGTGATAAGTAGCACTTATTCCCCTAGGAATGAAATATATGACTACCTGTCTATGTGGTCAAATAGTGACTAATCAATCACTGATATATTTTGCAACAGGTTTTTTCTCCAGTTTCACCCAAAACTAGAAACTGATAAGGCGGCTCATAATTAAACTAAATTCACATACTCATTGACCATAAGGGTCCGTGGACCATAGGTAAGGAAACATTGATTTTGGTAACCTATTTTTTTTATCATATCGCGTATATATATTTTTTAATGCAAATATTATTAATTCGTAAATACGAAGTCACATCTCTATACTATAGGTACCCTCAACAGACCTACTGACTGACTTATGTAGGCAAAGATGGTAAAGCGAGGCCGTTAAAAAAATTGATTGACGTTCCTTGTCAGTTTGTCTTAGTATATACTCTTTGGTAAAAAAAAATAAACTAGTAGATGAAAGCAAATAAGTACCTGGATGAATGAAACTGCACTATAAAATAGTGAAAAAGATATAGTAACAATATGATTGACGAGGATAATAAAACCCTTTGGTGTGGAAATTTACCTGAACAAGTAACTGAAGAAATACTTTATGAGTTGTTTTTGCAGGTAAAAAATGAGCTAAGTTTGTTTTTATATTTACCCCACAACTTTTAATCTACCTATTCAATTAGATAGTCGTTTATGCTTAGTATATATTTAAGTAGCAATTTTACAATCAAATTAGTTTCAAGATACATGTAATTTTTATTCAAAGATTTTTTACAAGGATTCTATGTACTACTATAAATGCTTTTCAGTGTTAGAAAATTTCTCACTAAGGTGTTGTGTCAACAAAACACGTCTTTTAGGTTACTTATTTCAAAAGTGCACTTGCAAACTAATAAATTTTTATTAATTTCAGGCGGGGCCTCTTGAAAAGGTAAGAATTGCGAAGGATAAAGATGGACGTCAGAAAAACTTTGCCTTCATAACATACTCTCATGAAGTGTCAGTGCCCTATGCTATTCAATTGTTCCGTGGCACAGCATTATTTCACAGAACGCTTTCGTTACAAAGCAGAGGACGTATCGCTCTGCTGCCACCCCCGATAAGATGTTCTGGACCAGATCCAGCAGTTGATTTTCAATTGCACATTAACATGGCACAGCAGTTTGCCGAAATGACAGAAAGACTCAAAGAGGATGACCACAATGTAGTCCAATTACCTCGACAGACCCATGACTTGAGCGACAAATTAGTTATAGCCAGCTTACAAGGCAATTGGACACACAGACACCATCCATATCGCCCTGAGAAATCTCATGGCAGAGATGATTATAGGCATAAAGATAATCATAGTGATAATTATAAGGGAAATAACCGTACTAAGTACTCTGGTAACTGGAGAGACAGAAGAAATCATAAGAAAAACTATAATCATAGAAGAGAGTAGATAAAAGTTAAAAGAACAGTATATACCAATAAGTTGTTCTAATATTACATTTCTAGTTTTTTTGCATTAAATATTGCATTCTGTAAATTTTACAAATATTTTGTCCGTTTATCTACAAATAAAACAACATAATTTTGGAGTCTAATTCAATTTATTAATCAGTGAAGAGAAACTTTTTGATACATTACTTGAAAACAAATTTCAATACAAACTTACATTACATTTCAAAGTCACTGGAGTTTGTATAAAATACTTTGTTGTCATTACATTAGCATACCAACATAATTGTTTCTATTTTTTAAAGATTAAAATAATTTTAATCTTTTACAAAAGCTATCATTTTTTTATAGCTCATTTAATATGATGCCTGTTTGATAAAAATAGTCTCGGAACCCTGCCTGCAACAAAAACAAATTTAAATAAATTATCTATATGTATGTAAAGCCGCATGTCACATTACACCCCAGATAGCGATTAAAACTTGTTTCTGACTTGCAACAAGTTTGATACATCAAAAAAGAAGACTTGCTTCAAGTTTGCCATGACAACTGCAGCAACTTGCGCTGTCTCTGAGTCGGATCAATGTAGAAAATGTACTTTTCTATTTTGTCTTGGGTCTGGGTGTTGTGGCACCTTCGTATTCTCAGATACTCCTTATCGAGGAGGCTTTAGCTACTCACCTTGTAATCTGAGCAATGTATGTAATAACGAGTTCCATTTACTAGATTTGGAAGAGTAGAGTACTCATCATTAGAGATGGGGGTTTTCATGTTTTATTAAGAATATATACTAGTACATCGGCTGTTTTATTTCAAAAATCTAAATTATTTATTCAGTCTAAGCTGTTACAAGCACTTGTAAAAGTCGAGAGCTACGCCATCGGTTCGTAAATCTACAGCGGGGAACTTTGTACCGAGAAGAACCGGCAAGAAACTCTGCAAGGGCTGCTTTTTTCTCCCTGTTTTATTTCATTAAATGAATCAACTGATTTTGATGTATCCTATTTCATTCAACTATTGAATATAATATATTACATTATCTGCTCTATGGGTTAAATTACAGCATATAGAATTTCATTATCAGCCCTTTTACGTCCCCATTGCAGCCCTCTTTGTACTACCTAACACTACTTCTGCCTCGTCCCTTTTCTTCGATTTTGCTCAAGTAAACGGATACTGTGAATCGATCCTCAAACCTCAAATTCGCCGAAAGATACACGTTATGATTATGATGTTACGTATCATTTCATACATTAATATTGTTATGAAATATTCTATTTCAGGTTTTATAGTGTTCAGAAGTATAAATGATATCTATTCAAATTGGTATTAAACGAGAAAACCCGAATATATTCCCGATTGGGAATTTTCCTGGGTTTTTCCCAATTTTGGGTTTTTGCCGGATGAAATCCCATCTCTACTCATCAAACTGATTATTAGCATAACATAGAAAGAAATTTGCATAATTAAAGAAAATAAACGAATCCATAAGGAACTTACAATATTAGACTTATATCTGTGACCAACATAACCGAGTACTTCATAGATGAACGCCAACGAAACAAAATAGAAGACGACGGAAATAATTTTCTCGTCCATGTCAAATATATTGGAATGGACTATCTTGTATATGACGTAACTGCCGAGGATGCCCCGCACCGCCACAAATAACACCAGATAAGTCAACTCAACAAGGTAGTATATCGTGGTGGCTTGGTAGCCTTCATTACGTAGAAACCTGAAAAGAAATAATGCTAGTGGAGGCTATATAGTGTCAGTCAGTCTGCGATTGAAGATGTTAATCCACTTTCGCAAAGGCCAATTGATGGGTGACCCAAAATTTCTGAAGCAGTGGATCGAACTCCGTTTTCAAGGGATCGTCTAATCTGAGGGTTCGATTCCTGGTCGAAATAAAAAAAGAACACTTTTCTACGTTGTCTCAGGTCTGGCTGTTATTTAGTTACCTTGGTTAATTAAAATAAGTGTTTTAGGTACTTAGGATTTGACCAATGTATGTCTGATGTTCATTTGAGCTCTTTCGTGCTTCCAGAGACATGTTATGCCATCCGTCTTATCTGCAGTCGATAACACCCACCAAATCCGCACTGGGCGCTCGTCATTCACCGATCATGGCCCGTTCTCCAGGAATGTCTAACAAATATTTTAAGGTCTAACCCAGTAAAGGTCTGGATTTAGTTGTGAAAACATTGATAGACTGATAATGACCAATAATTAATAGTAAAAGGGATGATTAAGAAATGCCACAAGCTTGTATTCAGATTAAAAGTACCTACCTGAATTCAACAACGATAAACCAGGGGCGCTACGGCCTAACTCACGGACATAACCGTAGTGGTAGCTATAACCTACGCTTTATCGATATTTCTTATGAATCTGTTTATATTCTTTTAAAAATTATTGTTTTTTTTATTTATATATTTTATCAAACACTTTGGTTTATTTTTCTTTTCCAAATAGCATTGTTTGTATCAATTCGACATTTTGTAAATTTCGTTTAACTTTAATAATTCAGAAAACAAAAACAACTAAAAGCATTGATTAAATATGTAAATAATAAAAAAATGATTAATTTTAAAACAATATCACCAGGTTCATGTGTATAACCCATAAAGCGTAGGTTATAGCTACGACTACGGCTACGTCCATGAGTTAGGCGGTCGCACCCCAGATCCACATACGCACTTACTCAGAACGCAAAGATGTAAAAGAAAATGGTTTCAATTCATTCCAATCGATAATCGAATCTTAAATAGAAATTCGGTAAAATCAGGAATATCTCCGATAAACATAATCGAGTTATCTGAGTTATGTGTAAATAGTCTAAAATGAAGCCTTTAGGAGTTCTATACGGACTGAGTTCACGCATTCGGTCAACTGTGCCACGATGCAACTTTCGCAAGATCCGGTCTTGTGATGAATGTCCAAAAATATCTTACCTCTACCTCTTTCGTGCTTTACTTGGTTCCAGCTGGAGTCATAACATCCACAAATCTATGCCTCAGCAATGCGGATATTAATATGCCAATAATAATATTATTGATATCATAATAAGTGCTAACCATCTCGTCTGCAGCAGCGGATTTGTGACCTCCATCATAGCTAGAGTGCAAGCAAAGGTACACCCTGTGTAGTCTTTATGCATGTAGATTGTGATAGCAATGAGCGCGCTGATGTGATGGCACAGCATCAACTTATTCTCTCTCCAATATGTGAGGCACCACAGCAGGTCGAATGCGAAATAACCCCATGACCACACCATTAGTGCGTAATGATGACTTCGAATTTTCACTGGAAATGTAAAATAAACTTTTCGATTCTATTAAATAGACCAGGTATATTGCAAATAATTGAGCAAATTAGCGCCAAAAGTAATTATTTTTGTGGTCAAAAACAATCATGCTTATTGTAAACTCAATTACAAGGCTATAAAGTAGAAAGGTTCTTCATATATTTATCAAATCTAAAATATATTGTCGACTTGTACAGATAATACGTATACAAACACTTACGTAGTTCCGAATAACCGAAAAAAGCTAGTCTCAAAATGTTTTTCATAAGTAAATGTTTAGTGCTTCGCAAAAAAAAATCTCAACTCAACCCCTAGCATCTTCTTAGTTAAAGTCAAACCCTCTTTATTGCAATCTTTTGCATATTATGCAATATAAGTATAAAACCACATATTACCTATGTGGTGCAACTTTATTTCCTTTTGCAAATATTAATGTATATTTCATTCAATTATATTATCATCAGAAACATATTAGTAAAATGAATAGGTACTTTTTTAAATTGTTTGCTTTTTCACTTCTCATTTTTTCATTTAACTTCGTTCCTATCTAAGGCATCTAACAAAAGCCTCATACAATGTTATTGATCAAACTCCTAGTCTAGGTTATACCTAGCTTATTATGAATCGAAATTGATAAACGACTCACTAGTGAGTGTCCATGCTGATAGTGTGGTGACACCGCATTGTGTCAATCCGACCACAGTAGCGACGCTCCCGTGTAGCAGGGTCACAGCCCGAGACCACCACTCCGGGCTGTATTTAGGAAACTGTACGGAAACCCACAGGTATAGACTACCCCAAAACAAGAACGATCCCAGTTTGAGTAAGGAGGCTGATGATAATTCTGGCTGGAGCATCACGTTGGTTCACGACACCATGATGATTCAGGCATTAACGACTGCAGTTGTACATTTTATTTTAAATCTTGGATTACGTAACTTTATTAAGTTTGATGTTATATATGACGTTGTCAAACATTATAGTTTTACGTTATGGATAGTGGTGAAGAGCTTGTAAAAATCATTAAAACCTATTCTCTTATTTATAACGGAAAAAGTAGGGTTTGCGCGCATTGGTAATTTTTGTAATTGCATTTATGTTTCTGCCACGTATTAAACTAAACAAAAAAAAGTCGGGGGACCGTTTTATAGAAGATTTCTAATTTAAGCTTCCCCAAATGCAATGAGAATTTTGTTTAGCCAAGCTTATTTTATTTTAAAGATTAAGTGAGAGAAATTTGATTTATTATTTCTTTCTTTTTAAAATTTTAGTACTAACAATTAAAATAGTAACTACTCCGTCTTGGTAAAGTGCATGTAGCTCATGAACCCTTTTCGGTGAGCCAACACAATATATCGGATGTTAGTTTTTGAGAAGTTCGACTATCTTGGCTGCAGCAACAGGTCAAGGTCGCCATATTATTATTGTGTTATTTGATTTGTTACTCAACCAATTAACATTAGTATAGCTAGGAATTTTTCCTATGGTGGGCCATGGCCCCAGCTATGAATCTTATTAATAATGAAGTTATTTTAAGTGATTTTATGTAGATGGTATTTTTCTAGGGTAGGTTCAACCCCCCCCTAGCCGCACCTATGGGTATCTAAAGTCTATTAAATTAAAGATTACTTCTACATTATCTCGGAAAAGAGCTGATGATCTTCAAATGTCTACTAAGATTTTCATAAAACATAGCTAAGGATAATCTCGGTTAAGTCACCTTTCTAAAAAACAGCCCTGCGATTCTGTAAAACTTCAAACCTGATTTCGAAATCACTCGGGTGTCCGAATTCACTTCAAAAAGCGGCATCCGCTCAAACTTGAATTGGTAATAATGTTTCGTGAAATAAGTGAAGTGAGTTTCGAAATGATATAGGATTAAAATATCTATGACACGTTTAATCAATCAATTTTGTTTTGTATTTTTATACAAAAAATGGAATCAATGATTTCTATACTAAATGACGAGAATTCGGACACACGAGTGAATTCGAATTCGGGTCTGGATTGTTACAGAATCGCAGGGCAGAATTATCCAGATCGGCTCACCAGTTTGGGAGCTACGACACACACATCAAACTTATACACCCCTCTAGTCGCGTCGGGGGTTAAAAATATTCAAAGTCATTATGAGCACGGTGACAAAAACTCACTAGTGCGAGTGAAACCTATTTTTACCGCATGTAACACATAAATAGGAGTGGAGAATAAGCTTTAATGACTTTTACAAGCTCTTTGCTCTTTGTAAAATTAATGAAATATCTCCATATCGTCGCCAGGATGTTTTGCTGTATCCTATGGCTAGAGTTAGGCGATCGCATTCCCCGGTCTGGGTATTGTGACACATATACTGTCGTTGCTTCAGATTTTCATTACATAACCGGTTTAGCTACTTGTAATTTGTGTGATTTAACAAAATATTGATTTATTTAACAGGTTTACCAAAGAAAACATGGTTTGATTTAAAAAAAAAAGTCAGATTAATTTAAATATTCGTTTACAATTCCTCTTTCCCCCATACTTACATAAGTATAACTTTAGTAAGTATCTAAACTACAACTTTGATTCTTATAAACTAGTACATGCTGTAAACAACAATAAATATTAATCCTAGGATTCATATATTTCTCTCCACTGGAGGATAACAACGTTTACTTTTTTTTACCTAGAAAAATACCTTTCGCACATATCAGTCATGAATTAATTTCGCAAAGTCGAAGTTATATACAAATAAACTAGATCAAAATACATACTTCAGAAACGTAGTGTTCGTAACGTATCACAAACTCTCCGGATTCTCTAAAATTGCTCCTCTCAATTACAAAAAAATCAAGTTCATCACTATTCAATGTCATCGAAGTTTTCCGATGAGTTTCTCGATGGCACGGTACCGAGAAGGTGTCATTGCGTCCTTCAACATCTGCCGAAATCGCATGTCGTAGGACAGCGCGAGGCAGAGCTGTCGAGCGTGTACACGTGTCTCAGCATTCGCATCGCCTAATGACTCACCGGCTGCTCTCAGCAACACTGTCCTCGGTTCCGAGGGCATGTCGAGAGTTTTAGAAGCGCCGTGATACTGCACTAGTTTTGCCAGAGCTTGCACCGCCGCAGCTCTAACGGGTCCAGCGCGATGACTAGCTCCTCGCCTAGCTAGCGCCACAGCAGCCCTTGCACTATTACTGCCACATGCCATTCGAACCAGAGCAGAAGCGGCGTCCGCTCTTAAAAATCTATTCACATCCGCACAACGATCGAGGAGAGCAGTAGCGGCCTCCTCCAATTCGGTGTCGAGGGCACGACCGTGGTATTCGAATAATGTGCCTAAAGTTGAACAAGCTGTCCTAGCTACTCGAGAGCGTAACGAACGAACATGTGCAGCGGTACCACGAACTGCAGCTCGCCAACTTGCTGCTGGTGCGCGAGCTGAAGGATCTGCAGCTAAACGTTCAGTTTCCAGCAGCCCGTTGACTATGACTTCCCAGTCTTCGTGACGCGCGGGAATGACACATTCAGCGAGGGCATTACGTACGTCCCGCTGGCAAGGAGAAGGTATGTCATCGTAAACGTCACTTATTGGATCTGGCGAGGGATTCCTGCTTTTTGCCGGGCTTGGAGTCGGATTTCTACTTTTTCTTAAACTCGGCGATGGACTTCTACTCTTCGCTAGGCTCAGTGATGATTTCCGACTCGGAGGTCTCGATCCATCAGCATCCAGAATATTAGAATTGATTGATTTTTGTGACCCAAAATCCTCTTCAATATTATTAATTACTGGAGATTGAGACAGTCTGACATCTTTATTATTAGTCGAATGATAGGATTTTTCTGAGTAATCTTCAACCTTTATCGATGGCGACCGGGGTGGTGGTGGGGGATCGTTAACGTCGCTTTCAGATATGCTGATATGAGTAGTGTCGCCTATAATTACAGCCTCGTTAGAGTTGTTATCTATTTCGGTGAAAATCTTCTTTTCGTCTGCTTTCTCTTCGTAGCTCGTGAACGCACTGGAGTCTCTGTAAACAAAGTGAGTTTTGTAGTATTTAATCGTGTGTGCTGTTTGTTTATGCGAGGGATGGGTGGATAAATAGATTGTTACCGCGTGTGCGGGGGTAGATCGGCGACGAGGTCTGGGGTGAGGGGTGGTACGGGCGCGGGCGCGACGGTCCGCTGACAACAGCAGAACCGAAGCATGGCCGCCGGCCGTCGCGGCACCTTCGCGACTGACGCCCCACGAGGGGTCGCCGCGACAACCGGCGCCCTACGCCGCCGATCAATTGACAAACATGTTGATGAACTCACCACTTTGCCTGCATATTATGCAAATTAGTTAACGCTACATTCACGGAACCGCTACCGTGTTGTAAAATTATTAGTCATCGGCAAAGTAAGTAGTTCAATGTATGTTGTGTATCGACTATGCAATAATGTAATACAATTTAGGTAACTTGAACCTATTCATCGGTGTTTCTTTAGAGACTAATAATAGGGTTATAATCGTAAGTTATGTCTAATAATAATTTTGCCGAAAAATGTTTAATAAAAGTCATGTAAAATGAATTGCTTTTGTTCGACGGTTAGGATATGAGCAGGTGTAGACGTGTGCAAAGTGGAACGATCCACCGATAGCACAAATGGGTCGTCCAGCCGCCGCCTTCAATGGAAGTGGGCCAATACTTTCAGCCCAAATGTAGGTTACTGGTGGCACGCAATTACCAGAGGCAAACTATGGGGGACTTTTACGACTAATATAATTCGTTTGACTGCTGTATCCAATGCTGAATCACCTTAATCATATTCTGAAAAGTTCAATTTAAAAAAATCTATCAGAAATATTGGGCATGTACACAGATGTACAATTTTTTCTTCAAAATAACAAAAAGACAACGAGATAATTTAATAATCAGTCTGAAGAACGACTTTCACAGTTAAGAATAATGGTTTTCAATAAAAAAAAAAATTGTCACTTTTATAATAATATTTCGGTGTAAAATGATTTTTCATTAGACAAGATGTTTCTGATTTTTGATAATTGAAATTCAAAATAAAATTTTGGTTTGCATCTTTCCACTTATATTATTGTAGGTACCCAATGATTGACAAAACTCACTAGGTCACTGTAATAAAATAAAACTTGAAATTAAACGGCATTCAAAGGTCCATCTTTGAGCTAACATTTTATCCAGTTCATTTACAAAGAGAGCAAAAGATTATCTTGGTATGGATACGTGATGAGAAGAGGTGAAATGTACGTAACAAAATGAGATATGAGCAAAAATATATACTAAACTAATGGCACAACCATGACAATAAAGAGATAGGCCGTTAAATATAATAATGATGAAAAGAGTGAATGTTGAGATGATGGGTGATCGAGAACTATGGAAGAAAAATACATATTGATCTGACCCTAAATAAAACAATCTTGAAAAGAACAAGGCAATACCACATTACAAGATCGAAAAGCTAATGTGTTGAGAAGATATTGCTAAGGCAAGTTTCAAACCTACGTCTTAAACTGTAGAAAATTTTACTAACACTTTCATTTCAATATAATAGATAATATTTTTCAATGTTTAAAATTTTATTTAAACACAATAAACTACATTAATCTTTTAAATGAAGCAGTAACGTTTCAAAAACTCAGCCGATACATTTCATTTATGTTCTCATTTTATGAGAATCAATCCTAAAACGAGTTTCAAAAGTTAGTCCAATTCACAAAACATAATCGTAAAATATGAAACTTGGAAAGTGATGTTAACATTATTATTTATATTTATTAGTAACAGTAACGCTTTAAATGCTTGGCATTTCTCATAGGTCAAAGTGATTTCTAGAATTTTGACTCCAAGGACATTTGCTTCGGCCCAATTCATTATTCATCCGCGTTAGTCACACCTCTTCTGGGTGAGTGACTTCAAGAAAATGGGCAAATATATACACAGTAGTTAATGGCGGCCAGCTAGTTTACATAGATAACGATCAGTCTGGTCACTTGGAATTGAAACAGAAATACATAAAAAAGAAAAATAAAAACGGAATGCGAATTATTATTGTTCCAGATTGTTTTCAATTACGACGCATTTGACTTTTTTTTATTTTATTACAACATGCTAGGATGGAGAGAAATAACTAATTAATAGTACATAGTAGTACTAACAACAACATTATTGCTTGTGATTAACTAATCTATGCCTATTATTATAAAGAGGAAAGATTTGATTGTTTGCATTAAATAGGGTCCAAAACTACTAGATCTATTTTAAAAATATACGTAAAGTTACATGATATATGGATCAGATAGGATACATTAAAAAAAAACGAAAGCACTAAAAAAGCACCTCCACTAGATGGCGACTCTAGCAAAAGTTGATTTTTGCAGGAAACGAATGGACCAAAGACAGTCATTTCCGTTCCTATTAACTAACATATTAAAAAACTGAAATTTGAAAAGTTCGAAACTTAGATGTCAAAACAAATAAGAAAAAGTACAAATAGAATATGAGTTGTTTATTGAGTTTTGAAAACTAATTTACTTTTAAACATGAACGAAAACCGGAAGAGTTGTCATGGAGAAATCAAGAACGTACCGTGGCGACATCTAGATAGATTTCGGGAACAATTTTTTTTTAAATACTTCCTCATTGAAAAAATATTTAAAAAACATTACTGCTTAAATCGAACTAAAAATCAAAGAAACGAGTTGTATTATGGCTTGGCTAAACAGAATTCAGATTGCAGTAGGAGGACCTTTTACACTCGTATCTATCTATAGCCAAAATAATAAATCACTTAAAAAAAAACGTTAAAGCTTAAACAAATATTTTTAAACGAGAATTTGAATGAAGTAAGAACTGTTAATTACTGATTATAATAATATACTAACTATCGACGGTTTTAATATTATTCCAGTTCTTGTTTATTTGGTAATATTTGCTAAGTTATGACATATTCTCAAGTGCCACATATTCTCAAACTCGTATAGGAACACCCTCAGAATAAGAACTTATACTGAAGGAACTGAAGGAAAACCTATTAGAAATATATGGTGCCTTCCGAAGCATAGGAGCTTGAGATAAAGCTGTTTTGGTCACACATCCTAAAACCGATATTTGAGAAATTTGTTTAATTAAAGAACGCGCTAACCAGTCGCCTTCACTCGTAACCTTAACAAAAACACAAGCAGCCAATTAAATTTGGTATTTTAAACAGAATATATTTAATTATTCAATAAACGGAGGGTAAGTAAGTATATGAAAGGTGGAAGCACGGAGGAGTTTCAGACAGTTGTCAGTTCCCACGACGCAAGGTCGACAGCCAGCTGACTAGTCAAGGTCCTCACACTTTACTGATTCATTATACAAATTACTTCTTGGAAAAAACTTAATTTTCAATTTCAAAGTTTCGTCATCTAAAAATTTCTTAGTTCAATATATCCTATATTGACAACCGCGAATAGAACTAAGGTTCTTAACCTTTAAGTTTTTTTTAAATTCTAAGACTGGGTTGACATTTGCCCGCAATCTGACGATGGTAAAATGTGGAGTCCTACCCAGGAAGTGCCTTTTCACTCAAGCTTTGAGGTTGAGCTTATACTGATTGGGGAATATATAACCAGTAAAATATATTCCATTCCTTATCTGTTCTATAAAGAAAGGAACTGGCAAATCGCTTAGTACTAGGTACTATTTACGTGCAGCAACCGCGTACCGGATGGAAGGCTATTAAGATTTTTCTCAGGTACACCTAGCCATTAGGTTTAAAGCTCTGCTTAAGTCTACATAAATAATATTATTATATTGTACGTTTCTGTATCTATAAATAATTAGCATAAAATATATAAAAGTAATCGACTTTTATTATATTGGTATTAATAATTTTATGTGGCCCATTGTTGACCACTTGGAACCACTGATATAGAAAATTATAATTTGTGTAGGTATTGGTCTATCCTTTTGGGTATCAGGACTTAGTGTCGTAATACTTTATAATTATACTTCTATAACACAAATGCATTTGGTACTTAACTTGAGATATGGGGCAGAGATGATGTTTGATTTATAATTGGATATCTACTTAAAATGGTTTGTACCTCGCCCAAAGAATTAGGTTGGCTATTTAAAGAGGAAACGCTCGCAGCCTTCTGGGTACCTTGCCTGTTGGCAATGATCTGGGTGACATTTTTTATTTAGTATAGTTATTATTTTAAGACATAGTTTAGATAAGTAGTTTTAATTTATTTTCTATTATAAGAAAGTCTACAAAATAAATCCTTGAAATGGTAAATAAGTTTATTTTTTAGAGCGTTGAAGATGAAAGCTGAAAATCAATATTGCAGTTATTTGGACACCTTTTGGATACCACACCTTATGCATTCTGCGTTAAATTATAATTACTATTTTCTTCACGTTAGATATGTAATAATGTTTGTGTTCTATAATTGTTTCTATAATTAAATAGCCGAGACCTCACGCGGGATCTTAATCGTATGCGGTAAATAATTGTTACAGAGAAAAAAAAGCGAAAGAAAAGAAATATAGAAAGAGATTATCCTTAGAGCGCACCCGATGGAACCCTGATATAAAATCGAGAGTACTTACTGAACTGATGTACGCCACTTGGACACGAACTCCAATACCGCTCCGTCCACAATCCTTCTGGTGTTCAGTCTGGGTATACTTATTATGATGAAATATTTATATTATTTATGCGGCTGGTAGATATTATTTAAGCGTTGTTGTGAAAAGACAAAAGGCGAATGACAGAAGAAGTTTTCTTCTTTTTATGCCGTCGTGGCGTCTATGCGGCCAGCGGTGAGGTTGCGTACGTAATACAACCTCCTTCATAGTTCGTAGCGTTCACGGCGGCGACGCAGAACAGCAGACCCCCGAAAGTACACCAGATATTCCTTAAGTGGTGCACTCATAAGGAAATCGAAATATAATTTAGAAAAAAGTTAAATAAGAAAAGTAAAGCAATGAAGCGGCGTCAACATTCTCCCCCCCTTGGAAGTTCATGGAACTTTCAAAGCGTGATAGTGAATTCTTAAAATACATAATATAATAAAGTAAAAATGTGAATGATCTAAATTAATAAGATATAATGAGTTATAGTTATTGATTCGGTAAAGGATATAATTTCACAATAGGACGTTTGAAACTACCGTTCTGAGTCTTAACCATAGCGACTCGTATTATACCATCATGTCCTGGAAAGACATCCGTGATTATACCTAAAGGCCACGTTAAGGGAGGACTATTTTCCTCACCCACCAATACTACTGTTCCAATTTGAACATTGCGATCTGTAGTTATCCATTTCTGCCTAATTTGCAACGTGTGTAAATACTCTTTATGCCATTTCTTCCAGTATGAATTGACCATATTATCTAATAGTAGTTTACGATTGCTAAGTCTACCGTTCTCATTAGTTAAATCAGTCGCGGGTAAATATTTTAAAGGAGTTGACATTAAGAAATGAGCTGGCGTTATAATTTCAGGAAAGTGTTCTGAAGAAATATAAGTTAAAGGGCGAGAATTCATTATACATTCAATCTGTACAAGTACAGTTTGTAATTCTTCGAATGTTAGCAGTTGATTTCCAATTACTCTATACAAATGTGTCTTTAAACTTTTAATGTTAGATTCCCATAAACTACCAAAATGCGGTGCTCTGGGTGGAATCATCTTCCATTCAATTCGATGACTATCGAGTTCAGTTTTTAAAGTTGCATTAAAATCAGAATTGAGTAAAAACTGATATAATTCATCAAGTTTAGCTTTTGCACCAACGAAATTCGTTCCGTTATCGGAATAAAGACATGAAACTGGACCTCGTCGGGATATAAATCTTTTAAAGGCGGATAAAAATGTGTTAGAAGTCAAATCGGAAACCAATTCAATATGAACGGCTTTAGTTGACAAGCATACAAAAAGACATATGTATGCCTTTTGAGACTGTTGTCCCCTTCTGCGGGCTAGAGTAATGCGTATAGGACCTGCGTAATCAACGCCAGTATGAACAAAAGCCTTAGTTTCAGTTACACGACAGGAAGGTAGATCAGCCATCATTAGAGAAGGATGTCTAGGATTTGTTCGGAAACAGGAATTACATTTCCTCACAACCTTTCTAGTTACAGATCGGGCATCTAAAATCCAATATCGCTGTCGTAAAATTGATATAAGTAGACCGGCTCCTGTGTGACAATTTATTACATGAAAATGCTGAATAATAAGATTAACCATATGATCGTGTTTCGGTAGAATAGCAGGGTGCTTAGCATCATACGGTAAATCAGAATGTGTCAGCCGACCACCTACGCGGAGGATTCCTTCTTTATCGAGAAAGGGGTTTAAATTTCTTAATTTTTTAGAAGTTAATTTTCCTTTTTTTATTAAATCAATCTCATTAGTAAAATGTACTTGTTGTACTGAAAGAATTACCATTCGTTCTGCAATAAATAAATTATTCACAGTATTAACAGAATCATGTTTTCTTATAAATCTAAGAATATATATTACAATTCGTAACAGTTTATCCCAAGAGGATAAACGTAAAGCAAGTTCATAGAGAACAGGTTGATTACACTCAGCGGTAGTAACTAGTGTTTTTGTACGGAATTCTGGTAACTCTCTATTATCGATGGGAGAGAACGGTCTTACAGGCCATTTCGAGACTGGATTGTGCAACCATGAAGGTCCCGTATGTAGCACGTCATTCAAAGATAATACTGTATGAGTTTTAGAATAAGCATCTAATATAATTTTAGGCATAAGTTTATCCGAACGTACAACTACATGATGAGGAATGTAATAACCCCTGTCATTATCATCATTATCAGAGACTTCTATCAAGTAACCATTTTCTTCTATGTAATCAGAAATTACTGTATTATAATTGTCTTTGAGTATAGGTTGTTGTTTAAAACGACGTTCTAAAGCATATAAGCGACGTAAAGCGGTAGTACGAGAATTCCCTAATTGCACTGGGTCGTCACAAAATGGTAACGAAACGGAATAGCGTCCACTATCATCACGCATTACTGAACTGGTTAATAAATTTTCACATTTAGTGTCTTGAAGGCTCAAAAACTGCTTACGAGGTAACTCCTCCAAATCCCAAAATTGTTGCATATTTAACTCCAATTCATTATAAGATAAACCGGTGAACGTAATATGTGACTTTGGTAAATTATTAGAAATGTTATTTTGACAGTCGCCTATCAATACATAGCCAAATGAAGTCAAAATCGCGGAAGGAGCACTAGAATCTGAATTTAATCGATTACCTAAATAAATATACGGGAAAAGTTGTGCACCTAGAATTAAATTTATCTCACCGGGTATATTCCAAGTAAGGTCCGCAAGTGGCAATCCGTTCAAAAAATGTAAATCCTGCCTATCAATATAATGAGATGGCAACTGTTCAGTGATGCAATCCACTACAAGAGCGTAAATATCATATTTTTTATTTGCATCAAAACGAGACTCGATTTCAAATTTCACAAAACCATGTAAAGGTTGCGAACCCGAACCTATACCTTTTACATATGAATTTTTTAGTGGATTTATACATAAATTGAGTAATTTACAACAATCAATTGTAATTAAGTTATTCTGCGAGCCGCTATCAATTAAACAACGAATTAACTTTTTATTGCTACTATCATAAGATTTAGCGAAAACCTGAGCGGTGGACAAAAGAACTGTAGAATGATTTTGAACACTAAAAGAAAGCGATGAATTCATGTTAGGCAGTGCTATATTAGAATCATGTTCATTATTATATGAAGACTTTGAGTTTGAAGATGATACAGCAGGCAGTTTCTCTGTAACCTTCTTAGTAGGCAGATGTGATGAGGTATTTGAAGAAAGAAGATTGTTCTCTAGTAACGTTGAGCTTCCAATCTCTATATGCGTATTAGTGATATTTGGTAACTTATTGTCAAAGTGCAATAAAGTATGATGTCGTTTGTTACATATTTTACAACAAGAATTAGATCTACAATTAGACAATGTATGTGACAGGCTCAAGCAATTTACACAACCGTGCTTAGATTTGATAATTTCAAATCGTTCTTTAGTAGAGAGAGTATTCTTAAATTTCGGACAGTAATAAAATTGTGTGTGGTCCAAACTATCACATAAATTACATTTTATTCCAGGCGCCGATGCTTCGTTACGAGAAACAAATGATTTTGTATTTCGTGGCAAAGATGACGCTGAATAATTATTCTTTACACTTACAGAGCGAGCACCAAATTGAAAAGTCTTATTATTATTATTATTAGATCGCTCTAAAACTTTTACTTGATCTTGTATAAAAGAGATTAAATCTTTATATGATGGAATTTCTTTATGACGAACTGAAAACTCAAAAGTTTGTAAAATCTGATTGTCCATTTTTCTTAAGGCACCGTGTAGTAATATAAAATCTGTAATATCCGGAATATTTAATTGTTTTAAAGCGCAAATAGAAGCAGAATAAGTTTCTATGAAAGAATTTAAGCTAAGTTCTGAATTAGAGCATTTTTTTAATTCAAATATGTTGTTAAGATAATGAGTTCCTAAAGTACGCGTATCTTGGTACTTTTTCACCAAACTATCCCAAATAATACTATACGTCTCCCCTGTAGGTACAATACCCGCAGTGAGCTTAAGAGCGGAATGCGTAAGTTTACCAACTAAATACTGTACACGTTGTGAATCGGTAAGTTGTTCGTTATTATGAACATTCGACTTAAAAGTCTCATAGAATATCGACCAATTTTCAATTTTTCCGTCAAAGCTAGGCAACTCTATCGGAGGTAATTTAATTGAAGTTTTATTATATTTTACACAATCAGATCGCAAAGATAAAGACTCAGAACATATTTTGTTACGAGCACTTTTAATACGTATGTATAAATCCTGACACGAATCAAGCGCCGAATAATCCGGCTTCGCATCAGCATTTATAGATAAAGTAAGCTCATTAATATCATCTATAATGCTCTCATATTTTGAGAATAAACTGTCTAATGTTTCCGTCTCAGTAACGAAATCATCGTTTGATCTTGAATCAAAAGTAGAAATATTTTGTGACAACTTATATAAACGATTAAAACGTGCAAATAAAGACTCCTTTTTACAATGAAGTATAGATAATTTATTTTGTTTATTTTCCGACATTGTGTAATTAAATGAAATAAGTATGATAGGAATGAAATAAAGTAATTATATGTTATATAGATATAATAATAAGATATGCTGTTTTATGAAAGTCGAGATATATTGCCAATGAATTACGCAATGATCTATGAACTTCCAAATAAGTATAAAAACGCTGATACAATATCCGAACGAAGAAGGACCAATAAATAATGGTGAGGCGGCGTGTAAATAGCCGAGACCTCACGCGGGATCTTAATCGTATGCGGTAAATAATTGTTACAGAGAAAAAAAAGCGAAAGAAAAGAAATAAAGAAAGAGATTATCCTTAGAGCGCACCCGATGGAACCCTGATATAAAATCGAGAGTACTTACTGAACTGATGTACGCCACTTGGACACGAACTCCAATACCGCTCCGTCCACAATCCTTCTGGTGTTCAGTCTGGGTATACTTATTATGATGAAATATTTATATTATTTATGCGGCTGGTAGATATTATTTAAGCGTTGTTGTGAAAAGACAAAAGGCGAATGACAGAAGAAGTTTTCTTCTTTTTATGCCGTCGTGGCGTCTATGCGGCCAGCGGTGAGGTTGCGTACGTAATACAACCTCCTTCATAGTTCGTAGCGTCCACGGCGGCGACGCAGAACAGCAGACCCCCGAAAGTACACCAGATATTCCTTTAGTGGTGCACTCATAAGGAAATCGAAATATAATTTAGAAAAAAGTTAAATAAGAAAAGTAAAGCAATGAAGCGGCGTCAACAATTATTATATTCAATTGTTGTTTCATTGAAACTCTACGCTGTGATAGCGCTGATCTCGATGTCGAGTTCCTGACTGTTTTTTCTTTTAACAAAATAGCATAGCTGGTCATAGTTCATCCACTAAAATATATGATGGATAATTTTACAACACAAATAGATAAAACTTATATATTGCACTAATGGAGTTACAGACTATAATCCATTAGCTATATACATTAGCTTGTCAACAACTTATATTTCAATGTTTACTTTACCAAAAGTACGTTATTTTTACAAGGCCACAGTCAAGGACGCAAAGTACAAACGACGTCAGCATAGTAAAATCAAAGAGTACATTGAGTTCTGACATACGTACTAAAAATAGTTTGTAGGTACACGCACACACTTACAATATTTACAGTATTTATTGATGTTAAAGATGCTGAAGGCATGAGTGGTAACATCCAGCATAGTAAAACCAAAGAGTACATTGAGTTCAGACATACGTACCGAAAATAGTTTGTACACGCACACACTTACAATATTTACAGTATTTATTTATGATAAAGATGTTGAAGGCACGAATGGCAAATCATCAGTCGTGGCTATGCCTTGCCCATGCAATCCTTGGGCCGCTTGACTATGCATTTCTGACGATTGAACAATCTATAAGCGGCAGCCCCACGTGTTTAGGCTATTAAGCTCGCTCTGTGGCTCGAGTCGCCAAAAACAAATATTTTTAAACGAGAATTTGAATGAAGTAAGAACTGTTAATTACTGATTATAATAATATACTAACTATCGACGGTTTTAATATTATTCCAGTTCTTGTTTATTTGGTAATATTTGCTAAGTTATGACATATTCTCAAGTGCCACATATTCTCAAACTCGTATAGGAACACCCTCAGAATAAGAACTTATACTGAAGGAACTGAAGGAAAACCTATTAGAAATATATGGTGCCTTCCGAAGCATAGGAGCTTGAGATAAAGCTGTTTTGGTCACACATCCTAAAACCGATATTTGAGAAATTTGTTTAATTAAAGAACGCGCTAACCAGTCGCCTTCACTCGTAACCTTAACAAAAACACAAGCAGCCAATTAAATTTGGTATTTTAAACAGAATATATTTAATTATTCAATAAACGGAGGGTAAGTAAGTATATGAAAGGTGGAAGCACGGAGGAGTTTCAGACAGTTGTCAGTTCCCACGACGCAAGGTCGACAGCCAGCTGACTAGTCAAGGTCCTCACACTTTACTGATTCATTATACAAATTACTTCTTGGAAAAAACTTAATTTTCAATTTCAAAGTTTCGTCATCTAAAAATTTCTTAGTTCAATATATCCTATATTGACAACCGCGAATAGAACTAAGGTTCTTAACCTTTAAGTTTTTTTTAAATTCTAAGACTGGGTTGACATTTGCCCGCAATCTGACGATGGTAAAATGTGGAGTCCTACCCAGGAAGTGCCTTTTCACTCAAGCTTTGAGGTTGAGCTTATACTGATTGGGGAATATATAACCAGTAAAATATATTCCATTCCTTATCTGTTCTATAAAGAAAGGAACTGGCAAATCGCTTAGTACTAGGTACTATTTACGTGCAGCAACCGCGTACCGGATGGAAGGCTATTAAGATTTTTCTCAGGTACACCTAGCCATTAGGTTTAAAGCTCTGCTTAAGTCTACATAAATAATATTATTATATTGTACGTTTCTGTATCTATAAATAATTAGCATAAAATATATAAAAGTAATCGACTTTTATTATATTGGTATTAATAATTTTATGTGGCCCATTGTTGACCACTTGGAACCACTGATATAGAAAATTATAATTTGTGTAGGTATTGGTCTATCCTTTTGGGTATCAGGACTTAGTGTCGTAATACTTTATAATTATACTTCTATAACACAAATGCATTTGGTACTTAACTTGAGATATGGGGCAGAGATGATGTTTGATTTATAATTGGATATCTACTTAAAATGGTTTGTACCTCGCCCAAAGAATTAGGTTGGCTATTTAAAGAGGAAACGCTCGCAGCCTTCTGGGTACCTTGCCTGTTGGCAATGATCTGGGTGACATTTTTTATTTAGTATAGTTATTATTTTAAGACATAGTTTAGATAAGTAGTTTTAATTTATTTTCTATTATAAGAAAGTCTACAAAATAAATCCTTGAAATGGTAAATAAGTTTATTTTTTAGAGCGTTGAAGATGAAAGCTGAAAATCAATATTGCAGTTATTTGGACACCTTTTGGATACCACACCTTATGCATTCTGCGTTAAATTATAATTACTATTTTCTTCACGTTAGATATGTAATAATGTTTGTGTTCTATAATTGTTTCTATAATTAAATAGCCGAGACCTCACGCGGGATCTTAATCGTATGCGGTAAATAATTGTTACAGAGAAAAAAAAGCGAAAGAAAAGAAATATAGAAAGAGATTATCCTTAGAGCGCACCCGATGGAACCCTGATATAAAATCGAGAGTACTTACTGAACTGATGTACGCCACTTGGACACGAACTCCAATACCGCTCCGTCCACAATCCTTCTGGTGTTCAGTCTGGGTATACTTATTATGATGAAATATTTATATTATTTATGCGGCTGGTAGATATTATTTAAGCGTTGTTGTGAAAAGACAAAAGGCGAATGACAGAAGAAGTTTTCTTCTTTTTATGCCGTCGTGGCGTCTATGCGGCCAGCGGTGAGGTTGCGTACGTAATACAACCTCCTTCATAGTTCGTAGCGTTCACGGCGGCGACGCAGAACAGCAGACCCCCGAAAGTACACCAGATATTCCTTAAGTGGTGCACTCATAAGGAAATCGAAATATAATTTAGAAAAAAGTTAAATAAGAAAAGTAAAGCAATGAAGCGGCGTCAACATTCTCCCCCCCTTGGAAGTTCATGGAACTTTCAAAGCGTGATAGTGAATTCTTAAAATACATAATATAATAAAGTAAAAATGTGAATGATCTAAATTAATAAGATATAATGAGTTATAGTTATTGATTCGGTAAAGGATATAATTTCACAATAGGACGTTTGAAACTACCGTTCTGAGTCTTAACCATAGCGACTCGTATTATACCATCATGTCCTGGAAAGACATCCGTGATTATACCTAAAGGCCACGTTAAGGGAGGACTATTTTCCTCACCCACCAATACTACTGTTCCAATTTGAACATTGCGATCTGTAGTTATCCATTTCTGCCTAATTTGCAACGTGTGTAAATACTCTTTATGCCATTTCTTCCAGTATGAATTGACCATATTATCTAATAGTAGTTTACGATTGCTAAGTCTACCGTTCTCATTAGTTAAATCAGTCGCGGGTAAATATTTTAAAGGAGTTGACATTAAGAAATGAGCTGGCGTTATAATTTCAGGAAAGTGTTCTGAAGAAATATAAGTTAAAGGGCGAGAATTCATTATACATTCAATCTGTACAAGTACAGTTTGTAATTCTTCGAATGTTAGCAGTTGATTTCCAATTACTCTATACAAATGTGTCTTTAAACTTTTAATGTTAGATTCCCATAAACTACCAAAATGCGGTGCTCTGGGTGGAATCATCTTCCATTCAATTCGATGACTATCGAGTTCAGTTTTTAAAGTTGCATTAAAATCAGAATTGAGTAAAAACTGATATAATTCATCAAGTTTAGCTTTTGCACCAACGAAATTCGTTCCGTTATCGGAATAAAGACATGAAACTGGACCTCGTCGGGATATAAATCTTTTAAAGGCGGATAAAAATGTGTTAGAAGTCAAATCGGAAACCAATTCAATATGAACGGCTTTAGTTGACAAGCATACAAAAAGACATATGTATGCCTTTTGAGACTGTTGTCCCCTTCTGCGGGCTAGAGTAATGCGTATAGGACCTGCGTAATCAACGCCAGTATGAACAAAAGCCTTAGTTTCAGTTACACGACAGGAAGGTAGATCAGCCATCATTAGAGAAGGATGTCTAGGATTTGTTCGGAAACAGGAATTACATTTCCTCACAACCTTTCTAGTTACAGATCGGGCATCTAAAATCCAATATCGCTGTCGTAAAATTGATATAAGTAGACCGGCTCCTGTGTGACAATTTATTACATGAAAATGCTGAATAATAAGATTAACCATATGATCGTGTTTCGGTAGAATAGCAGGGTGCTTAGCATCATACGGTAAATCAGAATGTGTCAGCCGACCACCTACGCGGAGGATTCCTTCTTTATCGAGAAAGGGGTTTAAATTTCTTAATTTTTTAGAAGTTAATTTTCCTTTTTTTATTAAATCAATCTCATTAGTAAAATGTACTTGTTGTACTGAAAGAATTACCATTCGTTCTGCAATAAATAAATTATTCACAGTATTAACAGAATCATGTTTTCTTATAAATCTAAGAATATATATTACAATTCGTAACAGTTTATCCCAAGAGGATAAACGTAAAGCAAGTTCATAGAGAACAGGTTGATTACACTCAGCGGTAGTAACTAGTGTTTTTGTACGGAATTCTGGTAACTCTCTATTATCGATGGGAGAGAACGGTCTTACAGGCCATTTCGAGACTGGATTGTGCAACCATGAAGGTCCCGTATGTAGCACGTCATTCAAAGATAATACTGTATGAGTTTTAGAATAAGCATCTAATATAATTTTAGGCATAAGTTTATCCGAACGTACAACTACATGATGAGGAATGTAATAACCCCTGTCATTATCATCATTATCAGAGACTTCTATCAAGTAACCATTTTCTTCTATGTAATCAGAAATTACTGTATTATAATTGTCTTTGAGTATAGGTTGTTGTTTAAAACGACGTTCTAAAGCATATAAGCGACGTAAAGCGGTAGTACGAGAATTCCCTAATTGCACTGGGTCGTCACAAAATGGTAACGAAACGGAATAGCGTCCACTATCATCACGCATTACTGAACTGGTTAATAAATTTTCACATTTAGTGTCTTGAAGGCTCAAAAACTGCTTACGAGGTAACTCCTCCAAATCCCAAAATTGTTGCATATTTAACTCCAATTCATTATAAGATAAACCGGTGAACGTAATATGTGACTTTGGTAAATTATTAGAAATGTTATTTTGACAGTCGCCTATCAATACATATGATGCCAAATGAAGTCAAAATCGCGGAAGGAGCACTAGAATCTGAATTTAATCGATTACCTAAATAAATATACGGGAAAAGTTGTGCACCTAGAATTAAATTTATCTCACCGGGTATATTCCAAGTAAGGTCCGCAAGTGGCAATCCGTTCAAAAAATGTAAATCCTGCCTATCAATATAATGAGATGGCAACTGTTCAGTGATGCAATCCACTACAAGAGCGTAAATATCATATTTTTTATTTGCATCAAAACGAGACTCGATTTCAAATTTCACAAAACCATGTAAAGGTTGCGAACCCGAACCTATACCTTTTACATATGAATTTTTTAGTGGATTTATACATAAATTGAGTAATTTACAACAATCAATTGTAATTAAGTTATTCTGCGAGCCGCTATCAATTAAACAACGAATTAACTTTTTATTGCTACTATCATAAGATTTAGCGAAAACCTGAGCGGTGGACAAAAGAACTGTAGAATGATTTTGAACACTAAAAGAAAGCGATGAATTCATGTTAGGCAGTGCTATATTAGAATCATGTTCATTATTATATGAAGACTTTGAGTTTGAAGATGATACAGCAGGCAGTTTCTCTGTAACCTTCTTAGTAGGCAGATGTGATGAGGTATTTGAAGAAAGAAGATTGTTCTCTAGTAACGTTGAGCTTCCAATCTCTATATGCGTATTAGTGATATTTGGTAACTTATTGTCAAAGTGCAATAAAGTATGATGTCGTTTGTTACATATTTTACAACAAGAATTAGATCTACAATTAGACAATGTATGTGACAGGCTCAAGCAATTTACACAACCGTGCTTAGATTTGATAATTTCAAATCGTTCTTTAGTAGAGAGAGTATTCTTAAATTTCGGACAGTAATAAAATTGTGTGTGGTCCAAACTATCACATAAATTACATTTTATTCCAGGCGCCGATGCTTCGTTACGAGAAACAAATGATTTTGTATTTCGTGGCAAAGATGACGCTGAATAATTATTCTTTACACTTACAGAGCGAGCACCAAATTGAAAAGTCTTATTATTATTATTATTAGATCGCTCTAAAACTTTTACTTGATCTTGTATAAAAGAGATTAAATCTTTATATGATGGAATTTCTTTATGACGAACTGAAAACTCAAAAGTTTGTAAAATCTGATTGTCCATTTTTCTTAAGGCACCGTGTAGTAATATAAAATCTGTAATATCCGGAATATTTAATTGTTTTAAAGCGCAAATAGAAGCAGAATAAGTTTCTATGAAAGAATTTAAGCTAAGTTCTGAATTAGAGCATTTTTTTAATTCAAATATGTTGTTAAGATAATGAGTTCCTAAAGTACGCGTATCTTGGTACTTTTTCACCAAACTATCCCAAATAATACTATACGTCTCCCCTGTAGGTACAATACCCGCAGTGAGCTTAAGAGCGGAATGCGTAAGTTTACCAACTAAATACTGTACACGTTGTGAATCGGTAAGTTGTTCGTTATTATGAACATTCGACTTAAAAGTCTCATAGAATATCGACCAATTTTCAATTTTTCCGTCAAAGCTAGGCAACTCTATCGGAGGTAATTTAATTGAAGTTTTATTATATTTTACACAATCAGATCGCAAAGATAAAGACTCAGAACATATTTTGTTACGAGCACTTTTAATACGTATGTATAAATCCTGACACGAATCAAGCGCCGAATAATCCGGCTTCGCATCAGCATTTATAGATAAAGTAAGCTCATTAATATCATCTATAATGCTCTCATATTTTGAGAATAAACTGTCTAATGTTTCCGTCTCAGTAACGAAATCATCGTTTGATCTTGAATCAAAAGTAGAAATATTTTGTGACAACTTATATAAACGATTAAAACGTGCAAATAAAGACTCCTTTTTACAATGAAGTATAGATAATTTATTTTGTTTATTTTCCGACATTGTGTAATTAAATGAAATAAGTATGATAGGAATGAAATAAAGTAATTATATGTTATATAGATATAATAATAAGATATGCTGTTTTATGAAAGTCGAGATATATTGCCAATGAATTACGCAATGATCTATGAACTTCCAAATAAGTATAAAAACGCTGATACAATATCCGAACGAAGAAGGACCAATAAATAATGGTGAGGCGGCGTGTAAATAGCCGAGACCTCACGCGGGATCTTAATCGTATGCGGTAAATAATTGTTACAGAGAAAAAAAAGCGAAAGAAAAGAAATAAAGAAAGAGATTATCCTTAGAGCGCACCCGATGGAACCCTGATATAAAATCGAGAGTACTTACTGAACTGATGTACGCCACTTGGACACGAACTCCAATACCGCTCCGTCCACAATCCTTCTGGTGTTCAGTCTGGGTATACTTATTATGATGAAATATTTATATTATTTATGCGGCTGGTAGATATTATTTAAGCGTTGTTGTGAAAAGACAAAAGGCGAATGACAGAAGAAGTTTTCTTCTTTTTATGCCGTCGTGGCGTCTATGCGGCCAGCGGTGAGGTTGCGTACGTAATACAACCTCCTTCATAGTTCGTAGCGTCCACGGCGGCGACGCAGAACAGCAGACCCCCGAAAGTACACCAGATATTCCTTTAGTGGTGCACTCATAAGGAAATCGAAATATAATTTAGAAAAAAGTTAAATAAGAAAAGTAAAGCAATGAAGCGGCGTCAACAATTATTATATTCAATTGTTGTTTCATTGAAACTCTACGCTGTGATAGCGCTGATCTCGATGTCGAGTTCCTGACTGTTTTTTCTTTTAACAAAATAGCATAGCTGGTCATAGTTCATCCACTAAAATATATGATGGATAATTTTACAACACAAATAGATAAAACTTATATATTGCACTAATGGAGTTACAGACTATAATCCATTAGCTATATACATTAGCTTGTCAACAACTTATATTTCAATGTTTACTTTACCAAAAGTACGTTATTTTTACAAGGCCACAGTCAAGGACGCAAAGTACAAACGACGTCAGCATAGTAAAATCAAAGAGTACATTGAGTTCTGACATACGTACTAAAAATAGTTTGTAGGTACACGCACACACTTACAATATTTACAGTATTTATTGATGTTAAAGATGCTGAAGGCATGAGTGGTAACATCCAGCATAGTAAAACCAAAGAGTACATTGAGTTCAGACATACGTACCGAAAATAGTTTGTACACGCACACACTTACAATATTTACAGTATTTATTTATGATAAAGATGTTGAAGGCACGAATGGCAAATCATCAGTCGTGGCTATGCCTTGCCCATGCAATCCTTGGGCCGCTTGACTATGCATTTCTGACGATTGAACAATCTATAAGCGGCAGCCCCACGTGTTTAGGCTATTAAGCTCGCTCTGTGGCTCGAGTCGCCGTACTTTTTTGGTTTTACTATGACGTTACCTTAATAATATCAGTTGGCGTTCAGACAAACAATTAACACCCTAAGCACCGACACATTAAATTAGCCACTAAATTAGACTTGAGAAGTTAATGATCTTTACAGTTGGTGCATACCTTACGGAAAATACGTCACATCCTTTTTAAAGGTCGGTTTAAAATAGAGATTGGACATGGGCATTTAAAATAAACACAGCAGCATGTCAGATTATCACGATATGTCAAATTTCCACAGTGGATTTTGGACTCAGTTATCCGTAAATCGAAGGTTAAAATCAAGTAGATTTTGTCAAATATAACAAGATGTGCTGTCGACTGTATAAATAAAAATTCTCGGAGAAATCGATAAATACCTATATTTTTGTCTAATTAGCCCTGCGATTCTGTAAAACTCCAGACCCGAATTCGAATTCACTCATGTATCCGAATTCACGACATTTAATGTGGAAATTGTATTATTTCCATTTTTGTATAGAAATACAAACAAAATTGATTGAATATACGTGTATCAGATATTCTATTCCTATTTCATTTCGAAACTCACTTCACTATGCCACAAAACGTTATAACCAATTCAAAGTTGAGCGCATGCCGCTTTTTGAAGTGTATTCAGACACCTGAGTGAACACGAATTCGGGTTTTTATTTTTACTGAATCGCAGTGCTGTTAAAGGTTCGTAGTATGCGTAGTTTCCGTAGCGGAAAAAAACAAGTAGTGATTTGCGTAGTAGGCTAGCGTGGCGGACCGTAGACCGCGCCGTAGTCATGTTATAGGTTTTATTGACCTATTATATTATACACAGTAAGTATCCTGAACAAGTGGCAGGGGAAATTTTTTTTTGTCGATTCCAAAGTGCTTGAAACAAGCTTACCTGAATAAAGATATTTAAAAAAATATATTAAGTAGGTATAGGACCTACATTATTTTGAAAAAATACCGACCATCTTTGAAAAATTCAAATGACTAACTAACTCGGCTTAAAGACAGACAGACGCAGACGGACGGAAAGCGGAGACTTAGTAATTGGGTCCTGTTTTACGGAATCTTAACAAACGGTCTTGGCGAGTCGGACCGGGCATCGAGAGATGCACATAAACGATAAATAAAAAAAATAAGTTTAAAAAACTACAACTATATTATATTATAAATTGCACTCTAAAAATACTGAAATCAGAAATTTATTTTACTGCGGTAGCTATATTATAATAGCTTCTTCTTCTTCTTGTTCTTTTATTTATGGCTTATCTGCGCATTTCGCACAATTCTGCCAATGTCAAGTAAATTAATTAATTTCAACATCTATTATAATAGCGATGAATAAAGGACAACGTAGTCGTATGCCACAACTAGAGATGGGCAATGGTTTTTCGCCCGGCGGGCAGATAGGGAAAAAAACCAGGCATTTTAAAAATAATTTTTATTTGCCCGATAAATGCCCGATCTGAACGCATAAAAATTATGTTGTCTTAAGAAAATATATTTAATAAATAAAGAATGCTTTAGTTATTAATATTGAATAATTTAAAAGAAATTAATGTATAGTATAGATTATTGTGACGAAATATGCTCGTAATCAATCTTTATTTATAAAAGAACTTGTTTTGATTAATTAAGTAATCATCATAGTCAAACGTTTACTATTGAAGTTGAACCGATAACCTTTTGTCAATAATTTTGTGTAGTTTATACTCAATAAGAGAAGATTTTTGTAAATTCAACCTTTAAAGGGGTGAAATGAGGGTTGAAAATTTGCATGGAAATCTGTCACTTTTAAAGTTAGAAACACGAAACTTTATTTTTACGTTAATAATAATCAGTGGTCGAAATTAGGTAGAGTTATTCATGTACTTACACTGATTTCATACAGCGAAAGACTAAAGTGGATATGCCTCAAATCCCGAGATTAATTTTAAAGAGCAGAAAAAATCCCGTGATTTTTTAAATAAAAAGTTATTTACTTTTACACAATATAAACTACTGCACGCATGACGTTGCCAAACTTACATCAATGAAAGAAAGAAGAAATAAAGCAATCCCGGGAAGGTCCACATTAATATCAACATTTCGATGCAAGTACAAAAATAACTCTACCTAATTCCGACCTCTGATAATAAATAAATGAGTAAACTACTGCTTTACCGTTTAATGAAATTTTATCCTTACAGGGGTGAAATGGGTGTTGCAAGTTTGTTTGGAACTCCTTCAATATTGAAGTTAGAATCGTGAAACCTTATTTTAGCTACTGGTTAAAAACTCATAAATACCTTTTTCAGTGATTGTGGAAATTATATTTGACAATAAGGAGTTTTAAAAGCAAACTTAGACTTAGCCTGTCTGATGGGAGGTGGTAAGTTGTCCCAACATTTCGTTGCCAAATACCGAAAATTATTTTACTTGTATATATTTATCTATTATTATTATTATTATGGAGAAGGATGGGCCATGACCCTCCACGCTGGCCCAATGCGGATTGGAGGGTATTACCGACTGCAAATGCAGCCCGGACCAACGGCTTAACGTGCCTTCCGAAGCACCATCCTTAACCATCCATAAGGAAGGCCTGAGCCCCTGCAGTGGGGACGTAAAAAGGCTGGTGATTATTATGTATCTATTTATACTTGCAATGTATATTTACTTATCTTTAACAACGAAACTAACTAAATTAGTTGATCTTTCGTTTAATTTTCAAATAAATATTGTAAAAAAATAAAATATAAATAATTCTTGTCTGGGTATTGTGGTACCTTTATAGTTTCAGATTTACAAATGGTATATAATACCACTTGTATTATATCTGGAACAACAAAGCTACCTAGTAGCTGTTTCATTTGGTATATAGTAAGTATCATAGTAATTTATATGTTATTGTATAATATTAAAAAAAATACATTTTCTGATTGAACTCACCTGTCGCTAAGTGGTATCGGAGATAAAGGCTTGAGGTAGTATTCCCTTCCAGGTTGAATGACACCTGTGACAAAAATGTTTAATCACTTTATTGAGCAAACTTTATTGAGCAAACAGTACCTAGTATCATGAAAAAGTTGGTAAATTTAATGAAAACTCTGGTAATTTGGCGGAAAAAGGAGACAGCGGCATCACCTAAAAGACCGGCGTTGCATAGTGTTTATACCTTTTTTCTCGGATGCTTTATGCTAGGGAAGCGTCGAATAGCAGTTTCACCGAATAACTGAATACCGAATACTGTTCGGTTTAACCTTTACCGAACCTGATATTCGGCTAAATTGCCAACTGGAGCAGGTTTAAAAACAAATGTTGATTTAAAGTTGAATTGCTTTTTTTATTCACTTTATTGAACACATTCTTTATAAAATTCATTTGACTTATGTAACATAAAATAGAAATACTGAATCAAGAAAATAGAAATACTCGTATCGAATATATTCGACAATATAACTAAAAAATTCGGCCGAATACAGATAGAAAAAAAAAATGGAAAAGCGAATTCCAAATACCAAACGCATATTTACTTTATGCACTGTCACTGCTGCTTGAGGCGGCAGGGACCCGCCCAAAGGCTAGTCAAGACCTGGATACCCACTAAACGCGAGGAAAACAAGACCTTGGGATCCCGCAGTGAGTGCTCCACATCCGGCCCCCGAATAGTGTTTGTACCTGGTAGTGGCGCTGAGTCTGGTAGCGGCCTCAGGCGGCGCGGGGGCGCGGGTGCGGCCGGGGATGGAGTGGACCTCGCCCTCCTACGCACTGGCACCGGTAGTTGTGAACTCCTGGAACAAAATAATACCTCTCAAGTTTCGTAATAAATTAATTTTACAGAAAAATAAAAAATTAAAGCTTTTGAAAAGAATGGAAATCTAAAAGTAGGACCATCTAACGTCGTTCTAGTAGTGGTTGTCGTGTACTAGAATAATGAGATCATTAATTTGAAATTTTAATTCTCTTCAAAATGATTTCACGGCATATTTGAAATTATAAAAACATAGTTATGAATTAGGTACCTCGCAAAATGGTTCGGCTTAACATTTTCCACGGGTCTGCTTAGTCGTTCTCGCAACTGAAAATAATTTTCTAGTAAATAAATTGCTTGAGAGATCTAAATACTTATGTATTATCTACAATCGGGATGTACTTTTTTTCGTCTGATAGGCAAAGTAGATTTATTGGAGAATATTAAACAGGATTTACGGCGATACTTTGAGCTATAATGTCACATGACATCGCACCTTTGTACATTTTCTAGATAGTTGTAATGTAGCGAGCCTCTAATATTCTTAATGAAAATCGCTTAAAAATCTACTTTGTCCCTTCCCTGGCACTCTGAGATAGGATATACCTTATTATTTTTTAATCGACTTCAAAATCCAAAAGTAAAATATTATACGTACGATGGTCATCAATTTTTTTCAAATTGATCAAATATTATTATATTTATATAGCTTATTATCTAAGTAATTTATTATTACGTTGAAACAAAAAATACGTATCTAATATTTTTCTATTATCTGATTCTATCCATCCTAGGAGCTGGTGGTTTTTTAAAGCATTTAAGATTAAGAATATTTGCCAGTACAGCACTGTGAATGCAAATATTGATAAACTATAATAATAAGATTTTTTTTTTTACTCAGGCATCATTCCTATTGACAAACTTCTTTATATTGAATGTGGCGCCAGTGACTGAAAAGTGGAGGACAAGAAGACAATTTGCATGAAACAAGAAGGGGGTTATGAATATGAATGGATATACAGAAATTCAGATAAATTTAATCTATTAATTAAGCAATGTAAACATCGTCAAAGACTAACTTTAGCGCAGAAGACGTCAGCTCTCGCTGTGTTTGCAAGACGGCGGCGTACAGCCGACAACACAGCTGCCGGGCCAGCGGCTCGTGCTAAACACAATGTTGCACGAAGCTGTGCCGACTGTACACGGTCAGTATCACCGGATGCCTGGTAACGACACGATATATGTATTACAATCTAACTATTAACATCAGTTGCACAAAAATCCATCAAAATTGTCATTACTATAACGCGACATTACCGATACTAATTTCCAAATTTTGATCATTAATTACAGCTTTAAGTTGTCATTAAACCTTAATTAAACCATTATGCTACCGGGTGTCAATCACTTAAAAGTTAATATAAGAAAATCTATTAATCATTTTCTTTTAAACTTCCATCTTTTGTTATTTTCTTCTCTGTCCTATGTCACAAGCTCTCGAGGTATTTACAATGTCATCTTACAAATCTAGATGTGAACTGGCTACCACTAGAACTCTCATCTTTCTATTATTTTTATTGTTTTTATCATTCTTTCATTGTCATAACTTGTCACTAAGCTTTTAATAGTTTCTTTGGAAATTACAATTTGAAAGTCGTTCGCTCAGATAAATAAGGAAATCCTGATAAAAAAGTCGAATACACTATTCAAAATTTCTATAATATAATGTCATTGAACAAGGATACATATATACCTACATATTTAGTTCTAACCTTAAATAATAAATTATTGTTGCGAATATAGATTAAATCTTTTATCCAGCTTTTACGTCATGCTCATGCCCATAAGGAAACATAAATACTAGTCGAGTTAAGTAAGAGAAAATGACATAACTTAAGCAAATATTAATAGACGAGAATTTAGTGAAGTAAGATATGTTATATATGTGATAGCTAATAATAATAGTATTCCCACTATTATCAGTTATTACTCCGTACAAATTCTTGTTAATTTGTTAAAAATATTTGCTTAGGTAATTACTTCTCTCGACTATAGATACGAGTGTTAGAATCTTCATGATTTCTAAGTCTAGTTTTTTGTATTTGTATGTACCCACTTCGATGATACTGGGGTCGAATATCAAGTCGACGACATGATGTAGCGCTAAGCGCTGCAGTAACGCATGCGGCAGCGCTGTGGGCAGTGGCTCACGAGTCATTCTAGCGATCAGCGCAGGCAACAGCTGACGGATGCAGTCGTTGTTAGCGCTGCGGACCAGCGCGCATACAGCGCCCTCTGCAGGTGCTCTTGCTGATGAGACCTAGATATAAAAGGGTAAAGCTTGAATTACGGCCGGCTTACCTTAGACGTAAGGTTACTACTCCGTACTGTTCATTATTCCTTTGTTATAAGTACAATAATATTTCTTGTAATAACGAAACGGCCAAGCCACATGTTTTGACTAAGAAGTAGGTGTAGTTTGAAAAGTTAAGGCTTGTAGAGTTAGGGCACGTAGAGTGAGAGGCTTAACTCTAATTAAGATCTGAAAATTTTTGATGGTAAGAGCCACAGAACAAGAAAAAAGGTTGTTTTTTCTTTTCCTGTGGTACGAATCTTGGCTACACTTTACATGAAAATGTTTTTGTGTAATTCCTGGGGTGCGACCGCTAACTCTCTGGCTATGATTATAGCCATAGCATACGACGTGTTATCGATGTTATGGCGATATTTCGTTTCACTTTACTATTTTGACATGTATTTTAATAACGATGAATGAATAATAAACAAAAATTATGGATTTGATAGCAGTGTTACCAACGTAGTCGTTTATAACAACTAGAGATGCGCCGTATATTTGTTTGGTATTCGGTATTCGCCATCTTTTCACTATTCGTGCTCGGCCGAATTATTCGGTTTTAGTGCCGAATATATTCGGTTCGAGTATTTTTATTTTCTTGGCTACACGATACGGCATATAACTAAAAGACAAAACTTCTTATGGAAGATTAATGTTACGTTATGAGTCAAGAAATCCTATGAATAATGTGTTCAATAAAGCTAATAAAATAAAGCAATGAACTTGTGATTAGTGAATATTTTGAAAGAAAAATATCATTCGAACCTTTAGTAATCTGGGCAACTGCTCTAACCAATAAGCTACCCGGGACCCAATAGGACTAACGATTTTCCAACTATTTACTTTTCGCTTCTAGTGAACGTATTTCCATCGATAAGTCCATTATTGCCATTATACAATCCAAACCCAGGTGTGTGTTTGTTGTTTTTAAACGACTTCAAAAAAGGAGGATTTCTCAATTCGACTGTATGTTTTTTTGTGTGTTTGTAACACGATTACTCCTTCAATTATGAATTGATTTTCAAAATGGGGCTTAAACAGCATAAAGGGCCGGGGCGGTCCGATTAAAATTTTATCCAAATCGAAGCACTAGTTTTCTTTTTATAACAAAACTTAATATGCTTTTAAACAGACATCATCTTAGTTGCTCGTAGGTTGTGATAGTTTACACAGAACACAGAAAAACGACCTCTTTTCTGTGTTCTGTGGTAGTTTACGCGTTTATTCTGTCTGTAACTGCTCGCTCGGGAATCGCAAGTTCCACTCACACTTGACTAGTTTTAGGGTACACAAAAAACATGTTTCACAAAATAGAACAGACTTCAAACTTTTAAAAAGTGAAAAATAATACTTATTTTAAAAGCGGTCAAATTTTCCAAGAAACTTTGAAGTCGGGTGGTTATCATTGAATAAAATACAGAAAACCTCAGTCCGAACAAGACTCTTTTATAGGTACCAACTGTTAATGATATAATAAAAGCTATTCGTCAGAGGTAAAAATAATTAAGCCCTACCCAAAATGTACAGAATTAACTACTGTCACGAATACGGGAAACGACAGCCTTGTTTTTAATCCTTTATTCATAATTACTTCATTTACATAACGAAATTGTAGTTGTTTTAATTTCGGTAGGTTTAAATTAAGCATCAATCAGAAGTTTTGTTCAATGTGCATACAGTGCAGGTATTTTTTTTTTAATTAAATAAGCTATTATTTTCTTCAACATAAACTACAAAAAAAAGTTTCTTGAAATTATTACATATTTACAAACAGCGGTATTAATTTTTATCACAAAAAGTTACTGTTAAGTGTTATTTTTCAGATTTATAAAAAACTACTAATAATATTAAAGAAGAAAATTCCAAACCTCATAATATATTTACGGGAGTGACTTGTAGAATATACTAGCAATGTTATTCTTAAAAAAAAAACAATGTCGATCGCTATGTGGAGCACACAGCGCTGTGACAGCAGAAAGCGTTGTAACGGTGCGTCACACCACCGACCGTTTATTTCGTCCTAGGTATCAGCATGCAAACTTTTTGCCTTTGATCTTCAACGTCACTTCTTTTTATTATTCATCTTTCCTTATTTGAAATTTTGACTAATCCAATATGCTCTGTATGAATGTCAGTTCGTAAAAAAAATCATCTGGTGAGAACATGATAATTTAATCATATAAATCTATTAATAATAAAGTTATAATTTAAAAAAGAAAAATGTAAACGTATACCTTCGTGAAATATCTCCTAAGTTCTACCTATTACGAAAAACCCAGAAACGGGGTATGTAAATGTTCTATTTAACTATTCTAATTATATATTTAGGTAATCATACGAACTGTTTTTATATTAATTTTTTTATTACAGTTGTTCTTATTAACCTCTATTAAATCAAGTTTTCAAGCTTAGTCAGTCTTTTATTAATTTGCCTAAGCATCGACCCCGTCACAGCGTCAATGAAATAAAACCTTATTTAAAGTGAGTTTATCCACTTATTAGGGAATATGCATAAAATTTAAATAAGGCTCCAATATTTTCTTATATTCTATAATGTATCTACATCGATGGTCATTTGATTTATCGACATCGATGTTCATCTCTGATTCTGTGATGTGAAAACTGTTAAGAGGAAAGTTAATTAAAACTGTTATTACTTGGGAATAAAATTAGTTAACAGCCTAATATGGTAACAACACTGGTTTTGCGAAACCACAATCGCATAATTTAACGAAATTAGTATTCATGATGGTGCATATTTTGCATCTAATCTCGATTTTACGAGCGCCGAGATTAAAATAGTGAAAGCTGGAAAGTAATTATGTTACATATTATATTTTTCTACATAATATAGATATTCACAAATGTTTAATATTTACTTACAATAAAACTATAAACGTTTCCTATAACCCATTTGCCATTTGAATTGTTCCTTAATTACGTCTATATATTAGAATTTTACGTAATATAAAATTCTAATATCGCATTTGAACGGCTTAAATTTGTTCGATGTTTTCAATTGCGCTTAAAAATATAATCACACAATTTTCATGTCTATTTATATGTTTTTTTTTAAATTAAAAAAAACGTGACTATTCCCTAAACACATTAGCAAGTTGGTGTCTTGATTGAACTTCAAACGAACGAAGCCTTCTTTATAATAGAATAGCACTGCAAATCTCTTGATTTTGTAAGAGATGAATGTATGTAGGTTTTACAAACACTAAAATTTTGCAGAATCTCATCATCAAATATAAAATTACTTACCTGACGAGTCATAACCCATATTACCACCTGACAAATTGAAAACCTTTTGTTTCTAAGCCTGTTAAATATACTATATTGGAACCATAATTTTATTTTCTTGTGGCGTAACGTTGTTTGTTTTATTACATAATGTAGATAGAGTAAACGAAGATACAGAATTATCAATATACGATCGAGTTCATAGCTGAATCAAACAATACTGACCTAGTTCATAATTAACCCAATTGTGAGAATTCATAAGAACTCACGATAATATTGTAAGTAATTTTGCCATTATTTACGATCGTTTATGTTGTTTTTTACGACTTTGTAACACATTTACTTTCTTACAAGCCCTAAATATGTAATGTATGGGCCTGTATTTTTCGTTCTAGTTAGTGGGCCTGCGAAGGCAACTAATCCGTTGTTTAATCCATTTTAGCAATATCCTATATTGACTCTTTATCAAGGGTTCCCTACCTCTCCGGAATATCCGGAAGAATCCAGTAACAACGTTTAATCTCCCGAGATCCCGTGACGCAATAATTTCTCCTGTACTTTCTAAACGTAAACTTAATTGCCACCATCACCTACGCCTTGCTTTCCTGATCTACATCGTTCACTCTGCTGACTGTTGCTCGAAAGCAATGTAAATATACGTTTGAAAATAAAAAATATTCGAGATCTCCCAAAAGGCCATCCCTCGAGCTTGATTTGTAAAAAATCTCTCCAGGGTTAGTTCTTTTCAAAGTTGGCAACCCTATCCTTATCTTATACCCTACCCTTACCGAAACCAAACTAAACCTATAACGTTTATCGCTATGTATAATCGTCTACTTATAATGACGTCGTTTTTTAGCTAGAAGCTTTTTGGGTCAGACTAAGTTTGTTTATATTTTTCTAAATTAAATTCTTTCTTTAACTTTTCAACTGCAGTCAATACATAATTTAGCCTTCATTGTCAGTGTATACCAAAGCTATCTTAATAATCTATCTCGTTAGATTATAAACTACACAAGTGAATAGCATTTTTGTTGCACGAAATAGGTATTATACATTTTCAAGGTGCTGATATCAGAATTGCAGTCCGATTTTTGGAAATGGATCTGATTTATGAATTGTACTGAGAACCACTGTGGTTTCCAAGATCAAACGTGGCCATTTAGATTTCATCGCACAGTTTATTATTTGCGATCTTTGTTTTTTTCTTACGCTTTTTTTATCCAACACCAAACCCTTAAAGGACTACTAATTTCAGTACAAATTGTCAGAGTTTGAAACGCTCGTATCACAATACGAGATTTCATTCGAATTTATTTATTTATTTATCAAGATACAAAATTTTTTACAGTTATATATTGTAAGGTAAGATACGTATACTATAATAGTAGCCATATAATCACTCCTATATAATCAATTACATTATTAATAAATGAAAGTCTTAATATCAACCTGGTGTTTTCAATACATCTCCCCAACGCCATCCGTACATGGCGACCCTGCCATTTTTGGCAGGCCACGATCTGGAGCTCGGGTTACATGCATAGTCCAACGAATTAACAATGTACAATTCAATAAATTCGTTTACAACGTTGCGCGAGTTTGTCGTCTATCAAGAATACCAAGAAGACAAAAATGTGTAATTCAGGAGCAAATAGACCAGCGGCTGCGCCAACGACCCATGAAGTTTCCCAAATTGGTCTTAAAAATTCAATAGACGAGCATCGGGAGTACAAGTTTTATACGACTGACTTATATCTGGGTATTTTGGTACTGATGCTGGGAATAGGAATTATTTTCCTACTAACACGCTACATAAATAAGTGTATAAATAAGCGTATTGAAAGAAGAGCTTTTGTGCAAACAATGCGACTGAGCAAGATTGGAGCAGATGCAGAGTAATCATTACTAAAAAGTGGAAGTGAAAAAGTGAAAAAAAAAAATAAATAAAAAAAGAAAGTGCTAAGTGAAATAACAAAATGTGCAATTGTGCAAGTAAATCGGCAAAATATGATTAATATGAGCGCGCTAGGCTACGACTATGTTTAGATAAGCTAAGTATAAACAAATGTATTAAGGGTAAGCATCTTTGTATTATTAATTTTATTATATGGATAATCCTTTTGAACTTTATATATCAATTACTGGAAATTCGTACTTATTTAATAAAGATTGGTCCTAAGAGAAGAGAGGGAAATATTGTAATAAAAAAGTTACGAGAGGCAAATTTAATAAGAGAAAGATATAATGAGTTAGTGAGTCAATTTAATAAAGGAATAGTTTATTCATGTGATGAGAAGAAATTAATAAATATTAAGGGGTTGACAAAAAGATTTGAGGAAATATACGAAGAAGTAAATAAATAACTTGTGTAGACAGGTAGAAAAAATAGATTTAAAAATGGATTTTGATTTTAAAACTGTTTTCAATTTATGTCCACTTATGACAGATGAATTATCTGTCACGAAGCAATTAATAGATGGAATCGAGTATTACGAGTCAAAATTAAAAGCTGATGCTAAAAATGACTTAGTTAATTTTATTCTGAAAAATCGTTTATCACAAGGCGCGAAACTAAAATTAGAAAAAAGTTATCCGAATGTAACGGAGTTATTAAAAGATATGAGAAAAAGGTTGCTGCCTTTACAATCAGCTACAGCTCTTCAAAAGAAATTGTTGTCCTTAAGACAAAATAATATGACCACAGAAGATTATGGAAAATCTATGTCTGATTTATTTGTTAATCTTACGATTTCGCAATCTCAAAACGATGAAAATAAGTATAGAATTTTAAAGAGTATAAATGAAGAACAAGCTATAAAGCAATTCGCTGAAGGATTGCGAAACCGTAGATTGGGTACGGTTATATCGGCTAGGAATTATGAATATTTAAAAGATGCAGTGCAGGCCGCAATGGATGAAGATACTTCCTTAGATCCGAGTGCTGGAGAGGAGCTACTAACTATGCGGTCGAATAGATATCAATATACTCGAGGTAAGTACACCAATCAACGGCAGCGTGGATATAATCATCATGGTATGTATCACAACAATTATAATTATAGAGACCAAAATAGGTATCCAAACCGGACGCGAGTTTTTCGAGGTTCCTCAAGAGCATGGCGGGGACAAACTACAACTCGATCCACGAGAGGAAAACCTACAAAAATTGTTCGTAATTTTAATTCTGAATATGTAGGCGTAGTAGACTCCCAACCGAAAGCTAGTACATCATCGGCCAATATGTCGGAAAATCAGTTTTTTCGTGAATAATGAGCACATATTATCATGTAATAATGTATGCTTCGTTAAATTATCAATATTTCGGAACTTACAATATTATTTTTTGATCGATACCGGTGCATCAATTTCTGCTATAAAGTATACATATGTCTTAGAACATAATATTCCAATCCATAAAAAGAATGTTATGATTAACGGCTTAGGTGGAAAAGTTAGTGCAATAGGATATGTAAATATCGACTTGCAATTAGGCAAGAATACTCTGACGCATAAATTCTTTGTTTTTGATACTTTGCCATGTAAGGCACATGGTATTCTAGGACAAGACTTTCTTGGCGAACACAAGTCGGTTTTAAATTTCGAGAATAAATCATTAACACTTTGGACGAATACAAATAATGAGATAAAGTTACCACTGTTACTAGGTTCAACTTCTAAAAGTACATATTTTATACCTGCCAGATCGGAGTCCGTACATTATATATATATGAATCTGACGGAAGAATGTTTAGTGTGTGCAAGTGAGATTCAACAGGGAGTTTATATTGCGAGTACATTGAGTAGTCCGAAGGATGGTAAAATATTAGTGCAAGTTTTAAATACCACTGATAAAGACTTGACCTTAAGTAACATCAGACCAAATATAGAAAAGCTTTGTGATTACAACGTATGTAATTTTAATAAAACAGATTTAAATTCAGATAGGGTTAAGCAATTATTCAATAATTTATTTTTGGAACATTTAAATAAAGAAGAAAAAATCTCTATAGAAAATTTGACTGCAAAATATTCTGATATATTTTATCTACCGGGAGATAAATTAAATACTACTTCTATTTATAAACACTCAATTCGCATGAAACCAAACACTGATCCCATTTATGTCAAACCATACAGGTTGCCTTATTCTCAGAAAGATGAAATAAAGAAACAAATTGATAATATGTTAAAAGATGGCATTATCGAAAGCTGCCAAAGCGAATGGTCAAGCCCGATCCTTTTGGTTCCAAAGAAAATTGATTCAAATAGGAACAGGAAATGGAGGCTGGTAATAGATTATAGGAAAATAAATGAGTGTATAGAAAATGATAAGTTTCCTCTTCCTAACGTAACAGAAATATTAGATGCATTATCAGGTAGTGTATATTTTTCACACCTTGATCTTTACCAGGGTTACTATAATGTTGAACTCGAACCAAACAGTCGAAAATATACGGCATTTTGCTCTGGACAATTCCAAATGACAAGAATGCCTATGGGGTTAAAAACTAGCCCTAGTTCATTCTCAAGAATGATGAATTTAGCATTAACGGGTCTAACACATGAAAAATGTTTAATTTACTTGGACGACTTAGTTTGTTTTGGAAAAAATATAATTGATCATAATAAGAATTTACAAGACATTTTTCAAAGGTTGAGAGAAGTTAATTTAAAATTAAATCCTTCAAAGTGCAATTTTCTGAGGAAAGAAATTTTGTATTTAGGACATGTTGTATCTGCTTTAGGCATTACGCCTGATCCAGAAAAAATCAGTACTGTAAAAAATTATCCCGTTCCAAAGAATACCGATGAAGTTAAACGTTTCGTTGCTTTTGTAAACTTTTATAGAAAATTCATTCCTCATTTTGCTGCAAAAGCATATCCCTTAAATTTACTTTGCAAGAAAAATGCCCATTTCAAGTGGGACCATGAGTGTCAAAATTCATTTAATATTTTAAAAGAAAATCTTACTACTCATCCGGTTCTACAATACCCGGATTTCTCAAAAAGAAACAATTTCGTATTACAAACCGACGCATCGAACTACGCTGTTGGTGCGGTTTTATCAAACAAAGACGGAAAGCCGATAGCTTATGCCAGTCGAGGCTTAAATCAAGCAGAAAAAAATTATCCGATAGTAGAAAAGGAATTACTTGCAATTGTTTGGGCTGTTAAACATTTTAGACCATATCTTTATGGGCAAACATTTAATATTTTAACTGACCACAAACCACTTGTTTATCTTTTCGGTATGAAAGACCCATCCAGTCGGTTAATGAAATTTAGAATGACATTAGAAGAGTACGATTTTACGGTAGAGTACGTGAAAGGCAAAGATAATGCGGCTGCAGACGCGTTGTCTAGGTTGTGTGTAACATCGAAAGACTTGAAAGATTTGAGTGAATGTATGAATGTTATGACGCGAGCACAGAGTAGGAAATTAAATGAGAATCCAAGGGATGTTATTGTTCCTGATGACAATCGGTCTGATCAACCAAAAGTCTTAGAAATATATAACAAACCGGACGATTCTGTAGAATTACAGTTTATAGACAACTTAGGTTTAACACAATTACGAAAATCAAATGAAATAAAAAATGAAAGCTCTATGTTATGTTATGTTCCTTCGAAAAGAATAATTTATATAAAACCAGTTGCTCGATCGCAACCGACGCCAAGCGCTTTTGCGAGAGAACTGAATGTTATGTGTAGTGAAATTAAAGTGGAAGAAATATATTTTTTAAAAAATAAAAATAATTATATTTTTATAGAGAAGCTAACGAAAGAAATTACTAGAAAAAGTAAATGGTCCGGACCACGATTATGTGTATTGAAAAATGTAACGAAAATTGAAAATAAAGATGATAGAAAAGTTATTTTAAACGATTTTCACCTCTTGCCTACGAGTGGCCACGCAGGCATCAGGCGAATGTTTAATAATATAAGAAAATATTATTTTTGGCCGGGATTAATCAACGATATAGAAAAGTTTGTAAAACGTTGTGATAAATGTCAAAAACAAAAACATACAAGTAAATATGTAAAAGAACCAATGGAAATCACGACAACGGCTAACTCGGCTTTTGAAAAAATATTTATTGATACCGTAGGACCTTTAGAAAGAGATAATTTGAATTACTCATATATATTAACAATTCAATGTGAATTAAGTAAATATGTTATAACCTGTCCCTTATTAACAAAAAGTGCTACAGAAATTGCGAAACAGTTTGTAGAAAAATGTATATTAGTGTATGGAATACCACAGGTAATCGCCACAGATCGGGGTACGGAGTTCACATCAGCAGTATTCGCAGAGGTATGTAAACTTCTTAATATCAAGAAATTATTGTCAACTGCTTATCATCATCAAACCATTGGTGCTCTTGAAAATACGCACAAAGTTTTAGGTAACTATTTAAGAATACAAACGGAAAATCGTCCATATACATGGAGTTCATGGTTACCATTTTGGAATTTTTCTTTTAATACCTCTGTCCATAGTGAAACGGGTTTCACACCGTACGAATTAGTTTTCGGGAAACGATGTATTTTACCATCTAATTTGTCACAAGATCTTGTCGATCCGCTTTATAATTTTGACTCGTATCCCTTAGAATTAAAGTATAGAATCCAAACAACACAAAAAGAAGCACGCAAGAATTTAATATATAGCAAATTAAAAAGAAAACATAAATATGATTGTAATATAAATCCTATCAAATATAGACATAATGATTTAATTTTAATTAAAAACGAGACGGGAAATAAATTGCAAAGCTTATATTCAGGTCCATATCCTGTGATAAGAGACTTATCACCAAATGTAGAAATTTTAAAAAAAGGAAAAATTGACATTATTCATAAAAATAGAACTAAACTATATTTAGAACCAAATATATAAATCTGTTATCATAATGTAAGCTAAAAGTATACTTTGTTGTTGTTATTAGTTCTAGATAAGTCAACATTAGCGTATCATATATACAATAGGTATACTATATAGATAAAACCTATAATCTTAGAATGTAAACAAACATTGTAATCGTATGTAATTGAATAAAGATTTATGTAATGCATTTAAAAAACAAAACTAAAATATTGTATTTACTAATTTTGTTTTGTTTTCCCCTTCCATGGGGATGTAAGGTAAGATACGTATACTATAATAGTAGCCATATAATCACTCCTATATAATCAATTACATTATTAATAAATGAAAGTCTTAATATCAACCTGGTGTTTTCAATACATCTCCCCAACGCCATCCGTACAATATCGATGTTAATTGTCATATAAAACCATTTTCCAAAAATGTGCATATTCCCTATTAATACAAAACATAACTTGTTATTTATCGTGCAAAGTCCAATTATATCCAATAATATGTATCTCTAGCATGATTAAAGTGGAGCAGCATTTAATCTAATGATATTAATTTTAAGTTGAACTTTGCAAAATAGAAAAACAGTGTTATACAGACAAGTTAATGCTGATGACATAATCGTTGAATTAAATAGTGAGATTACTTTCTTTTTTAATGAATATCCATTACCGTTTAATATATCTATGTCATGATTAATTTGACTTATCTCATTGTAAAGGCGGCACATGCGGACGATTGGAATATAAAAGGATACATTGTTGCGGAAAACTTGCATTGAAAATATTTTCAGATTACGCGTTCTGTAGGAAATGTTGAATTTATGGAGGATGGCGACTCAATAATATCTTACACTTCACACACAAACTTACAGTTCACAGTTATTTTAGAAATTTTATAGACTTACAGTATGTAAATGAGTGAGCTAACAAATGTTTATTATACATTACCGCGTCGCCTAGCGCCCACATATGTTGCACCAGTGATAATGCGACTGGCTCCACTTTCCTCACGTTTGTCACATCCAGCAAAGCGCTGTGGAGCTGGTCGGCGGCTTTCACCACTGATATCCAATTTTCCTGTATTTAAAATTACTATTACAGCGTTTAAAAAATCAAGGAAGCGCATAAGTTCTTTGATATAAATTTCAGGTGACTTTTGACGGTAAAGTCAGTTTTGTGATTGATCGTACCATGTGACTCGATAACGCAGGAGTTAATGCTTTTATCTGCTATGTGAAAGCTAAGCATCCTTTGTAGGGGTTATCTCTATAGCTCCTCTTTATTTCGGAAAACACGTTAAATTGGCACATTGGCGCGGTTGCATTTACAGCCAGTTGCTCAAACGTCCATTAAATATTTCATTAGTTTAAAGTGATATCGCCCATACAAATTTGGCATTCATTAGAGCTTAAAGGGGTTACTAAACCTTAATGGACGTCTGTGCAACTTGCCGTTAGTCTTTAAGAGTAGACTTAAAGCTAAAAGACTGTCGCAATTGAAAAGATAAATTAAAATAATAATGGTAAAAGAGAAGCTGAAATTACTGTCGTTCAAACCCACCAACTCGTACTGGGTCCGTATTAAGGCCCGTTTTCCCCCTTTTGGTTTATTCATTGATAAAGCCTATGTTGATAATAATAGGCTGATGATTATAATGATGAGCTCGTAACTAGACGTATCATTCTTCAGGATTTGTTAGACTTTGCAGACCTACCTACCGTAAATAACAAAGATGTAATTCCAAAAATCAAAAATCGCTTTTGGTTATCATAAATAAATGAACGTAGAGAAAAAAAATGGTATAAAGCCGTTTTATTTATTTTTTTAGCAACAAATACATTTTTTTTTAAGAATATATGAACGTAAAAAAATCTTTCACTTCTTTATAATTTACTTATTTATTATTTTTGATCAATTTTGCATTCACAATGCTATACTGAAAAATATTCTTAATGAAAAAATGCTTAAGTCGCCCGAATTGCGAAAGGTTATGGGTTCGAGTCCCATCTCAGTGTCAGGGACAAAGTGGATTTTTTAAAGATTTTATTTTAATGAATGAATGAATTATATTTATTGAACAGGTATACCATTTGACAAATTAAAAATAGAAACAAGAAGATTACCTAATGTTAATATATAAAAAGAAAATTCTAATAATATTCTATCATAGTCGGTGCAGTGTTTAAAAGGTCCCGTCTCGATATACCTAGTGTTGCAGCTGAGATTTATTAACACCAAAAAGATTTACATTAACTTATTCACGTAACCACATATTAAAAAATAAACTTAAAACGGTCTGTTACTGAAATATAAATTCATCAGTTATAGGTACCACGTTACTACTTACGTAGGCATTTTAATTAAAACAATTAATCAGTTAATTCATTCCGCTAGCCGTCAACGTTATTATTATAATTTAATAACACGAAATGTTTCTAAGTACATATGTACGTACTTTGGAAATTTAAAGTAGATCTATAACTGTAACTTACTGAAATAGACCGTTTTTTTATATTTACATTTAAGAGCCATATGACAAATTTTCACTCTGTGATTTGAGTTCTCGAGAACTTGTTCAAGGTCACGAGTCCACAATACTGTGTTGAAACCACGTTCAAGCTATTTTGATACTTTTCCCAATTTTTGTATTTATTTTAGTATTTCTATGGTGAGATTCATTATCGATTCCCGAATATTTTAAACGATTGCTCTCGAAAAGGAGTCTATTGTTTTTAGAATTAATGTATGTATGTGAGTATTTTTATTGCACCATAACTTTTGAAAGATATAACGGATATGAATGTACAGGGTATCATTAGAAACATCATCCTAAGTTACCACAAAATACATAGAGTATCAGTGAAACTAGCTTAATTATTAATATTAAATAGGTACGTGTGACGCCATTTAAAAAAGTATGTTTTTTTATAATCATAACTTTATGGGTATCAAATTAAAGGTCCATTAAAATATATAATCTGTATACAAAATTAACTGCTCACTAAAATGAATAAAATATAAAAATTATTTAAAAATTAAAAACACGACTGCTAAGATCGGACAAAAATTAAAAGAAACAAGTTTAGCCAAATCATAGGCTATAAATATAAATAGCGATGACAATATATCAATAAAATTATAAATATTAATTAAAAAATATTCGTGCCATATTTTACGTCGACGATTTTGAAATATTTTCGTCATCCATAGGAAACATGGACTGTTTCCTGTTTGGAAAAGTAGTAAATTAAAATTATATTAAACTAGTTGTGCCCGCGGCTTTATGCGAATGGAAAGTAACCTAAGGTTCTTTTCTCATGGCTAGATGCGATGTTATTCGATATGAATGAACGATATCACACGAATCGCGTGCACTTATAAAATGTATGGAACTCAAGTGTTTGCTCATGAGATTGTACTATCTGTCAATATCGGTCACAAATCACTCAAATGTATGAAGGTGGTAGAACGCTCGATCTGCTTTTGATTTTCTGTTCAATAATATCGAGGAACGATTTATTTGCTCATACTTACCATATCATCAAAATATATTGAATTTTACAAAAAAATACGGCAATATCCGTATATAAACAAATGAAAAGCTCGATGGTGCCGGATAGCTCGTTTGATCTGCGATTGAGGAGGTTAAGCGACGATTGCAAAGGCCGGCAATTGGATGGGTGGTAAATTTTTATGGTGGTCAAAAAAGAGATAAGGCATAAAGCATATAAGAAACGTCCAACTAACCGCAATCTTATTCGTTTTAAGGTTCTTCGAAATTGCTGCAGTCGTATGTGCAGGGATGCTAAGCGACGCTTCTTCCATAGCTCTCTTACTGATCGCAATCCTACTGATGCCTGGCGGTTTTTGCGCTCTGTAGGAGTGGGGAAATCTACTGCTACTGTGTCTACCAATGTAGATTTAAGCGTCCTTAACAGACACTTCTCCCTTCCTCCTTCTACTATCGATGGTGACATAAAGGATTCTACGCTCGCAGAACTTTCACTGGTTCCGAGGCCAGACTGCACATCTTTTGTCTTTTCAAAAATATCCGAAACTGACATTAAAAATACCATTCAAGCCATTTCTTCCGAGGCTGCTGGCGAGGAAAACCTAAGCGTAAGAATGTTTACCCCTATTTTATCTTTTCTCCTTCCTATACTTGTTCACATACTTAACTTCTCACTTGAATCCGGTTCTTTTCCCAAAATTTGGAAGATGGCGCACATTATTCCACTGCCTAAAGTATCTAATCCTTCAGTCCCATCTCATTTTCGTCCTATTTCTATTCTTCCCCTTCTCTCTAAACTTCTTGAGCATATTGTTCATAAGCAATTATCAACTTTTCTTTTTTCTAATTCCCTTTTGAATAGGTACCAATCTGGTTTCCGCCCTGGTCACAGTACTGTAACAGCTTTAATAAACATTACTGATGATATTCGTTGGGCTATGGAGAATAAATCTCTTACAGTTCTAATTCTTCTAGACTTCAGCAGTGCTTTTAATTCTGTCGATTTTGACATTCTTTTCGCTATTCTTCGTTCTTGCAATATCTCTCCTTCTGTTCTCTCATGGTTTGATTCCTACCTTCGGGGACGCACGCAACGTGTGCGTCTTGGTAATAAATCTTCTGATTGGTGCGACCTCGGTGCGGGTGTTCCTCAGGGTGCTGTTCTCTCACCTCTCTTATTTTCTATTTTCATTAACTCTGTTACTAAAGTTATATCTTCTAACTTCCACCTCTATGCAGACGACTTGCAGCTTTATCGACACTTTAAAATAGAAGACTGTAACTCGGCACTGGTAGCTATTAATAACGATTTGGATCGCATTAGTACTTGGGCAAAATCGTTTGGCCTCATGCTTAACCCGAGTAAATCTCAGGCCATTGTGATAGGTAGCAGGTTTAATATTAATTCTATTTCTGCATTATCTTTACCACCCCTGCTTTTGGATGGGACTCAGATCGAGTTAACAGACACTGTAAAAAATCTTGGGATTACAATGGATTCAAAGCTATCATGGACTGCATGTATCTGAGGTTAGTCGTAGGACCTTCTTCTCATTTCACACACTTAAATGCCTTCAAAACTTTTTACCTTTTAAAACTAAAGTATTACTAGCACAATCCTTAATTATACCTCTTCTTGACTATGCAGATGCATGTTACTTGGATGCCACTGAGGAGTTATTAAACAAACTTGAACGACTTCAAAATCTAGCGATTAGATTTATTTATGGTCTTCGTAAGTATGATCATGTGTCACATTTACGTAAGTAGCTCATGTGGCTTCCCATTCGTCAGCGTAGATATGTCAGGATTGTCTGTCTTCTGTTCAACATCCTGTATAATCCCGTCTATCCTTCCTATCTGCGTGAGCATTTCTCCTTTCTCCGTTCTCCTGATGCTCTTTGCAGATCCCACCTTAAGTCTTCAAACTCCTTCACACAAAACGGATTTTGCTTCATATTCCTTCACTGTTCATGCTGCTAGACTCTGGAACTCTTTGCCTGCCGATATACGTGATAGTCGCACTATTTCTGTGTTCAAAAAAAGAGTAAAGGATCATTATCTTTTCTGTTGTTGATATTGGATTGTGTAGGTATTATTAATCTTTATATATTATAGATATATATATTATTATTTATATAATGTTTGAACCGTTATGTATTTTTATTTTCTCTCTTTCCCGGTATTTGAATTTGTTTTTTTTATTCCATATTAATTTATTTAGGAGGTACACACTGACTACCTTATTGTATTTCTTTTTCCTGTTTTGGGCCTGCTGGTAGAAATTTCAATTTGAAATAAGCAGTGCCCTTGTACTAATGTCTGTTACATTTGTTCATATGAAATTGTATGTGTGTACAAAATAAATAAATAAATAGATAATCCAACATTTTGTGGCGGCGGCCATCTTGTATATAAAATTTTGTCATAGTAAACAGTATTCTACTACTCAAGCCCTTTTATTTAATGTCCGTATTGAGGGAGTCGTGAAAAATATGTAGGTAATCCAACATTTTTGGTGGCGGCCATCTTGGATTTGAAATTTGTCATAGTGTTCAGTATTCTACTACTCAAGCCCTCTTATTTGATACCCATATTGATGGAATGGTGATAAAATATGTGATCCGACATTTTGTGGCGGCGGCCATCTTGTATCGATTTTCATCAAAGTGAAGAACACTCCCGACTAATACACCTTTTAAACAAAATCAAAATGGGTTCATCCGTTCGGGAACTATGATGCCACAAAAAGACACAAACACACCACACACACACACACACACAGAGACATGTCAAACTTATAACACCGCGTCGTTTTTGCGTCCGGGATTAAAAATATATTGAATTTAGAAAAAGTTGTTTCATATGCGGATCTCCGATAAATTTGATATCGGTCGAATTGCATCGAGCCATAAGTCTAAGTTAATCCTCATTACGTAAGTCAACTTCTAGTGAAAGTCTCTTCAAAATCGGCCAAGCCGTTTCAGAGATTAGCCAGAACTAACAGACAGACAGATAAAATATATTATTTTTGTATATGTACCATGTATACACACAAATGTATTTAGTGAAAAGCGGTTATTTTAATATTACAAATATGCACTCCAATTTTATGTACTAGTATAAGTGTATTGAGAGAAGAAGTACCTTGCTTTATTTGCATTTCATAATATAAATATATATTTTAACTTTCTTATACAAATATACCTAGGGGTCTTTCGACCTATGCTGAAAATAACAAATGTGTATTAGAAATAATTCAATAAGCTATATAAATTCCATATAAATCGAACTTCGTGACCAAAGTTGGAAGTCCCACTATACTGCTCTATTTACGCTCGCTCGAACGTATCTAGATCGAAAAATGGCGCGAAGAAATGCGACACAGGTCTAACGTTGAGGAGCGCTCGCGCGGTACTGAGCTCAGACGGCCGCTGCATCTTATTTTGTAGTGATTTTGCGTTTACATTTATCGTATTTATTGAAATAATATAATAAATTTATGCTTTAAAATTATAATAACTTTGTTCCTTATGAAATAGTCATTAATCTGGCATAAATTTTGTTAAATAATATTGTTGTGGCTAAGAGAAATTCAAAGTTAACTTCAAGCAATTTTTGATGTTTTTTGGTTTGTAATATAATTGTTTTTCTATATTTAATCAGTGCTATTTCAAAATTTCGAGCTACTGTTTACTTTACGACTATATAAGAGATATCATTCTATTTCTTTTATTTCGTTTGTTAAGAACAGTAGCTCAATCCAGGACTTCAAAAAAGTGTCTTTGCGCATTTTATGAAAAACTTTCTCTGGTATTTTGGATTTAATTAAAAAGATGAGCAAAATTTCCAAAAAGTTGAGCCACTAATTTCTATACCAAGAGTTATTCTTCACTATTCAACAAGTCAAAATTATTAATTTGTTTTTGTTTCCGAGAAAAATCACGCAGAAATCACAGTTGCGATGTAATATGGCTCTTAAACCTTTTTTCTTTGCTGCTCCTGTTAATAAAAACCGTACATCCGGACCTAACCAGATAGTACATAATAATGTCACCTCACTCACCGTGTTGTGTAGTTGGTCGACCACATGTCCAGGTACAACATCCAAGTCCTCCCATTTGTAATGTACTCGCAGAGGCGAGGCAGGCTGAGGTGAAACGAGATGTATATCCAATTCGCTATTCGGGGAAGACGCCAGTAGATTCAGCACGAATCTAAAGAAAAGAATAAGATACTCAATACCTAAATGTTTATTGCAAACTATAATGTTACACAGATGTTACAACATAATAATATCAGAATTAAACTATGGACCCTATAGGGCACAGCAACACTAGAGAGAGGAGGACTTTATATCAAAAATAAAATAAGTGTTCTGGCAATTAAATTATCATAATTCTACAACATCAAAGCATTTAATCAAGCATTAAATTAGTGAGAGAAATAAGAATTCTATGGAAAGAAAAATCGTCCATTTCCGTACATTTGTTGTATCGGAGCCACCTTATATATTAATTTTATTCTGTTATTTATTATTTATTGTATGACGACCGTGGTTCGCACGCCGGTTCAGCACGCGCAGCATGACGAACGCGACAACGTTTTGTCTACACTCAAATGTCACTTTTCTCGGGTGCGCCCATACGATATCTCACTCTCGACCCGAGAAACTGACAAATGAGTGTAAACAAAGCGTTTCTCGAGTTTGTCATGCTACGCGTGCTGGGTTTGGGCGGTGGATATTGCATAATATAATATGGCGGCTTTAACTACTCTTCTTGGAATCTGAGCAATATATTTGACGTTGTTTAATATTTACTTATTGTTTTAACGGCAACAGAAATAAATATATAATCTGTAAAAATTCCAACTGTCTTATTGACACGGTTTATGAGATAATACAGCCTGATGACATATGGACGGAAAATGAAACACCGAACGGAATATATGCATAAAGAGTATAAATATTTTATTTCTATTTCTATGCTATTTGTAATTAAGACGACACACTGTCTGCAGTACTCGTACTGTATGTAAAATAATATATATCTATACTCTATCTATATACTAACTAAATAATAAAGCTGAAGAGTTTGTTTGATTGAACTCTATAATCTTAGGAATTACTGGTTCGAATTAAATTATTGTTTTGTGTTGAATAGTCATATACAATTATTAAACGACTTCATGAAAGGACTATTTATTCAAAGTAAATATTTTTATTTTTTGGATAGCGTGTCAATTTTACTGAGCACTAAAATGGAAAGAAGAGCAACTGGATTATTCTATGAAGACATGCGCGATATACACAGAGACACCTGTAAATTTGTATATAATTTCATCATATTTTCAGTTCAGTCTATTGGGTAAGCCTATGCCCTAGTGGGATAAGCTAATGATGATGATATAAAGGTGGATACTCACATATTATATTAAGACTATATTTAATTAAGACTATTAAAAGATTCCAGTATAGCAGGCCGGTGTGCACACATAACCCTCGGACCACGTGTTCAAAGCGACGGGTTAGCAGCTAGTGATATTAAAAAGAGGAAAGATTTGATTCTTTGTTTGCATTTAATAAGCTTCTTTTATCTATGGGAAAACTACATTATATGCGGTGAACATAGGCTATGTTTTATCCCGAAAAACAGCAAATAAATGGATGAAAACGGGAATGGAAGTTTGTATGGGGAATCAAAGCGGTACTATAGTAACGTTTGTTTACTATTCAATTTGTCTTTGTAATTATATCCGTGTATATATGAATCGATATTCAAATAAACAATAGGCTTGTGTCCTACAAGTAAAAATACAGGTTTTTGTTATATCTTCGAAAAATATGAACCATTTTAACTTATAAATGTTTAACTAAACAAATTTTAAGTCACTGATTTGGAAAATATTACGCTCTGAAACTTGAAAAAAGTAGAGAAAATCTTCTACAAAAATTTGCTAAAATACATAAGGCATTAAATTAGATATAAAATATGTTACAAATTTCATTATAACAGTTATAAACATAAACGCACAAATAACAAAGATATTACAAAAATTGTCCAGACGCCCATACATTTTTCGCTACTGTAGCACCGTGTGACGTCACTGAGTGCGTTGAATTTGTAGGTAGCGTTTTCGGCCAACTAGCAGCAGTTCTACAAACACAGCACCGTATCTCCAAAACTATTAATCGCAGACATGCTGTTACTTCGACATTATTTCTCAGATGTTAATGGACTATTTATTTATGAAATAAAAAAAAAGTTGTCAACTAGCCTATTCTCTAGGGACCACGCAGGTGAAACCGATGGCGGAAAGCTAGGATTTAATATTCTTTATGTTACCTATTATATAAAATTTCCAATAATTCTATACTCATATTAAAAAGAGGAGAATTAATTGCATGTTTGTTTACATTGTATAGGCTCCGAAACTATTGGACCGATTTACAAGTCTTTTAAACGGAAGCTACGTAATGCGCGTTGTACATACGCTATAATTTGCGCAGGCGAAATCGCGTGAAACAGCTAGTTTGATAGAAATTGGTTCATAAATTGAGAAAAAATCGATTGACTTCAGTAACGTTTTATTATTAACATACGTACTTTCATAAATGTATACATACTCCTTGAACAAAGAAAATCCTCCTTTCGGATTTTGAATAAATTCGAAATACACAATCTTTTGTTTTTAGTTGAGATACAAGAAATACAATATATATCATCTACATATTTAGTTGATATATGATGAAAAGTGTATTTTGTTTTGTTTTAAAAGAGAAACAGTGATTCGATTTCGATAAAATTTAAATGTCCACCTCGGTCCATTAAGCTGTTGAATAAAATATATAATTTTGAAAATCAGTCCACTTTTAGCGGAACTATCGATGACATACCTACATAAAAGAAATACTCACATCACTATCGAACACGTTACATCCTCCTTTTGGATTTTGAAGCCGGTTAAGTGTTTATGAATATTTTAGGCGCCATAGTTACAAAAAAAGAGGAAAATTCTGTATTTATGTCTAGTTTCTTACTAACTTTACAATTATTCATAATTTAAGTTTAAAATCAAAGCCTAAATTTGTGTTTCATTTGATATTTCGTACAGTATAATTTGCAAAACCTTTCTAGTTTTTATTATCCCAAAGTATCTCATGTTTATTAGTAAATTAGCTGTGACAGACAAACGGACGAACTAAAATACAAACACACTCGTGAGAGACATAAGAGAACAATTTCTTTACAAGCGCGGGTTCTAAAATAACCAAATATCAACGAAATACTATTTGAAATCTTCCGAAATATGTTAACAAAATATCATTAATTTGATAGTACTGATTCCGCGATTCTGACGCTAACCCTCGGTGAATATATTTCAAAAATACCGAATTACGAAACCGAACGCAAAGTAGCACATTGAGCGATTAATTTTTATATAAAAATTTCGCATCTTACCCATCTCGTTCCAAATGTAATCGCGTAGAATGACGTCGGGGAGACACCACAGGGCTTCTTTGTAAGTTATGTAGGACTTCTACTTCTCTATGGGGCTCAACGGGGCTTGGGATTTTTTCAGGAGATCGCACTTCCGCCAGCGTTAGTGCAAAGCTCGAAACTTCCTTAGATTTGTGCACTTTTTCGTCATTCTTCGAGCGAAAGTAATCATATAGTTCACTAAGCGATTTTGATTTCAATTTTACATTTTTATACTGAGATAATGAATTTTGATTTGATTTGTTTTGTATCACAGGAAGGGGTATGCCGCTTTTCTTTATTGGCTTTGCTACATTTTCCCTTTCTAACGCCTCACGCTTTATTTCATTCATTTTATTCACAATAACGGGTGTATTCGTTTTGGATATTTCGTCGATATGATCTTTCCGCTGTTGGATTTTGTTTATATTATTATCATCTTCGCTCGAGAGCAAATTTTCACTATCAGGAGTTCTTATTTTTACACTTTCACCACCGAAACGCACTTTCTTAACAACAACATCAGTATCTTCAGAGTCCACGTCGCTAAATTTCAACATATTCCTATCAGTACTGTCACCATCTTCTTCACTTCCCGTATTGCTGACTGAATTTTTGTCAGTTTCGGAGTCATTTTCTTCTAAAACCGTCATCGTTATGGCTGTGTCTGCATCGAATTTGATCTCAGTTTCGATAATTACTTTTGCATAATTGTTATTATAAAATGGAATGTGCGTAAATGACTCTTCAGAAGAAGAATCAGTTGACATCCTAATGGGTGTTGTGATAGGGCTACTGAAAACGTGATTGATTTTGAGTAACGTTTGATTATTATTGTCTCTATAGATAGATTTTCTAGGTGCGTAGTAAACATCCATTGAATCTTCGTCATAAATTTCACATAAGTGACGAAATTTATCTTGTACTTTTACATCTAGCCTCGATAAATACATCATATAATCACGAGGTCCACAAACTCTACGAAGTTTCAAAAGGGAACGTTGAGCGACATCCCGGTGAATAGGATCGAAAAGTTTATCTCCCAGGATTTTGAATATCGGGAACGCATCAATCCCCGGATTTCTTCTTTTCAAAATTGACATTAATGACGGGATGGAGAGGATCAAACCAGTGATGACATTCACTTTATTATCAATATTTGCAGAATGTGGCCTTATGTTGCGATAAGAGCATTTGTCTAAAATTGCTCGAGCCGCGCATTCCGAATCTTCGCAATGGTTACAGAAAACTTTGAGAGCATCCAAAGCGGCCTTGCGCACATTCGGTGAACTGTGACCCAAGTTGTCTACGACCTGATCGAACGGGAATGAGAGAGCGTTTCCAGACAGTGGCAGTAGGTCGGCGAGTACTCGTAGCGCATGAAGGCGGACTTCCCATTCGGGATGAACGAGCCGATCGCGAATGGCCACGTAAAGGAGTTGGACGTCTAAATCGGGTGGTAGAGCACGGGCCCTGATCACGCGGTCCCATAGGGGCGCCAAGGGCGGTGGCGGTGGCTCGGGCAGTTGCATGGCGTGGAAATGACGCGGCGAGGGCTGTTCGCGTGCCCAGCCGCGCCGCGGACCGCCACACAACTGGGTTAATGATCGGTAAGCCACGCCGCCTTTGACCAATCGATGGAAACGTATAGGTATAGCACAGGCCGTCGACACACCACGTGTGTTCTCTGTTAGTGTGTAACAAACCTCTTTACAACTTACTCGTTTAATATACACGATAATTGATGGTAATTTGAATAACTGCAACACGCACATTACTTAGCCTACCTGCATGATGATATGCATTGATTTACTTAAATTAAGATAAAATCTAATAATAGAAACTTTTACATTTCAAATAGGCTCTGCTTTTAAATTTCTCTACGTTTTGTTTTGATATGACATACTAATTAACCTTTATAACTATATTTATTTGGAAAAAAAATAATACAAACATCCTCAATATGAATAGTCTAACAACTTAACGCCTTCCTCAATAACATTATGTTCTATATAGTTTCCATATAGTGACAAGAAAGATCTATAATTTTAACCACTGTGAAAGAGATTTAATTCTATAATATTAAAGATCTTCTCAGTTCCATAATGTAGCTCTTAGGACATTTGTAGGACTATACTAAAAAGTCTTTAAAGTGTTGTTTAATGAATCTTTATAATATTTAAGGGTCTTAAAAGCTCTAGCGACATCTCACTTCTATATAGCTAAAAGGTATTAGCTGACTAATAGCCAGTTGCACAAACATCCATTAAAATTCTCATTAGTTTAAAAAGACATTACCCATACAAATTTGACATTCATTAAAACTTAGAGGCGTCATTAAATCTTAATGGACGTTTGTGCAACTGTCCGTTAGATAATAGACAATTTTTATCCCACTTAACATTTCCCTTGGGTCCACGCGGGCGAAGCCGCTGGCGAAAGCTAGTAGTAAATAAATTAAACACAATCTTATGGTTTTAAATTTTGAGTGTAACCATACCATGACAAATTAAACCGACTTCTAAAATTCGTAATAAAAGATACACAACTAAAAAGGGAGAAATAATACCACATCTTTTTTGTCTCAATACCAACAATTTATTTTTTGGGGTCGGTGCCATCGTGCCAGTCGTATCATTAGTAAGAAGTAAAACAGCACTATCAGAAAATGTGTCTTCACTTAATATTTTTCTCTTACCTTACATAATATTTTTTTCATATATATATGGCACTGACCTAAAAAAAATTGTTGGTGTATCCACTTTTTGTCGATTGAGTTTTTTTATTATTATTTTTTCTTTCTTTTTTTAACAATAGAAATTTTCACCGATCCATATTACTGCTAACTTATAATTAATGAACACTTCCATTTGTATTTAAACATTTATTTATTTATTTTTAGTGGATATTGTTAGGGTCGTAGTTTTAACCTTACATAATCCATTGTTCTGATAGCAATGTAGCAGTTTCTTAAGTCATTTAGAAATTTTTCTCTAATGCTGTTCCCTAAGTTATAATAATTATCCAATAAAATAATTATTGCAATCCGACGTCTAGCTTGCGAGATAGATATCCGTGGACAAACATACATATATAGATACATCTATAAAATTTAGCACCCATACCAACCAACATATTTATTTATTTAATCTTTATTGCAATGCATCATAGGCGAACTTAATACCAACCATGCTAGTCGCAACAAAGAGATTTTACGAGAGAAAAAAATAAAAATAAAACTTTTCAAATTTGAAAGTTTCGCAATTCCAACGAAATTACATACATTCACCTCGAATTGATAACCTCCTTTTTGAAGTCGGTTAATAAATGCATTATTATTAATATTAGCATATACACCTACTTACATAACACACTTTTTACTTGAAGTGCATAATAAAAGGCTGTAAATTAAGATTTAAATAGACTTTTTAAATAACCCTATTTATATCAGCCTAACCATATATATTATTTATATCACATACCTTACATAAACAACACGTGCCTTTTTTATTAATTAAAAATAATAAAAAAACATGAATCTTAAACTATGGCAGCTGCTATTTTTTGGCATCATAACACTAACTGCTGTACTAAAATTTTGTTCATAGATGGTATGAACTTGAATAGGTCATCGATGTTGACATCCAAGACACTATTACAAATGGAATAATTGAAATAGGCGTTACAAACTTTCAGTTTATAAATAGACGCATTTATAATGATTTCGCAACAATAAAATGCGCTTTATATACGTCAATGCCAAGGTTTTGGATACCGTCAGGCAAACCTTGACAGGCATAATAATAACAAGCTACGGGTGTAACAAAAGAGAGAGTCGCGAAAATACCCCAACAGGTACATAGACTGCCACTCACTTTGCAATATGGTAGAACCATGACTCGGTGTTATGTAGCATCTATTAGCAAATTAACTTTACAGGATACTGCGGATTTTAGCGATCAGCATTTTTCGAAGCTAGTAATAAATGTTGTTGCAATTCAATTTGTGTCTGTGATCGCCATCTTCAAATAACCTGCAGACAAGAGGATATTCAGGGCCAAATTCCAAACTTTTTTGTGTATGTGAATACCTAAGTATATCAGATTTTACATCAATTCTTTCATGACTACATAAACTATTCGACAATCATCTGAAAAAGATACTTCAAGATGTCTTTTATCTTTGAAAATCTGGATATAGGTACTTAAACTTAAGAGAGATAGATTATTTTGTAGCAGCATTAATTAATGCTTATAAAAGTAAATTATGAATGCCAACTACAACTAATGATTAAATTTTAAGATTAAAAAAAATAAATAAAAATTTTAAGATTCTAAAAAACTGCAAAATAAATAAAAAAATAGTAAAATATTTAAACTAGTTGCGGATTTTCCTGATCCTGAGCAGAATAACACTTAGCTAGCCATTGCGGGACTGTAATATAAAACTTTTTCGACAGTGGTTACTTCTTATTTATTTTCTTTGCTGGAGGTCCGGACAGCTCAACCTGTATTTCTTACATTCACTCGGAGTGGCCCGCACTTAGCTACTTACATAACCCCTACTTTGCGAAGTCACCCCACACTCATAACATCTATGAGTACTATAAAGATACTACTATATACTATAAAGAGAACTTTATCAGACCTTCAAGAAAGCCATTCTCCCCATGTTACTATATCATAGGATAATAGGAAATTAAAACATCACCTCTTGATGCCAATTAATTACCTTATTTTACTAATTTTAAACTACATATATGATGGGAATAAATATACTCTGAGGTGGTATGACTTAATTTTACATACAAACATAAGTTAAACTATTTTCTATATAATTTAAATTAACGGCAATGAAAAAGGTGATTACTGATTACGCTTGTGAACTGCTGTGTGTTGCTGGAAAATTCATAAGCCTGCGGGGTGGCTAGGCTTGGGAAAAATAATCGATTTATGAAAAATCGATATTTATTTCGACGATATTGTTAATTTTCGATATACTGATAATCGGTATTTATTGTAGATTATAAAATGCGAAATTTTATTTATTGATTTAATATAGTTGGTAAATATCACTGCATATGCTTTGGTAAACTCGATATAGTTCTAATTTGATCATCGTTTTGTTCTAGTATCGATACTTTAATATCGATACGATAATTATCGATAACTTAAGGTAAGACAAATAAGTGTTGTTACGCTAAGACTCCTAAACAACTGAACCCGTCTATTTCTACATTAATAATGGAAATGGACTTAGACTTAAATAGTGGATGAAAGTTTAATGGAAATTTGTCATTATCAAAATTTGTTTTTAGACAATTGATAAGTATAAATAAATATTTGATAACAGAAGTATTCTAAAAGAAAAAGAACTACTCAAAGAAACTATACCACGCGTATAAAATAAAAGCTAGTAAGTATATACATATATAATGCAGCCAACTGATCTTACAATGATTATAGTTAAATCATGACATTTAAAACTTATGATAGGATGGCTGACTTAAATGCCACCGTACAGTTCATTTAGCATATTAATTCTCCGCTTACACGGCACTTATTTCGATTTATTTACGAAATGGCACCAACGATTGGTCTTTCCCTGCAATCGCTTGAAGTTGATTTAAATAGCATAAAAATATCACGATTATAAATTTAAACATCTAGTACGAGAACATTATCAGTAATTTTATTCTAATATCACAGATATTTAGCTATTGTATGTGAATAATGCTGTTCCTAAATTAGTACTGGTGTTACTTTTAACATCTGATAGTAGTCATCCGATTCTCATAGCAAAGCTACCTGCCTATGGATTGTCTGGATCTCTGCTGAATTGGTTTGAGTCTTACCTCAACAGTCGCTTTTTTATGTGGTGGTATACCGCAGGGATCGCACCTGGGACCTATTCTTTTTAATATATTTATTAATTACCTTCCCCTGTTCATTCAAAATTCAACACCGTATGACTTAAAACTGTTTTCGCTGATGACTTAAAACTGGCAAAGGTGATCGAATCATGGGAAGACGTAATAGTGCTACAACAGGATTTAGAAATCATGGTGGATCGGTGTAAGAATAATGAGATGGACATGAATATAAAGACATGTTCACACATAAAATTTTCCAGAAAAACACAAAACTTACCATCTCATTATGACTTATATAGTGACTTAGGAATCTTATTTATTATGACGCCAGCTCATTTCGTAATGTCAACTCCTTTAAAATATTTATCTGCGACTGATTTAACTAATGAGAACGGTAGACTAAGCAACCGTACACTACTATTAGATAATATGGTCAATTCATACTGGAAGACATGGCATAAAGAGTATTTACACACGTTGCAAATTGGGCAGAAATATATAACTACAGATCGTAATGCTCAAATTGGAACAGTAGTATTGGTGGGTGAGGAAAAGAATCCTCCCTTAACGTAGCCTTTAGGTAAAATTACAGAGGTCTTTCCAGAACATGATGGTATAATACGAGTCACTATGGTTAAGACTCAGAACGCTAGTTTCAAACGTCCTATTGTGAAATTATATTCTTTACCGAATCAATAACTATAACTATTACCCATTATATCTTATTAATTTAGTTCATTCACATTATTACTTTATTCTACTATGTATCTTAAGAATTCACTATCACGCTTTGAAAGTTCCATGAACTTCCAAGGGGGGCGAATGTTGAAGCCGCTTTATTACTTTCTTTTTCTTACTTAACTCTTTTATTAATTATCTTTCGATTTCCTTATGAGTGCACCACTAAAGGAATATCTGGTGTACTTTCGAGGGTCTGCTGTTCTGCGTCGCCGCCGCGGACGCTACGAACTTTGAAGGAGGTTGCATTACGTGCGCAACCTCACCGCTGACCGCATAGACGCCATGACGGCATTTAAGAAGAAAATTATTTATGTCATTCGCTTTTTTATTTTTCGCTACAACGCATTAAAAAATAACTACCAGTCACTAATAATATAAAAATATACCTAAAGACTGAACACCAGAAAGATTGTGGACGGCGCGGCAGTGGCTGTTCGTGTCCAGCTGTCCAGGCTCGATTTTATATCAGAGTTCCATCGAGTATGCTCTAAGGATAATCTTCTTTCTATTGTTCTTTTCTTTCCCTTTTTTTCTTTAACAATTATTGATAACCGCATACGATTAAGATCCCGCGTGAGGTGTCGGCTATTTACACGCCGCCTCACCAGTGTAAATCACAAATCATATTTCCAAGAAAATATACATTGCTGGAGATATACGCGTATAAAACTAAAAACTTTTATTTAGAATTAAGGACGATAAAAATAGTGGTCAATTTAATCAAAGACTGACAACAGCAATAAATAATATGTAACTCAATTCAAGACTACCTTATTGACTTCGTTTGTTATATATTTGTATATTAATTTAATAATGAGTGTGGTGTAGATAAATAATCTGTTTTTATATTTCTAATATTGTAACAGAAAATTAGATTTTTATTTAAAAGTTTAAACCGTTAACAACAACACTTTACAAATCGTCGGAATCCGTTCAGGTTAAGTTCCAATAGCATTTATTGTACTAATTGTATTTTTTTGCTTTGTATTCATTTTTTTACATTATATTGTTTGTCAATATCACTAGTTTCATTGAAGCGATGTTGCCGATCTTATCTGTTTACTTGATACGAAATCGAGTAACATGACGTAAAAAATACCTCCTATTATTATATATAAACAAATATATATGCAAATAAAATTTTTAGCACGACAAGTACTAATTCAATGTTAGTTCATTATTGGTGATTTAAATATTTCTTACTGAATCAACCAACTAATTAACAATTTATATCTAAAGAAAAAAGATAATATCACATTTAATCAATACTACAATTCAATGTATATCCAAAATAATATAAAGAAATCATTACTCCAGTATCCTTTCAATTAATAGTCTTGTTGTTATTCACGATCAATAGTAAATCACTTTATGTCAATCACAAGTGTAATATGTCAAATTAAAATGGCTTTTACACGTTTCTTACGCACTCTAGATGTCTGTTACGGTTGAGCTTGATTGGTTATAGTTATATTGGAGCTTTCTGATTGGCATGTTTATATGCAAGTGTGTACATACCTTTTGTACATAATTGGTATAATATTTCGTCTGATGTAAGGCGGACGAAAAGTGGGACAAGACTGGCCATATCGGTTTTCGTTTTTCGTACAAATGATGCATGATCGCCTTTCTAACCTCTTTTCTGTGTTCTGTGGTTTCTACAATGACGATATTGAAGTTACCAATGCGATCATCATCAGAATTCAAAATAATTACAGCTTCGTTTATTATGTGCTTATCAAAGAGAATGAACTTTGCCACAGTTCAAGTTGAAATCAGAATGCTTATAATTTGTTATACCTAGTAGATATTGTTCAATAAAAACATAACATTGATTTCGTTAATTAACTGAAAATTTTTAATATATACATAGTCCAAAACAAAGTCGCTTCCCGATTTCTGTACGCAGAAATCGATTAAACTACACGACAGATTTTAATGCGGGTTTCATCTATATACAAAGTGATTCAAGAGGGAGATTTTTAAGTATAATACGAGACCCAGGTGGCAAAACCGCTGGCGGAAAGGTAGTTTTTATCAAACCAATGTAATAGTTGAGTATTGGACCACGCTAAGTGGTATACCCACTTAACCTCCACTAAACCAACGTAGACCAACGAACTGATAAAGGTTGCGGGATGTAGCTGGATGCGGGCAGCATAGGACCTATTGTCGAGGAGATCTATAGAAGGAAAAAAAGCTGTCAATATCTAATGACCTTAAAACAATTGTAAAATTTTGATATCTCAATAATTCTCGATTTGTAATGCTGAATAAAAACAACTTTATTCACTGATGTTACAAAAAATAAATTTGATATTTTGAAACTGAGTTCTATAAATACAGTTAAAGTTTCTTATTCGGGGCGATGATAATAATCACGTGTAAACATGTGGTTTAAAATTATCGCTAAAGTCATCGTTTAAAAGGTCAGCAAATTCAGATTGATAACCATATGCCTACACCTACTTTTACCTAAATAACATCTTCAACTCTATCTAGACTGGTATTTTACTGGGCGAATTAGTATCAGATGGGTCTTGTAATCAAGAGTGCTAAGCACCACTTTCGCATTAAAATATTTTGACTATGTGCGAAATAGTACACTATGAGACAATTTTACTATTCAATTATAAATAAATAGTTCGCTAGTGTCATATCGATTCCAGCAAATTTGGTATGAGTAGCTTACTCATTATGTTGTACACACTACCGATATTACAGATATTAAATTAACCTTTATTTGCACACGAATAATAACTAAGATATATCAGAGCACAGCTTCGCTTATAAATTAGTTAGTTTTGCGTAAAAAATTCTTAGTACATTACGGGACTCGGTCGACGACACAATGCAATTAATTTTGTTATTATTTTGCTTCATCGCATCGTGTTATTGTGCTGTTGAATTCAGTGATCGACCCCAGAACTTTAGCATAGAGTTACTGCATCATACGCAGTTGCAAACAGATGGACATGTGGTCATTTCGCCTTTCGGAATATGGACTCTTATGACAGGTGTCGCTCTGGGAGCAACAGGAAACAGCTACAAACAGTTGGTAGATACATTTCGTCTGCCCAGAGACAGGAATGCACTCGTCAAAGGATACAGGGACCTGACCTCGACTGTCTTGAACTCGACATCCCAAGGAGTAACCTTATCAAACACAAACTTTGTATTTCTACACGATAGCTTCACAATATTTCCTGAATTTAACAGTACACTCCAGAGAGATTTAAAGGCTACCATCGATGTTCTAGACTTTCATAATCCAAACTCAGCTGAAATAGCCAACAGTAAAATCCAAAGAATTACTGGTTATATCAATAACGTACTACGTCCCAACGACTTCACCGAGTTAAGAATGATACTCGCTAATGTAATTTCGTTCAGAGGTTCCTGGACAATGCCATTCAATAAATCGAATACGAAAGAAGAAGTGTTTTACGACGAAGCAAATAAACCTATCGGCCGTGTGAACATGATGTCTCAAGAAACACCTCTTGAATATTCAAACATTAAGAGAATGAAATGTTTCGCTTTACAACTTCCTTATGGTAACGATAAAAAATATACTATGCTATTCCTACTGCCTTATTTGGGGGTAAAAATTAATGAAGCTTACCAGAACTTCGCTAATGTCACCTTAAAAGACATTTTCAAACAACTCGAAGAAGGCAAGGAACATTTCGTAGACGAGGTAATAGACGTGAAGATACCAAGGTTCCACATCACAACGAATGTTGTTTTGAACAAACCTTTGAATGATATGGGTCTGTTTGATATATTTGATGATAGAGCACGGTTCGATAGAATAACTAATGAGGATATATTCATATCGAAAATCGTGCACAAGGCTGACATCGAGGTAACGGAGGTGGGAACAGTTGCGAGTGCGTTTACAGAGGTAGATGTTGTTAACAAAATGATTCCATTTTCTTTTTATGCCAATAGACCTTTCATGTATTTTCTGATGGAAAAAACAACAATGACGATGCTTTTTGGAGGTATATACTCTAAGCCGACATTATTTTAATTTAAAATAAATATGTTAACAAGTAATACAAGTCTAATCCTCTGAGTACAACACGAGTTTAATACAAAAACGGGACCCTCTAAAGTTGTAAGATGTACTGTCGTCACTCTATGCCACAAAAATAATATAACCGATCACGGACGCTAAAAAGAAAAGTAAAAACTTTTTGTAATACCTGTCCCAGCAACCCATTATTATGTACAGAATGTTAAGACAAAGTTCCTTCGCACATTACTAAAACTTTCGCAGGGTTCTCTAAGTTTTTTCATTAGAAAATACATAATCTATATACATTTATAAAAGGAGATGTCCTGACTTACTGACTGACAGACAACGCGTAGCCTAAACCGCTGGTCGTAGAAACTTGAAATTTGGAGGGAACATTCTCATTGATACGTAGAGGTGTACTAGGAACGGATTTTTGAAAATTCCATCCCGAAGGGGTCAAAAAGGGTGAATGAGTTTGTATGAAACTTCTTTGTTAATGGCCTATGTCGAGGAAATTTGGTATTTGGGTAGTTTATGACTCTAGGATGGTAATAGGTTATATTTTATCCCGAAAACTAGCACTTAAAGGGTAAAAAAAGGAGTGGAGAATCAAAATTTATGAGTTGCTATGGTAAAGCAACTAATAAATTTACCTAATATTATTTACAAAATGTTTTATTGTATAGCGATGTATTGGTATTTGGGTAAATATTACATTTTTGAAATTTTAATGGATAAAAATGTTCAAATTCAAGTAATTTTGTTAACGAAAGAAAAAATATTTTTATATTATATATAAATGAACTACACTATACTCCATGCATTATAGCATTAGACAGAAGTTAAATAAGGTTCTTTTTATGGTATACTTTGTGATAAAATATCAATAATCATGTTACTCTTAAGACTGACGGCTAATTTGCTACATTTCCACTTAAATACCAGCTGCTATACTTAACTGTTATCATTTAAGCTATCTATTAAACAAATTTATGAGTATTTGACGAACTTAAATGATTTAATAACTATTACAATAAAAAGTGTGCATCTTAAAAAACCCAAAGAAGCTGGGTTGGATAGTTTCGGCACGATTCTCATGTCACTATAACTCTACCAAATTTAAAACGTTGCCTCATCCCTTTCGGCAGAACAGTTTTTTAATTTTGTCAGACTATATTGTATTCATAATTGTTAAAATACGTAATCTGGGATTGTCATCCGTTGTGAACGCTACTGCCTTTCTAGTTGTTTTGCCGTTTTCCGTGATTAAGTTATTATTGTTTTATCTTTATTTTGTTGTAGTATTGTATATGTGGTTAACTTTTGTTAAATATTGACGATGCCGGTGCAGGCCCGAGTGGCTTACAACAATTAAGCTTTAATCCCCCATACCTACCTTCAACCTTTGACATTTCAGGAAGTTTATCTAATGTCTTCATTTATAGTCTAACTAATGTCTGAATAAATGTTATAATAACAAATTCATTTTGTTTGCCTTTCTTTCCTGGGCATAGATATAACTAAATTCTATTCTAATTAATGCACTTACAATTAGAATTTATCAAAACAATAGATAGATAGTTTTAGTTCCATGTTGACTTGAGAGTGAAAGATGAATTTAAAAAATGCTGGGCTCATCTCAACTCCGAGGTATCGTAAAAAATGGAAAATTGCCCAGCTCTTTCAGACAGACGTTCAAAAATTCAACAAAACCATAATATATATTTTTTTAAATTCATCTTTAAAATAAAATGTTCTGCGCTGCTGCTTCTATGACCCTCTTTTTTCTAATGTTATAATACATGGAGTATAGATGGCGTTAAATTAATTCTAAATCGCAGATTTTTTTCCCTAGATTTACCTAGATTAACTTTTAGATTATAAATAAACTGCAATTATTTGTGTTTTTCGTTTCATCAATAATTAATTTATTGAGGATTAGTATTACTTGGTCTTAACCTAAGATTTTCAACTTGCTAATTTTCACAATTATGTAAGCACCTTAGTATTGGTTTCCAAGTATATAGATATGTTGTGGCTAGATCGTAGAAATGACAAATTCATGATGCGGCCAGTTATTTCATGAAATAGATAATTTGGTTGCCCCCATCATGATCAATGAACGATTTGCGTTTAACGATATAGGCGGACTTCTTCATGATGTGGTCAAGAGTAAGTTATCATATCGTAAAATAGTTACGTAAGTCTCAGTAAGAGGCGCTGATATCGCATTATTTTTGTGATACATTATTTATTTTAATTTTGGAGGTCATACAACAAATTAAAGAAAGTAGGGTGAGTAAGCAACGGAAAACAATTACTTGATTAAGTGAGATAAATGTAGGAGTGCAGTGGTGCAGCAGCAAAGGCTATTTTTATAATTTTAAGGATTTGTCGCAAGTTATGATAAAGACAGAATTGTGACCTAGTTTCAGAGGATGATAAAAATATATTGGAGGACATACAGCCTAAAACGCCGATCATAGAAATTTGACATTTGGAGGGTACATTCGTCTTATAGCGTAGGTACTAAGAACGAATTTTTGGAAAGTCTACCTTGAAGAGATTTAAAAGGAGTGAAACGTTTCTATGAAACTTTTTTGTTTTTGGATCGGTCATCATCATCATCATCAACCCTTTTACGTCCCCACTGCAGGGGCTCAGGCCTTCCTTATGGATGGTTAAGGAGGATGGGCCACGACCCTCCACGCTGGCCCAATGCGGATTGGAGGGTATTAACGACTGCAAATGCAGCCAGGACCAACGGCTTAACGTGCCTTCCGAAGCTCGAGATAATAATTTTTTGGTCACCCATCCCGTGACCGACCCTTGCGAAAGTTGCTTAACGACAACGATCGTGGGTCGCGGCGCTTATCAACATAATACGTGTAAACTAGCCACTATTGTGTCTCCTGGTGAAAGTCCTGGTAAATGACTCATTATCACTTTAAAGAGATTGGAATATTCCCGATTAAGACATGATATGATTGTTTTTCTTTTCTGTATAAAACTGGTTGTATAAACCATATCTTCAATAAAATACATCCGAATCTGAAAAAGTAACTAACTGTCGTCAGTGTAATACAAGTTTACATATGTTTATATTTATTGTGTAGTATATTTATAGGTTGTGTATACCTTTTGGATTTTTTATTATTCGATATTGATATCACTTCTTAAATATATTTTTGGGTGCGTCGTCTATCGTTATTTATCGGTTTTCCGATACATCCTTGCATCCCTATATTTACTTTATGGTTACAACCGTACGCCATATTGTTTGAAATGTCAGATCATTGTATGTTGGTGAAGACAAGCTGTTCTGTTGTTTTTGTTATTTTTTGTTATATTAATGACGATTTAATATTTGTAGTGAAGTGCTAAATTAAAATAGACTATGGGAAAGTTAAAGCATTTCTTAAAAATACTACTTGGTAAAGAGTGTGATCAAGTGTAATCCGATCAAAGATAATGCCGACACGATGAAGCTTTTATCGCTGTTATTTGTGATTATATCCAGTGTCGGCGTCCCTATGATCTCGGCGCATACCGATAATTGCACTAGTACTAACAACCATGGCGACTATAAAGTATGTGTTAAAACAATATCACATTCACTGGCTAATAGGTTTAAAGAAATAGTGGTCAACGAGCTTGGCAGCGAATTTGCAACATCTTCATGCATACACTTCGAAGTACGCACTGTTCATAAAGACAATCGTTATCAAACTTCCGACGGTGATACTCTTACTAATATCGCTGATAAATTGACATATAAATTATCTTCAGCTAAGAGTATCCTAAGTGAAATGATAAATGAAACTAAACGTAATAATACTCCGTCCTTCACTCACCCATGTCCTTTTAACTCAATACGTAAATCGGTATTTTTCAAAAGCTCCAATGTTTATGGCAGTCTATCACTGGAGACCAAGTCTAAAATGATGGGCCGATTTAAAGACTTGAAAGTCAAGAGACAGTACTTTCTGTCACATATTGATTATGCTACAGACAGAAACTGTGCAACAATGCCTCATTCAAATTTAAGATATTTATATCATAAGATAATTCACCCAGACCCAAAACTTGTAGTGTTTATTATTGATAATAATGTCAATGTTGACACTTTGCAACATTCTATAAGTGTAGTAAAAGAAACTGCTTATGCACTACAGAGCAAGGATGTTATAGCATTAAAAATGACAAATACAACAGACTTTATCAAGTTTAAAGATGCATGCAGTGGTGATGGTATGTCAAGTCTGGGCAATACAACTGATAACAACAAACTGCTTCTTAGAGAATATCTATCATCAATAGATGTAGCATCTGAAAATATTTCACCTTTGATTATCAATCAAGAGCTCAGGAAATTACTGACTGAAAAGGATTTGCCAAGAAACAGATTGTTCATTTTCTTAACCGATAAAAAAATCCTGAAAAATGACACATGGTTGAGACTGTTCCCATACACTGATCAGGATCAGCATATGAAGTTTGCGATAGGACTTATGTATGAAAATGAGATTGACAGAAATAGTTCTCTTGGCATTTTACATATAGATAAATGGCATAATCATTCAAACAATCATTCAGTAATGCGACTTCATATAAATGACAGTGGTGTGGTTGGTCAAGTCGCTTCAGCATTTATCTCATTGCTGTCAGGAAGCTATGAAAATAGTACAATTCGTGTTGAAGACCCAATTTGGGAAGCCACAGAAAGGGACTTTATGATATCATTAGTGCTTCCCATGACTAGTGGTGTTCTAGGTTTAGACCTTTACTGGTCAGATCTTGCCGAAGATATAGTTTATTTTAAAGGTATAAATAAAAACAAAAGAGCTTTTGTAATGGATTTCTCAGGAAAAGTTATCATGCATACATTTTATCCTAGACCAGAATCATCATCAGAAAAAATTAAGTTTACATATCTTGAATTTATTGAAACATATGATTTTATAAATGGTCTTAAGAAAGAGATGTTATCTAATAAATCTGGTGTTTTGACAATGACTGAACAAAACTCCACTAAACCCTTGATTTATTCTTGGAAATGGGTAGAAAATTTATATATTGTATGTATAGTGAATGAGGCAGCGGAACAGAATATTTTTAATAAAACTAACATATTTTTTACAAGTAAAGAAATTTTGTTTCATAGACTTGATCTGTTTCCACCAAAAACAGGCACAATATGTCGACATTTCAAACAAATCGCTACTATCGATCAGGGGACTGTTTATTTGAGCCCCTCCAGTTTTCAGTCCCCATTTACATACCTTTATGATATGGGTGATGGCTCAGAGGCAGTTACTTACATGCAAAACTATTTAGCTTATTTAAAAAGCTTAGCTTATGGTCTTCTGTCTAATCCAGGCTTAAAAAATGAAATTCAGCAAGATGTCAATTTTCTTAATTCCATCTTATCCTTTTATAAAAGACAACATTTACATGGGTTCTACTCCAAATATGTTGTTAGAAGATATGCAGTTACCGAAAGTGGTGTACTTGTTATGTTCCCTGGGACAGTATTAGAGTATGACTATGAACCAGTTAGGAGGCCATGGTACACATATGCATTGGAAAACCCTGGGAAAATAATATTAACTCCTCCTAACTTGGACGTTGGTGGAGCAGGGTATGTAGTAAGCGTATCCTATGCAGTGAAAGTACCTTTTTATCCTACAATGGTAGTCTCAATGGATGTAACTATGGGCTTCCTTTATAAACTTCTAATTGACAGTCTCCCGCTTTGTGCTATGTCATATTTTAAATGTTTTATCATGAATAACCGGGGCTACTTAGTTTCACATCCTGGTCTCATGGATCCCAACAGCTCTGGCCCGATTGAACACCAGCATATCACTCACAAGGAGTCAATGATTGCAAATGACATCTTGAATCACAAAGGGTTTGTTACAAAAAGATTGTGCAATAACTTTTATGATAAAACCATACAGAGGTATTATGAATTCAACACCTCATTGCCTAATGTACTTTCCAACGTGGTTTCAGGAGATCATTGTGTCCATTATTATATTGCTGCTATTCCTGGTACTAATGCGTTTATTGGTCTTGTCAATGTTTCATGCAGTGTAGGTGCCTTCTGCCCATGTAGCATGATTGACCGACTTTGCTTTAATTGTAATCGAATGGAGCAGACAGATTGCGAATGCCCTTGTGAATGTAGTTCTGAGTTGTACGAATGTCCGAATTCGAATTCGTCAAAATTGTACCAGGATAATATTCCATTGTGTGGCATGATGCCCGAAAACAACAATCACAAGTCCCATTACTTTCACAACTTTGCAGAAAACCTAAAATCTTGTTTCGACTTCCAGTGCGAGAGTTATGTGACTCATTCGTCATGCTTGGGCGTACTCGGATGCGAGTGGTGTCAGATTGACACAGATGCTCAAACTCCGCTTTCTGCGCCATTTTGCACTTCTCAATCGACCTGTTTCAACGGTGTTCTTGGCGCCGTCACTCCGTATGGTGAAGGTACTTTTGGACAAGTAAATAGAGATGCCTTGTTAGGTTATTCAGCGATAGGGCCAATAGCAGGGTGTATAGTTACTGTCAGCTTAGTAATAGCAGTTGCTATATATTGTTATAGGCAAAATGTGACAACTGCTAGTTGCCATAATTTATATGTCGACGGTCCAGCGGAGACTTGGCATGACGCTGATGTTCAAATGAGCCACATGCAATCTGACGACATGCATGACCAGTCCGGGCAAGATAAATTACTCCCGGCTATGGAGATCGAAGCGCCAATATCGCCCTACAGAATAGTTACAGGATACAGACGCGCGCACACAGCAGGCGGTTCAGACCATGGCTACTCCACTATGACACCCCATGAAGATTCTGAAGCTACAGGCTTCTCTGTAAATGATCCGACGATTTTGTCGGATGATACAAAGTCCGACATAAGTTGCCCATTGCCAGCAAAAATAAAACCGAGATTAAAATCTTCGGATTTAAGTGTAACTGTATTACCATGCGGTAAAAACAGTATTATAGCACCAGTGACTGTCCACAGGCATATGGAGGCTTCGTAAAACCTCTCATATGAGTGTACACATCTACCTCCTATGTATATACATTATATTTTTAATTAATTATTGTTTTTATTATCTAGTATATAATTTTAATGACGTGATAAATCTTAATTTTTGTTGCTAACATTTTCAATCTAATGAATTTAATCAGTGACAATTTAACAATTATTGTACTTAGATAGTTAAGGAACTACTGTCTTATTTTATTGCATACTGCGTATGTGTAATTTATTACTTATTATATGGTGCTTAGTTTTAAATTTAGGAATGTCACGAGCAAAACCTACACTAAAAACACCACTGAATGAATATTGAAATGTTTTCATACGAAATAACCAAGTTAATGTAATAATTTATTAGTGTTAATTCATATTTAAATTGTACAGTCAACAGCATGTCAGGTGGTACAAAACTGTCTTTCTCTATTTGAATTTATTAAATCTTAAGTATTGTGGTTTGTGTTCAAAATCGCTTAAGGAAATTAAACATATTATAATAACCCCACTTGCAGCAGTATGTACACATATGTACAAGGTGCCTACTGTATGTAGTTTTGTTTTCGTTATAAATAACTAAATAATCGTTGAACTCGTTGGAGTCCTCTATAGGCTTATTTCTTGCTTAATAATATTTTTTTAATTGTTCATTAATAGCTAAAGATTTTAAGGATTAATGTGCAACGAAATTTATAACTAACGTAATGAGTGTCAAAGAAGAAGAGGTCTTAATAAAACAGGGTAAGATAGAAGTTGTATTTATTGAACATCTTTGAAATTGAGATACTGTGTCATTGTAAGGAACCTATTGTTTGAAAAATATTTCATTGCGTTAGTGTTGCGTTTATTATTCACTCAATGACTCATAAAATCAGTGGAATATTATCAGAATTATTTTTAAGGATGCAAAAATGGTTGTTAAATAGGTGTACTTAGTAAATTAAACTTCATTAATGTAATGGTCAATCTGATAAGTTAAATTGTTACTTACTATTATTTTTTAAGAAACATGTGCCTGTTGTATGATAATTGTAATATTAATATCTAAGACTGAATACGGTGTTGCATTTACTTGGTGTAATACATTTTCTTTTCTATTCAATTTGTTTTTTAATCTTATTCCCAATGAAGTGTTTGTCAGTCTAGCAGCGCTACCTCTTAGAACTTGCGATGAAGTCTTAACCCTAGTCCCTAATTAATTTACGAAATTGAGACAAATAGCCAAGTTACGGAGTTTCGGAGATCTGACCAATTTCAGCCCGTCAATTCTCTGCAAAGAAGGTAAGCTAAGATTGTACACTAATAGCGTACTCCCGACTTTACTAGAAATTATCAACCTTTAATACAAAATTGTTTGCAGAGGACTTTTGTAGCAACTTTTATTATTACAAGCTTTTATTTAACTTGCCTTGTTTGTATGTTAGCATGTTTGTTAGTGCTCAAATCTTGGAACTCAAATTTGACCCACTGAATGAATGAATGAATGTTCCCAATGACCGATAGACTTTAAATTTTGCATAAACATATAAGTCGGACGGCAATGCAATACCATAGCGTCATTAAGCTAATATGATGAAGTCGGAAGATGGTCAAAGGAACTTAATGATGAAATGACTCTACTGTATCGTTGGGCTCATTAGATCCGTCTTTATAAGGACTTTGGTATTGGATATTTTCGAGATCAAGGTCTGGTGATGATGGAGCTGGACAGTGGTCATAGGAACTTAGCAATCAAATAGCGCGACTGCGTCGTGTTTGGGCGTGTTAGATCCGGTATATAAGGACTTTGGTACTGGGCTTTTTCTAGACCAAGGTCTGGTGATGATGGGGTTGGAAGTTGGTCATAGGAACTTAGCAATAAAATAACGCAACTGCGGCGTGTTTGGGCTCGTCAGATTCGTCTTTATGAGGACTTTAGTACTAGATGCTTTCTAGACCATGGTCTGGTTGATGATGTAGCTGGAAGGTGGTCATAGGAACTTCGCAATAAAATAACGAAACTGCATCGTATTTGGGATCATTAGATCCGTCTTTATGAGAACAGCATCAATGAGATAAAACTAAAAAGTAATAATAAGTATTTAAAACAAGCTTTTCGTGCGCACTAAAACATTTAAAGTACTTATAATCAAAATTTTTCTTATAAAAGTACAAATTGAATACGTGTCGTTTGAGTTTTGAAAATTAGTTTACTTTTATACATGAACGGAAACCGGAAGAGTTGTCATGGATAAATCAAGAAAGTACTGTAGCGATATCTAGTTTGATTTCGAGAACAATTTTTTTTTTAATTCTTCCTCAATTGCGATGCGAGTAAAAAGCTTGAACCGCGTAAAAATATGCGTATTTCCTCGTCTCAGATTTCATTAACCCTTCAAGCTTTTCAAGTCGATTACTGTTGGAGAAATTTTTGATTATTAAGTTAGTACATAATGTTTAGAATTGGTTTATTTATGTTCTAGTCCCTGTGCGCACAAATAAAAACGTTTTAAGTGTTTAAAAAAACTTTTTTATTTTTTATGTGTTAGGTCGATGCGAATCTGACGTCATATTTAATGGGTATTAATTAATTGGTATATAGGGTGATATTTAACTTATTGGTACGTTGACTATCTAACTCTATTTATACGACGGATCGGTAAAATGAATAAACGTATTCACAAGTATGAGTTTACTTTCAGACTATTTTAATGTTGAATGAAGATTAAAAAATGTATTATTGCTTATATTACAAATGTCACAGATTACGTCGCACTGAAAACGACAAAGATTATTAAGCAGATGTGCCATATCTGATTTTCCCCGCGGGACGGAAGTTCCGTCAAATGTACACGGTTGAATGTCAATTCCATACACTTCTTATTATTTACAGCTTAGAAGCGTCATTTGGAATGGAATGCGTTATCTGGTCATATATTCTCCAATCAGTATAACCTGACACTCTTCATAGCCACAGTGGACACTTCCTGGGTACGCATATACCATCTTAGGCTACCTTTACTTATCATGTCAACCCAGTCCTTGAATAAAAACTACCTTATGGACGTTTGTGCAATCAGGTGGGTGTTAAGAATATTAAACCAATAATTTTCAGTTTTGCGACCGATAAGATGCGTTAGTTAAATAGTGACGTATGAATTTGGGAATAGGCGGAATCAAACCATGTAATTCTTAAAAAAACTTTTATTAACTTCAGTAACATTTTCTAAACGCTTTCCATTTAGTGTATCTATGTTTAATTCTCACAGTAGGGCAACTCTGCTAATATTCACATCTCAATAAAATATTTTATCTTCCATTTTGCAATTGTACTAGCTACCTAAAGTCCAATATTAATATATCTGTCACATTCGATTTATGACGAAAATATATCACTAAATGGACTTAAGGTACATTGGCAAAATGTGAGTAGTTGTAATTCTATTGAGACGCGAAACATTAGCATAATTGGCCTGCTGGTCTGTCGCACTTAGGCCGATCTGATCGGTTATTCGTCGTCGAAGCGTATATGCGTGTGCGTAGGCTGCGGCGGGGCGGGCGCGGGCGGAAGGGGGTCGCGCGCGGCCGCCGTGCGCGCCAGTAGACGGTCGCGGCCGCGCGGTCTGCGCACGGAGCGCGCGGCCTCAGCGCGCGACCACTGGTGCTCCTCGTCGTCGCCGTGCATCACGTGCGCGCGGGCACCTGCGCTCGCGCAATACTACAACACGATGGACCGTTGTTAACGTACAATCAATACGGCCGGTTCTCGGATAGGGTATTGTAGTGTTTGAAATAATGCTTGAACTGTTTATTTTAATTTACAGAACGCCATAAAACAAATGTTTCGGAAAAATCAAATCAAAATTTAAACTTTTTTATATTCACAGATCGATAAACGCTGTCAGTCATATTCATAACGATATTCTGATATGTACACAAAACAGATGCATGGAGTAGAAGATTAAAAGATGTCAATAATACAAGAACAATACCATTAAACGATCGATGACGAAATAAAAAGATATTAATAAGTTAAGAACAGCGCCATCTAGGAACATGATTTATAATTGATAGACACTTCTTTACGACTAATCTGACAGCTGTCAGCACAATGACGTCACACAATGGCGGGTCGTGTTTCAATATATGTAACTATCAACTATTGGTTAACTATCAGTGTCTCATATATGCAACTATCAACTTAATATCTGTGTAAACACAACTACCAAGACTGAAACTGAAACAGTTGATATTTTGTGATAGGTTATGCCGTTCGATTTAATATGAAAGTTGTTTCGAAAAGAAATATTATTATTAATATTTCATCATGATTGCCCACTGCTGAGCACAGGCCTGACCATGTAAGATTTGTTGTTTAAATCTATACTAATACTATAAAGCTGAAGAGTTTGTTTGTTTGAACGCGCTAATCTCAGGAACTACTGGTACGAATTGAAAAATTATTTTTGTGTTGAATAGATCATTTATTGAGGAAGGCTTTAGGCTATATAACATCACGCTGCAACTATTAGGAGCAAAGAAATAATGGAAAACGCGGACGAAGTCGCTGGCGGCCACTAGTGTATGTATATCCTCCGATAGATACCGAGTGATGATTTCAATTTTGTTAAAAAATAACGATACCAATCTTAGCGGTGGGGTAGGTGGCGGGCGAGGTAACTAACGAGGGCTAGGTTATTGGCTAGTAGAAAAGACCGTAATCCGTAGTGATGGGAACCATAATGTAAAGGCATGTCGATAATTGATCGATATTAAATGTTGTATATTGTAAAACTACCTTGTAACCATATTTTCGCAAATAAATATTATTATTATTAATATTGGATATCATTAAAAATATATTAAACAGTTTTTTTTTATTTAATTCACAATTTATAGAACTTATAAACTAATTAATGGACAAGGCATCCAAAAGCAAGGTTTCAGTGAACGCATACGCCTAAAATCACTAACTTTTAATCAGTCGGTGGGAATAACTTTCAAAAAATTGATTTTGTACAATGAAATAAGTTTAAAATAAGTTGTAATTAAAAATGGGAGAACAGCATCACATTTTAGACATACAATCCCGACCAAAAAGGGCTTATAACCCCGATAGACAAAAAAATAAGTTCCTCAAAAAATAGGTTACCATTTTTGCATTTCTTGTAGCACTTGTTTACCTGCTACACTTTCCAATTTAAAACTATGATAAAATGCACTGAGACAAAACCTATACTTATAAAAATTATTGTGGTACCACCGCGCTTATATAAAAATATTAAGTTGAATCTTCAAAAAGGGATTAACTTAAGACTAAAAATGCAAAAGTTTGGATATCTAGTATTAAAATAGGATGAAAATTTTTAATGAAATCTAAAACTACATATGTTCTGAAATTTTTAAACTATTTAACGTAGGTGCTTTAGGTACATGACAAATATTATTTATTAACGTCGGAGTATTTTTGTGTAGTAATTTGTGCACTAAGTACATTTTTTTCTTTTAATAGTATCAATACCAATCAATGTTTACGTAAGGAAATATCGATATCGATCATACCTAGAGAGAAATACTAGTTAGTAGAAATACTAGTGTTACATGTGTCTTTGTCAGAATGAAATAAGTATTCTAACGTGAACTTCGCGAGATAAAAATACAAATAAAATTTACGTTTCTTGCAATTAGATATTAACAGATGATCTGTTTTTTTTTCCATCCCATTTGATACTACAACTTGCTATGGTTAACCTTATAACTACTTTATTATAAAGATAAGTCGTCTTGTCAAAGCATATATTCACAGATCGAACCGTCCTTGCCTTCCAAAGGACGGAGTAGCTGGAATTTTTTTTTCGGTCACCCATCCCGTTACCGACCCTTCCGAAAGTTGCTTAAAGACGACAACAACGACGGCGGGTCGCGACGCACATCTACAACGCCACCTACTCATCTAAATTAAAATTACTGGCATTATAATACGAATCAAGCTTACCTCTTCTGCAGCTTTAGCAGAATCAAATCTGATTATTAATTCTGATTGGCCTTCTTTAACATCCACATGTTGAACATGAATATTAGTTTTAACCTACAAAACAAAACACTTTGTTCAGAATATTTTGCAGAAAATAAGTACTGCTAATAATTATTTAATTTTACATACTTACTGTTCTTTTTGCTTGCCTTACGTCCAAGCAGGGCTCAGGCAAAATTTCCTTCACAAACACTCCTGGTATCTTTTCTAAAGGGATTTTATTGCCTTCTGTTTGTGTTGGATTTATGCCTGGAATTAAATGAAGTTTCATTACTAAAAGCCCATTGTAACGAAAATGTTAATCTAATGGTTTAAACATTTAAATATGACTACATGGAAGACTTAGAAACGGTTTCATTGTGTGTATCTTTGAAAAAATATTGTTTTATTATGTTTAAAACCTTTCACAAATTGCTTGTTCACTAGATTAGTAAATGAAGAAAGAAACTGTAAATTATCTGAAAACTGTAAATTAAAATAAATAAATATGTGATATAATGGTTTAACAGTCATTTTATTTTACAAGCAGTGGCAGGTTTCGTTATTATCAAGTTTTTTTTTTCCATACATACAATATTTTTTTTAATGCAGAAAAGAATTCATATATCAGTCAACCTTTATTTTTATCGTTTTAAACTATAAAAATTATACAAATAAATAAAAAAGTAACTGTTAAATCATATTAAACAAAAAGTGAATATAAGGGGGCTTCCTCTTTTTATTTAGAAGATATTTATATTTGTTTTTTCTTTTTGCAGGATCCTAGACAATTTTCTCTATCAGAAAAACCACATTTGACAGCTGTTTTAAGATGATTCCCCTTTAAGGACTTGTTAAATCCTTAATTACAAAAATCTTTGTGAAGTGTATAATTGTCGCAATAATTATCACTCTAAACCCTGAGCAGTGGAGATGAAAATAAAGGAATCAATTACCGGGTTCAACTTCTACAGATGGCGCTGCTGGTGCAGGTATACTTGAATAGGCATGCCTCTTATTGTGTAATGCTGTTTTGATTTCTTTCATATACTTTCTCTGCAAATTCAAATATTTATTCCTGAGGGCCTTCCATTCAGATTTAGGCAACACTTGGAGGCCCCATAATGCTCCAGGTGGTGCTTCATTTTTGTTCAGACCATTCTTAGCCTTTGCTTTGTCTTTGGCCAACTTTTTTCTCAGCTTTCTTTTCTTTTTGGTGTCTTCATCGGACTGATCTTCATCCTGAGTTGTCATTTCATCTTTTGAATCAGCAAACATTTTATTTTCCTGAAACAGAATACAAATATCTAAAAACCATAGTACAGATTTATAATTTCAATAACCAACTAGAATATAGTTACATGATACACCTTCAAATGATAAGACTTACAAATCATATTAAAATCAATTAAAGTTTTAGTAATTGTTTTTGTGTAATTAGTTACTCACTATTGTCTTTAGTATTACTATTTGATTCCAGCATAATAAGTAAGGGTAGGTGTAAATCTGACAAAAGATCTGTTAGAATGTGAAGGAAATATCCCAAGTTGTAAAATAACCATAAATATATAAAATAAATAAAATTTCTTACTTCTGTGGGTGTTGACACTATTTCCTTATTTTCTTCCTGGAAAATATATTTTTCATTTTAAGTATGTAAGTGTATGCTAACATATTCTCATGTAAATTGTAAAGAATGTATAAAATAAGCAAAGATTTGTGACAATAACATAAAAGACAGGATAAATTTAATGGTGTAATGCCAGAAAAGTTCTCCCTCAAAATGAATGTAGTAAAAATTGAATTTTTTGATATTACATCATCAAGCAGTAGTTAATAGATAATTATCTATATTAGATCTGTTCCAGGACTAATTAAATAACATTTAAACTAACATGTAATAGATTATCTGCCGCATTGTACTGCATTTGAACAAATTAAATCAATAACAATTTCAAATCATGACAGGTTTCAGTGTGAAACATGTGTTCTTACTGTAGGTGTATCAATTTTCTTCTCACAGTCAGATTCACTTTCTAACTTCAATTCTAGACTTTTCGATGTCTTTTTTTCTTTGTGTTTTTTAGTTTTTTTCTTTGGTGGCTCAAGATCTTCGGTTTCCTCTTTTTTTGGAGCATTATCATTAACAGTATCTTCAGCAGAAAACATTTTTATTGAAGATAGGTTTTCAGGCTGCATACACGTTGGCAGTTTGCAACCCATTTTTGTAAAAGTGGCAATGCATTTCTGCGCTTCGTCAGGCTGGCTGAACTCTATAAAAGCATAACCCTGAAAAATAAATCATTTACAGAACAGCATATTTGATTATAGTGTGTTTCACTGAATATGTGAAACCTTAATTCAAGAATAATTTTTAATAATAGGATTGCTACCATGTACCATATCTATATAAATATGATATTTTCATGCAATCTCATTATTAAAATAATTCTAATGTTAATGACCATGAAAGTTTTATAACAACTTATTATACCTTAATTATTTTGGAAATTTTAAATTTAGGCAAAGAGATATAAGCAACTCTTCCGAATTCTGAAAACACTTTTTCTAGCCATTCTCTGCTGGCAGTTACTGGAATAGATTCAACATAAACAGTTCTAACATCAGCATCATAAGGCAATACTGGAGATTTTCTCTTGATCTGAAACATTATAAGACATATCTAAATTTCAGAAATGGAAGAAAATAATCATTTTAATACGTATTAAATTGTCAGAAAATACTTTAGTTTTTTACTCCATACAAACCTTAAGTTTGTCTTCGGACAACTCCAGCATGGTGGAATTCTTCATTGCTTTTGCTATAATAAAAACATCACTTGTCATTGCACGAATTTGATTGAATTTTAGAAAAGTCTCGATTGGGACATAAGGATCGTTTTTTATAAGTTCTCCTAAAAATCGGTCCTTAGACAGATTGGCATCACTAAAATAAAACTCCATTTGTTTGAGAATCTTTTCGTATAAGTTTTTCTTGCGGTGGCGAATTCGCTTCCTGAGCCTGTTATCATTTTTCTCTCCACCGGTGGATTCTAATTCGGACATTGTTTAGAGGCCGAATCTATTATAGAAATAACAGTGTTTTGGCGTGATGTAATCGAAAAGAAATGAAATAAACAAACTAAATTAGCCAATTCCAACCGTACGCATTCAAAATCAAAAGTCGCCGATCACAAATTATTTTTGCCGATAGGCACAGGCCAAACGGCAAATATCGTCAAACAAACAACTGACGTTGACGTTTGACCAATGTGACCAGAATTGAAATTAAAAATTTACTAACAGTTTTTTTGGATTTATTACTTGTCTTTTAAATTCAGCAATATCTCAAAATAATAAATTTTCTTTCACTAATATTCTGTTTAATATTAGTACATTAATATTAAAATTATGTTTTTTGTATTCCTAATAAAAATTAGGAATACAAAAAACATAATTTGATCATAAAATTTGATCAAAAAAAACCATTTGATCATAAAATTAAATAATATCTAAAAAGTTTAAAAGTTTTTAAATTAAAAATGAGCTTTTTCGTTGTCGCATCACCGCCGACTCACCGCTGGGAAGCGAATTTTTTTGGCGATTTTTTTTTTATTTAGTGCATTTCCAATCGAATCTTTGTTAATAAGATAATAATAATAATGTATTTTTTGAGTGTTTAAGTTTAGTTCGTCTTGAGTGTTTAAGTTTAGTTTTGTGAAGATTGTGTTTAGTTTCGTGTCAAATGTGACGTCTTTTGTTTTTGGCATGCAAAAGAGTGCTTAGCTCAGTCTTCAGAGAGGAAGTGGACATTTTCAGCATCGACTATCATTAAGGTATCGGAATATAATTAAATTAAATTAATATATTTCGCGGTCCGAGGTAATCTGCACACAATCAACATTGTGCATGCGCGTTATAGGGCTGTCAACATTCTGTTATTTAAAATTTTAACTCCATTTTTACACCTTCTTTATTTTGAAATATTTATCAAATTAATGAACGTTTGCATGTAATCAAACTTGAAACTTTCGGCTGTGTCGGTCATTTTATGGCTTCCGCTATATGTTATGGTTCTTATAAATACGGATCTAATGAGCCCAAAGACGATGCCATAGCATCATTTTATCACCTTCCGACTTCACATATCAATCTACTGACACCATAACATTCCATTATCTTCTGACTTACATGGCTATGAAAAATTTTAAATAAATTGAACAACGGGAAGTGAGTCAAACTTCAGTTCTAAGATTTGCGCACTAACTACTAACACTAAAAAAACCTTGTAAAGTACATGTTTCTTGTATGGACTCTCTGAACTATTTGTTTTAATCTATTATTAGTATTTGTTTTAATAGTGGCAACAGAAATACGTCATTTGTAAACATTTCAACTGTATAGTAATTTATAACAATTCATGAAATACATCCTGGCTAGAGATAAACAGACAGCAGAGTCTACAATAGAGTAGTGTATTTACTTTTAGGGTTTCTTAACCAAAGGGTAAAAACGGGACTCTATTTTAGCCTTTGGGTATTGACTTCAAAATATTACTCTGTTTTAAGTTTTGCTTGCATATAACCGTTTTTTCATTCCCTATTTAATATAATTATATTGTAGTAATTCGATTACATTCAATCTTAAAAATCATATTATGTAAAGTATTTAAAAAAATCACGATATAATTTTTGAAAGGTGTGACTACTCTGTCCAAATATCTCTTGATCCAATAATTCACTACTGTGCGACAGTTTTATCGTATAGTAACTTTTGTTCTTGTGAAATCGGTCATTGTAGGGAAAAATGATGGCAAACGTAGACGAGGTCGTTCACCTACCCGGTGGTCTGATCTTATAAAAACCTTGACTGGACTCAACGTACCGGCCGCTCTACGCCAATCAGACGATAGGGTAGTATGGAAGCAAATCATCAAGGCTTCAGGGATATCAAGGCAACTTTCATAAGAGACACGACCTTCAGCAATGAAGACAGCGACCAAGAAAAACTTGTGTTCTCCTTTTTTATGAAAGGATATAATAGAATTCTCGCTCGGCTTCCGCCGATTTTATTGCATTGTCATTACGATAGACGTATTGTCATTTTGGTGTGAATTAAAAGATAATTTTGTATGTAAAGCAGTCAACTGCAAAAAGCTTGCTTACAATCAACGGCTGACAATTAGTTCGGTATGCAAGCAGATTTATTTTTACATTTGCTTTATAACAAAATTTAACTTATTGAAATATTAAAATAATTTTAACAACTATCATAAGAGCAATGTTATTTACGAGATTGCTGCTATTTCTATTATCTTTATCTAGTCTTCGAAATTTTAGCGCTTTTGCAAATGCCATAAAATAAGATACTCAATAGTAGTACTCTCTTATATAACTACCACTTTAAGGTTAAGGACTAAGAAAGTTTAAAATAAAGAACAACAATAATTCAAAAAGTGACTTCAAAAACAAAATTGTAATTTGATATCACTATTTAAAGAAAGCAAGTATTTCGAAAAATTAATGATTTCGGAAGTGTTACTTTTATTCATATTCGCTGTTAATTGAATTTTTTTGTATAGAAAATGGTTTCGATTTTTGAAAAAACTTACATGTCAGCTTTTGGGTAGTTCTGCTAGAATAGCAGAATTTAGTATACGCTGGTCACACTGTATTTAAATTTTTTTTTCTAAATGGAAGCGAACAATACAGCAACCCATTTTCTTTAATTTAGTTTAGAAGCAATTATTGTTAAAATATAATCACCTTTATTATAAAATTACGATTCTGCAATAGGACAATTAATTTGAGCCTATTATTATTGTCTAATTGGGATAATAAATTACATTTAATATATTTAGGTACAGCCTAAGTGTACAGCAGCAGTAGTTAAATACTTATTTATTGGTTTGTTGCTCTCTGATTTTTAAATTGGTCAGTATTTCCTGATTTTACAAATATTAATTATTTTGTCAAGACAAACTGTTAAAAAATCGTTACAATTAAAGCTCACTCAGCATGTTCAGCGCGCTAGAAACAATACACTTAGTAATCGAATAGTAAACATGACTCGATTTAATCTTTATACTTCCTGCACTACTTCACTTCATAGTTCATACGTTTTGACATTCCCGATTTCCCAGTTTTTTGGTGGCTGCACCGTGAATTACTAATGTCGGGTGATTTATCGTTTATCTAATAACTGAGAGTTGTATTTATGATGCTGTTTGATTTAATATGTTACTTGTTGATACTTTCGTGTCATCCTATTATTCAATAACGTGTTTGGTGTGGTTCCATTAAAAGTTTAGCACCGATAGGTTTCGCTGATAGATTTGTGCATACAGAGGAAGATGACGGATTTTATCTGCGATAGTGTTATTATTTCCGTATAGTTGTTCTAGTTTTTAACAATGAGTCCGGGTGGAAAATCAGCTAACATCACCTTAAAGTCTATAGAAGTGCCAAAGGCTTTACAGGAGGGAGAGAAATTCATCAAATGGGATGAGGTATGCTACAATTTACATTCTTGTATCTTTCAATTAATAATCCAAAAGATACGCTTCTACCTACCAAACAAAAAAAAAATAAGATTAGCAATTGTTTATTTTTAGGAGTAAGAAGTTTTTAAACTATTTGGTTATAAATCTTATTAATTCGAATGTTATATGTAGGCATAGTAGTCTGCTTGCAAAATTGATAATATATGATAAATATAGTTCAATATAAGCCTCTGTTAATTCAACTTGAAATTTGTAATATCCACTATGCAAAGGGCTTTCGAGTATACACATTTTTCATGTATATTATAAAAGTTGGTCTTTTAGAACATTTCTAAATTGCAGTATATTATAAACCAGATTTTTTTTTAACAGGATTGTGGCTCAGGCCTCCCGGTCACACTCCGGGTGGACCCTAAGGGTTACTTCATCTATTGGACTGATCAGAACATGGAGGTTGAACTGTTAGACATAGCTACTATTCGGGATGTGAGGACTGGTGTCCATGCCAAAGTCCCTAAGGTTAGTGACATTGTTTACATGATCCTAGTCAGCACTATTTTATTGCTATTTTTTATGGGATTTAGCTCTATCTACCATTACTAATTCCTTCATAAATACATATGTATGATCAATTATATTCTAGGGATGGTCATAGGGATTTCAGGGTAAAACTACCTGGCTCATAAATAAATAAGTTAGAAGGTTTTAACATGCAGCAATAACAGTTAACAATTTAAGATATATCTGCAAATTCTTGTGAAAATATATTGAATAGGTAATAAAAATACAATACATTATTGGTAATAATATCACAATGAAAATATAGTCAATTGTTTTCAATAAGACTGTGTTATAAAAGCTATGTTTCTTGAAATACACCTTTAAACAAAACATTTTTAACTATTCAAGCCAATTCAAATATATTTGATCATTCCATAAACTTAATTTAATTTGATTATCTAAGTTTTGAATCCACTGTTTCCTGTTGACAATGGAGTTGATATATTTTTTTATATTACTGGTATAAAGCTAATAAAAAGCTGTCTCTTTTTAATAAATTATTTAAAAATTTACAAAACAATCTTAGAAAAGAGGCCCATTTTTCAAAATATACTAAATAGTCAGACACCCATTGCCCATAACTTTAAAAATAATTATCTCATAATCAAAATAGGTTAAAATTGTTAGATGAGAGTGATTCATTGAATCTCTACAGTTAGTGTAGTTAAGTCAATCAGTTGGTCAGACAATTGTGACCTGGCCAAGAGATCAATTAAAACCCACATGATTTGTGCTGATTACACTGACACTAGTGCCGTATTCATGTTCTACTTTCAAATTAATTCTTAATGCTTTGTTGTGAATCATCCTATACATATTTTGCCTTTATTGGTATAGCAGTAAAAGTAGGAAATGATTTTTAAATGGGTGTGGTGTTGCTTTCTGTGCGTTTGTCTAATATAATATTAATATTTAAACACAAATATTAACGGACTTACCATAGGAAATGTTTTGTGCACTGATTAAAAATGTATCTTATATTTCTATTCTTGTTTTAATGATATTTTAAACGTTTGATTGTCAGTAACATATACATATTATTTGTTTCATTGTTGCTTTGCCTTTAACAGTGCATATTGGCACAATACAAAAAAAATATTTTCGTTAAATTTTATGTGTCAGCTTTCTTTTTGTACTCAGTAACTGTGGTATTCTTCTTGAGAACTCAACAGTCATCTATAATCTTGGCTGGTGTATCAGCTTGACTTGGTAGAAAGAAAACCATTATTTGTCTTGAAGATTCAGCCTTTATTAACCGAAAAAAATATTTTACTTATGTATACAGATAATTTTTATTTTGGATATACATTAACATATTTCTTCTTTCTTAATTTTATTTTTTTATTAATTCCATTTCTATAGTTAAGATTGTCCATTTTACTTTATCTACAGGTTCTAGTTAATTTAAGTTGAAACAAAAAAATTTTTGTTGAGTAAAAACTTATTAAGTAAAAAAAGCAAATTTGCTTCTCATGTCAATTCACCTAGGTAGCTAGGCACACCGTTAACCCAAACAACTAACAGGTACGGCGATTTGAAATGTGCAAAAAACTGCAAAAATACTTTGCACAATGATTAATAATTGATTATTAAATATTATTTTGTCAGTACCAATACTATAACTTAATAATAAAACGGTGAAATGGTGAAACACGTATTCTGCTAAATAGGTAATTAATTTAGTTAATTAGGTGTACCTACCTAGGCATACAACAAGTATTAAAAATACAAAACACAATACTTAACATATAATTAAAATATTTTAATACAAATTACAAACTCAATAATAACTTTTAAAGGCAGTCTTGTTATTCCATATAAATACATTCCGCGGTGGACATTTTCACGTCATTAGATTTTTTAACTATCTGCTGCAGATCATATTCTTGCACAACAGCGAATATCTTGCTTTTAGCCAGATTGAAGTGGTAAAGATAGAACGTTTTTAAGGTGGCGCCTATGCTTATCAGGAACGCATCGACCGGATCTGACGGGTCAAAATCTGTGGTAGTTTCACTGTATGTCTATTACAATTACAGAGTCCCCTCACATCCCTGATAGTATGTATGATTCGGAAATTTGATAATGTGGTTAGTCCTTGGCTATAATTACTTTTTAATGAATTATTACAGAGTATGTTACAGTCTATACTTTAAAAAATTGATAATCTCAGTTGGATGTCATGATGGGAGTAACAACCTTTTTTGACTGGCTGATTACTCTAATCTCTTAAAGAGAAATATAATTGATTAGAGTAAACTAAATAATTCATATGTAATTGGATTTGGTATTTGAAACATCCATTTAGTTGCAAGAGAATAACATACTCTATGTTGTTATGAAAGACGAAAGACCATTATGGATAATATTTCATGATATGAAGCTATAATGTTCCTTCCATGTTTATTGTTTTGGGACGAACAGTAGTTTAAAAATTGTGAGGTGAATCATAATTTTTGAAATGTAGGTTCATGTTATCGCACGACACTCACATCGCTGTCATTGTACTTACTTCAACTTATTTTAAAACATGATTGATGTAGTACCTGTATTATATTTGTAAAACACTGTTTACATAATAGCCCAAAATTGCATTCAATTGGTATTGTTATTTAAATATGTATTAAAAGTTATTTCATCTTAAATATAAGTTCTATAAAGAATTGGAAAAACTATTAAATTGTACGGGTCTTTAGTGCATTAGAATAACGTAATATATTATTACACTGTGATCTCACAAGTACTAGCGAGAGGCATTAAGGCTAGTGAAAATGTAGGAGCTAAAATCTACCTATGTCTTTCTCTGTGGCGGCCGATGAACGCTAACAGTCGAGGCCTCTTACCGCGCACATATGAATTCTCTCTCATGGGAATGAGTACCCGAAGAAAATGGATCCTGGGCTCAATTGTAATGACGGTATACCGAAATTTTTAGGCAGTATATCACCCGCCTTTTTAAACCCAACACATTGTTGACAGCAAATTCGTAGACCAAAACAAATGTTTAGAAGATTATCGAAGAAAAAATGTCTCATTGCAATTGATACGTTAATATACTCGTAAATAAGTTCAACTTTGCAAATGGTTTAGCAGTGTTCTCTACCACTCCTTTTATATATCGAGTTTTTCTTTCCACTATAAAAGCAATTGAAATACATTATGAAATTAAAAGGGAATAAATAACCTTTCGTTCTCGGCAGCTATTATATTAATGACAATACCATCTATCACCCTCGATGATAATGCAGATGCCGTGACTCCTGGGCATAATAACAGGTGCGCCTCCGTGTCGGTCTGTTACAAATTTACTAAATTAACACATTAATAATAACCAAACGTGACATAATTGTGTAATTAACTTTACGATGATGAATGCTCTAAATCTGCAGAACCACACTTCGTGTTGGCAGTTCTGTTTGTCTTAATTGATATATTTTTATCTAGTTGCTTTGTTTCTTTTTTACCAATGTGTTATTGATAAGGTTTGCGTTTGAATATTTTGGTACATTGACATATTACAGGTGTTAAACCTGTAACATTTAATAAGTTATAATAAAACCTCTATGTTGTACAACATCATATTGTTCTACACAGTTAATACAATAAATAATTATGAAGTTATTTCTTACGGGAAGCTAATTTACGTGGGCGAAGTCGCGGGAATAGCTAAATTATTTTATATTTACTTAAGCCGAAACATGGACGATTGCAAAAAAAATTGACGCTCTTGAGATGGGGTGTCGGAGGTGTATGTTGAAAATAAAATGGACAGCTCACCACACTAATGTCTTCATTCTGCAGGACCTACATATCAAACAAAGACTTTTATCGATTGCGCAAATTCGAATTCTTAAAATGTTGGACATATTACGCGTAACGAGAGCTCAATAGAACGTTTTGCGATACAAGGAAGAGTGGAGGGCCAGCGTTCTCGCGGTTAATCACCGACAAGATGAACAGATCTAATTAAAACATCAATGAATTGTACCCTTATTGAGTGTACATGCAGTGCTACAAGTAGAGATCGATGGAGAAGACTCAAAAGCCGCTTCAAACGAATCAGAGTATCCTTAACCACGACCAATCTGCCTGGAGTGTACGACTGAGGACCAGAACCGTGATATATGCAAAACAATACATTTATCACTACATAGTATATAAAACAAAGTCGCTATCTCTCCCCTATATCCTTATGTATGGTTAAGTCTTTAAAACTACGCAACGGATGTTGATGCGTTTTTTTTCATAGATAGGGTGATTCAAAAGGAAGGTTTTTATGTATAATACAAGACCACGTGGGCGAAGCTGCTGGCGGAAAGCTAGTAGTGCCTAAATAAGTAATGTTGATGATTAAAAAGAAATATACGTTACAACGATTATTATTAATGATAACCACAAACTCATCGATTACTTTCCGAATGATAAGACATTTATGTTTACAATACAAAACGTTAAACAATTTATAACTTCTGTCCGGCGCAGTAAACAACATCCATAGTGTAAATTAACCCATCATAATTTCATAAAAATAAAATGTAGATAGAAATGTTTAATTGTTTCCAATTTTTCCAAACGCTGCTGGTATTTTAGTTATAACTTAGCTTGTTGAGATCAGACTAATAAGATTTTTCTTAATGATTACTGTTTTCTTGCCCGCTTAAAATTAAGTCCTTGACACACACGTAAGAACAAATAAACGTAGTGAATCCTTACTATTTATAAGTTTAGATTATGTTTATTCGTTTCATTATGTTTTTTATGACTACTAGTTGTTTTCTTGCGACTTTGTTCGCGTAAATTAAGTCTATATCACCCGCATATGATGATGTAGCTTCTCGTAGGTGAAAGAATTTTCCACATTGGTCCAAGTAGTTTCGGGTCTTTCCGGTGTTTGCATCATACCAACTAACAATAAAATCTTTTATAACATTAGTATGGATATGCTGCATGTTAATATATAAATGAATAGTACCTACCTAGGGAACCGGATGTCGCGCTTAATTTACGGCTCGCCGCCGGATCGTTATCGATTCCGGGTCATGCACTAATTTTAGAAAAATCTATCTGGCGTTATGAATTATGCCTTCGACATAGCGCGATAGCGATTATTGTGTGACAAACTCCTCATTTGTTTATTCAGCTCTTTAGTAATCTATTTATAATAATCGTTTTAATGCAATAAGCACACACTAATTCTGTGGATATCTCGTTGTCGAAGCACAGTCAAATGTGAAAAGACATAATACTCTTGAAACTTAATTCGTATCTTATATCATTTTATGGTATGTATTTGTACAGAATATCTATACGTATTATGTTAATATTATTATAAATCAGAATGGTTCGATTGGTTTTTGCATTGAATTGGTTTCGAAACAAATGGGCCGAGTTGAAAAAAATCTTTCATCTACGATAAGCTACATCATACGCTGGTGCATGTCACCAAAGCTGTAATTTATGAGAAGTCGCGGGATAACTAGTGTGCTATTTACGTTGGTAGAAGTAATGTATAGACGGCCCCTTATTAAAACGTTTAGCGGATTGGGGTAGGATATTGCACAATAGCGCATCTTTTGCCTTTGACGGGGAGAGCCGGAAAGGTTTACGCGCCAGAGCGTTATCATAGAATAATACAGTAGCGCATCTAAAGCCCGTCACACACGTAGCTACAATATATATTAATATAAATTATAGGCATATATATTATAGCTACGTGTGTGACGGGCTTACAATCGAATTCGTCGAATTTAAGAACAGTCGAATTCATGTGATTTAATAACGAAGTCAGTGAGAACTAACTAAAAAGTGTAAAATAAAAATTTAATTATAAAAAACAAAAGAAAGAAGTGAAAAAAATATATAATTACTTTAACTTAAAACTAAAAAGAAAAAACAAGGCCAGTAGTTTGGAAGGTTATTAAGTACTACTGAATAACTGCTCCATTGAAATAGTTTTAAAATCTATACACACATAAAACATACTATAAATTCAAAAGCAGAATAGCAGGATCAACAGTCGGGACCGATTCAAATTATTTGATTGGTCAAAAAGGAATGGGTGGTTCACTTCTTTCTTTTTTTCTCCGGCCGTTATAATCTCAAAAACCGAATCTCGGAAAATTAATATGTCAATCAGTTTAAACATCCGTTATTTTGAAATTATTAGTTATTGCACCGAGTTGATTAAGTCTGTATCAGAACAGCTTAATTCAATTATAAAGCATCCAAAACGAGTCGTAACAGACCAAAATACTTTTCAGTGTGCAACTTAAAGTACAATATACAGATACTTACAATAATTAAAAATCTTTTAAATATTGTTTTATTACTAATTACTTTTAATAAGAAGGCAACCCTAACGGTCCCATGCAACATAGGTACGAGTATATATTTGCATCCCTTTTAATTTTACATGTAGAAATTGATTTATTTACCTGACATTGGCAGAATTGTGCGAAATGCGCAGATAAGCTATTAATAAAGAAAGAAGAAGAAGAAGGTATATATTTACAAAAATTGCTTAAGTTTTGCTACTGTATTATTCTGTGGCGTTACACTCCCTGTTCTGTGTAGGGAGTAAGTCTAGTGTTCCTGACTAAGGCAGTTACCGTTCATCCCCATCCTGATATTGGGGTTGAGTGGGTGTGCATCCGCCCTTTGATTAGCACCTTCGGCAGCAAGTCCGACAGAAGAGAATCCCGCTTAATGCTGTGGATATCTATGCAGTAATATTGTTTCCATTGTTGAAGTAGACAAAATCTATTACAATTATACCTTATTCCAGAACGCACAAATAAATCGGAAAATATAACACAGATGTTGTTGAGATTTAAAAATTGTGACCAAAACGTGGAATGTTAAACTAAGGTAGTTAAAAGAGCTTTCAATTACCTAGACTTTTAATCTAAATAGTTCCCACTTCAGTGGCCCCGACACATCGCTCTAAAATAATTTAAACCTCCACAATTTTACTTGTATGTACCTATATAAAAATGAATCGTTAAATTTTTGCAAATTCTCGCCCGAATCCATAAGAATTATTATTTGGTGTTTTGATTTGAGGTTTGCTCGAGTTTAAAAGTTTTCGATCAACTAGAGATATCCTGCTTTACACAGTACACTTTTTTCCGTTCTCATTAGAGTACACTTTTATCTAAAGAGAACGGAAACCCTAATTTGCAGATGGAAAAGAAAGGAAGAGACATATAACACTATTATAACAATAGAGCATATAAGCTTATCGATAACAACTTGCAAAAGCTCAAAAGTACAATAGAACTAACTGTAATGATTTTGCACCGTATGCAACTAACGTGGATACTGCGGCGTAATTTTGACATTACATAAAAATAAATTATTGACGAGCTGGACGGTGCAATGGTTAGCGGGTTATTCTGTGGATTGGTAGTAGGTAGTTACAATATTATTCCATACCGTATGCATGAGGCATCGGCGAGAAGACTGTCTTAATATGTGCTGGTTAGTTTATGAATATACCTTTTTATAACGAGCCTTAAAATTACTTAAAGAATATGAAAATTTGAGATCGTTAACATAAATATCTATTAGAATCCTCTGTCCTTCTTTGCATTACAACCTCGAAACTTTTCCTATTGTTTGATAATCATGTAATTATATTTCTATTGAACAGGTCTGCTTGCGCCTTTGTTTTCAACCGACTTAAAAATTGAAAAGAAGGAGGTTATATGTTCGTCGGCGATGTATGTTATATTTTCGTAAATTGGTGACTGATTTGCAAAAATCTTTTTTTTGCGCGACAGCTTGATGGACCCATTTAAATTTTATCTAAATCGAATTAAGTTGTTTTCCTTTTATAACAAAATGAAATACGCTTTTCACTAGATATCACCTAAACATTAAGATGATATGTTACGTCATGGCTCATTTCAGCTAAAAAATATTGCTTATTTAGAATTCATTCAAAATTTGAAAGAATTGTTTTCTGTTTTAATGTATATTTTTAATGAAAGTCATAGATAGTAGAAATCTAAGAATAATTGTATGTTCATCGATTTCTTTTTGAATTGTGAACCAATTTCTATCAAACTAGCTATTTACCCGCGACTTCGCCTGCGTAAATTATAGGCTATGTCCGCCGCGTATTATGTAGCTTTCCGTAGATGAAAGACTAATAAATCGGTCCAATCGTTTCGGGGTATATCCAATGCAAACAAACTAATCTTCCAAAAAGCAATAAATTAACAAAATCTCCTTTATTATATTTAATCCATTTTGCATTCACAATGCTACACTAAAATTTATTCTTAATGAAAAAAATCCATTTTGTCCCTGGCACTCGTGAGATGGGATTCGAACCCATTACCTTTCGCAATTTAGGCGACTGCTCTAACCACTGACCTAACAAGACTGACGAATCTTTCAAGCACTTGTTACTTTTTCACTACTACAGAGCGTATTCTCATTAATGTTCAGGCAATCCACCCAAACAGCCGAAAGAAATATTTTCACAAATATTTAAACTTTCGATAAAGTTGAAAATTTGTTCTAATTATTATGTTTCATTGATTTTGCATTCACAATATTATACTGAAAAATATTCTTAATCTCCTTTTAATATTTTTAGTGTTATCTATTAAATAAATATATCAATATCACTGAAAAACATGAAATAAAACCTCAAAAAACAAACTTCAAACCTTAAAACATAAATAGTTCATATTATCTATAATTATATCTCAAAAGCGACTTATCCGAGAAAATGCTATTGAAGTCTGGCTCAAGGTGTCGCCATCTCTGAGGTCCCGGGTTCGATTCCCGGTTGGGTCAATGTAGAAAATGAACTTTTCTATATTGACTCGGGTCTGGGTGTTGTAGTACCTTCGTTGTCTCAGATACTCCACAATACGGGGGCTTTAGCTACTCATCTTGGAATCTGAGCAATGTATGTGATGTTGTTAAATATTTATTTATTTATACCTATAGAAAACCTTCGCAGTTATTATTTATCAATTTTAAAGTTTGAAATCGGATCTATTTAAAAAAAAGTCCTGTGTCTGTGTAAATTATGATATGATTAAATTAATAAATTACGTTATTATTTATTGCGCAATCTCACTCAGATGGCTATAATAAACTGAAGTGAAAAGTTTGGGTCCAGTGGCTGTAGCTGTAACATTTATAAGGTTTAAATGACATTTACAAATGATTGGCAATTTTCAATCGATCGCTTTTTACAAACAAATGACGAAAGACTATACTTTTTTGGACATTGAGAAAATGCATTACGTAAATTCCGTGCCTTCTGACGTGGGTATGCGGGACTCTCCTCTGCTAACGGACTGCAGAGCAATTATTTGATGGAACTACAGGAAATATATCTGTGAATGATAGACCAGATAGAATGTTGGTAAAATGAGGCTTACTATACTGTTAAATCTTGCCGAAGGGCTTAAACTCAGATCAAATATTCTTTTGAAACATTTTTATCATTGTGTCATGGTCATAGTGGCACGAGGATCCGATCGTAGAATGGCCTGGTACCCTCCCCAGAATTTTCACAAACTAAAATGATGGACGTGTATCTCACGGCGCGTGTAAATTTAGGCTATGCCCTTCTTGGAAAAGGTATTTATGGTACAGGTGTCCGTGCATTGAGTATATGTTATTGTAATTAAAAGCTTGTTATATATTGTTATGGAAACTCTTCATTTATAATTAAAGTGATGAATGGGAAATTCCATATGATAATCAAGGTCTCATTATTAATTGAAGGCGGTTTTTTTGTTGTTGCTGTGAGAGCTCAGATTCGAGTTAAGTAGATAAAGCAGCTTTGCTTTAATCTTCCAGGCTTGATTTCCTATTATTACCGTCCGGTGGTCGAATCCAGGATATCAGATGGCGACATCTTGTCGAGCGAGTCGCTCACTGGAGTTCTTGGTCTGCAAATGCATTTTCTTATTAACGTTTTTCATTCCTCGCTCCAACAAAAACCTCATCGTGCATTATAAAGGTTAGTATTTGCGAAATACGTGAAGTATACTGGTGGTATACAGCATGTATTGCAGATACTGACTGGGTCCATACCCAGTATACTATATCTAGCTACTTCTACTACTTCATCTATCTAGCAATATGTATAAGTTCCTTATACAGTTTAACAGTTATAGCAATGAACTTCCGCAAGATAACGCCTGATTTTATTTACCTTAAAAAACCTCTAGTTATCTCAGATAAAGTCAAAGTCAAAATAATCTTTGTTCAAATAGACTTCTTAAAAGTACTTTTGAATCGTTTTAACATTTTTTCGCCTACTACTCCCTTTTTCCCTTCAGGACGTCTTTTGGCTGATAAGAAGAACCAGCAAGAAACTCACCAGCTCTAATAAGAGTAATGACATTTACAAAAACCATGTCATTACCAGATCAATACATTATAAATAGAGATAGAAAAAAAAACTATGGTCTTATAATGATAACATAATCATTTAATAATAATGGAAACAAGGTAATTTTTGATAGATGAGTTTAGAAGTAATCACCTATCCAGTTGCTGGATCATCTTAAGTCCAAGCATTCTTATCTGTTATATAATCGGATACCTTATAATAAGCTTTTTTAATAAGTATTTTTTTTAACAGTAGATTTAAACTGCATGATATCTAATTGTTGTATTTTGCTTGGGACCTTATTGTAGATGCTCACACAAAAACCCCCTGAATGAGTTACTAACTTTTTGCAGTCTAGTGACGTGCACCGTTAATTTATTTATATCTGATTTTACAATTCGACTGTGTCGCTTATCCTTATATTTAACTATATAGGTATGTTCCACCGCAACTGTGTCTATAATAACGTCTCTCTGTATTAGTTAAACGACAGTGGTTTCGATGTGGTTTTATTGCATGATTATGAGTTTCCGCTGATGTGTAATAATGCTCAAGCTGGTGTTTCCAGATGGAATATTTTCATGCAAATAAGATTATTATCCAATGTCCCTTAATTATTATGTAACTATATAATATGTCCAATTTTATTATATTTATTATACCTTTGGAACAAAAATGAAAATGAGAATGTTATATGTAGAAAATATGAACCGATAATAAGTCAAAATAAATAAGTAATGTCACATTCCAAATTAATATATATATTTTTATTATTTATTATTTATTTACAATGGACTCTAGCCTAAAGACATAGATGAGATCTACGGTGGGACGAGCTTGCCCAGAAGCAACCTATCCACTCTGGCCCTAAATAGGTCTGGGTTATATGCACTCGGGAATATAGACGCCGGCAGGGAGTTTCACTTCTTGGCAGTGCGCAGTAAAAAAGAAGAAAAGCGCTTAGTACGGTATATTAAATATCCAATTAATTTATCCAATGATAGCTTAGTTAAGACTAGAGTATTCGGCCGATAAGTAGAGCGATTCCGTAAAAATTCGAATTTGAATTCACTCAGATGAGAGATGACCGATCTCACTTTTAAAGCAAATCCGCTGATTTTTGTATTGGTATTCCCTAAATATTTCATAGCACAATTCATAGCACATAGTAAAGTGAGGTTCTCAAAATCTGACTTATTTTAGTTCAGTTCACTCCGCGTCCGACAGTGAGGCGCTAGTGGCGTTTTAAGGAGCACCTTATTTGTTACCATGGACGTTTATAGGAATTATTTATTGAAAAAAAAATAAAAGTATTTTTGCTCTAAAGAACAATTTTGGTTTTGTGGGTTACTACATGTTTGCTTTCCAGCGTAGATATGTATTGTCATAACATAGCTGAGATCCCCATAGCAGAAGGGTTTTGATCTGTCTGCGACAGATTATAAAAACCTGAAAATAAAATTTTGTTTCTGCTAGTGTAATTTTTTTATATATGTAAGACTGCCGAATTATCTGCAGACCAGACGACAATGTCGCAGTGTCGCTCGTTGTTCTGCCTTGGGGGCTGAGATGTCGTGTCCTATGGCTAGAGTTAGACGCATAAATCTGAGGTCGGACTTAAACTGACGACCCTTCGATATCCTTCGTAAAATGTAATGAAATATGCCATATCTTTCTTAAAATGTCGTATCCTCTGGCTAGTCAGGGCTAAAGAGTTAGACGGTCGCAGACCTGGTACCTAAGACAGTTTTCCTTTCAATATTTTTCAATAAATATTAATAAATCATTGTAAAAGTAAAATACACAGTAATCATAAATAAGTACAATGTCAACAGTCTACGATATACGAGTACAATCGATAACTTCGTCAACCGTACTCTCTAAAGCTCAACTAAATGAGATTTTGAAGATTTATCGTGAAAAATCTAACCAATCGAATGTACGGGCCTGATTTTCAACTCCCGTTGTAATAAAATACGTCGAAACGTTCCATTTAGGCCATAATTTTCACTAGGCTATCATTGTCACAGAGTTTTTTCGCTCTCCGCGGCTCCAGTACATAGCTAGAAGCTAGCTATTATCAGTTCGGCCTATCCAAACTGTGAAGGAAACTTTGATGGACGTATCAACTTTGTAAGAACGCAGATGTTAAAATAAATATTGCGATCAATATTAAACTGTTGGAATGGAATTTTTTAAAGTATTGCGTGCTGTGGAAAACTACTAGAAGATCTAACCATGAAATCTCTACTCAATATCCCTTGCAGGGTAGGCAGAGAAGCGAAATGGAAGATACAGTTGTGAAATCTGATAAGATTTGATTTAGAAGAAATTTGAAAGTCCTCGCATAATTATAGCAATATGATTTTTAAATGTATGTTGCTATGCCAATAACTTGTATCTTTGATGTGTAACTTTGTATCGAAAGCTTTGCTTGACCACCAACTCTTTGATCTGAGGATAAACCCCTGTAGATTAGGGGAGTGTTTGATAATATTTTTATTCAGATTTTGGGTTGTACAACGATGTAAAGATCAGATTAGTCGCGTTTTTACGCTCCGAATTAGAAGGACATTATGTCATAGATTGTAAAATGACCACACGTTGAAATGATCTACCACGGTTCATAGTAGCTGAATCTGGTGCTATCGTGGGAACTTGGTAATAAAATAAAATGTAATGTTTTTCAAAAACTTCAAGTCATTACCCTCGCTACTTATCGAAATGAGTACCTAAACACAAAGATTTTTATTGCCATACGAAAATTTGTTAAATCTTAATAACCTCATAGAACTCAATTCGAATACTTTCGCAGTAAGATACATACCTTCTGTTTGCATATTTTTTAAATTTCAATATATGTAGCTTGGCATAGTAATTCTTTGCCACAATTTTTTTAGGCATACAGTATTGTTGGCATAATTATTTTCTTACCTATTATTCTATCGTTAAGAATTTCTTTTTCAAGGCTGACTGTCGAGATGGGAATAGTTTATTGCACTATCAGTGATTGACTGACACAATGTAGTAAACAATCTTCCGATGATTTAATGTATCACGATAACATAAACTGTAGCAGATATTTTACCATTCACAATTTCTTTTTTGTAACAAGCACAGTGGAAACAGCGGAACAGAACAGTGAAGACAGTTTTTAGTTTCAGAATCTCTTCCGTTTCACTTGTAGGTTAGCACTTGACATGACAAAGCGTTTACAAAGCGCGAGCCGGGGCGTCTTTTGTCTTGCGTCGTTTCTCGTAATCCCTCCTTGACTAATCCCTTGGGATCTTGTTTTGGCTTTGATATAATATGCATTTAACAGGAAGATTAGTATTTAATATATATACTGAGTATGAATTGATTCATCGTATACGATTGTCGAGCTAGGCCCATTTAACATTTTTACAAAAGAAAATATTTATCAAGTATTGTGTCACTGAATGTGGCGGTGCGATGTTTCATCTACCCGTTACTAGATGGCATTACGTGTCATTTATATGTATAAATCGCGCTAACACAGTCGAAACTAGGTATGTCATATCGTATAGGTAGTAGTAGGTTGGAAGAAAGGGTCGAGTAGCCGTTCTGTGACGGGTTCGATGCTTGGCACATAATAAAAGGCTGACTAGCTTCAGATATCCATTTATTTTGTGGTATAAATGGTAAAGAATAGAAACTGTAACAAACAAAAAATGAATATAAAAATAGTTCGTATGTTAAACTAAATATAACATTTAAAATTACTAAATAAAACGAATACATACCCCTTTTTGGGTTTCTTAATAAAAACTTGGATCGTCCAAGTTACAGGATATACATTTAGTTTAAAATTTTATTTTAATAACATATCTTCATTAATAAAATTTTTATATTTAAATTTATACGATTCACAATATTCTTACAGAAGATTTTTTTACGAACTGACACCCATAAAGATTGCACGAATTTTATGTTTGATTAGTTAAAATTTCAAATAACGACAAATGAATTATAAAAAGAAATGGTGTTGAATATCAAAGACAAAAAGTTTGCATGTTGAAACCTAGGACAAAATAAACGGTGGTATGGCACACCGTTACTGTTCTAGTACTTTTTGGTCATGCCTCTATACACCGGTAGGGCTGAGGCCAACCTAGAATATTCTAGGTCCCCGTGGTATCGGCCCCTATAAATACGCGTTGAACTACCCGTACCGGTATTCTTTCAGTGACTAGCGAACTGATGTTGAAAACAGTAGGGTAGACTAGTATAATTAAAACCACAAACAGTATTTAACTTGTATGTATTGAAACTGCAGCCTTTAAATAATAAAATGACACTCTCAATCCTTATTTTTATCGATAATAGTCAAAAGCACAAAACAATATGTCTTTTATTCGAATTCATTCGCAAACACTAAAGAAGCAATGATAAAATAACATAATTAAACTTTATTTTAATGTAAACAGATTAAACCACTTAACACAATTATCTCAGTCCTTCCCCTTTTTTTTTCGGCAAGCCATCTTTTTTTTTAATAATATTAATTAGCAAACGAATTATGATTTTTAAGCCAAACACACTTCCGTCAATTTACACCATTATTATTTATTTATTTTGTAATTATTAACTAGTTTTTAATATTAATAAAGTGACAACAAATAACAACAAGATTTAAACTAATTAATTTAAATAATAATATTAATTTAATAAGAATTTTAATTTATAATCATAAAGGGTCAATTTCGCCGTCATTTTGCCGGATCTGCCTTACATCATGTTCATCACTGAATACGAGAGCGAATACAAGCGAAACTCGAAGCGGTAACAAGTGAAGTGAACTATCCGGACGATCTAATAGTGTTGTGAAGTAAGAGTAGTGACTGAATTAGTGAAGTCAAAGTTTGTATTTTGTTAAGGAATTATATGTGTAATTTTAAATTGTTAAATAAAGAGTCGTATTGTAAATTAAATTGGCGTTATTTTATACCCAACCTAAAGAAACAATAGTTTTTGTTTTTCAATATAGGTTATATTTTTGTGTCTAAAGTGGCGACCGTAAGACATCAAATTAAAAAATCTAGTATATTTATCGTTTTATTACTTTTTATATTGTTTTATTATTTTTGACAATGTAGCGTGTCTTATGTCTGTAACTTAATAATAAATCTATCTCTCTCTTTTTCCTTCTAAATCATTTTTTCCATATATTTTCATATCCTTTTCAAAAACTTTTTCTTTATCAGAAATTAAGGTAGAATTTGATGCAATCTCAATACCTCTCCTACGACTAGGATGAAGAAGTGCAATTCATTCGGCCATTCTGAATGATTTTATACATTAATGATGATAATGAAAAATGCATTGGTAAGAAAGTAGCTTGTGTATCTTCCATGGCTTCATACTTATTTCGTTTTTCATAACAATCGATCCACCGTTTTGCACCGGCTGTTAGCCGTAAAAGCGTGACTTTGGAAGAGAATATATTTCGCCGAAATAGGTCAACTATTATCATGGTGATAGATACACCAATGATAAATAAATCAGTTGCATTATGCATCTCGGATCAAATGGTATGCGACTACGGCTCGACACGTCTAATATCTAGATAAGTGGTATATTGGTGACAGAGTTCACTCCCACTGGCTATTTCTGATACACCTTAATGACTCATTTGAATATTATTCTAGTCTTGGCATGGGATAATATTCTTACATCTTTAACATATTTCTTTTTATTACTCTCAGCCTACTACGATAGTATAAATTATGTCTATGGTCTCACCATACAAAAGTATAACCAGTTTTTTTGACCGTCGGTGCGTTAATTTTTTTTTGCCTTGTAAATTATATTTTAAGCATTCATTGTTTTTATAACGATCAGGAGAAACCATTATGATTTAGCACAGCAAAAAATATATGAATGAATAGAAACTTTTTACATTTGTCGCTGGAATATGAATTCGCTCTAAGGTTTGTTGTGAACAAAACAAAAAATCGGAATATAATGTAATTAATAATGAAGCAATAATATATTTCAAAGCCGGCTTATATGATAAACCAGTCAAATTCGTTTAGAACACCGAGAGGGTTCCATACGAATATGACATAAAGATTTCTGTATGTTTTTACTCAGTAATTTAAAACTTTTTAGTTTCGGAGGCAAGGGGAAGGTATATTTTCCACAGATCTCTTAGTTAACTTTAAAACTTTGTTGATATGCAAGAAAAAATTGATATTGTCAAGTTATGAGCAAGAGTTGAAACCGACGATTTTTACAATTATCGAAATGGTTTGTGAAAAAATAAATTGATTATGTTAGCGCTTTTTCGGCCTACACATCATCGTCTGTTACAGTTTCATTGACAGACAATATGTGGGAGGCGTGTGGGTAATATGGTTAATACACACTTTTAGGCGCACTTAAAAAAACCGTGTACGTGCAAATCATATATCAATGTATACTGTGTATGGTTGGCGCCAATGATTCGCTGAATATGAATCATACTCATTCACACTAACTCGTTATAAACGATGCACTTGTGGTATCATTACGGATGTAGGTGCGAAAACATTCGAATGTCTTAAGAAGTTCGATAAATAGTATTAAATGAAATAAATGAATGTAAAAAACCACTGCAAACGAAAAGTAATAAAAGACTTTGATGTGGTTTGTGGACAATTTTATTGATAGTGGGTGTTATAATTATAATATTATAGAACACACATCCGAGAAATATAATATAAATAATACACATCTACACACATACACACATACTCACATATACATAAAAATATAATACACATCTGAGAAATATAAAGCTAATATTGAGATGTTTTAATAGGGTTTAATGTTGATAATTTTGAGCAGGAGTTGACTTTTCACTTGCTTGATGATAAGTTATTTATACTAATGGTATAAAGTGGTAAAGTTTCTAACTTTGTTTGTTTGTGGGGGGTAATCTTAGGAAAGACTGATCCGATCATATAAATTCTTTCATCTACGGGAAGCTACATCAAACGCGGGGGACATAGGATATAATTAATGCTGGCGAAATCGCGGGAGACATCTAGTTGTTCAACTAAAACCAAGCCGATACACACTCGATCGTTTTTCATGCTAACAATATCGACAGAGTTCTAATACTGACTTGAATGGGGTTTATAATAATTAAAAATATTTTGTTTTCGACGTAGGACCCGAAAATCCGGAACGTGGTGCTGATCGGCTCCCAGGGTTCGCTGGAGGAGAAGACCGTGACCGTTTGCTATGGCGCCGACTTCGTTAACGTTACCTTCGTCAATTTCTGTTGCACGAGGAAGGAGATCGCACAGGTATGCATGCTCTTTCTCAATGTGAGGGTTTTTATTACCCGGGAGCACGATCTAAAACAATTTCAATTCAGGAATGCTCCTCCTTGAACGTATACTTTTCTCTACATCGTATTCATCATCATCATCATCACCATCTCCAGCTCTTTTACGTCCCCACTGCAGGGGCCCAGGCCTTCCTTATGGATGGTTAAGGAGAATGGGCCATGGCCCTCCATGCTGGATCAATGCGGATTATACCCTCCATATTAACGAATGCAAATGCAGCCGGGACCAACGGTTTAACGTGTAGCTCGAGATAATAATTTTTTGGTCACCCATCCCGTGACCGACCCTTGCGAAAGTTGCTTAACGACTACGATCGCTGGCCGCGGCGCTTATCCACTACGCCACCGAGCTACTCACGTTTATTCGTAACAGTGTAATTGAGACATGAATAAATTAACAAGCAGTGGATATATACGTTGATGCCTAATTATATATGTACATCATCAAAGTGTTGGTAATAATAGCAAAGATTAGACATAACAACTGTGAATTCCCTGTTTTATGAAGTTAATATTTTAATTGGTACTAAGTGTCAAATTGTAGCTTTGATCTGGTGCCAATATATTACTCTGTTACTTTGTAACCATGTTGTTGCAAAATTGTTGGTCAAATATACTTCCATCTCGGTGCCCTAGTATTCTAACAGGAAATCACAAACAAAGCATTATATCGATTAAAGGAATCACGAAACGCTATCCAGGTCAACTAATACTACTAATTGAATTAAAGCTGGGATGAGTTGTATGCTTAATTATTGCATGCACAAACACGGCACGCACGGGTTAGAGGGTAAAATTAATTAACACAAGAGTCGAGTGGACAGCGAACGACGCGATTCTAAAACTGATATGTGTTTGTGACATGCAGAAAGCTATCAGCTAGTATTATATAGTCTAAAGTAGTGTTGTAGCGGTTATGTTAGTTGCGCTATCGATATAAAGCCTTAAAATGCTGTTAAACTATGTCAAAGTCAAATTAATCTTTATTCAAATAGACTCTTAGAAGTACTTTTAAATCGTCCAACATTTTTTTCCCTACCACTCGTTCAGGACGTCTATTGGCTGATAAGAAGAACGAGCAAGAAACTCACCTGCTCTAATACGAGTGATGACTGATGACATTCACAAAAACCATGTCATTAACGATGGTGTTATAATGATAACATAATAATTTAATAATAATGGAGACAAGATAATTTTTGATAGATGAGTTTAGAAGAAATCACCGATCCAGTTGCTGGATCATCTTAAATCCAAGCATTCTTATCTGTTATATAGTCGGATAACTTATAATAAGCTTTTTTAATAAGTATTTTTTTTAATAGTAGATTTAAACTGCATGATATCTAATTGTTGTATTTTGCTTGGGACCTTATTGTACAAGTGCACACAAAGACCCCTGAATGAGTTATTATTTTTCTAGCAGTCTAGTAACAGGCACCGTTAATTTATTTTTATTTCTTGTATTAAAATTGTGTACATCAATTTTTATAGAAAACAAACTAATATTTTTACGAACGTACATTAAGTTCTCGTATATGTATTGAGAAGCAACAGTCATAACGTCTATTTCCTTAAATTTCTCCATTAAAGAGTTCCTAATCCTAAGATTATAAATTTTTCTGAAGCACAAAAATCGTTTGTATGTCGGCAGTATTTCCCCACAACTATTTGACATATCTATTTTTCTTAATGGTATTGTTTAGTGACAAAAAGAAAATAATATCTGTAATATTGAAGTTTGACATAATCATTTGTTGATTGAGATGATAGTCGATGATGTTTATACTATTTTCTCGCTATGCAAATTGAAAGTAAATATTAAACATGTAAATTGTAGTTAAACTAAGCAAGGGCACTAAGTTTAGTACAGAGTTAGAGAAATATATTAAAGGTTTAAGCAATGATTATTTATCAATTTACAAAAGAGGAAAGAGGCGTTATATACAAGTTTTGTTGTCATTAGAAAAATGCCTCAATAGTGTCGTCATGATTCTATCGATATATTATTGCAACAGCACTAGTTTACAGCTATCGCGGCCACTGACTACGGTATGGGCGAATCTGTTGTTTGTCGTCTCGCCTTCCATTCCAATTTGAATAAACAAAATGCCGAGTCCGACCATATCTTCTCGCCTCATCTCTTCGTTTAAAAGGCGTCTAAATTTCAAAAGCATTCATCCGCTTCTATTTAAAGTAGTGTTGTTATATTGTTTTTACTATTTTCATTAAACTATTGTATTCTAGTGAACAGATATATTGACTATTACTGATTTTAACAACCGAAAATAGTCATTTGGTAATTAGTGCTTAATGATATGTGAACTCGCTTAATTTTTAGGTTCGTAAAAAATTGTGATCCAATCTTATTCTTTTTAATTTAACCACCACATTGGGATTTACTATTTAAATATTTTATTAAATGATGTATGAGCTCCTTGACTTTTCGGGTTCATTAAAACTAGTGATCTAAGCCTCAAAAATATATATTAAACGTTTAATTGAGGAAAATCGGAGATTGTAGATCACAGACCCTTTTTTTTCGATCACGTTTAAAGCTATTAATATTAAATACTTGGTTATTTTGTTAGCGCCATCGTTGTTTTAACGTTTATAACGATATCAATAACATTCCTTCATTATGTTAAACAAAACAGTTATTGCTAAAGATAACTTTTCTTTTTCAAAGTCTAAACCCGTAATTAATATAAATAGGAAAATAATTCTTAATTTCTACGATAATTTAAGAAACTTCATTTGAACTCGCGGATAAAAGCATGGCCAACAAAGCCTTGCCTGAATTCAACTTGAATTTCTTAACTGACACAAATTCAGGTTATTAAGGTTTATTTTCCAATTTTAATTATGTTGGTTTCAGTTTTTTGTATTTCAATAGGGTAAAAAAAAAAAACTATATCCCGCTTTCTGAAATGAGAATTTAAAGTGCACGTCTCAAACTATTTGAACGTACTTAAACCATTTCAAACGCCACTTTTCTGGTTTTTTTTTTTGGTTATGATCGGTTGATAGCAGTTTGATAAAACTAGGACTTTTGCCATGTAAAACGTAAACAAACTTAAGCCAATGAGAATTATCAGTTGAGTGAGATGTTGTGCTTGTCTCAATTCAGGAACCGGCCGTATTAATATCCGAAGAATCGATTTTCCTACATGCAGACCGACGCGGTGCAGAATACGCTTACTAATCTGTCATAAACATGTAAATGAACGTAATGTTGTGTTCGATACGGGTTACTTTTTTATACCTAGTCTTGTGTGTCTGCATTTTGAAGGTTTCATTGGTAACAATTTTGGATATATTATGGGTGACCAAAATTTTATTATCACCAACTGCGTGCTTCGGATGGCATGTTAAGTCGCTGAGTTCAACTGTATGTGAAATTGTTAAGATCCAGCGTTTCAAATTGGGCCCCCGTCGGTTATGGTTCGTTCTCTTTATTTAATACGTCCATAGAAGACCTGTGATTCTTTAAATCTTCAGTATTATGAATGCGGTACGAAATCGTTAAAGTATTTACTGCATCCAGTATTATGTCACTGTTATGATCCAAATGACCTTTCAGAGTACCTAATTGTAAATATTTTCCTTAAAGAAAGGAACAAATAATGAGGAAAAAGATTTGATGATGACCGATAATTCTTTGCTAAAAAGTCTAAATATTTGCAAACATGCGTTTAGATAAAACCTTGAACTGTTTGCTTTATTATGGGATACTAGCTGACCCGACAGACGTTGTCCTGTCTTAATTAATCTTCTTTTATTAATGATTTATCTGCGCGTTGTCTTAATTACGAATATTGAATTCGAAACGTCAAACGTCACAAAGTTACATTAAAAATGTTTTTATTATCAAAAGCACTAAGGTTAGATTAGAAATACTTTTCAAGTTTTCCACACAATTTTCTTTCATAAGAACCTCCTTCTGATAGTAACAAACAAAACAAAAAAGAATTAGCGAAATCGGTCCAGCCGTTCACATGTGATGGCGTGACCAAAGCAAATAGGGATTCATTTATATTTATACATTAAATTGTATTGAAATGGCATTAACAAAGCAGATATGCAGCTTGTATCCGTGAACAAAGGGACACGTCATTAACATTTTACATACCATCAATACCACCTCCAGCCGGACATCATTTCAGCTAACGTCAACGTTTTGGCAAGGAACGCGTATCAAAGGAGTTTTAATAAAACTCTTATTGACACAATTTTGTAAAATGTAACCAATGATATTACAATAAAAAAGGGTAGATGGATACTTAAATACTAAAAGTGTCACTTTAAAACTATGTTTATCTGGCGAAAGCGTTGATTGTCTGCATTTCTGTACCATAATCATTTTAAAAATGCCATCCATGCAAAACTGTAGAAACAACATATGTTAGTCGTGAAAAGACCAAGGGATCACATTTCATTCGCAATGATACATTTTTAATTGATTTGCGTTCAGAAATAAATAATGTGGCATAAAAAAAGTAAATACTCCGGTTGCAAATTGTGCAAAACATTTGTCAAAGATTATGTAACCAACAGAACGGACAATTCGACTTTAGTGACTACGCTCTACTTTACATTTATTTGAAAATCTATATGAGACTGAAACTCCGAAACCGGGGTTTGAATTCGGAGCATCGAAACCTGACTCTGGAGCTAAAAAATACTCCGATTCCGGTTTATTTTATCGCTTGAAAAGCTTAATTATTTATACACGGGCGAATAATATATATATATACTAACGACAAGGGAAATAATAATGTTAGACATCAACATTTTTAAGTTGAAATGTTGATCGAAGTCTTTAACTCGTTTAGGTAAAAGTAGGCATTAAACATCTATTAAATCGTTATACGTCTGGTCAGTGACATGTTCAATTATATATAGTCCATGAATAATTGGAGAGTATCGTGCTATGTACGTGTGTGTATGCTGGGGACAATTTTTGACATCATATTGGTACTGACATGACCTATCTACCCTTTTTTTATTATAATGTCATTGAATATAACCATAAATGGATTTTATAATAAATTTGGCTCCCCGCTAATCCAAACTTAGTTTTATGGGTCAAAGTTGAAAATAAGCAGTTTGCTCATCGAGCAAATATATTGTTGTGCCTTCTATGTATTAATTTAATGTTGTATTATTTTTCTATATGTTTTATGCTTTTTTATTCTTATTAATTTGTCATTATTTAATTAATTTATTCATTTTTTCATCCATCCATTAATTGAGTAGAGTATATAGTACTGTCATGGGATGGTTGGATTAGTATGGTCTCATGGAAGAAGTCCTATGAACTTTAAAGTTTTTTAATATTTTGGTATATTATATGGATACTCAGTAATATACTATGCATGTTTCTCATTGTTCATTGATTCTCATATTTTCCTCATGCAGTCTCTATTTTAAATATGTTCCTCCTGTTGTTGAAATGCATATCAATTTTTCATCGTTTAAAGGAACGTAATAGTAAAAAGTTGTGCTATGTCGTTTTTTTCATCTGTGATAAACTCAGTTTAGTAACGAACTTATTTTTAAGTGGATGCAACTTTCACTGATCTCTGTAAGCTTTTAGTGGATATCGTATACGGCTAATATCATGATGTTTTATGATGTTGTAACTCGATAATGTCCGTCGCGTGCTTCGAAACTTTCCGATCGACTCCTAATAAATATGTAATGAAGTTTATACTTTTTTTTATGGCCGCCAACGGACACGGGGTGGATCCCGTGTTTTTCTGTAACTTCCGTGATAAATTGTCCTGGGCCGTATTTGTTAAAAGGTAGGGCTGTAGGAAGGTACCTGGCCAATCTATCAACAGCAGTTTCTAAAAAAAACAATCATTAATATGCTACCGTAAGATGAATTACAGCTAACCGTATGTCAAACAAAAAATATTACGCTGTTAATCACAATAATGCATCTTTAGAAAATCTTGATAGATTTAAGATCTTGAAAGTGATCACAGTTGTAGTTATATCTAATAGGTTGGGGAAAAAGTTTCTTTGAATTTTATATGAAAATTCAAAAAAAAATTTAATAAAGCTTATTTACATTTAAATAAAGTACTTATTTTTTCCAAAAATATTTATTCATTATATTTATTCAAAGTTATCGCCATGAGATACTATACACTTGTGCCAACGTTTTTCTAATCCTCGAAGCACTTCAAAAAATCTTTTTCGTTATCTTGTTCAGGTTTTCCTTCAATGCCGTTTTGATCTCGTCAATCGTAGCGTAGCGTCGTCCTTTCATGGGCCTCTTCAGTTTCGGGAACATGAAAAAGTTACAGGGGGTCAGATCTAGATGGCTGCGGCATCATTGGTGTGTTGTTTTTGACCAAAAAGTCGCGCACAAGCATCGATGTGTGAGCAGGGGCGTAACTTGCAGGTCATATTCTTTACTGACCGTTCTACCCTGTGGCAAGAACTCATGATGCACCATGCCCCTGCAATCGAAGAAAACTGTAAGCAAAACTTTCACATTCGACCGAACTTGGCGCGCTTTCTTCGGCCTTGGATCGTGCGGCAGCTTCCATTGGGATGATTTACCTTTGATTTCCACGTCATAACCATAAACCCACGATTCGTCACCAGTTATCACCCTCTGGAGCAAATTTGGGTCGTCGCGGACAGAGTTCAACAGCTCATTAGCAATGTTCATGCGATACTGTTTCTGGTCGAAATTGAGCAATATTGGCACGACTTTAGCGGCAACCCATCTCATGCCCAAATCATTGATAAAAATCGAATAGCACGAACCAATCGATATGTTTACATCCTCAGCAACTTCTCTAACGGTGATTCGACGATTACATCTTTTCGTCATCTCTTCGTCATTTACATCTTCTCGGCCTTCTGAGAACATTTTGTACCACCCATAAACGTTGCTTCGGTCCAAGGTAGCTTCTCCGTTAGTTACAGTCCACAATGTCGGAAATCGGAATGCATCCGCGCACTTAATTTCGTTTTTCACACAAAATTTGATACAGGTTCTTTGATCCACTTTTTGAATAGGTAAAAATCAAAGACGAGCGAAAATACGTGCAAGCAAAGCAGTTGTCAACAATTAACTGAACGTTTAAAATGGCTGAACGTCGGATAAGCGAGAGACATAAGTAACAAAGCGCCACAAAAAAATCGAAATTCGAATAGGTATACGTAACCCGCGAATATTCAAAATTCGCGATACTTTGAACACACCACCTGTGTAGGTAATATTTTATTCCAAACCTTTTTGCTATCGTGTAGGTAGGATATGATCATAGGACACGATCCCATTGCTGCAGCAATTTTGAGACTTCTGGTGAAAAACCGTGACTAACGCGTCTTTTGGTAGTCTTCGCGTAACGTTAACCTGACACTGCCTAAAGACTTCATACTATATACGAAAATACTTTTCCCCCAACCTGATATAACATTTAAAAGTAATAACTCTTCTTATCAGTGGAGTACTTTTCATTCTTTATCTTCAACAATCGACTTGCTTCCTTAGTACGATATGATGCTTAGTTATTCTTTTATTTGTTCAAAGTAGCTGCGTGTAGGTTTTTATTATGCTTTTTATTATGTTTTTAAGAAGCTATCCTGTCGCTACAAGTGTCCCATCAATGAAAACAGCTATAGCGCTCAATCATATTTCTTTCATTCACTCTATTTTAAGAACAATAATAATTTCAAATTATTTAGAGAATTGTTGGCCCGTAGCTGATATCTCGGTACGTGCCTGGTGATCTGATGTGACAAGACATCTGTGAATAGATGAATGCGATGTCAGATACGTCGTGAAACTCGGGTCAAGGGAGCAGCGATCGTTGCGTGCACGTACGCTTGTTTGTTGGGCTCGGTATCCTATTGTACTGCATAGCAACTTTTTGTATAATTTCGTAAATGAAAATATACATATGAGGAACTAGCTTAGGCCCCTTAAATATTATTATATCCATTTCTTAAATTCATGTTGTATGTCTTTTTTCTAAAATGTCGCATTTGATAATAAACTATTTCACTTTAATATTATAGATTTTAACTAACAAAAATATTATATGAATGTAGTCCTTTGGTTTGGAAATGTATTTTATTTTGGTTTAATCATTTGGACTTACAATAAGAGTGGAATTTCTAAGCTGCACTTCCCTGTTTTGTAACTATTGTTACATAACCTTGGTGAATTTTCAATAATATACTTCCTTGTGTTTGAAGTCTTATATTATGTATAGGATATGGTTTAAAGAATTTCGATTTAACTAACAAAACTTCGTGTGATTACTTCTATTCATAGTCAATTAACGCTATATTTAGTCTTCTTCGAATTAGCACTGTATTGCTACGACATTACAATACATTGGCTATTATCTTGAAGTAAGAATATGCGAATAGTTTTATTGTGTTACGTAGGTAAACCTCGTGGTTGACATCGCTATTGTTAGCGGTAGATGTGGCTTCTACATAGATAATAGCCAGCTTATAATATTCAGAATTTCAAAGCGATTCCCATTATCATCTATCTGTAGAATATAACGCTTCATCTGCCTTTATACAACTTTTCTGAATAAAAATTATTTTCTTTCACAAATATGCTTAAAAAATTAAATTAACTTTCTGTGATACTTAACTACTTCGCAGTGTTACATGATTTGAATATTTGGAAAGCCATAATTGTCAAACTCTATACATAAAATTGGTTTAACAGTTTAGTTTTTCTCAGATAATTTTATTGATCTTATTAATATTCAACTGGCTGTTTTCTCGCGACCTCGCCCGCTTAAATTAGGCATAACCTATGTCAACCGCATAAGATGTTCTCTAGTAGGTGAAATAATTTTTGAAATTGGTCCAGTACGGAACTTATTTGATGCAAACTAAAAATCCATTTTTTCCTCTTAGTACTTTACAAATTATATAAGTGTAGATCCGTTCGATGAAAATTGTTTACATGCATTAATGCGTACACTGCATTAACCCCAAACAATTAGCTAAGGGGCAGTCCTTGTATTTGGTCAAAATAATAAGGGCGGGGTATAAACAAACAAAATAGTTCTTATAATTATTTTTTTAATAATTTCGTATTCACACTGCCATACTGAATTTTTAAGAATTTTCCATTAAGAATATATTTCAGTATAGCATTGTGAAATATTTCGTTTGTTTGTACTCTAAAATATAATAATTAGACCAAATTTTCAACTTTATCGAAAGTTTAAATATTTGTAAAAATATTTCTTTCTGCTGTTTGGGTGGATTGCCAGAACATTGATGAGAATACGCTCTGTAGTAGTGAAAAAGTAACAAGTGTATCTTTATATTTTTCAGTATAGCATTGTGAATGGGTTATTGGTCAAATATAATAAACAAAATAGTTTTTGACCATCTGTATTTTTAAGAACTTATTCTTATTAATTATGTTTTTTAATCTAGGTGAAATTCCTATTCTGGTCATTTTAAATGTTGTTATAATCCTAAGCGTATGTTTTGAATGAATGTTATTGAAATCGATAGCTGAGTTTATCAGCAAAAAAATTGTAGCTGAACAAAAACTGTTTTCATGTCAGTTAAGAATCTGATATGCTAGTAAGAAGTACCATAAAGTTTCTATCGATTCTAGGCGTCCGCCAAGGGCACCTAATTCCGCACCGATATCTCAAGACGCGTCACTCACACCTACTGTCAGCTTAAACTTAACACTGAAGGGCACTTCGCATTACTTACTAAGGGTGTTAAGACTTTAGAAATTTACCACTGTACATATATGGAGTTTACAACATGTCTTGAGAATATATATCGTTAAAAATTAAAAATGTGTAGTTCTTAATGGTTTACCTGGTTTGAAATAAGCATTAAGTGTGATTTAAACAGATACGTGGATAAATAAGGAACATCGTATTGAAATAATTTTTTCCTATGAACATCAAGAGTAGTACTTTTAAGACTTTCTTTTTTCTGCGACCTCGTAATAGGGCGTCGACGATCTTCGTGCTTCTTATCAATTATCGGAGGAAGTCTTCAAATTAGTGTTCAGGCTTTGATTTAAAAGGTCAGGGTTCTGAAGAGTGTTTATTTTAATTTGACGTGGTTTTACATCTTTTTAGTTTTCGTCACGGGGTACATGGTGAATTGTAATTGTCTTACCACTTTTATATTTTCTAAAACTTTTATTTACAAAATTACTAGTATGCACTATTATATTTTCTGTTTGTTTAAAACGGTGACCCAACAAATATGTTAATCGGACAATTTATTACATTGTGTAACTTAGACACCGGTCCTTTATACGAAATAAGGACGTTAATAATACGATATAATGTCACAATCTGATCTTTGGATTTCATTTTAACCTCTTTCATATTTTAAAACTCCTTGAAAAAGATGAACATCACGTTAAGGCCATTACGTTTTGATGAATGCTTAAGGAGTCTTATCCTCATCAACAGGTCTATTGCCGAGCATGAATGACAGTAAGAAAACCTACGAAGTCAGTATTGTATTTAAAATCTTATTCCATTCCTTTATAAAATGTAATACAATAATTTCTTGGTTAGCGATGTGGTTTTGTTTTAACTAGTTTTGCGCCAGCGCCTTTGTCCGCGTGGTTCTGTGTTATACATATAAATGTACCTCTTGAATCACTGTATATTGATGAGAACCGCATTAAAATCCATACAGACAGCGATTGTTTCATACCATGTTTAAATATTAGACAACACCACATAAATAAAGCTAAAGACCCCCCCCCCCCCTCACCACCGTGTTATGGAGTATCTGAGATAACGACGGTACCACAACACACAGACCCGAGAAATAATAGAAAAGTCCATTTATTCATTGACCCGACCGGAGATCGAACCCTGGCCCTATGAAATGGTGACACATTGAAACCGGCGTGCGAACCACTCTGTTACAGGATGTCGTCATAGGTCGTGGTAACAGACAAATAGGTAGATTGCGTGCACACGATACGCACGCATTTTTTTCCCCAACTCGGATGAATGAAGAACAACATATTTATCACGTTTGGTGCGACCTCAGTCATTTAACACTAGATTTATGGCAGTTAACGAATGGCGCACGTTGTTTAATACAAATATGTGTGCACATATTTCATTTTGACGTTACGTTCATTACGCAGTTTCTAAACATTTGGTTCTATTAAAATTTCATACGATCATGTAGAATATTTATAAATTGAGCTTTGTATTTTATAGACAACGGTTAGTTACGGGCTGTTATAAAACTTTAATATAGCGGCTAAATATATCGAATTGCGGATTTTCTGAATTACGAGAATAATAGTGTACCGTCCTATCTTAAAATATAATGAGTGATTGCAATTTCCTTGGTTTTAAAGCAATTCTTTATCGGACGTGATAACTGTCATTATTTTACAGAATTAGAATGTTATTATAGTTTACTGTAAAGTTTACCTTAATGGTTACTGTAGTAAAAATAAAATAAATAGGTAATATAAATATTTCTCTTACTCCACAATCATCATATTATTTGACTTTTCTACGAATAGAGTCAGAATCATAAAACGGATCATAACCCGTCACGAGGGTCTAGTGCGGATTGGTGGGTGTTAACGACTGCAGATGCAGCCGGGATCATCAGTTTGACATGTCTTAAGTAAATAACAAAATTTGTTGCTTAACGTTCACATAATAGATCGAGCACGCTAACCAATGCGCTACATGTAATTTTTTTTTTTTTTTTTTTTTATTTTTTTTTTTTTTTTCATGGTAGATCAACGGTTGCATAAATGAACTTACAGTATCAATACATAAATCAGATAACCAATTATAGATCCATACAGTTAGCCTTAAAATTGGGCTAGCTATGTGGATCTATAATTTTAAGTTCACTCGGTAGAGGTGAGGTATGACAAAGGACACATATTACATAAAGGAAACACGCAAACAATACATTGCTTCTTTTTCCCTTATTTATTAAATTTACGAGTAATATAGCTATTATCAAATTTACCACGGAGTTCGTCACAATTTGTCATATTGTCTAATATTTATTCTACTTCCTACTAATAGTATAACTGTGAAATTTTGTGTGACCATTTACCCACTCGACTAGTAAAGTGCTGGAACACTAGAAAGCACCGTAAAATCGCGCAAGGCTATTACTTTATGTAGATCACATCAAAAAGACTTAAAACTTTATAATATAGACTCAAAGACGGTTCAGAGTGGACCTCTCTGGAGACGACCCCAAGTAAGTGGGAATAAGCCAGATGAAGAAAAAGAAAGTTGAATGTTTGTAACTCTTCCACACAAAAATTACTGAATGGATTTATATGAAAATTGCATAATTCTCTACTTGGATTAATATATAGACTACTTTTTTTTTAAAAAAAGGTTAATTTTTAACGCACCATACGGTTCCCTAGAAACTACGCGGGCGAAGCAACTGTTGGAAAGCTAGTATTGATATATTCTTTTCACTATAATTTATAAGAAACTAATTTGGCAATTTCTTTTCAACAGATGTGGACGGAGGAGTTGTTCGCGTTGGCGTATAATCTAAACCAGCTGAACAATCCCACCATTAAATTTCTCGAGAAGCTACATACGAAGATAGTCCTGAAAGCAGATAAGTCTGGGAAGATACTAGTCAAGAAGTTAGTCTATGTTGTTTTTAAACTATTCACTCGCCAACACTACCTCGTGTGTTCATAAGATTTGAGACAAACTTTTTACTGAAACAATAAAATAAAATGTTACTGTCTGTTATTTTTTTTACCGATTTGGAATTTTAACTTTTAGTTTATTTGTATCGCAAATTCATTTGTTTTATTTTCTCGTGATGGATGGAACAAAACAATTACGTGCAACTGTTATTTCGCTATTTAAGGAGGGAAAAAAACCGATGCAGATTTTCCGCGAGCTGAAAAGTTTTCCTGTAAGCCGTAACTTTGTCTATTACGTAATACAGCGGTACAAAGAGACAAGTTCTCTACAAGATTGCCAAAGAAGTGGCCGACCACGCACTGTGAGGACGCCTGCGAACATCAAAATCATCCGGAGAGACTTCGCCGAAATCCATGTCGCACTCAGAAGAAACTCGCTCGCTTCGCGCGTTTCAGTGAACAAAATAATGAAATATTATCTTAATGTAAAAGGTAAAGGCCTATAGTCGTAGAAATGTTCATTTTTAACGATCGTCTTCGTAAGCTACGTCGCGAACATTGTCCATTGGTGCTGAGGAGACATGATGCTAGGAAGATACACTTCACCGACGAGAAAATTTTTAATTTCGAAGAAAAGTTTAACCGACAAATTAATAAAGTGTACGCTAAAAGTAGCAAGGATGTCCCAAATTCTGCACGGAATGTCTCCGCGCTAATCATTCGTGTGGTGTCACTCCACTCCATTTCTGCCAACAAGGTGTCAAGGTGAAAGCCAAACAATTATTAGATTGTCATTATAGAGCCCGTGGTGAAACTCCTTGCTGATAAGTTATTTCACAATAAGGATTTGGGTTATTCAGCAAGACTCGGCGCCATCCCATAAGGCAAAAGCACTCAAGCTTGTTTGAGGAAGAATGTACCGGCCTTCATCGCGGCGGACGAGAGGCCCTCCTCGAGGCCCGACATCAACCCGCTGGATTATTCTTTATGGATTGAATTAGAGCTCAGGGCCTGCCGTACCCTTGTTCGAGAAGGAAAGCGAATTCCGCTAGAAAAGATTTGTGCCGCCATCGATGACTGGTTAAATCGTCTAAGTGCCTGTATTAAAAACAAAGGCGGCCATTTTGAATAAAATATATATTTTATTGTTGATTATTATCTATTTAATGGTTACTGAAAATTTTAGAAATATAAGTAAATTATTTAAAATATTACGCAACTTTTATTTTGTCACAAAACTTATGAACACGAGGTAATATTATAAAAAAATAACGTTTTAAATATTTGGTGGTTTGCTGTAAATAGGTTCCGAAATGACTGGACCGATTTTAAAAATCGATGTCAACTATGGTAAGCTACATATGCGATTAATACATACTATGATTTACGCAGGCAAAGTTGCGGGAAAAGACCTAATACTTAATGAAATTAATATCCCTTTTACTGGGACACATGCCTGTTATAAGGAGAAAAGAAGGCTCTGTGCGGATTTGTGGATCTGCTGCCGATACAATAGGGATAAAACAGCTTGAATTAAGTTCCAAATGGGACATATATATAATTATCGGCTTTTAAAAAATCTCTACAATCGCAAATCGAAGGAATTAACCATTCAACTCCAAAAGAATTTTGCGTACTTAGAATTTATCTATTCTTTTTGACCATGGTGATGTATTTATTACAAATGATGTACTGCAAATTCTTTTGTCACTATAACAACAAATACTGAATACATAATAAAATTATAAGCAATCGATACTGATTGCACGATTTATAAGGGTTTTAATACTGAAGTAATAAATGAATGCTTATGGAACTAGATACCCGAAACTTCTAAAGAGCCGTAGGTTGTCAACCTCTCGTCTAGACTAAGGTAAAAGAGGTTAATGAAAAAAAAATGGCAACCTAAATTCGACTCCTAGAAGATAAAAAATGTTCATATAGTGACTAGCAAGTGCTGAGTTTTATAAAACAGTTTACTCATTTCGCTTCCCTACAATTTAAAACTGGTGAATTTCAACCATAGTGTCGAAACATTGGTTTTTTCTTTTCTTTTTTACAAACGAGGTTATGTGGGTCTCTTTCATGCGGACTTACCCTCTGCTGGCAAATCAAAAGCTAGACGTCCATAATATCCTGCGATATCGATGTGGATATTTGTTATTTCTCTTGACTGCGCAGGAGAAGCTGCGGATAACAGCTAGTGATGTTATAAACCAATAATGCTCCATTTAGTACTTAAAACATTTTATATTCATAATTATCACATTACGGTTAATACATTCGGAGCGCAAAGTTCATTAATTAGTCCCAGAGATTTATTTCATTCATTATTCATAATTTTACGGCTTCAACTTATCCCTGGCGTTTCCCAACCCATTTTCGAATATTATGATAAACTTTATATACATCATTGTTCCCGTCCTAATTGCATGAACCTTGATTTTGTACGTTTTGTGACGAGGTAATTATAATTTAAAACAACCTTTCCTACCACGGGTTGAGAGCCTAGGTTGCTTTATTTCCTACTAGCTTTCGCCAGCGGCTTCGCCCGCGCCGACCCTAGGGAAATGTTTAGTGGGATAAAAAGTATCCTATTATCTAAGTCAGCTAATACCCTATCTGTATACCAAATTTCATCAAAATCCGTTCAGTAGTTTCGGCGTGATTGACCGACAAACATCCAAGCAAAGAAACTCACATTCATATTTATAATATTAATAATAGGATAGTGACATTACATAACTCTTGATAATTTTAATGTAAGGAATATAATGCTATTATACTTTACTAAAAATGGAACGCGAAATATGTTCTTTGTAATACTCGGGAACAAACGGTTGCACCAATACACTCGTTGAAGTCAGAAGGATTCGAACTTGAAGAGAAAAATACTAACATTAATATTCAGAATAAAGTACGCCAGATCTGCTAGTTTTTAATATTAGACGAATAAAGACTTTGGCTTTTTATTATCCTGTAGATAATTTCTTATGAATGTTTGATTTCAATGATTTGTAATTTGTGTTTTGATTGAATGAAGTCTGCGCGGATTGGATCGTTAATGGTGTTTTATGATGGAAAACGCAATTTGACAGGACTAAAAACTAAATACATGCAATCAAGTTTGCGCAAAAGAATTGCTATCATTGAGATAACGCCGATTAGCTTATTTGTTAGTTTAATTTAAAAAATCTAGCGACAGCTTGTTGATCGAAGGATGGAAGTCAAGGAATACCATAATGACAAAACGTTTATCGATGTTAAACCATCAATGACATAGGCCGTTAAAACGTAGTAAATATTTGATTCACACAACATTATCTCTCTCTATGTTCTGTGATTTGATTTATTGTTTTAAGCGGTATATTGTTATAACTATAATGGTAATGCTTAGTTATTGGCACTAAATGAAGAGCAAATTTGTAATATGACAAAGCATTACTGCTAGACTATCTGTTTTCCCACAATTACGCCCGCGTAAATTATAGCTCATATCATCCGCGTGTGATGTAGCTTCCCGTAGGTGAAAGAATTTGCATTATCGGATCAGTATTTCCGATGATTACACTAGCCGACAATGGTTTTTGCTCTGAAATAAAACTTATATATTTTGGTTCCTATTAGTAAGTATATCCTTAAAAAAATACTGAAAAAAAATTCTCAGGTCCGATTACGAAAATATGTTTTTTTTTAAATGACCAAAAAACGACCAGTTGGCCACTTTAAAAATTGTTTTCTTCGCATTAACTTATCGCATATCGCAACTAACTGTTTATTATTTATTTCTATAATTTATTCCTCCTATAGGTGTTCTGAATTAAACTACCCACATTCTGATTAATAACTACGTCAGCTGTTGTTTTGGTTAGGTAAATATATATTTTGACACTTTGCATTTACGTCGTTAACTCGTACACATCTCAATTTTTTTCCTTGTTTTTGTATTAAATTGTTTAAGACAATGCCCAGGAAGTGTAAAAATTCACCAGATTTATTTTGTTTTGTGTGCGGAGACTTTAATCCACGCTCAAGTTCGAAAAAGTTTTCGCCACGGCTGTTGGAAGCGTATCGTTTGCACTTTGGATTTGGCGCTGAAGAAAGTCTAAGTAAACCTTGGAGTCCGAGTTTATTGTGTTCAAGATGTTCAAGGTACCTCGCAGGATGGCTTCAAGGTACTCCCACACCATTGCCGTTTACTATGCCAGCTATATGGCGAGAACAAAAAATCATGTAAATGATTGTTATTTTTGTTAAACTAACATTACTGGAATGAAGTCGAAGTTTAAAAATATTATAAAGTACCCCGATGTATCGTCTATGTCACAACCGGATACCCTACAAACTCCAACGACCTCAACTTCTGACGAACCGTCAACTTCATGTGGTAGTCGTAGCTTAGAAAGTCATGTTGATGTTTGTGCTTCCGATCACGCTGATTTTGACGACGATGACTATGAGCCACCAACAAGGTCAACAACACAGCCACATCTGATAACTCAAAGTGAACTAAATGATCTGATTCGTGACCTTGATTTACCAAAAGAGAAATCAGAACTTTTAGCTTCTAGACTAAATCAATGGAATTTATTGCATCCGGAGACAAGAATCTGTAGTTATCGAAAACGACATAGTAGTGTTGTGGATTTCTTTGAAAAGGAAAACGATCTAGCAAAGATGTACATGAGCTTATGAAAAAAATGTCTTCTACCTATTCACCTGATCAGTGGAGACTATTCATTGATTCATCGAAAATAAGTTTGAAGGCGGTTTTGTTGCATAATGGTAACGAATTTCCATCTGTACCTCTAGCGCATGGAGTGCATGTCAAAGAAACCTATGAAAATCTCAAAAATCTACTACAAACAATACAGTATGCAGAACATTCTTGGAAGATTTGTGCTGATTTAAAAGTAGTTGGGATGTTACTAGGCATACAAGCTGGTTACACAAAACTTTGCTGTTTTATTTGCAATATTCGCTTGTTGAGCCCGAGAATATTTTATTGCCACCCCTTCATATAAAATTAGGCTTAATGAAAAATTTTGTAAAAGCCATGGATAAACAGGGAGAAGGTTTTCAATACCTCAAAAGTATATTTCCGAGACTTAGTGATGCGAAACTAAAAGAAGGGATTTTTGTGGGGCCAGACAGATCAAAACTTTGTCGCCAAATTAAATACGTTGGAAAAAAGAGCATGGTTTTCGTTTGTTGAGGTTGTAAAAAATTTTTTGGGTAACACCAAATCATCCGATTATGAACAACTTGTATCAAGCCTTCTTACGAATTTTCAGGCTTTAGGCTGTAACATGTCCCTAAAAATACACTTTCTTCATTCCCACTTGGATTTCTTTCCTCCCAATTTAGGTGCAGTCAGTGATGAACATGGGAAGAGATTTCATCAAGATATTTTGAATATGGAGAAAAGGTATCAAGGCAAGTGGACTCCTAGCATGCTGGCAGACTATTGCTGGACATGTTTACGTGATAATCCTGACTACCAATACAGCAGAAGTTCGAAGAAGTACAAAAAAATATAAATTATAGGGTAAAGACTTTTCTTTTATTTTTCTCTTAACCTGGACCTAGCAAATTTTTTTTATATTTAGATTATATATGTACCATATCAAAGAAACATAAAAAAACAAGTTTGGTTTCAGAGCAAAAAAAAAGTGTCAAAATTGTCGGCTAGTGTTATTAAATCAAAATTAATTAGTAAATATTAGTATAGTAATACATCATGCAGTGAGATAGCCCATTCATCATTCAATATTATTGAAAAAAAGATTTGCATTCGCTTTAAGATGATGATCAATGAATAATGGTTGAGAGAAGCGATCAAGCAGATGTTGTTTTTGCTTTTAAATATTTCCCTTTTTTAGTTTTCATTCTGTTTCTACCGTAAATGTAGGTGGAAGATGTGAGGAGAGGAAGACCATAGAAAGTTACATCGTGTGAAAGATGAAATGCGTAAAAAAGGAGTGAATGTTGACGTGACACCTGATTGAGAGATATGGAAGAAGAATACGTATTGCGCCGACCCCAAAAATAATAAAAAAAGGGAAAGGGCAAACAAATGATGACCCGGGGCTTTTGCGTGAAACTATAATACGATCCCATCTACTTCCTCATCATTGGATTACAGTATCAAACGTTCTGATTGAATCCGATGTCCAAGAATTCGATGTAAGTGTAGTTGCTCGATAAGCCTACAGTTACGCAATATTCGGTCAGTTGCACAAACGTCCAATTAATAAATGTTCGAATATATTATAACAGCACGTTATATATACATGAAATTGAATGTAATAAAAAAAAAAAACATTAAATTATCCAACTTTTACCGATGAGCAACTTTGTAGGTTCACAGGATAATCTTTACCGCGACGAGCTTTCCACGTGTTAGATGGAGTTTAGATGGACTCGTGCCAAATCAATTACGTTTGATTTCAGCTTATGATTATGAGTATTTAAGTGGTTGATACGAGATAATGTTCTGTTTCCGTTTTGTGCTGTCTATTTATTATGATGTCTTGTAAAATTTTACGTGACGTCACGTTGGTGTTTATAAGAATATTGGGTGATACTGCTGAGACGTGTTACAAACATTCTTATTACACCAAAAACATTCTGTAAAAAATAGACAAGTCTCATTGGAGCTGCTAGTTTATTTCTTAAAAGTAATGAAATCTCTAGACCTGTTTGGATTGCAAGTGTGTGATTACTGATTATTATAGCTTACTAGATGACCAAAATTTCAATCCCATCCAGGGTTTCTCAAATAGGGACTTGATAATGCGGCGATATGGTTCCAGAAAAGGATGGTAAGGCAGTGTTGCTTCGCGCTCGACTTGGCGAGAATACTGCTATTTATCATCAGATGGAATTAAAAAATCTAATCTCTATCTATTTATCAGATGGAATTAAAAAAATCTCAAATTTGCATTCCTTTAAACAACTTTTGGAATGGTTTAGCGTCGGTGATCGGAATGTATTATGTTAAGCTCTTCTCTCCTTCGATCCACGTTGAGCTATTAGTCCTGGTTTAATCTGCAGTAATTAACACCAACTTCTCTTACAGTGCTATTCTGTAATAAAAACACTCTCGAACTCCACGTAGTGCGCAGAGTTATTACAGCATATAGGTTCGATCATATAACATCTTTATTACCTTTTGAAGTAGATTTTATTTTATGACGGTGCTTCCCTTGACGTTGAGCTCGAGACTTTTTTTGTTACAAAACAGCAAGCTGATGCATATCGGTTAATAAAGAATCAGTTCATCGTCTTTACCCGGATGAAACACTGTTATCTTGCAGCTACAAACTGCATGTTGAGGTTGCTAAATATAGGATTACTTTTACAGTTAACTTTGATTCTAATAACACTTGAGTTTCTAATTGACTTAGTGCTGTACTATATAATAATTAAATTTTAATGAGACAACCTTTTCCAGTATTGTTCGCATATTCGCCCAAAACAAGGAGGACAAGAAACGAGTGGAGAAGGCACTCAGTGAGTCGGGTCTGCCCACCGGCAAGAATGATACAATCTCGCAGACCAAGTTCATGTTCGAAGACTTCTTTTCGTTCTACAAGAACCTGACCCAGCGTACTGAAGTACAAACGATATTCAACAAATTGTAAGTTTAAATTCATAATTGATTGTTGTTTAAATTTACATGCAACAATTTTATTTTTTTAGTTTACTTAAAATACAGCGTCTAGTAGGTAAGAGCCTTTGCACATAGTCAGCCTTTTCTTTGATAACTCAGTGGACAAATGCACCTTAAGTCTCTAGTAAGGCTCTCCGACCCCACATTTGTCCTGACAAGGACAGACTCAAGCGAGATCGGTCTACTTGGTAAAACCCGCTGTGGTGTACCCTCCTGGGTGGAGGCAGGAACTGGTGGGGTGGAGGTGGCGAAGAACCACATTTTCTGAATGCTGAATTCCAGATGAAGCACAGGTAGAAAAATTACCTGTAAATAGCAACACATTTTTACCTACTGCAAAACGACACATTTTAGTAATTTATTTCGAATTCTACTAACAGAATTTTATTGTTTAAAATTTAATTAACAACTTAAAGTTGTTACATTAAATTATATTAAATTATATCAAAGTATTTATAGGAATATTCCATGTTGTTGACACCTAATCTACTTTTCATGTCTTTTTAAATACACGTCATTTATGATGTAAAAATTAGCCAAGCGCATTGAAACTTCTTAATATTTTATTTGGAGTATCAGTCATATATCGATCTATATTGTTAACTTTCGTTCCCTTTAACGATTGACCGACATAATAAACTAATAATACACCAAGCGCTCCGTTATGAATAGAGCAATTAGTTCGCGAATAACGATCGAAGTGATTTCACCAATCGACGCTAGGTTAAGCTAATTCAAGACCTTATGTATTGGTAATATCCATCTCTCTGTCTGAGCGTTCGTATGAATCTTTCACTTATTTGATTGCCGCTGTAAAATCACTACCGGGAGTCGTTACAGAACAAAGGATACTATCTGCACTGTTTACTCACTTGGTTATTTTTGTGCCGCACCAAATGGAATCGCAGTTAGCGGACAGTATGCTCGGTAGGTATTGTCTGCGGTATACTGGAACTAAGTCGGGATTTATAGGAAAAATATCTGTTGTAGCACAGCAGAGCGGTAGTGAATTCTTCTTTTATTACATAGCGGCTATTGAAATGTTCCCCCAGAAAGTTGAATGCGACATATTGTTTGCGCTCCGCTGCAGTTAGTTCCTTTTTAATAACGCTTTAGCTTCTGTATTTCAATATTTTTATTTATTTCTGTCAGTGTATCACTCGTTCAAATATTATATATTATAATGTGCATTTAAAACTCAATATCAAACTCAATTTTAAAAGTTAGAATAATGTTAAGACATAAATTGTATATACATAATAAAATACATAATATTCTTTAGTCCCAAATAAGTTTAGGAACATCGAAATTCTGCCAAGATAAAGAGAACCGTAGAGATATTTATATGACGAATTTAACACAAGCATTTAGAGTATTTATCATCGGGTTTTGGTTTATCATACAAAGGAAGCGACAGTGATCAAAGGAAGCGACTTTGCTCGTTTTAAAGTTCATTTTTGTATTTCATAAAGGCAATAAGCAATCCCTCTATCAGGTCAGTTTTGAAAAAATATTAAATTGAGTTTATTCTTTTAGAACGGATGGCAAACCGTACTTGTCGGCGACGCAACTAGTGGATTTCCTGAATGAAGTCCAGCGTGATCCGCGGCTCAACGAGATCCTGCACCCGTACGCGGACATCCAGCGGGCGAGGGACCTGATCAAAGCGTACGAACATAACAAATACCATCAGCAGCGTTCCCAGCTCACCTTTGATGGATTTCTGAGGTTTGTTATATTACTGTTTAGTTATAATGCCGGTAAGATTGGTATTTCCTGCCTATTTTATTAGTACACAGTTCAAAATGCAAAAATCAAAGTATTAATACATGTGGAAGTGGCATTAATACCACTTCCACATTTGAATAAGGACAAATCATCCATATTACCTAATGAATAGGTTTATCTTGAGAAAAGCGTTGTATTACTACAATTCGAATAAACCTAAGCAAATGCTAATGTTAATTGATTAAAATAATAGATAAAACATAATAATAATGATCATAATTTATTCACAAATAATAGAGTAAAAAGATGCGTTATTACAATAATTTTTCCTACAACTCGTACCAATGTTTCAGGTTTCTAATGTCCGAAGATAATCCGATAGTGGCGCCCAATAAATTGGACCTGTGTGACGATATGGAGCAACCATTGGCGCATTACTTCATCAACAGCTCCCACAACACTTACCTAACTGGTCATCAGATCACCGGCAAGTCCAGTGTTGAGATCTACCGCCAGAGTCTCCTAGCTGGTTGCAGGTAACTTTTTCCATACGAATGTCTCCCCCCCTTTCAAGCCTCACGTGATTAATGGTCGGCCCCTAATCTGAGTCGAAAATTCTGGTTTTGTAAACGAACCTTTGGTAAACGTAAAAGGAATTTCTTCCAGGCGACTGCTACGCCGATGCAATTATAATTTAAGATAAGATGTCGATGGCAAAAAAGTTAATTCACACCCTGTTTCTTGGAGGTTATCAGTATACAAATCATTTTTAATACTTGCTCTAAAGTATTGATAACCCACTCGGCTTCATTAATTCAATCAATAGTCATCATATCGGTCAATGGATACAACCATATCCAATTACTTGGCTACAAGTAGAGAAAACACATTCATTTCATGGAAAGAACCTCACCCTTATTTTTATGGGTTAATAAAAACAAAGTACATATGGAGGAATGGTAGTAACATTGGGTTTGCCGTGCAAACACGTTAACAATTGCGTCACACTGCAATTTAATTTCGCTGACTATAATACACGTACACAGTATGCACATACGGGCTTATCTGGATAAGTAAAATTAATGAGGTCGTTATTAAAATCTATATGTACTCGCGATGCGTTTTTAATAGTTCGACCAATTAACATGGCATCGAAAGCACCGCTATCGGCCTTATCGGTGGCTATCGTCCTTAATTGCTGTTGTGTGGGATATACCTATATATATTGGAAATTATATTTTTATAAAAAATTCTGTAGCGAAAAAATGGGAGTAACAGAAAATTTGTTAATGCCTCGACTGCGATTCGTAAAATTCGTCTGAAGAAATGTATGTAAAACCTTTTATTTTAGCGATAAAAATTTAAATTCTATCTTTATTGTCGACGGTGAACTCGATGACGCAGTGTAAAGTGTGTTCGGTTTGCGATTGGGTAACCCGAAGATTATCTCACCTTCCCTGTTATTCTGGAAGGTACTTTTGGAAGGTCTAGGTCTAAGCAGCACCAGATATAGCAGTTCATGCTAAGCCCGTAATCCAACTTCTGTACAAACAAGTTTTTCGTATCAAACTACATACTAACTACTGCACGCATGCCTCAAGAATCGGATATGGCAAAGGAAATATTTAATCACAGCGAACGTAAGGGGTTGAGCGGGCCGAAATATATACTGATCGCATAATAATTGACAACGTTTTTTTATTACTGAAATGTTGCCATAGCTACCAATATCATAAACTTATTTTTTTGTACAGACGGTAACACGTCAAGTTACCATAATATGTTAAATTGCTCCAGTTAATTTTAACTCTACCCTCAAAAATTATGGCTTAAAATCAAGTGGAGAAAAACAATGTATTGTGGATAGTAATTCAGTCAGTGATAATTTTCAACTATATTCTTATTTTTGACAAAAGGAATTTGTAGTAGACAGGCAGTTGTAAGTTCCCTTTATAATGATTACATATATCAGAGGTATCCAATGAGTTTTATTAACGGAGTCAACAGTTGCAATTACCTTATTTTCAATGTAATACTCACTTCTTAACTTAAGCAAGTTTTATTTAAATAGGTATTACGTTAAATGCATTCGATGGATAACCAAAATTTAATTATCTATTGCTGCTTCGTGCTTCGAAAGGCTTATTCATCATCATCAACCCTTTTACGTCCCCACTGCAGGGGCTCAGGCCTTCCTTATGGATGGTTAAGGAGGATGGGCCACGACCCTCCACGCTGGCCCAATGCGGATTGGAGGGTATTAACGACTGCAAATGCAACCGCGACCAACGGCTTAACGTGCCTTCCGAAGCACGGAGTAGCTCGAGATAATAATTTTTTGGTCACCCATCCTGTGACCGACCTTTGCGAAAGTTGTTTAACGACAACGATTGTGGGCCGCGGCGCTTATCCACTTCGCCACCGAGCTACTTACACCGAGCGAAAGGCTTATTACTCGTTAACATTCACCAATCCGCAATAGGCCCGCGTGGTGGGCCATGACACGTTTTCTCTATTATATTTGATACCATCTATAGGGTGGGTCTGACCCCAGCAGTGATGTTATTATTAGCCTACTTAAAAAGTACTATAGAAAGCCGTAGAATTTCAAGCATCAAAACAATATTTGTCTTTCACACAGTTACAATTTTAGTAGCTTAATTTCTGTACATTTTGTAGAACTGGACACACAAAATTTATGAAGTTGTGTACACACACAGTGTCAATAAAACTTTCAGCCAACGTAAACATTTTCCGTGCTCGCATGGGACACTGTAAGTTTGTTATTCGACTATGCGTTTAATGTCAAGAGGAATAAAGCACAATTTTGGTGTTTTTGACGTTTGTAGGTGGTCCTTCGATAATTTAGTAGAGAAATAAAAGAAACATTCATAGGGAAGCCGCTGAAAAATTGTAGATTAAGTGCTATTTGTAAACGCTGACCTGTGAAGTTCATAGAAAAAGAAATCACTTAAATGTCTGAAGCAAAAACATATTCAATATTATCATCTTATTTCGATTTTTTATTTTACTTTGCATGTTTCTCGAATCAGCTGCCATCTTAAATTTTATCATAGCAATAGGGATATTCATTTTTTGAAGAAAAATGATTCTCCATCATATTGTACCTAAACCGAAAATAATATCCATTTTACTAAAATAGCAAAAGTAATCGATTAAAACATCATTTTACTAAACCGTAATACCATATTTTTTACTGATATTATAAACACGAAAGTAAATCTGTCTGCCTGTTACACTTTCACGACGAATCTACACCAATTATACTGAAAATTTGATATTTTCTCTTTTTATTTTTGGCTTTGAAAAATCCTTGACGTTAAATAATCAACGCACAAATTCAATACAAGTTTCGTTTACAACATGTCGACAGTTATTCCTACGTAAGTTTACGTTTACTTTCATAATGCTTCCCTTTCTTTCGCTACTGGAACGAATCAGTTCAAATACGTGTTATTGAGTTATCTGTCTAGTCTCAATAAGTGGCACCTATGTAAATATGGACATTCTATTCGCGATCTCGTTCAGTCGGACCATTAAGAGATATACACGTTCCGATTCCAATAACATCCTTTGATGTCGACTCTAACGGTAACACTCGTAGAACATCCCAAAATAAACATGAGTACTTTTCACGTCGAATCAGGTATTAAAAGTCAATGATTACGATTAGAACGGGCACATTTATGAAACACTTATCGTATTTTAGGTGCTAATTGCAGTGTGTTTGTGACCTTTATGTATTTTATGTATCTTTTTAAATGTTTAAGTACTCGGACTTGTCGAATTGGCATGTAACAGGTACATAGCTTTCACGTTGCTTTTGAAAAGTCAATTCAAATGAGTTTTTAATCGACTTCAAAATCGAAAAAGATTTATTGATCATGACAAACTTTTTTTTCAATATGAGCTTTCCGCCAGCGGCTTCGCTCGCGTGATTCGTTCAAAACTCATTAGTGGACTAAAAAGTAGCGTATATGTAATTCACGCTAAGAAAAATACAGTATTTCATCAAAATCTGTTTCAGTAGTTTTTACTTAAAAGAGTAACAAACAAACGTATATTACATCCATCCGTCTATCCTCCCTCGCACACTTTCGCAATTACAATATTAATAGAATCCTAAAGTTTAATGCGAACACTTTTATACGACAACTATATTATGAGAATGCTTAAAGATTACTAGTCCACCATATTGAATTTAGAATGAAGTCGTTTTCATTATTTTCGTATCTATTTTAGCCAACCCTTCACTTTGTTACCCATATAATGATAATGCTCAAAAAATAACCAGGACTCCATTTTGGGCCGTTCGCTATATTAAAGAAGATTTTAAACGATGTATCTCGGATTACCACACGTCGTTATATTAAATATATGTATTAAAGATAGGCTTAGATAATGGACATATAATGGAGCATACAGTGGTGGCTCGCAACGTCACAACTATATGTATAAAGGTGTGACGTCATACGACATTTAAATATAACAAATTACGGTTATTGATTACGATAAAATACGACTTTCAATAATCTACCTGAAGGACAAATAAACAAAAATTAGTAATCATCCCAATTTTTTCACATTAACAGAGAATGACGTCAGAATCCTAATAGGTATGAAAAGGTAAAATGTACGTCAAAGTAATGAAAGATCCTGTTTTGTGGCGTTCAGTTTTCTCTGCCTACTCTGAAGGGTCTGTTATGAAGAACTTTTTTTTATCTCGTACACGTAGATAAAAAAGTTATACTTCTTTGCGTTTTAAAAATTCATGAATATTCTTTGAAGAGACCCGTGTTGTAGTAATGAAGCAATATGAACATATGGCGTACTCAGTAATTTGCATAATAAAATACCCGCTGGAACATCACGGCACGGACAGTTGGATTTCCGGTATTCAGTAGTTTTTTGTTTTTTTGCTATAAACTCAATGGTTTTAAACAAAAAGTCGGCTATACGGTGGCGTTAGCAATGTTGCAGGTTGCGTTTTGTTGTTTCTGCACTTACATGTTTTTTCAATGAAAGTGGAATTGATGCGGGAAGCTGAATTGAAGCACGCTTCCTCATACAAAACAGTAATTTTCTATCCAATAGATTAAATGTATATTGATCCTGAAATGTGTTTACTGTATCACAGTAATTGGTAAGGCCTAATATAAGTCTGTTCTAGATAGGATCCATAACAGATGAGACACGGGGTGTTGGTATAATTATTGAATGAAGCGAAGTTTATTCAAATTTAATTTATATAGGTATTATGTTTGCAAAGTATAGCGATTGCTCATCGCTATTGCGGGAATTTAGTGTGCCTTATAATCGAATACGAAATCAGGGTCGGTGCAAATCTGATGGATGATCAAACGCCTCACGGACGCATATTGCGTTAGTTGACGACGGAATATCCGTTGACTGTACAAGTTCGACTGTGATATCATATAAGTTGACATTTCTGATGTTACGCGACCGACGAGACACGTCTTGAGTCTGATATGCATCGACCCTTATTCACTTTAGGGGTGAATAAGTAACACTTCAATCTAATAAGGTTGGACATTTGCCCAAATTAGTCGGAAGTTACAAACATCACAAATATTCACAATACACAAACAAGAATATCATCTAGTTTTCTAGATATCGAATGTTTATATTGTCCATACGACTAATTTAATACGTACACATTTTGTAGCATTAGTTTTCTTTTATTCTGACTCAACAATGCGTCAGTAGTTCGCATCAATGAAATCGTAGGTTCTCAACAAATTTTAAACAAAATCATTGAATTATATATTATAGAATTCTTATTATTGTTCGACTTGTCAGGGAAATCTGACCTAATGATCTGCTGCACGTGTAGCATAACAAACTCGGGAAACGCTTTGTCTAATGTCAAATGTCCAAATGTCACTTTCTCGGATCGAGAGTGAGTTATTGTATGAGCGCAATCGAGAAAATTGACATTTGAGTAGACAAAACATTGTCGAGTTCGTTATGCTACGCTTGCTGGTGAATTTTACAAAAAAGTTATGTAAATTCGTAGTAATTTTTTTATAGATTTGTTTTATTGCATTTGTCACCTTTACCTCATAATATGATAAGTATTATCTCAATACGTAGGTGCGTCGAGCTTGACTTCTGGAACGGTCGGACAGAAGAACCGGTGATAGTCCACGGTTACACATTTGTGCCGGAGATAAGCGCCAAGGAAGTGCTAGAGGCAATCGCTGAAAGCGCTTTCAAGACCTCAGATTACCCGGTGATTCTGAGCTTTGAGAATCACTGTAACCCGCGCCAGCAAGCGAAGATTGCCAATTATTGCAGGGATATATTCGGCGAGATGTTGCTCGACAGGCCGCTAGATTCACATCAACTGGAACCAGGTAACGTGATATTTAAAAATGTGCGAAATTGAGGTTTTGTTCACAAACATTTACATAGTATCACATATATTGTACGACTCGAGTGCCCTGGGAACATAATATAGTTAATGTTAGAGGAAATCCAAAACAACGCCCCACGACCCCAGACAATATACAAAAAGTTATTTTCCCTATTGCTCCGCTGGAAATCTAACCCAGGTATGAAAATTTCGGGTAGAAAGAGATATAGTAATCATGTTTTTAATTTATTTGAAATTTGCCAAGACTAAACCTGTGATTCATTCCATAAAATCTACAAACAAAGAAATAAAAATTAACTCTTTAACTTTAAAAACTCTTTTACGTATTTACTATTGAAAATGTTCAAAGAAGATTTCTATAAATATTATTGTTAATATATATTACTATATTAACAAAAAGTTTAATAGAACCCAAATTATAACATTATCTTAGATTAATTTCTTTAAAAGTTATTTTAGTATTTTTTTGGGATAATGCCTTTGTATATTTTATTAAGCTCTGTTTGGTCGTGATTAATCATTTGTGCTCGCATTATAATACTTGCGTGACATGTGCGTGCTTTATGTAATACCGACACGTCTTAGCTTAGTTATAACTGCGTGTTCACACCTAACTAACCGCTATACATCAGAGCTTATAAATAGGCAAATTAATCAGTCTCTTAATTTATAACGTTTGGAATAAATCACACAAACACCGTGAAAACAAAAGATATAAAATGAATGAAAACAAAATGTCGGTTATTTGTTTGAAAAAGCAGCTCTGTGTCCATTAAATCGTCAGTCTCAAATCTAGACTAGTTGTTTTCGTTGGCCTATTACCAACGGATATTATGTGCATATGGTATATTTTGCGATTCTTTGTTTAAGTTTTTAAAATCGTTTATGTTATAGACACAGTTATAAATTAGGGTATTATTCTAAATGCCCGCGCGTTATGAATAATGACAAATGACTTGGCTGTTTTTTGAACTTCCTTATTTATCATAAATCGCATTAAAAACATCCTGGGATTATGGAAAGCGCAGGCTTTAATTGGCTTCTGGGAAATTCATGTTTAAAATGATTATTATATCAAGGAATGAAAATAATTGTAAATTACTGGCAGTAAAATTAGTATTATATTATCGCAAAAAATAAACACAGACACAAACGTTTATGTATAAAAAAAACTAAAAATATTTAGTACCTCAGTTGATTGAGACAGTAAAATATTTACGAGGACAAACTTCCGTTCAGATGCCGGACGCGGGCCGATTGTGGTCCCGATGACAGACATTAGTGTTGCGGATATTTACAGAGTCGATGACGTCCTAATGATGACAGAAGATATGCCATTTGGCGTTATTTATAAGTAAAGTATTCAATGCCATCTGATTGCGGTTTCTAATTATATATTTTTTCTAATTTTTCAACTATTTTTTTTTATGGGAATTGTTGCGTATGAATCAATCAGTGGTTCTGAACCTTTCCGACATTAAGGAGTATCTGTCTAATTTTTGTCTTGCCATGGATCACTTTGTTTAATAGACAGTATCTATATGTATATAAATAAAGGGTTATGCTAAAAAACCGGCAAATGTGTCTGGCAGAGCGAAACTGTAATGATAAGTGGTTGAGGGGAAAGATGTGTGTAAGGACCACCCCACTTTGTGGCGTTCGGTCCTCTCTGCCTATCCTGAAAGGGATAGGGCGTGAAGATATAGATGCTATCTATCATACATCACATACCATTTTGGATGGACCACCAGACCATGGGTCCTTGGACCACCGGTTACGAACCACCGGAATAAGTTAATGTTTTCGTGAGAAAATAATAAAAAAAAGGCGTAGGATAAATTTTATTCACAATTTAACGATTTTTCATGAACACTTTGTATAAGAACGCAATCCGCGAGTTGATTGTAATATGTGCAGACAGTCAGGCAAACACTAAATATCTTTCTACAATCGATCATGCATTTCATATCTACAGTTGAAGACTTAAAATTCATTGAAGAAATCTTAAAGAGACAAATAAAAGATAGTATGTCTTTCTATCTAAATAAATATTTAAGTTAAATAAATATTTATTATTTCTAAGCAATCGATTTGAAGTTAATGTTCTAAAAATAATAAGACTAAAAATTTAAGTGGTTTGTCTATTTTTTACACCTCATGTACACCTCATGTAATCACATTTGCGTTGACCATACGTATGTTATATTTCTATAGGAGGGGAGCTGCCACCACCGTCGTTGCTTCGTAACAAGATAATAATAAAGAACAAAAAGAAGCACCATCATCATCACAAGAAGGAAGATTCGGTTACATCTGAGGAGAGTGAACCGCGACCTGAGCTGCCACCACCGCAAGGAAACGGCGAACTCCCACCCGGAACGGTAAGACACAATATTATGAAATCAGCATTATGATCCATTCTATGTTATTTCCCTTAGACCAGGTTATCTTAAAATAGCCGTTTCATGAACCTATGGTAGAGGTGATAGCTAACCTCTTAAACCTCAAACTAATAAAATTGGACACAATTATAAACTTCGTTATAGAAAATACAGTTTTTATTTAAATCAGTTTTTTAAAAGAGTTATTTAAAAGAGTTATCAAATAGAAAATAATTCAAATAGAAAAAGGCATAGAAAATAATTGTTTAATGTAAAAATAGTTTCTTTTTTTTCGCAAATTGAGTCAATTTAAGGAGTAATCTTGGATAATTTTAACCTTCGTCTTCGAGCCACAATTACATAAATCTGTCGCAGACCCCCTACCGTCAAATGGCGAACCCATAGAGGTTTTCTATTTAATTAATTATTAATTTTTGTATTTCATTATCAAATAGTAATTTTGTTTATAATATGCATGTATCTCTAAACGCAAATTAATTGAATTTTGCGATCGTAGCTGTAGTACTACTTTACTATGCATAACGCCAACATCGAAAATATGTAAATACCTCGATATATATATAGATATAACGTACTATTTTTTATGGCATATTTTGTCGCATGTTCTAGTGAATTGTGATCAGTACCATATATTTTAATTTATTTTAAATGTATTTTTTACAAATTGATAATTACTGTACGTTTTAATTGATTCCTTGTGTTGGTGCCTGAGCTTGGTGGAATGTTAAATGATAAAATTGATTACGAAAATTATATTATATTTATTAAATGTTCATAAAATGTTATTTCTTACTATGATATGAATATTTATGAGTGCATCCGATTGTATGAACGGTAAAAAATACACTCATTTACGTAAATGATTTGATGACAGTATAGCGCGGACAATGACGTACTTTAAATACATTGTTATTAATCGTAGATATACAGAATGCAACTATTACATGTTCGGTTATGCACCGAACACCTTGACCAGGATCCGGTCATTTCATTTAAAATATGTTGTCTTTTAGGTATCATTGGTCGTTAATTTAACTTACATATTTGATCATATTAATTTGATAACTAAATAGAATAGTAATTTATTTTGAAAACACACACTCAATTCTTATTTGGCTTGCATAGTAAGTGAATTATTTTGGTAATAGTTGGTCCGGCAAGGCTCGAAGGATTCGGAGTCGTCGTCAGACTCGGAGAGCTCGTCCGGCGAGGAGGAGGCGGGCGGCGGCGAGGCGGACGAGGCGCGCGAGACTCACGCCGGCGCTGAGATCTCAGCGCTAGTCAATTACGTACAGCCAGTGCACTTTAGTTCGTTCGAGAGTGCCGAGAGTGAGTACTGATATGTCTATAGAGGGATAATCGTAAAACACATACGACACAGACAGTAAATACACTTCAGCTCGTTCGAGAGTGCCGAGAGTTAGTACTGGCATCTCAATACAGGGATAATTGTAAAACACAACAACTATATAGCCAGTAAGCCACTTCGGCTCATAAGAGAGTAATAAGAGTGAATACTGGCGTTTCTCTACAGGGGTAATTGTAAAACACAAACGGTGCACACAATACACTTCGGCTCGTTCGAGAGTGCCGAGAGAGAGTACTGACATCACAATACAGGGATAATTGTAAAACACAAACTATAGAGCCAGTAAGTACACTTCGGCTCGTACGAGAGTAATGAGAGTGAATACTGGCATTTCTTTACAGGGATAATTGTAAAACAGTACACTTCGGCTCTATACAGGGTTTTGAAAACATCAAAGGTCTCGCATTACTAGAAAGCAAACATCATAGAAACAAAATTTGATATATGAATTTAACAATATGTCAATACTTTGAACGAAAATGACTTTTCAAATAAATTAACTGTATTATTCTGTGAAGTTTTTGGTGTCTTAAAAAAATAACCCTGTATTGTATTCACATACTCACTCTAGCCCAAGGAGCTCAGTGGCGTAAGTGAAGTTGAGCAGACTTCGCAAAGGCCGGTTTTTGAATGAATGTCATAAAATTACAAGTTAAGTCATTGGTCCTGATTACAATAGGGATGATGCTAAATCTTTTTTCCATCAGGTAGATAATTGAAAAATATTACACATGAGGTCGCGACTTTGTACATTTTCATACACATCAACTTTAATGCCTGTTTTAATCTATTTCTTGTTCTATTGAAGTAAAAAAATACGTATCTAAAATTTTTGTATTATCTAACTAACGGACAAAACACATTTTTTATTTTTATTTTACCCAGGCATCCTTTCTATAGGCTCATAATGATATTGGTTACAAATTTGAGTCAAATAAACTTATTTACCTTAAGCTTTAACATTTGTTTTTTAGCATTATTTCTGATTTTATCCTTTTTAACACAATATGGTACTTATACATGAAACACATTGGTGGAAATGTCTAGTTAAATAAATACAATAATATGACCTTAACAGAGAAGAATCGGTTCTATGAAATGTCATCGTTCGACGAGAAACAAGCGACGACGCTGTTGAAGGAGCGACCCATAGAGTTCGTGAACTACAATAAGCATCAGTTATCGCGAGTGTATCCTGCCGGTACCAGGTTCGACTCCTCCAACTTCATGCCGCAGGTGAGGATAATATTGTATCCAAATTAAACTGCATCATTAACGAAAAGAGTAACCAGTGCTAATCAGACTCGCTCGTTCAGGTGCAGCAAGCTTCGTTAAAAGTTTCTTAATAAGGCTTTGGTTTTTATGACAAAATTATAATTGCGGTTTCATAATGTTTAATATATCAAAAATTGCTGACTTTCCATTGTCAATTTTCGTTCATTAAAATACAGCAGTATATACATATTTTACTGTAATATAAATTTGGAGAGATATGATGAATCTATAAGGGTTTCGTTTTCCCTTTCAGCTATGAAATCCTAAAACTACAAAATCTAAAAATTTTAATTCGTTTTCGCGGGTATAAAAAAAGTTACCGAAATATTTGTTCTACGGCGTTTTTTAATTTAAATGAACACTCAAAAGTATTATTTCAAACGGAGTAGAATACCCTATTATTACTCTTTCTGAAAAACCTTTTGCCTTCGGTATAAGTCAATTTTCAATATCTTGCCAAACTTCTGTGAAAAGAAATAGTAGTTTTATATCTATAGCAGCTCGTTCGTACATAATATAAACATAATTTGTTCGTTATGTGCAGGTGTTCTGGAACGCGGGCTGCCAGCTGGTGGCGTTGAACTTCCAGACGTTGGATTTGGCGATGCAGCTCAACCTCGGCACCTTCGAGTACAACCGTCGCTGTGGATATTTGCTCAAACCCGAATTTATGAGGCGGAAGGTAATATTATAATAAAATACACCGATACTATAAAGGATACTATACTTAAAACATTATTTTGGATTTAGTTTAAATAAATAAAGTACTATGATTATAAGTTTTATATATCTATAAATAAAATACGCACCAATAATAGTTTATGGTCTTACGAAACATGTAAAACTGAGTATGTTTACAATATAATAGTGTGTATGTAACACTGGCTTTTTTACCGCTATTGTTGAGATTTGTTAGGATATCAGTTTCTATTTAGTTAGTGAAATTTGTTTATTTCATTCCTCGTGTTATGTTTATCAGGATCGTCGTCTAGATCCGTTCGCGGAGAGTACAGTTGACGGCATCATAGCCGGCTCCCTGTCCGTGACCGTACTATCCGGACAGCTGTTGACGGACAAGCGTTGCGGCACGTATGTGGAGGTGGATATGTTCGGTTTACCGGCGGACACGGTCCGTAAGAAGTTCCGGACCAGAGTCGCCCCCAATAACGGTATCAATCCTGTCTACGGAGAGGAGCCGTTTATATTTAAAAAGGTTAGTTTTGGTTTTGTAATATTAAGGATCGAACTGAGTTCCGAAGGTCAAACAATTTTCGCAATTGGCTACTTGATTGTTTTGGGAAAAATGTTTTAAAACTTATAGTATATGATCATATTAAACCAATATAAGTTATTTTTCTTCAAAAAGTGTTACCAAAAGCAATCAGTCACGTGACATTTTGAGATGTGACGTCACATTTCAATAAACATGAATCAGGTCCTTGTCCTTCCTTGACGTTAACTTTATTAAACTGTGAAGTCACACAATGTTTCGTCATGATTATAAATAGCAAGTTAATATTATAAAAATGTAATATTCATACAATTTATTTTAAAAGAAAAATATAATACATAATTATTGTTTACATTTAAGTTACCATTTCCAACATATTTCATAATTTACTATCATAACTTCTAAGTAACTTTTGCCGGTCATAGGATAGGAGTCCAAAAATGTATTATCTCGAGATCTCGCGTGTCTTGGAAGGTACGTTGAGCCCGGCTGTGTCTAGCCCACCAATCCGCACTGGGACCCACGGGGTGGGTAATGATCAGTTTTCCTCATTTCATTCCATCAAGGTCTGTGTCCCAGCAGTTGGGATATAGACTGATGATAATGAAGGCCTTGATTATAAATTTCGATTATGTATTATAATTAGATAAATTATGTCGTATTCTCAATACATAAAGGTCATTTTCAATTCTGTTGCAATAGACAAAAATCACCTACAGTTGCGGAAGAACCCCTTTATGTGTCAATGTTTGCGCACCACGTCTTTATGAGTGGATAGTAGTCCAACTTAAGACTGAGTGCTAACATTGACACATAAATGGGTTCTTCCGCAACTGTAGGTGATTCCTTTTACCTTTAAGAACACCAAATCAGCGAGCCACATATCAATGCCTCGCTGATTCCGCCTATCTCTCGTCATTCCGTTGACCTTAATTCCCACTGGGGTATAATCTTCCTCAGGGTTGCTCAACTTAACGGGGTTCACCGCGTGAAGATGAGAGTGGAGTTGAGGTGCTAAAGGCTAGAAAATTCCTCTTCAGGAATTCTTGTGTTGCGCGAGACACCCCCTTGAACCTCGACACTTAATTTTACTAATAATAATACCATAATTACTATCAAGACAAGACAAGACGTTAGCAAAGTCACGCACTTAATTATTGAGTAAAAAATTTCATTTTTATTGTTTACAAGATGTAAGAATTATTGCTTTCAACAAAGTATATCAGCCATCTATATGTCTGATATACTGCCATATATATGGCTCGATGGCGTCGTGGATAAGCGCCGCGGCCCGCGATCGTTGTCGTTAAGCAACTTTCGCAAGGGTCGATCACGGGATCTATCACATGTGCCATCCTCCTTAACCATCCATAAGGAAGGCCTGAGCCCCTGCAGTGGGGACGTAAAAGGGCTGGTGATGATATGGCTGATATACTATATATTACCTGAAACCCTTTTCTGGAAGCTTACCATTTTAGTTGATCGAAGTTTATTTGTCTATTAACACTAGTTTACTTAAAGCCTAAGATACGATAGTCTGACGATACATTATGCACGCTTCCTGGACGATATATCTAAAAACAATTCTAAAAAAAATGTTTTTTGATATATAGTCCAGGAAGGTAGAGACATGAAAAACAAGGCAATAAACCGAATAATGTTTATTTTTAAATTTAACATTTATTCAAACATTATTCAGTTTATTGCGTTGGAGGGTAGATAACTGAGTCATGGGGGCACATAAAATAATGTCTTTTTTCGTAAATAACTTCATTTTTTTTTTCATTTTCATAGCAGAGAAAACTATGTTAACATTGTTAATTCTCTTCCTCAGTACATATTGAGTACTATATACACAGTGGGCTCTTCGCAGTCGGAGAGATCGATAACACGTCAGTTCTTATCCATCGTCGAATGGGTAATGAACGCCTTATTACTACAGTCGACTCTCGTTAATTCGAAACTCGAGGGACTCCTAAAATATTACGAATTATTGAGTGTTTGAAATATCAAATAGTTCGAAATTTGTGAGATAAAACTTCGAATTATTAAGTGTTGATCAATTATTATATATGTATTAACTCCTATTCTATAACAATGACAATAGTTTAGAGGTAAATTCGTATACATACAGTTGATAATCGTTAGGGGTGTTACAGCTCTCCATGTCTTGTCAATGAGTAAAATAGCTGTCAGTACCGTGATATTTGCAGTTATCTGCTTGTCGATAGATTCTAAAACGAGTTTAACAATTTCTTTGCGATAGAACGTCTTAAAATTATGGATGATCCCTTGGTCCAATGGTTGCAATTTGGAAGTTGTATTTGGCGGAAAGACGTAGAGTTCCACGTTGGACAATGTAGGAGGACTGTTATGGACAGTGCAATTGTCTAAAAATAGTAAAATTTTCCGCTTTTGCCGTTTCATGTCCCCATTAACTGTTAAAAGCCAATTGTTCAAAAGTTCTGTCGTCATCCAAGCTTTTTTGTTAGCGCGATAATCCGTAGGAAACGACTTCACTCCTTTGAAACATCGCAGTTTCATTGCTTTTCTAATAATAAGGGTTTAAATTTTTCCGATCCGTCCATATTTACTGCAATTAAAACTGTCAACTTCTCTTTGCTATGTTTTCCCCCATGGCATTTTTCATCTTTAAAAATAAATGTCTTATCCGGTAAACATTTGAAAAATAAGCCAGTTTCATCAGTAATAAAAATGTCAATTAAAAATTGTAAGCCACCCTTCACTTGCCGCAAAGTTTTTGATGCATAGAATAGACGCAAACTCTTTTGCTTTTTCGTTTAACAAGTTTCCGCTAATAGACACTTTTTTTCCTCTACACTGTCTAAGCCAAATAACCAGGCTTTCTTACAGACGAGGAAATTCACCTTTAGTAGTTCTTTTCCGTACTCCAGCAGTTTGAGCAGCATTAATTTTCTCCTTGTGCTTTATTATGGTTGAGAGAGTACTCAGAGAAATCTTAAATTCTTTTGCAACATCACTTTTCTTCTTTCTTCCTCTACTTTTTCGATTAACTTCTTCTTTTCAGCAATCGTCAAACATTTATACTTTCTAGGGCTCAAGATTAAGAGAAAATTTTAATCTGTATACACAACGAAAGAGTAACTGAATGATAACACAAACCAATTTTATATTATAATATTAACAAAACAAAGGCTCGTTAATACAAGTTTGAACTTGACGTAAAATTGTATTTGTATTTACAATATTTCCGCCTCTTTCTCTCTGCAGCTTTGAATTGTCGAATATGAAATGCCCTTGAGTTCGAATTAACGCGTCTTTTTGTTATATAGCATTGATTTTTTCGTTTGAATTACCAAGTGCATAAAAATGTATGGATTTTGCTCGAAATATAAAGAGATTTTGTAGGTAATTCGTGATAACTTTGAATTATACAGAGGTTCGAATTATCGCAGGTTTGAATTAACGAGAGTCGACTGTATTATCACATTGTTTATTATTACAGCAGCATTTATAACTATCAGATCGATTGTTATAGGCTATTTTTAATTTAAAAGAGATTGTTTTTATTGATAATAAAGGAAATGACCTTCTTAGGTTATTTGTATTAGCCTTCACTATCTAATGTTACCAGGGATTGCAATCCGGATTTACCTAACTAGTAATAATTAACTTGCCTTTTTCATTTCACCATTAGTTCGATAATAAAGTGCAAAAGAGGATATGTATAATAAATCGTAATAATTATTATGAACTTTATTAAGTTGATTTATGGAATATTCTTATTTTATTATAAATTATAAGCAGCGCATTTCTGAATAATCAATGTTACCTGGATAAATAAATCTTCTATTTAATAGTTGGCGCCATTTTAAAACTCGTAAACTTCAGGTGTTTATATTCAGCGTTGCTGTTTGGTTATTTTATTAGATTTACATACAACAACATTTGTTTTTTAAATTTTACGTTTGCGATTTGCATTGAATTTTGTATTTATCATATTTCTTTCATTATTTGAAGTTCTACGGAGTGTTTTTAGGCCAAGGTTGCGAAAAAATTGGTACAAATAATTATGTATTACATGACGTATATCTCTGGCATAGTATTTATTGGTTTAATTTTGCCTTCCATACTTTATTCCAAAAATGCTTTTTATGTGGTATTTATAATAGGCTACCAAAACATCTCACTGACATGTCTTTGACGAAATAACAAAAACATTGACTTGCATATTTAATCAATAAAATGTATTATAGAGTTACGGACTTAAAATTGGTAATTAAATTTAGATGATATTTATAATGATGAATTTTAAATATAATATTATAGTCAAATAGTTAATTATCAATATTGACATGGCCTCCGCCCCTACATCCATTATGAGTGTCAGCCATTATACGAGTGCGTTTAATATGAACATCCATTTTAGTCTTCAGAATTGATCAGCAAGCTCTTGAACAGCGAACAGACTTTGCTGTTCAAGGGCTTGCTGGAATTGATGAGCTAAGAATGCGTGGCACGAGCGGAACCCTATTTATAATATGTGGTATATATGCTGTATTGTGCAATCATCATCATCATCAGCCCTTTTACGTCCCCACTGCAGAGGCTCAGGCCTTCCTTATGGATGGTTAAGGAGGATAGGCCATGACCCTCCACGTTGGCCCAATGCGGATTGGAGGGTATTAACGACTGTAAATGCAACCGGGACCAACGGTTTAACGTGCCTTCCGAAGCACGTAGTAGCTCGAGGTAATAATTTTTTGGTCACCCATCCCGTGACCGACCCTTGCGAAAGTTGCTTAACGACAACGATCGCGGGCCGCTGCGCTTATCCACTACGCCACTGAGCTACTTATTCACCGTGTTACTTATGGTGCAATAAAGTTTAAATAAATAAATGACTTTTTTTTATTGAGCTTAACGGCTCTGGATTCAAGTTCTTTTGAGCCATACATTATTATAGTATTAAGAATAAAATTAAATCTTGACTAGTATTGAGATAAATAAATGACTTTCAGGTAGTGTTACCAGAGCTGGCGATGCTTCGTATAGCCGCTCACGAGGAGAGCGGCCGGCTGGTGGGCCACCGCGTGCTACCCGTCGTAGGGTTGTGTCCCGGTTATAGACATGTCCAGTTGCGTACTGAGCTAGGGTTGCCGCTGCCCGCCAGTTTACTTCTACTCGTGGTCGTCAAGGTAATATTTCCATTATTTTAAAATCTACTCATAACCGGATATAATTATAATGACAAATTGTATAGTAAATAATGGTTATTATGGTAACGTTTTAATGAATGAAAGAATAAATTTTTATTGTACACCATAAATTATAGAAAAACACAATTGATATAGTTTAGTTGTACAATCGGCGGCCTTATCGCTAAAGAGCAATTTCTTCCAGGCAACCGCATGTTAGACTGGACTGTTACTTAATAGACGGGTAGTAGATGGTGTCTTACATAGCGAGAGAAACATATCAACAGTTTTAATTCCCTATACAAACTTTCACTCCAATTTTCATACTTTTATTTGCTGTTTTCGCTATATCGCCCGCATAGTAATAGTAATTTTATTTTGATGATCATGTGATGTACTTTCTTTTGCCGTCTACACCCGTATTGTTTATTATAGGATTACGTGCCGGACCGGCTATCGGAGCTAGCGGAGGCGCTCGCCAACCCGATAAAGTACCAGAGTGAGTTGGACAAACGCGAGCACCAGTTGGCCGTGCTCACGGAGGGCACCGACGCCCCCGCCGCCCCCGCCCCCACTGCCCTCGCCGCCCCCGTACCAGACGCGGCCAGGCCTCACCATGCCGCGCCGGTAAGTTGTATCACATTATATATACCGGAAAAAAAACTCTGAAGACCGCATCGAAAACAGTTCAGCCAAACGCGAGATGATCGTGGACGAACATCTCGTTTATTTAAGTTTGGTAAAAATTGTTACTAATGTATAAATACATAAATTCATTTTTTTAAATCTGTTAATTTTTTTTTGTATAGAATATTCATAAATTACGTCACGCGTAATTCATGATTTAACCAACAAGAATTTCAAGGGACTTTGTAGCCATTTGGAGGCCCATCAGAACCGGAGGCTAACCCCTCTTTATTCCGCCACTGACTTAAATCCGTTGTATAATTTAATATCTAAACGTACAGATAGCAAGAAGAGACTGTTTTATACTACGTATAAGAAACTACTCGTATTAACGATATAAGTAAGCTAAAATTGACTTTGTGTTGAAAAAAATACTGTGCTGAGTTCTTAGTTACTGTTTACGTTCAACACGTTTAGTTACCGTAAATTATGTGACATACGAAGTTTAGCTTATTTGTATTTGTATTGCGTTAAAATGTAGAGAAAAAAATTATAAAATTTATATAGCAATAGTTAAATATTGTCCGACGACCTATTGTTTTATAATATTTCTAGATAAAACAAGAGAGCACTACAGATGGCAGTCCTAGTAAATCCTCCATCATAATGACGGAGACCAAGAAGCTGATAGAGAACGAGTCTATAACATCAGCAGCGTCGCTTCCCGCTAACGATAAGGAGTCCCAAGGTATGGTATGAAAATAGAAAACAGAAAAAGAAATTTCGAAACATTTCAGAACACAAATAAGAGTCACGCATTGCTTATTCGGTATCAAAATCACGCAATCTCTTATCAAACCCATCGATATCTAATTTACCTCTTAAATTATTATCAGGTTTATTTTCCCCCAACAAATGTTATTAAATAAAAGAAAAATATATAGTTATCCATTTATTTTAATTGTCCCTCGAAAACAACCAGTCACGTAATATTTTGAGCCGTGACGTCACATTTCAGTAAACGTGAGTACACATTTAAAGTTTAGTTTGTTGAAATGTGATGTCACACGATGCACAGATTATAAATGGCAAGCTAATTTTACAATTATAAAATAAACTTCAAATTTACTTTAAAACAAAATATACTACATAACTAGTTATTATTATTAAATAACTATAATAATGTCAAGTAGCCAACAGAGTTCATAAAGCGTTACCAATATGATTATGTATTAATTAATAACCTTTTTACAGAACAAACAGACGAAAAACAAGACGGTGCTTCAGATGAATCGGCGTTAGCGGAAAGTTTAGATACACTACTGTCCAGTGAAATGGTTCGCAAAAAGCGTGCTGAACTCGCTCGAAAACTGGACGCGTTGCGGCGCAAACAAGATAAGGAGAAACGGCCAGTCACCGCTAAATTCTACGTCGGCAACAAGCTTGCTAAGAAACTGTCCTCGAAGAATTTGTACGTATTCATGATAATTTTTATTTGAGAGAAATTAACTTAGTTATAATATAGTTTCGGTAGTGAAAAATAAGTCACGAAATTTCACAAAAACTATAGACATAGAGATTTTGGGTTTTAGTCATAAAATCGCACGTTTATTTTAATATGTTAAAATTAAAAGTAGTAATTTTTTGTCTGTGTGTCACGTGCCTTTAAACACGACTGGCCATTATGGCGACAACCTGTCAGATTTGTTATAAAGATATGCCTATTAATTATAAATCAACTTCCTATATTTATATCTTTTTATGTCGTAATCGATCGTTAGATGGCATTGTTTTTCTTTTATTGACATCTTTTAACCTTCTACTCTATGCACCTGTTTTTGTACGTATCAGCATGATGTCATGAATATGACGGACATCGTTTTCCCGGATATTAAAAAAGTTATATTTTGATTTTGAAATATTCGTTTTATAAGGTTTTAAATTATATCGTCCATCGAAGAAAACAATAAGTGATGTGAATTATTTAGTTTCCTATGTTATAAATTCCTTGGCCATAAGGTACTTAATAAAAGATAATCTAAAACTTAGAATCATTGAAAAATTATTAAAATATTAATTACCATTATAAGGTACGGAGGCGAAGCGCATGGTAGCGGCGAAGAAGGGGGCAGTGAAGAGCGCGAATTACGTCTGAGATATCATCACGCCATATACGCGGCCCTAGAGAAACACGTGCGCAACGATCAACATCATCAGATGAAGGCTCTCACAGTAAATATACATCACATAATATAACAACTACGAGCTGTACGAATAAGGATTATGACTCATGTTTTTTTTTAAATCCGTCAAGTAGATTGTTGAGAAATATTAACCACTAATTTTTTTTTTGCTTAAACATTAAATTGCGGCGCTACATTCAGTTGAAATATCACATGACGTCACGCTTTTGTACTTGTTCTATAAAACTATGACATATCGAGACATAGTGATCGAAACTATTTCTTGTTAGATTGAAGTAATAAAAAAAATACGTATCTAATATTTTTATATTATCTTACTGACGGACTTAGATACAATATCTTTTTTTTTACTTAATAATCATCCTTATTAACGTGACACCTAACTAGAAATACGTTTGTGCTAATTGCAGCGTGCCAAAAGTTGCCATTTCGAACTTACCTAAGACAAACTAAAATAGGTTCATCACAACTCAGTTGTATTTCTCAACAGGATACTGCACATTAGATTGCGTAACTAATTTTAAATGTAATAAATATTTTTCTCGGTCATATTTTATTATTCCCGAATTAAGTTACATTTTGCTTGCATATAATATAAATAAGTACAACACAGCTAGATAATAATTATCATTCAGTGTTGATTAACACCATATAATACTTTTGTAGTATACAAATATTGTATGATGTATTTTTTTTCTTTTTTTTTAGGACTTATTGGAACTTGAGAAGAAAGAAATTCTGAATAGACTAGCGAATTCACGGAAGGAAGATGTAAAAGCTTTAGCCAAGAAGACTAATAGAGATAAAGACGAGATTCTCAGGATAAAAAGGGAAATACACTCGCAGGTGAGAAAAATAATGACAGAAGTTAACAAAATTTAAAATAAATCACGGCTTCAATCCATTAGACGCCAACCGATTTGTATTTCCGTACTATTTTGAGCTAATAGTCCAACAGCTGGCGACAAAAATCGACAAGAGTTTAGTAATCTCAAGTTAATTTTGCAACAATAAAACATACTTACAATTAATTTTGAAACGAAACATAATACATACTTATTTTTTAAATATAGTATTATGTGTCTCTCTATGTATGTATATAGCTCGATGGCGTGGTAAGCGCACTCGGTCTACAATACGGTTGTTAAGAAACTTTAGCAATGGCTGGTCGGGAAATAGCATGGCTGATAATGATTATATATGAATGAATGAATGATAATTTTATTTGCTATAATCACAGCACAACATGCTATATACACACTGAAATAAAATACAAAAACAAAATTAAACAATCGATTAAAACACACACAGGACCACATGTATGCCGGGACGATGCAAAAAGGTCAAAAGCTCGGCAATATATTTGCTTGAAAAGCAAACTACCGATTTTCAGTTTTGACCTAAGTTTAGATTAGCGGGGAACCAAAGACTAATGTGTGAAATCATAAAAGCATATCATGAAAAATTCTTATTTAATAATTTTTAATAATTTAATATATTAGTCTGTGGAGCGTGGTGTAGCCGAATGTTCTCGTCTCGAGCAAGCGTACGCGCGACGTCGGGAACAACTAGCGCGAGCTCATGAGCGTCTGCGGGCGTTACTGCAGAAGCACAGGGACCAGGTATATATCTACATGTTTATATTTATAGAGTAGTTCGGTGGCGTAGTGGATAAGCGCCGCGGCCCGCGATCGTAGTCGTTAAGCAACTTTTGCAAGGGTCGGTCACGGGATGGGTGACCAAAAATTATTATCTCGAGCTACTCCGTGCTTCGGAAGGCACGTTAAGCCGTTGGTCCCGGTTGCATTTGCAGTCGTTAATATCCTCCAATCCGCATTGAACCAGTGTGGAGGGTCATGGCCCATCCTCCTTAACCATCCATAAGGAAGGCCTGAGCCCCTGCAGTGGGGACGTAAAAGGGCTGGTGATATTTATTTAGTTAATCTTTTATTGCCTATAACAGTTAAACTGTCGACTGATGCCATCCCTGGCATCAGTCGACATTGTCCCCAATGTCGATTTTTTAAGCATTTTTCATTAGGATATAAATTTGATCAAATATAGCAAAGTTATAGTTACTAAAATATAAGTAACTATTGTATTCTGTTTTACACATTGACCTGAAAATAGATTATTTCTATTAGAAAGAAACTCAATAATATCGAGTTTTTGTATTACCACGTCACTAAAAACTAATCCGAAACGTCACCTTACTCATACTATGTGAATCGGACTATAGCTGAGTTTGCCTTAAAATGGGCTCCGAAACTACTAGACTGATTTTAAAAATTCTTACTCCCATGGGTAGCTACAGCATACAGGTTGCCATAAGGCTATAATTTACGCGTGCGAAGTCGCGGGACTACAGCTTGTATAGAATAAATTCTATTTATTGGCGGGTTAACTTTGATATTCTATTATTACTTTGTATGTTTTTTGCGTTACCGAAATGATATGAGCGGATGGTATACACAATTGAAATATTCCAGGAGCTTCTGGAATTGGAGCGGCTGTGCGGTGGAGCGCCGGAGGGCTAGGCGCGTGAACTGTAAAGGCGTCACTTGTTAGGAATCTGTGATATTATCGCCTAAGGAGCCCGCGAGCGAAACCGCCTCGTAGCACCCGCCTCTACGGCCGTAGCATGCCTCGTAGCACAGCGGCGTGCCGTAGCAGAGACGGTGTCAGCCGTTCTGTACATATGCCTTCGTAGTCGGACTACGTTATCGCGACTGAACAATTTTATCTGCATTTATGAGCACGGATCGAAACGCTGGTCATCTCGACATTACCGTTGATACGGAGCAGTGTTCGAATATGTCCGTTTCTTTTCGTATATCGAATTCTGATTTTCGTATCCTCCAAGTGGACGTTGTCTTCGGCCTTCTCGCCGGCTGTACACTGACGACTCTATTCTATACATATCCGTAGCGACATACCGGTCTCCGTATTTCACCCGTGATCGTTTCCAGTGACACGGACAGATGTAAGTAGTTTTTAATGAATATCGGTACCGGATAGTTCAAACTGATAATGAAATTCGTTCTTATGATATGGTTATTCCAAAATATTTTCTGGTTAGTGAATGTGTTTGCTGAAGATGTTTAAATTTTACTATCACTTCGGTTTTGTGATAACTATTTTCTGATGGCTACTGTATTTTTTTTAAGTGCCGGTAAATTAAGAGAATGCACTCGTTACGATATAAGAGATTACATATATACGATAATCATGCATGTTTTGTGTCATCATGTTAAATAAACGCACGACATGAATATGTATAAATTATGTATATGTGAATTGAAACGCTATGCACGATTTGTGTAGTTATATTTTGCTGGCTTGATTGCGTCGTTGCCGATACACTAACAGATCGGTATTCGTAGGTTGTAGTTTAACATTCCATATTGTTTGCACAAACTTATTATGTAAAGCGTACGTGGATATAGAAAAATAGTTGTCGGGTGTCGATGAGTAGACCTAGTGATTTAATTTATTAGTTGCCTGTCCCTATCTGGCAAAAGCAATGTGATAAGGACGGCTCGTTTAAGATATTATTGAACACCAGTTTTCGATGCCCGCCGTTAGGTAATAGTGATGTAGCTTAAAGTGAATTGATCATGACTATAGTTTCTTGTTACTGGTTCAAGATATTGTTTTTGTGAGGAAAGTTATTGTTTCGTATTTGTTTAATACTTTCTACTAGTCTACTGGCGCTGGTTCAGTTTGTTATGAAAGTCATAAATGGTTTATTAGTTGTACTAACAAAAGGAAACTAGTTTCTATCGATCTTCTAACTTGGATATACCAATATTTGATGTTATATAGATTCCCAATATATAGTGTCAGTAGTCACAATAAAATTTAATGAGTCTTGTCTGCGCGTATCCTTAATATTAAAAAAAAAATATGTTACTGCCAGACAGTGTGCGTCTGCAATCACATTGTTGTTCCGCATCTCTACTAGATGGCGTTATTATTATTTCGAACACGTTATTCGATTGTTTCGAGCACAAATTTATCTATAGGTTTGGTGTAGTGACATTAGTATCCATTCGTTGTAATATGCTTTATTCTACCTGACAATACGTGTGATGTTGAGTCCCTTATAATACAATACTGATGAAGTCTATACCGGTTTTAATTAGTATACAATGTATATTATAAATAATAGCTCTTAGAATAGTTTACCTGGTCGTAATTTATCTGTCTATTGATAAATTAGTATATTTACTTGATGTGGTTATTTTTTATTACGTTACCATTTATTTGTGGCGTCATAGAAATTATGGAAATGTTTTAAATTCTTTTATTTATTCGACCAGTGATTGTTTATTCTCCAATTTCCATGAAATAACTTGTTTATCAGTAGACAGTAAACAGGCCTGATATTTAATGCCAAATAAATCAATATGTAAATGTTCAAGATTCAATTTTCAAGTAAAATTCGAAGCATCAATAGTACTGCGGAATAATTCTTCATGGTCTTTTAAAGAGCGTTTTTATTCGTTCAGTCTCTAATGAGAATTATTTTGAATGTATAGGTTTCTCGTGATTAATACCCATAAAAATACTATCTAATAAATATCCATATTATTATTCGATTCAGTTTTAGATTACAGAATATTTTTTTTTGTTGATTGTATATGGCTGTTTAAACAAAGATTCGTTTGCCTTAACTTGCCTATGGGACAGTTTAAAAGTAAAGTTTTATACCTCACATCCTTACTGTCCCTCTAGCAGTTCCATTCAGGTACCCGAATACATTAAAATGCCAATATCGATTATTATTCGTCTTGCTGTTGTAATTATAACGATTACTGTAATAAATCATTCTAATAGTTCAGATCACTGCGTAATACTTCCACTTTGTACATGGAATAAACAAAACTAGCTCAAAGACACCCTTTGGTGTATAATCGAAGGCTATTTATTTATCTTTGTTTTTCCTACTAGACTATGTTTAATTAATTCTACATTCAAGATAATATTCTAGTTTATTTTTGAACACTGCCAAATAATTAATGTTATATTTTAATAGAAACGAATTCTCAATTCAATTAAAATTATTCACAAATAATATAATAGATTTCTTGATTACTCCGTCTTTAAAACTGTAAATACTATATTATAAATATATACTTCGATGGTGCTTCCCAATACTAGGCACAAAGTACTTAACTTTTATCTCAAACTAATGTACGCATTTGAAAGACCGTATTAATTGTGATATTTGCACAATTAATATGGTCAATATTTTTCAACAATCTTCCAAATGATTTAATATAATTATAAAAACGCAATTTCCTAATTTATTAATTCAGAATATTCCTATGAATCCGTTTGTGTTAGTACAGCATTTTTTCCATATTTATAACAATATTTATAATAAAATTCTAAATAATCTTTTTAGAAACTTTGTAGGCTATTGTTAAGCATATTATATTATTACAAAAAAATAGTTTACATTTTTAATAGTCTAAAGCAAAAAAGGTTTTATTAATTATTTTAACTTTCCGACATCTGATTAATATTTTGTTTTTACTAATAAAACAAATCTTGTTTGGTGTTGACATTGAGTGATTTTTATAGATCTGATTTGTAACATAGCTTGCTCAATTATAAACTAAAAGTTTATTTTTATTTTTGATGCTTATTAATATATTTAATATAATTTTCGAACGCCATCACAGTCTAGCTTTGGTATAAAAGTGCAACGTCCAAACCAAAGCTAGAGGTTCAATCTAATACATAATTCAAAAGGCAATAATGGTTTCTTTTATTGCTATTATCGATAACACGCTGTATTTTTTAAAAGAATAGCCCTTAGTAAATTTGACAGCAATAAAGAGAGCGGTTAATCAGTAATTAGGAAGGCACTGGATGATATAATACAGTTTAAACTAATATGGGAGAAAGGGCACAAAGAATATTGTATTGTTATTGGAAATAAAATAAGGTGATTATTATTATTATTTTTTAAAATAATATCCGTCTGCATGTTGTTCTCCAAAATCGAACATTGCAATAATTTTTTAGAATATAATCCTGAGTTATATGTTTACTGGATGTGTGGCGTCTATATTGCTATTTGGAAAACTGCATCTTGTAGTATAGTTTTGTAATATTATTATAGAATTCTCTATTTATTTAGAATGTTATATTTCGATATAGTGCAATATGAAGCTTATGATTCTGCTATTGCTGAGAAATTTTAACTTATGCGTTCTCCGTACCGGATTATAATAAAATTTACATATATATAATTTTCGATTACACTATACGTAGTTTGGTTAGTGTACTGTTAATACAATATATTGAATAATGAGCGTTTCACAAAAAAAATATCTTTCGTATTTAAAGAAAAACCTTTTTAAAGACTTGGGTCACTTATATAATTTTTTTTTATTACGTATATATGAGATTTGATGGAACAAATTAGTTTACTTTAGAATTTTCAATTAACTAATGAGAAATCTCTATTTGTACAAAAAATAAATCGTGATTGGATTACGAAAGTGCCATAATAATTATCTACCCTCCATCGGTCCTTTGTTATTCTAGTAAATTAATAAATAATGTAAGAATCGTCTACAATACTTTATTGATATATGAACGAGACACGTAAAACTTACTCATATTGCAGTGATCTATTTTCACCTTAGAAAATGCTTATAAATTGTATATTTTAGATGAATTCAAGCCGTTTTGCATGTAATGAAAACAGGGAACCTAATTCTATCTCTTGATTGTATGGATGTTGTTTATGAAAATTGGATCCAATCTTATGCTGGAAAAAAAGAAACAATCTTGTAAAATTAGAATTAAAGAATTTTACTTGACACGCAATTCGTATTTGTGGGTTGATATTTAGTATACACTATACACCTATTTTCATGTTATTCACTATCGAAAAATTTGGAAAAGAAAACAATTTTAAAGTCTTATAATTTTCTTTCAATAATTTGTCTATTAAGGTTGGAGCCAGTTTGCGTAAGTACTTTCCTTTATCGATCTTTCTATACATACTTTAATATAATGTATAATTAGGTGGTTATTCTTATATATAAATAATGAAATGTGTCGATGTTTTAGATATGAATTAATCTATAAAGTAATTTAGGTATCTATCAGAGCCTTGTGATAAACCCTCGAGTATAATATAGGTGAGTGTGCTTTCGAGGTTAGTTTTTCGATTGATTATAAGAGGTTTTACGTATACTTGATCGTTTTACGATGGAAACGATCCCTTACAGTTTCACCTAATGAGCTTAAATGTTAAACCACACCGAAGGTGATTAAAGAATAAACTATATTTCGTTTCACGAGAGTTCCATTTACTATGGTTAAACATTCGTGTCTGTTTAGATTGACATTGAAATACGTAGCGAAGACTTATCTACCTTCGGTGATAAACTCCTAAGATAGGAATTCTCGAATTAAGTCAAAAAGTTCCCTTAATGCGTAATATATTCTGTAATATGTGTTAAAAGATTGATTTTTCCTATTGCATAAAGATTTGTAAACGTATCTACTGAGTGAGTTGCTTGTAAAAATGAATGAGCACAATATTATCGCACACGTAATAGATCTGTGTGGTGAACGCACAGTTCGACTAGTCGACATCGTGTTATTAGTAGTTATAAATTACGTCGACGAGTAGCAATATGCAAAAATTACGTATTCTTGCCTTGTTTAAAATTAACACTAGGTAGGCAGCCTTTAGTCGCGCATTGGATGCGTTGTAGTGCAAATTTGAACCTTATTTAAACGTATACGTACGACTTATACGTGACCGAGTGGATTACGCGTATTTGTAAGCACGTAAGAGTCAAATTTGTACTTAACAACCCAAGTGCGAAAGACCTTATCCTGAAAAAGCACATGATAAATAGAATCACTATATGTCGAACCTAAACATAGTTTTGGAGGCCTAAGAGTGTAGAATTCCTTTTGTAGTGATCTGTGATGCCCAATGTTGCCCCAACATTATCCTCTAGTGTGTTAAAAACAAAAACAAAATTGATTGTACAGTTTCTGCTTTTTGTCATAGAACTTTCTAGATTTGACAGCAGACTGAACGTTTAAAGTTGTAATAGTGTTGTACCGAACATCTTTATATTTATATGCAAAATGATTACAATGATTCACTTGCATGTAAGTGTATAGATCTGTATTGCGTGTATGTAATCTTATCTAAAGTGTAATCAGCCAACTAGATGTTAAGAGTTAGGAGTTATGACGTTCTAGTTACGTCGCGATCCAACTGCAGCTTCGGTCGAATGTTGTATGCTACATAAGTTTGGGTCTCGAACCTGGTGTGCTAGTATATGATTATAGCGGCTAAGGGTTTTTGTAATGACTTGTACATTATTGTTCTACTCTGATGTGTGTCACAGTCATCGTCTCAATTCTGATATTAAATAATATTTTAAAACTAAAATGTAGTCATGTTCAAAAGTGTATGTTGCACATCACAACAGAAGTCACAATTTCTTACTAATATCAGAGTGGAGACAGTTTTATTATTTTGAATTCTATGTTTGGATGTATATAAGCGTATGTTGTTGAAAATATCTTAACGTAACTCATATTTTGTAATGCGTCTACTCTTGTTGAACCTATCTGCTTTGATACTTTATAAATCTTATCGTGACATCTATTATATTTTTTCGATACATTATATTGTCGTAGACACGTGAATTTTATAAATTTTAACATGTTTTCCTATAGTTGATTCATAGTTAACAAATAGATTTTCTTCCTATTATTGCAAAGACTACTTTAAGTGTAAATGTAATTTACGGCTTGTTCTTCCAAAGATCAACTTTTTCACCAGAATATATTTTCAATTGGTTTAAAGAAGTAATCAAAATTAATTAAATTTGTTTACGTGTGTGTACAATTTGGTAATTTAAATATTCCTAGCTAGTTTCTAAGATAGTCGACTTCGCTTGCAATGTTACACACTTATTAATAAATAAAAAAAAATGTTTGTACTATTACAATAGTCAATTTCGTTTGAAAACCAACTGTCGTTGTTTATATATTATGTTTTTTTATTAAGTTTATCGACAGTTGATACAATAGTGGTATACATAAAATTTAAATACATTGAAGGTTCTTATTCTAATTGTACAACCTCTTAAAGCTAAACATAACATCCATAATATCATTCTAAAATTGTATCTTTTTATTTATATATCAATATAAACAGTATATAATCGTTCAGTTTAAGTTCTAATAACAAAAAAAAAATGTTCCAATTAATTTCTAGAAATTTCCTCACTAAGCGTTGAAGTGTTGGACATTGTCAAGCGGAGCTGCGTCAGTGATGGCACATTTCTTATGAAGTAGGTAGGTATAAGGGTTGTGAGTAGCGCGCGGTCGCCAAGCTGCAGTGGGGTCCATAGTAGGGACCCTCACGCCTAGAGTGGACCGCCTGATGCCATCCGTGTACCTTAGAGCACTGCTAAAAAAACTACATAAAAGTACACCCACCAATTAAAAGCTCGATTCATACATATTCCGGTACAGATTTCATACAATATGTACGTATGTACTACCAATTAAAGCTCGATTCATACATATTCCGGCACAGATTTCATACAATGTGTACGTATGTACCTGTTTATATCAGCGACGCCGCTGACTCAGCTCTGATACGTCACTGACACTGTTGAGTGTGTATATACGTTGTAGAGAATGTACGAAAGAATAATTCGTTGGATACGCAACTGTGACGGAACTGTGTGTGTGAATGAAGCTTAATAATTTAAGGGTCATTTCACGCCTAACACCCTTCCATATTGGAGCTACGAGCTAGTTGACGGTACTAATCAGTAATTAATTACAATCCGAACACTTCCTCTTCGGATAACCATATTCGAGTTGCAAGGTTACAGTTTTGCTCGCGAAAGTACACAGTTAATAAGGCGAATAAGTAATCTCTGTATGTAATCTAATAAGTATACTCTGAACCTCTTCAGAAAATGTATAGTCGCTGAAGCTGAAGCAACTCTTTCAGGATTGCAGTTCTTTAAAATCATTGCATAAAAGAAGGGCCAAGCGAAATCTGTCTGCATTATTACAGCCAAATCATTTTGAACTTTATCCTTATTACTGAATGTTTAAACATTATTTGAATTATTGGAAAACATTTTTTTATGTATGTTTTTTTAGGAAATTAGAATATCAATGATTTTATTAATGTTATATAAATATTAAAAGTACTATTGCTTAGACAGAAAACGGGTCTCTGTCTTGTAGACATTGACTACGAAGTCGTGAATTGATCCCTATCATATACGGTAACACACATTTTCTGGAAATACGGTATGATATACAATTAGTTCTATGAATAAAATTGTCTGAACCATCCTTCTCTTCTTAAATCAATATAATAATACGTAATACTTAACCATTCTGGTGTTATTAATAATCTAAGTAAAGTAGCAATAAAGTTTCATTTTCCATTAATAAAATATATTCAAATCCTATTTCAAATGGAGATGTTCAAATTGATTAGTCCTAATTGTTGTTGTTTGTGTGAAATGTGGGCTGCGTATCGATACAATTACCAAGGTCGCTAACTGAATGGATTATTTGTTATTTTTATTTATAATAGCTAATTCGTGACAATTTTGCATTTAATTTCGTGGCTGGTCCAACGTTGTTCTGTTGTTGGTTAAGTGGTATTTTTGATGATAAGGTTTCTTTGCGTGATTAGGGTCACAGAAAATGATCCGTCGGACCGTATCAAAAAGTATACGTTTCTCCGCTCGACGTACTGACGGATCATCCGTCAAGTATGCAAAGTTGAATGTCATTTCTTGGTTCCGGACGTAACCCGACGGATTTTCCGACGGATCTGCTTCGACCCTTAATCTTGATCGTCGATAATGATTTGATATCTGTGCGGGCAATTATTGCAATTAAGTTTTAGTTCCGAGGCATTTACGTTACACCATTTATGTTCTCTGTTAAGACCAACTATACCATTAACAAAATAAGTTGTTATTATTTTTGTTGAAATAGTTATTAAGTATTAGTAGTTAATATTAGCACTTATTGATTCTAAGCAAAGAAATAAGATCTGTTTATACTTAATCTCTACTTATGTGCCAGATTTTTTTCATTTACATATTATATTTTCGTTTATTTTTATTTATTAAGTACGCTTGTGGTTTATATTGTAAAGGCGGCTGTAATGTCTTTTTATTTTTATAGTCTCCATTGATCGTGTTTGATTTGTATATGGGATATGTTAGTTATTAAGAAAACGTTTATATATTTTTTGTTTCCTAAGTTATAACGTCCAGAATATCTTATATCTGTTATGCTGAATGCGTTTATAGAAAAGAAAGGAACTTGTTAACTCATGCCAAATAGAGCTATATATAAAGTGAATTTTGTCGTAAGGAATTACAAAATAATAATTTGTGGTTTTATAATTTGTAAATGATTTGTTTTCAATGATATAAAACAACTTGATTACCGTGAATTTTGAAGCGTGCCCATACGCTGACGAAAGTAATAGATTTATTTTGACTTTACCTTAGTGGATAGCTTTAAAAACATTAAAAATAAAATATCAATATCAATAAAGTATATCACTTTCGCCAGCGATTGTACGCAGTGGCTCTGTACGCACTGACTGGAGCGTATTGTACTTAGGTGTGCGTAAAGGCATGAGTGTGTGGCGGCTTCCACTCTCTAGTTCTAGTCATTTTAATTCCTCCGTGTTGTATCTATACATAAACAGCATGCCTGTGTATGGGTAGACAATATATAACTAATCAATATGAATGTTAAACATAATATTATAGGTGAAACTTGTATCTATTAAATTTGATGTCTGTTCTATGCTGCGTTTTATTTTATATTGCTCGCATTTCATACAGTTAAAAGAAACTACTGAAGCTGGAGTTCACCGATTGTCAGTTAAACAAAGAAATCAGTCCATTAAATTGTAACCGTTTTTTAAACAGCCATTAAACAAATTCATGTTCAACAGGTAAATTTTTTATCACGATTACCAAACCTGCCGGTTATCCAACTTTTAGAACGAATGTAGGAATGGTTATACGCTAATCAGATGCGTATTTATTTCTGCCGTATTCAGACAATTCAATGTAGCAGCGTAATAAAAAAATACTAACAATTTTAAGAGTACGGACGACATGACAAGAACGGAACAAATAAGTAAATACATAAATGTATTTTAACTTTGATCGACCTATAAGCTCAAAATGGTTGTCTATTGTGTCTTGTTTACTCTTTGGTCTTGTCAATTGTTATATAAAAGCTATACTTGTCTCTGGTATGTACATATATGTCGGCCCGATCGTTGTATTGGCCAGCTCGTGGTATGCACATCGTGATACGCCGGCACTTCATGATCTGGCCATTCTACACCGGCCATATCGTTCGACGATTATCGTTTGACGACCAACCATACTAGGGAATATCATTTGTGTAGCATTATAAACCAAATATGTTTCCTTCAAGAAAAGCGATTCGTTTCTGGAACTTCGCCGGCCGCTGTCGCAGCACGCTCGCTTCGCTCGCTCGTTTCGTGCGTTGTTTATCGTACACTAACATAACCTAACCCATATGTTATAAAATAAACCTATACAAGTATAATACAAACGATCTTTCAAATATAGGTTACGAAAATTCTTGCAAATATAGGACATAAACGTTTTTACAAATTCTAACAGTTCTAACGGCGCGAAATGCAACTGCTTCATGATCCGCCCAGTGCTGAGCTGGGAATATCAACAAAAAATGTTATTCTCCTCGATCTACCCCACTTTTGATTGGGCACATCTTGATATGGCCGGCCAAATCATGAAGTGTCGGCCTATCTCGATGTGCCCGGGCATATCATGATCAGGCCAACACAACGATCGGGCGACGACATATACTAATCAATTGATTAGTGAGTAGTGAACACAAAAATGTTTTTAATGAACTGATTAATAACTAATTAGTTTATTAGAAAGTTGATGAATTTTCTCTCAATTCTTGTCCGGAAATGACAGTAAAAAAGACCAAAGACACTTATTTTCCTGTTTAACTGAAATAATTTATAATTATATAATCATACAAAAAAATCGATTTATATTGAGTAAAAATCTAAATATAAATTTAATAATCAAAATTTTCAGCGAAAACGCAAACTTCTGTAATGGCGTCGCTATGACGTCATACTCCTCTTAAACTTATATCGATCTATGAATGCATATGGCTTAATTTATGAATAAGAGGGACGTTGCGTTATAAAATATTAGATTTTTCATAATTTAAGCGATGTTATATATAATAAGTATAAAAATATGATTATCGGTAAAAGTACATTAAACACTACCAAAATAAACAAAAAAAAAATCCTGATAGATAGTTTGGAAATTGCTAAACCCAGATTAAGTCGCTTCTTGCTTTCTATACGACGAGATCTTTTAATCGAATACGATAGCGTATTTTCACCTATTTCCAGGTTATCATGGGTTCGAGTCCCATCTCAGAGTGCCACTTACAAAGTGGATTTTTAAGCATTTTTCAGTATAGCATTGTGAATGCAAAACTGATCAAATATAATAATTAGTAATTTAGTTTAATACCATGAACTTTTTTCTGAGACTCATTCAATCCTGTAGGATCACTGATCATTATTAAAGTAGAGGTCAGTGTGTGGGATGGCTGCATAATGGATGGATATTATTCTGAGGGATGGATAAAAATTATAATTTATTAAAACAAACAGTTTGGATTTCTTTGATAAAAATTTATGGAAATTTCCTGTCACTTCCAAAGAAAATGTAGATAAATGCTGTCACGGAATTGTGTAAATGCAAATAGGCCATGAATTAAAAAAGAAGAAGAAAATGCTGTCAATTGTCAATTTTATTCTGTTTGACAATTCGTATTGCTCTAAACATAGAGAAAAAATACGTTGACGGTACAAAATGTAACAAGTAATCGTGAAAGAAAAAAATATAAAAACTATTTAAAAATTCCAATGCCTCGTGTAATATTCCAAACATGTTCCGTATAAGTTGCAAGAAACTCCTGTCTTGTTCGTCAAACACGTTAGTTTCATCCGCCAAGTACCAGAACTTTGTCACCTCTGATGCTCTTGAGAACTTGGAAAGATTTTGTGATAGGTACTGTCCGGTACCACGTTTTCCGCCGCAGAAGGTTTTGTATTATTATGATAGATATAATTATATTATTTCTGGCAGTTGGACATGACTTAATTCCGCATGCGGGGAGCAAATGTCAGCTCCGTCTCATTATCATAGTCGCTCATTGATTTATCGACTGCTAAAATGAGCCCGCAAAGTCCGTACGCAGAGTTGCAGACCTCATGCCTCCAGCTATTATTAGATGTCTTCAGAATAACTTTTGGATAAGAAGTCAAGAAAAAATACTGGGGTACCTAAATGTAATACAATAATGTATAACATTTTCTCAAATCAAACGTCTATCTATTGCTTTTCTAGTTACATGAACAAAATATGTTTTAAATGCAAATTAGATACCTAAGTAGGCTACAGTTAAAGTGGCCAGAAAACAATGACAGTTTATACCAAAAAATAAACATGTTATGCTTGCGCCTTTGCTTACAGCTTAGCGCTCTGGCCTTTGGTCTATTTATCATAAATTCATTTAAGAGGGCTTGTAAGCTAAACAAACACGTCATCTTTCAATTGTATATATACAACAAAAAATTATAACATTCGAAAGAAAGCTACACCTTGTATTGGGTTAAAACATAAATTTATAATTTTTTCGATAGAAACAAATACCAACCGTCTCTGAGATTCACCAATTCGTATTTTTTTTCTAATTACTCTTTTTACTATTGGAAGAATTGCTAAACATGTGACTCATTTTGTAGCCGAGGCTTTGCCCGTCGTCTGTCTCCTACTTATCGCATTATTAGAGGCATTGATTTCGTCTCCTTTTCTCATTTGTCGGGCAGACTTAATAGCTATACACTGTTGCCTCAGGTAGCCGTGGTAGGCGCTGGTAGTGATGTGGGTCGGATAGTGTCATTGTTCTTGAAGCAGCAGCCCGTTGTGAAGATACTCGCGCTGTGGGACGAGTTGCCGGACTGCGGCGTGCTCGGAATGGCCAACGACTTGGCGCACATAGACACCGGCACCGAAGTCGAGGCTTACCAGGGGCGCATGTTTCTCAAGCCAGCTCTACACGTGAGTTATGTAGGAAAGTTGGTTGTGTAGGTAGTTAATAGTGAAAAAGTCAAATTCCTATTGCGCTTTAAACGAATCCGAATTGTAGACTGGTGGAAGGAAGATGGTGCTAGCAGTTACAAATTCAAAGTTTTTAATACGATGAGGCAAAGGAAAGAAGAGAATAGAGATCTCTGAAAATTCCCTTAATCTTGTTAAGGAGTGACTAAAGTATATGTTGCACGAAACATCAAAAAAAATATATTAGACAACATCACACACATTTTTCAGATCCCCGCTATTACCCTGCAGTAAACCCCTGTGTTTGGACCTTAGATGGCCACACCTTGAAACGGACAGGCGACATATCTAGAAGACCGTTTCACGATTGCATTAGTCATATGTTGAAAATACATGCGACCTCCCCTCAGAACGCCCATACTTCTCGTCGCTGCTGGTCAAGAGCAGATTACTTATTAACTTTTTTTCCAGGATTCAGATGTAGTGGTAATATGCGGCGGGTGGTACATCCTACCTCCATGCTGCAACACGCAGGATCGTGACCTGTTCTTCCAGAACATGCGGTGGGTTCGTACCGCCACCATCGCTTGCGCTGAGTTCTGTCCGCAGGCCATTATTGCTGTGCAGACGCCACCGGTCGACTGCAACTTCGCTCTTTGCAAATACGTTAGAATGTCTCATTATTATTTTTTTCTATTTCTTTTTCTTCTTTTATTAACCTATTAAAAGGTAATTTACCAAAAAAAGGGAAGGGATTTTATTGGGAATGTTCGAGTTAAATACAATTAGTTGACTATTACTCGTAAACTTCTAAAGCCAACTTTTACTAAATCGAGACTAACGGTTTACTGATTAAAAAAATGACCTTCCCACACCTCCAATGTTTTGGAAGACTTATCCAACAATGCTCCACACTATGGGGAAGACGAAAAAAAGTCTCATCCCCCTTTTACGAGGGTCAAACTGAAAGTTCTTAGAAAATCAAAAACTGATTACATTAGCCAGTTATTAGTTTTATTATATCTTTTCAAAATATTGTCCATTCACGTCAATACACCGCTGCATGCGATGGAACCACTGGGAAAAGCACTTTGCCCACTCGTCCTTAGGGGTCTCTTCAATGGCATCGCGATACGCAGCCACCGCTTCTTCAGCATTCATAAACCGCTTTCCTTTAAGTTTTTCTTTAATTTTTGGAAATAAATAAAAATCACAAGGCGCGAGGTCGGGGCTATACGGCGGGTGACCCAGTAATTCAACGTTTGATGTCGCCAAATAGTCGATCGTTCGCTTGGCGGTGTGCGACGAGGCGTTGTCGTGGTGAAGGAGGATCCTACTGCGAGGTCGTTTCTCTCGAACTTTTTCCAAGACAAGTGGCAAACAATTGGTAGTGTACCATTCTGCAGAAACTGTTTTTTGATCCTCTAACACAATTGTTGCAAAATGACCTATCCTTCCAAAGAACGAGGCCACCATTTTTTTTCCCGCACTTCGATCTCTCTTCACTTTAGTTGGCAACTCCTCGAAAGGAAACACCCACTGAGCAGATTGTCTTTTGGTTTTAGGATCATAACAGTAAATCCAGCTTTCGTCACCTGTTAGTATGTCGAACACAGCATTTGAGTCACCTCCGTTAAATCTTTCAATCATTTTACGACACCAATCCACACGATGGAGTTTTTGAGCCTCAGTCAAATTATGAGGTATCCACCGGGCGCAAAGCTTCCTGACCGCTAAATGTTCGTGGAGGATTTTGTGCACTTGACTCATACCGATGCCTAAGCTTGTCCGAATCTGTTGATAGGTCACTCTTTTGTCAGTCTCTATCATACGCCGCACAACACAGATGTTATCTTCAGTCGTCGCCGTAGAAGGCCGTCCCTCACGTAAATCATCAGTGAGATTAGTGCGACCACGTTTAAACTCATTAAACCAGTTGTAAACAGTCGCACGAGATGGGGCTTCATCGTGAAAGGCCAATCGTAGTCTATCATAACTTTCTTGTTGACTTAAATGACATCGAAAGTCATAAAAAATCATTGCACGAAAATTTTCTCGTGTTAAATTCATGATGACGTGACACAGACAATTTTCAATTTGCCGCCAAATCGTAAAACAAATGACAAATGAATGAAATATATACTCAGTAATATTGACAAAGAGTTATATTTTCAAATTTTAGAATTATTTTTTTATTATATTGTTTATAAGTGGCCAGTTCTAAGAACTTTCAGTTTGACCCTCGTACATGTAGGGGAGGTACCCAACCCAACCACATTATTTTTTTGAAATTTTACTCTACCACTTTGTCAGCGTAATTATATTCATGCCAAATTACAACTTTTTAGAACCAATAGTTTTTAAGCTAAACTGCAGACGGACGGACGGACGGACATGGTGAAACTATTACTAGGCTGACATAGGAAATTAATAGGCTTGTGATGATGATGAGTGGTGTGTTTTCAAACTGAAGGATTAGGTATTTAATTACATTGTCTGTGTAAGTATATCAATATGATACAGTTATCATATTCGACACAGTTATCGAGAGGCGGATTTACTCTCAGCCACAGTAGGGAGAGGCCTAAGGCGGACAAATGTTAGTGGCGGCCAAAACGGCGGCGGCTATATAATCCTATTATAATAATAACTTTATTTACAAAAAATGTGGGATTGCATAATTTATAATATTGTAAATTAAATTGAATAACAGGTAAAGTCCTTAAATATACAGTAGTGTAGATCTGTGGGAATTTAAAATAGGAGGACCCTGTACCTTAAGAACCCACAAATTTCCGCTGACAAAAATAATACAAGTATATTTAATTTTGCAAAAGTACAGAGGGCCATATTACTATAATTATAATAATATTTATAAAATTCATAAAAGTTTACTTAATGTGATGAAGTAACTCTTCTGTCTTCTCATAAGACAGTGGGAGAAGCCATTGTAAAAGTGTATAGTTATTTTTGTGGGAATGTTTATTCTCTACTAACATATTTATACCAACAACTATGTAATAAGAAGTTATATTATTTGATTACGACACACTACTAAATATTTAAATCTATTTCAATAAACGTTATCAAGAAAGTAAATACAAAAAGGGGGTTAGTACTTCATGGCCTAGGGCGGCCAAGCCTGCAAATCCACCTTTGACTAAAGCTAAAATTAGTTATCATTATTATAATCCTATCTTTACGTAAGCTATTCCTTTTTCAAATAAGACCTTGAAGAAAGCCAAAGCTTACGACAAACGGCGTGTGATTGGCGTAAACTCCATCAATGCGATGCGCGCTAATCAGCTGTTCTGTTCGATCACCGGCTCTGATCCTGCCACAACGAGTACACCTGTCGTCGGCGGCACCGGCCGGTGCACACGTGTGCCGGTTTTCTCTGCCGCAAAAGCCGGCAACTTTCCACAGGTTTGCAATACCGCTTACACGTTCATCTAGAGCAGCAATTAATGTATATTGACTGCATTACGAACTATTTTTTTCCAGACACAAGCAGAATGTTTGACTCGGCTAGTTCGTGAAGCGGACGACATAATATGTAAGGTGAAGAGCAACAACGAGCAGGGTCATCTTTCCGTGGGTTTTGCTACTGCCAGATGCGTTGTCAACATTATGAAGGGTAAGTACTACTACCGAAGAACAGTAAAAACTGAATAAGTATATATTTCGAAGAGGTGTAGTGATTTGTTTCGTATTTTAGAAATTAGTAGTATAATAAGACGAAACCAACATAAACATAATAACTTTGGTAACTTATCCGACGAAGTCAACACGTCTCAATTTCACGTTTTCCCTTCAGTCATAGTCAATTTAAATTAGGTTGGTTTATCCAAGAACCTATCAACTTTAGTCCTCGTTTTATAATAATACTGTACGGTTGTATTAATGTTTTCACTACTGAGGCACACGCCTTACCATTGAAATAACGAGGAGAACGGGCCTAAGGCTTAACTAACTCATCACAGGCGCAGTACGGATTAATGGAAATGCAGGTGTAGCAAAGATCAGCTCGAGGCCCAGGTGGGAGGCCCGGGAAGTGCTCGTTATAGACGCAGACGGTAAGGAGGAGAGGATTGCGAATTAGCGCATCCCCCTCCTGCGTATCGGCGGACATAGGTGACACCCAACTCGTCCTCTTGTTATTAACTATCCATTCGTCTATCTTTTCGGGAAAAGGTCAGGTAGCATGGTCTTTTTATTCCCCATAGAGCTCGAAGTAGGGTTGGACCTGACGGGCTCCTTGCTGGATCCCGAGGTCTTCCCTCCCCCAAGAGGGTACTCCGCAGAGAGTTATACCAGGCCGGTTTCGCCTAAACTTGCCCTTTTCAGGACGAGAGCTTTGTTGAAGAACCCTGGCTTAAAGGTTTAATTAGCATTGCCCCTGCGTTATCAAAAAGGTGCGGCAGAGATCAACGGCTATCCATCCAACAACGAAAGTTATCAGGGACCAGGCTCACTGTATACTTATTTTAGTGAACATTTACAGGTTTGTTCGAAAAGCCGATGTTTTTAGACAGCGCGTTAGTGGAACAAGCAGACCCTAAGAAATGTTACGATCTGAAAATGTGTGCTACACCTCTGACTATGGGGAAGGGAGGCATAGCCGAATACGCTGTGCCCACCCTCAACGAATTTGAAATGAAGACTTTAGAGGACAGCAAGTTTGTTCCATTTTTTTAGATTCCGTGGCTCTTAGGAACATTAGCCGTTATTTAATCTAATAAATAATTGGTATGTCGTTAGGTCTGGCCGTTCTTTATAGGTTTTTGGTCTTCCTCAGCTTTTACATTACATATGGAGTTCATATATTACACATATAGAGTTTGAAATATGACCCGATCAAAATTGCCTTTGAAAAATTGATAAGAACTACCTTGCCCGATAAAAATTGCCCAAAATTGCGACCTGCAATGCAATCATGAATTTTGGTCAATATTGGGATAAATGAAAACGTTTTGCAATTCTACAAAACTAACGTATAAATTTACTTTTCCTTTAATTCGTACAGCATATTTCAGACCAATATTTATTGTAAGAGTCGCTCATTTCCATGGCTTTGTTATTTTTTAATTATTAATAATGCCAACTGTGTACGATATAGCACCCGTATGTGAAAGAATTAAAAAATCGAACCAGTAGTTACGGAGCCTATTCAATGTAAAGAAACAATCAACTCTTTCATTTCTTTCTTTTCCATTAAAACATTAGTATAGATTTGTGTATGTCTCGAAAACGTGTTATTATGTAATTTGTTTTCAGATGTGATCTCGAGGATATGCTGAACCTCGGACGAGCGTACGCTCTCGGCGACGACTACACCTTGCACTCGTGTAGGTTCTACCCACCGTGTTACTACGAGCCATGCAAGACCTGCACGCCAGTCACACAGGAGAAGTCAAAGAAGTAAACTAAATTAAATTATACCATGAAGTTTACCTTATTTATTGAGTATCGAATATAACATAAACATATTTACTTTGCAAGACCGTTATCATGAAAATTACGTAAAGCACAGCATCACAATGTGTGTAAAGGGAACTTAAATTCTCACCACATTTGTATTCGATTCGAAATTATGTTGTTTCGTGTTATGAGTGGGGATGTATTTCACGTTGAGGTCATTAAAATAATTAGACCGAATCATGTGAAATGTCAGCCAGTGCATATCTGACGGAATTTGCGGTGCGTTCTCTTCGGTCGTGGAACGTCAGAACTGATATATACCAACCTAGCACACTTAACGGATCTCGCGTACTTAGAGCATACTTTGACGACGCATGACGGGGCTTCCGTCAGATTTGCACAGTCTTAAACTTCATATACTTACAACCTTACATCCAGCAAAAGCGTACGGATTTTAGAAAAGAAAACAATGAAAAAATAGAACCGATTATAACCTTCATTGCCTATTGCGAGCTATTTATCCTAATCACTGTAACGTCGTCGATTGACTTTTGTAAGAGCTATTAACTGGCCCTAAACTAGCACCTTTAAACGTAGCAATAGTGGTATCTTTAAACCTATTACAGCAAACTAGTACAAGGCGTTTGTTTATTGTCTCACTAATGTATGTAAAATTGATATATAAGATTTTGTTTGTGATAATATAACTTTTTATAGCAAACTTATTTATTGTTTCAATTAACATGATTATCATATAATAAAAATGACAATGTTTTTATACTTGGATGATTATGCGAAGTTCTCCATTTTGTATTTCTATATACTTTTTTATGAATCCGCGTATCTATTTAAATATATATATATATATATACTAGTATAATATTATACGATTCTCTTACCTAGTGAACGACTATTTTTAGTGGTGGTGAGTAGACATTAGTTTATCTAGATATTCGCCGGTGTAATACAACAAAAGCGTATAAACAAGAACAATGATGGACTTTCGAATGAAAATGTAAGTGTTGACTTTGAATTCGGTAAAAATAGGCGATCATTCAAAGGTCCTTCTATGACAATATTACCTAAATAAATAAATAAAATAAAATCCAATTATAAATAAAAAAAAATAATATTACCTACTATTACTAATAATCATCAACACCAGCCCTTTAACGTCCCCACTGCAGGGGCTCAGGCCTTTCTTATGGATGGTTAAGGAGGATGGGCCATGACACTCCACGCTGGCCCAATGCGGATTGGAGGGTATTAACGACTGCATATGCAGCCGGGATCAACGGCTTAACGTGCCTTCCGATGTACGAAGTAGTTCGAGATAAAAAATTTTTGGTCAACCATCCCGTGACCGACCCTTGCGAAAGTTGCTTAACGACTACGATCGCGGGCCGCGGCGCTTATCCCCTACGCCACCGAGCTACTCATTACTAATAATAAAATTAAAATAAATAGAACCGACTTCAATCTTTAATAAAGTGATAAATAATACTTATCTCAAAAGCGGCTTAATCCAGAAAATGCTATCGAAGTCAGACGGAAGTTTTCCGTAGGTTATTAATTAAATTATAGACCCTACTTCGATAGCATTTTCTGGAATATATCTGGAATAAGTCGCTTTGAGATAAGTATTATTTATCACCTTTTTTTATTTAATTCGGTTCTATTTATAAAAAAAGCTTTTTTCATGCTTTTTAATGATATTTTTATAGATAACACCATTAATTTTAAATATCTATGTAAATAAAAATATTCAACACAATGAAAGTCTTAGTCTGATTTTGACTATTTGCTGTAATACATTTTTTTCCAATTATCTATATTATATTTTAAAGAGGTAAGGTTTGATTGCTTGTTTCTGTGCATTGTATAGGCCTGAAACTATTGGACCGATATTAAAAAGTCTTTCATCTACGGGAAGCTACATAATATGCGGGGGACATAGATTATAATTTACGCAGGAAAATCGCGGGGAAACAGATAGTTATACAGGGAAACAGATATTCGTTTCAGAACGCCGTGACGTCAGAGCGACGCCATGACACAAGTGGCGGGAATTTTGAAAATAAAATTCAATTTTAGATTTTAACTTATTAAATGAATATTATTTTGAAATATTTATATTTAGATAACAGTAGTTGATCGAAGTCTAAACCTCTATTCAAGAAGAAATGTGTATTTTACTCTTTAATACATACTATGAATTTTCTAACAAAATATACATCAAAGAGTAAAGTATAAATAGAAAATCCTCCTCACTGACTTTTCTTGGATTGTTTAATGAATTAAAAATACGCTATCTTATTGTTTTTTAGATGCCATGTCAAAACATATTATCTAAATATTTAGGTAATAACAGGAGAAAAGCGTATTTTTTTCGTTATGAAAGGGAAATTACTGATTTCATTACAATAAATTTTAAACGGGACCAACTCGGTCCATCAAACTGTCGAATAAAAAAGAATTTTGAAAATCGGTCAACAATTGGCGGAAATTTCGGGGATTATATATAAAAAAACACATCGCCGTCCCCAACTAGCAAATTAGTCATATAAGGTAAAGTTTATTCAGCTTTTCGGTGTTATAAAAGTCGAGTAAGTGTGAATTATTCAGCACGTATCGTATAAAAGCATCTTATATAGCTTTTGAGTTATTCAGCATTTCGGTCACATAATGATGCTGAGTAAACGTTTAGTCAGCATCCTTATATGACTTAAGTGTCATATAATATTTTGCTGAATAAGTCGCTAGTATACGACGCTTATGTTACTATTTCGTCGAGTAAAAGCATATTATATAGCTTTCTTATGGCAAGGTTGACTCAGTCGAGTAAAAGCAACATTGTTGCTTTTATACTACTATTATGTAGTATACGTCGCATTTATACGACTATTTCAAGCCTAAAATGTCGTATAATTGTATCCATTACACCGATCAGATTGTTTTGTGTAAAATGCTGTAAGTAGTTTACAGTGAAGTGGGAAATAATATTTTAGTAAGTGGTTCCGCAGGTGAAATAATTACCTCAGAGAAAAATCATGATTTGGAATTTGAAAATCCGTGTTTGGAAAATGAATTGAGAGATTTAGAAAATAGTGTTTCCGTACACGAAATAGATTCAGACGACAGTAGTGCTTCAGAAAACTTTGACAAAGACTGTGAGTTGCGTAATAATATTGCAGAATGGGCGTATGAAAGATATTAATTTCTTTTCAGAAATAAAGCAGTTCCTGTTGTGTAACTTGTTCTAGTTTTGGTGTGTACAATAAATAGTTGATTAAATAAATAAACAAACAAAAAGTCTTTCTAAGAAAACTCTTTAGGAAGTTCTAAGGAACCCTAAACTATAATCAGAGTGGTATCATGGCGCTCATACTGCTAATTTGCTGTATAAGAAGCTATTATACCGCCTGTCAGCAGTAAAAATGGTGTACAAAAATAATATTGATATAAAAATATTTGTTATTATATTCATATTACTAAGAATTAAAGGGGGGCGTTAAATATTTATGATATAACCTAGTATATTTCCTCAGAAAACTTACCTTCGCAATACTTTACAACCGTATGCGTGAGTTTACGAACCTACATTTGGTGCAACCTACAAATTAACATGTCTGCTAAATAAATTGTACTTACCGATGAATTATAATTTTTAAAACACAACACGTCGAAGTACTTGTTTATTTTATTTACTATAAATGTTTTCAGCTGTTTTGTATCCCAGGTCGCTTCAATAAGACAAACATGTTATATAAAAGTCATATAAGTTACAGTTATAGCGCAACATAAGCTTGTAACAGTCACTCTGGCGATAATTACGTGACGATTTACCTGAATAAGTTACCTTTATAAGATGTCTATGTGACTGAATTGCTGAATAAAATGGGCCCAAATCGCGTTGTATAAACGTTTTCATTACGTTTATACGACTTCTATTAGGAGCCAAAATGCTGAATAATTTTCGTTGCCGCGACTACTATACGACATATTTTTGCTAGTTGGGTCGAACATATCGACGCTGGAAAGCAAACACGTAGTAACCTGCAAAACCAAAATGGATGTTAAGAGTGGAAAATCTTTATATTTTTCCAAAAAGAAAACATTATTTCCATATAAATTGAATAAAGAACACCTTATTAGTTACCATGGACGTTTTTGGAATTAATAATCGAAAAAAAAAGTTTTTCAGCTCTGAAAAACAATTTTGGTTTTGCTGGTTTGCTTTGTGTTTACTTTCCAGCGTCGATATAACCTTTTCAATTTTGAAGTCGGTTCAAAAGTAAATAGTTTTATTAATCTTGAGATTTCAAAAAAGAGAATAAATCTAAGAAACTTATTTTATAGACAGGCGAGCAATGTTTGATATGAATGCATTACAAATGACGACGTCGATAGTAAAGTTTCACCATTTCCCAAACACGTGTTGATTCCACCCCAAGTTTAGTGGGTCACGTGTAACGAAACGCTACTCTGTCCGGTACTGATGCACGAGTTTCGACGATTGCAGACCTCACGTTACCGATGTCACGTTTTTTGTAACGGTCAGAAGTATTTTGTAACGGAAAGCTAAATGCCGTGAAATGGTCACGTTTCTGCAATGTTACGTTGCTCAATAAGAAAAGTTGAGCCTTTAAGGATCTGAATAGGTGTGTTGCGTCAGTTTGCTTAAGTACCTACATTATAGTTTGTTAATTTTCTCTGAAACTATTGAACCGATTCAAATAAGAATGGAAATTAACGACCAAACGAACCACTAATAGTGTCGAATTACCCCAGAGCGGGGCAAATCCCTCCCCCTTCCCTTAGAGAAACAGATAAGTCGTCCTTTGCTTTCCGAATAACACAATACAACTAATTTGTTATTTGAGTTTGTTAAAAATACCTATGACTAGTTAGAAGCGTGTCACATTTTACGCTGACTTGGAAAAAATAATTAATTGACTCTGAACCAAAGCGAGGCTCAAAATTGGGTAACAGGGGGTATTATTTGGCACCTATGCAAATTCGTGTTCTACATAATCATCACCAGCCTATTAAAATTGTTGTCGAGACACAGGCTTTCTTGCCAACCTCGGTAGCCGAGTAGTGCGCACGCCGGTTTCAAGGTGTTGCCATTTCTGAGGATACGGATTTGATTCTTGGTCTGGTCAATGTAGAAAACGGACTTTTCTTTATTGTCTCTGGTCTGGGTGTTTCAGATACTCCATAATAATGGGGCTACTCATAATCTGAGCAATGTAAATAAAAAATAAAATAATAAAAAAGCCTTTTATTAATTCTCATTTTTAAAGACTCCAACAAATTTCAATTTCATTTAGAATAAAGTGTATTCATTATTCAATTCTAATACATTATTTATATGTCTATAATATTTAAGTTCGGTTCGGTCCGATGTCATTTCAGCTAAAAAACAAAAGATTGCTTATTAAGAATTCATTCGATATTTAAAAGTAAGATTTTCTATGTTCAACGAGTATATAGTTTACTCTATTTTAATATTATTTTTAATTATTATTTTTACTTTACTCTATGTATATATTTTACTCTATTTTTATAAAACCAGGTGTTTCACCTGCGTAAATTATAGCCTATATTCACCGTGTATTAAGTAGCTGCTCGTTGATGAAAGACTTTTATAAATATATCTTATCTATATTTAAAATATGACTATAGATTATTGGAGAAAATATACATCAAAAAAACAAATAAAGTGTTATTTAAGACTCACCTATTATATAAAAAATACCAATATCACTTAAAACATGATATAAAAACTTTTCATAAAAGAACCGATTTCAAACCTTAAAAAAGTGATAAATGATAAGTATCTCAAAAGCGACTATTGAAGTTGGGTGCATATAATTTAATTAATAACCTACAGAAATCCTCCTCCCGGTTTCAATAGCATTTTCTTGAATAAGTCGCTTTTGCGATAAGTATTATTAATTACTTTTTTAAAGTTTAAAGTCGGTTCTACTTTTTATAAAAAGTTTTTGTGTCATCAGCGTACCATTAGAGTCTGAACTTATCCATACTAATATTATAAATGCGGAAGTAACTCTGTCTGTTACTTAATCACGCCTAAACCACTGAACCAATTTGCATGAAATTTGGTATGGAGATATTTTAATACCCAAGATAGGACATAGGCTACTTTTTACCGCGGGAAAATGACGCATTCCCACGGGAAAATAATCTAAATATATATATGAGGGTGGGATGATAAATAGCTGGCCTAGCATAGAAAAACTTGAATTAGTGTGTTAAAATATATTTATTTTTCGACATAGTCTCCTTGAAGCGCTATGCACTTCATCCATCTATGCTCTAAAGCCTTGATGCCATCCCTGAAGTGGTTTTCTTCAAGCTTTTCAAAATAAATGTCCACGGCAGACATCAACTCGCTATTATTTTCAAATCTTTGTCCACCTAAAAAATTTTTGAGCTTAGGGAATAGATGAAAGTCAGATGGTGCCAGATCAGGAGAATAAGCTGGGTGTGGCTGGTAGCAAATCATAATTTAATTCTTTGAATTTCGCCATCGCAGTGATGCGCGTGTGAACACGCGCATTATCCTGATGAAAGATTATTTTTTTTAGTTAGGCCGGGTCTTTTTTCACGAATACACACTTGTAATTTATCCAGTAGATCAGCATAATATTTGCCATTTATGTTTTGTCCATTTAGAAGGTAATCAATCATCAATATACCCTTCGAATCCCAAAATACTGACGCCATGACTTTCCCCGCTGATTTCACGGCTTTTGCTTTCTTTGGAGCCGGGGATTCTTTTTTCGTCCATTGTTTGAACTTTTGATTCAGGTATATAGTGGTGAACCCAAGTCTCGTCTGTAGTAACAAATCGTCGCAGAAAATCAGTTGTATTGCTCTTAAAGCGGTCCAAACATTCTTGTGAAATTTGCATACGAACGCGTTTTTGGTCAACTGTAAGCAATCGCGGCACCCACCTTGCGGATAATTTTTTCATACATAATTCTTGAGTCAAAATGTAATGCGCCCGTTCTTTAGAGATGCCTACAGTATCAGCTATCTCGGAAAGTTTCAATCTTCGGTCAGCTAAAACTGCATCATGAATTTTGATCACAATTTCTGAAGTAATTACACTTTTTGGACGTCCTGGACGATGTTCATCTTGGGTGCTGGTACGGCCACGTTTAAATTCAGCCACTCAATTTTTTATGGTCGCATATGAAGGAGCATTTTCTCCCAAAACATCCTTTATCTCCGAAAAAATCTTTCCACCTTTTAATCCTTTTAAATGCAAAAACTTTATCACAGCTCGTAGCTCAATTTTAACCATTTTGTAGAAAAAACAAAAGAATGCTTTTTGAAATGTCAATATTCAAAAGAAAAATTATACGATCGATTTGAAATTTGTAACACTGGCAGCTAATGATCCAATGAGTAAAATACTAAGGAGATTTTATATCGTTATTATACAAAATATGGGTTGGGTTAGCTATTTATTATCCCGTCCTCGTAACTCAAAGGTGTTTGACTGACATAGTGATCTATCAAGGCACAGCCCAAACCACTGGACGGATCGGGCTGAAATTTGGCATACAGGTAGATGTTATGACGTAGGCATCCGCCAAGAAAGGATTTTGATCAATTCTATCCCCATGTGGATAAAATAGGGGATGAAATTTTGTATGAAACTTTGTCAATTTTAAGGGCTGAGACTTTGCATACATAAAGCTACTAGGACGAAAGCATCCCCTAGGAAAGGATTTTGATAAATTCCACCCTTAAGGGCATAAGCTAAGAGGATGAGACTTTTTTTCAGGTATTTCACACGTTATAATGAAAAAATATTCGTTAGAAATGCTGCTCAAAGTAACTTTACCACGCGGACGAAGTCGCGGGCAAAAGCTAGTTCAATATAAACAAACAAAATACTGATTGAGTTACGGCTGTCTGTCTAGACATTACTCAATTAATGTTTTTACTGTTGGAAATATATAATTATCTTAAACAAATGCTAAAGAATCGAATAAATACCTATAATTACATTAATTAATACACGTGTTTGACGTGATTTTGTTTTTAAAGTTTAGATTATAAAGTATCTAATCTAAATTGTTAAGATATATAATTTGTTATTAACCTTGTTGTGATTTCTAAATCTTTGAAAAAAATATTTTTTCCTAAGATATACCTAGAATTCATTAAAGTAAAATGTTTTGTATATGTTTCAGACATAATATACTTAAAGATGTTCATTTAATAAAAACATTGAGACACCATTACATTTATTATCTGCTGTATTTTAAAACGAGATTTTGCTTTTGTGTAATGTTTGTATTTTTTTCCAATTTTTATCAAAATCACAAATCGTGTCTTCATAAGTTCTATTTGAATAACCAGTTTATATTTTGATATATCGGTAACATCCAAAAATATTACTCATATTTTATCAGCACCTACTATATAATTTTGCGAAAAACGCAATTCGTACAAATATACAATAACAAGCAAAGTTCGGTCATCCAGACAATGTTTATTTATAAATGTACTATGCTTACTCGGGTTTTGATGTGGATATTTGATTTCTACGAATAGGTACTTAGCGGAAAAACTATAATTGATATTTCCCCGAAGACTGTCGATATCTAATCGATATACATAAAATGTGACCCCATAGGGATTAACATCGTTATACTAAAATATATGAACTTGGAACTTGGCCTTATGACGTCGAAGGTTACCTCCCGGTGTGGGGGTAATCCGTTGGTACGTCAACACCGGCGTAAGTGTAACTGATAAAGCGTAAGCGTAAGCGGAACTTGAATTTATCTACTAATTATAATTATCTTACGAATTATAATTTATCTATTTATAATATTATAAACAAGTTAAGTTTTTAACTTTGTTGATGTCGGTTATATTTGTTGAAAAATGTTTTTATTTCAATTTTTTTTAGTTAAACTTATAAAGGTACTTTATAAGTATTTTGTATAGATATCACAACAATTGAATGTCCTGATTTTTTTATTTATTTGCACGACTAGTTTATGGTTATCTGTGGCACGACGTTACCACGAAGAAATCGACTTGCGAAAAAAGTATACATACCCGTTGAACATAGTTCCTCCTTTCGGATTCTGAATAATTGAAATCATCTTAACATTTAGGTGATTGCTGATGAAAAGCATATTTTATTTTGTAACAAAAAAAACTACTGATTCGATTTCGATAAAATTTAAATAGATAAAAAATAACTTTCAACATCGATTCATAAGGCCTACTCCGCCGCGTAAAAAAATAACGTCGAATTGAGAAACTCCTCCTCTTTTAAAGTCATTTAAAAATTAGTTATGTCAAATTGGCTTTCTCTCAGCATAATGCCACGACCAGCCACGACAGTCTGTCGTGACGTTGGTATTCTGCGGATACTGAAACAGTTTACTAAATAATCTGTCTCTCTTTTGTATATTTTGCTGATGTGCTTGATTCCTTTTTGATACAAATTAATTTAAAGAAAAATAATCAATACAAATAATTGTAGGTACATTGGTAACAATTGTACTATGGAGGTAGGCAGACGTGGGAGTGCAACGCGGCTCTTTATGGTGAAATAGTATATGACGACCTCTCGCGCAACAATACTTCATATTTAATTTGTTTTTCAAATATTTTCAAGTGTGTGCTAAATAACCCCGAAATCTCGGGGTTCTTCCATCGAAGCCCGCCTCACCTACGCTACTCTGTATCCTACACCGAGTCCTTGTGATTCACCAGTGCTGCAGATCGGAGCTGACGTCGGGGTCTACCCTCGCCAGCCGCTGCCCGGCGTGTGACACCCTGACACCGCGAACTCGACACTAAATCCCCCAATTCTACTTTAAAGCTAAGTCCTCTTAATTAAAATACATTAACCATAGCGAGCCAATCTGTACCTACCCCCTGAGAGATAAAGTTTGTTAAAACATTATTTTGTTTTAATCTTTTTACCTGAAGCCTGGGGGGTGCTTCTCATCCCCCATCTACAAAACAACGCTTCAGTGGCACCCAATTTGAGAGTCATCACGGAACACAAAATGCATTTAAAAGGCAAAAATAAACAAAAAAAAACCCACCAAATATTAACACAAAAGACATTATCTGAGTGGCAAATTCTTTGTCAGTTATCTTCGGAAATATTGATGCGATCATGAAATTCTATCATCTAGCGGAAACTATATCATCCGAGGGTATAGGCATATAATTTACGCGGGCGAAGACGACCACGGGTGTAGCCGGGACTAATGGCTCAATGTGCCTGCCGAAGCAAAGAAGGAGATCAAGATAAAAAAAAAATTGGAATCGCCAGAACTATTGCTAAGATTATGAATGAAACGCGTATGAAATCGTATGAAATCGTAAAAGCCAGTATGATTTATTTGAAATATATAAAAGCATACCTGCTAGAATAGTTTCCGAAACTACCTGACCGATTTTAAAAATAATTTTAAGAACATCACACGCCGGTGACATAGTTTAGGTACAATTTAACCCAGCAAAGTCGCGGGAAAAACTAGTACTAAAAAAATCCGCAAAATCGCTACTATTTCCTGAATTGAGTGTGCAAAACGGTATCCATTTCATCATCAATGTCAGGATCATTCTCTTAGCGATCAAGGTTGAGAAGGAATTAGTTTCTAAATGGATAAAGATAATAGGTTAGAACACAATTATTTATAATATGACTAGCTGTTTTCCGCGACTGCGCCCGCGTAAATTATTGCTTATATCACTTGCGTATAATATAGTGAAAGAAGTTATAAAATCAGTTCAGTAGCTTGAGCCTATTCAATTAAGAAAAAAAAAGCAATCAAATCTTACATCTTTATAATATCGACGTAAAAAAGCGGAAACGTAATAACCCCCAAAATTCCGAAATGTTCGCCAGAGTTAAAAACATTTTGAAATTATAATGTTTTTAACTCTGTTTTTAACTCGATATTAATATATATATATGTGACATTGTGCGTGCGTGTAAATGAGACTCCTTAGTGAGGGTCATTAAAAGGAAGGTATCTATAACTACATATATATAATAAGAATTACTCATAACGTAAAAACACAACCTTATTTCAACAGAGACATTGGACTTGTTAGGTACGGTACGTACAATATAAATTTATAGGTATACTATTACACCCGATTATTAAAATTGATTCGAGAAATTTAGAAATTCGCACATCGCCGTGTAATATCAACATCTCAGAAAATTTTCCAAAATGAAATTCGCACTGGAGTAGAGAAAAGAGAAAAATTATGTAAGTACCCCCCATTTTTGTGTTAATGCATGTTTTTATCTCAAAATAATATAATGCTAATTTGCACGGGTTATATGAAACTACATGTGTTATTATGCCAATATTCCAGCCATAAATCGCATAATGTTGTCTCACTTGCCTGGCTTAAATATGTAGATGATGTAGACTGATAATTCGTTTATTCTTCATTACATAAAAAATGACTTCATAGCTGGTTTACATGTAATTCAGTAGTAAATAGATTTTTAACTTTAAGTGAAGTACATGTAAACACACAAATAAGTAATAAGTAAACATTTTAGGTTACAACTTATGAACTTAAAAAATTAGAATCTACTTATTTTTATCTACTTTTATGTATGGAAAGCACGACTTGTGCATTTTGCCAACGTCAAGTAGTTAAACTCATCTACTTAATTACGTGTAAACCAGCCATAAGGGGAAAAATCAACAAAGAACAGAATCAGAAAGGGACTTAACTCAGTGCACTGTAATCACTAATGTGCAGGTGATATCGGGTCGTTACGTTCCCTATAATATGGTTGAGCAAAGCGATGGATGGTTCATGTGTCATGCTCGTGATCGGAAATTGTCAAAGAATATTAGTCTGCTCTGGACTAGTTAATTTTGTTCATTTTATTTTATTATGGATACTGTATATCAGTTTTATTATCAATGACTTTACATGACACGGCATTTAACGATTTGATCGATTAACGAAAACATATTTCTTTTTTAATGGGAATATTAATTTTCACGGTCTAACGAAGTTCTTTTTTATGTGATAGTTTTCTTTTAACTACGTTATATATTGGTAGGGGAAGTCCGGTAAAGATTACCTTAAGATGTTTGAGCTTTTATTAGAAAGATTTAAGAGATAGAAACAAAATAAATACCGCAAATCGGAACTTTGTAAAAAATAAAATTCAAGAACGTTTCACGCCAGAACACCATTTCAGACGTGCACCACATCGAATGCAATCTTCAATTGGTTTATCATCTTCTTCAATATATATTGTACCGCAAAAAAAAAAGTTACATCTTCTAAAATCTTAATTTTCTTTGGTCGTTTATCTTTTTAATAGGTTTTTGAAAAGTCTTTTAAGGATTTTTCTTTGATTCTACATTTAGTTTCTTATTAATATTTTTAACTTTATTTTTCTCAAACCTTTGCTTTTGCTCTTCTTTGATAGGTTTACTGGTTAAAATTTCTAACTTTTGCAAATTTATTTTACGAGTTGTCATTCGACTATCAGGTTTTGGTATTGATCTCGATATAAAGGGACTGTAATGAATATTTGAACAACCTGGTTTCGGTGAGTCGTAACGGAAATTATTATTATTAGTATTTTGTGAGGTCACAGGTAAGAGTACATTTTTTATGAATTAATCATAGGAAAACTTATGCCATTCGGCTTAAAAACAGAACATACTTTATAAGACTCCGTTTTCTAGATCCGGTAGAACAACAGAGCGAACTACACTTCTGCAGTGGGATTCGGAATATCTATAGTCTCTATTAAATTTATACCTAATAAGTCTGCATTCATATTTGATTTTCCCGCAATCACATCCACTGGTTCAAAGTCTTCATCACCAAAAACGTATTTATTCACTGGCCAAATTCCAGCTCGTTCAAACTCATGAATTGCATTCATAGTTACTGCAGTTTTCAGAACTGCTGGTGATAACAGTCTGGCCGCGTCGTACTGATTTACAATGCGCCCAGGTTTAGCATTTTGAAACACGAAAGAGGGGCCTCTTTCGTGTTTAAATACGTGTTTTGTGGGCCATAAACGGCCACATGCATTGGTTGTACTTTATGAGTAGTATGCGGGGTAAATGAGAAAATGATGACGTTATTTTTACTTGCTTATTCCAATGCAGGAAAATATTTGTAGCTCTCGTGATCGTCCAAGGGAACAAATGCATCCAATGTAGAAATATCTCACCTGAAGTCCAACCATTTGGCGTAAAAGTACCTTGAGACTCGGGAGGTGCACCGTCAAGAAGTCTGTGTTGCATTTTCTTTCTAGCGAAATTAAGGAAAGGTGGTTCGGCGTTGCTAAAATACCGACTTCATCCAAATTATAAAATCTAGAAGCATCAATATCATGTTTATTAATCAAAGATTCAAGATTTTCGTAGAACCTTCCGACTCATGTCTGTTAAATCCTTTTGAGTCCTCAGCGTAAATTCATTGTGACTTGACAAAAATATTGTAACCAATCATTTCCAGCTTTTTCTGTTTGTCCCAACTCTTTAGGTAAATCAAATATTTTTTTTGGCGTAGGTGTATGCTGAATTTTTAAACTCATCTCGAGTTAAACCAAAAACACAGAAGTCATGTTTTTGAGATAGACCATTAACTCCGTCTCTTAATCTTCACTGAACACGGTATGGATAACCGTTTGCATCACATTTTTATCCCATGAGCCTTGATATTTTTTTTTTGTTTTTATTCACCATCTGCAACAAAATATGGTTTTTATAATCTGAAACTAAATAATCTTAAATCAGGGCAAAGTGGATACCATATCCACTATGCCCTATTCACTTTGCCCAACACTACTATTTTTGAGATTAGCCAAATCATGCAAAAACTATTTGGACTGAGTTCATGATCAATATATAAATAGCCACTTTGTGACAAACAAGTAATATAGAAAATATCATATTTTTTTTTTATTTAAAGTTGCATCTGAATTTAAGCATAAAAATTCTTAAGTCATTAAAGAGTTTTGAAAAATATATGAACTTACTTTTCATCACCACCTAATCTACGGCTTGATCTTGCCAAGTTCCTAGATAAAAACAAATGTAAATGTCCGTATGTAATCATAGAACACTTATTACTTTATCATAGTAAAAGAAGACTTTATCGACTATAGTTGATTATTATTTATTTTGTTATTTAGAACGTTATCGTATGTATTACAAAATTATTTTTTCATCTATTATGCTTAAGTTTAGTTTAAGTTAAAACACTTAAGTCTTATATTATGCTTAAATGTAATAAAGGATTCATGGGTGTTTTCAATCAAACTTATTTGTAAAAAAAATAGTTTGATGTTAAAGTGTGTAGTGATATGTGCAGTGATTTGTTGAGACAACAGTTTTTCATCTTTGGCAAAATTTAATACTTTAAATTGTACATTGGAGAATGAAGAGAGAATATAACTATGATATTCAATTATTAGTAAATTGTAAATACCGAGACATTAATAAATTATGTTTTAGCTATTGTTTTAACTATAGCTTTGAGTTAGACAGTACGCCGCCAGTCGTGTATAGAGAGTACAGCACAGTGTCATAGAACAAGTAGGTACAGAACGTGATCTACATAAGTACAAAGTGCGCACGAGCAACGCACACATAGACCACGCATTTTAAGAATTTTCCGTAAGGAAAATTGACAAATCTAAAAATTTATGTTTTTGTTATTTTAACATCTTGCTTTGTAATAGTATGTCTATTAATTTAGTTTAATTTGCACAATAAGTTTCGTTCGAAGACAAATCGAATAGGTGTCATGTTAATTCGTACGATTTATGCCTACATGTGATTGCCTTCTTTACTTATTCTGTGACAGTATTGCTTAGACACGTGGTCCGTAAGTTCAATGTCACGCGCGCGGATTGTCGCGACTCATCCCTCTACAGTCCGGGCGTCCACCCTCTGCTTGGATACAGCCACCCGACGACTCTACACTCAGTTCAGTCTACGACGCGACGTTACCCGGTTATCATCCTCTTAATAATCAACAGTTTAAGTAAACCTTTTTTCTATTAGAAGACCATTTGTTTGCCAGTGAGTACCGTAGTAACTTTACATTTTGTGAGTTTTTAAAATTGACATTACTAATGATACCGCTTTTTTTTTAAATACAATGACGTCGTAATGTGTTTTAAGGAATGATAATTGCGTACTTACAATAACGAGTTCTCGTTAACATTTAAGAAATAATATTGTTATCCGAACGTATTTCTTTTTTTGACGCATTTTAGACATTTGGTAGGTATTTTACCCGACTGTAATAGAATAAGGATTTGCTTTTATTATAGTGTATGTATACTGTGGTATGAAAGACTTGGTGGATTTAGACTTATGACTAGATATTCATGTTATTACAGCGAATGACACTGATTACATTAAAAAAGAAAAGAAGGTTTAAGCTTAAGAAATTTTAAGCTCAAAGAAATTTTTTGATACAAACCTTTTGTTTGCAAAATTAAAAATATTGTAAATAACTTTAATGTTTTATTCTTAAATTCATTAAACTAAAGTTTTATTTAAAAGGATAATTTCATAAATATGCTTTGCTTATGTGAATAATTATAAGTAGTCAGTAATAAGTAATACCGCCGTTTACATATATCTTAATGTAACTTTAAATGCAGTGCCGGACCATTTTCGTGTAAAAGATTGTGTAGCAATTGAAGAAAAGTCGTTTAAAATGGTGTACGGTCAAATTAATTCAATAAAAAAGATTATGTTTGTTTGGTTACTGAATTCAAAAGTTTATAAAAAAAGATAATAATAAAAACTAGCTGGAAGAGTTTGTGATTAATCTAAATATGATAAACCCGTTTTTAAGTTCCATCACATGTGCATTTACCTTTTCAAAACTAAAAAACATCAATTCGGATAGTTGTAATGTAATGTTAAAATTGTTTTATATAATTATCTATTATTTTCTCCAAATTAACTCATAATAAATGAATGAATGAATGTAGGTCCGCAGTAAGCCTAAATGCAATATTTTTTATATTACATTTACTTTATTGACGTACTTGTGCATTGATCGGTATTATCTACATATGCGCGATTTTTATTTTTAAAATCTGTTTTTAGGCAATATGTCGTCAGATACATCAAAACTGTACCCCAACTGTGATCCTTCAGTGTGGTTACGGTCTTGTGAGCAAGAAGTCACTGAGCCTTTGGAGGGACAAATTACAGGTAAATTATTACCCACCAAAAAACATTCTGTAAAAAATTAGCCAAGTCTCGATGGAGCTGCTTGTTTATCTCTTTAAAGTAATGAAATCTAGACAAAGTCGTTCCAATTCTAAGGTTCCTTACTGCGATTTCTTTATTGTTATAGTTAATGTTGTGTGACTTCGCCGTTTAACATTCTTTATACGTTAGTGGGTACAAGTCAATTTTGTTTACACGTAATGTACGATATATCTGTTGTAACTTAAAAGCTGAAAGACGAACAAGTGGTAGGGGAAAAAATTTTTTGGACGATTCAAAAGTGCTTGTAATAAGCTTATTTGAATAAATATATTTTTATTTCATTTCAACAACTATTATTATTATTTGTTTCGGTTGGTGAACCTACCGCAGAACCGCCTAGTTTAAAGCAACGGCTAACTGTCATTGTTTGCGCTTCTACAATAAGGTCTTATTTTATTTTACAATTTTTGGAAAACTTACAGCTAATGAAGAAATATAAAGCTATATAAACTCAATAACGCCAATTACAAGTTTTCACAAATAAACAAAAGAATAAAATACATTATTAACAAAATACAACTATTAGATATCATGCGGTTTAAATCTACTATTAAAAATACTCATTAAATAAGCTTATTATAAGGTATCTGATTATATAACAGATATAAATGCTTGGACTTAAGTATGTCCAACAACTCATTATTTCTCAAAGTTATCTTGTTGCCATTATTAAATTATTATTATGTTATCATCGTAAGATCATAGTTTTTTCTCTCTATTTATAATGTATTAATCTGGTAATGAGGTTTTGTGAATGTTGTAACTCCCTTTAGAGCTGGTGAGTTTCTTGCTCGTTCTTCTTATCAGCCAAAAGATTTCCTGAACGAGTGGTAGGGAAAAAATGTTGGACGATTCAAAAGTACTCGTACTTTTAAGAAGTCTATTTGAATAAAGATCATTTTGACTTTGACTTCATATATTCGTTACTGTCACATATGACATACGGCATAAAGTCCGCCATTTGCTGAATTGCAATAAAGAATAAAAAAATAATTAACAGATAATAAGTATTGTTCCAAAGGTCTCGGGTTCTACCTTTGGAACAATACTTATTATCTGTGCGTCTACACAAATTTTTTTAGACAGTTTTTATTAAAGGTTAGTGGGTTCCAGATTGGATATATAAAATACCCAATTGACCTTCATAATTTGGCGACGACAAAAGTTTATCCGTCTTATTATACAACAAGGACTAGGCTTTAGTACCAGGTTTAAACCGTTATCGTAACAAAATAAGTCAACAGGGCTGAATCTAACGTTCTTTTTAGTCATTGTCAATATCTTCTAGGCGGCTAAATTACCTCTAGTCGTCGTTTTATAATAAGACGGTATACATGTTCAATCCTTTGATGATTTAATAAGCCAATGTATCGTTACCAGGAGAAATCCCGTCGTGGCTCAATGGTAGTCTCCTTCGCAACGGGCCGGGTTCATTAAAGGTCGGAGATATGCGATTCGATCACCTCTTCGATGGCGCAGCTTTATTGCACAGGTAAGTTAATCTCTTGAAGATCTTAGGTGCTTTTAGTGGTTGGTTCCACATTAGAAACTCTACTGTCATCCTATACTTTAATAATAAAGATTCCTTTGGACTACGAGTTCAGTACTTCATTAGACTTTCTCATTATGCTAGACCAAATAAACTGCAAAGATTTTTACAATGCGGCCTACAAAGATATCTTTATTATCATCACGGCCCTATTGAATTTCCAAGAGTACAGTACTTTCACGATGGAATCGAATCAAATAGGAAAAATGGGGCATAACTAATCTAGGGCGTATTGGTGGGTATTCAACGTGTCTCTCGAAGCACGGAGGAGTAAATATTTCATTATCATCCTATTCCTATGACCGGTTCAAGTAAAAGTTACTCAACTTCTGTAGTGATTAGTAATTGAATTATAATCTCTAATGAATTTTTCAGCTTATAAACTTTAAATATGTCGAATCATTTAGTTTCCTAAGGAGAATAATCCTATTAATATTATATAATGTGAAAGTTTCTTTGTTTGGATGTTTGTCGGTCTATCACGCCGAAACTAATGAACGGATTTTGATGAAATTTGGTATACAGATAGGGTATTGGCTGACTTAGATAATAGTGTACTTTTTTCCTAGGGTTCTTTTTATCCGACTAAACATTTCCCTAGGGACCACGCGGGCGAAGCCGCTGGCGAAAGCTAGTTAGGAATATTAATTAAAAAATATCAGGCCTAGGTCTTGTCGTTTGCAATTGTCTACGGCTTTGCATTTGTGATAGTTCTCTTTATTTCATTGCAATTTATTAATTTGTCTTATAAAAATTAGAGTATGAGAGTTCATTCCATCCGTGGCCATGCTTAGTTTATCTCAATTATATTGTTTTCCTTTATACAGCATTCTACAACACCTGTGTTATAGTTTTGTGACCTAATTGGTGATCGATACATACACAACGAGAATAACCTGACCACAATTGACATTCGACCCAGTAATCTAGAGGAAGGAGTTGTTACATGAACGGTTGTCTTTAATCGCGAATTAATGCAATCGATCTGCCTAATAAACTGATAGATATAACTGGAATACGCACATTACTCTATTGGTTGATGACCGTGGACATAATTTGTCACAGATGTATTCCTACTCATAGTCTAGCCTAGTTTTCTGGTACTAGACGAGCAGAAATAAGATGACGGACTCATTTTTACCGGCGTATTTATTCAAAAAAGGATAGTATAATAAATTGACGATCATATTCGTTCCATTTGGAAATACTTCTGAAAATTTACTGCGAAGAAACAAAAAGTCGATTTACGACAGATGTAGATGTAGACTTTGTTCTAGCAACTTTTATGAACCAAAGAAATCAGCTTTCAGAAGCGTTTGGCGTTCAGCAGCTCAATCAAAAAGTTGAAAGAAAAACAAAATATCATATCATTAATAGTCTTTCTAAATAAAAACGTCTTATTTAAATGAAATCAACGCTTCATTTGAGTTATTAATATCATGAAAGATGCAAGTTATTCACTAAGATGCAATCGGTCTAACTGATTTCCAAGCCACTTCCAAATAAATTATTAATTTCCACAGATTTGCGATAAGTGAAGGTGCAGTGACGTATCAGTGTCGATTTTTACAATCGCAAGCTTTCAAGAAGAACCAGGCGGCTGGACGCATCGTCGTGTCCGAGTTCGGCACTGCGGCTGTGCCTGACCCGTGCCATAGTATTTTTGATAGGTTGGTAATATCGCACACCTAGATCTAAACTAAGACAACTCAAAAAACTAATTTGGAGGTTTGATAATACATTTGTTTACGTGGCAGGAGCGCGACCACTGTTGATTCAACAAAAGAAAGCTAAAGTTATCTAGCGGCTCATCCCCGAACCTTTATTGAATCTGTTATGTTGGATAGATGCATATGATCACAGAGAATTTGAATATTGTACTAAGTCAAAACTCAATCACATTTTTGAGTTATCTCAGTTTAGATCTAGGTGTGCGATATGTGCTGACGATTTCAGAGGTAACGTTAGAATATGGTTATAGCAAATAACTCTGCGGGTAAAAGCTGATGTTCATAGATCCATGCATAATCCCAGTACCAATAGGGAAGATGACTAATTTTTGTTTGTTTGTCCGTCAGGTAGAGTGTTAAAAAATATTAAACCCGTATTTTTTTTTTTTCGTTATCATAAAATTACGGCGTTACATGGAGTTGAAATTTCGAATGACGTCACGTTAGGGTATGTTTTCTACTCAACTGTGAAGTAGCGAGCCCCCACTCCTCAACTTTAATGCCTGTTATCTAAGCTATTTCTTGTTAAATTGAAGTAAAAAAAAAATACGTATCTAATATTTTTCTATTATCTGACTGATGGACTAAATAGAATTGCATTTTTTTACCCAGTCATCATCCCTATTTACCGACGAAATTTAATATGCATTTGTATGTGTTTTTTAATCTGTAGTTAGATAGTTTATATAATTTCCTGATAGTTTATACCTATTACGTGCACACGTTCGTGTATCGTGTGAAATACAAAGTAATCAGTCATATCAAATCAAATCAAATTATAACAGCTACTTTTTGAGCAATAATAGATTAAAGTATCTATGATATCTATTATCAGCCAAAGACAAGGCTTATTGCTTGGACCAAAGAAATCGTTGACGTAGACTTGTTTTCCTGAACTTGTTTTTCTTCATCGACCTTGATCTTGTAACTGATGGAAAATAAACAACCAGTTGTTATCAATACTTCCCCCTTCCATTGTAATTAGTTTCTCTTTCATTTATTTTATAGGGACAAGTGAAGTTGATATGGCTTTTTTCAGGGCTAGTTATTCATTCGCAGAAATGTGGACTATTAAAATGCATTCTCCAAAACTGTTGCTTAACTTTTCTTCTTATTGTATAGCTGGTGGTGTAGTCACACTTATGATGACGAACCGTGTCAGTACATCATCCAACGCCAACGTTTGCGCAACGCCTAAAATGTAACAGTGCTTGATGATGCAATAATGGATGCAAAACGATGATGTCTGCTCTCGTATACTTTGTGTTTCATTGTATTTTATAACGATGTCGTTACCTACCTATTACTGTCCCCACTGCTGGTGCTCAGGCCATATGAATGGAACCGAATCAAACCGATGTTTTTAAAAAAAATACATATCCTCAGGGTTGCAGCGGTGTTCAAGCCCGGTGAATGGATGTCAGATAACGCAATGATATCCGTCTATCCGTTCGGGGATGAAATGTATGCATTCACAGAGGCACCCTTCATTCACAGGTAGTTTTATTAATATTTCGTATCACTACAAAATGATTATTACAGGGCACACTTACACTACTCTTTAGTTTTATTAGCTCTAAACACTAAACAGAAGTTATAATATTGAGGCAATTTCTGGTAGTCGGTTGTTTCTATACGCTGGAGGATTTCTATAGGGGTCAGTGCATCTTACCCAACGAATAATTAATAAATACTACCTACGTCTTCTTGCATAAGAATATATATATATCTTAATTTAGATGACATTGAATTTTTGTGTAATGTTTGAATGTTTGTTTGTGTATTTTTATTTTTCTTTGTTCTTGCACCATTCGAATATAATTGTAAAAAAATGTTAATGAATTATAATATTTATATTTCATATACATTCTTTGTAAAGAGATGATTATCAGACGGTCATTAGAGTAAATTAAATATTGAACTAATAACTACCCCCCAATATTGAACCATGTCTAGTGATGTTTACTCCTTTTTTAACATAATTTAATCAATGTTATCTTTTTTAATTCTAGCGGAAAGATATGATAATGACAGACTACTGAAACACATTACAAATACTATAATACTAGCTGTTTTCCCACAACTTTGTCCATGTAATTATGTGATACTTCCGCAGGTGAAAAAATTTTCATGTTCACATCAGTATTTCTGAAGATTACCCTTACAATAAAAACAAACAAAGTTAATAGAAACTTTACCTTTTTATAATATTATTGTAGATTTGTTTGTTATCGGTTTTCAGAGTGGACCCGGTGACTTTGGATACCCTGGAACGTCGCGATCTGATGAACACCGGCGGTAACGCATTAGTCAACCACACCTCGCATCCACACGTGATGAAAAACGGTATATTATGTACAAGTATAAAAATATACAGCGGGGTTCCTTAAATTTTATAGGTTCCGTGTTCACATAAGACTTGTAAAGGGTCAGGCATGAAAGAAAACACAAACGCGCTGAAACCGTTTCAAATACTGCGGGGTTTTAGACGAAATTTTCGAATCTAAAAGATTAGTGAGACCAAAAGTACCATATAATAATGCTAGCGAACCTTGTACAACCTAAAGTTTTTGACTATTTGTATGGAAAATTTAATTGTTGTTTTTCTTACAATTACTTCATAAATTTTTTTTTTAATTTTTAAAATTCCCGTTTTTAAAATTCCGTACCCAAAGGATAAAAACGGGACCCTATTTATATAGCTGAGCTGTCCGTCATCAGTCACCATGCTGTGTCTCTGAATAGTGACTGAATGCGCTAATTACTCGATGGCGCAGTCATTAGCGAGTTGATCTGCGATTCGGAGCTTAAGCACCTTTCGCAATGATCAGTCATGGGATGGCTGATCAAAAATTTTAAATAAAAAATTCCTAAGCATACCTTCATCACCACCAGCTTTTTCATTTCTCCACTACTAGCAATAGAGGCTGGGGACGATGAAGGTATAAAGTCCATCACTGATTAGACTAGGTTAACAGTCGTCCGGTTAGCAAAATTATACTGGTTCCAGTTCCGTCTGGTGCATAGTATTAGGGAATTTGTTTAAATATTTTTCTATATGACAAATACTGTTTTTATTTCAGGTGACGTCTACAATGTGGGCATGTCAGTGGTCAAGGGTAGACTGCGGCACGTAGTCGTGAAGTTTCCATATGCAGAAAAAGGTAAGAATATTAAAAGAAGTTTTGGTAGATTATGACTTTCTTTCTCAACTCTGATATTCGGAGCGATGGTCAGTTAAATAAGATACGTTTGTTCAGAATAAGCGTCGTTTATCGACTACTTGAATCAATACACCACACAACTTTCACTCAGGTTTTATCAACGCTAAGGATACAATTTTTAAATGCCACATGTTAACACAAAAATAATATACGAATAAGATGGTGTTGAGTCAAAAGTCAAAGTCTTGATCTTTTTCTAATTTATGTACGAGGTGATAACAGTTAGGTAACAAAGTATATTATAAAATATATTCATTTATAGTCACTATCACGATCACCGTGTCAGAAGAAAAGACATGGAGTCTCTTCTTCTTCCATCCACGTCCATCCATTGCTGAGTATATGTCTTCTACGTTTAGCCCCAATTTATTACGGCGTTGGGCTTTTGTTTGCTACTTTAGAGATACCGTCTATATCTAGCTTGTTGTCGGCATAACCAGCCATTCCCATTCCAGTATATTTTGTCTGTCCTGTCTGTCTCGGTTTGGGTTTTAACTAGGCTATAATTTACTAGGGCGAAGTTGCAAAAAAACAGCTATTGCATAATAATGCAAAAAGAACACATAATTAATACTCATACATATTTTTAACCAGGAGACATGTTTGAAAGCGCACGTGTGGTGGGAACCATGCGGCCTCGTTGGACGCTATTCCCTTCATACATGCATACATTTGGTAAGATATTCGATTCAAAACTTACTGTAGCATCTGTCTATTATATGTATAAATAAGCTAACGAGACAACTATTAAATATACTAATAAAATATATATAAGGTAATGGCATTGCCTAAAGTTGAACGTATATATGTCAGCAGTTATGCACCGGCCGCACGACACGCAACGGATAATATTCATAATTCCTATGACGTCCTTAGCATAATTCTAACATCAAAACAGCGACAAATTCGTGCAGTGCGTTGCATGTCGTGCGTGTTGAGGCTGTGGACAAGCACCTTTATAACGACCACGGTTTTTGAAAACACAAGTACAAAAAAAAAACAAAAATAGGTTAAACACAATCATAGTCAGTCGCACAACTGCAATTGAAAAGTTGCCTTAGATGCTTTGAATTGATATTAAGCCTATATGATGTGAGATTATTGTATTGTGTAGGTATGACGGAGCAGTACTTCGTGATAGTGGAGCAGCCGCTGTCGGTGTCGCTGGGCGGGCTCCTGCGCAGCCACCTCACGCAGCGGCCCGTCGCCGCCAGTCTGCACTGGTACCCGCACTACGAGGTAACCGACCGTCCTCATTGCCCTCATCATTACCAACTCCATAGCTAAAACGCTCACACGCCGGTTTCAAGGTGTTACCATCTCTGAGATCCATCAAAACGATTCCGAATAATCCGAACCCGAATTCGAATGCACTCGGGTAACCAAACTCACTTCGAAAGCCAATCCGATTAACTTGAATGAGGAAGTATTAAAAAAAAAACGAAAGCACTAAAAAAGCACCTCCACTAGATGGCGAGTCTAGCAAAAGTTCATTTTTGCAGGAAACGAACGGACCAAAAGCCAGACATTTTCCGTTCCTTTTAACTAGCATATTAAAAAACTTAAATTTGAAAAGTTCAAAACTTAGATATGAATACAAATACGAAAAAGTACAAATAGAATATGACTTATTTATTGAGTTCTGAAAACTAATTTACTTTTAAACATGAAAGAAAATCAGGAGGGTTGTCATTGAGAAATCAAGAACGTACCGTAGCGACATCTAGTTTGATTTCGAGAACTAATGTTTTTTTTTAAATACTTCCTCATTGGTATTCTCATTACGATGAGTTAGTTTTGAAATGACATATGGATGGAATATCTGAGATGCTTATCTATGAATTAATTACTATTGTTTAGTTTTTTTATAAAAAAGGGAATCAAAAGAATATTGTGCACAAATATGCCATACTGAAATAGCTTAATTTACATTATAAATTAAGATCACGAAAAACATTAAATAAAAGAAATGTTGAGGTAGTTTGTGGCTCATACAAATTTTAGATAAAACTAGGAGAATAGTAGCTGGGTTGATTATGCCAAAATCTTCGTATATACAGAATTTCGAATTTCGTTTTATACAGATTTGAATCTATACAGAATCTTTACAGAATCGCACTGCTGGTTAATATTGCAAATAAATTTTTCTACAATGTCTCGGGTGTGTGTATTGTGGTGCCTCTGTTGTCTCAGATGCTCCGTAATACGAAGGCATCTGAGCACTATATGTGATGTTATCTAATATTTATGTATAAATTATTTTCCATTTAAATTAGAAGTAGAAATTGAATTATTTAACCATCTGCTGGTGGCAATCACATTTCCGAGCTCCACCTGATAAATATTTCTTTGTTATTTTCTGCTTCTAAATAATAATAATTAATAAAAAAATCTTTGCAGTACATTTTTATGTTACTGTTAAGTGACATGTTGTGAGGGTCAGTTAATTGTATATCATCACATCTCAATAATTCCAAAGGTGCTACATGTCAGTATAACAAAAATACAAGTAGGAAAATAATAAACTAATCGCGAGAAAATCGCACTTCGTTCGTTTTTAACTTTTCTGTATTCCAGACCCACATAGTCCTCATTAGCCGCAGCACAGGCGCCGAAGTGAAACGATTCTGCACAGAGCCTATGTTCTATCTCCATATCATCAATGCATTCGAGAGAGACGATAAACTCGTCGTAGATTTGTGCTCATATAAAGACGCTAAAGCTATCGACGCTATGTACATTCAAGCGATTGAGGTAATATTTTATAATCTTTTATACAATTACTTAGGATATAAAATAGTTATTTAAGATATGAGTGCGGAAAGTAAGGTATTACGAATAAGGGCCAAATTGAAAACAAGAGCGTAGCAAGGGTTTTCATTGGCACGAATTCGAAAAATCTTTTACACTCAAGTTTCTTACAACATTTTTCAGTGCTTTTTGCGAGGAAATAAAACAAATATAAAGGTTAATAAAACTAAGTATGCATTAAAGGTAAAAATTATTTGTTAAAATTAAACGTGATATTTGAACATGTTTTCGTGTCATACATTTTTATTTGAAAATATTATTTTTAAAGTTTGACATATTTTCATCAATTTTTATAAAATTTCTTTGGTGCTCGGCCAAAAAAAATTAAAAAAATACTTTTAAGCACGTGTGCAGTAAAGGATTTCAGTACATTTTTATTTAAAACGTATGTATGTAAAAGTATGTATTAAAAGTAAAAATTATTTGTTAAAATTAAACGTGATATTTGAACATGTTTTCGTGTCATACTCGAAAAACCTTTTACGTTCAAGTTTCTTACAACATTTTTCAATGCTTTTTGCGAGGAAATAAAACAAATATATAGGGTAATAAAACTAAGTATGCATTAAAGGTAAAAATTATTTGTTAAAATTAAACGTGATATTTGAACATGTTTTCGTGTCATACATTTTTATTTGAAAATATTATTTTTAAAGTTTGACATATTTTCATCAATTTTTTTAAAATTTCTTTGGTGCTCGGCCAAAAAAAATTAAAAAAATACTTTTAAGCACGTGTGCAGTAAAGGATTTCAGTACATTTTTATTTAAAACGTGTTTAAAAATTCACTTTCGGTGTTTTGTAATGGATTAAAAAAATAGCGCTTTATGAGCAACTGCATTGAAATGATATTTAAATATAGATCATGAAAACTTTTTCAACGAAAATTAAAAAACAATCAGAGATAGTATTCAAATCCATAAAACGAAAACTTTTAGTTCCTACAAGGTTTTGGACTAGGACCACTTTTATTTATAAAAATAATAAAATTCTCATTTACCTAACATTTGATATTATTTAATTACTTAAAAAAAACGCAAATTATTTACTCAAATAAATCAAGAAATTTAATTCACTGGTTACGAGACAACGATGACTTCTTATTTCAGAATATGCAAAATAATGCTGAATACGCTGAGTGGTTCCGCGGCAGGCCAAAACGTCTAGAGATATCATTAAATGCTCCAAATCTCACGAAAATAAAACCTGTACTATTAGCGGACGTGGGATGTGAAACACCGAGGATAAACTACGACTTGCATAATGGTAATATGTAGTGTGATCCTATTTAAAGTAAATTGACAGAAATAACTTTATTTTGAAGACAGTTGTTTATATTGTTCTTGTTTTTAGCACGTCCCTACCGATACTTCTATGCTATCAGTTCCGATGTAGATGCCGAGTATCCTGGTGCTGTAAGTAACTTCATTTATTCACTATAGTCATTTATGTCTTCATAAACAAAAAATATATATAATTAAAACTAATTTGTGTACTTCATATTACTTATGATTAATATTGCGATACGTTTTGAAACATTGTTATAGTACACTGATTCGTGTCAAAAATATTTTTGTTCGACTTTTATAGTTACGCATTAGCTTATAATATTTATGGTAAGTTTAACTGTAATTGGTATTTAACTCTTATAGATTACATAAACTAAACTAATTACTACATATAACTTTCCAACAAACCGAGATTTTTTTAAGGTCGATGACGATAGGGACAATTGTTTTTGGCAGGTAATCAAAGTAGATACCGAGACGGGTGAAGTGAAGACCTGGAGCGAGGCGGACTGTTACCCCAGTGAACCAATATTCGTTTCCGCTCCTGATGCTAAGGTTAATGAATCACCAAATCCTAAATCACTAATTATAAATCGATGGTCAACAGAAAACTAAAGTCAATAAAATCTGTAATTAATAATTCTACCGTTAGAATTCTTATGACTAATATAGGTGGAACTATAATTTCTTAAAATTCCTCGACACAAAATAGGTTTGTTATTAAATGTGCGTTTGACATTCATTCCTTTAATTTGTATGCAGCATCAAGTTACCATTAAATATTTACACTAATATCACCAAAAAATACGGTTTTACTTTGTCAAAAAATTTAATTAATTAAAATAACATTTAAGCTCCATTTTGACGCTGAATTTCAATTCCATAATTATGTCTGTAATTATCTTGATGCACACATATTTATTTATCACACAGGAAGAAGACGATGGCGTACTCTTGAGCTCATTAGTGTTTGGAAGTAACACTCATCGTGTATCGTTAATAATACTAGCAGCTAAAGATCTAACAGTACTAGGGCGTGCAGATTTCTATACTACTTCTCCGGCACCAAAATGTTTACACGGCTGGTTTACTCAACATAATGTGCAGTCTAGTTCTAGCAATTAACTATAATTTTAAACAAGTTTGTGATATAATTGAGGGTAATTGTGTGATAAAATTGACAGTAATGGTACGAATTTTATATATATTATCTGAATTAATGTTCTAGATAAATTGAATATTACGTTTTATTTCCAGTGATAATATTTTACATTATCACTTAATTTATAATGTTAAAATATTTTTTAAGATAAGGTATGATCATATGTCTTTGAACCGCCAAAGGTATTTACTATATAGATAGATAGATTCATGGTATAGCTAAATATTTTCATTAATTCTCTGAAATGATAATGCAAGTTACAAACTGTGTACCCGTATATACCTAATATTGACAAAGTTCGGAAATGTTTCGAAATTCGCGATGAAATTAAAGATACTGCCTTCTATCCTAATGTAAGAAAAGTAAAAAAAATGTGTAAACAATTTCTCTCATTATGATAATATTTATGAAAAATTGAATGTTATTTTTTTAGGAAATTTATCGCACAAAGATATTTTTAATATAGTAATTAATACATAACAGATAATCTTGTTAGTGTGTTAATATTTCCTAACGTTATGGCAACGAGCAAAACTAATTAGGAGAATTTACTGTGACGAATTAAGTAATTAATATATTTTCCCATATCAATTACTATATCATCAGGAAAAGGACTATCATTAAATCAAACTACATAACTATATACAGTAAATGTAACAGAATATATATTTTCGTGTTTATTAGTTTTAAAAACAGTATTTTGACTCAATAAAAATATTATTTCGTATTTTCTGTTTTTATTGTAACTCATTGATTCCCAAAGTGACCAGGAGTACGTTAGTATGACAAAAGTGGATGTTATGTAGGCAGATATACACTCAGAGGCAAAATTAACCACTCATCTTCCATATCTTTTAATTCGCAAAATCGCTAAACTTAGACAATATTTTATGAAAGGAATGTTAAAAACTATACTTAAAGAAGCAAGAAAAATATTAGAAAAAAAGTATTTTATTAAAGGATGCTTACCAAAAATTTTGTTTTTGAAAATAAGGGGTTGCCCCCTTAAAATATAAAAATTAAGAGTGGGTGTTCCACCTCTGGCCCTTATGACTCTTTGGAGCCGATTTGTCAATTCATCCATGATGATGTCTTGAATATCCGATATCCGGAGAAATTGTACCACTCCTCTACTGCAGTATGGACTGATACTCTTGCTCGGACACGTCCTTTAAAGTTGTTCCAAATGTGCTCTATTGGATTAAGATCGGGACTGCGTGCGGGCCATAGTAAAACTTGACTCCCGACCTCGTTAAAGTACTCACTGACGAATCTTGCGGTATGACAACGTGCGTTGTCATGCATTAATCTGAAGTTGTCACCAATGAACGGAGCGAAAGGTATGACATGGTCTTAAAGAACTTCTCCCAAGTCTCTTTGAGCATCCACACTTCCTCTTTCGAACTCAAAAAGATCGGTACGAGCCTCATAAGAAATATAGAACTACAGAATCTCATGGCGATTAGGGAAATTAAAATTTCATGTATGCCACACCAAAGAAATTGGAGTAAATGATCTTGATACTTTTAATATTATTAATTATTTAAATTGTAAAAGGAACAGGGAAATTTTGATTTTGTACGTACATACACTAGCTTTAACCGATTTGGAGTTGGTACCTAAACTTCGATTGATTCACACACTGGTGAAAACAGAATAATCTGTACAGTTTTTGAGTTTATCCATTAAAAACTACCAAATAAACAAACAAATCTATTCTCTTTATATTATAAATATAAATAATATATGTTCATAATAATAATACAAACATACATATAATTTTCGAGAATTTTATAAAGGGGATGATTAAAAAATCTTGTAATGTTATTTAGTTTATTAAGAACTAGAAAACGACTCTATAAACTCAATTTCCATTTCTTGTTCTTCGTCAGATGAAGAAGATGATGAAGATAAGGAGGTATTAATAAAAAACTTTTCCTCTAGATCTTCAAATATCCTGTCTTTTTCTATAAACTCGTTGACGATGCTTTGAAAATGTTGACAATTTTCGCCATTCTACCACACCAATTTGCGAAAAAGCTTCCTAAGTTAGTGATTTGATATCACTTGCAGGCCTATTTACATTTTTTCAGCTACTTTTTGCTTCATTATTCCCCAAATCATTTCTATAGGATTAAGTGTGCAATGATAAGGTGGGAGCCGTAAAACTTTATGACCACATGATTTTAACATTTGATCAATTTCGTATACAGGATCGGACTTGTTCTTCTGGAAAGCTTCAATTAGTTTACATTTATGCCACTTATCCTCAAAATGAATGTTGTTTGCATTCTTTTATTTCAGCGACGCGATTATCTTGTGTGGGTGGTTTGTTAAGCTGAACGGTATGATACGAGTAAGTTGCGTTATCCATCACAATAATTGATGGTTTTGCCAGATTTGGAATAAGCTTATCGGTCACCCACTTCGTGAAATTTTCTTTATTCATGTCGTGGTGATAGACAGCAGACATACTTTTTGATTTATATACTAGGCAACAATTTCGTACAAAGCCATTTTCTCCACCGGCGTTAACAATAATCCACCTTGCTCCCAGTGATATAGATTTAGATGGACCTGCAACGTCTTTGCTTTGCCAGCACTTGTTCACGGAACATGAACCATGAATGTATGTTTCATCTAATTTGTTATATTCTTCAGCCTCTCTGTTTTTCTTAAAGCGTTCTAAATATTTATATCGTTGTAATTTTATGTCATTTCGCTCCATCAAAATTACTCTTTTCGATTGACATTTAACATATTCAAAGCCAATCTCTGAGAATTAGTCTGAAAAATCAAATATAACAATATTTTTTAACTTTAATTTATGTAGTTATGTATAATTGATATTTATGTACAAAATGTATAAGTGAATATGGGGTGCCGGCTGAGTAGAATAGCACCACCCCATATCTTTCATATCGTAAGAGGCGATAAAGGGATTATACTGGTGGTGGATAACATCGTCTCCTATACTGAAAACACAGTCCGAAATGACATATCATTCACTGCGGTCACCAACCCGTCTGCCCCGGGTGGTGACTACAGGCAAAACCTCCCATGGGTATGTCCTTGGGAGGCCTTCGTCTAGTAGTGGACTACAATAGGCTGATGACGATATTTATGTATATATTAATTATTATTCAGACATTACATTAATTACACTGATCGACAAAAATGACCTTAATGAAAGTTAAATTAATTTGAATGGGATATTTTGTATCTACAATTAGCCTGTTAATAATCTGCATTTTTAAAAAGTTTCAGTCACCCTCAGTTTTCTTGCAACTGCAATACACTTTTTTTTAAGTAAATATGGTTGAAAATTGAATTTAATCAAGAAAAACAACTAACATTTGACTTTTATTCAGGATTTTCGGGAATGTTTAGCGTCAGGTACGTCTATTTTGAGTGTCCAACAGTAATCAGCCAACATGTTCGGACTCCACTTGCCTTGGTACCGTTTTTCCATGTTGGATATATTCTGATGGAATCGCTCGCCGTGTTCATCACTAACGGCTCCCAAATTTTGAGGAAAAAATCCAAATGAGAGTGTAAGAAGTGTATCTTGGAGCAGATTGTAAATTCTGATAGTTCACGGTGTGTCTAGATTTGTGATTAATACCGTTGATAGAAGTTTGGCAGAAATAACAATCTGATACATGGTCTTTTTGTTCAGACCATATCATTGGAACTGCAAACGGCATATGACGAGATCCTTTAGCCCATGATGTTAATAAACTAACACATTGTGCACAACAAACACTAGGAGTCCAGGTTTTATCCAAATTTCACCGGAAAGCCAAAATAATTAAAATAACAGTTTTTAACTAATGGTGTCAAATTACGACGTTGACTTTTAATAGTAAGTTGACCGCAAATGTAACAAAAGTTATCAGGATGGTTTACACACACTCTGGGCTTACGGTGTACAGAAACGACAATCACAAAAAAAACCGTTTTAATTTCAATAATTCAATATTAATTTATCGGAAACAATATCGGTAAGCGAAATTCGCGTAATCAATTTAGTTTATGTTTAACGAAAACTGAGGGTGATTGAACAAAACTAAGTATGAGGTTTATATGCGGGTAGTTAGTAGTATTTAAAAAACCAACTCGATTTTGTTTAACAGAAATACTGTTTACCAGTGATTATTATACATAGTTTGTATTTTACAGATATTGTTCCTCACTTTAATGATTCTCTCCCTCCTTGGAAGTTAATATCATTACAAGGAATTTGTAAAATTTTCATTACTGTTGGAATTTTTTTTCGAACTGTATAGAATTCTTTAACTTTGTTCCTAATCAAATCTAAATCATCATCATCATCATCACCATCAGCCCTTTTACGTCCCCACTGCAGGGGCTCAGGCCTTGCATTACGGATGGTTAAGGAGGATGGGCCATGACCCTCCACGCTGGCCCAATGCGGATTGGAGGGTATTAACGACTGCAAATGCAGCCGAGACCAACGGCTTAACGTGCCTTCCGAAGCATGGAGTAGCTCGAGATAGTATTTTTTGGTCACCCATCCCGTGACCGACTCTTGCGAAAGTTACTTAACGACAACGGGCCGTGGCGCTTATCCACTACGCCACCGAGCTACTCTAAATCAAAACTATCTAAATTAATTATTTTCTTTCCCCCTCTTCTCTTTTTACCGGGCGTAGAAAATACACCATCATTTGATGTGCCTTCACATATGATAAAAATAAAAATGCATCAAAATCTATTTAATACATAATCATTCAGTTTCTTTTAAAAATATCTTTGATATAAGTTAATGTTATAATAAATATAAAATGTATCAATACTACTCAGTTCAACTTATCGGTCAAAGCTACGACGCGCTTTAAAATCGAAGATTGTGTTTGATTTTCACCTTCCTCGCGAATTTTATTGTAGACATTGAAAACAATATGAGGCTTGAGACTAAAGAGGTTTTTTCGACATTTTCTCATAAAATATGAAATATTTACGACACCAACAAAATTTTAGCAACGAATGACAACTAAGTGACATAATGATTGACGGGTAACATGAGTGTTGCAATATGAAATTCACATTTTTTTATTTTTTTTAAATGTCATGGGATTCTGATAGACCTATAACTTTTCATACCCTTATGGACCCTTCCTGGTAACCTACTGTTTCGGTTATAGTGCATGGAGCAAACCTCTCATTTTACGCCTGTAGACAATGGTTCGTTCACTAACTGACATTTCTCACCTCAAAAAGACGCGTACGAGCTTCATTAGCTTCGAAAAGCCATTCTCAACACATTGATGACAACAAAACGGTAATAAGTCGAAATGCATCGATGTCGACCTTGACCTGGCCTACTGGTGTATAAGCCTGTCTCCCGAAATCGTCTAATGGCATCTCGTACCGTAGTTTGACGGCCCTACTTGCATCATCCACAAATGTGACCTTTCTATCCGTAAGATAGTCAAGGATCACGTTGCGGAGATACTCCGGCACATTGTGAAAAACTAGGGCGTCTTTCATGCATTGGAAGGGGTAGGAGTTGAAGGCATTTCAGATGTCTAAAGACACCGCAACAACTACCTCTCCCCTTCTAGTCGCCCTAGTGCACTCTACCTTGAGAGCGAGTATAGCATCCACAGTGGAGCGCTGCCTGCGGAAGCCATACTGCATGTCCGAGAGATCGGGGCTCACCACGCGGTACACAGAGTGTGCGCTGGATGGAATGGATCAAAGATTGTAATATCTTGTATATTCCATATTCATTACAAAGTGAAGTAAAAGTTTGATAGATGTCTATGAAAAAAATCAGAACCCCTGTCGTAAATGTTATAATTAAATATAACATTTACGACTCTTTTGTTACAAACAATACTAAGTCCAATAATATTAAAATTTCTCATTGATTCCCAAAAAACAATTCGTTTACCAGCAGCATCTTTATCACAACCAATCCATATCGATACGATAACTTTTATATATTAAATAAATCAAGATAATCTAACCTTTTTAGCAATACTTTACGATAAATTTGTTTGTAAAAACAATATAAAGAAAAAAACCCTCATTTTATATAGTTAGTATTACACATCACTAAGTAGTTTTTATGAGGATAATCTATAAAGCTTTGAGCAAATTTGGTCAACAAACATAGTACCTAAGCAATTAAGATAATGGTGACCAAAGTCATGCGTACAGTGCCATGTTTCTAGTCGCTATCGGGACTCCACCGAAACTGGTTTACTTAAGTTCCTAATTATTATTTTGAGGATATTAGTATTATTTTTATGCGAATATGTCTAATCTATCTACTTCATTTAAGGACGATGCTTCCATTTTGCGTCAGTGGTCTGAAATGTTAGAGGCATCCGTTATCCGACGACCCGATTGGATCCTAATTTTATTTCTAATTCTCATGTCTGTAATATTTGTTGGTGGCGTGATCGGTAACCTTTTGACGTGCGTCGTCATATTCTTCGATAAGTCCATGCACACTGCCACCAATTGTTATCTTTTCATCTTGGCCGTATCTGACTTATTGGTCGCATTTGGCATTATTTTAGAAATTTTCGGATACCTAGAGGTATTCAAAGACTACGAAAACACACTTTTATATAATAGAAGCGTTTGCAAGATTCATTTCTTCTTAGTGGTCACCTTATTTAATAACGGGATCCTGATTATGACTGCATTAGCCATCGAGAGATACATCGCAATATACCACCCTCTTTTGCTCAACCCTAAACCAGTTTGGCGGAGGGTAATGAAAATAATAATTCTGATATGGACAGCGGCTATATTGGAAACTTTACCAGAAATTTGGACAGTTGATTTGATAAAGACGCAGTCGTTCCGGATGTGCTTCCCGTTGCCATCGACTTTTGCTAGATGGCTTAATAGTGTGCTGGGTGTGATTACTTTCATAATACCTCTTATAATTATGACGTTCGTGTACACAGCTATTGCTTTCAAAGTGAATATGATTCCAAGGAAGACTTCACGGGATATCATATTTAACCAACGCAATAATAGGAGTAAAATAAACAAACTGGTCGGTAAGTTACGTTGTTAGACTGTGTGCTTATTTCTGGAGATATTTATATGAAAACGTACATTTTAAGATCGTACTCTGATTCATCGTAGCGTAACCAGCTGGTCAAGTTAATAAACTTTTCTCTAAGCTGCAAAACCGAGTGTTTTCTTTGAAAATATCCATAGTCATAATACTCATCATAGTAATGCAGTCATAAGATTAAGATAGATCGAAGTAAAGGGCAGTTTTATTGACATGAATTTAAAGATAGATAAATTCATACGTGTTTCTTCAACTGATGTTTCATAATAAATACTTAATAGTTATTTAGTTACATAAATATTCACATCATTGCTGTTTCAGAAGATGTGCCTTGTGACAATATTTGTGGTTTTCAGTAGCGCTGACTCTTTCTTTTGTCGTCTGCTGGCTACCATTCTTCGTTATGAGGATCTTGATATTTTCTATAGATATCCGAACAAATCCACATTATTTACAGGTAAGTAGAAACCTATTAGATTCTATAATCGTTAAAACCAGAACTTTCATAGAAATAGTACAAGTTTTACATAATAATAAAACTTGTATTATAGAGCAGAGACGATGCACAGCATCTGTGAGAGAGTGCGTCGACTTCCGGTCTAGCTACTTCCGTTCTTTACTCTTACCCCCACTATGGTTGTCGTGGCAACCTCATTTAAATTAATAATTGGATTGACTTACTTCCGGTTGGCGCCATTTTTAGTCACCTTAGGAGTGTCTTGTGCACTGAGTTCTCATAGAGTCTCTCACCAGGAGACCTTAATTGGATGCTGTGCATCGTCTCTGCTCTATAATACAAGTTTTATTATTATGTAAAACTTGTACTATTATCGGCATGTGACGATGCACAGCATCTGTGAGAGATGTGTTTATTAGCTCCTGGTGACTAGGGATGCTGATGACGCTATGTGACGACGATTATTCGTCCGTTTTATATTTAATGTGCCTGAAACATAACTTTTACATATTTGTTAGGTTATGCAATTGAAAAGATGGTGCCATCCTGTTTTATTACGTTTAATCGATGTAAAACAGTAACAAAATAACATTTTGGACAAACTTGTCAACTTATTGTTTACTTATAATTATGTTATAATTACAACAAAATCATTAACTATTATACTTATACATGTAACACTAATTCATGCACAATGTTACCGTTGAAACATTTCATAGGTATTTTATACAAAGTTTTATGAATAATATTTTCATTGAACTGGTTGAAAATTTTTAATCAAGACATTATTTGGATTATTCGAATTAGATCCACTTCTAATTTGTTTGCAGTAAAATTTTGCGAAAGTATTTTCACTTCGCCAGTTACCCCGTGAAAGAATATCATCAATAGGTAAGTTATTCCACCAATTCAATGAAGCCACAGCGGAGCGTACACTTCCTGGGGATGCTTTAATACCTGCATCCTTGAACACAGTCTTTATCCAATTAGCGATAAGGGTTCTAGTAGCTGCTTTGGTTTCACCCGTGATAGAAATAAATAAGGCACTGTTACACTCCGCTGTTCTTCTCTGCTTACCAATTTCTGAAACTTGACGCAACCAGAACACTGGACAAATATTTTTATTTCTGTTGGTTGTTAGTTTCCAACCCGACTGCCTGTATTTAGTGGTATCAGTTTTGGACCCGAACTTAGGCCACAATATTATATGATCTCCCATATCATTGAAGAGTTCGGGAGTTACACTTAATAATGTTAAATCATGCACCCTTCTACCAGATGCTAATAGTAATATACAAGCTAATCTACGGGAAGCTTCAAACAGGTTTAGCTGCACCGGTGAATTGGAGCTTAACCAGGAAGTCAGGTCAGATGGATTCCAAGTAGGAGCTTTCTGAGTTGAAGGTTGCTGTAAGGAAATTCCTTTCAGTATGTGTTTTACGAAGAAATTTGAATTTAGATCTTCTCTAGGGGAGCCTAAAGTTAATATAACAGATTTGTGCAATAGAATAGTCGAGTAAGACATTTTTTCTTTGAAGTGGAGATGTGCTAAATATTTTGAAAGAGAATCACTATTAGGATATCTGTAATCAAAATTGAAGTCCTTACACCATTGGGTCCAGCGAAGCCAGGCTGGTCTATATGTCTTGAGAGTAGATTCCCTCCAACTGTGCTTGAGCAATGTTTTTTCAGTTTCTGTCCAATTCTTTATTGCTTCGGCCCACCCCCAACTTTCCATACTAAAAGCTTCATGTCCTGGACTTGAGGAGGTGGTAGGCCTGTTACCTGATCTATCAGAACACGGTGTAGGTTCTTTACTTTCATGGGACGTGCTAACGCGCGTTTCCGAAGATCGGGTAGCCAGTAGGTTCGTTTCCAAAGTGGTGCTACTAACAGGTACTTACCTTGTGCTTGATTCAGATGAGTTAGCACTCTGGGTATCAGTGAAGGTGGTGGGAAAACCCATGCCAAATTGAAGTACCAACTTTTGCTGAAGGCGTTTCAGAAAACTGCTGAAGAGTCGCTCGCAGCTTTGGATACATAAGCTGTTACCACTTTCGTGTTCTCTGATGCAAAAAGGTCTATTTCGGGAGTCCCGTACTTCTGAAAGATCGGTTGTAATGCCTCTGGTAGTAGATGCCATTCCGCAGATTTCTTGCCTCTTGACAAGCTGTCTGCTATCTGATTGTATCGGCCAGGCAGGTATTCCGCCGTGAGTATTATCTTCAATTGGTAGAGTATTTGAAAAAGCTCGTGGGTCAATTCCAGTAGAGCTTCTGACTTTGTCCCCCCCTCGTTCCGGATGTAAGCAACTACGGTTCGATTGTCCGACTGCAGAATTACATGACGAGTTCTTAAAGTATGTTTGAAGTGTTTCACTGCGGATATTATAGCAAACATTTCTTTCAAGTTGCAATGCCAATTTATTTGATTTTGGTTCCACTTGCCTGCTATAGATTTGTCGTCTAACTGAGCTCCCCAGCCGTAATCCGCCGCATCTGTCGTCAAAAAATGTTGTACAGGGATCTCGTGTAAGGGGCTGCTCGTCAGACCTTCTTTTATTGTTGTCTTCCACCAGTTCAAGTCCGTTATTATTTCTGAGGTAACAGTTTTTGACTGACCTGTTGATCGAATTAGTTTTCGACAATATCTTTGTAGGTGCCGGCAATGCAGTCTCCCCCCTGGTGTTGTAAAATTGGCAAAATTGAGAGTTCCCAATAGTTGGGATTCCTTCAGGGTTGGTGCTTTGCACATGCTGTTCACTAAGGACATTATTGATTTTACCTTGCGTTGAGGGAGAGATTTGAAGTTTTTGACAGTGTTCCACGTAATACCTAGATACTCCAGCTCCTGTGTTGGAGTGAATATCGATTTTTCGCGATTGATGGTCCAGCCCAACTGCAGTAGTAGCTGATTTGTAACATGCACCTCCTTTTCTAACAACTCTTTCGATTGGTTGACTAATAAAAAATCGTCGAGATAGACTAGAACTCTCATACCTTTCCGCCGAAGAACCTGAGCCACCCAATTGGTGATTGTGGCGAAATTTTTTGGTGCGCATGACAGTCCGAAGGGAAGACTGGTCATCTGGTAGACTTCCCCCTGGTAAATGAGGCGCAGGAACCGGCGATGGTAGCCAATTATTGGTACGTGAAAATACGCTGATGAAAGATCTATTTTCACCATCCAATCTTGACTCTGTAGAAATTTCGGGATTAGGAAATGAGAAATCAGCCGAAATTTCTTTGGAATTATGTATTGATTTAGGCGTTTGAGATTGAAAATCGGTCTGTAGGAGCCATCGGTTTTCTTTCGAAGAAATACTGTTGAGAAGAAACTCATACCCATCCGACTTGAAACCAGTTTTTCGAGAACTCGTTGTGATAGCAAGGTCTCGATTTGTGTGGTCATAACTGACGACTCGGGTGTGCTGAACCGCAGAAGATTGGACTGTGTTGCTGGGACAAGCACAGGCCTGGAGGTGAATGGGAGACGCATCCCTGATATCATATTCAGGATAGCCTTCGGAGCCTGATGCGTCTGCCACTGCCTCCGATACGCTCGGAGACAGCCTCCGTAAAATAAACTGTGGAAGGTTTGATAGTCATTTGAATTTTTTCTTATCATTGGTAAATTCCTTTTGATTGACTTTTCTGATTTTTGTAAAATTAGCGGATTTAGCGGTTGTAGGGGAACGTTCCTGTTTCCCGACTCTTTGTTTTTGATCTGCTCGAAAGGGCTTATTATTAATTCTATCACGCGATGTACCTGCTTTCGGTTGCCTTTGAACGACCCGCTTGTGCTCACTTTCACTACACTGACTATTCCATGGCCGGATCCATTTGTCGATTCCCCTGGTACTCTGAATATAAGATTGCAAAGCCGAGCTATCGAATAAGAATTCTGAACTGGGCGGAATCCTTCGTAAACCGTCACGTAAATATTTGTTAGGTATTTCCGCCAAGATACGGTCTCGACGAGTCTCGATGCACTCCGCACGTTTGCCACAAACTATTTGCATTATATCTTCACTAGTTTTATGAAATTTTGACTTTTCATTAAATAAATCGGATATTTTATCAAACACGTTAGATGGATTAAGCTCAGTATTGGGCGCAGCTGCCCAGTTAACAAACTCCTGTAGTTGTTGCTTGAGGCACTCGTGTTGAGAGAGCAATGCGTTCGAAATGGCGGCTAAAGCTCGTTCTACGGGAGCCGAGATATCTTTGCCTTTTATATATTGACGTAGCTCGTCATTAATACGAAGTTCAACAAAACCAGGTTGAGCACTATGAGTTTTTAAAGCATCAGAATACCGAACCTCCTTCCAATTAACATCATTAAATTTCTGCAATTCCTCCAGTTTTTTAATTCTAGAGGGGTCAGAGCTAGGTACTTTCGGTTCTTTCACCGAAGTATTCATTATTCCAATATTCAATTCCAGGTTATTTTCTTTGATAGTAGCGGGTCGTTGTAAAAAAGATTGATTTGATTTGATCAGTCTGAGCGTTATTATTGGATGGAGGCACGTTATTGGAATTATTAATCAAAAGATTGGTTAAAACGCTCATTTGGTTCAATAGCATATTAAAATTGTCGATATCCAACATACCTTGTCTGCTTCGCTTTACCTCTGATTCGGAAGTACCCTCTGTACTTGCAGGCCGCTTTCTGCTCTCCTGTTGCTGGACGGAGCAGCCCTCGTTGGAAGCGCGGTCGGCATGTACGTCACCGACCACCATCATATAAACTTCACTATCACTTGAATTACACTCGCTCATATTTTGTTTTTAATATTAAGTATATTTTTAAACAAGAGGAATACTTTCGGATAAATATTTAACAGAATATCTGCTTATAATGTTGCTAGCACGAAAGTTGACGACGCTATGAGAACTCAGTGCACAAGACACTCCTAAGGTGACTAAAAATGGCGCCAACCGGAAGTAAGTCAATCCAATTATTAATTTAAATGAGGTTGCCACGACAACCATAGTGGGGGTAAGTGTAAAGAACGGAAGTAGCTAGACCGGAAGTCGACGCACTCTCTCACAGATGCTGTGCATCGTCACATGCCGATAATGGTGTATTACAAGTATGTGATTTCGCAAGATATCCATTATTAAAAAATACCTATCTTCTGGAAACAATAATGATTTATTGTATCCAGGAGACTTAGTTGATCGAAACAGTCAATTGTTTTTTGCTATAAAATATTCATATATGTACCAGTTGTAATTCATATTTTGTAATAAAAAAAATCAGCTTTGAATTTAAAGTCTAGCACAACGCTATCACAGCTGATTCAGAAAGGTCTTATAAGATTTTATTTTATTGAATCTCTTTAGTGTGCTATGACTGTGCTCTTCGTTTGTTAAATGTACTTATTTTTTTATCATTCATCTGACACAGGGTTTTATTTATGTAAATGTTTCAGTATTGGGACTTATTGCTTATGCTCAGTTCCATCAACAGCTGGTTCTCTATTGTGCTCAATCCAATACTTTTCAGCTTGATGTCCACTAAATTTAGGAAAGCTCTTAAGGTAATTAAAATGTTATAAGTCGCATTAATTAACTCGTTAAAAAATATCACGTGTTGGTATAAGTTACGTTGTTATTTGCTTCAGAATCAAAAACAAGGAGGTCCTATGTTCGACTGGTTGTGTTTTTTATGTATGTTCTCTCTCCGCGAATCGAAGGTTTACAAAATTATTTCAAAGGGTATATATTCGTAGATATTTCAGAGCAATTTATTTTTCATAACAAACTAATGGGAACAATAGGGATGATGATTTTTATTTTTTTCGTAAACATAAAATTACGGCGTTACATTGAGTTGAAATTTCGCATGACGTCACGTTAGGGTACGTTTTCTACTCAACTGTGACGTAGGGAGCCCCCACTCCTCAACTTTAATGCCTGTTATCTAAGCTATTTCTTGTTAATTTGAAGTAAAAAAAAAAATACGTATCTAATATTTTTCTATTATCTGACTGACGGACTAAATGGAATTGCATTTTTTTTACCCAGTCATTTTTATCATTGAGCAATGAACTTGCATCAAATTTTATTTGTGGAACGAATATTCTTGTGCGGACACGTTGAAAACGTGCCTTGGTGATGAAACTGTGGCAAAAAAAACGTTTACTAGTGGTACAACGAGGTCAAAGCGAGCCGAGCACTCGTTGAAGACGAACTGCGCTCTGAACGACCATCAATGTCTACCAACGAGGTCCTCGTCCAAAAAACAAAGATTGACATGAGACCTCGATGATAGTGTTGGAATGTCATTAAGTGTGGCTATTCGTTAATGGATGAAATTATGGGCGAACAACTCTTGGTTCCTTTATCACGATAATGCATGCTACATGGTTATACTGTATTGGTTCTTCGAGACTTTTTTGCCAATTATTCGATTCATATCGTTCCACAACCAGCGTAAACGTCTGATTTGACACCGTGCAACTTCTGGATATTCAGCAAACTCAAAAGACCAACGCGGTAACGAGATAAGAACCGAATCGTAGAAGGTTTCAAAGTTATATCGGAAAAAGATTACTCCGATTATTTCGAGGACTGGAAAAAGCGTTAGCAAAAGTGCGTTTTATCGGACGAGGATTACTTTGAAGGGGATAAATTGATTTCGGAATATAAAAAAAGAATTTACATTTTATAAACAAAACACTTCACTTTATGATCACAATAGTACCACTGAAAATAACATGTTTTCTTTTTAATTACTAAAATAAAACCGATTTCAAAAAATGGTCCTATAGAAAACGTCCGCCAGACTTCGGCAGATGTTTCTTAGACATATGATCTGCCATTATTTTTCATTTTATGGAAGTTGGTTTTATTTCTTTCAAAGATAAAAATATTTCAGATATGTATAATTAAAATATAAATAAATATGCTTAAGTTGTTTTAGATTGATTATTTACTAATGTTCAAAAAATCCTACCTACGTTTTAACCCCTCATGACCAAGTGTCTCAATTGTTTTAATGTGTTTTTCTTTCATTGTTTTTATGAAATTACCCAAAATATTAACTTTTGTGTTTGTCTGAAAAATAACAAAAAGCAATTTTGGTTGTATTCTTCGATGTATATATATCTAAGTCAATCATTATTTAATACAATTATGATAAAACTGTATATGCTTCCGACTCCTTTTATTTTAAGAAACTAATACATATGTATTTTTGTATTATAACCATTTTTACTAACCTAAAACAGGCGTAATTTAATTATGAAACGCTTAATATTATAAATCGCCTAAGCAGATTAGTTTAAGTTCAAATAAATATTTGATTCTTTTATCACTTCACATATTTATAACCATATACGCAAATGAGCAAGTCGCTGCGTAATGAATATCTTAAATTTACACGTTTATTAATTTCGTTAGGTGGTTCCTTCTCAATGGTGAAATGCATTTTTACCTTAGGCGATTCCTAATTATTTAGGCGACATGTTTGGGCGACGCCTAAGTTTAGTGAAAACGGGCATTAATTTTATTTTAAATAGTTTACCTCTTTAAATATGCTTCCCTTTCTAACAATATGCTACATGTAACGCCTCTGGATTTCTACAGCAAGGGACATTCAAAAGAATTAGTTTTATCAAACATCCTGTGTATTACATTGATTAATTGTAGTAAATTTTTAGGTTCTTTAGGAATATTACCAACTAAATCGTTCGTCATTACGATAATCCCTTGTTTATTATTATTATATTTGAGCTAATTAGTTTCATTTGCTCGTTCTTCTTGTCAGCTTCGATTTTCTGAACGAGTGGCAGACAAAAAAAATCAAAAGTACTATAGTGTATTTGAATAGTGATATTTTGATTAATACTTTGCTATTTTTTTATTACAGATGATGTGGAACGAGAAATTTAAGAAACGATATGTACAACGAAATCTTATTGTGTGAAAACAGACAAAAATATTGTTTTATCAGCTGAATTGAATGTGCCTGGGATAAGTTATCAAGGTAGTTGTAGGTTTGTGCTGATAATGTAGTTAGCACATTGATGTTGATATACCGTGTGTGGACAAATAATTGCTTTGTGCAGATCTTAACACGAACATAGAATTGAAGAAAATGTGACTGTAATTAAAATAAAAGAAAAATGCATTTTAAATAAATTATACTGACATTATTTGATGTTAACCTTACCTACTAAAATTACGTTTAAAGACTACTTTCACAAAATTTCCTTTTCGATAAATTAAGATTAAATAAATATTTTTTACACACGATTCCAGAGCTTATAATTTTTATTTTCATTGCACTTTCTTCTACTTTCCGGTTTCTGAAGCTTTCCGAAGAACGGAGGAGCTCGAGAAAAAATTGGCACCCCATCTTTTGAGCAGCCTTTTAAAAAGTTGGATGTTAATCTTTCATACCGAACGGGCTAATCACTGCGCCATCGAAATCTTATTATCTGTCTTTGCCAAAGCAAATTGGTCGCATTCTTATCTTATAACGGAGATTTAAATTAGAGTATAATGTCTGTGCTTTTAATATATAACTGCAGTTATTATTTATGTAACTTTTATCTTAAAACATCTCACTATATTCAAGTATAATACTCTAAAGTGGGTGACAGACGTGCGAGTAAGTACGCGAATTTGTGGCTCGAGGACCTTTTTACATACGGAAAGTACGCGTACTTAAAGTGACACAAAAGCGAGTTCGAGTAATTACTCCCACGTCTGTCACCCATTTAACACCCAGTTGCACAAACATCCATTAAGGTCGTCCACTTCAAACTTTAATTATGTTCTAAATTTGAATATTTGTATCGGTAATGTCTCTTTAAATTGACAATTCGATGGACGTTTGTGCAACAGGTCGCAAGTCATTTAAAGCTTGCCGGAAGCTATCATGTCCCTCAATTCGAACTTCTGTACTTTCCCAGACGCAGTCTTTGGGTATTCATCTACGTATTTCACTATCTTCGGTATCTTGAATCTCGCTAGCTTTCCGCTGAGGTGGTCGGAGATATCTTTTGCAGTCACCTTGGAACCGGGTTGCAGTCTGAGTACTGCGCACAGATCTTCACCCAGCCTATCGTCTGGAACACCTATAACCTAGATGTACAATCAATATTATAAACTTCTTAATCTGTATAAGATAAATTTTCTAATCAGTGGCGTTATTAACCGAGGCAGAAACTTGATATTGCGCCCTTGCCCCATATATTTTTTATTACCATATTTTGAATTGTAAATTTAATTTAGGGACTTTGAAAAGATTTCCGTCCCATCTTAGCCTATGTCTATGAATTAAAAAAAACATTTTGTAAAGCTTGTTTTTTAATGTATTATACTTATTATCATAATTTTGGCTCCCCTGGCAATTGTCCCTCCTTAAAGGGCTGGGTCTGGTTGACATCCGTTGTTCTTCGCTCTCATTGATCGATTGACCAATGAGATGAGCGATCCTATTGATCAGTGTAAATGAGGCTATACCACGTGTTACTACACCAACATCGATTCCCTTGAACGTTGAGTACCTTTGATTCAATTCCATGTGTTGAACGTACACACTGTTCAAATTCAATATCATATATTCAGTCTAGGCTGTTACAAGTACTCGTGAATAAAGAAAATTATGCCATCGGTTCGCAAATCTACGGCGGGAGACCTTGTACTGAGAAGAACAGGAAAGAAAGTGCAAAGGCTACTTTTTTCCTTTGTCTTATGTCATACAGAGACGTTTGAACATTAGACTATGAAGTCACTTTCCATTACGATATCAGAAATAACAAAACAGATATCTATTGCGATTACTGATTAATATGCAGATGGCCGAGTCACACATACTCATTGAAAAATCAATATACAGTATTTGTAAAAAAAGAAAATGGACAAAGTTAAGTAGTCCAGAGCAGACTGATTCCCACTGCATCTAACAATACAACCCTGCGATTCTGTAAAAATCCTAACCCGAATTCGAATTCACTCAGATTTCCGACTTTTCTTGAAATGGTTATAATGTATCGTGGCATAAGTGAAATGCCATAAGAAAAGAATATATGAGACACGTATGAATTAATCAATCTTGTTTTGTATTTTTATACTAAAAATGGAATCAATAGAATTTCTACATTAAATTACGTGATTTCGGGTCTTGATTTTTACAAAATGCTCTGCAGTACCTACTCTGTAGTCGATACTAGTTTGCTTCTCTATTAAAAAAATACAGTAGTTTATATACTATAGAGGTTCATATAAATAAAACCTCTATTACCTTTTGATGTTTGTTTTATTTGGTTGAAACTCTAAGCTGTGAAAGCGCTGTGCTTGATATTGAGTTCGACGTTGTTTTTTTTACAAAACAGGAAGGACAACGTTGACTCACAATTTGAATCAATCTGATTTCAAGGAAATTCAAATAACCCGCGGTTCGCGAATTCTTCTTTGGTTGGTTAATATTTAGAACTTCAACGAAATTCAAAATTGGGCTTTCACAACCAACATGCAAAATTTAGAGTTTATAAAATACTAAAATATGAAGTAAACTGAGCGAAGCACTGGATTCTGGCGAAATACACAAGGGCAACGCCATTAATTAAAAATAAGAAGAATATTTAACGCTACCTGGCTGTCAATGATGGCAGGGTGTGTGTTGAGGACGTCTTCTATCTCTTTCGGAGCTATGTTCTCGCCTCCTTTCATTATAATGTCCTTGATCCTCCCAACTATTCGCCCGTAACCGTCTTTACTGATTTTGAATTCGTCACTGGTAAGAAAAACATTTGAGGACTGTATTATCAACATCACCAAATTTGCTCATATGTATATTCAATTAGGTAACTATAAACTTTACACTATGAAAATTATCGAAGCTTGATTTTTTATAGCAAGCATAAAATATAGAAACCGAACATTTACTAATTTAGAGTCAAAATTACGTTACACAAAATTCAGGATTTATAACCCTCCCCCCCTGCTGTCACCTATTTATCTATATAAATTCCACTAAATATGGTTCTAACGTCACAGTTCGTCACCCCCCCCCCCTCCTAAAGTGTGACGTAATTAATGGATGACCCCTTTTGTGTTTGTAAAATAATAAGAATTTTAATGGACGTTTATCCAACCGGATGATAAAATATAACTAAAATACTAAAAATTTCATTTTATCTTTATTAATATTATAAGGAGGAAAAATTGTATTGTTTGTTTGTTTGCATCAAATATATGTTCTGAAACTATTAGACATCATACGCAGTTGACATAGGCTATAATATACGCGCGCGAAGTCGCGCGAAAACAGCTCGTTAATAAAAACAGGAAAGTTTGTAGGAACAATAAGAAATGATGAGAAAATATTTGGGAAGAATTAACTATTTAAGAAATTGTATCATCTGACGTGTAAGTACCCGGTACTGAGCCACCCGTCCTCGGACAGTGTTTCTTTGGTTTTCTCAGGTTCCTGCCAATAACAAATCATGTTGTTGTAGCCTCGGGATAACAGCTCGCCTGCTGTACCGAATGGAACTGTATTCCCTTTATCATTTACTACCTGTAAAAAGTTTTAATTATTTTACTTATTAGTCCTTCAGGGCATCTTATTTCTGAAACGTAGAATAAGCCCAATATACTAATAAGTAACGTATGTCACATTAACTCAATTCATAATTTAATACTTTCTCTTTTGTTTTACCATTACTTATTATTATGACATTTGACCATTTACAATCTTTTTTTTAATTACCTATATTAATATTATGAAAAGGTCAAGTTTCTAACTTTATTTGTTTGTTTTAGGGAGTAATCTTGGGAAGTACTGACCCAATCATGAATATTCTTTAACCTTCTGGAAAATACATCGCATACGGGTGATTTAGACTATAATTAATGTGGGGGATATTGTGAGCTCGGTGGCGTAGTGGATAAGCGCCGCGGCTCGCGATCGTTGTCGTTAAGCAACTTTCGCAAGGGTCGGTCACGGGATGGGTGACCAAAAAATTATTATCTCGAGCTACTCCGTGCTTCGGAAGGCACGTTAAGCCGTTGGTCCCGGCTGAATTTTCAGTCGTTAATGCCCTCCAATCCGCATTGGGCCAGCGTGGAGGGTCATGGCCCATCCTCCTTACCCATCCATAAGGAAGGTCTGAGACCCTGCATTGGGGACGTAAAAGGCCTGATAATGATGATATTGTGATATTGTGGGAACAGTTAGTTATTAAATATTAAGAGACCTTCTTTCTGTTTGATTCTTGAGCTCCCTATACTAGTATCTTTTTGACTGTCGTCGTACCAACCTTAACCTCAAGATGATCCTGCAAGTAGCCGACAGTCTCAGCAACTGTGTCCACACTATCACCAGGCATCGATTGGAATATGGACGCTGTCGATTCACTTAATCCGTAAAGACACTGAAATGCATAAAATTAATATTAATAATTAATAATCCACAATATTAAAACACACTTTTTTGGGTTCCGTATCCAAATGGTAAAACGGGACTTAAGTGAATTCTTTAATTATGTTTAAGTATACTTTGAACTGCCGAATGTTTTGAAACATATTGCAATACCTTTAAAATAATTGATTATTGATTTATTTATATTTTGGATTACAGATAGCACCTTCATCAAAGTAAAGGCACTTAAGATAAAGGGGTAGCTGCATATGTTTTTCCAGTTTCTAAATTAGCCAGACAAAATATTTTTTCCATTGTTCTGCGTGACAAAACGGCGTCAATAAAGAGGTTTCATTGTCAGGCGGATTTCATCCACGTCACAGACGTGCGTTGATTGTCTTGAGTGGGCGAAAACTGAAATAATTCTCTTTATTTTGGTCTCGTTTCCACTGTAAAATATATTTACTATGGAAGGCGTTGCACCATCCTCTTTTTTGGCATATGAAGTTGCCATAGTATAATAATAACTTTAACCAACGAAACATAGGGGGTTATAGTTTACAGGTAAAGTTATGGCGTCTTCCAACCATTGCCAAATAACTCATTATTATTTGCTTAACTGGTATTTTAACATGTCCGTTATTGCTAAAGTAAGTTGTTGCAACTAACCATAAGAATTTAAGCTTATACATTACGAACCTTCACAGATTGCACGTTCAAATATTTTTGCATAACTCGTATCAGCTGCGGACTGCACGGCGCGCCGGCTGCCAATGCTATATTTAAATATGGCGGTGGAGTACCCGTGGCTTTAACCTGTAAATTTAAATTAACGGTTTATATAAAGGTACCTCTAAACAAAGATTAAGGGTTACATAAAGATAATGCATGGAATAAATTTTAGAGAACAAAACAAGATTTGACTTATTATTTTTAAGAATGTTAAGTACATATGCCCGTTTTCATTAAACTTAGGAGTCGCCCAAATCTGTCGCCTGAATATTAAGGATTCGCATCTCACTAGTGACTAGGAACCACATAACCGCATTAAACAAATTCTAAAGTTATGACTTGCGTTATATGGCGCCTTGCGCTAGGCGTTAGCGTTATGTGACAGATCACGATATGTGTCAAGGGATGAAAGGAAAATATGTTTATTAAGAATTAAACTAAGTAAAAAATTAGGCGTTTTCTAGTTAAGCTATACCTTGTTCTAGGTTAATGGAAACGGGTGTGAATGTTGCATCATAAATTAGTAATATTCTAAGTAAAATGACAAAAAATCTTACGGAAAAAGATACTGGTTTTCGATTCATATATTACCTGTGATAACATATCTATAAACATTGTTGGAGTGCCTGTTATTGCTGTACACCTGAAAAAAAATATTCAAGCAATAGACAATATTCGAGCAATATGGTTATTTATTTACATATATTTTTTTATAATTATAAGCAGTAGCTTTTACTTTAAATAGAGCTTTCTCTCACAGTCCAACTGTAGTTTATCAATGATAGAAGAAAACGATTCAGTACGAGTTGTACTCGCGCATGAGAGTTCCGTAGGGGAGACTGAGGACACTTGATCCTTACGGGAGACTAGATACAATGGATTTCCAGAGCTTCTGTAAACACTAAATAATTTTAGATTGGCAAAATTTGTAGTCTTTGGGTCGTTCTCCATTTCTAAAGTTAGCACTCCTGTAAAATTTGAGAGTTGTGCAAATGGCAGATGTTTTTGTGTTTCGTGTTGCAGAAAAATATTTTTTGTATGTTTTTACTTTGATTCGATAATTGATTAGTAAAATTTTGGATATGTATCACTTTTAAATTAGTCGTTATCTATGTGAGTAAACATCTGTTTTATAGAAAAGTGTTAACATTGATAGATTTTTGTAAAATCTTTTTTTATACCTAGGGTACACATGGTACACTTTCTTATGGGAGATATGATCCCACTGGATTAATGTCTCCTAACTTTTTTAAATATAATTTTAGGATTAAATATGCATATACAAAGAATTATCATTACATGTACCCGAAGCCACTAGCTTGTCTCGCGCCACAGTTTTTAACAGACACAACGTTAAAAATTTCTTTGAAAATTTGAAAAGCTTATTGCAGCGCTATAATTTTGGTTCCGACCAACTTTGGAACGTAGACGAAACTGGTATTACTATAGTTCATAAGCCAAAAAAATGTAGCATGTATCTCGTGTGTTCATAAGTTTCAAGAAAAAACTTTTTACTGAAAAATAAAACAAAATGTTACTGGCTGTTATTTTTTTTACCGATTTTGAATTTGAAATGTTAACTTTTAGTTTATTTGTATCGCAAATTTAATTGTTTGTTGATGGGGGCACGAAACAATTATGTCCAACTGTTTTACTATTTAACATTTTACTATTTAAGGCGGGAAAAAAACCGATGCAGATTTTCCCCGTGCTAAAAAGTTTTCCCGTGAGCCATGAGACTATTATTTCGCACGTCTCAGTGAACAGAATACTGAAATATGATCTAAAGGTTATTAATGTTGTTATTAAGAGGCCTATAGCCATAGGAAAGTTAACTTTTTAAACGATCGCCTTTGTCAGTTACGACGCAAACGCTTTCTATTACTATTGAGGAGACATGATGCCAGGAATATACTCTTCACTGTCGAGAAAATTTTTACTGACAAAGAAAAGTCCAACCGATAAAACAATAAAATGTACGCTAAAATAAGCAAGGATGTCCCAGCTTCTGCACGGAATGTCTCGCGCACTCATCACCCGGCTTGTGTGATGGTATGGTGGGGAGTTTTGTATAAATGCTATACCACCATTTACTACTAAGGAAATAAATCAATGATATTGAAATAAAAATAATAAATTTTTAACATATTTTTCATTTTCTTCTGTATTGGCATCATATAATCCTATATGTGGGCGACTTAGTCCTGCCAGGATCAAGTGTTCCACATAGTGGGGATCAAGTCAGACATATATATGGGACACTTGATATCATTTTCTGTACGAAGTTTTCGTACGCTGGTTATTTTATTTTTATACCGATATCATTAGCTACAATACTTAGTATAGCCAATAAAATTTCACGTATTTTAGTACAAAAATAATTAAAATCAGATCAATATTTACAAAATAAGGGCCAAAAAACAAAAGCGGGGATCAAGCGTCCCCAATCTCCCCTACTGGAAACGAGATAAAACATTTGTTGTATTTTTTATTATTTGTTGTTATAGCGGCAACAATAATATATCATCTGTGAAAATTTCATGAGGTATAATCTGATAAGACGGACGTTCCCGTTTTTTAACCTTTGGGTATGGAATCCTAAAAATGATAGAACGTATGAATAAAGTCTTTTAATATCATAGAATTAAATTTTGGTATACCATCGCTTACTTCTCTTTGTATATCGCTTCGATATTCGCAGCAACATTGTAGGTCGATGAAGTGAGGGTTACGGTGGAGCCATGGCTGAAACCTGCCAGCAGCGTGACTACGGACCCCAATGCGTGGAACAAAGGTGACTGCAAAAAGGAGGCATTGACCCAAAATAATATGACCGCTAAAAGTAAACGATATCAATCGCCATCATACATAGAACTCTATATCATGTTGTTGTACGGAATGGGATCAGCCACGACACATTCAAATCAAATCAAATCATTTATTTGCAAATATAGCAGCCGGCAGAGGTAGTGCATAAAGCATTTCCTCTACGTAAAAAAAGGTCAAACTTATGCCGTATTTCGCCACTTGGCATGCAAAGTTATAATAAAAAAAATGTCTTATATAAATTAAAAAAATATTATTATGATCATAAATCACCGATTAAAACAAATTTTTAATGTGAAATCAATTAAATAGTATAAAATAC